>JAEIGP010000602.1:4808901-6282802 GCA_018904095.1 Zaprionus ghesquierei | reverse complement strand
AACGTTGACCAGGTCGGAGAGCGGCGGCCGCGGCGGCACCCACTGCAGATGCGCTGCATATGCCATGATGCCCAGATGCTCCACTTCCGGATTCGCCATGTCCTTGGGTGTCAATATGGGCTGCACGCCCAGCTTGGCGCCAGCATCGACAGCCTTGCGTATGTTGTTCTCAAAGTGGAAGGGATCGGTGCTCAGCTTGTCTGGCGCCGGTGCCGAGCCGCCCAGTCCCTTGATTATTTCGCACAACACGCGTCCATCGTTCCAATCGGTCTGCAACGCAAATCAATTAATAGACAAACTAGTTGAAACGCAAACTTAATTATAAACACACAAAGACGCTCCGCTCCCTTTAAGTGTTGTTAAACTTTGCAAACTGTGATTCACTTAAGGCTGCGATGACACTTTCAAGTTATCGATCATAATATGTAAACAATTAAAAGCAACTTTTAAGTTGCCGTGCGTTCAGACACACCCATAATAATATTTATTTTGGCCATTCAAAATGAACTACGCCATTCAATTGTTAATTGCGCAGCTCAAATGGATGCTGTGCTACCTTGCTACTAGCTCAATGCGACTTTTAATTACAAAGCTCAATGCTATGTTATTGTTATCGGAAAAATACCAAATATGTAGAAAGTGAATCGGAATTTGAAACGAAATCGAAAGTGTCATTGCAAGCTGCATGTTAATTGCAATGTTAATTCGCTGTTAATCAGCTATCGCCATGTTGTGTTTGTTTAATCAGCTGTTATTGGCATTTTGTCGCCATATTGCGTGTTCCGCGTACTCACCGTAAAGTTTTTCACTTGATCTTTAACCTGTGTATTGACCCAGCGCATGGTGGCATTGTAGCCGGGACCGCCGGGCTTCATGAAGTACGACAAATACGTCATACCCGATAACTCGTCCAGCCACGGTGAGGCTAGATATTCCGGCTCCAGCACCTTGGGCACGCCGAACTCGCGTTGCGCCAGATTCATGGCGTTCGTGCAGTTGCGCACACTCTGACTAGGATCCAGGCTGCGCCAGTGTGGGAACAGCCCCGGCTGGCAGTAGTCCAGCAGTGCGGCCAGATTGACGCCGCTATTCCAATCTGTGGTCAGATTGGTGATCTTGCAGTCGGGCAGCGCCGCCTGCAGCCAGGCAAGCATGAGCTTACGCGGCGGGAATTTACTACGTCCAATCTGATAGCGCACAATCAGCGACCAGATGAGGCCCAATATCAGCTTAATATTGCCGTTGACAATATCCACATTGCCAATGTTCACCAGCTTGATGTGATCCGCCTCGATGGACTTGAGTGCGGTGGTGGCGTTCTCCAGATAATGATGCTGATTGGCAGGTCGACGATTCCACGAGGGCTTAAGCGGACGCGTCTGCAGACTCTCCACCAGCGCGCACAGACAGGTGCCATCGCAGAAATCTGTCGCCCAGTCATGCACCTGCCGCAAGAGAAGCTCGTCAGTTATGCGGGTAAGTACAGAGGTTTTCTATATATCTACCAATGTAGGTATCTATGTATCTATCTATATCTATGCTATGTTTTTGCCTTGCTGTTTATCTGAATTCGCAACAACAGTTTCAATGGGCGTTAATTAGCATTGTCTGGGCAACAACTATGCATGTTCCCCTAATGTACCTACATGGCGGCTGCTTGTCAGCCAACTTTCATAATGGGCAATCAAGACGGCAAGACAACAATCAAAGAGACAGTGGAGGCACGCTATGGGGATTGTCTGAGCTATTGACACGCCCCTGTTACACTATAGGGGGGAGGTCCACGACAACAACGTGGAGCAATCTCTACATACAGTGCAGGTACGCTAGCGGAATTAGCTGAGTCATGACAAGCTTAAGCTCTCTGCTCTTTGTTCGTCTCATTGAGTCTTCACTGTGGCTCAAAACAATAACTTGAGGCATCCGCTAGCTGTGGCCCACTTTGTGTGCATAGCGTGCGAAGCTGAGCGGCTGCTGTCTTCCCTGCTGACAGAGCAGGTGACTCAGTTGCCTGGGATTCCGGCGCAGCACTCGGCACTCGGCACACGGTAAGCCCTGGCTATGGCTGCCGTAACTGTAGTTGGCTTTCTCCGCATGCGTCTTTGCAATTTCAGCATTTGACATAAAGCTTTTTATCTTGAGCTTGTCAGCCAAGCCAAGCCCAGGCGTTGCCGCCATGGAGCGCGGCGACAATCGCGTGTCTCCGCCTGTTTTGTTTTCCGTTCGTGCTCCTAGCGAAATATTTACTGGCTGCCCATAAAAATCTCTCACATAGCCGTCGTTGTTGTTGTTGTTGTTGTCTCCGTTATTGTTGCTGTTATTGTTGTTGTGCGCATAACCTTTAAATTTGCAAGTCTCTTGACTTTTTACGAGATGCTCGCGCGCTAGAGTGAGTCGAGGATAATATCAGTGTGCTCTCATAAATTCCAATTGTCTCTGGCGAAATTCTTATCTCATGCGACAAGGCAAACTATGTGACAAAGGAGGGCGTTGGCAGGGGGTGCCTGAGACTTCGCACAGTTATCAAAGTTGAAAATGTGAAATAAATAATTTATCATCTCAATGAAACGAAATGCACTCGATAATAGTGTATCATATGTGTATGTGTGTGCGTGTGCGTGTTGAGGCAGTGACATCGCTTTCCATACTTGTTCGACACACAAAGTCGATTGCAATTTCATTAGCCATAATACGGAGCGTACATCGAGCGTAAGCTAGAATATATAGTACATAAAATGCACACGAGGCAGCCTCAATTTGGCATTCTGACCCAAATACGCGCATGAAAGTGTGAGTGTGTGTGTGTGTGTATGCCAGGTTATAGCGTGCTCAATTAGCTTTGTTTACAGCTCGACGCTTGACGTAGTCAACGCTGTATGCGAACTCTGGCCCAAGACGCTGCACGACCTTGCTGCCTTGCCTGGGTTCATCTCTCTCGCTTAAAAAATTATGCATAAAACTTGAAATGATCTGTTGACTGTCTTCTTTTTTGTTTTCGTCTCTTGTTTTTGTAACTGGGTAAATGAGATACGTCTGTTGATGCGGCTACTGCTGTTGTTGCTCTGCATACCCTGTAATCATTGAAAATCGACTTTCTTGCCTCACAACTTTGTCAAAAATCAAGCGATTTTTGTGTGGTATGGCATTTTATGTTTGGTTTAGCCTCTAGATTGATTTGGCATCGAAATTCTATGAATTTAAAAGTTTGCATTTTTTGCCCATTTTTCCATGCTACCCCCTTGCAAAATTTTCAAAATTTTTTAAAAAATTTTTAACTTCATTTTTTGCTTTAAATCGATAAAGCAAGTTAAAATTAGCATAAAAATCAATTTCAAATAAATTTCTGACTTAAATTTATGAAAATATTGAAAATAAAAAAATTTTTAAGAGATTTTTGCCATTTTCAGTGTTGTGTAATAACTTCATAGCTATAAACAGGGTATTTAACAGACATGTTTGTTACTATTTAAAGCTTTCTTTACTGATTTGTTTTTCATTTTATGAGCCTCGTTTGTGGCCTTGGCATTCAAGCGCCCAAATATGGCCAGGCCAGTTCGTGTGAGAAAATCCGAAAATAAATCATAAGACTTCGAACTGCGATCTCTGCCGCCGATCTCCGATCTCCAGCTGAGTTTGGCTTTCGAAATTGACAAATGAAATGCATGCGGCACTCGAGAGCGATTCGTAATCGTCGGAATGTGCAATTGCACGTATGAATGTATGAATGTCTGAATGTTATGAATGTAATTGTTGACCGACGCATTCGCCTTCGAGTGCTCGATCGCTCGCTTGGCTCGCTCATTATTTACATACACAGTCAGTCGATCTTGCCATTGAAGTCATCGTGGGCGTTGCGTATACGTCGCGTGTGTGGGCGACAACCGTGTTGAGTTTTGAGTCAGTTTTGAGTTAAACTTTTTATGATCGCTCAAAACGGGGTGGTGCAACCTTTTAAGGCAATTTAAGGCCGCAGTTAGAAGAAACGCATGCGGAAGCGGCACATACGATACGATGCTGGTGTCACCTGTTTTCCCAGTTGTGGAATGTGCCTAGGCCCTGCTCGACTAATCGTATGCTGATCTAATGCTTGTAATCGATCGTTCTAATAGACTGCCCGACCCATTGACTGAGTAACAAACGATTGCCGCATTGTTCTCGCTTGCCGTTGCGCTTCAACGATCGCAGCTGTTGCATAAGGCCCTACCCCAGTCTATTTCCCCCTTCGGTACTCACCTGCATGCCCGTCTCGCGCAGATGCTCGTTGACCCAGTTGCGAAACGTATTCGCCTGGATCTCCACCCATAGATCCTCATTGCCGCGTATGTTCATGCCCTTGGCAGCGGTGCCTTCGGGACTGCGGGCCACCAGACCCGCATGCGTGATCTTCTGCGTCTCTGTGCTGCCATCTGTGTTGTGCTTGAGCAGACCCGCGTGCGTCACCTTGGCGCCCTTGATGTCTTTGACGTCCATTGTGGCGCTCACTTCTCACCTCACTTCTCACCTCTCACAACTTGTTCACTTCACTTTTCTTTCATGCGCCTGCAATCGGCGATTGTTTCATGTTTCTAGCTTTGATTGGATTTCTTTTTGTTGTGGTTGCCTTTAAAAAACGAGAAATATTCTATTAAGTTGTTAATTGAGTAACACGACGCGACGATTCGTGGTGATTACGAATTCGATTTCGATTTCAGTTTCGATTTGCGAGCGCACGCGATCATTGCCCAACGCGAACTGTGAGTGGCTGCCTCCACCACTCGAGAGTTGGAGCCACTTGCTCTGGGCCAAAACAAACACAAACACACACACACAGACAGAGAGAGAGAGAGAGAGGAGAGGGGAGCTGGCTGGAGTGCAAAAACAATGACGTCATGCCGAGCTTAAAGCTCTCTCTCTCGGCTAAGAGCGAAAAATGTGGGCATGCGAATGCGATTCCGAATCCGAGTCCGAATCTGGCTTTGGCTATGGAGAAACTGGTTTGCTGCGTTCGTTCCATGCCAAAACGAAGCGAGCCAAAAGGAAAATTGAAAAAAAAGAGTCTGACAATACAAATAATGTAGAAAAACAACAGCAGCAGCAGCAACAAAGAACAACAACAACGACAACAACAAATTCACTTAGCTTGGAATTTCGCCGCAATACACAAACACACAAAACTGTGCGGTGGGCAGAGGCAGAGCAACAACAATAACAACAACAACTACCTGGCGAGAGCGTGTGTTACAGTGTGTGGTTGTTGTTAGAGCGCAGCGTAGGAAACTGTAAGTCTTTCACAACAACCACACACACTCACAGCCGCGTCGAGCGACTTTAGAAGGCCGTCAAGGTTTCTGCTTACAACCCATAGACAATTGTGCGGTTCGACTCGGACTTGGCACAGTGGGACGAGTGTGTGCCGGGACAGACACTCTGCAGCGGGTGGGTGGCGCTGGCACGCACTTGGCGGCCAAAAACTCTCAACACACAATTGCAATTGTCTCCGGGTCTCTCAGTCTCTCAGTCTGTCAAACTGTCCATTCCCATTGATCACAATTGTGGACAATTTCACTTACTTTTACCGCTGGAATTTCGGCGCACAATTTTCGTACAAATTGAAAGGCACTTGCAACACACGCTAATTGGCCGCTTCATAAGTCGATTAGCAAACGTTGCCAAAAACAACAACATTACGGTTGTCCGTCCGCCCCTCCCCCTTTCCCCCCTTTGCTGCAGCCTGTGAAACTTGACACAACATTTGCATTTTGGCACAAGACAACGAGGCGTCAGAAGTGCCAAAGGCCTTAATTATCGGAAATCCGGTTTTCGGGCAACAAACAGATCAACTCGCTACATAGATAGATAGATCTGCCCCCTTCTGTGTATATATATCGTATATCACATTTCAAATACCAAAAAAAAAAAAGAATTTGTTTTATTTCGCTTATTGAGAAACACTTTGTGTGTCTAACGTGTTTACCTTTTTGCTGATGACATCACGCATCTTCCATAGAAACGCGACAAGTTGTGCGCGCTGTGATTGAAAATAGCTAAGAACAAGTTAACTACAGCTGATTGCGAGATAGATACTCTGTAAAGTGGGGGGGATGTACCAGCTGAAGGTGCTTTGAAGTGAGTCAGTTTCCTTTGAATATAGCTACTGTTTGCTGTTCTCACCTCTTCGTTTACTGAACTATTTACAGGGTATAGCTATGCCAGTACATTACTCGCTAGTTGCTCAAATGGCGTAGCTTACATTGCATAAATTAAGATTGTAGTAAATTTCCGATGCTCTCGCATAAACAACAATGTGTAAGATCCTCTGGATTTATGTAGTACACATTGCACTTGACTGAAACGGAGTCAACTCAACTGAACCGAACTGAGTTGAGCTTGGAGCTTGAAGCTGATGTCATGTGATTGCAATTGGCATTGACAATGAACCCCGCCGTAATTAGTTGTGTGTGCGAGTGCGGCTAATGAGCACGCGTTCTGATTCAACGCGAGCTTATGTTACTGGGCCAGGCCACAGCAGACCAGACCGGGCCAGGCACAAGGCACTCGACGCAAGGTCATGGGAATGGGTACAACGGTGCGACGCGACTCCAACTCCGTCTTCGTGCGGCAGGGGAGGGGTGGGGGGAGTTTGCACAGTTGGTCAAGAGAGCAAACAGCAGACAACGAAAGTGTTTAGCTAGTTGCCTCATTTGTTTGCCGCGCCGTTTGCCTTATTGCCTTAGTTGCCTTAGTTGCCTTAGTTGTTGTTGTCATTGTTTGTTAACATCTTAGACGTGACTCAGGCGGCTTGTAAGCCGCACCACGCCCAGTTTTAGTTTTAGGGCCATGCCTAGAGCATTACGTAAGCGTTGTCGAAAATATTTAGCTTTAGACTTAGCCACTAAATCAGGCAAACAATAAACAGCCAAAACAGCAACAGCCTCGACAACAACAACAACAACACGAACTGGCCAAGTTTTTTTTTTGCATATGCTGCATGTGTAGGCGGTGCCTTTTCGCTGTTGTGGTTGTTGTTGTTGTTGTTGGCATTTTTACAAATTTTTCTCAATTCGATTCGATACGATTCGATTTGCTGTCCGAAATTCGCCTTGCCCGAACACCTACACACACCCAAGCAATCGCACTCAGCGCAGCTCAGCCCCGACATCGTCATCGTCGACGGCATCGACGATCATCACCCACATGAAGCCTCGCTCGGTGGTTCAACGCCTCGTTCTAGAGGTGGGCGAGCTCTCAAGTTTGATTTGGTTTGCTTTGTGGATTGTGAATGATTTTACAGTGCGATACACACACGGAGCTGCTGTAGAGTGTATGGTACACTGTGCTCACTAGCGTCGCTAAGCTCTCGGTGTCAAGTCTGCTGCTTATGGCTCGAAGTAATTATGACTTGGCGTATGTGTGTGTGTGTGTGTGGAGAGTGAAGTGTGCGAGAGATTTACAGTTTGAGTAGCAGGCAGAACAATTGACGATTAAATGCTTGAAAAAGTTGGCATTATATGTATTTATATATCAAATTATAAGCCTAGAAAGGGCAACAATTAAAGCTGTAAACATTCCCCACTCTATGGCTATGTTAAGAACACCCTGTAATTTGAGTTGTAATTTACCAACACTGGCCTTGAAACTGTTAGCATTATATGTATGTATTTCTAAATACCTTAAAGGGATCAATCTCCACTTCCACCAACTATTTAAATCCCCCATTCTATGACTTCTGCTAACAGCACCCTATAATTCCACATGCAATTTACCAACACTGGCCTTGAAATTGCTAGCATTATATGTATTTATAAATCGCATTAAAGGGGTCAGTCCCCACTCCCTGCTCTATTATAATTCCCTATTCTATGACCCTATTAACAGCACCCTGTAATTCTACTTGTAATTTACCAACACTGGCCTTAAAATTGTTAGCATTATATGTATTCATAAATCACGTTATATACCTCAAAGGGATCAATCTCCACTCCCCCAACAAAACATTATTCATATGTATTCATAAATTACATTATATACCTCAAAGGGATCAATCTGCACCCCCCAACTATTCAAATTCCCTATTCTATGACTCTCTTAACAGCACCCTATAATTCCACTTGCCATTTACCAACACTGGCCCTTTTATTGCGGAATTCAGTAGCTTTTAAGCGCTTTCAAGTGCATGATTAACGTTTAATAAGTTTTTAATTGCTTGCGCAATGCTTTCGCCTGCTGTCCCTGCATGGCATGTGCGCTAGAGCTATATAGCCAGTTATTTACTATCTATAACTATATAGGTATATATGCGAACACGCCTTGAACTGAACTAACTGGCAGCTCATTAACAGCGCGTTTCCTATGAATTGTTGCCGTGCGAGCGTTTATTTTTGGCAGCTTTTATTGCTGTTCATAAATAGCAGCAGAACAAACACAGTCAGACGCACACACACACACACACGAGACACTCGCTCACACACACACTTCAAGTTTGTGTCTTCAGTCATTTGATTTATGCCGTTAGACGTCACCAAAGCGCAGCCGCGACGCTTCGTGTGTTCTATTCTCGTCGTCGTCGTCGTCGTTGTTGTTGGCTGCTGTTGTTTTTTCATTCATTTTTAATTTTTGCTCATTACTTCACTCCCTCAACTTTGGACCCTAAAAAAAGAGCCGAGCTCAATCTATTACGGGCCAATTACCATCTACCAGCAAGTGCAACTCGAGACGGGACCAGACTAGAAACCAAAACTAAACCAATAGCAAAACCAGATTGGTTGAAAAAAATAACAAACTTTCGGTTTTTGTGTGCTACTCTTCGCACATTGATTGCGGAAGGGAAGAGAGAAGGAGAGAGAGAGAGTAGCGCGGCACGGGGAGCATTACGTAATGGGCCAGCTAAAATGCAAATATGCCACAGACACAAATATGCGCGAGACAACGCCCGCGCCTCGCGTTTCGCTCTGGCTCTGTCGACTTTTGGTATTTGCCCAAAGATTCCAGAGAGTAGCATGAATTGAGCAGCAAGGCAGGAGGAGGGTCTATTGTGAACCTAAAGCGCGCCATAGTTCGATTGTGCCGTTGTCTATGTATTTCACACGCTAGCTCGAAGTTCACGTGCTTTAACATGAACATATCACTTGGGGAGGGGGGAAAGAGACAGCGAGATCACACACGCACACACACATGTGTAAACGTATGTGTGTGCTTCTCTCTAATTTGCGGTTGGAATTAGAACAGCGCACGCAGCTCGTATGGAAAACTATTCAACTAACACTCTTCACATATCTCAGGGGAAACAGAATTGTTAGAAATGTAGAACTTTTAGTTTGTTTAAAGTTTTAAGTTAGTTACAGCGCCATTTTGTTTATGATCTTTTTTTGGTTTTTATAGCATTTCTAGTTAGGGTTTTTTTCATGTTTTGTTTCTATTGCTTTTGTGGTTAGTTTGGCACTTGTTGTTGCTGCCTCTTTACACGCTCGTTTGCTGGCTACCTTATTTGTTTGTTCGTTCGTGGACTGCTGCGGGGGGTTCGGCTTGGTTGCAGTTTGCAGTTGCCCTTTTTGTTCTTTCTTTTTTCGGGTTTGTTTTTTACTTTTTTCTTTTGGTTTTTACTTCGATCGACGGGGAGGGAGGCGGGGGCCAGATGATAATCAAAACACGTCCAACGCGCACGAGTTGCTCACAACGACTGAAACATTCGCAGCGCGCTTTAAGCCAAGTTTCAGTTTCGGTTTCCAGTCACACGAAAAAAAAACGAAACGAAGCGAAGCTTTTGGCCGTAACTGGAAGGCAGCAAACGACGACGACGTCACCGTTTCGTCTTCTCGTTCGTTTTGCTCGTTTCGTTGCGATCTTGTGCGGCTTGTTTTGCTTGCCAGTTTTGTTTGCGCTTTTGTTTTGGGCTCTCAATTCGTCGGATCGCATGTTCTCTCTCTCCCATTCGCGCTCTCAGCAGTTTGAAGTTGGCGAAGTTGTGTGGCTCAGTGTGAAGTGGCTTCTATATTGGCGTTTCCGTTTACGAAACGCATTTGGGTTCTCTCTTTGGGGGGATTGTTTAATGGACTTGCACGCTAATTGTCGATGACTCTGCGGTTTTTCCAAATGATAATTGAACAATTTGTGCTGGCGCTGCGGCTTATTTCAAAAGTTATTGATTATAAAACGCAGCTTGAGCGGCGTCAAGCCCGCCGCCTCCTTACTTACCTTACACAGAACCTTCCCTTCCCACGAACAGAAACAATGCGTTTTCTTTCATATCTCAAGAATTTTTTTGTTTTTGATTTTATTTGTATTTTTAGTGTTTTGTTTTTGTTTTTTTTTTTTTTTTGAGTGTGTTTCGTTTTTTCATCAATTAGTTTTTGTTTTTCTTTTCGATTTTGTATTTTGTTACCCTTTGTTTGCGCTGAATTTGTCAGTTTCTTTTGTTCTTGTTGCTGTTGTGGTTGTGTTTTTCGACTTCAGAGTTACTGGCAAAAAAACACACACGGCTCTCTCTCTCTACTATGATCTGCGAGTCTGTATCTGTAGCTGTAGCTGTATCTGAATCTGAATCTGTGTCTGCTGCTGATCATAAATTGTATTATATGTATATAAGCTCGATTCACTTGCTGCAAATCGGCGCTGACTGCTCGGAATATGTATGTATTATCTTTTTAAAATGCCATTAATTTGTTGGTTTTTTAATTATATATAAATTTGGTTGGTTTCTTTTTGGTGTTTTATCTTTTTGCTCATAACTCGGTTTGTTCTGCTTTTGCTTTTGCTGTTGCTGTTCGTTTTGCTCGTGAAGTCAATGCTGAATCGATTTATTGTATAATCTTATAAATTAATTAATTAATTTATAGTCACAAAATAAAGCTATAAATGTTGTTGTTGTTCTTTTTGTTTCTCATAGTAATTGTACAATACACAAATGCGTTAAATTAATTATAAATTATTTATAGCACACACATTCTCTGTTCTGTTCTGTTCTTTGCTCTGCCGCATTCTCTGCACGAAAATTGTCCTATAACAACACAACCAAATCGATGTAGTTTCTTGTCCACTTCTCGTCCCCATTCCCCCTTCCTCCCGTTCTTCCTTCTACTAACAACAAATCGGCTAAACGAACTAAAGAAAAAGCCAACAAACATGCGCAGACTGTAGCCGGGTTCAGAGGCTGGAGAAGTTCTCTATGTGTTTTTGCTCTGCTCTTTGGTTTTTTGGTTTCTTGGGTTTTATGTGCTATTTTATAAGCATGCTAAGAAGCAATAAAATTTAATTTTATTATTTAATAATAATAACGTGTTTTGTTTTTCCTCTCACTTGGCTAACTAAACTAACTGAAAAAACCTTTTTTAACAACTTTCAACTTTTTAGCGTAATTTTCTTTCGTTTTCTTCTTCTTCGTCTGCCTTTGTCTTGTTCGTCTTCTTCATCGCGTTTATTTTCAATTTCAATTTCGTCTTTGTATTTCGTCTTAGATGAAACCCCATTTTATGTTTTATTGTAATTATTAATGTAGGCATATTAATGAATAAACTTTATGTTTTTTGCGTTTTTTTTTTTTGTTTTTGTTTTTGCTTTTTGCTTTATAATAAATTGCAATAATGTTTCGAAATACAATAAGGTATAAACTATGATAAGGAATTATGTACTTGTAGTTGCTTTTCCAAAAGAAAGAAGAAAAATCTAAGAGTAATGCTAACAAAATGTGTGTTTTGTGTTTTTGGTTTTCTCTCTTTGGCATCAGCATGAAGTGAATTAGTTTTCTTTCTTCCCCGCCTTCTTCTCATTCTTCTCATTCTTTACCTTTCTTAATTTTCTTGCTCTGCATTGCTGCTTCTACGTCTTTATCTTTCTACATAAGATTCGCTCGCAGCTGGAGCTTTGAATAGCACATTAACTAGCATTCAATCAATCAATCTTTCAATCAATCAATCTAGCAATCAATCGCATACTCATTGATACACTTAAGTAAATAGCTTAGGTTTTTCTCGTATATACTCGTAATTATTACATTGGAATTTCTGTGTGTGTTTTGTATGTGAGTGTAGTGTTGTGTGTGTGTGTCTGGAATATTATTTGGTCTTCTCTTGTACACATCTAATGGTAACTATAGATATAAGTATAGTTTATCTCTAGAGTTTACAGCTAAATTCATCGGTCTTCGATCACTTAAGCCGTGCAGTGCGTTCCCATATTATGGGGTTATCCAATTTTCTCGCTTAGTTCTGCTACAGAACCTTCTCTACAGCGTTTGGTATCATCAACTTCTGCTCTAACCTTATATATTCTCGAACGTCAGCTTTCGCATTCTCATCTTCAATGAGTTGATTTTTCAGCATTCGTTTAGCTTGGCAACTAACTAAATTACAATACATTTAGATCATTCAGTTGAGTATCTATATAGCGTACATACCATACAATACCGTATAATATTCATATTATATCATATCATATATCAATATACTTCACACCATATACTAATATAGTAGTACAATATAGTATTGCATTAAAAGAGTATTCGACCGATCTACCCATTTATTAAGTTTGTAATCATTTTACGAGTTTTTGGTATGGTATAATGTGGTGTATATAATGTATAATGTATTGGTTTCTTGTTGTGGTTATTGTTGTTGTTGTTGTTCTTTGTTGAGTGTCTGTTTGTATGCTGTGGCAGTTCTTTTCCAATAGTACAAATATTTTGCAAATATTTCTTGTTTAGTTTTTTTTAAATTGTTTAAATATTATTTTCAATTTTAAAGTAAATCGTTTCCCATATACACATCTAGTAAATTTGTCAAATTACAATTACATATAGCAAATTTTACAATACACTAATTATTTCCGCAAGATTTGCTCTCCTCCTCTCTCCTCTCTTGCCGGGGGGTATATACGTTTATATACGTGTATATATGTATAATATTAAAGGTTTTGAACGTTTATTAATTAGTTTATTAGTATTTAGTTTTTGATATCTTCTAATTGAGTTCTTAAATTGAAAGTATTTACACTGCAATTTCCCCAATCTTTTTCGCCCGTTGTGATTAAAAGTAGAAGAAGAAATCGTAATCCTAGTGATGCTATATAACTAAATACGTCTATATGTCTGTATATGTATATGTGGAGAAGTTGAAGGTATATAGAGAGATAATAATCCGATGCTGCTGCTGCTGCTGCTTCTGCTGCTTCTTCATCTTCTTGAATCGATATCGTATGGAATCGTAGTCTTAACTTACTTAGTAGGTTACGTTCTTTCTGCCTGGGAATCAGAGATAAATGCAAACTAAACTAGCAAATGTGGATTAAGCCTAGTCTATAACCTAAGCTAATGCTCTGACTTATCCCTAGTATATACACATATTGCAGTTACCTATGCAAACCATTCCTTCCGATCTGGTGCAATGTGGCTAAACAACAATTCTGGCAGTGCCATTGAGTGGTGTATTATGATCCTAAGACAAGCGCGATGCGATCCAATGCGATCCACAAAGTTATCATCGTGTGAACTCTCTTGCATCCTTCTGCTTCTGCTTCTGCTCCTGCTCTGCTTTCTCTCTCTCCTGTTTGTTCTACAGCGAACAGTATTTGGCGCTCTTTTTCTGCTGCTGCTGCGTTGTCTGTGTTGCATTGTTGCTGGCGCGTTGCAGACGCCGCATTATGTGGCCAGTCTGTTGCTGCAGTGGCTCCTGTTTCTCCTCTTGGTTATCCTGCTGCTCCTGCTGCTCCTGCTGTGCCGGGTCGCTTGTGTCAGCTGCTGCTGCTCCTGTTCGCGAGGTTCGTTTGTTCATTCAGTTAGTAAGGCAATTTGGCAATGTGCAAACATACACACAAACAAACAAACGCACACACACATACACAGAGGGAGAAATGGGTAGAGAGAGAGAGTGAAACACAAATACATGTACAGTACATTTTGCTGGAGGGGCGTGACACACAGACACAAACAGAGAGCGAGAGGGAGAGAGACAGAGAGTGATGCAAATGTTGGATGAGGCGATGTTTTGCATTTGTCGCAGTTTCCGCATTCTCTTTTCTTTTCGTTTTCTGCTTTTCTTTGTCGACGAATGAGCGAAAGTCATGGAGTCATGAGGAACATGATATGTACACCATACCGATCGGCTGATGCTGATGGGGCAGCACGCTCCCGTGTTATATGATACTCTCGCGATTCCGTTCCAGTTCCTCTGCCTCATTATCGGGATCCACGCTGGAGGTGGACGAGACGCCGCAGATTTGCATCTCGATCTCGGCCAGACGATTCTCCAGATCCCATTGCTGTTGCGAGAGCTTTGTATTGAGTGCCTGATTCTCTGATTCTACCGTATGGAGACGTTCTCTCAGCCGCTTGATCTCATCCTCCAGAGCTTCGTGTGAGCCGAGCAGAGGCGTTCGGCCGCCACCATCGCCGCTCACGCCGGGGCCATAGCACTCCAGCTGCAGGCTGGAGTCGCAAATGTGGCCTGAAAGCGAGAGAAGACATTGCGGAAGAAAGAGAGGGAGTAGAGATGGTTAATGCAAATGTTTCTCTTTGTCGTCATTCTTGTCTTACCTGAGTGCGTCGGCTGCGACTGGGGACGCATCGAGTGGTGCGAGGTGGCGCGACTGCGTGGCCGCTCCTCGGAGCCATGTGCACTGGGACTCACCGAACGTGGTGAGTCTGTGGAGCGCACCATATGATCCGCATAGCTGCGAGGGCTGTTCAAAGGGTTTAGTATGCGAGGAAGAAAGGAAGTGAAACCCTTAGCGAGACTCACCTGTAGCCATGATGCAGCTGTGGCTGATGGTGCTGCTGCTGCTGCTGTTGCTGCTGATGTTGCTGCACATGGTGCTGCACCACTGTGGTCATCGGCGGCAACCACATATCCTCCAGCGTGATGCGGCCACAGCTCTCCACCAGTCCCGGCGTCGACTGGCAGCGGCCCATGGCAACTACATTAAAGTATTTGACTGCGTCAATAAAATCAAATTGAAAACGAAAATGGGGAAAGAAGAAGAACGAGGGAAAGAGAAAGGGAGGGAGAAATCAACGGGAAAGCAAAACAATCGATTTTCTTGTGTTATTCGATGGGGCAATTCGTATTCGTATTCGTATTCGTATTCGTATTGCTATTCATATTCAAACTAAGTTCATTTTTGGCAAATTTCAAACGTGTGTGTGTGTGTGTGCGAGTGAGAGAGGGTGTGCTCGTGTGTGTTGGGAAAACGGGCTCATAATCTTGGTCTGGAATACTGCGGCCGTGGCACACACACTCACCTTTCTCCAGTGGCGCCTTCTTGTACTTCTCCAGCCGCTTGACGGCAATCGACTCGAGGCGCACACGCGCCGCCGGATATTCCTTTAGCACGTCCCACATGTCCTTTTTGCTCAGCACGAAGAGATCGCTGTAGCCCACAGAGCGTACGCTGGCAGTGCGTCGGTTGCCTGAACGTGCAGCAATGTTGCAAGAGGAATACATGAAGGGGTGGGAGGGGGAGAACAAGTGGCATGGGAAGGGGGGATAGAGCAAAAGTTTAATATCGCAATCTTGCACAATTGTTGCTGCTGTTGCTTCTTTGTTGCTGTTTGTTGTTGTTTTGTTTCGATTGTTGTTGTTGTTGTTGCTGCTGTTGTTCTTATTGTTGACTGCACACATACAAAGGCATTAAAATTGCATGCCAACCTGAGGGTAGCAGACATGCCGTAGCGATAGAGTGGGGAATGCGTTGAGGGTGAGGGATAGCATCCACAATTGGATATTGGATATGGCGAACTGTAGTTGGGGCTGACATTTTCATAGGGGCATTTAAAAGCTGACACAAGTGCTACGACACAGGGAACTGAGCTACACAGCAAGACTCGCAAAAACCGAGGGGTTAATCATGATTAAATTTAGTTTAAAGTGAGTTGAAGAAACAACAATTTTCATAGCATACTTTGTAGTGGGAGAGGAAGGCAAAGGGAGCTTATACATTCCAAAGGAACACGAATTGAAAGCTACAGTCGAGCAAGTTTGTCAGTTAGATACCCTACGACCATCTTTGAAAAACCATTGAAAGTACTCATATTTTTTAAACTTTGATTGATATGGTATTTAATATGTAAACCCCAAAACTACCTGAACTAGTTTGTAGCCAAGCAATGGAATAAGAAGGCAATCCCCTTAGGAGACATCTCTGACCCTATAACGTATATGTATTCTTAATCAGCATCAATAGGAGAGTCAAACTAGCCATGTCCGTTTGTCTGTCCGTCCGTCTGTCTGTTGCAACGCAAACTAGTCCCTCAGTTTTAGAGCTATCTTGATGAAACTTGGCATATATGTTTCCTATTGCTGCACGCTGTACATAAGTTGGAAAGAGACGGATCGGACCGATGTATCGTATAGCTGCCATATAACCTATCGGTTGAATTTTGTTATTTTTTAAGATATTGCTATGAAACTTTCGCGATATATGTCTAAGTTTGCACTTAAAAGGCTGTCAAAATTTGAACGATATTATACCGATATATCGTATAGCGGTCGTAGAACCTATCGGCCGATTTAATATGTGGGGTAACTGCAATGGTATAAAACCTTCGGCGTGTGGAAGTTAGACTTTCTTTCTTGTTATGCAGAATTCTTATCACATTTAATTGGGGAGAGAGTTAAACTTAATATACCCCATTTTATACCATTTGAAAGGGTAAATAACGCTACAGAATTTATAGGGGTAAGGCATATAGTAAAGTTGGCGTGCAATTTAAATGCTTTGTGTAACAAGAAACAATCAACTTGGCAAAACAAAACAAAACAAAATAGTACAAAACAAAGTGAATTGTTGTGTATAAATTGTGGTATCAACGTGTCGTATACTTATTATTTTGGTTACACTGTCAAACACAATTAGAACGTTTAAATTACGGCCAGGCAAAGCAATACAACAACGAGAGAGACACATAGATAGAGAGAGACACACACATGGAGGGAGAGAGAGAGAGAGACAGATAGAGATTGTATAGTTCTGCTTACTGGAAACATAAATTAGGAGAGACTCTTTCAGGTAACTGCAGCATACTCACACTTAGTACTAAAGAGAGAGAGAGAGAGAGAGTGTAAGAGGGAAAGGAGTAGAGTGGGGAGAGAGTCGGGTAAATGATTGAATTAAAAGCGCGCAAATCATGCGAAAGATTAAAACAATAAACGTTGTGTGAATAACAAACTAAACTGAAAGAACAAAACGCTGCGATTCGAATCGCACTCGCAATCGATTCGAATGGACAAACTTGGCCAATTGTCTCAGCGGGGCGGCAGACAGTCAGACAGTTAGACAGACAGACGGATAATTGAGAGTTGAAACTTTTTGGCAGCTGCAACTTTTGTCAGCAATTCAAATGGAATTAAGCTGCCAGTTGTCAGTGGCAAGTTGCACGCGGCACGTTGCACGTTGCACGTTGCAAGTTTGTGCACGGAGCGCAAAATTAAATTAGGCAGCTGCGCCCCGAAGTATGCAATATGCATGCACTGCGATAAAATTGCCCATTGTTTGTTAATTATACGTGTGTGTGCGAGTTTGTGTAAACAACTTGTTTACAGGCGAGTGCACGTCGCACTCGCCAGGTGGCGCTTTAAAGTGTCGCATTTGCATTTGCGAATTGAATTCATTTTCAACTAGAATTTACTTCTGCCCTGCGCGCCGTGTGCAACGCAGCGCATTAACCACAATTATTGCCGACAATTGAACTTTATTTAAGCCCGATTTCATTGTACTTTATTGCATTGCATAATTGTGCAAAAAGTGGCAAACTGCCGAGGGGGGGAGGGGAAGAGTGCGAGGGGTTTGGTGTGCGAGGAGCACATGCAGGTGCTGTAATTGCATTTGGCATTCATTAATTGTGGCAAGTGTAGCGAGCGAGAGATAAACACAGTTGGGTAAAAAATCAAGTGTGCACATGTGTGCGTGCGTGTGTGTGTGTGTGTGATAAAAGTGCTTTGCATACTTTTTTTAGCGACATGGGTGGCCATAAAAACATTTGACAAGTGAAAAATCGAAAAATGCAAAAATGCGAAAGAGAATTTTCGCAGTTGGCAGTGAAAAAAACAATAGAAACGCAAAAACGATAAAGTACGAAAAAAGCGTAAAGTGAGCAGGGTAACTTTGAAATTAAATTAGCCCAATAAATACCCTGTACGCGAGCGAAATTTCAAAAGTGTCTCCAAGTTGGAAGTGAAATGGAAATGAGTAAATGAAACTTATACAAATAACACAAAGTACTTAGCAAGTAATATACCCCACCCCAAAAGAGTACAGGGTATTGCAAATGTTATCAATTGATGCGATATAAACGAGCACGAGCGTGTCGTCTTGCATGGGCTTCATTTAACAGCGCAATCAATTAATGTGCAAAGTAAAAACTTAACCGCTTGAAGTGAACGAGGGATAGGTTGGAGGGTGTAGTACGGGGCGGGATGTGCTGCTAAACTAAGGTGAAGAGTTGACTACGTATATATATATAGTAGACATACACATACAGAGAGAGTGAGTGAGTGTGCTAAGATTCTAGGAATATACAATGTATATTTATATAAATATATAGTTTTAGTTGGGCAATATTTGATATCGATTTGATTGATCGATTGATTGCTGTGTGTGCGTGTGTGTGTGTGTGTGTGTCTGTGTTTGTTGCTGTTTTCTGATTACATTACGTATTGCTGTTGTCATTGATATTGTTCCGCCTGTCGCACTAAAACGGGATATTTACCAAGCTCTTTACCTGCGGTGCCCATATTCAGTATACTAATCTCGCCGAAATAGGAACCTGCCTTTAACGAGGCCATCACCGTCTTGCCATTGTCGGCGACCACCTGCAGCCGTCCACGATTCACAATGTACATCTCCTTGCCCACCTCGCCTGCCCCGAGTAGTAGAAAGTTAGTGTGTGGAGAGAGAGAGAGATAGCTGCCTGCCTGCTCGTTGTTGTCGCACTTACCTTTGCGGCAAATGTAGTCGCCCGGGGAGAAGAGCACGGGCCGCAGGCGCAGCACCAGCTCGCAGAGGAAACCGGCTTCGGTGTTTTGAAAAATCTCAACCCGCTTAAGTGTATCTAAATGGACGTTAATTGCTATTTCAGCCTGCAAAGACACAGATACAGATACAGATAGAGCTTGAGATACATAGCACAACTGTTTGGCAAAGGAATTAGGGACAAAAGGTGAAAGCAAAAGCAAAAGCAAAAACGATAACATGATACAGAAATGGACAATTCATGTTGTTAAGGGTGGCATTGCGATGGGAAAGGGACAAGAAGGGCAAGAAGGGGGGGCGCTACAAATGGGGAACATCTGCTGGTTTTTTGGGTGGATTATTTACCTTTAATTTATCAGGAAGACAGGATACGGCGCGCTCCTCGTCCGAGCACTTTTGCGTGAGCCACAGGTAATCGAACCATTTGATGACCTTCACCTGCAGATGATTCGGTACACGCCGCATGCGCATGTATGTCTTAACTCCGTCCAGCTTGGCTGAAATACAAAATAATAACATGAATACCGACGCCAACGGCCAGCGAGTGGTTTGCTTATTATGTATGCAAGCTTGTTTACTCTGGATTACACCTAGAAATTGAAACGCTGTCCGGCATACAAATTGACCCATATGCGACCCACCTCGATTTACCCCCCGTGTTGACCCCACCAACCTGCCCTGCTAATCGCTGCAGCTATGCGGGCAGAAGAAGCCAATCACGCTTCGTGGTTCCTGCATAAATTTCAATAGCGCCAAAGCGTATTTTATTTATAGCTCTGCAGTTTCACTTCGCAAATTGCCTTCACTGGCGGCGCTGGCGTATGCGTAATATTTCCAGGTAGCTAATTAGCAGCGCTTGGCGGCGACAAATGTGCCTCGAGTTGAATTGAAGTAGCTTCATTTAAGCGTATTCCCCGAGCTGCTACACAACATACATCAAGGCAGACGGTTGGGTAGAATAGGGTATGGTAGGGTTGGGATGGGGTAGGGTAGGGTATTCTGGCTATCCTCAGGGAGTATGCGGCACATTTTCTTCTTGAAAACTTCCTGTCGGCAAAAGAAAAGCAAGCGAACTGACGAGTTGCCATACGTGTCGGGGGAATAACTGTGACTGACAATCGTCTTTGTTTCACTCGCTGTGTGTGTATGTGTGCGTGTCTGTCTGTGTGTGCGTGTGTGTGTGAGGAAATTAAATCTCTTCTTGGCTCAACGTCGCAGCCAGCAAATATTGACACAATTTGTCGATTGACAACTGCGGCAACTGGCGGGATGCCTGGCTGTCTTTTTGCCTGGCTGTAGTTGGCTGTGAGATTAAGCGAAGACTGAAGTAATATGAGTGGGTGCTGGTCGAGGGAAAGAAGGAACAGGGGGTTGGGGGTGGGACCCTCTCTCTCTCTCTCCCCCCTTTCGTTGTTTGCGCCGTGTAAACATTAGCAAACCAACTGGCAAACAAGCAAACAGATTGAAAACAAATAAATAAAATTGCTTGTCGGCCCGCCAGGCAATACACACACACACCCACACACACACACACACACACACACACACACTCGCACATACTCATTCAATCTCCTTGTCGCATCTCATCTATAATGCAAGTGACGCCAGCGCGTCCAGGCAGCGCTGTCCAAAAAAGACAATGCCCGATTCACTTGGCTGCGGCATCCTTCGACTTGCCACACTCGACTTGCCACACTCATTTATCATTTGGCCATTTGTCGACAGTCGTCGTCAGTTGCTGAAATTTCAATACCTTGTCGCCTAATCAGTCAGCCAAAGTGCCAGAGTTCAATCATTCACGGGTTCAGTCAGCCAGGCCAGCCTGGCTGTTCCTCTGTTATTTATGGCCTGAGAGAAGTTCTAGGCAAGAGGTTGAGAGCTATGTTTGGATCTATTCCCTCATCCGTCTGGCATGAGTCAGATTCGAAATTCTCAAGAAATCTAGCTTGGCTTTAATTAAAAACAATTCCGTTTCCCGCCCACTATCTACACAAGTAGGGGGCTTTTAATTTCACCAGGCGTCTGTCTAATCAAACTTCTTATCATATCGAGTGTCTGATAAGCTGCCCAAACTGACCAACCCAGCCTGGTCGGGGCTATAAAAGCAGCATCTCCAATTGTCTCTGCAGTTACTTGAAAATCGCAAAATATCGAAAATGTTGTGGCACAAATTGATTGCCTTCGCCGTGCTCTGCCTGGCTCTGACCCAGCTGCAGTCCGTGAGCAGCGATGTGGCCCCCGCCTGTGCAAAGAACTTCACCCGTGTGGGCGACAAGTGTCTCCAGGTCGCGAACAACTGGAACAACTGGTACGAAGCTGACCGTCAATGCCGCAAGTTGGGCGGCGGCCTGCTCAGTCTGCAGAACCAGACACAGTTGCAGCAGATTAATCAGTTCCTTAATGCCACCGCCTCATTCACTGCCGAGTTCTGGACCTCGGGCAATATGCTGGGCGAGAAGGGCTACTACTGGTGGCAGAGCACAGGAGAGCGGGCAAGTTATCTGCCCTGGTCTGCGGGCCAGCCACAGGTCTATGCCGGCGATTGTCTGGTACTTGCTGCCAACAACTATACCAACTGGGGAGTCTCTGATTTCCGTCTGACCATTAAGGCTTGCAACAGCTGGATGGCCCACATCTGCGAGCTGAAGCCACAGCTGGCACAGAACTCTACCTCACGGATTTGCTTGAAGCCCGGCAGCTACGAGACGGCACAGGTTCTGATCAACTAAATATCACCTAATACACAATAAAGTGTTCTATACAAATATATTGCTAACGATAATTAATGAAATTGACTCAATTGGGTTTTTGCGGTGTTTTCTTATGTGTCTATCATACAGTTAGCTATCACTGCTGCAATTATTGTATTTTGTAGAGAGATGCAAGGGAGATATGAAAGACCACTAGAGTATTTACAGTGACTACTGTCGAGAGCGCCCAGAAAAAAGATACACCACGCCCAATTTTGAAAAACCGCTAAAAACTTATTAACAAATCCCAACAACAAAGTCATCTGCCATACATTGCTTCTTGATTTCATATAACTTGGTGCCTCTAGCTTTTCAAATGGCTGAGACCCAAAGGAGCAGATAGACAGACAGACGGACAGGTCAGACAGACGGACATGGCTCAATGGAGAGGCGAGCAATCTTTAGCAAGACTATATAGGCTTTCTGGGGTCTGCCACGCTCCCTTATGCCATTTTCGATGAATTTTTTCCACTTTCTATCGAACCGTAGGCAATGGAATTGATTGCTGGGGTCACTATTACCAGTAGATTACTGGCCAAACAAGTTAGAACGGCTACAGTCAAGTGTTGTCTGTATAAGACCATGGATTTCTAGGATTTTAAAAAAATTCAGATTGAGAAAACTGTTATTAAACGCGTTTTTCAAAGAAAAATAATAGACAACTCATATTATTTTCAGTTAGACGTTGAAAAAAACACTGCTTGGAACAAACACTGCTTGCTTGCTTGCAGTGGGCACAGTGCAAATCTATATGAAACGTTGAATAACTTTTATGTTCATTATCCGATCGGAACCAAACTTTCAGCGATTGTTTAGGTGGTGATAGTTATCATTCACACCAAAACTGAATACTCTAGCTTTATTATTGCGCTTGCTATACGGTTTTTCGATTTGCGGGGGCGGAAGTAGGCGTGGCCCAAATTTTAATATAAATTTTACAGCGTATGATTCACATAAGTGTTGTCGCCAAATTTGGTGGCTCTAGCTTTTTTAGTTTCTGAGATATAGGCGTTCATACAAACGGACAGACGGACAGACAGACATGGCTTATTCGACTCGGCTAGTGATCCTGAGCAAGAATATATGTACTTTATGTGGTCACAGATGCCTCCTTCTACCTGTTACGCACATTTCGACAAACACAATAGACCATGTATGGTCTAGAATCCATGGTCTAAAAATGGGTTATCTTTCCTGAAGAAAGAATCGAAAATAATCGATACTTTTGCTATAAATATATCACTTACTTGGCCTTACATAACACGCCACCTAAGGGCAAGGCTGTTTATCATATCGCTCGATATGATAAGCTCTGCCCACAGCCAGCTACTGGTATATAAACCACCTTCTCCAATAGATTTGACAAATCAGTTCAGTTTAGTCTAAGCAGCTCGGACTGACCATCTTAGCTGCTATTAAGTGAGCATCTCCAAGTGTCTCTGCAAAATATCGAAAATGTTGTGGCACAAATTGATTGGCTTCGCTGTGCTCTGCCTGGGACTGATCCAGCTGCAGTCCGTGAGCAGCGATGTGGCCCCCGCCTGTGCAAAGAACTTCACCCGCGTGGGCGACAAGTGCCTCCAGGTCGTGACCACCTGGAGCACCTGGTATGAGGCCGACCGTCAATGCCGCAAGTTGGGCGGCGGCCTGCTCAGTCTGCAGAATCAGACACAGTTGCAGCAGATTAATCAGTTCCTTAATGCCACCGCCTCATTCACCGCCGAGTTCTGGACCTCGGGCAATATGCTGGGCGAGAAGGGCTACTATTGGTGGCAGAGCACGGGAGAGCGGGCAACTTATCTGCCTTGGTCGCCGAGCCAGCCACAGGATTCTGCCGGCGATTGTCTGGTACTCGCTGCCAACAACTATACCAACTGGGGAGTCTCTGACTTCCGTCTGACCATTAGGGCTTGTAGAAGCTGGATGGCCTACATCTGCGAACTGCAGCCACAGCTGGCACAGAACTTTACCTCACGCATTTGCCTGAAGCCCGGCAGCTACGAGACGGCACAGGTTCTGATCAACTAAATATCACCTAATACACAATAAAGTGTTCTATACAAATATATTGCTAACGATAATTAATGAAATTGACTCAATTGGGTTTTTGCGGTGTTTTCTTATGTGTCTATCATACAGTTAGCTATCACTGCTGCAATTATTGTATTTTGTAGAGAGATGCAAGGGAGATATGAAAGACCACTAGAGTATTTACAGTGACTACTGTCGAGAGCGCCCAGAAAAAAGATACACCACGCCCAATTTTGAAAAACCGCTAAAAACTTATTAACAAATCCCAACAACAAAGTCATCTGCCATACATTGCTTCTTGATTTCACATAACTTGGTGCCTCTAGCTTTTTAAATGGCTGAGACCCAAAGGAGCAGATAGACAGACAGACGGACAGGCCGGATAGACGGACATGGCTCAATGGAGAGGCGAGCAATCTTTAGCATGACTATGCATGCTTTCTGGGGTCTACCACGCTCCCTTATGCCATTTTCGATGAATTTTTTCCACTTTCTACCGAACCGTAGGCAATGGAATTGATTACTGGGGTGACTATTGCCAGTAGATTACTGGCCAAACAAGTTAGAACGGCTACAGTCAAGTGTTGTCTGTATAAGACCATGGATTTCTAGGATTTTAAAAAAATTCAGATTGAGAAAACTGTTATTAAACGCGTTTTTCAAAGAAAAATAATAGACAACTCATATTATTTTCAGTTAGAATCGAAGCAGTTAGAAAAAAACACTGCTTGGAACAAACACTGCTTGCTTGCTTGCAGTGGGCACAGTGCAAATCTTTATGAAACGTTGAATAACTTTTATGTTCATTATCCGATCGGAACCAAACTTTCAGAGATTGTTTAGGTGGTGATAGTTATCATTCACACCAAAACTGAATACTCTAGCTTTATTATTGCGCTTGCTATACGGTTTTTCGATTTGCGGGGGCGGAAGTAGGCGTGGCCCAAATTTTAATGAAAATTTTACAGCGTATGATTCACATAAGTGTTGTCACCAAATTTGGTGGCTCTAGCTTTACTAGTTTCTGAGATATAGGCGCTTGCAATACGGTTTTTCGATTTGCGGGGGCGGAAGTAGGCGTGGCCCAAATTTTAATAAAAATTTTACAGCGTATGATTCACATAAGTGTTGTCGCCAAATTTGGTGGCTCTAGCTTTTTTAGTTTCTGAGATATAGGCGTTCATACAAACGGACAGACGGACAGACAGACATGGCTTAATCGACTCGACTAGTGATCCTGAGCAAGAATATATATACCTTATGGAGTCGCAGATGCCTCCTTCTACCTGTTACGCACATTTCGACAAACACAATAGACCATGTATTTTTTTTAGAATCCATGGTCTAAAAATTGATTATCTTTCCTTAAGAAAGAATCAAAAATAATCGATACTTTTGCTATAAATATATCACTTACTTGGCCTAACATAACACGCCACCTAAGGGCAAGGCTGTTTATCATATCGCTCGATATGATAAGCTCTGCCCACAGCCAGCTACTGGTATATAAACCACCTTCTCCAATAGATTTGACAAATCAGTTCAGTTTAGTCTAAGCAGCTCGGACTGACCATTTTAGCTGCTATTAAGTGAGCATCCCCAAGTGTCTCTGCAAAATATCGAAAATGTTGTGGCACAAATTGATTGGCTTCGCTGTGCTCTGCCTGGCACTGACCCAGCTGCAGTCCGTGAGCAGCGATGTGGCCCCCGCCTGTGCAAAGAACTTCACCCGCGTGGGCGACAAGTGCCTCCAGGTCGTGACCACCTGGAGCACCTGGTATGAGGCCGACCGTCAATGCCGCAAGTTGGGCGGCGGCCTGCTCAGTCTACAGAACCAGACACAGTTGCAGCAGATTAATCAGTTCCTTAATGCCACCGCCTCATTCACCGCCGAGTTCTGGACCTCGGGCAATATGCTGGGCGAGAAGGGCTACTATTGGTGGCAGAGCACGGGAGAGCGGGCAACTTATCTGCCTTGGTCGCCGAGCCAGCCACAGGATTCTGCCGGCGATTGTCTGGTACTCGCTGCCAACAACTATACCAACTGGGGAGTCTCTGACTTTCCGTCTGACCATTAGGGCTTGTAGAAGCTGGATGGCCTACATCTGCGAACTGCAGCCACAGCTGGCACAGAACTTTACCTCACGCATTTGCCTGAAGCCCGGCAGCTACGAGACTGCACAGGTTCTGATCAACTAACCTGTGGGTAACCTGACGATATACCTCCTACAAAACATAAATATAGCTCAAGATATAATGATATCTTAATGGATACTGCTTATCACACGGGATTGGCTTTCACTTTCTTGGAACTTATATATTTTATGGTTATGGGGCTAGTCGGTTTCATTTGTTCAAAGTATATGGCGCGTTTATAGCTGCTGCTCGAGTTGTCAATCAAAGAGGCAAGGATGCCTATCATATCGCTCGATCGGATCGTATATAAGCGCCCTCCTCCCAACAGATGGGATCAGTTCGGTTTGGTTTCTCTTTCGCTGTGTTCAACATGTTGTGGCATCAATTGATTGGCCTGGCCATACTTAGCCTGGCGCTAATGCAGTTTCCGGTAACCCAGAGTGCTGATGCTTCGGCTTCCCGTTGTCGCAGTCCCTTTGCCTTGGTCGGCGATAGATGCCTGTATGTGAATAAATATTTCAATACCTGGTACGAGGCAGATCGCTACTGCCAGTCGTTGGGCGCAGGCCTCGTCAGTTTGCAGGACCAGACGCAATTGGAGCTGCTCAACGAGTTGCTTAATACGAAGGATTCCCACTTTACGACTTCCTACTGGACTGCGGGCAATAGGTTTGATTCAAATGGTACCTTTCACTGGCAGAACACTGGCCAAAAGGCAGAGTATCTGCCTTGGCAGAAGGATCAGCCAGAGGCGGGCAAGGGAGATTGCTTGATACTCCAAGCGATAGTCAACAATGTTGCGGACTTCAAACTGAGCGTCAAGAACTGCAACACCTGGTATTCTAGTATTTGCGAACAGAGGCGACAGCAATTTGTTTCCCGCATTTGCCTCAAGTCGGATGCCTATGAAACAGTTACTGAAGTTATTGTCAACTAAATAAAGTTTCAGCGAAGGAATATCTTCCTATCTGCGCATTCGGATATCTTTTGCGTAGTCGGTACTTTTTGCTACAAATATATGACTTACTTGGCCTATCATAACACGCCACTTGAGGGTTGTCAATCGGAGCGCGCAAGGCTGCTTATCATATCGCTTGATGTGATAAGCCCTGCCCACGCTTGCCCACGGCCTGCTACTGGTAGTATATAAGAGACCTTCCCCGTTAGATTTGACAATTCAGTTCAGTTTCGTTTGCTGTTTCGCTTTGTTCAACATGTTGTGGCATCAATTGATTGCTCTGGCCATTCTCGGCCTGGCGCTGACGCAGCTGCAGTTCGCCCACAGTGCAGATGTTACTGTCACCACCTGTGCCAAGAACTTTACTCTGGTTGGAGACAAGTGTCTGTTCGCCAACAATCAATGGTACAGCTGGTATGAGGCAGATCGCTTCTGTCACAGCCCTGGGCGCTGGTCTCGTAAGCCTGCAGAACCAGACACAGTTGCAGTTGCTTAACAAATGGTTGGGTAATACTACATCCTTCACGCTAGAGTACTGGAGCTCGGGCAATTCGTTTGGTCAGAAGGGCACCTACTACTGGGAGAACACTGGCGAACAGGCACGCTACCTGCCCTGGTCATTGGGAGAGCCTAGAACCGCCAACGGTGACTGCCTTTCTCTCTATGCCAGTGGGTACAATGTGTCTGACTACAAGCTGACCATCAAGAACTGCACCTCCTGGTCGAGCCCCATCTGCGAACAGAAGCCACAGAAGACTAGCTCGCGCCTCTGCCTCAAGTCGACCGCCTACGAGACAGCTAATGTGCTCGTTAACTAAATAAAGTTTGTTGAGAGAGATGGTTAACCTGTTGTTTTCGAAGGGTTTCTAGGCACGTGCTTGATAATAGCTTTATGTTTTTATGAGGCCTCTAAAGCGCTCCAAAGTTCCCCCTTAAAACGTTCCTCGTCGCTTTCAATTGAAAACTCTTGGGGGGTTTTTAAAGACGCATTACTAATTGTAGTCAATGGCTTATAAGTTGCGTCGTTTATTGGGCCATAAGCGATTGGGCCTGCCATAGATAAGCTCTATGAATTTATAAGCATTTATTTCCTTCCGTTAAGTTCCCAAAGTCTTGAGTAGCTTCACGTGTAAAATATATACTGTTATATATTATAATCGATCAATATGTATTACATTATATATAGTATTATCTGGAGAGCACAACCCCCGCTGATTATTTCTGAGAAATGTCCGCGACGACGAAAATAGAAGCTTCATGCTGTCAACTAGCTTTCGTAGACCTTTCAATTTCAGTTTCCACGAATTGTTTATTATAGGAACTAATCTTATCTCTGAGAATCGCATAATTTGATTTAGTTTGAAGCACTTTCGCTTAACTTCTTTTTTTTTTGGCATTTCTTGTCTAATCTTATCGTAGGCTAATAAGCCAATAAGCTTGCCGACTTAGTCAGCTGGCCGAGGGCAACCCCAAAGAGGCGTCAAAGATGCCATCAGCTCTCTCTCTCTCTTTCTCTCTGTCTTGGTTACCTGCACTTTAGTTTCCATTTATTTTCGATTTTCTTTATCTATGATTCTACAACAACAACATTATAATGATTCGCTAAGCATTTCTCTTAACCCATCACTTGTCTTGTGCGTTGTCAATTGCAGCTTAGACCTGCTTAACATATCGCATAGTTGCCTAAGCTGCTATATAAGTGGCCCAGGTCGAAGCATAACGAACGCACACATATACGAGTTTATGTATAAACGACATGCCCCAGCAGAGTGCCTGGTTACTTTCGGTTTGTTGACTCTGCGAATCGAATCAGTTGATTGGCCTGGTCATGCTCCTGCCTGCTCCTGCTGACGTACATACATATCTGCAGTTTGCTCACAGCGCGCTGTCTCCCCTCGGGCTGTACGCACAATTTGGGGCGATGCCAGGTTGAGCGCATGTGGTGTGCCATGTGGCCTGGACTAGTTTGTCTTCATAATCAGAACGTTGCGGTTAAAGCGCCAAGGGGGGTCAGCAGAATCCTATTATCGGAGAAAGCAAAGCGGGGAACTTTTGAAGGGTAGAGCTAGGAAACTGGAGAGATATATACTAAAAGTTGTATATAATCTTTTCGTTTTATTGAGCAGAGATTTATAAGGATTCGTCATCTTATAATGGATATATCTGCCTAGAAAGTACGCAAACGGAGCTTAACTATACCATCTTTCCTATACTATACCTAGCATATCCCTGAGCTATATGCTTCCTTACTAATTGAAGGAAAGGGAATCCCATTATCTTTCTCTGTTCTTTGCAAAGAAAGCAAAGATAACCTAGGATTATCCTATAAGTTTCCCATTTCTAATTGATCGCAGGTTGCCCAGCGTGCCTAACCTTAGCTTTGCCTTTATTCTATAACTTTCCCGCTTTCAATTCAATTTCCTTCATTGAATTTCCCTCGTTGCCATTGAAATTATTCAATTATTTGCGATAACAAGCTTGTTATAGATAGCCCCAGAGCAATATCTTGCTCTACCTCCCTCCCTCCCTCGCTCACTCTCTTTCTTTCGTTCTTTCTTGGGCGTTTACAAGTTATTGCATACTTTGGGGCTTTGTGCGCTGCGAAATATTGCGCATGGCATGCCAGCTATCGGTTATCGGTTATCGATTGTCATTCGTTTACTTTGTGCTTTACAACTGTGCGTTCGCTGGCAACGCAGGATTATTTGCCTGGCAACGCAGCATCTTGGCACATGTCACACAGGAAGACACACACACGCATGCACACACAGACACACACATATATGCACACAGTCACACAGCACACACACACACACAGACACGCATTGCCAGGCGACAGCATGCAAAATTACAGCGATTTTTATTGCGGTTCTGCTTGGCTGCCTGACAGTGGAAGCATTCCGAAATGGTTTGAAGCTGTGGCACGGCAGGGGAGGGGGGGGGAAGGGGGAGTTGGTGGCGGGAGCAGCATGATAGGTAGCAAAGGGGAAGCAGGGGACAGGGGAGCTTGCCTAGCCGGAATGCTTGTCACGTTACGCTTTGTGGGTTTTGTTACCATTGAAAATCAATCTAAATATTAATTGCATATTCCGTGGCATACACGTTGTGTGCTTGTGTGTGTGAGCGAAAAAATAAATTGAAATTGCCAAAAAAAAAAAACAAGAAATCCTGGCATTGTTTGCCAGTGAGAGTGTGAGTGTGTGTGTGTGTGTGTGTGTGTGTGTGTGCTGCCATACGTCTCGGCTGAGTAATTGCGGTTAGTTGTTCACTTTGTTTATGTTGCAATTACTCCAGAGAGAAAAACAAAGAGAGAGGGAGAGAGAGGGAGAAGCAGCCAGAGTGAGCCAGCAAGATGTGAGTTTTAATTCCTGTGCAGCTTCACACACACACACACACACGCGCACACGCACAGAGCAAACTTTCAACGCTTTTTTCCATTCCGTTGCATTTTGCCGACACAAAATTTAATTTGCCCATTTTGCCCTCAAGTCAACTCAACATGGGCGTGGCCCAGGCAAAGGGTGCAGGGGGGATTGTGGCGTGTTGCAAACTGCATTTGGCTTCGCAGCTGCTTGCCGCACAATTTCCTACAGATTTTCTTGACTATTTTCCATGCCGCGTAGCAGTGGCAGCAAAGCGGCTCGCTTAGCTGCCGCATGCAGCCTTGCGAACTGAGTTGTCTACAGGGTATACGCTAGTCATGCTAGCCATGCTCAGCGCACGCATCTTTCTACTGTTATTTATTTTATGTGTGCTTGGTTTTTCTTTTCATCTTCTTCTGCTGCTGCTGCTGCTACGCTTGCTTCGTCGTGTTGTTGCTCTTGCGTTTATTTCTTATTTATTTTCCATTTTATGCTTCGCCTGGCCACAGTTGCCACAGGCCACTCGTGTTGTTTTGCTTGCTGCAGCTGCAGCTGCAGTTGCAGCCGAGCAGGCCGCAATTTGTGGCGCCTCGCCGGGGTCACCTACGGCACTAATCTGTAGCCATAATTGAGTTTGGATATCGCTTTGTGTTCCCTCGCCGACAAATATGAGCGAAATCTGTGACAGTTTGACAGGTGGTAGAAGGGGGGGGGGGAGTGTGGCAGCAGGGTATGCGGCTGGAGTCAAGTGCATGTTGCAAAGTTGGCGTCATATGTGCAACTTGGCTGTGCAGCCTTTTCTGAGGCAGAAGAGTAACAATAAAAAATCTGACTGCAAAACTTGCTGCCATTGTCTGCGACAGCGACAGCGACAAAGGGGGAGTGAGGGAGGGCGGATAGGGAAGTGCGAGGCAGCCAGGCGTATGGGCGTGGGGCGTGTGGGCGTGGCAGGCATTCGGGTTTATACAAACAGTAAATATGCGTGACAAAAACTTGCTCTTCCGGCCTTTTCATAAGCCCAAGACAAAAAACCAACAGTGCAAAAGAAAAGAAAAAAAAAATGCCGAGAGCTGAATGAACTCGACAGAGGGGAACCTTTGGGCAAAGGGGGGAGGGGGGGGATTTCAGGGGGGTAACTGGCCAAGTGAAAATTTCAAACTAACTAGAAACCACTTAAGAGCAACGCTGTGACGTGCATGTGCAGCAGCTACACACAGGACAAAGAACCTGGGCAGGATGTGAGTGCAGCAGGAGGAGGAGGAGGAGAAATAAAGAGAGCGAGAAGAAGATAGAGCAAAGTTGAATGGGGGAAAAACAGCTTAAACTGTAAACTGCCATGAGAAGAGAAAGAGACTGCAAGAGAGCGAGAGCGAGAGCGAGGGAGAGCTAGAGAGACTGTGAATGAGAATTATTTAAAAGCAAATCAGGCTGCGAATTGAGACGTAGCTGGAGAGCAAACTCTTTTTGGGATAAGGATAAAGTAGAGTAGATATATGTATATATATAGAGTATATATATGTTGCCAGTGCAGATTAAGAACTGCAGTGCGAGAGAGAGAGAGAGAGAGAAGGATAGAGAGAGAGTGCTTAAATTGGAAACTCTGTGAAATATGAGCTGCATTTTCACAGCTCACTCAGTGCAAAACGTGATGTGGCAAGGTGGGGGCGTGGCAAGTCACGAGATAACTTGCTTATCTCTTGCTAGTGCTGCAGCTGCATCCATACAGGAAGAGTTTTCCCCCTAGAAACCAATTTGTAGCATTAATTATGCATAGGCTGCGGTTGGGGCTGAGAATAGAAAATCGTAGCTGCAGCCGGAGTCGATGCTCTGCTCGACGATAGATGCGTTTTTGGGCCACTTGCGGCTGTTGTATGCAGCACAGCGCGCAGTGCGATAACACTAACAATAACAATAACAATAACAATGGGAATAACAATAACAATAGCTTCGGCATTTGGCAATAACAATAACAATGGGCAACGGGCAACGGGCAATGCGCATGGCAGCTGCAGCTGCAGCTGCTGCAGCAGCTTCAACCACTGTGCACACTGGGTGCAAGCGAGCAAAGCCTTCGCCCTCTCAAGGATAATGGAATATTTTGCCCTTAAAGAGGCGTGCAACAACAACAACAACAACACTAGGAGAGAGAGGGGGGAGGGGGAGGGGTTAGTTGGTAGAGGAAGGGAAACAAAAAGCCATGTTCTAAAAATACAACGGTAAGTTGGCAGTACATGCAGCTTAATGGGCGGCCAACACACACACACACACACACATACATACAGCGTCAACTGCGTCTACAATATTGATTGGAATACACACACACACACTGAGACATAGCCAAACAAACACACACATACACGCAGAGACAGAGAGAGAGAGAGAGGGAGAGGCAGAGAGCGAGGGACGCACTCACGGTTACAGCTGTAGGGCATAAGCAGCAGCAGCAAACATAAACACACACAAACACAGGCGCATAAACAGAGTGAAACACACACACATAGACACACACATACACACAGGCAGCCACACAAGGCGCACGCGACGAAGCATTTGCTGTAGCTATAGCTGAGTCTGTGGCAAGCGTAAGCAAACAGCGAAACGAACAACAGCCACACGCACACACACACACACACACACTAATACAGTCACACTCTCACAACACACACACACACACAAACACAGTCACACTTAGGGCGGGCAAGTTAAAGTGGATAATGGACGCTGCTGTCGCTGCTCGCCAGCAATGGCAACGGCAACGGCAACGGCAACTGCGAAGGCAAAAGGCAAAAGAGCGCAGCATGCCCCACTTCCCCTTCCCCCTCCAGCCTTCGCACTTGCCACAGCACACTCTGCCACATCCTTTTTTCTTTGCCCCCCTTTCTTACGCAGCCTCTGTACGCCTCGAGTTGCTGCGCGTACACCACGCTCGCTGCTATTTTTAGACACGCGCTCATTGTGCGAGCAGGCAGCAGCAACAATTGCTGGCACAAAAAAAAAAGCAATAAAAAGAGAGAGCAACAGAGCGAGAGAGAGGGGGAGGGAGAGGGGAGGCGCAGCTGAAACGGGTTCAAGTCAAAATGGCTGCAAATCCCGCACGTAAAGCACTACAAATCTCCAAGTACTGAGCCAGTAGTGCGACTGTATGTGCGCCTGTATGTGTGTGTGTGTGTGTGAGTGTGCCTGTGTGTGTGTGTTTGCTCAAATTGAGCGCATAAATTGTTTTAATTGCTGTAAACAATTGCAGCGCAGCCAATGCCAGCGACGACGCCAGCAGCGACTGCGGCAGCGCGACGCATCAATCAAACGCGACATTTGCATAAAAAACTATTTACAATAATAATTACATAGCGCGCTGGCAGCAAATTAACATAATTTTGAATGGCAGCACAAGCCACAAGGGAGCAAGCGAGAGGCAGGCAGGGAGAGAGAGAGAGACAGAGAGAGAGAGTGTTTGCGAGCGCGCGATAGCAGCAGAAAGTTTGCGCCTGCTTTGGCGTTAACAAGTCGCAGCCGCAGCTCGTTCAACAAAGCGTGAATGTAGTTGACTCTGCGCGCGCGTGTGTGTGTGTGTGTGTGTGTTAGTGCTAGTGTGTGTGTGTGTGTGTGTGGCAACAACATTGTTGCTAAAATGATTTTGAAAAACCATCAATAACTCAAATATAATGACAGTTTTCCACTTGTTGTTGCCAAGGCAAGAGGCAAGGGGCAGGCAGGCAGGCAGAGACAGGGTGACTTGCAGACAGGGTGTGCCTAGCAGGCAGCCGTAAGTGGGGCTAAATGGATGAATAACTTAAAGCAGCTGCTTGTGTGTGCGCCACTGATGTGATGTTATGTAATGTAATAACGTCAATCAAATTTCGAAAGAAAAAGGCTGGCCAACTATTTGAAAATCAATTTTCATGCCCGGCGGCAGCAGCAGAGAGAGAGGGAGAGAGGGAGATGAAAGCGAAGGGCTAAGCTGAGGCAGCTCTTAAGTAAATACATATATAGTATAGATGTATAAGTTTTTAAGTTGTTGGGCAAGTTGTTGCCTAATGTAGCAGAAGGCCATCTTCTCTCGGGGCAAAGTGTTGCGCTATGCCACGCTGCGATGACTAGCGCAATTTGCAATATTGCCAAGAAGCAGAGAGAGAGAGAGAGAGAGAGCGTAGAAGAGGCCAGAAAAAGTTGAGCTATCAGAGATCAACGAAACAGTGGGAGAGAGGGAGAGAGGAATGTCAAGCCGTTGGGTTAATCAGCATTTAATCGCAACTTGAAAGCAAACTTGCTCATTAATAATCGCATTAGCTGACAGCGAAGCAAGGTCAGGCTCAGGTTCTGGCTCCGGCTAAGCCTTTAGGCCTCACTGTGCGCTGTCCCTGAGAGAGAATATGCAGTTAATTCCCTAATGAGCTTTTCAATCAAAGCGTTGGCAAGTTGAGCTTTAGCTGGCTTAAGCTCTGACCTGAGCTTTAAATGTGAGTTGAGTTGCGAACGCGGCGTATGCGCTATGTTTGTGTTTTCACATCACGCATACGCGCTGTGGTCCACTTTAAGTGTATTTGAGCGTAGCACGTTGCGCTGCATGCGTTTTGGTCATGTTTTTACTGCGGCTTCTTTTTGCTTGCTCACGAGCTGCCCCCGCAACATCCCTCCCTCTCTCTCTCTCTCTTCCCCGTTCTGCTACGCTTCCGGCAACGAGAGGCAGCACTTGAAGCGGCAAGCGCTGAATTGACAAATTGATGGATGGTTCTCGTTGCATGTCCATGGTTATATGATGTATTATGATGCGGGGGCAGAGCATGGGTTGCACGGGGGGAAACTACGTGAAAAGTTGCCGACTCAGCGATGCGCAACGGTCACCTAAGTGTTTTATTAGCCCTTCAGCTCGAGTTTTGCTCCTTCGAGCAACGCAGGCGGCATCCTTGTTGTTCGCTCAGTCGCTTTGCTTTTTCATTATTCGTTATTTTGTTCGTTCGTTCGTTCGTTCGTTCGTTTGTTTGTTTGTTCGTTATTCGTTTCTTCTTTACTTTTTCGCTTCTTTGGCTTCCCTTTTCGCCTCGCCATGTCGCACGAACTAAGCGCGGAGCTGCTGACGGAGCTGTGTAATTTGTTCCAGTCCTACGATGTGAATCAAACTGGTTATGTCTCTGTGAAGGAGTTGCGCCTGCTAATCGCCGCAACTGGAGTAGAAGTCACAGAAGCTGAGCTCTACGATCTGCTGCGCACATTGCATCCCCATCCCCCCATTGCACGCAGCTTTGGAGTCAATGACTTTCTGCGCATGATTGGGCCACGTTTACGCGACATCGAGACCGATGAGAATCTGCGACACGCATTCGAGGCCTTCGATCGCCTCGGCGTGGGCTATTTCACCGCTCTCGATTTGCGCATTGTGATGAGCAACTTTGGCGCCGTGATCAGCCACGAGGATTGCAACTTGCTGATAGCCGACATGAGTGCGGGCATTAGGGATAATATCGTTACACTCAAAGAGTTTCTCGACTATATGCGACAGAGCAGCTCCAAAGCCGTGTATGTGTAATAAAAAAAAAAATTTCAGATTTCATATTTGCTTTATGCAAATATGAGAGAAATAACAAAAACCAAACCAAAGCAAACCAAACCAAAAAAAAACGAAAAACGAAAGTTGCGAGTGCATAAAACCAGAAATTAATGCAGCAGCACGTTTTGTCCATTAAGCCGCTGGAGCTTTGCTTGCTGACTTTTTGCCGCAGACCCGCTCTGTCCCCCTGCCCCTCCTTCCTATGCTCCCTTGTGAGTGCAACACACACACACACACACACACGCAGATGAAAAGTGTTGTGTAAACATGTTGGCTGCCAGGCAGCGGCAGCAGCAGCACCAGCGTAGCCAACTGTGGCAATGTGAGTTGCCAACAATTGCCACGCCCATCAATTGCTTTGTTTGCCGCCACTCCCCCTTTCCCTCTCCCTCTCCCATAGCCAATGTCCAGTCGAGTCCAGTCGCCCCTTTTGGGCGTTGCCATTGAGTGTCCTTAATATTTTCAGCTGACGTCGCCTAATGAAAGAAAACTCGCCTTCATTTTCATTTTCATTTGGCTTTGGCTTTTCACGTTCACTTTGCCGAGCTTTGTGCTTGAGCGAGCCAAGCACCAGGATGGAGGATTGCAATGGCGGCGACACTTGCATTTGGTCGAGTTATTTATGGGCCAAATAAACGAGTTCATTTAGCTAATGGCAGCATGGCCTAGTGAGCAGGCAAGGATCTGCAGTGTGCGCTCAAGGAGTTGTCTTTGCTTCTCTCTTTGGGCTTTTTTCACTTTCTCTGTCTGAAATGTCTCTAAGTCAGCAGCACTTGAACACACACACTCACAAATTTTCCTCCGTTTAAGCAGCTAAAATGGCAAAGCCAAAAAGTTTTGCATACTTTTGTGCGCTCGTCTCATTGTTCTGCTGCTGTTGCTTTCTCTGTATTTGTCTCTCTGCATGTTTCTCTCTGTGTTCTGTTCGTTTCTGTCAAATGTTTTCAACTTCTGCCCTCAGGTTCCGTTTCTGTGTATCTTTATCTGCCTGTATATCTCTCGGTCTTCATGTCTCCCTGTCTCCATTTCTCTCTCTCTCTCTCCCTCAACTGTCGTTGCGGCGGATTATCGTCCCCATATGTGTACGTATCTCTCTAAGCTCGCTCTGAGCAACAGTTTAATCAAGCAGCTCGTAAATATTGAAACCACAAGCAAAACAACAACAAATTATACACCCACACACATACATACGTAACTTCTGTATGTAAGAAACATATGTACAATGTACATGTATAAATGTATGTTATATCCGGCTTTAAATTGTACTGATAAGATTCTTGTAAATTGTGTTAATGATGCCACATGGAATGACGAAGACAGACAAGAACAAGGACAATTACTTGGGCAGAGCAAAAGGAGGACTCCTCCTCCTTTAGCTGGAAGCTATGTGAATACTTTGGCAAAATGTATATTATTCATTAGTTTGTACTTTAAGAGCTTCAGGTTTATTTGGATTTCCACATTTGCCACAGTTTAAATTTCACAATTCGCAACAGTTGCATTATTATTAAACCATAATCAATTTGATTTGCCATTTTGAGTAAATAAAAGGCGTCTTGTAACAGTTGATTTCAATTTGAAGGCGAATAAGTGGAAAGCCTAACAGTATGATTTCAAATTTGAAGCCGATTAAACGAAAAAGCCTACTTTAAATTAAAGTTAACAAGTTCATTATCATATATTATACAACTAAATAAAAGTTTCACTTAACTTTACATTTAAGTGTGTTAAACAGAGTCCTTACTTCAAATTATGAGAAGCGCATAGAGAGGCGCGACTGTGAAGGGCAAAGACTAACAGTGCATTAACATATGTTAAAAACTCACAGAACGTAACACTTCACTTCAAATTCAAATGTAATAAATAGGGATCCTACTTCAAATTATGAGAAGCGCAGAGAGAGGCGCTGTTAGAAGCCACAAAAGTTAACAGTTCATTAACATATATGTTAAATCAAAATAAAAGTTCCACTTTACTTTACATTGAAGTGTGTTAAACAGAAACTTACTTCAAATTATGAGAAGCGCAGAGAGAGGTGATGTTAGAAACCACAAGGGTTAACAGAAAATTAACATATGTTAAAAATTCAGAGAAACTATCGCTTCACTTGCAAATAAGCAGAAATTATGAGACTCGCATAGAGAGGCGCTGTTAAAATGCACCAAATTCAACAGTTTATACAGAGCGCTTTTAATTTCTAGCCGTATCCCATTTGTTTTTCAACTACATAACTCGGAATGCTTTTCCTCTGGACCGTTTCAAGTTTAAAACAATAACCGCTTCGCACTCACCTTGAAACTCCTTGCGCGCCGCACTCACTGACGTCACAATGTTGGCCACATGCCCCAGCACAGTGGCGAACAGCATCAGGCCGAATAGCAATTGTAATATCACAAAGACATACTCGCCCTTGGAGCGGGGCTTGGGCAGATCCCCAATGGTTGTGAGGGCCAGGGTGCACCAGTAGTAGCTCTGCAGATACTGCTTGACCACGTCCGCCGACTCCGAGTCATGGTACACCCAATTGCGCGAACCGAATCCATTGTTCTTATGTATGATGTGATAGAGGCAGCCGTTCCAATGGAATATCACAAGCAGGTAGTGTATCAGCGCCGTGGAGCGAAACAGATTCGGGTAGTTCGTGTGCCGTTCGGTGCGATCCATGAAGGCCCAAAACCGATAGATCTTCACCAGGCGAAAGCTGCGCAAGATCGAATTGAAGCCAATGGACAAGTAGAGAAAGTCCAGTGGCAGCAGGCACAGGCAGTCGATGTAGAATATGGTCGAGTTCATGTAGTGGGTGCGCAGCTTGAGGGCATCCGTCTGGAGTACCCCATCCTCCAGGTAGCCCGTGCGAAAGTGAAAGAATATGTCAATTAGATACAGGAAATCCGACAGATAGTCCAGGCAGAACCAGATGGCGATCGTGCGTCGATTGATCTCCTGGAAGGCGAAGCGGTAGATTATCACCCAAAAATTGTAGAGGAAGGCCATGGATACGACCATGGACCAGTAGTAGCAGAGCCGCCCCGCTGGATCGAAGACGAAATGCAGCTTGCGGGCGGCTGTAGCGGCGCGTATGCGCTGCGAGGCAGTGCGATGCGGTTTCTGATGGTGCGGCGCGGTTGCTTGTCCACTACCAGCAGCGCCAGCACCGTGTGGTGTCTGGTGTGGATGGCCGCCCCCCGACGGCGGCCCGGGACCGCCCCCCGTGGGCTGTCCATGTGTTTGCGGGTGATGCGACACAGTTGAGGCAGAGTGATGCAGCTGGTATGGATGATGCGGCTGTGGGCCGCTACTGTGATGCGATTGCTGCTGTGAGCGTGAGCGCGGGTACCTGAAAGGAAATCAATAAGAAGTTTGGAATGGAATATAAGAAAGGGGAATCCCCTTGGACACTCACCTATCTGTGCCGTTGCAGTAGTTGCCACCGTATTGATTGTGGCCCATTAAAATGCTGGTGGCACCGCCACCGGCTAGCGTGTTATCCTGCGAGCCGCGGCCTGTGGATCGATTCCAGGTGTCCAGCAGAAGCGGCTGATCGCCGCTTGTTGCCGTTTTCAGACGGCCTCGCGATTTGTTGTGCCGTTGCTTGTTGTGCAGTAAATCCATTTCGGAGGCAGTGCTTACGGTTGCCATTTGTGAGTTGGATGCTCGAGGAGTGTGGCATGGTGTGGCCAAACTGTCGTGTGACGTAAAGAAACCTTGTTGCGAGATACTCTGGCTGAATTTCCTTGTGGGCATGCCAAACTTCGGGCCTAGATCTGCAAGGCAGCAAATATACATGTAATTATTTCAAATAATTATAAACTAATTAATTAACTTATTAATAAACGTGTAATTTTGTTTCAATTTCGAGTAACAATAATAAAATCCAAGAATTGTTTACCAATTTGGTTGTTTAGTTTGCCAATTGCGCGCGAAAGTATGCAACGAAAATTGTGAGCAGCAAGAAAGGGAAATTTTGTGGGTAATTTGCCGAATGGGTGGAACAATTCCTGCTTGCGCTCAAAAGTATTCAACGAAAATTGAGAGCAGCAAGAAAGGGAAATTTTGTGGGTAATTTGCCGAATGGGTAGAACAATTCCTGTTTGCGCTCGAAAGTAGGCAACGAATTTTGCTCAGCTTTTCCTGCTGCTCGCAAAAGTATGTAAAGCAAGGGAGACAACAGACACACACACACACACGCACGCACAAGGAGCCTCACACACACACTCGCACACACAGACGGACTGCAGCTTACCAAGAAAGCTCTGTCGATCGATTGAGAAGCGACGCAGGCTACCCAAATCGATAAACTGCTCATCAGCTGCAATTGTTGGTGTAATTGAGAGTTCGGTTGTGTGATAGGCGCCAGGCGCATTGCCACCTGCTTTGCCACCACCAGCACCAGCACGACTACGACTGGTGTCACCACCAGCTGCAACACCTGCACCTGCACCACCTCCACCTACACCTATACCAAGACTAGACGAGTTGCCGCCCACTGTCAGATTGGTGCACGTTGTGGCACCTCCGGCACTGCCGCCCATGCCAGCGCCCAAATAGGCCGCATTGCTGCCATAAAAGCTGCCATCGAGCTCGGCCATTTGCTGCTCGTATGCGGTCAGCGGATTGATCGAACGCGAACTGTGATCCCGGTACAGCGGACGCGGCGATGGCATCAGCGACGGATACGAAGGGTTCAACATGCCGTTGAGCGATAGCCGAGGCTGCATTATGCCCGTCAAGCTGGCGCGAGGCCCTAATCTTTGTGTCGTTGTTGTTGTGTTTCTCTTGTTGCTGCTATTCTGTTGATGTTCTCTTATTGTTGTTGTTCTCTGTGGCCTGTCATGTTGCCTCGTTGCTGTTGCTGTTGCCGCTTTCAGCCATCGTTCATCATCAGCGTCAGCGTCAGCGTCATTGCCAGCGGCTTGTGCATCGTCATCGATAGCCGCAGTGCGGCGCAGTGCAGCGCCCACAGTGGGCGTGGCTCTGTTATTATTCTGAGCTGCCGCGTGTTTACGCAGTTCACGCAATTGTTGTGTTGATTTTGTTTTTATTATTGATTCAATTTGTGGCCATATTTCATGTTTGTTTTCGTTTACGTTTTTTGTTTGTTATTGTTGGTTGTGGGAAACAAGAGAAATGTGAGCAGATAGTATAATTAATTGCAAATTATCCATTATAAGCATTTCGTTGGAGTTGTAGCTGCTACATTAAAGAGTTAGGGGGTACAGAGAGAGAGAGAGACGGAGAGAGAGAGAGAGAGAGAGAGGGGCTGATAGAGTGTAGTGTTTGTTTGGTTGGTGACAGGTGGTGGCTACAGGTGGTGGGCTAGGCTGGGCTGGGCTGGGCCTTTTTTAAACAACACAACTGCAATTAACAACAACATACAACAACAACAACAATTAACAGCAACAACAAGAATCGAACAACTTAGCATAAGTATGTGATATAGTATATAGGGGAATATATTGTAAGTAGTTTGCTATAAAGTAAAGTCTAGTAAACGTAAGAATTGCATTTGTTTGTAGTCTGCTTACTATAGTTGTAAATATATATATAGCTATATATGGGCAGCATTCACTAGAGTCTACACTAATTGAGTTTTGGCCACACTTTTCATTACTTATTCAGGCCAGAAATTCATTTGGGCAATTGACACGTCTGGACAATGGGCAACATTTAGCAGGTATTTAGCTGCCGGGCGGGGCTTGTTGTTGCCTCGGTGAGGCAGTGAGTGAGTGAGTGGTTCAGTGGTTAAGTGCTGTGGGTGGAAGGAGAGGAAGAGTTGTGTACGGGGTCTGCAGCATGCAAACATGTCGCTGTTGAATTCGTTCATTTCGAGTCAAAGTGCTAATAAAGTTAGATTTAATTACGTGCGCCTTAATGGAGCATGCAGCAAAAAGAGGCAATGTTCAAGTGTGGCAGCAGTGGGGGCTAAGAAAGGGATGTGCACACACACCAACTCGCTGAGCTGAGCTGCTATGAAATGGCGCTTCATTAGGTTTAAGCAGCTGCCAGGCAACTGGCTCACTTGGCAATTCATGAGCTCGTGCAAACACACAGTAAGAGTCACACACACACTCATACAGTGGCACACTTGCTACAAGTGCCACTTGACTGCCTTGGCAAAGACAATGGCCAAGAAGTTCGCTGGCAGCAGCAGCAGCAGCCGCGTGCGGCGCCAATTTATTTCTATTACTCGATTCCTTCCCCTTCTCCTGCTCCTCCTCCTCCACCCCTTCGTCGTGCTCAGCTTTGGCCTGGCTTTGTCAACTGTCAGTTGTACCTGTCTCCAGCTGTGCTGCCAATTGCTTATTGGCCAAAGCGCGCTTTTAATTATTGCCCGCACTTGAGGCGCCTCAGCTCGCTCCTCGCCTCGTCTTGCCTTGCGGCGCCTTTAATTCAATTACACAGCCCACAAGGCAATGCATCAGCTAGGCTAGCAGGCTGAACCCCCCCCCCTTGTCTCCTTGCTGACCCCATTCGAATGCAAAATTGTTTTAATTAATTTGTGTGTGCTGCTGCTCTCAGGCACACACGGCGTATGAGCGACACGAATTTGCACTCAGTCCGCACTTGCTGCGGCAATAAATTCGAATTAATTTTGGGGGCTTCGCTTAATTTGCCACGCGGCGCACAAATCAAGTGTCCAAGCGCAAAATTTATTAACTGCAGGTGATGCCGCTGGCGCTGCCAGTGTTGTCGTGCTGCTGCTGCTGCTACTACATTTTTAATCAAATCCAAAGACGCTGCCAGTTACAGTTACAGCTGCAGTTAGAGTTGTGCTGGCGGCCATTTTGTAAGTGCATTTTCATGTCGGCACTGGCAAAGTTTTTCGGCTGCAGCTGAAGAGACACGCACACACACACACACACACACACGCGCGCGGGAACTAGCTCACATTGCATTTGCCTTAGTTTTGCTTAGCCTGTTGCGAGTTGTTGCTGCTGCTTCCGCTCTTTGGCTGCCTTGAGCTGACCCCCTCCCCACCCCCCCCCCCCCCTCTGGCTCTGTTGCTGCTGCTGCCATGGCTCCCACTCGAGTTGACAGACATAATCTGGGCACTTTTTAATTTCGCTAATAGTTGAGTGCCATTAATTTAAACTTTGTCTCTGCCCCTCCCTGCTCTCCCCTCTCGTTTTATGTTGCTGCTGCTGCGGCTGCTGCTGCTTGGCGATAAAAAATGAAAAATGAAAAAATGAAATATCTGCGCTTTAATGGGCGCCACTTTGTCATGGGCCGCCAGCCGGAAAGGCCGCCAGTCGAAACTTGGCGACAAACTTGCGCCAAAGTTCAACAAAACGCTCGAGCGGCTTTCTGCGTTTGCCTTTTGCGCGTTTGCGTTTGCGTTTGCGTTGCTGTGGCTGCTGAGTGCTGACGAGTGCAGGGGGAGGGGAGAAAAGGGGCGGGGGCATGGCGTCATGAATTGTCAATAAATTTGCCTGCCACAAATCAGCGCGACGTCCAGTTGATGTGGCAAGAGCCCACGCAGCACTCGACCAAGCGTAGCAAGGCCTCTGCCTGCTCCCCCCTCTCTTTCTCTCTCTCTCTCTCCTCTCTCTCTCTCTCTCTCTCTCTCTCTGAGCAACACTCAAGCACCGCAATTATTTGCTGCAGCTGCCGCAGCATCTGAAAATATTTGAGCAAAAAATACTTTGACAAAAGTTTTGACTGAGCAAACTTTGCTTAAAACATGCTCGAAAGAATGCTACACACACCAATGCACACACACGCAACACACAGCCACATGCCGAAAGAGACAGAGAGTGAGAAAGAGTTAGCAACTAGTAGCTAAAAGTGGCCGACGTTGCCCGCAAACTTGAGACGACACAAAAAGGAAGTCACGCAATAAAAACTTGAACAGCTACAGAGCCTGCGCCCCCCTATCCCTCCCTGCACTCTCATCTGCCTGCTGCCCCACTTGGAGTGCCTGACACATTGGAAATTACAATAGTCAACTGTTTAGTGGCCCAGCTGTCAGGCGAAGTGACATTGAGGCGGGTTGTAGCCCTCGACCGAGCAGGGAGCGAGGAGCAGAACCGAGAGAGAACACTTCAACCGCAGCAGCAACAGCAGCGACAGCGACAGCAGCCGCCCGAGGAACAGCTGCAGAGGCAGCCGCAACTCGACGGAAAGTATCTCCATTTTACCATAGTTGTGGAGCCACTACACTATATGAAGGCATAACTTGGCCTGCCCATTCCACTCTAAGCAAGCTTGGTGCTCCTTCTCATAAATGACATCTGTTTGAATTTGAACAAGTAACTTAAACTAGAGTTGAGCTTGTCCTCTAGTTAGATACCCTACGCCCAAATTCATCAGCCACCTATTGCCCTCTTATGCATTCCGAAATCGAAGAGATCTCTGATCACCAGACATAAGTATATCGACTCGGCAAGCGATACTCGACAAATATACAGCTATGTTCACAATAATAGCAGTGCAAGAAATGCAACTAATTCCCATGTTTTCATTACTCACTGCTATTTGTATGAACAGCTGTAATCAGCACTTTTTTGTTTTAATTAATAATGTAAGAAAAAATTAACAACATTTTCAACAATAAATTGATTTGTTATTGTTAAAAATAATCACAAAACTGAAACAAAATTTAATTTGTGAACATTTATTTACTTTTTGATATACAAAATTAAGTTTTAAAATTGCAGCTAATGAGCACTGCTATTTTTGTGAACACAGCTGTACATACACATACTTTGTAAATCAGCCACGCCTTCTTATGCCTCTTACACACATTTGCACACACTAAGTATACCCTTTTTATACCATTGCATGGTATGGTATATTAATTCGTAGAAGCAATCTCCGTCTCTCTTTCACTTAAGATCAACAACAACGTGATTTGACTGAAATCCCTCAGATGAGCACCCTGTATATAATATGACTATGGCTAAACTCGAATACGGATCACCTGTCGTCTGACATGAACTTTCAAAATTGTACAGTTTTATCATTTGTACTGTACCTGCTCCAGCTGCTACAACCGTTGTTACTGCCGTTGCTGACATTGCCATTGCTGTTGCCTTGTGAGGCGGGGCGAGTGAGGCGCATGACCAATCCGTTGCGCGATGATAATACCCTGCGATTGGCCAAGTATATTGTATCCATACGATCGCGCTGGCCGCAGAGCATGTTTGGGGACAATCATTTCTGCACCGGCGTCATTGTGGCACCCAAATTTGTGCTGACCGTGGCCAAGTGCACCATGAGGTGGGTAAGTCCGTCTTAAGATAACATTTTCAACTAACCCCCTCTCTCTCTCTCTCTCTCTCTCTCTCTCTCTCTGTCGCGTAGTGATCGCAAGGTGTGGCATGAGAAGCGCGGTGTGGTCGTTGTCGCCGGCAACCCAAACCGCCTGAAGTTCGACGGTCACACTGTAACGTTTCCGGTGGCGCATTTCCATGTGCCCCGGAATTACACGGAACGTGCTAGCAACAACATTGCGCTGCTGGAGATGGTGGCCAAGTGGCCAGCAATGAATCCGTCTATTGCCATAATCAACCTGCCCACGGCAAAACCGGATGCGAGTGTGGAATTCATGGTGCTTAGCTGGGGGCGAGTCCATAGGGTGCGAGTCCAAGTGTTTAAATGCTCACTCTTTTTTTGCTTTCACTAATCATCCCTTCCTTCCCTCTAGGGCGGCATGTTGGTTGGCAAACTAACGCACATCAATGTGACCCTAATGGAGCGCAAGAGGTGTCAATTGATGATCAGAAGTTTGTTACCCGAAATGCTGTGCGCAAGCAATAATCTATTGAGCTCGAGTCCCTGTGCCGGCGACTCGGGTGCCCCCATGATATACAACAATACAGTCTATGGCGTTGCCTCGTACCTCACTGGTTGCGGCCACGAGGCAATGCCATCGGTATACACGGACGTCTATTACCACATGGACTGGATAACCACAACATTGCAAAGTCGAGCCTGTTTCCCCCCTGCCCCTAGTAATTTTAATGTGTGTCTTTTTTTAATTTCTACCCTGATATCACAGTCAGTTCTACGAGTCAAATAAAGCAGAATCCGGTTCCGTATACGAAACATGTATCGACTACGGGTTTTCCTGTGCCTCTATCTCTGGCTGTGCCTCTGCCTGGTGGTTGCCAGCTCTGGACACTTGCGTCGATCCAAGCGCATTGCTGGCGGTCATCAATTGTCAAAGATTGTAGATCTGGGAACGTCGGTGGTTTCGCTGCGCGCCCGCTCCGATTACATGTACTACGGGGACAGTCACTTCTGTGCGGGTTGCCTGCTCAACGACATTTTCATCTTGACCTCGGCACAGTGTGTGACGCGAAAGAACAAGGTGGCGCTGCAGCCACGCGATTTGATCGTCATGTCCGGCAATCTGTTCCGGCTGAACAGCACATCCCTCGCTGTTCCCATGGCGGTCACCTTTCTGGCGGTGCACGAGAACTTCACCATGACCAGCTTCAGTGACATTGCCATAATGCGTACTCGGCTAAACGAAATGGTTCGTACAACGGATGTGATTGATGTGGTGCCGGAGACGTTTATGCCGCCACCCTACGGTGCCAAGTGTGTTGTCATGGGCTGGGGGCGTATATTCCATGTAAGAATGGTGTAGTCTTTGTCCTTGCTCTTCTTTCTCACCATTTCAGTTATCCTCAGGATGGGCCATTGGCCTCAATTTTGAGCGAACTCACGGTGACACTATATGAACCGGAATATTGTCGCAAATTTATACCGGAAATGCAGGACGACATGATCTGTGCCGGCAATTCGCGCCATCGCCATATGCCCATGGGTCCCTGTCCAGGCGATACGGGTGGACCGCTCTTCTGCAATGGCATCCTGACGGGCATCGTCTCGCACACGCTGGGCTGCTCACGTCATGATTTTCCCACCTTCTATACGAATGTGTATCATCATCGCGATTGGATCTATAAGAATCTCGATCGCGGTGGTCAGGCACAGCTGCGTGTGCATTGCCCGCTCGTGGCAGCCATCTTGACGTTGTCTTTGCACAGTTCGATTGTTTGCTAGGTTAGGCCACAAATCAAATCAAAAGCGTCTACACAAAACTGCCAATTCATCCACAAAAACGACCTTACGTTGTCCATCCTCGGGCATACACAAGAAATCTACCTTCCTTTCCCTCCCTTAGCATTCGCCCGCTCAGGAGGTGAATCTGCTAGCCGCCACCTGCCAACTGCCAGCTGCCACCTGCTACCTGCCACTTGTGTGGATTGGTTTTTCATTTCTCTTCCCCATACACATACACACACACACACACAACAGCACACCAGCACACACACAGCGTTGTTGACCTAGCAACGCAGCGCAGATGTGCCCAGCTCGAGCTCGAGCTGAGGCAACTAGAAGCTGGCAATTCGTGTTCTTAATTACCACAAACTGGGGCCGCGTCTGTGCGGCTTTCGAGCACCTTAATTGGCGGCGCCGCAGTGTAGACTCGAAAAAGCAATAAAGAACTCAATTTTAGATTTAGACGCTGCCCGGCAACAGCAAAGTGCACACACACCCCCCCAAACACACACGCAGGCAATAGTATAAAGTATAAGAATGAGAAATATGCTTGAGTTTTAATTTCAGCAAGCGGCGAAAAGTATGCTACACAAATGCAGGCAAAGCGCGCGCTGTTGAAAAAAACGTAGTCTGCTTTTGAGCGCAGCGCATAAAGCGACAGCGTTTTGAATAAAAAGTGTAGCATACTTTCGAGCGCAGCATAAAATGGGGGCGCGCATTTTGCTTGCTCATGTAAAATGAAGTTGATCTCTCGGTTCCAGCGCATTTATTAATCAACTTTTTGCGCCAATTCATTGGAAATTGTTCGCTCTAGTTAATATCACTTTTAGCTTAATCAAATATACTAACAAATATGCAACACAATAGTTAGTTTCCTAATTGAAATCAATAGAACTATTCGAGGCAGCTGCAATTACGTAACGCTTGCAATCAGCGTTAAGTAGTGAAGTCGCCTTGTTTCGTGCGCGCATTCTAATCCAATATACGTCGTATTTGTGCGATGGAGCAACACATGGCATATGTACGAGTGTGTACGAGTGTGTACGAGTATGCAGCACCACCTGAGCTCCATTTATATAATGAATTTCGTGCTGCGTGCCTTCGCCAGCGTCTTGGCTGAGCTTGAGCTGCTCTTTGTAGCAAACTGCGCCGTAGGCAAATACGTAATGAGAACATTAATGCAAACGACTTCATTTAATTAAATGCCAGCAAGACAGCAAGAGAGAGACAGTGAGAGAGAGAGAGAGAGAAAGTCACAAACTGAAAATGAAACTGAAACTGAAAATGACTTTCTTGTCATAGTCATCATTGGCGCAGGGGGGCAGGGGGAGGGGGAGAAGATAGCGAGCCAGATATCACAGCACTCATACGCCTCGTCGTACGCATGAATGCGTATTAAGGCGCGCACACAGACTTCAGGCTGAAATGGGAGTGGGGTCCGTGCTGCTTGCTCGCACGTGCGTGTAAATACACCAATACGATACGCACATACATACATATACAAATACGTTTGCGACAGGTGTACAAAGACGGCCAGCTGAGTGCGCTGAGCTGAGCTGCTGCCAGCGCCAGGCCAATTCAATTAGCACAGCGCGTACCTGCCGCTCTCTGTGCGTGTGTGTGTGTGTGTGTGTGTGTGTGTGTGTTGACCAAAGAAAACGCGCCTAAGTCTGATAATACTTTTAATAACTCGCAAACTTTAGCAGCTCAAATAAAAACTCGACCAGTTGCCCCGCGCGCGCGCGCTAAACACGTTTTTAAATTTTTCAACACTTTTAAGTGAATGCGCTCATTAGCAACCAAGCGAGGCAGGCAGGCGGCAGGGGGCGTGGCTGCAGTCAAACTGTTCATTTGCATGCGCTGGCGCTCATTACATTTACATTAAACTTTTAATATGCGCGGACATGTGGAAGCCAGTGCAATGCGGGCAAGCGGGCAGCGAGTCTACATTGCCTGCTCTTACTTTGTATGTGTGTGCGGGTGTGTGTGTGTGTGCGGGTGTGTGTGTTTGCTTGTGCGTGATGCGGGCCACATGTGTGCGCCGAGTGCAGTTGACTGACAGTCAGGCGGGGCAAGCGGGAGTCCGAGTGGAGTCGGAGTGGGAGTCGGAGTCGAGTCAATATCTTAATTTCCCCTGAAATATGCAGTTAATTACATTCCATTTGAGCGGACTGTGATTTGCACGAGTTGCAAGTTGCAAGTGTGCTACGTTGCCACGTGCCACACAGCGTGCAAAAGAGAGAGAGCGACATAAACTCTTTGCGTGCATCTTAAGCTGTAGCAGCCGTGGGACTATTAAGGCGCCACTGGGCGTCGTCTGCTGCAGCTCGTGCGTGCAAGTCTGTGTGTGTGTGTGTGTGTGTGTGTGTGTGTGTGTGCGGCACCGTGTGCTACTCTCAAGGTAGATAGCATACATTGCCTGCCCCACATGGGTCGGCGCAGCCCTATGAATGGCAGATGAGCTGCCCCAGCAGCAGATGCATCTCCCGCAGTTGACACTAAAGCTGCCTCTGTCTCTCACTCCTTCGCTGTGTGTGCGTGTGTGTGTGTGTGTGTGCGTGTGTTTGCACTAGTGTAAGTGCATTTCGTTATGAGCTCAGCAATCTTATAAATGTTTGCGTATTTGTTTGCCAGCGTTATTCGCCCCCAAGTGCAGTTGGTGCCGTTGCAAGTCGTCGTCGTCGTCGTCGTTGCGTCGTTGTTGTTGTTGTTGCTCGTCGTCGTATTTACTTGATGTTTCCTGGCGCTGAGAGCTCTGTGACCTCCGTCTGTGACTGCCTGCGTGTGCCTGTGTGCGTGTGTATCTGTAGCTAACTGCGCGCAGCACATAAATATCTAAAGCGTTCTTGAGTAACTGCTCTAATGGATTTGGGTTAAAAATACACTGTGTCTGTGTGTGTGCGTGTGCGCCTGGGTGTGCATGTGTGTGTGTGTGTTGTCTGTTGCAAGGGCATGTGGAGGGCATACAACTGCAGCAAGTGGCACTAAGAGGCTGCCTTGCTCTGCCTTGTTTAAGATTTACAAATTAGTTTAATTTAAATTAGAATGCAAGCACAAGGAGTAAATGCAGCCGAGTGTGTGCGACAGAGACAGACAGCGACAGAGCAACACAGACAGAGACAGACACAGAGACAGAGATGGAGTATGCAACAAGCACTTAGCAGTCAGTTAAAATGTCAATTGCAGACAGACAAAGGCAGACAGCCGAAGCACAGAAAGACAAGGCGAAACAGAAACCCAAACGGAGGCAATTGCAGAGCAGTGAAACTTCTCACATGCATCAACACACACACACACACACACATGTCTCCCTGTGTATTTCCTGCTGCATATTTGCATAGTTGAAGTGCGTCTCAGGGGAAAAGGAAGTGGGGGTACTTCGTATAGTTAACTGTTTTGTTGCCAGGCTGGCAAAAAACATTTGTAATGCCAACGAATTAGCTGCAAAGCAAGTAAGGAAAGCTACAGTCGAGCATGCCCGACTGTAAGATACCATTCGGCCAGTTACGAGAGAAATTATTACACTTTTATTTATAACTATATATATTTATAGATTTATATTGCAATTATCTATGTTCATACCAAAGCAGAAAGCTGTAACTTTATTACTTCTCCTGATAATCGTAAATTATCGATTTGCGTGGGCGGTGGGCGTGGCATCGTAAATTGAAAATAAACTCGATCTACCTATGCTATACAGAAACCTTCATGTGAAATTTGATGCCTCTAGCTTTTGTAATAGCGGAGTTCTAGACGTTCATACAGACAGACAGACGGATAGACAGAAGGACATGGCTCAATCGACTGGATATATACTTTGTGAGGTCTGCCACGCCTCCTTCAGCCTGTTACATACATTTGCACAAACTTAGTATACCCCTTTTGAACCATTCTCAATGATCGACTGGTATAATAAACTGGTAAGGCAATTTCCACTTCCCATTTTCATTGCATACTTTTCGGGGGGCCTCATGCAAATTGAAAACTGGTCAAAATGCTATCGAAAATATTTTGTCTATTCTCCGTGTTTAGTTTGCATTAAAGTCTATCAAAAATGCAACAAAAACTACTATGCAAAAATTCCAATGAAAAACTCGTTTTGCCCAACGAGGGGTGGAAATAAAGTTAAGCCATGGCAACAGAAAAACAGTGCGAAAAATTCTCTTTGAGCAGAGGAAAAAGCAAATTGCTCTAAACGGAAGTTGCTAATAAGTTGCCAGCTTAAAGGCTGCCACAAATTGAAAACATAGTCCGGTAATAACACGCACAGCCCCCTAACAGGCAGCTATCTCACTCGCACACATGGCTGTCGCTCTCTCTCTCTCTCTCTCTCAACCTCTCGTCGTGGCAGCAACAGGATAGTGTGGCATATTAAATAATTTTAAGCAAAAATTATATATGCCATAAAGATGTGCCGGCGCGCACTACACACACTAATACACGCACACACACACACACACACACACGCACAGATGACACACACGTGTCCCCGTTTGCCACAAGGCAATAACCGTGTTGGGCCAACTTATTGTTTACGACGTGCTTAGTGGCAAACTCGGCTTTGATAATGAAACACGCACACACGCACACACACACACAGAGGCAGGCACACATATGCGCTGCCAGTTAACGGCAATTGCGACAAATACCGCAAGCGTCAAGGCCCGCACACACACACAGACACACACAGACAAGGCATGTCATTCGCTTTTGGCCAAAAAGCACATTTTGCGGCCCAAGATAGTTGCATAAACACAATCAACGGGCTCGCTGCCAGTGCCCCCATATGCGCGTGTGTGTGTGTGTGTGTGGTGTGTGTGTGTGTGTGCCGTGGCTGGCGCCAAGGGCCGCACGTGATGTGATTAGCACAAAGCCAACTTGGGCAGCAACTTGTGTGTTTGGCTTAGATTTTAATTTTTGGCCAGCGATAAAACTGAAGCTTCCCATACAAGTCGCCTCCCCTCCCCCTCTCCTTTCTCTCTTTCCCCCCTCAGCCCATATATCTCAATTTTTGGCAGCACTTCAGCTTGTTTTTTGGTGCTTTTGAAATGCGCAAATGAATCGAATTTCAAGTTGCCTGCCTGCTGCATGCAGAGCATCATCAAGAACGGCCCTGCGGCTCATTCAATCAATTGCTCCATCAATCAATCAATCAATCAATCAATCGAGCTGCCTCAACACGCTCTGCTGACGTCAGAGAAGAGAGAGCAGAGAGCAAAAGCAAACTGTTATTTTGCTGGTTTATTTTGCATGCCACAAATAATTTCAAGTTGCCAGCTGCATTGCATGCTGCCTGCCACAGCAGCAGCAGCTCACAGCTCACAGCTTCACAACGTCGAGCTGAGCAATGCCAAAAATGCCAGACAGAGCCGAAGCTGTGATTACAGAGCAGGCCTGTGTGTGTGTGTGCTGCAACTGAAATTAAGCTAAAACCGCTTCAAGTTGCAATTTCCGACGCAGCAGCAAGAAAATGCCTCAAGCTGGGCTGAGTGTGTGGCATGCAGCAGCAGCAGCAACAATAAGCTGTAACTATAATTAAAACTTTGCCACAGACAACAGACAGCAGAGTGAGTGAGTGAGCTAGACAGAGAGAGAGAGATAAAGAGGGAGATAGAAGAAGAAGCTAGCCAGCTTGAGGCAGAGCGAGTGTGGCAGGCAATGCTGCATTTGCTGCTGCTCCATCGCATGTCATGTGGCCAGAGATCCATGTAAGCATGCTGTAGCTGTAGCTTCTTGTGCTTGCCACGCCTCCTGCCGCCCCCCCCCCCCCTCTTGCGAGCAGCGACTTAGGCGGAATTAATGCATTAATCGCTTTTGCTGCTGCCAGGCTAAGCTGCTTGCGGCGTCGCTAATTGACGAACTGCACAACAACACGCAGCAGTGGCAGCGACGGCGACAGCGGCGGCGACAGCAGCAGCTTGACCTTTGACCCGACCCAAAAGTTAAATGAATTTCTGTCGACAGTTACGCGCGCGCAACTTTCGAAATGAATTACACATTCTAAGCACGCCAAGCAGCAGGGGAGGTCGGGGGAGCGTAGCTGCACATCCTCAGCCTCTCCACTTCCTCCTCCCCTCCCCCCCCTGCTCCTTGTTTGCCTCTTCTTAATTGTATTTGTGTTTAGAGCTTTTTGGCCACGCCCCTCCCGCCGCCCCGCCGCCTGCCAGCAGCGCTTCAAGTGCGTGGCAAAAGTTTTCCTTTATTTTCGTCGGTTAAATTGTTAAAAAATTACAAATAAATTGAATGAGCTGCCAAAAGGGCTGCCACAGCAACAACAGCAACAACAACAACAACAACAACAGCAACAAATTACACTGTGTATTGACTTTTCAATTTCATTTTGTGGGCAACTTTTAAAGTGGCAGCCAAAGTCGTCGCCGCTTGGGCGGCAGATGAGAAATTGCCCCCTGACGAGTTTTTTTTTTCCAGCTCTTCCTTTTTTTTTCTTGTTGTTGTATGTTTGCTTACAGTTGTTGTTGTTGCTGTTGTTGCTGTAGTTGTTGTTGTGGCTGCTGCTGCTGCTGCTCCCAGCTTCCGCACATTATGCCATTAGCTCTGGGGGCAGGCGTATTTAGGTCACATGATTCCAATGCCTGTGCATTAATGGCCCCGACAGCAATGCGAACTTTCCCCCTCTACCCCCCTGCCACCCTCTCTTGGACGGACAGACGACAAACCGGACAAACGGCAAAAAGCCCAAACATAATAAGAGCCAACAAGAGCCACGCCTACCACGCACAACAGCAGCAACGCCTTCGCCTCCCCCTCCCCCGCCCGCCCGCAACAACTGCAAACGAATACCAAAACGAGTGTTTGACTGTGTATTAGTATGTGTGCGAGTGTGTGTGTGTGTGTGTGAATGTGAATCCGCATGTGAATCCGCATGGCAAATGCCTCAAGTCGCAGTCAATTCGAGCCACGGCAGCAGCAGCAACGGCGGCAACAACGGGGCAGAGCGCACAAAGGATATCAAATTTAAGTGCACACACATCAGAGCGGGCAGCAAGAGTGAAGCAACGAAGTTCGCCACGTAGCGAGGGTAGCTAGAGGAGTTTGCTATAAATTTAAGTAACTAAATTGAGCGAGTGTAGCGTGTAAGAAATGCTTTAGTTACTTGTAGAAAGCAGCTCAGCTAGAGAGATTGAAATTGTTATTAACATTTACCCAAATGTCTGTCCGTCCGTCTGTCTGTTCCAACGCAAACTAGTCCTTCAGTTTTAGAGCTATCTTGATGAAACTTGGTATACATGTTTCTCATTGCTACACGCTGTAAATAAGTCGGAACGAACCGGTTCAGACCGATATATCGTATAGCTGCCATAGAAACTATCGGTCGAATTTGGTTATTCCTTAAGATATCGCTATGAAACTTTTCCGATATATGTCTATGTCTGCTCTTAAAAAGCTGTCAAAGTTTGATCGAAATTAGACCGATATATCGTATAGCTGCCATAGAAACTATCGGTCGAATTTGGTTATTCCTTAAGATATCGCTATGAAACTTTTCCGATATATGTCTAAGTATGCTCTTAAGAAGCTATCAAAGTTTGATCGAAATTAGACCGATATATCGTATAGCTGGCATAGAACCTATCGGCTGACTTTAATCAATTTTCAAGATATCGCTGTGAAACTTTGCTGATATATGTCTACTTATGTCCATTAAATGCTATGCAAGTTTTATTAAAATCGGACAGATATATCGTATAGCTGCCATAGAACCTATCGGCCCTTCGGCATGTCTTCTTGTTTTTAACTGCAGCTCTCTAGCAAACTGGCAACTTATCGAGCCACCCTCGCTGCTCATGCCACACATCTGTGTTGTGTTTAGTTCTCCTACTGCGTGTGTGTGTGTGTGTGTGTGTTTCTCTGTGACCTAATCGCATTGAATTTAATGTCAAGCAATTTCTGCTCTCATTCGGCAGCTTTTTCTCTTGCCCCACAATTTACAAGTCTGAGTGTGCTGCGTGTGTGCGAGTGTGTGGTAAATTCCTTTTGAAAACATCATCAAATACATACTTTGAACTTTTTATTGTCAATTGCCGTCCGGTTCGTCGGTTCGCCTTCAGTTCAGTTCAGTTCAGTTCGGTTCGCTCGGCACACAATAAAAATTGACTTCATTTTGGTCAATTCTCATTTTCATTTTCATTTCATAATTTGTCGCAGCATTTGGCAGCATTTTGTTTCACTCCCAGGACGCACTTTAATTTGATTACGATATTATGACATCTCTTTCTCTCTCTCTCTCTCTTTCTCTGTCTGTCTGTGTGCAGCATATGTTACGCCCACTGGGCTCGGCTTGTCTGTCTGTCTGTCTGTCGCTCTGTCCCAATTGGTGATTCGATTGCGGTCGTAATAGTTTGCCGCAGGGCTGCACTATCAATGCAGGCGCGCACTCGCACTCGCACACACACGGCAATCATATTCACACATGTCCCTGGGACATCAGCAACCATTAACCCGTAATCCGTAACCCGCACCTCCCATCGGTCGCCCATAAAATGTGCACACGTTACTCAGCTGAGCTCTCCATTTGAGCTTTTGGTAACAATTTTATTGGCAAGCAAATGCGATTACTGGCAACACAGTTGCCGCTGCATGCGTTGCACCACAAACTCCACTACCCGCCCTGCACCTTTCCCCCTCCTCCCCGCCTCGCTTGCCACGCCCAGCGCATTCACATTGAGGCACTATCAAATTTGTGTTGCAGCTTGTGCCAAACGTGCTGGAATTGCAAACTGTGCTAAGTGTGTTTGCCAGCATTACCTTGCTCCCTTCCTGCCCCCTCCTACTCCCTTCCCCCCCCCCCCCCTGCTTATAATTTGCCTCTGTAATTGCGCCTTATCGCATTGTTAAAAGGCAAATTTGCCGCAGCGCCACGTGCCCAATCAGCAAACTGCAGAGAAAAACAGAAAGAAGCCAAAAAGAAAAAAGGCAGCCAAAAAATGGCCAAAAAATAAGAAAAATGAAATGAAAACAAAAGTATAAGAAAACTGGCACAGCCAGCGCAGAAATGGCAGCAAGGAAGACAGAGAGAGAGAGAGAGAGAAAGTGAAGAAAAATATTTTGTAATCCGCTTAGCTGCCATCGTCAGCTACGCCGCACGCCACACGCCGCTTGCCACTTGCCACCCCCAAGAGCAAAGCGCAAAACTTAATTTGCTGCGGTGTTGGCGGTGGCCAGGGGCCAGAGAGCGAGAGAGAGAGGGGGGAGCGAGAGAGAGAGAGAGAGGGGAGGGGTGAGGATAATTACAACATAAATTTGCCAAATTGCTTCTTTAAAAACTTTGCACTCGCATTGCCGCGCCGCGTCGCGTCGCGCCGCGCACAGGGCCAAACAGTTAGCTGACATTTAATGCTGATGCAGCACAGACAGTGCCAGCTCCCCCCTCCCCACCCTCGTACAATTGCGCAGTCTGGCAACGTCTGCGGTCTGGTTAGCTGTTAATCCCCTCCAGCTAATCCGTCCAGCATATGCGGCGAGCTGCAGCCGGCAGTGCCAAATTATCGCTGCCAATTGACCAGACGCCGCACCCCCCCACTCCTCTCTCTCTCGCTGATAAGGGCAAACATGTGTCAGTCACACACACACACACGCACGCGGGCAGCTAGACAGCTATGTATCTGTGTGTGTGTGTGGTTGAAAATAATAGGTTTATGCTCTGCAGGCATGGGGGACAAGTGATTGATATGCCACAACTGTTGCCGCTAACGGTAAATGTAGCCGTAGCTGTAATTGTAGTCACACACGCACGCACACATACACACACAGACATAGATACTACTATAACTTGAAAGCCGCTAACTATTCAAATCAGCCCAGATGTAACTCAAGCTGATCGATTGAGGCAACTCGTGCAGGTAGCAACTAAGCGAGAGAGAGAGAAGGAGGTATAGATAAACAGAGTGAGTGAGAAGATGAGAGCTCTCTGTTCTCTCTCTCTCTCTCTCTCTCGCACTATACGCTGCCAGCTCTTAGCTCACTTTATTAGCAAACTTTTTGCCACACAAAACTTTCAGCTTAATTAAAAACGCATAGATCATTTTTGCCTGAGCTTTGCTTGCCTTCTTCCAACTGCTACAATTCTTTCTCTTTAACTTGCTACACTTTCTTGCTTTCTTGCTTTACTTGCTCCACTCTCCACTTGCCACTTGCTACTTGCCTCTGCTTATGCCCCTTTGCCACAGCAGATCAGCCGAGCATTTGCGCTCTTTGTGCGTGCGTGTAAAAAGCCTGGCTCAATGTGCCCTGCCATTTGACGCATTACGGCACTCTCTGGCTTTATCCTCCTTCCTCTCCTCTTTCCCCTCCTCTCCCCCTCCTACTTTCTTCTTCCTTCTGCGTCTCTTTTTGCTGTCGCTTTGATAATGTTTTGTAATACTCTGCACTTTAGCTGATAAGTCAACCCACTTGAGCCGTGGCCAGCATCGACTCATGCGCTCTCTTTCTTTCTATCACTCTCCATCTCTTTCTCTCTCGCTTGCTCGTTGTCCAACACCTGCCTGCTGCAACAACAGCTGTGCTGTGCTGTGCTATGCTGCAAACGAGCCTGCACTGACGGCATTTGTAATTGCATTACGCGCCGACAAAGCAAAACCTTTTCAAAGCTTTTGCCAGCTCAGAGTGTCTCTAGTTGTCTCTCTCTCTCTCTCATTCCCGCTCTCTCTCTCTGTGTGCCACACTTTAAGTGCCCCTTTGTGCTGCTTTATACCTGCCATGCTCTCATTTCCCTGGCTCCCTGCTGCTGCTCTCACTTTGCATAGTTTGCGCTGCAAGCGCAACATTGTGGCCGGCTAGCGCGGCGTATACGCAACGTGCCGCATGCTGCGTGCTACGTGCAGCGTGTACAGCTCGTTTGGCTCAAACGCAGTTGACAATTAAAACGCAGCCGTAAGCCATGTGCCAGCACCACCACCGCGGACACTGTTGCAACATTGTGGCAATTCGAACTGAGCTTGCAACTATTTTTGATGGCACCTGACCCCCCCGTCCCCTCTTACCTGCTCGCCCTTCTGCTTTCCATGCGACACTAAACTAAAACAAAGTACGCTATCGAATTGGTAAGCTAATATGGCTAACAATCATTGCCAAACACAGCCACGATTGCTTCTATAATTGAAATGCTCGAATTACAAGAGCTATCACACCTAGACACCCCTTCCCCCCGCCCCCTAATCTCCCCCTATCGCCCGCTGTTCACTTAACTAACGGGAATCAGAGCAAAAGCTTGGATTACCCTCAACACGGGCCACTTTAATCGCTTCGAGTGTAAGTTGAACTGGTCCGGCATGGCACGGCCCCGCCCCGCCCCGCCCTGCCCTGCCCCGGGCTCGGACTCGGGCCACCTGATAACATGGGACCATGCATAAATTCTAATTAAAATTTGCGTGTGCGCCAGCTGCCAGGTAAATAAAACTAATTATACAGCGTGAGAGTGAGGGAGAGAGAGGGAAAGAGACAGCTTTAAAGCGAGACCAAGTAGAGGTTACTCGCCTCGCCTCGCCCCGCCTTGCCGGGCAAATGGAAAAACTTTCACAACGCCAGCACAATTCAGCTTTGTCTGCTGCTGCTGCTGCTGCTGAAGACCTACAACAACAACAGCTACAACAACAACAGCAACAACAAGGAGCCCACAACGAGCGTGCAATAAGAACAACACAAAAAACTTTGCACAAAACTTTGACGTTTGCCAAAGCTTGCTTGGGTGTCCACTGCGTGGATGCTGCAGGGTGCACAGAGGCGGGAGAAGTAGGTTGAGGGATATGTGGCAACGGGTTTAACCAAATCAATGATGCAGCTGCCATAAGAGCTCTAAGCTCAATTATGCCACACATAGAGAGAGAGAGAGAGAAGCGAAATCAACAGGAGAAGCGACAACAAAGACAAAGCCAAAGCCAACGCCAACGCCAACGCCATAGTCAATCTCCCTGCGCATTCACAAGCACACTTTGGCTGGCCATTGTGAATGACAATATCGTTTACAAGTTAAGAGCATCAAATGCTTTTACAACTGATTGTCACAGCACGATATATATTTGTAGTATGCCATAGCTAAAGCATTTATGTAGCTATCAATTGGCTTTTATTATTTGCTCGCCCCAAAAAGTAGGCAACGCTTTTTGCACAAATTCAATTTACGCCCACGCGGCGCAGCTTTCTAATTTTCATGTTTCGCTTGGGCTATGCAAAGCTGTCTCCCTCTCTCTCTCTCTCTTCTAAAAACCTGGCACAGACAGCGCCAAATAAAGCTGGCATCGCATCAGTTTCTCTATTGCAATAAAAGTAAAAGTAATTCTACGCGCGCCCCTCGCAGCACAGAAATGGAAACGCGGCCATTTTGTTGTTCATTTCGAGGTTTTGTTTTGTTACATTTTTTTTTTTTTTTGCACGTGTAGCTTTTAAACATTTTTCCGGCCAGCACTTTTTGTCGCTTTTTCCATAAGTCAAATTCAATTTAGCAAAGCTGCCAAGTGAGAGAGAAAGAGAGAGAGCGAGAGAGAGAGCGAGTGAGAGGGAGACAGCAAAGCCAACAAAAAGTTTGATCAAAGCTGCTGCCGAATTGCCTTTGTCACCGACACGGACATGCTCTCGCACACACAAACACACAGGGGGAGGGAGGGAGGGGGGGGGGATGACAGCGCATCAGAGTCTCAAAAGAGCAATGTTCATACGTAAATACATAATAAAAATTGTCAGCGCCATATAAAAAATATGTCCAGGAAAAGTTGAAAAGTTTTTGGCTCCTGCTGTGGTTGATTTTTACTGTCATAATACCCTGTAGGAAGGTTAACTGAGCAAGGTAGTTCGACTTGGCAAGTGAAAATGTGGCATGGGGTTTCACTTTAAGCTGCTATGCCAATCATATATCCTATAAAGTTGGTTTTAAAACTAAAACAAGCATAAATTAATTGTCTGCTGTGCTTGACACTTGCAGCATATACCCTGTGGGCTAGGCCAGACCTAGAGGGTAGCTTGATTTTCAATGGAAATTGTAAGGGTAAGCCTTGAGCCCAAGTAAAGCTTACATACTAACAAGCTGCTCTAGCCTGTGTACAGCGCAACTGTTAGTCGTGCATACCCTGTGCAGGGGCAAGCGTTAGAGCGTGCACTTTGTACGCAAACAACTTAACAGTCATTAAATCCAAGCCGCCATGCGATAAATGTCAATAGCAATGCCTGCAGAACTTTGTGGACAACCGAAAGAGAGAGAGAGAGAGACAGCGAGAGAGGCGAAAAGAGAGACAGAGAGTGAAAGAGAGAGATAGGCCTGCAAAAGTACGTGATATAAGTCACATGCAGTTGAAGTCATTTAACGCATTGCGCATACGCCGCGTTGGCCGGCATCGACACCCAAATTGCAGGCAGCAAATGAAGAGCAACAACAACAACAACAAACAAGCTGCACGAATCGCACAAAATAAATCGCATTTGCTGCAAGCCTCGCCAGGCAAGGCAAATCGACTCCACATTGAGGCAAGCTCGTTAGGCCACAAACGAATTTCGTATTCAGTTTCACATTCAGATTCAGATTCGGATTCGGATTTATGGCGAGGCACAATGATAAATTGAATTTCACTCAAAATTAACTGTAAGCCAAAGCGAACGTGCCACACCGCAATCAACAACAAACTAGTGTGCAGCAACAACAAGGAAACCAACTTCTTGTAAGGCAGAATAAGAAAAATGGTCGCAACATATGCGGCCTATAAAATGTGACAAGCAAAACCGCAAAACGAAGCAGCAGCAACAACAACAACAACAACTGTGCATGTGGCTAGGCTAAGACAACGCCTGCGTGTGCGTGTGTGTATGTGTGTGTGTGTGTGCGTGTTTTGCGGTCGCACACAGCCTCAAGAACTTGCAGCGGCTGCTCAGGCAATGAAATTAGGACGAGGCTGTGGCTGTAAGTGAGACTGAGACTGAGGCTGAGACTGAGGCTGCTGCCTTTGCTTGGCAATTGTCTAAGCATATTTGTCATTTGATTGATTTATTTTGCTTGCCATACAAAAGACAAACGACAACAACGACAATGGGCACAACTAGAAGACAAATACGTTCACCAATAGCAGCACAGGCAGCTGACAGGGCCAGCAGGGCCGAAATCGGACTGACTTGTGGCTCAATTGTGACAGACAAGCTGTAGAAGGGGATGAGGAGAGGGGAAGAGGGACAGGGGGGGGGAGAAGGCCTGTCCCCTGCATGCGAGATGCGATGGGATATACCTACAACTAAGTAGCTTCGGCTAAGGCGCTTTGTCAAATCACAGTCGAGTTTTACACATCACAAGACAAGCGTAGTAGGGGTGGGGTATGCACGACTAGCAGTTACTAATGCGTGGCAAGACACAAGCAAATTGTGATTTTCAGGTTCGCACCATATAACTTGATGCTTAACAATGTTTTTGGTGCTTCGAAAGTGAGGCTAGCAGGATGCTAAATGTGTTTAAATTGTAGTTAAATTCAACATGATTTTTGAATAAAAAAAAAAAAAAAACATACTAAATTTTAGTTCAAAAATCGATAACAAATTAACTTAAGCTAAATTTAAAATTAAAATTAAATTGTTGAAAAATATTTAGATAAATAGCAAAAGCCATAAAATAAGCTACAGGCAAGTCGAAAGCAAACTTTAAATTTGAGAAAGAAAATTCAGCGCAGACACAAAAGTCAGTTGACTTATAGCACATACTAAAATTGAGTCTATATACATATATATATATATACATATATATCTCATTCCAAGCACACAGTTATATGTATATTTATGACTCAGCGAAGTTTCTTAGAAACGCAATAAAGTGAACTATTTAAAGAACTATTTGCAAGCACATTTTCCACTGAATTGAGACATCGTTGAGAGCCTTAAGAGCGGCAAGAAGTACACACAGACACACATACTATATGTGCGTATATATGTATGAATGTGTGCAGTAAAGCTAGGGTAGCCATTGCACATAATGTGCTAAGCACGCGAAATGAGCTTTGTTTGTCGCCAGCTTGATTTGATGAGCATTTTTTATGGCAGCAAGGTAAAACGCGAACCAGGTGAGTGGGAGAGAGTGGGAGCTGCTCATAACTTAATCCTGCAGAGACAAAGAGCGACAGTGATTCCGCCCCACCCCCTCCCCCACCCTCTGCTGATGGCCTTAAAGTTGCGCCATTTGCAAGTCATTCAACTGCATTAAATATGCAAATGGAATGTCATCGCACTGCCGCGCACCTTTGACTGCACTTGCCGCCTCTTTCTCTCTCTCTCTCTCTCTCTCTGAGGTGTGTGTGTGTGTATATATAGTAGCTGCTTCTTTGGCATTATCGAAATGCCAATCAATGGCCAAATGGCAAAGTTGTTTGCGACTTGCAGCTGTCGTTAGAGATTCCCTACCCGAAAAAAAACTCAGCTAAACGAAAAGGTCAGACAAAGGCAAAGGCAGCGACACAAAGAGAGCGACAATCTGTGTGTTTGTGTGTGTGTGTGTGTAGGGTATACTATCATCTAGTGTGTGTGTGTGTCATTGACACTACAAAACTGTATAAGCATTAGCTATATATGTAGATATAAATCGGGCAAAAGATGCGGCAATGAGTTCTACACAGCATGCAGAGCAGGGAATACATGTGCGTGTGTGTGTGTGTGTGTGTGTGTGTGTGTGTGGTAGGGAGGGAGTAGGGGAAAGGGAGAGGTGTCAGTTTAAAAGTTCAATTTGCCAATTCAGAATTTTGAAGTTTCCATTTGCATGAGGCAAAACGAACATATGCAACAAAAAGCAATACTTAAATTTTGTCTGCAATTCCTGTAGATAAAGAGGGAAGCGTGTGGGGGGGAGGTAGAGCTACCTTTTTTGGCGCAACTGTACACCAGTTCTCTGTAAGTGTGTGTGTATGTATGTTTTGTATGCTTACCTGTTGTGGATCGGACCACAGCGGCGGCAGCCGCGCTGCTGAGGTCGGCGGTTGTGTTGCTCTTGACAATGTAGCCGCCATAGGTGAATTGTTGTTGACTTAAACCGGTACCAGAGACAATGGCTAATTCGACCAGCTCATGCCCAGGCGATGTGCCGGCGGATACAAGGCGAGTTTGCGATGTCACCGAATTGTGACCCTGCGAATTTTTGCGTCCACGTAACGATAGCACCAGCCGTTTGGCTGTGGACATTCCCAATGTACCGGATGCAGTTAAACCTGTTCCGCCTCCTCCTGCACCTCCTCCTACAGCAGCTTCGTGTTCGTGTCCTCAAGGCTGCTGCTGCTGCTTCTGCTGCAATGAGAAATTGAAATGGAAATGAGAAACTTTTTCAATATTTGCCAAGCGCAACAACAACAACAACAACAGGAGCGACAACAATGAGCGAGAGGCGAACAATGCTCAGGCTAGAGAAAACGAAGTCCTGCTATTTATATCCTTAATAATTTAGCAGAGCTTCAAAGAAATATGTTAATTTCGCCAGCGAGAGAGAGAGAGAGAGAGAGCGAGAGATGCGCGACCGAGCTTGGGAATTTTCATTTTCATGCGCCGTCAGTGCGAAACACAATGCGAAAATCTCAACGAGGTTGCCAGCGGGGCAGCCAGGGCGAGGGGTAACCCTCGTCGAGTGCCACTGAACAGAACAATCTTAAATTATGCAAATGCTTGCAATCAACGCTTAAGCAACAACAGCAGCAACAACAGCAACAACAATGGGCAACAACAAAACAAAAAAAAAAAAGCGAGCGCAGAAAATGATTGCGACATGAAAAATATGCCCGCAATATTAGCATACAAGAGTTTCGCATCTGCAGACCGACTCCAATCCCCTCCCCCGCCCTTGTCTCCGCTCTTCCAGTTAATGCTGCACACACACTGCGACACACACACACACACACACATGCGCGCACACTGTCTCACGCTAGTCAAAGCCGCTTAGGCAAAACAAAGCAAATAAGTCAGTTGGGCATGATACCCTGCAAAGATGTAACAATGAGGCAGATAGTTGCTATACAAGCTGCTATAAAACCCTGCGGGGTATAACAGGAGCAGAGCGAGGCAAGAGAATAGAGCAATAATAATATAATACATATATCAGGAAAGTTTAACAGCGATATCTTGAAAAATGATTAAAGTGGGCCGATAGGTTCTATTGCAGCTATACGATATATCGGTCTAATTTTGTTCAAATTTTGTCAGCCTTTTCAGAGCATAGTTAGACATATATTAGGAAATTTGCATGGCGATATCTTAAAAAATAACAAAATTCGACCGATAGGTTCTATGGCAGCTATACGATATATCGGTCTAATTTCAATCAAACTCTCACTGCCTTTAAATGGCAAACTAAGACATATATGAGGAAACTTTCATAGCGATATCTTAAGAAATAACCAAATTCGACCGATAGTTTCTATGGCAGCTATACGATATATCGGTCTAATTTCGATCAAATTTTGACAGCCTTTTAAGGGCCAACTTAGACATATATCGAGATAAAGTTTCATGGCGATATCTTAAGGAATAACCAAATTCGACCGATAGGTTCTATGACAGCTATACGATATATCGGTCCGATCCGGCTCGTTCCGACTTATTTACAGCGTGCAGCAATAAGAAGCATGTATGCCAAGTTTCATCAAGATAGCTCTAAAACTGAGAGACTAGTTTGCGTTGCAACAGACGGACGGACAGACGTACAGACGGACAATAGTATAAAAAGTTAATAGTACTGTGTCTCTTTTAGATTCATCGATAAACTGAACCAGCCAAGCAAAGAGTATAGGTAACGCAGCTGTAACTTGCTATAAACACTGCTACAAGTAATAATATACCCCTTTTTTGCCCACCACGTAGGGTATACAAAAAGAAATAGGCAACAAATGCCGCACACACACACAGCTGGGACAAAACCCCCAAAAAATATGAAAAAAGGCCGCCAATGCGTAGCGTGGGCGGGTGGGGAAGAGTGAAACGAGGCAACACACTCGCCTGTCAGCCTGTCAGTCTCCAGCACCAACCCCAGCTCCATCTCCATCTCCAACCCCCCTAGCCCATTCCACAGCCTTGTCGCAGCCTTATCAATTTAATATTTAATAAGCCATGCGACGCCGCACAAGGAAATGCCAAAACTGGAAATATTCAGTTGAGTGTAAAGTTGATAACTTGCCCGGGCGAGCGAAACGCGCCCCGAGTTGGCTTCAAAATGCAGAGATTTCGATAGCGATCACTATTACGATAACCGATTACTTCCAGCAGCGCAAACACAGGCAAGTTCGATTTGCCATACGCATTCATCGAATGTTTGTATTAGCTTTGACTTTAAATGAATGCGACTTTAAACAAGCATCTTAATGACCTCTGACACACGCACGCACCTCGGTCAGAGTGAAGGAGAGAGAGAGAGAGAGAGAGAGCGAGAGGGGGAGACAGACACGACTTGACACTCGTACGTGACGAATAACAAATTTGGAAGATTTGCTGCACTTTGATTGAATGTTGTCGTCCTCGCTGAACCGCATAGCCCAAAGCCAAATATGATTTATGTGTGCCACACACACACACACACACACACACGCCCAGCTAATTTGCGGGGCGTGGCCAAGAACTGAAGAGCGAGTTTAAGTTGCATATCCGATTTCTGCAAAGTTTCCGATTACCCCAAAAGCGATAAAAACCGTCAGACTGTCAGACCATCAAGTTGTCAGACTGTCAAAGCGAGCGACCAGGTAGCATGCTTCATGTGTGCACTACCCAATTCCCCACAGCATGCATGTGTGTGTGTGTGTGTCTGTGTGAGAAAGAGTCGTGCTGGTAAAGCCAAAAGGCAATCAAGTGTTGCCAAAACTATGCAAACATGAAAATTGCCAAAACGCTACCCAATGCAACCAGCTTTCAAATACGCCAACCCGACAGAGGCAAGAGTAAGGAGTGTGCAGAGAAAGAAAGAAAGAGAGAGAGAGCGTGTGAGAGCGTGTGAGGTGAGAGTGCAGCAGCAGATTGCGAACAATTGTTTGCGTTGTGCAAGTGTCAACAACATTTGCAATTCCCGTTAAATTTTTACCTCTTTGGGGTTTTGTCAACGTTTTGCCAGCTGCACTTGTTATACCCTCTAAAATGGGCATAATGGCAAGGGGGTAATCTGAATTGCACACTCATAGTGCCTGCCTTGCAGGGTATGCTGCAGTCGTGCAGCTGTCAATTGACCGCATGTTGGCCCTCTTCAATTTTGTTGCTACACATTGTGCTCTCGCCTGTCACTGTTTGTGAAAATATGGTAATATTTTTCGACCTGCCTTTGCCCCGTCTCTGTCTGTTTGTCTGTCCATCTTCCTCTCTCTCTCTCTCTCTCTATCTCGCTCTGCCTCTATTTTCTATAAGCGCCACAGACGACAGCCGCCTGAATGAAGCCATAAAAACGCTTATATTTATTTCCAATATGCGCTTCAATCGAAACTTTAGTCAATATTATTACAATCGCCGTGCTCATGTGCCCCACGGGGCCTACCCCCCTCTCTCCACTCCTTCTCCTTCTCCTTGCAACTCGATCGGGGCTTAGCTGAAATGGCATTGCGACTGTCGACTGTCGACTGTCGAATGCAAATGCAATTCAATTTAATTTCCCCCATTTTCCTGTCTGTCAATATTTGAGTCTCGCCCGAAAAATGCCGCACAATGCCAACATTTTTGCCACATTTTCCGCATTTTCACGCAGCCAGGGCAGCGCGCGTGTGGCACGCTACGCTAATTAAAGCGTATACGCCCCGTATACAAAATGCGAAATACGAAATGCGATGCCAACTGCGAGAGTCAGCTCAAAATGATGGTCAGCATTTGTCCATCTCGCATCTCTGGGCTAAAAAATGAAGCGCCATCAATCTCGCGTCTGACATTAGCAGCAACAACGACGCCAGCTGCGACGTCGACGGCGACAGCGACGAGTGATGCTTCGCGTGGCGTAGAGAAAAAGGCAACTAATTACAGAAGAGCTGCTGACAGCGGAGGAGCGCGTCAACAAGAAGGGTTCTCGGTTGGGTTACCTTCCCCCCCCCCCCCCCCCTTCTACACACACCCCTACTTAGCGCTGCTGATATTCTAAACCACGTCGGGTATCCCTAAAATGAAAAAAAAAACAACAAAACTTCACCCGCAGAGCTGCGACATAAGACTAGATTAATTGATTAATTAATTACCAAGTTTGGGAAATTTTTTGCCAATTCCAAAACTTTTTTACATTTAATTGTTATTAACAAAATAAATAATTGTTATTTCTTAAATTTGTCAAAATTATTTGTATATTTATTATTACAATTATTATTATTTTTTATCTCCATTTAAATAAATGTAAAATCTTCGTTTAAAAAAGTATAGCATACTTTTTGGGGCAAAAAGTTTTACATTTTATTACTGCAAAGAAACATGTATTCTGTTTATATAAAGCAATAAATTGTATTTACAACTTGTGCTTGGAATGTTAAATTAGTGTCCCAAGAGGCAGAATGAGACAGCAAGAGAGAGAGAGAGAGAGAGAGAGAGAGTACTTTGGCGTCGCATCAGATTAAGCCAAGTGAACATTTGTCAGCCGAGTGTGACAGCATCAATGCCACAGACAACTTGCCAAACTGATGGGCAGTGCCACGCCCCTCTCGCCGCCCCCCCAAAGTGACCACAATTGACGCGCTGCAAAATTGCAATACGCGCTGCCTGCTCGGCACTCGAAATTTATTTGCTTTTAAGAAGACACATATTTTATGCCTGCCCCCCGCCCACTTCGCTCGACCCCCCACCCCTCCCTCCCTCTCGCTGGCAACTTCAACTTTGTTGTTGTTATTATTATATTATTATTTTTAAGAACGTTCGCCCGAATTTGTGTAACATTTGTGTTGAAGCCATGATTTATGGCCTGCCAAAGTATCATGATAAATGTTGCTGCTCCCCTCGCCCCCCCGGCCACCCCGATCAGGAAAGCTGTCATTCGAATTTATTGTGCAGCCAATAAAATACACATTTAGGAAATTAATAAATATCACTGGCCCCCCAAAATTAAAATAGGTAGAGCATGTTAAAGAGAGGGAGGGAGAGAGACGGGTAGCTGTTCGTGGCTTTCAGGCGGACTTTGTTAACGGATGCGCGCGGACGCTGTGCATAATTGTTTAGAGTTAAGCTGTCAGAAATAACGGCATAAATTATAATTATAATGAGAATATATACAATACATATTTTTGCAGCTGCACAGCAAATGGGGCAGCTCTGCTGAAGCTGAAGCTGTAGCTGTAGCTGAAGTGCACGTAAATTATTTACAATTTCCCGCATAGTTTTTCACAATTTACTGAAGCGTTTCATTGCACTTCCATCACCTGCAATATGCAAATCAAAGCAGCAACAACAATAACAATAATAACAATAACAAATATGCATAAATGCAGCGAACCGCAGTTGCTATTCGATGGCAGTTGTAAAGCGTCACGATTGAAAATGCTTAAAAATTTCCAATATAATTGCAAATGTTGCCAGAGATTTTTAGCAACTTTGGCACCAGCTGCATGCAACAGCAGCAACAGCAACAACAGCAACACAAACGTGCCACACTGTTGCCATGGCTGGCCGCACAAATATTTAATTGTGCCCTGCTTTGGTGTTTTGTTAATTCTATTACTGTAACTATTTTCCGCCCCTTACACACACACACACACACACGTACACACACCATGCTTAGGACAGCCGCAGATGCATCACCTGCTGCTGCCCGACCTCGTTGCCTCGCTGCCTCGTGGCTTTGGCACACACAACACAACTAACCCAACTAACCCAACTAACCAACTATCCAACCAGGCGAGCGCGCCCAAACTATGTATTTCTGGCTCAACTTGTAGCACACATTCTCCCCCCTCTCTCTCTCTCTCCCTCTCTCTCTCTCACTCGCTCTGTGACGCAATCTTGAATGCCGATTTCGCTCAGCTCTGACTGGCAAACGTTGCGCACGAGTTGCAATTTATAACTGCATATACGTGCACTCTACAATTCCGCCAAACCTCCATTCCTCTTCCTCCCCCTCGCTCTCTCCCCCCCTCTCTCTCTTGCTGCCTGCCGGCACATAAACATTTTCGTTAGCTGCGCTTTAGTGTTGCGCGCTGCTTCGCCTTTGTGTTGAGGTGCCTGCGCTCGCGTTTGCCTTGCGCTTCTATTCCCTCTCCATACCCCCCTGTGCCATGTCCTGCCCGGGCTACTGCTATTATAGTTTTTCTGATCCGCCGAAGCGCAAATAAACAAAAGGTTCAGCTCGTGCAAAAAAGCAAAACAAAATGAAATACAACGACGACGCGACGTCAGAAGCAATAAAAAAAGAGAGAAAGCAACATGTTTGAATGACACGACTGCCAGTTACCCTGTAGTAGCAGATTGTATCAATGTAAGTTGCAGCTAAGCAACCCTAAACAACTGTACTTTGCCCGCCACTGTGTCGTCATCGTCTTTGTCTGGCAGCAGAAAATGTTGCTGGCGCAGGCAAACTATGTGGCAGGTTTGGGCCGCAGTTCCAAATGGACGAAGGGGAGGGGATATGAGGAAAAGCGAGGGGCGTCACTCACATAGCTAGACTGGATTTTTGCCCAGATTATTAATCAATGGACACGAGCTTAGCTAGCAGGCGAGTGCAGTCAACTAAAGAGAGAGAGAGAGAGAGAGAGAGAGAGATTCGTTTGTTGCATTCTCAACTCGAGCATTTCCATGCTCTGCATACATGTGTGGCACACACACACACACACTAAGCGCGCAGCTGCATGTGGTGGCATGACTGCTTGGCACTTGACCCGCTCGAGAGAGTTGCAACTTAATTGAATGTAAAATTAACTGTTAAACCATTTATGCCCGCTGCATGACCTTCTCACACACACACACACACACGCAGACATACTGCAAATTGCATTACATAATTGAAAATTGCTTAAACTCAACTGCGATGCGCTTGATGAAGCTGCATTTCAACGCAAATGCAGACGCACAACAAAATAGTTTTCGCATAAATTCTGCAGAGATAGACGCAACATGAAAAATTCAATTTGTATGTGTGTGTGTGTGTGTGTGAGTGCCATGAATTTTATTACAGTGCATACAGCAACACACACATGTGCGTGCTTGTGTGTGTGTGTGTTATTCTGACTTGCCTGTCGCTGCTGCTGCTGCTGCTGCTGATGCAGCTGCTGCTTTTGACAGCTTCCCCTCGCACCGCCCGGGCGCGCCCCCTCCCCGGCTGTCAGTGGGGCCTTCCCTTCCGCCGTGCGTGTCAAAACAATTGTCATTCATTCCCAGCTTGTCTGCGGCTCCCATCAATCCCCCGTCCCCCTCCCCCGTTCCCGTCCAGCCTGCCTGCCTGTGTCTATGTATGCCTGCGCAATTATGGCCTGTGACATGTGTTAAGAGCCTCGTCCAGCCTCGATCGGGGAGTGTGGGGGAGGTAAGCAGTGAGGACGTGTGACAACTAAGAGCAGGAACAAGTCCTGTGCTCTGTGGGTCGACTCTTGTATACCGGCTGTGTAACAGATTGCAATACGCTCAGACATTTCCGCTCAGATATTTTGTCCATTTCCTGCAGCCTTTTCAGGCGTTCCTTTCGTTTCGCATGTTGCGTATACGCCACATTTAACCGCGTCTGAAATCAATATCAACTGCGTGAGGGGCGGGTGCTCTGCCTGATTGAAGAAATGTCTGTCCGTCTGCATGTCTGTCCGTCTGTTGACGCCTTGATTACTGCTGTCATATTATTTTCACACTTGAAATCAGCTGCCACACAGTAACAGGCAACGTTCTCCCCGCTGCAGTCCGTGGCTGCCACCGATCTGCTAGTCATTATCAACGCTGGCCATTAGCTGCCACTTGACTGTCACTGTCACTAAACATGCCTCTCATCGAGGCCGTGCGGTGGCTTTTCCAATATCCTGACATGCTGGCATCCATGTCACAGCTCCTCACCCTCCCAATTCCATTTCCCACTGTCAATCGGCCGAGCGAGCTCTGTGCAGTTTCCAAAACCCAAAAAAAAGAGGGAAATTTCTTCGTCACACGCAGCAAGTTAGGGGTTCCCCAGGGCGGTCTGCTGTACTGTGCTCAAAGCTATTGAAATCGTTGACTTCAGCTATTTCTGTTTCTAGCTTAATTCCAAAACAACAACCTTTACAAACTAAGAACTTTCAAGAGTTTTATTATAATGCCTCAATTCAAACAGACACACAGCCGGACAGACGATAAGACATGGTTTTATAGAGTATGCAGAGGTTGCAGTTGGCCATTGTAAAGTTTGAGAGAGTCACGTAGAAGGCTTAGAAATTAGATTTCGATTTGAAGACTATAACTGCCAATATTTTCAATATACACACACATTAATGTATACACGTCAAATCCTTTTGCTAAAACATACTCAATTCCCAATTCAAAAACATATTGTTTCAGCCCAAATGTTGCGAATAAATTGTAAACACTTGTTGCCACTTTTGGCCACACTTTTGGCTTTGGTAAGTACATAAGTTCGCGAAAGAGACAGGCAAACTTAGCCATCATCATGTGATACTCTTTCAACCATAGTGCCTCTTGCCACATGGCCAGGCCAGAGCTCTGTCACCAAGAGTGCAAACTCTGGAGAACAACTCGAGCAGCAACGCCAGAGAAAACGCCACCACGGCAAGCAGCCAGGAGGCTTTAAGAAGCAACGAGACCGCTCTAATCGCCAACCCAGTGCCAACAAAATCTCTGGTGCCATTGCAGGCGACTGCAAAGATATCCCCTGTGACACACATATTGCGCAAGAAGCGAGAAACCGCTCCGATTTTACCTTTCGATTTCCATACAGCGCACATGCCATGCCCTCATGATTTGACTCATATTCACTTGGGCTATTACCCACCCACCTTTTGTACGTGGAGTTTAGACAACAGGTACACAACCGAGGGCTACTATCGTGTCTACAAAACCTATCAGCTGGAGGGATTCTTCTTTGGCCAGTACTATGAGCGCCTACTACGCGTCGAGCTTGATCCAGCCAGTTGGATCGATGAACCATTGGATAAATAATTAACCTCAGAGCAGAAGCTATTAAATTGATCGTATGTTCCTTCCGCTGTCTTGTCACAATCACAAATAAACCGATATTATTACTCACATATTCGGGGCATTTTATCGAGATGGGGGAGATGCGACACAGGCGGCGCCGACATTTAAACAATAAACACTATTGATAACAAAAACACTTTCACAATCAACTAATGCTTCAATTGATCGCTTTTCTCTCTAAATATTAATACGAATGATTCTTTTGTGAAATTTTAACGATGTTAAGCAAAAATTGCAAGTTCCTACCTTTTCTGGCTATACTCTTGATCTTGGTAAGTGGCTGACAGATATTTAGATCGAGATCGATCGAAACAAACAAAAACAAAAATACAAAGAGAGTAAGAGAATGTGTGTCGAAATGCAGGTCAATTTTCCGTGCTGCAAGGCCAGAGCTGTGGACAGAAACTCAACCGCCGCGATAATTACCCAAGACATGCCCGCAACCAGCAAACAATCTGCAGCGCCCACAATGCCAGCGACAACCAAGTCACTGGAGAAATTTTGGACCGACACAAAGGGGTCTATTGTAACGCATATCTTGCGTAAGAAGCGCGAGGATGAGTTTAATTTCCCATTTGACTCGTCTCAGTGGCATACGTTTTGCGACATGGACGACAATGGGAGATCGACAAGTGTGGCATACTATCCAAAGCATTGCCAATATCTTTGGGATTATAGGTATTCAAGCGAAGACATCTATAAGGCCTACAAGACCTATCAGGTGGAGGCGTTCTTCTTTGGTCAGTACTATGAGCGTTTGCGGCGTTTCGAGTTAGATCCGCACAGCTTCGACTATGAAGTTTAAATTAACCGTCGGTTCAGAGTTCTATGTCTCGAACACACTCCGGATCAATGAAAAAGACTCAAGGGTTTTTTGAGTTATTCCGGAATTGTATTCTCTCTTCTCTTCAAAATTTTTGCACTTCGCTATTGCCATAATATTTGTTGTATTTTGTAGATCGATGCACAGAACATAAGTGAGAGATACGTTATTTCTAACAGAGATTGGTTCAGATGGTTCAATCGAAAATAACATTCAAAATACCCTTGAGTCTATTTCATTGGCCCCAATAAAAATGTATGTTAGAAAACAAAAGCAAACAAAAAAAAAAAAAAAATGATAACCACAAGACGTAAAGTGCAACACAGTTGATGTTTTAAACTGCATTTATATTTCGGTTTTCACAATACAATTTTGAAGTAAAAATCAGGAATTAAAGAAACTGAAACATTTCATTTTGATTGGGTGTGTAGTATTTATCTTACAGATGGCGACGATCCTGAAATCAAATAAAAAAAACTGCTTCATAAATTCTCGTTAGTTTACTTGCGTCTTGTTAATCGTTTCGTTCGATCTGTATTCATTCGATGCCACAAAGAACAAAAATATTACTATAATTGTTAGAAAATCTTTAGTTTTGTTTCCTGTGTGTGTTTCGTTTGTTTACAATGTTTCGCATAAATTATGAGTACATGGCACTTTTGCTTTTCATCTTGACTTCAGTGAGTAATAATAAAAGAGATAACCAGAGTATGCACTCTTCGGATCTTCACCTTTTGTAGTCGAAGCTCTCTTGCGGCCAGGCCAGAGCTCTGTCCCCAACGATGGAATCAATGAATAGCAGCAGTTTGAGTTTGAGCAACAATATACAAAACATCAACACGACGGCTAGAAGCCAAGAGGAACAGCGCGGTAACCATAGCGATGCCACCGCCAACCCGGTGTCGACTAGGTCATTGGACACACCGGCTCCTTCGCCAAATGTTCACATTGTCCATTTAATTCGCAAGAGAGATGTGGTATTGCCTTTCGACTTTAACACATTACATAGCCCTTGTGAATTCGACATACCAGGATCAGATCCACGTTTGGAATTTGGCCCGTACTTTTGCCTTTGGATTTATAACATGAGATATGCGAACGAAGATTGGTTTCGAACTTTTCAGACCTACACGCTTGAGGCGTTCTTTTTTGGACAATTCAGTGAGCGATTGAAGCGATTCGAATATGATCCGCACACTTGGGATTATTCTGAGGTTGGCATTGATTAGTGCATCCTTTTTTTTTTTTTTTTTGAAAATTATTACCGTGTGTGGAAATTACGTGTATAAATTATTGTATGTTTATTCAAATAAATACTTATGTGTGTAGCTTTTGTACCTTAACTCTATGCTGCGAATCGCAAACTGTTTGAAGTCAATCACATGTGCGCTCGTTTGTTCACCATTAATATGTATGTATTTTCTATGTATATAAATAGAGAGAGAAGAATGTTGAATGTTTAGTTTGCTAGTTTGCTTGCAACTGTCTCTCAAAATTGAGCGAAAGCTATCTGACCATCGACTGTAGCTTCCTCTTTTTATTTTCTAGTCGTTCAAATCTAGTAGCCTGTGCATTTAATTTGATACAAAACGTTTCGAAAAGCTAATGATTCGAACAAAGCTTACACATTCTACACCTCTCTGTTACAGAGCACACATATTTATTTGTATGTAAACAGATATCGAATTCAGTTTAGTTTTTTTCGTCAAAATTTAAAGTGCAACACGAATGGATCTAACAGAGGTGGAATTAGGGATATTCAAGGAGGCATTCAATTATTTGGACGTCGATGCCGATGATAAACTCACCCAGAAGGAGATTGGCGCATTCGTACGTAAAATGGGCCACGAAGCGACCGACCAGGAGCTGTCGTCCTTAATCTATATGACGGACATCGACGGTATTGGTTGCATTGGATTCGAAAACTTTCTTCGCACATTGATCAACATAATGTCAACAAAGCAAACAGATGAAGTTATACGAGAATCGTTTCGCGTCTACGACTCCCAGAATAGCGGATACATATGTGTCGATAATCTACGCAACATACTAATCAAATTGAATGTTCTGCTGCCCACCGAAGAAATCGAAGGGATGATACGCCAATACGATTTTGATAATGATGGTTGCCTGAGTTACGATGAGTTTGTCAATATGATGACAGAGTTGTAGTCGAGTAGTTTAAATGCAATAAAAATTTACTGTATAGTTTTATGCTCTAATTTAATTTAATATTGCTATTTACTTTTTCACAAAATATTCTATAGAATATCTTTGAATTTATTTTCTTTACATAAAACGCATATGAAACGCAAACGATATTTTATTACAAAATATTTTGATGCTCAATAGAAGCGTTTGCCAAACTTGGCGTATTTTGCTCTTTTTGTTAGCTGATACATATGTATGTATGTGTATGTATATTTACACAGATAGACACATGCTCCGGTTGCTTTTTATACCCGCCACTCATAGAGTAGAAGGGTATTATAAATTTGTTCAAACCCGAAATGTATATAATAGGCAGAAGAAGACATCTCCGACCCCATAATGTGTATATATTGTGGCTCAGGATATCTAGTCGAGTTGATATAGCCATGTCCGTCTGTCCGTATGAACACCTAGATCTCAGCTATTATAAGAGCTAGGATTACCAAATTTGGTAACAATATGTGTTATTATTGCATGCTGATCAAGTTTATTTTGGATTTTGACCACGCCCCCTTCCGCCTCCGTAAATCGAAAAAAATCGATTACAAGCGCAATTTTGATGCCATATTGTCCGTTTTCGGTTTATACAAGTATAATAACTGTAGCTAGGCAGACAACTTTAGATTTTGACTTTGCATCAATATTGTAAGTCCTTGGCATTTTACAGTCAAAATATGATTGTAGCCGAGCTGCTTGGCTTGCGAGCCCATTCGACTGTAGCTTTCTTACTTGTTAAATAAACTTATGGAAAGCCCATCAAAGCAAGCGAGGCGATGAAATTGTTTCAATCGAAAGGCCTAAACACGAAATGACTGAAAAATGGCATTAACTTTTTGAAAGCCCAACACTATTTTTTATAGAATTCAGTTTTTGATTTTAAAAAAAATTCCACGTAATTAAATTTTAAGATGCAACTCACCAGTGACGAGGATGAGGTTTTTAAGTGGGCATTCGGACTACTAAATACCGACGAAGATGGCTGTGTCGGAGCTAGGGAATTGGGAAAATTTATTGTTTCGCTAGGTAAAACGGCGACAGATAGTCAACTTCACGCGATGGTCAATGAGGCCGATATCGAAGGCAACGGTACCATCGACTATGATGAATTTGTTACAATTGTAGCCCGACGAATGTGCGGCAATTTGGACGACGATGAGCTGCGCGAATCGTTTCGTGTCTATGACAAGGATAACACTGGATTTATAACCATAGAACAAATCCGTAAGGTATTCGTTGATCTCGAAGATCTGCCCACCGAAGATGAGCTCGACGATATAATGCGTTTATACGATCGCGATAACGACAATCGGCTGAGCTACGAGGAGTATGTGCAATCGATGAACAAAAAGTAAAGGCCAACCAGGAATGATTTCAACTTCACTTTTCGGCAATTATTCAAAATTTAAATAAAAATCAGTTCACTTAAATGGCATGAGAATTCTAATTGCTGACAAGAAAGATTGGGGAATCTGCTTGACGGGCACAATCAATCAACTTTCTATCGTCGCATTAAATTGGTCAGGCTCCCCAGCGAATTTAGGGATATAGGGATATAGGGAATATGTATGTAAGGTGTTTCGCTTAAGTGATTCGCCGAGTGGGTTTTTCATCTGACAATACGCATAACATTTGTGTAATTTGTAATTTCGTGGATCATCAATCAACTCGGCAGCTGTCGAGCTGCGATTTCTCCCACAGTCATCGCAACAAAAGAAGAAGGGGAAGCAGAAAAATGTGCGCGTAAACTTATCGCATTGATTTATCGATGACTTGCCGAAAATGTGAAATGTGAAACAAAAAAGACACAAGAAAAAAAGTTTGCTTTCAATCTAATTAGAGGCTTTTGTGGCCATTGCAGATTGCACACGTTTGCATTGGCTGGCGGCAAAGAGGAAGGGGCTGGGGAGAGTGGAAGGGATTGAAAAGACGCAGATAGAGACAGATTCAGCGACAGCGACAGCGCAGCGCAGCGCAATGAAAAATGTTGCCTTTATGGCGTCTTCCTGCTTCCGGCTTCCGGCCAGCTCAGCCAACTTCCCGCTACGGCAGTCCTCCCTCTCGTCGCGTCTCCACTCTCTCTGCTCGTGCTTCTCTTGTTTTTTACATTTTTCGTCTGTGTTTTGGCAACGCTTTTGGCCACATAAATTTCGTTGTCTCAGCCAAGTTATGTTCCCAGTTTTCAGAGCCTCCCCAGCCAGTACTTCCCCTCGATCGACGCATATTTAATTGTGCATTGCGATAATATTACAAAGCTATAGCTTTGAGTTATGCATTCTTAGTTATGGCCCCCGGCCCTTGCTGCCGTATTTAGTCTCAGCTCAGCTCCCTAGTTCGTTTACGTTTTATTAACATTCCTCGTCGAGCAACGCTAACAATGCGTATATCAAATAAGTATTTCAGTTTAGCTACAGTAGCGAACAACGCGCAACAACATGAGATACAACGCAACTACATAGATATACCCAGTATGAAACCCAGTATTCTATTGCCGAGCACTCAACTTGTATGGTTTCCAATGTGCCCGCACATTTTCCACAGGGTACAAAGCTTGATGGCTTCTCTTCCCCCCCTTCGACTCCGACTCTGGCAGCGACTTCGGGATGCTGGCAACTTTTCCACATGAACAGAGTGAAAAGTTGAAATTGAGTTTCGTTAATGCAGACATACACACATACACACACACACACACACACTACTGAGACGCATCTTTGCGTGCGGCGATAACACAAAGGCAGCGGCATGGTTGTTTCTGCTTCTGCTTCTTCTATTCCATCGTGAAACGACGAGATGTCCCGCAGAACTCCCAGCGGCAAAGTTTTTGGCACAGACAGCAACAACAACAACAACAACAGCAGCGACAAAAAGTCGGCAGACTGAGAAGAGGCAGAAGAGAGTAGAAAGCTGGGCAGATGAGGTTCCTCTGCTTGTTGACGACGCAAAATCCAAAGGCGCAAAGTTGCCGTAAGCGAAGAGGTGCCTCAGACAGACAGACGGACAGCAAGACAGAACACTTTGAATAGAATGAAGTATGTAGAATCCCCAAGCAGAAGCTTTGGCTTTGAACAGAGACAGAGGCAGAGACAGGGATGGGGAGCGTGGCTGTGGAGACATTTAAAATTTTAATGTCTTTGCAATAAAATTATTGACTCAACTCGGTGCGTTGACTTGGCCGGCACCCGAAAAGTTTTCCCAGGTTACAGCTGCGTTGGCACAGTTGGAGTCGAGTCGAGTCGAGTCGACGACGACTCTATGCTTTACTGACTGTACGATTTAATTAATATTAAATTACAAATCAAGTGCAGCAAGTAAGACACGGCAGGGCAAACAGACAAACACGTACACACACAGTTAGAGTGGGAGAGCGAGAGAGAGAGTGAGGGAGAGCTAAGAGCAAATTTATGTGAAAGAAAATAATAAAACATTTGCGGCTGCCTTCTGTGCCACATTGCGAGATGTTGTTGCTGTTGTTTTCTTTTTTTCTGCTCTTGCCAAATAATTTGTATCATTAAAATTTTACGGGAATTTATTGTTGTTGTTGCTGTTGTTGTTGCGATGGCTTCCAACGTTATCCTTGTTGCTTTCCTTTTTGGACACGTAAATTTCTATGCAAAGCTCGTTTGTTTCATTTTCTTTTTGACCGGCCCCAAAAAGTAGGCAACAAATTTTGTTTGCCCACCACTCCGCACTTCCGCCCATTCCCCCTTGCCCCTTCCCCCTTGCCCTGAGTTGCCCTCCCTCTTGTCTCCTTTAGGATTTTATTTATTTATTTCCGGAAACGTGCTCTGGAGATTTTCTAAGCATGCTTGAGAGAGCCAACAGCAACAGAAGCTGCCACCCAATGGCCCAGTGCTTAGTTAGCATACACACGCACACACACACAGAGACACACACACACACGCACAGCAAGACGCAGTGTATACACACTTAACATGGCAACAATCAGCCGCGTCCGCTTTTCATGTAGTTCATTAAGTTTGCTCGTCAGTTGCTATACCCTGTACTATACTTAAGTAGGGTATGCAAACACACACACACTCCGGCTGTAAAGCTTAATTATCAAATTTTCAACATTTTCTTAGGAACCATCCGCAGGTCGTGCACTCGAGCCCAAAGTGTTTTCTAGCTTGTTTTCTCTCTCAATGCCAAAGAGTCCCAGCAGACCATTCCCTTTCTCCCTGCCTTCCTCCTCTTCGTGCCCCTCTTTGCGTGCGTCTCAGGCGTCAATTGCCCAGACGCGCGCGCGCCGCTTCTTGACCAGGAAGAGGCGGAGGAGGAGGAGAACGTGGACGCCTTCGACGCCTAATGAAAACACAATAAAAATTTTGCGCTTTTCTGCCTTCCTAAGGGGCTGTGAAATTTTGATGAGTTTGTCAGCTAACGGGAATTGCCGAAAAACTCATAGCGCAAATGGACACGCAGCACAAAAGTCCAGTCAAGTGGGAGAGAAAGGAGTGGGGGACAGGGGGAGCTGCTGCTTGAGAAATGCTCTCGAGTTTAGTTTACAGTAATTAAGTTCACAGTTTTTGAACAAAGATGAAATTACGAATTGAGCAGTAAAAGCATTTTCAGCAGACTCGCCCTACTACATATATACATAGATGATAGCCAAGCTACATAGATATCATCTTTAACTTTAAACGATAATAGACCAGGAGACCAGGGCGAGGGCAGACGAAAAGCTTTTAGCCAGCGTTAAGCAAATATTTATGGATGCTTAAGTTGCTTAAAGGCAAAGCAAAGAATTTTGTGCAGAAATCTAAGGAAAATTTATCTAGCTATATTTCTGGCTTTTATTTGCCATTTTATCAACAGCTCAAAGAGCAACTCATTTGGCAACGAGAAATTAGTTGGAAAACTTTGCGCTTAGCTCAAGTGCTTAGACAGTTAACAAGAACTTAGCAAATTATGGCAGCATTTATGGACATTTATAGCAATTCGAAAAGCGTAGAAACGTTTCAAAGCCAAAGTCAAAGGCAAAGCCAAAGTTGCCAGTTGAGCTTAAAAATTCACTTGTTTGTTTGTCTGCCATGTGGTTGAGTCTGCATGTGTGTGAGTGTTGGTGTGTTGCTGTGTGGTGTTGTCCCTGTGCAACCACAAAGGTGCCCCCGAACTGCTGGCACTGCCACTGCTGCCACTGGCACTGGCAGACGGCATGTTGAAATTCCCACGTACTTATTTGAAGCTGACATGGAAGCAGGACGCCTGGACGCCTGGTCGCCTGGACAGCTGGACAGACTCGACTCGCAGAGGCGCAAATCTCATTTCCCCTGTGGCGGCCGCATGCAGCGAAAAAACAGACTAACCAAAAAAAAAGGGAAAGATAAAAATGAAAATGAAAACGAAAATGAGGCAGAAAAAAAAAATAAAATAAAATACACAAAATTCTTTCGAGTATATACTCCATACAGTGGTTGTTGTTGTTGTTCCACTTTATACCCTGTAGTCGTTAAAACTCGTGCCAGCATCAAGGGTATCGTAAAGCAGTGCCAGCTTGGCACGCTCGAAACGATGCCATAAACTTAACGCTGTGTATAAAGTGTTAATTATGCCATGTACAGGGTATATTGTTGTTCGGGGCTTCATTGTTCTGAACACGCATAAAAGGCTAACAAATTTTTGCAAGATTTCATTTAAAAATAGCTTTTGCTTACAGGGTATCTGCTGGTCGAGCAACCGCATGCACTTGTGCTTTATGAATTCACATATAAATAGCATATGCATAAAGGGTATTCGCAGGTCGAGTCTTAATTTAGCTGCAGATAACCCAATTTAATGGTCGCTGTCGCTGTCGCTGCCTCTGCCTCTGCTTACGTCACATTTTCGCACCTCGCACACAGGCTGCTTTCTGTGTCACACACCAGCACATGACAGCACACACAAACACACACACACACGCACACAGTACAGCATAACAAACAGTGTAAGCGACGCCAGGGAGCACACACAAAAAAAAAGGCGAAAACGGTAACAAAATTTCATACATCAAAGGTGTTTTTTATGAATATGCGAGTCGCCTTTGCCTGCCAACAACTTGGGGCAAGTTGTTGTTGTTGTTGTTGCTTGGGTTGTTGTTGCTGTTGCTGACCAATGGTCCATGTAATTTTTTGGCAAGCATCCTCATATCAGAGCAACGACCCTTTTTGGTAAAGCTGACGACCTGCCACCCCCCCACAGCCCCCTGCCTGGCAAGGGGCAAGAACAGGCATGAAATATGCGCACATTTTGTATATGCGATTGCTTTTCCGTGTCCTTTCTCCCCCCCCTCGCCCTGCCACCTTTTATGATGAATGTGCGGGCCGCTGGCCAAATAAACTCAACCAAATATGTGGGCTGCTTTTAAAGGCGCCGCGCGCCTCACACACAGATTGACATCATTAGCCAAGTTCAACTCGGATCGTATGGGGATCGCCGGCTAGGCGCAGCTCAGTGCGGCTTGGCGCACGTAAATCATGTGCAGGGCGCAAAAAAAAACAAAGAAATTTTTGAGAGAGAAAAGAACTAACCAAATGAATGGCACACGTGGGAACACGAGCTACAGCAACAACAACAGCAACAACAACCACAGAAAAGAGTTTTGATTTATGCAGGCAGCGAGGGGCGAACGAGCAAATCTCTCTCTTTAAAGCTTAAAGCAGCAACACATACATACATACATACATACATTACTATACTATATAGCCTGCTCTCTCTGCTCAAGGTTTTCTTTTTTGCATTGTTTGCACACAGTTATTGATGGCACTTCAATCAGCAGAAATAATAAATAAATGAGCCTAACGATACGTATACGTAACGTGGCCCCCACTCCATCTCTCCCTCTCTCTCTTTCTTTCCCTCTCCCTACCTCTGCACATTCTCTGCTCTTAGCTCATCGACATTTTCTTTGACTTGCCATTCACATTTTTCGTATCCTGTGCACAATTCCCTTTTGTATTGCATAAAATAACTTTGGCAATGTTGACGCACAAAGAGAGGGAGATGGCAGGAGCGAGAGGGGTAGCGAGGCATGCCAGACTATCGGAGTGTGTGTGTTGTAAGTGCCGCGTTAAGTACATTATTATACGAAGTATCAGTCGCAATGGAGCCGCATAGAAACAGGCAATTGCTGGCACGTCGAGTGTGACCAGACTTACAAAACAAGCCACAGGCCGGACTAACTGGCTACAATATGTACTCGACTTGGCTACGTGCCCTGGCCAAGTGAAGTGGAAAGTAAAGTACTTTGCATGTATATGCTATATACTCTACACAGTTAGGGTATACTATCAGGCAAGTCGTCTATTTTATTTGGTTTCCTTTTTGTGCCTGGCAGTAGCAGCAGCAGCAGCAGCAGCAACTTCTTCTTCTTCATTTGTTTGTGCATGTTGTGCGTGACGTATACGCAACGTGTGCCATATTTTTACATGTCCGCCGGGCAGCAGCAACAACAGCTTGGCCGCTGCTGCAGCTGACAGGATACAGTGTGCCGCTGATACTGACGTTCTCCCTCTCTTTCGTCTCTCCCCCCCCTCTCGGAGCATATCAAGGATATCAGTGGATTTATTTAGCACAGGCGCACAGCAGGCGCCAGCTGCAAAGTCGTCACTCTCAGCCACAGAGCCACGTTGGCTTCTCCTCCTCCCTATCCACTGGCAAAGGGCATGTGTAAACAGTTCGACTCCTTCTTCACGTTTTTTTTTTTGTTGCCTCCTGCTGCCAATTGTTGTTGCCAATGGTTGTTGTTGTTGTTGTTGTTCTGCTTCTTGTCACAATTTGCAGATGTTGTCCAAGGGCTTACAAGTTTCTTATTGCAGTGCAAACAAAGAGACAGATAAAGATGAGGGGAAAGAGAGGAAGAAAAAAGAGAGGGAAAGCCGCATGGAAATTAACATTTTTTAAGCCTGCGATAAAATTGCATTGACATTGCGCATACGCACCGTGCACCCCGTCCCCTTGCCGCAGTGAACTTTCTACCGCTGTCATTAAGTAAGCAGCCGCAGTTGCCCTTTACCCTCCCCCATCCCCCTCCCCTCACGCTCCCCTCATCACCTGTAATATGCATTAATCAACTTGTCTGGCAATTTACCCGCAGCTTAATTCCACACGGAAATATGCACAGAATAAAAGAAGTAAAGTAAGCTACAGTCGAGTGTGCTCGACTCTAATATACCCGCTACCCAGCTGTTTGTTTACCAAGAATACACGTATGCACTATTCGGCCTAATGCTGCTATGGAAAACGTTAAGTTGAATAACTTTTGTGTTTATTATCCGATCGTTACCAAATTACCAGAGATCATCTGGCTAGCTATAGTTATTATATTAACCGAAAATGAACAATATAGCATCAGAGTTGCGCTTGTAATCGATTTTTTTCGATTTACGGGGGCGTGGTCAAAATTTAAAATAAACTTGATAAGCGTGCAATAATAACACATATTGTTACCAAATTTGGTAATCCTAACTCTTATAATAGCTGAGATCTAGGTGTTCATACGGACAGACAGACGGACAGACGGACAGATGGACAGACGGACATGGCTATATCAACATGTCTTTTGTGCTGAGTCAGAATATATACACTTCTGCCTATTACATAAATTTTCGGTTTGACCCAAGTTATAATACCTTTCTACTCTATGAGTAGCGGGTATACAAAAGAATGGAAGGGAAAAATGGCAAATGATATCGGCATTACGCATGTATGCACACACAACTCATACAGGCAAGCGCATGCAAATATGTACGCACACCCATATATGTACATGTACATACATATGTATGTAATACACTCGCCGGATATCTCGCATCCGAAGTTCATATTACCACAGACTCTGCGCTGCGCTGCGCTGTCGGTTGATTTTAACACTTGCAGCATTAACAGCAGCAGCCGCGAAACGTCGGCGAGAATGAGTTATAATTGCAGCACGCAATGTTTAATCCATTAATAAAGTTCTGTATATAGCATATATGTAGTAGGCATCTACTATATAGTACAATATATAGAGTACATACAGGCAGACAAGCAACTCCTCGACTCCATTTGCATGCGGGCATAGCGTGTATGGCATATGTTATATGCATGTGAATAGGTATGATTTGCAAGTTTGACTTGTGTATAACACACACATGCACACACACACACACAGAGTTGAACATGACGCACAGCTTGTTGGAATCGAAAAACGAATATTTTTCTGGCATTTTAATGTCGGTTTTTATTGTGTTCGCCCCCACGTTGCCCGCTTGCCTCCTACTCCCTCCCTTGCTCAGCAAGTGCTGCTCTTTTAAATATGAATTTTAGACATGTGAATCGACTGTCTTCCCCCTCCCCCCCCCTCTCTCTCTCTCTCCTTGCCACCCACACCTTCTCCTGCTGCCGCTGTCGTTTTTTTTAAGCAGTTTATGACACTTTGCCATTTGGCATTTTCATGCAAAATATGAATTACAAAACGCATTTCAAACTGACAAGGCAAAACGAATCGAAAGGCGGGAGGGGAAAGGGGGAAGGGAGAGAGAAGGAGGAAGAGGGAGAGGGAGAGCGAAGCAGCCATTCGAGTGTGTGTAACTTTGACAAGGGCAGGTCAAGTTCTTTGCAGCTGCTACACTCCTAGCCGTCTGCTCGCAATCACAGCTATAGCTGTATCTGTGTGTGTGTGCTGCCATCTAATCACATGTGTGTGTGTGTGTGTGGGAGTTGGTGGCGCTCTCTCTCTTTCTCTCTTTTATGCGCTCCGTCGCATTGCACATAAAACATTTTTATTGCTCATTTAGATATTTATGCGGCATTTTATTATAATGAAAATTGTGCGTATGCGTGCGGTTTTTATTGTGATTGCAGTGGACCCAAGCGGCAGGCAGACACACACACACACACACACACATACACAGAGAGTGAGAGGGAGCGAGAGAGAGCGCGTCTTTGCTGCTTATCTGCATCTGAAGCGTGACCAAGCTGGTAGGCGCACGTGTTTTGATTGCCTTTGCCTCAGTCAAAGTTCAATTTTACGCAGCTTTTGCTTTTGCATTTAATGTGCTCCCTCTCTCTCTCTATCTATCTCTCTCTCTCTTACTCTCAACACACACGCAGCCGCATGCGACGCGTTAAGTGCCCGCAAATGTAGGCAACACATTTTGCTCGTTCTCGTTTTTATTCGAGCATTTCCACATTTTGCGGCTCTTTAATTATGATCCCCGTCGATATCGTAAACATTTTATATAAATTTTTAGCTTTGAAGTGGCTAAGCGAGGAGGGGAGAAGCGGAGAGGGAGGGGGCGGGCGGGGAAGTGGGCACAGTGTGTGCTAATGCGGCTGCTGTTAATCGATTTTCCATATCCATTTCATATGCCTGGCAAATGGATATCCATCAAAGCACACACACAAATATACGTGATGTGTGTGTGCGTGTGTGTGCGTGTGTGTGTGTGTGTGTGTGTGGTCTGTGCGCTATTTACCCTGCAATTCAATTATGAGCTTTGGTTTTATGCGCAGCTAAAATGCATTTAATGCACTAATTATTAAACAAATAACAAAATCGTGTGGGCTATAACTGTATATACATATATAGCCGAATATGGCTGCACCAATAATAATAGAATCGCATAACAACAAATCGAAAAACAATAACAACAACAGCGGCAGCAGCGAAAACAATGCGAACCGCAACAATAATAATTACAAACCAATTAAAAACATATTTACATATTGTCATTTGCCATTATCCACACAGAAATGATGCGCAAATACATAAGGGGGGAGCCATTCGCACAGCGTCATGTGTGGCATATATCTATCTATATAGTATATAGATATATAAACTGAGATTGCATATACTCAACGTAGGCGTAGGTGACGCGGGCCGCACAATTTGCGGCTGCGACAACGTCGAGGCCAACCGCGACGACGACGACGATGCGGACAACGACGACGACATAGTCTGCCACTGATTGACGGCGACTTGTCAATGCCAGACACATGACAACACCCGCACACCCGCACACACACGTCAGCACGAACTCCCACACAAAGCACACACAAGTAATTTGCCGTTAAATTTTATTTTTAACGCTGCATTTTACATAATTCGCAGTAAGCGTCGGTAAAGGGAATTCTTAACTAGTTCCTGGTCTACAATTCGCCCTTTAAAGGGGTAGCTACTTAGGGTAGAAAGTGGCATCTTTATAGCATTGCTATTCTTAAGCAGCATCAATAGGAGAGTCGAACTAGCCATGTCCGTCTGTCTATCCGTCTGTCCGTCTGTTGCAACTCAAACTAGTGTCTCAGTTTTAGAGTTACCTTGATGAAACTTGGTATACATATTTCTTAATGCTGCACGCTGTAAATAAGTCGAAACGAGCCGAATCGGACCGATATATCGCATAGCTGCCATAGAACCTATCGGTCGAATTTCGTTATTTCTTAAGATATCGCTATGAAACTTTTCCGATATATGTCTAAGTATGCCCTCTAAAGGCAGTGAAAATTTTATCGAAATTAGACCGCTATATCGTATAGCTACCATAGAACCTATCGGCTGACTTTAACCATATTCAAGATATCGCTGTGAAACTTTCCTGATATACAGCTGTGTTCTTAATAATAGCAGTGCTTATTAGCTTATTATTCTACAATAAAAATGCGTACAAGTTGAAATATTCGTAACGGAACTTGAAAAAAAATCGCATTGCTTGATTGCATTTCTTGCACTGCTATTTTTGTGAACACAGCTGTATGTCTAGGTATGTCTATGAATTGCTATGCAAGTTTTATTAAAATCGGACAGATATTATATATTATTAAGCTGGCAAAGAACCTATCGGCCGATTTAATATGTGAAGTAACTGCTTTTAGGTTATTAAAGCAAGAACTTTATCCCAATTCCTTTGCAATAGCAAACTTCTATCGTTGGCATCTTTAAACTATGCCAGCAGAAGTAATGCCAACACTTGTCAGTTAGGAGAACTACTGAGTCCTACTAATCGATCCCAACTAGCTGAAAAATTGCAGCACTTGCACGCATGCCACACATGAAGAAGAGTGCGAGACTTGCCACGGCACACTGTAATTGCATCAAAGCAAGTGCAGCTCGTTCAGTTTTGCATTTGCTGCTGCTGCTGCTGCAACTGCTGCAACTGCAATTGCAACTGCATCTGCATCTTAATCGAACCGAATCTAATTGCTATGCTTGCCAAGTGTCGTTATGTCTCTCTCTCTCTCTCTCTCTCTCTCTCTCTCTCTCTCTCCTCTCTCTCTCTCTTTTCGTTCAAGCTGCAATGCATTTTGCACCTGTTACACCTGTGCCAACTGTGCCACACAGCATATTTGCTCACGTCATCAACTGTTCGAGATGCGAGTGTGCGTATGTGTGTGTGCGCCTCTTGTGACGCAACCCACAACGCGCCTATTAAATGCCAATTGCAGCTGCCTCACACAAGCTCTAAGCCGAATAAGGTAATGGCCTGCATACGGTCGGGGCGATGAGGGGAAGGCGGGAGGCAACTGGCCGATGGAAATGCAAATTTCTCGCATGCCAAAGCGCCAGCAACTCCCCTGCCTCCAGTCCCCCTGCTCCCCTACCCCCTACTCTATTAGACTAGTCCAATTCAGTTGGCCTGGTCAGTTGACATGGCCCAACTCTCTGCTAATGCGGCCATTGGCCAGTCAACTGCTGCATGCAACGTGCCACCTCTCTTTCTCTCCCTTTCTTTCTGTGCGCCTGCCTCTCGCTCACACAATGCAAGCCTTGCCCTGTGTATATAGTTTTGTTGATTTTGCCCTTTGGCTGACACAGAACGCTGTTGACTTTGCATATTAAAACAAAATGAATGCAGACAAGCACAAACAACAACAACAAGAAGTAGGGAGGGGGAAGAGGGGAGGAGAGAGAACAATGGAAGTGAAAGTGAGGGGGCAGCAGAGGCTGCACTGTACTTGTGGGGCTACTTTTTAATTTCTGATTTCAGGCCTCGACCTCGCTTTCGCTTTTGCTCTCATCTGCCCTCTGCTATCCCCTTTCCCTCCCCCTGCCCCGTCTTCCTTTCCCTTGCGCCATCTTTCACTCTCTCTTTTGCTTGACTGCCACGCCCACCCCTTGGCGCTTAGTTTTAATTAATTATATAAGGTTTGTTTGGCAAATTAAAAACTGTTGACTCTGCCACAACACAACGTGAAATGAAATGTGGCAACGTGCGGCGAAGTGTGGCAACGCCGCCAGCAGCATCAATTAGCAGCTGAGCGAAGCAAACAAAGCAAAATGGCAAATACAAACGCACATATACTTAGCGCATATAGTATATAGTATCTCATACTCTATATAGATAATTAGCTACAGTGAAGCCTCTCTCTCTCTTGCTCCTCTTCCCATGTAGGGACACTTTACTGTCATTTCGTTTGAGTTTCATTTCCTTTTGTAAGCAGCTTAATGCGCAAATGGAAAACTGACAAAATGTGAAAATGTGAAAATGCTGTGTGTGCAGAAGAGTGTGTACGAGTGTGTGTGTGCACGAGTGTGTGTGTGTGGGCGGGTCTGTGCTGTCAAGTGTGACATGCAATAAGAATTAGCGGACAGCAGCAGAAGCAGCATCAAAAGGATGTCATAGCTGTTGTTGTTGTTGGCGTTGTTGTTGGCCCATTGATTGACACGCAATGCGAGCACGTTGCCGAAATGTGGCTCCAAATGGGAAATCCTCTTGGACACTGCCGATGCCAACACCGACGCCGATGCCAATGCTGACGCCGCCGTCGTTGCTGTCATGCTAATTGGAGCACGTAGAGTACGCAACACGCACGACGCACAGGCGACGGCAGCGACTCCCAGGGCAGGCAAAGGTGGCGAAAAGCGGGAGGGGAAGGGGGGCCGAAGGGGGGAGAGGGGGAAAGTGCGAGGTAAACGCTCAAGTGAAACGAAGAAATGCACTTAATTGGACGCAGCGATGTACGTTGTACGTCGCGGTTGCCATATGATTAATTAGTGACTGCATAAAGCAGAGACAGAAAGAGAGAGACAGAAAGGGGGAGAGAGTGGGGAGAGGAAGAGGGAGACATCATTGCAACATTAGCAGCTGCAACGCATACGCATTCGCATGCGAGTCAATTGATTGATTGGAATGGTAGAGAAGCAGGGTGAGGGTGGGGAAATTTCCCTTTGCTTTCGATGCGCTGAAAAGTATGCAATGAAATTTTTCATATACGAAATTATTGCACAAATGCAAGTAAATTGCAAATTAATTAATTGAATTGAGCAAATACTGCTGCTGCAATGCTGAATACAATTTTCGCTGGAATTTAATTAAATATTAATATGGCAAAATATGCGTGCAAGCATCTCTCAGCGTGCGCTCCACTGCAGCTTGTGGCATGAAGCAGTTGCTTGCATTTGCTTGCGACTCTTTGCCTTTGACTTTGCTACGTGCTCTGCATGATTTAGACGTCTTAAGCAGCTTTTCTCCCCTCCCTCTCTCTCTCTCTCTTCTTAGCTAGCTGCCTCGTTTCATCCATTTCGTAATTAGCTCGGCGCAATGTAAACTTCTTAAGCTGCAGTTAAGAGGCATAAAAAACTCATGCGCGTCATGTTAAATTCATCATTTCAATTTCAAATTGTTATTACGCCAGTTTTGCAGCTAAAGCTAACCCCCCCCCTTCTCCCCTCTCTCTCTCCCTTTCGCCCTACGCCCCACGCCCCACGCACGCGCCTGATTATTATTGACAGTTGCCGTCGTTGCGTTGTTTCTACAGTTCGCGTTGTTGTTGTTGCTGCTGCTGCCTGTTATGGCTCTCATTTTAGTCTCATAAATATGCAAATTAATCATTTGCGGAAATTTGCATACTTAATAAGTTGCTTTAATTAAATGTTCACGCACGCATGCCCCACAATCTTTCCCCCAGGAATCGGAGAATCCTTTTTCAGCGCCCAAAATGCCATTTTAAAGCGCCAACTTGTTAATTGCGCGAAATAACCCTAGCACCCCCCCCACTGTCCCCCTGTCCCCTTTGACTGTCAAAAACACATCAAGTGTTGAAAAATGTCAATAGGAAAATCTTTAAAATTACCAGCGAACAGCAAGCCATAATTGGCAACTGTTTCTTTTCAGTTTTTATTCCACAAATTTTGGGGGCAGAGTCACGTTTCACTGTGCCGCAGCCGCACCCAACAACAATAATGCCAAGTCCGACCCCAAAAATAGAAAAAAGTAGCAGCAACTGACTATTTTCTCTCTTTTTATCTGCATCGCGTTGGGGGCAATCTCTATTTTATTTTATTCACTTTTTCGCATACACTTTCCCAGAAGGGAATTGTAAATAAATTACGAGCGGACGGCACAGGATGAATATTTATGTAGAATTTGTCAAGCTGTAGGCGAATACGGAATGCTTTTGAGAAAGACAGTTATAATATGAAAATAATGTATATATTTGTTAGTTATAACAATAGTAGATAAGAACCCAATAGACAATCTGTTCGACTCTCTCAATTATCTTCAAATGTCTCACAGTTTCTTTATTGTAAATTCACTTCAGAAGAAGAAAAAGAGCGAGAAGAAGAGTCTTAAGATCTTGTTTATCATCTTGTTTAAACCATGTTGTCTTTCAAACTATCTATATATCTCTAGGGTATACAAACTTCGCCATTGGCCAGCGCAACTGTTTCTCGAACTCGTGTTTTCGCTTGGTGTGTACAACAACATTTTCGAAAATGAACAGCCCAAAAAGCGAATCTACACTAACAGACATACACTTAGTACATGCCGTACACACGCACACACACAGACATATTTATATGCAGATGTATTTGTATATATATATGTATATGCAAACTGTGAGGCGCAGCCAACATAAATTAACATTTTTATGCGCCGCTGCAATGGACGAGCTAGCTCCAAGGACCAGCATCAGCAGCAACAACAACAACAGCAGCAACAACAACAACAGCAACAACAACAACAGCAACAACAACAACACCATCATAGCCAGAGACAGCACGAGAGAATCACAGTCAAAGCATAAGCTTGAAAATGGGCGCCTCTCTAAGGCTCCGGCATTATTTACGATGGGGCTGACACTGCCAAAAGTGGGCGACGACGTGATGCGGGGCGCGTCTTGCTGTGCGAGTGTATCTCTGCCTGTGTGTGTGTGTGTGTGTGTGCGGGCACTGTGCGTAGCCATTCACATTTCTTCATTACATTTCATTTTATTTCAGTTTCAGAGCTGCCACGTTTATTTATTTGCCATTCGGCTGCGCCTTTGCCCTTTGCCCGTCTGGCTGGCAAATAATTTTAATTGGTTTCCCCCGTCTCAGCGATCCTTATTTGTACTCGCCTTACCCCCGCGACCCCGACAAATTGAAAGTGATGGCGAAATGATTTCATCTACACTTCCCGCACACACAGACACCGACACATTCACACACAAACAGAGACGCACACGCAGCGTGTATTTATTTATACAACTCCTGCTCTGTTTGTTCTTCTTATTATAAAAGTTGATCTAGTAGTTTCTTATATTTCCCCTTATTTATGTGTGTGTGTGTGTGTGTTTGGGTATGTGTGCGTCTGCTGCAAAATCAATTTGCCTTCTAATTTGCATAAATGTGTTTCTGCTTGGATCTCAAATCAATCGGCAGACTGAATGAATGATTCGCTTAGTATTCAAGTTGCAAATCGATTTCAGTTTCAAAAGGTGAAATAAAATATTTGAAGTATCTGACACTGATTGATGGGGGATGCTGTATAGCATTATAATTAGAAAGATAAGCTAAAATTACACTGCCTGCATATTGGAAATTTCTTATATTTTCGTTACTACTCACAAATTTGAGTGGGGAAGCTCTTTAAAAATCGAATTTCATGCTAATTTTGACTTGACTGATTGATTTAGGCCAAAAACTAAAGATTAAAACAAGTGAAGAGAGCTACAGTCGTGCGCACCCGACATTTGGATACCCTACGCCCAGTTTCGAAAGAAATTATGACACTTCTATTTCCTCTGCAAAAGTTCATCTGCCACCCATTGTTAAAATTAGATCTATCTTTGAATAGCGCCATCTGCATATGAAAACTTCATAGCAGTCAGCTTTATACACGCTACGGCTTAATCAAAGCAACGCCAGAATGACGTTCCCATGAAATATATATGCAAATAGTATAAATCTATAAGTGTGTTAAAGCAAAACGTTAAAACTTTAATACTTTCGACAAAAAGCTAACTCAAAAATTTATTAACCATTTTTTAGAGGCGGTGGGCGTGGCACCTCAAATCTGAAATAAAATCCAGAAGCTTGTGATGTTTATAGACCTTCATGCCAAATTTGGTGTCACTAGCTTTTATAATAGCTGAGATCTAGATGTTCAAACGGGCAGACGGACATGGCTCAATCGACTCGGCTATTGATCCAGAGCAAAAATATATATACTTTGTGGGGTCTGCCTTCTTCTGCCTATTACATACTTTTACACAAACTTAGTATACCCCTTTTTGACCATTTTCAATAAGCGAAGAGTATAAAAACAATCTGATTAGGGAAACTAAACACTCAAGCTAAATGTGCACTGCCTGCATACTAGAAATTTCTTATATTTTCGTTATTATTCACAATTTAAGTGGGAAACTCTTTTATACTCAATTTTTATGCTAATTTTGACTTGCCCAATCGATTTAGGCCAAAAACTAAAGATTAAAAAATTTTTCAAAAAATTCAAATTTTTGTAAGGGGGTAGCATGGAAAAATATCAAAATTTTTTAATTTTTTTAAATCAAATAAATTTGATGTCAAATCAAAGTAGAGCCAAATCCATGAACAAAATGACATTCCACACCAAAATCGCTTGATTTTTAAGAAAGTTATGGCGAATAGAAACTGAGGTTGTTAGCCCTTTTCGACCCGAACCCGACTCTTATTAGTATCTAACAACATACAAAAACTGTCTACATACAATCGGTACTCACTGTAATTGAATTCCAATTGGATGTGGTTGTTTGGTGCTTAACCAACACTGTTGATCGATCCTTTGTAGTTCGTTTTGTTTCACTTGTTCACACACTACGCGACACTGTATTTTCTCTCTCACTCTATTTTCTTTTCTTTTCCTTTTTTCTCACTCACTATGCAAGTTTCACTTTTCAATTTGTTGTTGTTGTTGTGTTTTGTAATTGTTGTTTTTTTGTTGTTGTTGCTCACTGGTTAACACGCCATTGTTTAGTATGCGGCGTCCATCATTTGGAACTCGGCATCGCACATAACACAACAACACACGTCAAATGTTGTTGTTGTTGCTATACTTGTTGTTGTTGTTGTTGGGCACATTTCGCAGATAGAGAGAGAGAGAGAGAGAGAATTCATTAGGCATGCGAGAATTTTAATTTCACTTGCTCACACACGCGCACATATGTGGCGACATATTTCTCAAACATTTTCGCAGCGTGCGGCGAAGGCGAATCGACGACGTCAGTTTTTTATGCTGCTGCTGCCGCTGCTGCTGCTGCTGCTGTTGGCAGCTTGGGCTTTGTTTTTGCTTAGGCGCTTTTCAATTTGCATGCTGCTGCGTTGACCTTGCTGTCAAGTGGAGAAAACTATGCCGCACACTAGCACACACACACAAACGCAAGCGACGACAGCTGTCAAAAATTGGCAGAGGGATGGAATGAGTGGGGGGAGGGGAGGGGGGTGTGGGTGAGTACAAGAACCTTTCGCTTTTACAAGCGAAAAATGCAAACCGCGATAAGCTGCGGCTGCCGGTTGGGCGGCAGAATAAAGTAAGCTTCGTAAATTTCCATGACGGGAAGGGAGACAGAGCTCACACAAACACACACGCAAGCACACACCCGCACACAAAGAGAGTGCGAGTGTGGAGTGGGGGAGAGGGGGGAGGGTGGCGCGCGTACACGTTTAATGTTCAAGTCAAGTGCGAAGCTTATGCGCCTCGAAATGTGCGCGTGAGTGCGTCTGTGTCGCTGTCGCTGTCTGTGTCTGTGTCGCCTGCCCTCTGTGTCTATGTGTATGTGTGGCGCTGGTATGTTTTTGGGATGCTGCTGCCTTGGAACGTTGCTACGTTTTCTTTTGTTCTACGCGCGCGCGGGGGCTCTGCCAGCCGCCTTGATGACAAATTTTTTCGCACACACACGTTTGCTGTCCGCCGTGCGCAAAGACAAACAGAAAACTTCCAGTTCTTTTTAACTGATGATTTCTAGCTTGGCTTTGGCTTCTCTTGGCCTCTCTGTTTTCACTTTTCACTTATTCTTCGTCTTGTCTGCACTTTAGACTGCGCTTTGTTACGCTCTTTGTTGTTGCTTTACACTTTTGGAGATTGGATGTGGCTTAGCAGGCGGCTAATGCCTGCTACGTTTTGTCTTTGTCCCTCTCTTTGTTGTCTCTATTTTCCTACTGTTTTTTTTTTAATAATTGGCAACGCCACAGCTTGCCGTCTTGCTGCGCTCTTTTGTTATTGTTGCTGTTGCTCTGTTTGCATAATTCATCTCGCTCTCACTAAGCTGCCGATACGCGCCGCCATTAGCACGTGGCAATAGTGGCCAATTTGCTATCGATTCGATTCCGATTAGATTCTGATGCCGATGCCGATGCCTATGCTAATGCTCTGAGGCTACGTCGCCGTTGACTTTGCTCGAATTTTCAGCGCTAATTGCTTTCTGCGCTGCTTCGCAAACAGCTGCTCGCGCCGCAGCCAGCTGAAAACTGTGCTACACTTTACAGTTAGCTTTTGCCGAAATTTTTCCGCTCACAAAATATACAAATTGCAGATTTTTCAACGTGAATTAATGCGGCACCTTTTTCTACTGTTTCTACTTAATGCGATTTACAATTTCCTCGTTATTTTTATTTTTTTTTTTTGCATTTCGTTTTGTTTCTTTTCGCTCTTTTATAGTATTAAACGATTTAAGCGTTTCGGTTTCGTTTTTTCTTTTCTCTTTCTCTCTTACTCACTCACTTACTCACTCTCTGCTGCTGCTTGCACCCAGTCCACACGGGGCTCACATTTACATTTTTATAGTATTCACTTTATTGTATTTCATCAACGCGCTGCGTTCACAGTCACAGTCACAGGACCGGACCGCACACAGACTCCGACTCCGACTGCGATGCCGATGCGGACTGGCAAAGTGCGCTCGGTTGCCTCTCTGTTTTAGCACTGAAATTCCGCACGGCGGGCACAGCTTCCTCTTCGGTTCTTCGTGTAGAGTTTCGCGCTTGGATGCTGGCGGCGCTCTCGTGTCGTCCTCGTGCTTTCCAGCTCGAGTCCCGCGGCCTGCGCACGCCCCTTGCGCCATCCATCGGGCGGCCGAACAACGCGCACACTACTCTACAAAGATAACATAATGTTATCGAGTGGAGCACACTGTTACAGTGAGGAGTAATTATGCTTGAAATGCTCGCACAGTGTGTGACCAGCTGACTGCAAAGTGAGTTAAATATCGTGGTTATACGTATCGATATGCGGCGCACTGTCGCATCCAGTGCAATCGATAGTATCGTTGGTCTATTTTACGCCTCTCTGGCCACACAGACGTGCAGCGAACGTGAGCCGAACGGCAACCATCTTTGTGAAAAATTACCTACGAGACTGGAGTGCAGTTGGTGTAGGAATTCAATATTTCTGCGGCATATTAAAAGTTAAAAAATAAAAAAAAATAACGATGCTATCTGCCCGCTTGGCGTCATCGGTCGCTCGCAGCTTGCCCAAGGCGGCCACACAGGTATTAAAAGTGCAAAAATTGAAATATAAAAAGTTACATATCTCGCAAAAGAAAAAAAATTGTTACCCCACATAACCAAACCCAATTGGCAATTGGCAAATAATATAGCAAGTTAAATCAGATAGAATTGATAACTTCCAACTGGATAACGCGAGCAACTCGAGACTGTCCGATATTCTAAACACTTTATTTGTGCAATTTGGCAAAAGTATTCGTTGTGTGTTACGCAATGCGCCAAATAAAAATCGCCGCCCGCTGCCTAACTGAAAATTACATAACAAGTATGCAGAATTTTAATTAAGTGCCGATTACCGACGATTCTAATAATTTCTTAATTCTCTTAAGTGACATTTGTCATGAAATTTGTGTTCTTTGCAATGGTTACATAATTTGTCAACTGGACTCGGCTGCGGCTGCTGTTGCCACTGCTTGCTGGCAGTGCTTACTTTGAGGTTATGTGTCGCATGAAAATCAATGCTCCAAGGGGGAAGAGATGATAGAAACACAACAAAAATAATTCTCACCGACTAAAATCGCAAACATTTAATAAAAAATTATTGTTGAAATGTAATTTTGACCACATAAATATGCTCTATGGCCGGCCTGCGTATGGCGGCGCACGCTGTGCGTTAGAGTGAGATAGCAACAGTGCCGCTCATGTGGTTATTCAATTCTAGTCGTCCCCCCTTCGACCGCCTTGTCTCTTCCTTACATAAGCCAACACACATATAATTTTGGCCAATTCGAAACAAAATTAAATTAAACTATTCAATCTTTCCCCCGTAGGTTGCCAGCAAGGCTGCGTACCCAGCTGCCTCTCTTGCTGCCCGTAAGTTCCATGTTGCCACCACACAGCGCAGCGCGGAGATCTCCAACATTCTGGAGGAGAGAATCCTGGGCGTTGCACCCAAGGCCGATCTTGAGGAAACTGGCCGTGTGCTCAGCATTGGTGACGGTATCGCTCGTGTCTATGGCCTGAACAACATCCAGGCCGATGAGATGGTGGAATTCTCCTCCGGCTTGAAGGGCATGGCCCTCAACTTGGAGCCCGACAACGTCGGTGTTGTCGTCTTCGGTAACGATAAGCTCATCAAGCAGGGCGATATCGTCAAGCGTACCGGTGCTATTGTGGACGTCCCTGTCGGTGATGAGCTGCTCGGCCGTGTTGTCGATGCTCTGGGTAACGCCATCGACGGTAAGGGTGCCATCAACACCAAGGATCGCTTCCGTGTCGGTATCAAGGCCCCCGGTATCATCCCCCGTGTGTCTGTGCGCGAACCTATGCAGACTGGTATCAAGGCCGTCGATTCCCTGGTGCCCATTGGCCGTGGTCAGCGTGAGTTGATCATTGGTGACAGACAGACTGGGTAAGATAGCAACTGCCTCTTATGCTCCTTGCATTCCATACTGATGCTTTGATTCGCTTCGCTTGCAGTAAGACCGCTCTGGCCATTGATACCATCATCAACCAGAAGCGTTTCAACGAGGGTCAGGATGAGTCGAAGAAACTGTACTGCATCTACGTCGCCATTGGCCAGAAGCGTTCCACTGTCGCCCAGATTGTGAAGCGTCTGACCGACTCCGGTGCCATGGGTTACTCTGTCATCGTCTCGGCCACCGCCTCCGATGCCGCTCCCCTGCAGTATTTGGCTCCCTACTCTGGCTGCGCCATGGGAGAGTACTTCCGCGACAAGGGAAAGCACGCCCTGATCATCTATGATGATTTGTCCAAGCAGGCTGTTGCCTACCGTCAGATGTCTCTGCTGCTGCGTCGTCCCCCAGGTCGTGAGGCCTACCCCGGTGATGTGTTCTACCTGCATTCGCGTCTGTTGGAGCGTGCCGCTAAGATGTCCCCCGCCATGGGAGGTGGTTCCCTGACCGCTCTGCCCGTGATTGAGACGCAGGCCGGTGATGTGTCCGCCTACATTCCAACCAACGTCATTTCGATCACTGACGGTCAGATCTTCTTGGAAACCGAGTTGTTCTACAAGGGTATCCGTCCCGCCATTAACGTGGGTCTCTCTGTGTCCCGTGTCGGTTCCGCTGCCCAGACCAAGGCCATGAAGCAGGTCGCCGGTTCCATGAAGCTGGAGTTGGCCCAGTACCGTGAGGTCGCCGCCTTCGCCCAGTTCGGTTCCGATCTGGATGCTGCCACCCAGCAGCTGCTGAACCGTGGTGTGCGTCTTACCGAGCTGCTCAAGCAGGGACAGTACGTGCCCATGTCCATTGAGGATCAGGTATGACTTGAATGAGGAAGCACACAATCCTCCTGCATTTGGTTAACTCTGCTACCTTTCTCTCTTCTCAACCCCCTCCAAGGTTGCTGTCATCTACTGCGGTGTGCGCGGTCACTTGGACAAGTTGGACCCCGCAAAGATCACCAAGTTCGAGAAGGAGTTCTTGCAGCACATCAAGACCACCGAGCAGGGTCTGCTCGACTCCATTGCCAAGGAGGGACAGATCTCCCAGGCTGCTGATGCCAAGCTGAAGGAGATTGTCCAGAAGTTCATGTCCACCTTCCAGGGTTAAACAACAGCAACAACAACAACAACATTTAGATGAACACCAGCGATAGCGATGCAGTTAGTTATGGGGCAGAATTACAATCTATCAAAAACACCTTGCAAGCAAATAAATGAATTATGTCTAAGCCGAATTCACGTTAATAATTACTCAAAAAGCTGCCAAACTGCGCGCGGAAGATGATGATGTATAACAACAACAACAACAAATAACATCAAGAAAAGAAAGAATTCTACACGATAAGAAATTATAAAGAAACAAAAAACTACAAATTATAAAACTAAAGAAAACTCTTTGCGCATTCATGTTTTCCTTGGCTCCGGTTCGGCGTGTCGTCCTTTTGCCACAATCAAAACGGGAGAGAGAGTGCGGGACGCACGCGGAATGGCAGCCAGGACTCTACGACGATCCTTCGAATTTCAGCATAGTCAGCCTAGCCACTGTTTATAGTCGAAACCCTAAACCTAAATCTATAATCAATATTTTGAATATTGTAATCGAGAATAGTCGAAAAATACCGTTTATGGATGATTGTGAAACGATGAAAATAAAAACGATACAAAATTATACTCTTAACTGGAGATGGATGATATACGCTTCTGAATCTGAATTTAATGGAAATTCTATAATGTATTTTTGAACAAGTTACAAAGTTGGGAAGAGCTATTGGTATTTCTATAAGAACAAGAATTCTAGCTGGTAGATATTTATACCAAAAATGGTATACTAAGTTTGTGAAAATGTATGTAACAGGCAGAAGGAGTCGTGGCAGACCCCACAAAGTATATATATTCTGACTCAGAATGACCAGCCGAGTCGATTGAGCCATGTCCGTCTGTCCGTTTGAACGTCTAGATCTCAGCTATTGTAAAGCTAGAGACACCAAATTTCACATGAAGGTTTCTGTATACCATAGGTAAATCGAGTTAATTTTCAATTTTTAATGCCACGCCCACCGCCCCAGCAAATCGATAATTTACGATTACAGTCCGATCGGACAATAAGCACAGAAGTTATCCATGTTAACGTTTTCCGTAGAAGAGGTATCTTACTGTCGGGCACGCTCGGCTGTAGCTTTCCTTACTTTTTTTCGCTTGAAGATATTACAATCTTTAAAAGGTGTTGGATGGAGATGATTTATTCAATTATCTCTCTGCTAGGGACTGGATTTCAGATCTCTTCCAGAAATAGCTTAGCTAATATATATCTTTTTCGCTGGAGGATTATAATTTCAAATTCCTTGTTTGCCAGAACCTCTATGGTATTTCCCGTCTTAATTAGCGCATCAGTAGACAGTTGAGATCCAGTCTGCATTTTGAAGTCCTTTCACTGCAGGACAACAGACAGACCGTGTCCTTTTAGCTAATCTCTGCCCGAGTCCCAGCTGATCTGTCTCGCCAACAGCAGCAGCAGTTTCCCGCGCTCTCTCTCTCTCTCTCTTACCTCTAACCTTGCGACCTTTCGCAGCGGGTAGCTGCCTGCTACCTGACAGAGCATTCCATGTCCCTGCACAGCCTCGGGTTGTGCCGCTCCTGCCTCGCTGCACGCTCTGCATATTTGGTTAACAGCCACACAGAAAAGGGCACAAGGCTAGAAACGTAGCCGGCTATGCCGCTGCTGCTCCTGTTGCCCACATCCCATAAATATCCACACACAGGCGTGTGTGTGTGTGTGTGTGTGTGCGGGGCAGGATACAGAGGCAACTGCTGCCTAGAAGGCGACAGCGAAAAATGACTGTGATTTGTGTCGGGCCTCGCCGCGCCTCGCTTGCGTTGCCGTTGCCGTTGCTGGCGGCGCGTCGACGCTTTCTTTTTATGGTTATTGTTGTTGCCGCATTTGTTTGCTCGTAAAAGTGTCGAAATTAATGAGAGCCATAAAACCGTCAAACTTAAATTTCGAACAGGCGCACAGCGGCCCCAGCAGCGCAACGAGCCCAGCCGAGGCGAGGCGAGTCGAAAGTAGTCGAGCTCTCGGCCAGTTCCACACACACACAGCGACGCCCGCACACACACACACTCACGCACACAGGGAGAGAGACACAGAGCGAGAGACACGTGCGCGTGCAGACAACGGCAAAGGCAACGAAGACGGCGACCGGCAAGAAGCCAAAGCACACACGCACACACACACACATGCGCTAGAACAGAGCGCACATAAGGGAGGGAAAAACTGACCTGCGATCAAAAGGTGAAAGAGAGACTAGGCAAAAACGGGAATCAGGCGGCAGTGTTTCATTTCCATTTCGTTTCAAAGAGGATAGAGCACAAAGTGGACAGCCTGCAGTGTATATGTGTACACACGTATGCATGTGTGTGTGTGTACATAGGGGTCGCAATTGTGTCTGGGTTGGGTAATTGTTTTTTTTGTTGTTGTTGCGTTATTTGTTCTGTTCCGGTTCTCAACTTTCCCACAGATTTCTCTCAGCTGCTGCGCGGCAAAAATTAAGATATGTCTATGATGGCAATGTGTGTGTGTGTGCGCGTAGTAGAGATAGAAAGGTCTATGTATAAGGAAGGTGCTGTTATTTATATTATATACAATTTGTATTATCTGTGCATAGAGACTTAGATATGTGTCTGCCCCTGCCAGTCTAGAAAAAGGAACCTTGTATAGATTTGTAATAACTTTAGACCTTTGGTATACATGATATATCTCTTCACATCTGGGCCCAACTTTCTTGATATTATATAAAATTTTATTAAATACATAGCACAATTTCCAATGCACAATTTGCTTAGCCTAGAGGAGTACAGTTAAAAATATGCATAGAATCGTCTGTTCTTTCTCTCTCTCTCTCTACAATTATTCATATGTACGTACGAAGTATATGTATATATATAGTATGGTAGTATATGTGGGGTATTCGACTTAAGAGTACTTAGAGAGGCAACGCCGATATGTTCAGCCAGCAAATGCGCTCGTTGCTCACCGTTATCTGGTCCTTGGTGCTCTCAGTGTCCGTCCGTGGGCAGTTCTCTCTCTCTCGCTCGCTCGCTCTGCATGACTCTCTGCACATATGGTGTATGTATATAGGGGGCATACATATAGCAGCAGTGGGAGCGGGAGGGCGGGCAAATGGTGGGTGGGGGGGGGCGGGGTACATCATGGAAACTGCCTTAACTGTTGATCGCCTTCTATAGCTTAGGTCGCGCGGAGACAAACGCAAGACAAGCACAAACAAAATTTGAAACGAACATGTAGAAGAAAGGACAATTGATGAATTATTACACAAAAAGGGGGGGGAAACACGTAAAAATACACAAATTTCTTTTTAAAATAGAAAACAAATTGAACTAAAACTTAAAAAACGCTACGGATTATGTAAATCGATCGTGGTGGCTTGTTTGTTGCTCGTGGAGGGGTTCTATTTCTGTGTCAGTCCGACAACAATCGAGTCGAGCAGTTTGCTACTCAGTTCGGAGCGCAACGAGATCTTCTTGGAACTTGTTGGCCTGGTACTTATTGTAGATGGTGCGCAACTTGGCTGTGGGCGCATCCCGTGCCAGCTTGGCAATCTGCCGCGTGATCGGACGCAGATGCTTGGCCGTGTAGCGCGAGTAATGCTCCAGCGTGGGAGTCCAGTGTTTGTCATTGAATCCCGTATCGGTGCGAGCATTGCCATTGAGCAAGTGCAGCGACAGGAACAGCGAGGCAGCTGCAATCTGTGGAGGATTGGAACAAGCATTGCAATCAAGAATCTATAGCAAATCTATACAATTTCTACTCACTTCCGAGGGCTTATAGCTTGCCAGTTCATAGTCCATGGCGGCCAATTCCAAGAAGTACTTGGACATGCCGTGATGTGCGTCCTCGGCACAGGCTGCCTTGGAGAAGCGACGCAAGAAGTGTATAGGCAAAGGACGCGATAGATTGTAGTCGATGGCCTTGAGTATCTGCATCTCCATTTGGCGTATCTCGCGACCCGTGTAGGTGTCATCGGTGATGAACACAAAGTCGCCAATGGCCGGAGGAAAGAGCTCCTCGTACTTGGTTGCCGTAAAGAGGGCAGTCACGCCCACCAGCTGCAGATACTTGCGCTTTGTGTTCTTGGCCACTTGTAGATAGCGATCAATAATGCCCACCGCCATGTGGAAGGTCTCCGGTGCCAGATGAAACTGCAGATGCACCTCGTTGATCCAATCGATGAGCACGGCGCGCATCTTGTAGGAAACCTCTTGCTGGTTAGCCAAATGATCCTTGTAGATGGGCTGCTGCACCTCCAACTCGTAGAGGTAATCGTATATGTCGTTGACATACTCCGACACGAGAATCAGATTCTCACGATCATCGGCATCGATGTCCTCCACCTCGTTAAGGCGTTGGCTGGACGAGTATGTCACTGGCAGCACGGGAGCTACCTCAGCTGGCTGGCGACGTAGCTTGTTTAGCCTGTTCGGCGAAATGGGCAAAAATGCAGCTACCGTGGCTTCCTTCTTTACCTGCTGCACTGCGGCAGCAGTTGCCACAGGCTTGACCAACACATCCCTTTTCAGCGCAGTCGGTTTGGCCAGGGTAGGCTCCTTCTTTGCCACTACATTTGTTGTCTTCTGGGCACCGGTTTCGTTCTTGGCCAGCGCAGCGCGCAATTGTGTCAGGGATTTTTGAGACAGATTGCTATCCTCACGGCGCAGCGGCTTCAGCTTGTCGTCCGAGCCAGACTTCTGCTTGGTGGCGCCAGTAACTGCGGAAGGCGGAAGGATGTCAGTCAAAGGTTAAGTCAAGGGATATGGTTTAAGCCTTTCTACTTACGCTTGCTGTTCGCATTGACTCCTGTACGTCCCGCCAGGGCAGCCGAGGGGCCGGCGGCGGTGACGTTGGTGCGCATGGAGTTGGAACGCAGCAGTGGACCCGCTGTCGTTTTGACTCCGGCCACAGCATTGGCATTGGGATTGCTTACGCCCAAGGGTTGCTTCTTCCAGTGCGTGTCCACACGCGCTTTGGTCAATTTAAGATCTTTCAATCTGCAAAGGGTTCTCCATTTAATACACGCACACAAACACACACACTTGGTCGCTGCACTTACTCCTTGTGGGCCACATCTTTGGTGGCGATGACTCGATTGAGTCCTCGATTCTGTATGTCACCGAGTGCGGCGCGCTTTGTGGTTGCCTCGTTTGCAGGCACTGTCAGTTTCTTCACTTGCATCTGGTTGTACTTCTCACTTGCGTTCTGCAAAGGTCAAAGGCACGGCAGGCGGCCATTTTGGAATCAAGTTAGAAAAGCGAAGAGCCATGTAATTAGCGGTAAAAGTACCGCAAGTTTGTCTATGCGAAAAAAGGCGCCAAGTGCGTTTACCGCTGTGCAGCAGCAGCAGCAGCAACAACAGCACCCAGACAAAACGGCATTTTTTACCCCCTCCCCATCCTTTTGTGCGTGGCTGCTGGCTGCGCCGACGCTAACGCTGCAATGGCGGCTGCGGCGACGCTGACGTCGCAGCCAATGCAGACTGCCTGCTGAAAATTAAATAAAATGCAAAGTTCAACGCGTTCTTACCTCGTCCGTCATAAGCATTTTCATAGTTGTGCCCACCATTTTTATTGCGTATTTGTATTCTTTAAAAATATATAACTGAATTGATAATTGATTTAATTTCTATTTGCACTTGGCGCGTTTTCTTTGCTTTGTTCACACAAATTTGTTAGTGAATTTGATTACTATGCTTCTTTCCGTAGTATAGTATTATTTCGTAGCTAATTTAAGACGTTTGTATCAGCGAGTGCTACTACATGAATATAAAATTATATTTTACAATTTTTCTCGAGCTCAGCGCACGATGCGAACGCAAGCCGCTGCCGTTTAGATTTGAAAAGCACGCCAAGAGCTGAAAATTATGTGACCAATGTGGCGAGAGCGATTTTAGCGCCAAAACAGTGTGACCGAATGCGTGCAAACAGAGGCAAGTAAGCAACTCTGCGTTCAGTGGTGCAGCAATCAGCTCTTGTCAGTGAACAAAAAGTGCTGCCCATTTACAAATTTTGCAGCGAGTAGGCGGTAACATTCAAAATTGGTTAATTGTTATGAACTTTTAATTTAGTTTTTAATATTTTCTAAACATTTTATTAATTTTAATAGAACCACTTCAATGCACACTGCATGCGTGCCGGCCTCTTGGTGATTTATCATTGTCTCCCCACTGATTGCATCAATTAAAAGTTGATCTCCTCAATTGGCTGACGAGTTGCCGCCGTTGGCCCGATGCTGTAAATGCTTTTCAACAATTTAGCGCCAGTTGCATTTGCATTGCTGATTTAAGATTTCCTTCGCAATGCACTTAGCGTCTTCTTCTGCTGCTACTGCTGGCACTTCAAACCGAACGGAAATGCAACATAATTCTAGCTTTGTTTTTTACTCGACTGTGATGATCAGTGTCAAGTTTTCGTCTGGCCGGCTGCACCATCATTTTCAGGCACTTGACCACAAAAACACAACAAACGAGAATCAGAAACGAGAAGGAAAAAAAAAACAGCAACAGCAACAAAAGCGACTTACAACTGCCGTCGCACCGTTTGGTTCTGCATTTTTTGCTAATTTTTCGGCTGCTTTACTTAACGGTGACGTTCCATTGTTCCGTTCCGACGCTGGCTCTCATTAGCATACAACTCCATCTCCAAGTCGAACTTCACTCCGCTCCCTTCCACTGCTTTTGCTAGCGTTCGCGTCGCGTCGCTGCGCGAGCCGACACCGACGGCGACGGCGACGGCGCTTGGCGCTGCCGATCGTGCGCGCCCCTCGGCTCTGTTTAAAGTTTTCCGCAGTCGTGATTTTTCGTCATTCGCGAATGTGGCGCTGCCGCTGAAAGATCGCTCGAAGAGTTGCGCGCGCTCATTTGAAAACTCACTGCGTGAAATTCTCTTTCGTTCTTGGGCATCTGTTTTATTGGAAAATCGCTTGACCTCCGCCGACACAAGACGGACTGACTGAAGAAACACGGTCAGCGCACTCAGCGATTAATTTGATTTATTTTTTATTACTCGTCTAAAGTGTAGCAAAAATTAAATTCTACTCCGCGTTCTGCATGAAAGCCGCTGTTGATCTGCATGTGTGTGTGTGTTGTGTCTGCGCGTCGTTTAAACAAAATAAATGCGTATAAATATGAAAACAAAAGCGAGCATTATGTGCTGCACAAGAACAACAACAACAACAACAACAAACAAGCAGCCTGTCTGTCGCACTCGATGAATTTTAATCGCTTTGCCGTTTTGACCGATTGTTGTTTGAAGTGTGTGTGTGGCGCCAGTATCAGCAACGTGACCAATCAGGAAGTGCAAACAATTGGCAACACTTGAGCAGACAAGTGTGGCCACTTGAAAGGACTAATCGATGCCCGTTGCTGGCGTCGTTATCGATATCACAAAGAACTTAAGCAACGAACTGCGCTTTGAATTTGTGTAAAAAATATTTAAAAGTGGCGCACAGTGGAAAAAGTAAAGGCAGGCGCTAAGCTTTGCGTGTGTGTGTGTGTGTGTGCAACAGAAACCATCGCAGCTGCAATTAATTAGTGCATAAACAGTTAAATTAACTGCCGTAAAAGTTGCCAGCAAGCAGCGGCAGCAGCAGCGGCAGCGCGAGCTTCTTCGACGCCTGCGTCGCTGCGGCCGCTGCTGCTGCAATCGAAAATCAAGTGAAATAGCTATACACATATGTATATAATGTTTTTGTATTTTGCAGAAAATGTTAGTAAAAATTATGACGCAAATACGCAAGTTAAATTAGATTGCGCAGCAGAATCAACAGGCACACCAAAAAAAAGCCCAAGCATATTTTGCAACAAGTGCAATTTGTTCGCGTGGTAAATGCAACAACAACAACAACAGCAACTTTACAGCAGCAACAACAATATAATCGCCAGCAACAATAGCAACATAAATGTAAATAGCATTACAAGGCGCCCCCGTCTACAAATCGCTTAATTGTTGTCAACATTAGGAGCGTCGTTATGTCTGCGACGCCAGCTAATCGGCGTCGACGTCGGCTGCGACTTCAGCCGCTGCTTCAGCGTTATCGTAATCGGAATCGAAATTGCTTGTGCCTAATTGTTTTGGCCGTCCTCTGGCTGGACGCTGTCTCTGCCGCTGTCCCCGTTGTGGTCGACGGCGACGTCGACGCCAACGCCAACGCCAATTCACATACAGCTGCGACGCAGAAAGAGCGTCAGCTGGAATGGCATTGAGGTAAGTCTTGATTGATATTTGATGGCGATACAGCGTAACGATATATTGCATTATTAATGCCCCTTGTGTGTGTCACACACCGTCTATCGATATCTGAGATCATCTCATTCTGAGCGGAATTGCAATTCGAGTGCTTAACCCAAAAAAACATAAACGAATCAGGTGATTGCCAAAGCAGAAAAGTGCAGCGTATGCACAAAATGCAACGCGTGATTCATGAAGAAGCGTCAGCATATGCTTTGCTTGTACATGTCTAAACATGTCGATCTGTGGGCTGTGGGCTGTGGGCGTGGCAGTGAGCCAATTCTACAGCTGGTGCCGAATGCAATGTGAGACGTTTAATGACCCCTCGCATTGCGCGCGCGCCTCATTGGAGCAGCTATAAAACTATGCCATAACTGAAACATTTGTCGTACATTTGATAAGCGGCTAAATAGTTGTTGTTCTCCTCCCTCCCCCTACCCTTCTCTTTTGGCAACCAAGCTTCTCTACAGGCAGCTGACGTGTGTCTTCTGGCTAGGGTAGCTTCGGCAGAATGAATGTCTGAAGTTCGACTTGGTTTCCTATTTCATAAGAGATGATTTTTTGGCCGTAAAAGAAGCTAGAGCTAGAGCTAGATTGATGTAAACAAAAAGTTACAGTTCAGTCTTGCCATAGTTCACTTTTACTTAAAGTTCTTACTGCAACCAAATCTGTCGTTAAACAAGCCAAAGCGACAGCACTATGCGGAATGCAGCGCACTACCGAGGAATCCCTCAGTAGTCTCAGGCATGACTGAGTTCTTCTCTTTCTTTCTTGCTTTATTTTTTTGGCAGCTGTGCGAAAATTTGCAGCTTTACGCGTGGCGGGCACTCGGGCGAGCCGAGTTATTGACCCAACTTGAGGTACTTCTATATAGACTGCGCACTGCATATATGGGGTAGGTATAGCTATAGCTGCTTAACTAGCTTGCGCTACGCCTTGTGCTTCGCTGTTGAGAACCTTTGGCACTCTTTGTTGCTGCCTCACCTGTTGCTGCCTCACCTGTCTGTGCCGCGACTTAATTTCACCTGTAGTTGTTTTTCCTCGCTGTTTTTCCCTTTTTTCTTTCCACATTTGCCCATGGGTCACGCAAAATTTCATCACATAATCAGCCGGCGGGCGATTACCGCGCACGAGTGTGAATGCTACGAATGGTGAACGAGTACTCGATGGGGCAGAGGGCCATGCCGAGCAAATGTTGTTGTTGATGTTAATGCTGGCAGTTTTCATTTCCCCTCTGCTTGTTGTTGTTGTTTTTGCTCTGCTTTTCCGGCACTCGTCGTCGTGGTGCTGTTGCCCTTGCCGTCAATTAGTGTCGTTTTATCGAACATTGTTTGAGTGCAGCGGATGGGCGAATGAATGAATGAGTGAATGAAAAGCGGACGAGAGTGTGTGGAGTAGTGTGTGTGTGTGTGTGCGTGTGTGTGGGTAGTAGTGGGGCCAGGTCATGTCTGCCTGCCTGCCTGTGCCTGGCCACGACATTAGCTGGGAAATTGGGGCAGGTTGCGTTGGCAAACAAAGCGATTGAGTAGTTATCGATAATGTATCGAGTGTACTTAACGAAGAACAATAGAATTGCTGTCGAATAAGCATCTTCGATTTTGTTGAGCAAAATTGTTCGATGATTGATCGATAACTTATCGATAAACTGTCACCCTCTGCTACTACTACCTTGAGCCAGTGCGATAACTGCTAGGCTGCCTTTTATTCAATAAGCTGTCAATTAGTTATTGATAAATTATCGATAATTTATCGATAACATAGGTTAACACTATCATTGCGCTTGAGCCATTGATTGGACGCGCTAGTGAAAAAAAGAAAGTTATGGCATTCTTAATAGAATCTCCATCTGGTCTACCTAGTATGCTTTGCTTAATCCTAGCAACCAACTAGCTGCCACACCCCTTCTCATTAGCATTGTTGTTGTTGTTTACTACCCATCGCACGCCCACAGCAATTTGTGCAACACCTTAGCTAGCGTGGGAGGAGGAGGTGCGCACTGTACCGCCCATTGGAGCCCAGCGAGTCGCTCTTCACGCATCGCTAGCCTCGCTTTATCCGAATGTAAAAACAAATTAAATTAAATAATACCACAAAAAAAGGGGCACAATCGGAGTTATGTGGGCTATATAGCAAACGTTGACCGATATACCGATGCGCTTGCAGTTCCGATTTCAGTTCCGATATTCGATATCAGCTCAGAGCAACGCAGCTGCTTCCCCACTTACTCTATATTACTTCCACTCGGAGGGGTTGGGGGCTTACTTTGCCCCAACTAATTTCCCATTGTTGCGTGCAGTGAAAGTGTTTTGCATTTTCTTTGGGTTTTTCTGGTCTTTCGGTTTTTGAGTTTTCGGACCCTTTTCGGGGGCGGCAAAGAGTTGGGGGAGGGGGGGGGGAAAGCCCTGAGCGACTTTCTGGTTTCGGTATTTTTACGCTTTGTTGAGCTGCGCTTGTTACACTTTTCGTTTGCATAAAATCAGTATTTAATGCGAGATCTCGCGTTTCCCTTTTTCTCTCTCTCTACCCTTTCCTCTCTTCTGCTTCTTCTTTCTCTTCTTCAGCTGGACGAGAACGCGCTGCTGGAGCAGCTGGCGGAGCACGAGCGGGCGCTGCTCTTCGGCACGCAAGCAGGTAAGTTCTTGGGCGGAACGCAGCAGATTGGAAAGATTAGCGTAGAGTCTAAGCTTAGCGTAGCATAGATCAGTTTATGGCAGACATAACTAATGCAACTGTGTGTGTGTGTGTGTGTGTGTGTGCGTGGAAAGTTTTCGTTTTTGGGGCCAGCTGGGAAAATCAATGCCAAAAGCCGCTGACAGGCAAATGGATGCAGAATGCGAAGCGCAACGTATAATTACTATGAGAGAGCGAGAAGTGCTTCGGCGGCAGAGGGGCAGGGATTGGGCGGATTGTCTGCAGGCCCAAAGCAAAGACAGCTGGGCAGTTACAGTTCAATGAAGCGACTGCTTGAAGACTTAATGATTGGCTATCGAATGGTTATCGTATCTGAAGCGTAGCTGAAGGCTTCAGGAAAGAACGATATATTTATTTGAGCAGCTTTGATCGACTCGTTGATCGATTCGTAAAGATCTTAACAAAGTGCAACGAAAATGATACAATACAGTTAGTTATGGAGATTGAGCCTCGATAGGTTTCCAGTTAGAACCTCACCTAGTGCATAGAGAGAATTAGATAAATCCTAATCGATCTTATTGAATAAAAGCGAAGGAATTTCATAATACTTTTAATTATCCAAAGTAGTTATCGAGTTTGAGCCTGGCTACACAAATTAAGCAGTTATCGATTAATAACGAGTTGTTATTCGATTGTCTTTCGTTTGTTTATGCTATAAATGAAAAACAAATGAACAAGTTTATAACGTCGGCACGCGCCAATCCAAAGCACAGTTGGCGCTGCGCGATGACGTGGCTGCTGTGCAGAAATAGGAGCAGGCTAGGAACTCGGGGTGTAGGGTGTGTGTGGTGTGGGGGGCGTGGTGTCTGGTTTCTGGGGCGTGTAAACGTTTTAAATATTGATTCGCGGAATGCGCATTCTTCTCGCTCGTGTTCGCTCGGTTCACCTGGCGCTGTTTCGCTTGTTTACCTTGCAGCGCCCGCATTCAAATTGGTTCACCTGGCGCGACGCAGCGCACAACAGGAGCAGCAGCAGCAGCAACGCAGTGGGCAGCGGCATCGACAGCGACGCAGTGCAGCACAAGGTGAGTTGTTGTTGTTAATGCGTGCAGCAGCAGGCGGCAGGCGGCAGGCGAGTCGGCAGCATCTCGTGCTGCTCCAGTTGCGAATGGTTTAATTAATTCCAATGGAACATTTCAAATTCAAATTCAAATTGCAGGCACAGTGGAGGCCGAGCTGCAGCTGCAACAGACGCCGCAGCAGCTGATCGATGACGCCTTCATATTTATTCGCCGCACGGCGAACACATCGCAGTTTGTGGAGCATTCGCCGCAGTTGCTGCAGCGCCTCGAGCGTTGTTTCTATCGCAGCGCATGGGCGGCACTGGACCTGTGCGACGGGCAGAGTGTGGTGAGTAGGAGTAACTGCCTCCCTCCTCTTTCCCCACCCTCCGCTCTTAACACCTTCTGCTCTCTCTTCCTCTCCCTGCAGCGTGGTGTGTTCCAGCAGAATGCGAGCAACTTTGTCATTCAGCCGCTGCCTGCGCGCTTTGGCCCAGCGACGCATGTGCTCTACCAGGCACGCTTAGATAAGAGCTACGATAGCAACAACAACGACAGCGACGTCAACTTCACACAGCCTATGCCGTTAGACAGTCAACTGCAGTTCGAGCCCGACGCAGCCGAATTCAACGAACCGCAGCCGCAGTCGCGACGCCAGCATCAGCATCAGCAACGCAGCAAGCAGCAGCAATCGCAGCTGCGCCTGCGCTACCAGCCGCGTCATCATCATCATCACCAGCACAGCTCCAACTCCGTCACGCCGCGTCATCGCCGGCACATACTCGGCGGCGGAGGTGGACCACGTCGCTGGCCTGCGCCGCACGAGCTGCACATTGAGACGGCCATCTTTGTGGACAGCGATCTCTATAGGCATATGGAACGCAACTTTCGCAAGGACACGGAAAGTCACTTGATACGCTTTGTGCTGGCCATGATCAATGGGGTGCAGTTGCTCTATCATCATCCCACGCTGGGCAGACGCATCAATTTTGTGCTGAAGCGCCTGGAGATCTTTCGCAAGGATCCGCCCGAGCTGCGGCGGTCCAGTGACATCGATACCTACCTGAGCAACTTTTGTCTGTGGCAGAAGAGTCTCAATCCCACCTCGGACGCGGACAGTCTGCACTACGATCACGCAGTGATTCTCACAGGGCTAGATCTCTATGTGCTGGGTAAGAATGGCAAGGTAATCAGTCAGGTGGTCGGCCTGGCTCCTGTGGCGGGCATGTGCACGCCCACCTCCTCCTGCACCATCAATGAGGGCAAGCACTTTGAGAGCGTCTTTGTGGTGGCCCACGAGATCGGACACAAGTGAGTGGGGTGGCCTAATCCCTGCTTGAACTCTGCCTAATCCTTGTCTCTTTGCAGCCTGGGCATGCGTCATGACACCAAGGAGAACAGCTGCGATCCCAGCTTGCACATCATGTCGCCCACGCTGGGCAGCGGCAAGATCACCTGGTCCAAGTGCTCCCGCACCTATCTGGATGAGTTTCTAGCGTAGGTAGCAGCTGCTCCAGCAAGCCAGAAGTCACTCAATACCTTCTTCTCCTTCTAGTCAAAGCCAGGCCGAGTGCCTCTTCGATCGTGGCCAGTTCAAGGCGCATCTGGATCACTCCGCCGAGGGCATGTTGCCCGGCGAGCGCTTCGATGCCAACCAGCAGTGCATGCTCAAGTACGGACAGAGCTCGGTGCGTGCAAGCACGCAGAGCAAGTCGGACATCTGCCACGATCTGCACTGCCAGCGCGAGCGACTCACCTGGACCTCCCATCCCGCGCTGGAGGGCACCGAGTGCGGCGACAGCATGGTAGATATAATCAACTCTATGGCAGGATTATCCACTCATACATTCTCCTCCTGCAGTGGTGCCGCGGCGGCTACTGCGTGGCGCGTCCCACACCGGAGGCCGCAATGAGCTCGCTGAAGCAGCTGAGTGGCCTGGCCAAGCCGAGCTACGAGAAGAGCAGCGCCAGCGCTGGCTTCACCGACTCGGGCAAGATGTCCGCCCAGCTGCAGGAGTACAAGAGCAGCGCCGTCAATGAGGTGCATGCGGGCACCAGCAGCACGTGGAGCGATTGGGGCGAGGCCAGTGAATGCGCCTCGGGCTGTCTGTATGGCGCCTCGCATCGCCTGCTCGAGGGCAGCACCGGATTGCGCACGTACAACCGCAGCTGCCTCAACTATCGCCAGCGCTGCATGGGACGCGATCGTCGCTTCGAGACCTGCCGCGCCAAGCAGTGCTACAGTGTGCCCGTCCAGACCATTGGAGCCTATGCCACGCAGGTCTGCATGAAGGCGCGCAAGTCCGACAACGAGCTGACGGGCGAAGGGCAGCAGCTGAGCGCCTCCATAGGTGGGTCAAGGCGAAATATCTCTTCTCTCTTTGCTTCTCTAACACTTTTCCTCTTCCTGCTGCCCGCAGAGGACTCCTGCAAGGTGTTCTGCCGCACGCGCAGCAATGGCACCAAGTCGCGTCGCTGGACCTTCCCGGATGGCACCACCTGCCGTGCGCAGCATCATGGAGCGAGCGACATTGCCTACTGCATTGCCGGACGCTGCGAGCGCTTCTCCTGCGACAATGCCACGGGTAACTTCTTCAAGATGGACGCGAGTTTCTGTGCCACACGTGAACCACGGCCACAGCGCGATGCCACGCAGCTGGAGAGCAAGCAGCACAGCAGCTACTACAACAACAACAACAACAATGTGAGCTACAAGCCGCGCAATCGCTACGAGAATGGTAAGTGATTCCACCTACCCTAATCTCTCCTTTGTCTAAGCTTTCTTCCCGCAGAGGTGGCCATGCGCAGCTTCCACGGCCAGGACAACCACATTGCACCCTACAAGCGCAAGAGCTACGGCGAATACAACTACAACTACAACAACGACTACAACATGCAGGCAGCGCCGTCTCCTCCGCCTCCTGCCTCTGCCTCGCTTGTGGCCGAGTCGCTGACCACTTCGGAGTGGCAAGTGAAATCGGGCTGCCACTCCAGTTGCATGGCCGACTCACGTGGCGTGCAGGCAGTCAGCTCTGTGCACACAGGCAAGGACAACATACAGCTCTGCACGCACAAGGTGAAGCCATGCGAGCGTCTTCTGACCCCAGCGGAGTATGCGGAACAGACCTGCGAACGCTTTCGCATGAAGGTGCGTGGCTTATCCGGCCACGGTGCACAGATCTCGGCCAGCATTGAGGAGCCCGATCGCAGCTGCCACGTGGGCTGCCAGGATGAGTTCATCAAGTATCGCTACTATCTGGTGAACGGCGCCAAGGGCTACTTCCCGCTGGGCACACGCTGCTCCCAGGTGGGCAGACGCTTCTGCGTGTATGGCAAGTGTCTGGAGTTCGGTGCGGACAATTTGCCGCTGCAGCAGTCGCACATTAGCCTGGCACTCTTCAGCAGCGGCAACAGCAGCAGGCGACAGAAGCGTAGCTTTCTCTACTACGATCCTGTGAACATAACCGAGACCATCACGCAGGATCTACTCAATAGCATTGTGAGCAGTATTATTGACTTTGAGCGGCAGCAGCTGGGTGAGCGAGCGGGAGGGGATACAGTACTATATAGTGTGACTTATGACTTCCTTACAGGTGATGCCTCCATCGCTGCCATGGGCGAACACATCGAACTGTCCAATCCCATACACGTCTCCACGGACGAACTGACAACTGAGAATTAGCTTTTACTTTCTATATATACATACGTTAGGTTCTAGTTGTAAGCTCCAATTTGCTGCAAGTAATAGCTCAAATATATGTCTCTGCGTGTGTGTGTGTGAGTGGCTAAATTTAGCCGGTGGCCTTTGGCTTTATATTTAGTAAGCACGGGGCGTAGGGTAGAGCAAACATTTCCATTTCCCCATTTTTCCACTGACCTTAACTCCTTTTGGTGTAGCACATAAATTCGTAGCATACTTTTGTGCGCATTCGAAACTCAGTGCGGAGCTGCGCGCGAAAGTATGCTACATTAAATTTCATAGCCAGTGCAGGTGACTGCAAATAATTCGTGGCATACTTTCAGGCTGCACAAGGAGTACACACGCATGCCACAAGACAACTGACTGCTAACACAGTGGCACACTCAAGCCACTGCCACGCCCACACTCACTCAACGCCCTCGTTGTGTGCTTCCATTTTTGGCGTTTGCATGCAAACGCTCGCAGCCATTACCAATATTCGATAGCAAAAGGATAGCGGCAACAATAACTACACACACGCACACATAGCCAGACAGAGACAGGGGCAGAGGCTATGCATTGGTGTGCGTGCGCTAGAAATTAGATAAAAACACCTACAAAACGCTGAATATGCCGCAGTCGTCAAACAAAGCGCGCCCCGTGCAAACCAAACGACCAAAAAGAAAAGTGAAAATTGTGGAAAAATTGGAAATAAAGAAAAAAAACCGGAAAACGGAAAAACGTTTAACGTGCAAGTCAAGCCAGCCAAGTTGTGGCAAGTGAGTGAGTTAGTGCGTCGGTGAGCTTGGCCTTTGGCCTTAACTTTTAGCCGCGCGTACGTTGACCACACCGGCTTCGCTGCTGCTGTTGTTGTTGTTGTTGTTGTTGCTGTTGCAAGTGCGCGTTGCAAGTTCAATGCACTTGCCGACACGCTGTTGCAATCAGCCGTAATCGCATAAATAATGCGCAAATGTGTTGAGCATTAAGAAACCTGTCGGCGCAGCCGGTGGCAGTTGCAAGTTAGCCGGTGGCCGGTGGCCGGTGGCACGTGGCATGCGGCAGCTAATTGGAATTCCAAGTGCGGCATTGACATTTCATTGCTCCCAATACATGAGGGACTCATTCAATTGGGTCACACACCCCGCGCTGGCCTTGAGGCCATACACGCATCTCCCGCTAAGTGTGTCAATCGCTTTTCAATTCATTTCCCCCCCACTCCCACGCAGAATGTCTGAATGTCTTCGAGTCAAGTCAGCGGCCACACGCAATGCGGACAGTCGCCAGTTGTCTCTGTCAATTAGTCATTCTCGTTTTGCCTTTTCCGAAATTTTCAATTCATATTTCATTCCATTTGCACTTGCTGCGCTCAATGAAAGTTCACATCGCGCCGGCACGTGCTACAATTGCCACGTACATACGCGCAGGACCTTGAAGCTCTTTCATCAGTGCCCACTGAGTGTGTGCTAGTGTGTGTGTGTGTGTGTGGGTGCTGTGCCAGTTTCGATCACATTCGAAATCGAATTATTGATTCGTGTTAATTGCTCCATTTTTTGTTGTTGCTGCCGTTCTTTTGGTGTTGATGTCGCCGTTGCCCGTTGAATTGTTTAGTTATTCAGCGCGTAGGCGTCGCCCGCATAGCTATGCAACACGCTGTGCTGCGCAGTGAGTCAGCTGCAGTTGCAGCTGCACAGCCCCGATAAGTATGCTACACTTTTTGTACGCTGCGTGTTAGACGACGCCGACACGCCAAACAAGCAATGTGCATTAGTTTTGGGGCAGGCAGGCGGGCAAATTAAATAAAGCATATGTTAAATTGAATTAACTCGAAATTGTGACCAAGTGAAGTACAGGAAAATTGCTGAAAAATGTTGAAATATTTATGTGAAAATTAGGTTCAATTTTTGTGATGGATTTCTGTCGGATAATTTCCGGAAATTAGGAAATACCTCAACAAATGATGGCAATCAATTTTCTATATTTCTGAGAAATTGTTTCCAATTGGCATGCTGTCACTTACACTGCACTCGCAGCTCGCAGCTCGCAGAAGGTCTGTTGGTTTTTCATATCGAAATTAGGGTGACCATACATCGTATATTGTCTATAAGAATGCAGTTGCTGTTGGCTTATTTCGTATGCAGACACGCAAGCCGCAACTTGCAATTGACCAATTGACAAGCGACAACAATAACCGCGCAACCACAACAAACAGCACCACAACAACAACAGCAACAACAACAACAACAACACCTGCAGCAGCAACAACTGTTAGCATTGCCAAGTGACCACAAAATGCGTATTGTCCGGCCGCTGCAAGTCAGACGTCGTTGAACTTGCAACGACAACGGACGCCGCAAACGCAGCACAATAGAGAGGCAGAGGCTGCTAATAACTGAATTGAAGTGTTGAAAAAACAGTGTTAAAATGTGCCACATGAATCGTGACTGGAGTAACGTGCAGAGTCGCGGACTCTAAAGAGAAGAGAATTTCAAAGCCAACGAAAATTCACAAAGAAGACGCGCGATGCCACCAAAGCGAAGACGCCGCTTTCACGGCCTCTATTACCACTCATCGCCGCCCAAGGGTGAGTAGCAGATGCCTTAGCATATGTGTGCGTGTGTGTGCGTGTGAGTGTGTGTGTGTGTGTGTATGTGTATGTGTGAGTGCGTGTATTCATTCATTCATTTGCATTAGTGACGCCTAATTGAGTCAATTACGATTTATGTTTGGCAACCAATTAAGGCACGCAAGGTGCTTGCTCGAGCTCTCTCTCTCTCCCTCTCCCTCCCCCTCTCTCGCTCATGCGTGACAAAGCGCAGACATGGCCAAAATTTGCATATTGCGTGCCTCAAATGGGGGCATTACAAGTGTCGCAGGCTCAACAAGTTGAGGGGGACGCCGTGGTTTCCCCCCTGGGGACGCGATTAAGTGGCAATCGCTAATGCGTCATTTCCGTGGCAAGACACACTCCAACGCACACACATACGCACACACACACACATGTGTGTGTGTAAAGCAAAGTTGTAGCAATAAAAGTGTTTTTTGTGCCATTTGCTCGCTTTATTTACATATGCAGCTAATGAAACTGTTGTTTGCCCAAGCAGGCAGCCAGCTATAAGCAGCAGACACTCACACACACACACACACACGCACACACATACACCCACTCTCATTCAGCTAGCCAGCTATGTTATTTATTCAGCCCTCGCTTCAGAGCGCGTACAGGACGCAATTACCTGCCCTGCGCCCCAACTCCTTTTTCGCCTTCATGGCAAATGGCACAACAGAAGCGTTGGAAAAAAAAGAAGGCAAAAAGGCCAAAGTACTAGGGCGGGGGAGAAAAAAAAACGCTAAAAATGAGAAATAACACATTGAGCTGTCCTAAATTCAAACACCTTCGACGGTCAGCGGCTTTAGTTGGCCAACGTGGCTCAAAGCTGGCACACGCAATAGTAGCAGCGGCAACACCTGAGCAGCAACTGAGCACTGACAGCAGGCAGCAGCAAGTAGGCTGGCTTATTGTAGCTTGTAGTTTCAAACACGCTGAATGATTAAACAGCAAAGCCTTCACTCACATCGATAAATCTATAAACCATAGTAAATCTATACAAATATATATAAATATAGTTTATATAGCTGTGCAACATGTCTGATACAATTGCAGTTATGCCAGTGAACGGACAGGAGGCGGGACAGAATGGACGCAAGCGGCGCGATAATGACGGTGCGTATGAGTAATATTTCAGACTCCTCTTCTAGCAGCTGACGCTTTACCCAGAGCAGCTGCACAATAAGTCAGCTGGCTCTGTGTGGGGGGAGGCAACCTTGACGAGTGCAAGGCGTTTCAAGTTGCCAAAAGTCGAACCGGAAAAGTCGAGCGAAAGTCGAGCGAAAGTTGTTGAGACTTTAAGTTTGCTCGAAATTTGCTCGAATTTCGCTTTTTAATTTAGTTTTACTTGCAAATTGCATGCAAGCACGAACAGCCGAGAAAAGGCATTGCCGAAATTGGTAACTAAAAACGGGCTCAAAGTGAAATCGAAAACTGCGGGGGGCGTGGCTGGGGGAATTGAGTTTTTGGTATCTGGTAAATTAATTTTTCGCTGCACTTCGCTTCGCGGCTAATAGATTTCTCGGTGAAGCTATCGACCATTCGCATCTGGATGCACGAAAAGGATATTGGCAAACTGACGCGCATCTTGTGGGCGGGCCAGGGGCAACGCCTGTGCCAGCAGGCGAGCAACAATGGGCGTGTCAAGCGTTTCCTTGCCGCGGTGCCACATGTCATGGTGAGGTCATAGGTCATGGCAGTTGATTGGATTTAACCCGTTATGCTCCACAGAATGCCAGCAAGGATCTGCATCAGGCGGTGATCGACAACAATCTGGAGACACTGCAGCAGCAGCTGGAGCCACCGGTGCCATCGGCTCTGGTCACAGCCAAAGATGGCAACGGGCTGAATGTCATACACAAGGCCGCCGGCTTGGGCCATACCAAGATCCTTGAGTATCTTATAGGGCTGTGGCCCGAGGGCGCACATGAAATGGATATCACCGGCAAGACGCCGCTGCACTGGGCAGCCAGTGCCAAGAACAACATGCGCTGCTACACGTTGCTCACCCAGGCTGGCTGCGATGAGGAGGCCATGGATTACGTGAGTTGCAGGAGGGGGAGAAAGGTCTGGGGTAAGACAATTAAAACCTTTTTCATTGCCGGCCATTTGCAGAAAATGAAGACGCCCTCGTATTACCGCCATAAGCCGCACGAAATCGAACGCGCCTTCCTGGTCTACGTGCCGGAGGCGCCGCGCATCAGCCCCGACAGCGTGGTGGACTGGGAGGCGCTCAGCTCGGAGGATGGCAACGATAGCAGCGCCGGCGGCGACGCCAGTCGCAGCAGCAGCAAGCAGGGCAAGGTGAGTGGGCAAGCGGGCAGAGAGAGTACTTGCTGCTTGGGGGGCTAATTGAAAAGCTTGTTACAGAAATTGAGCTCCAAACCGAACGCAATTGGGGCCGGCGATGGCGCCGTGAATGGTCGTAAATCGCTGGACGACAGCGTTGAGAACACTTCGGAGCTCGACACGAACGATGGGTAAGTGACTTGACATTCATGTGGCCTTTAGAGTGGGCGGGCTCTTGCGCTGGCTTTGTCCCTTTGTTGGTTGGACGGTGGGGCGTCGCTTTGGTTAGTTTGTTTGGCATGGCTTTTTGAGTGTTTTTTGCATTTTGACATGCTGCTTACTGCTCCTCCTGCCACGCGCGCGTGCTTGTGCAGTACCAGTGCCAATGAGGAGGATGATTTGTCCAAGGCCGACGGCGAGGCGGAAACGGAAGCTGCTCCAGCGCCCTTGCGGCGACCGGAAACGCCGGCAGCGGCGTTGGCAGCCGCTGGCGATGATACGGAAAGCGAAGCCGAGGTAAGTTGCTGCTGCTGCCAGATCTGGCGGAGATCCGGAGCTGAGATTCTCCTGCTGCGATCGTTTTTGTAGTCTTTAGCCGCTTTGCACCCTGCGCTTTAGCTGTGTACAGAGGGAAAGAGCTGCAGTTTCATACTCACACACACACACCCACACACACACATGCGTAGACACTAAATTGTAAATTGGACACGGCTTTCTCGACTCGAGTGATAATCGCGTAGCATAAGGAACTCAGAATGGGAAAGCAATCAGTCGACACTTTTTACCTTTACAGAATATTGCAAGAACTATAAGCGACGAAGGAGACGGAGAAGGAGACGGAGATGGAGGCGGAGGAGTTGGAGGAGGAAAAGAGGAGGAAGCAGAAGTAGAGGAGGAGAAAGTTGAAGCAGAAGCAGCACCGGAGGCAGAGGTAGAGGCAGAGAAAGAAGCTGTGACAGAGACAGAGCCAGAGCCAGCAGCAGCTGAGGCCGAGGAGGAGGCAGCAAAGAGTGAGGAAAATGCAACTGAAAAGACTGAAGCGATTGAGAATGGCATGGAAGAGGCAGCAGAAACGGAAGCGACACAACTGGAGAATGGAAATCACACAGAGGCAGAGGCGGAGGCGGAGGTCGAGGCAGAGGAGGAGAATGAGGAGGAGGAGGACGACGATGAGGTACAGATGGGCACGCTGTAGATGCTTGCCACACCACAGCACACGACTCTGGTGCAGTCAGTAGATTGATTGATTGATTGATTGTTTGATTGATGTTTGTGAACTGTACAGAACTAACCAAATACCAAATGCAGCTGCCGGCACACTCAACTTGCAACAAATTTCTCAATTGTAGCCGCCACCTGCAACTGCTTAGAGAACCCCCCCTCTCGTATTCCCGTCCACACCGTCGTGTATACTTTTGTAAACGCAAGCAGCTGACATACATACAACATATATATCTCTTTCTCTATAATACTCTACTATATGCATATATATTTCTTAATCGTATGACTAACTCAATCAATAACCAATTAAAACAGAAAAAAAAATAGAAGAAACGACAAACTGCAATAAAATAACCGCAACTTGTGTGTTTTGTTTTCGTATCGCACTAAACTCAACTTACCTATTTGTTTTGTCTACCTATCAAGCAATCTATCTATCTCCCTCCCTCTCTCTTGCTCGCCCGCTCTCTCTCTCTCTCTGTGTGTGTGCGTGTGTGTGTTCGTTCGTTCGTTCGTTAGATCAAATCATTGGCAATTTTCGTTTTGCGCAAATCGATTGGCCAAAATCAGCAGCTGCTTTGCAGCAGATACCGCGCATGCATAACATACTGTACTATATATACTATATAGCATATATATATATATTCCACTTCCTGTATGCCATGTCATTTCACTTTCATGCGCCATCATGTGCTGCGGCTGTCAGGCCGCCATTCAAATGGCAACTGAGCATGCAAACGTCAAGCGCAGCGTTGCACAGCTGCATTAGATATCGTACGATATGGCTATATATATATATAGGTATATGTGTATATAGTTGCTGCACTATTGTGTGTGCAACGTGTGGGCGTTGCGCCGCAAAACTAATATGTTATTTTGATGCTATCTGGGGCTAATAAACAGCGTCAGTTGCACATTGCGTATACGCCGCGTTGCAGGGGCGCATATACTGTATATGTTTGTACATTATGGCACCGATTAATCAGCACAGTCACAGTAGTGTCCTTGTGTTTGTTTCTTTGTTCGTTTGTTGTTTTTGTTGTTTATCGTATCCTTGTGCCGCACCGTAGCTGCTCCGAGTCCGACTCCACAGAAACTACAACGCGCAATTCTCTGCAGGATGTGATAGCAGCCAAGCCAGCGACGGTACAGGATCATGATCGCCAGCAGGTGCAGCAGGTGCAGCAGCAGCAGCAGCAGCTGGACAACGATGGCGGCGACTCGCTCACCTCGTCCCTGGCCATCGAGGGCTTCGTGCAGGGCGCCTCCGAGGATTTTACAGTTCAGTCTCAAACTGCTCCGTTCGAAGTCGATGAAGTATAAGCGGCTTGCCCTTTTCTAACACTCTCTCTCTCTCTTTCTCTCTCTATCACACACGCGCTAAGTCAGCTTCAACTCTTTGTCTGTCTATCTCTATCTCTCTCTATCTCCTCCTACTTCCTTTCACCATGCACTCCTCCTAGCGCTTTCACTCCATCCCAGCACAGAACTTTGTCCTTGTGTGCGTGGCAAGTGTAGCTTATTCTCTATGCTTTCACAGGATCAGCGTCTGCAGCAGATCATCGAATCGGGCGACATGGAGCAGCTGGCCGAGATTGTGCTCAACGGCGAGGGCGCTCGTCTGCTCAATCTGAAGTCCAAAGAGCCAGAAATACAAGCTTTCCTCAACAATGTGCCCAGCTACATGGTAGGTAGTCCCCCTCCTCCTCCCTCGTTCTCCCCTACTCTCACTAATTGCTGCACTTGCTCCGCCTGCACAGGAGAAAATCCATCGCGTGCACGATGCGGCACGTGACGGCAGTTTGCTGGCGCTGCAGCAGGCGTTGGATCGCCGGAAGTTTGCCATTGCAAAGGACGACATATCCCCCAATGGCGCCACCGCGTTGCACGTTGCCGTGCTCTTTGGACACAGTGGTAAGTTGAGGGGAAAGAGGTGGGGGCAGCGGTGGCGAGGTGAAGTGGAAGTGTGTCACAGTTTTGTACATGTTGCTCTGTATTTCGCTACGCTTCCGCCTACTTCCGCCTGCAGACATCGTACGCTATTTGGCCTCACGCTTTCCGGAGACCATGGCAATTACGGATAATGACGGACGCACCGCGCTGCACTATGCGGCCACAATTAAGGACAACGGTCACTTCTACAATGTGCTCACGCAGCTGGGCGCCAATCCCAAGGCATTGGATAAGGTATGTGAATGCCGTCTTGGCTAAGTTATAATTTATAGCACGCACTTTCTATTCGAAATTCAATATTTATAGAGCAGTGTGTGAGGTATATATAGAATGGTGTGTAGGCTGCAAGAAGAGGTAGCTCTTTGGGGGAGCTCAGTTGAAGTTTTTAAGTTTGATCTACATATGCCTAAGCTAGTGTGTCGTCTATGGTTATTCTTTATAATACTTTTCTGATACTATTTCTTCAGCTCTAGGGCTACCCATAATATTATAAATTATTTCATGGCCAACAAGTTTCAATGCTAACCTCGCTTAGTCATAGTTTATAACGCTGGGTATGTAATTAAGAAACCACAAATTAAACCGCATCAAATATTTAAAATGTCATCACGAGGTCTCAAAAGACCTTCGTTGGGGTACCTTCTTGACTTACAACTAAGGTGAATCAATTTCCAAGCCCATTGAGCGTAAATTGATTCATTCAGCAAAAAGTTGCTCAAAAAACCTTGAAAATTTCCTTACGCATTGTTACGCTAACCCCAATTAAGGCTGAGGATTCCCCCAAATGAGCGTCTAATCTATTTTAATACCATGGAAATTCCTAAAATACACTCTAGAAACTACCAACTACTGCTGTTTCCCAAGAAATACTTTCACTTTGGGAACTGCAGCAGCTGCCTGCCTGGTGGCTCAGAGTGTAGATTAAAGATTTCATTGGGGCAGCACAAATGGGTCAAGGTGCTGTCGCTTGACTTTCAAGTGTCATATGGGCATTTGGTATGTAGTTTTTTGTAGGTCGTGGCGTAGTAGGGTAGTCCTCGAACTCGAACTTGAATCAATACGTTATAAATATGAAATGAGGCTGAAGGCGCATTTGAAATTCTCACGCAGCTGGGACACACGCCCGAGTTCTATGTGGACATTGAGAAGTCGCAGGATGTGCTCAACTACAGCGAACTTTTGACCATGTTCGGGGCCGAGGAATTGGAGAACCAGTTGCTCAACGATCAAGGTACGTTTCGAGTTCATTTCGAATCCGAATCCGAAACCGATTCCGATGCCGATTCCGCTTCGTTTTCATTCGTTTGCCTTGTCTCGTTTCATTTGCATATGAAATCAGTTTTGTTTTGCTTTGGTTTGCTGGCTTTAGCAGCTTTTTGTTGTTACACGCAGTTTCGTTACACACACACACACATATACAATTATTCTCGCCCCACCCAATAGACACACCCTCTCACACACACACACACACAGTTGCTGTGCACTAGTAGTAAAATAATTAAATACGTTTTGTTTGCCAACTCGAACTTCCGGAATCGGACTGTCTCGATGACTTTGCCCCCGCCAAACATCGATTTTCACTGGCACACACGCCACACACACACACACACACTCACACACACACGCACACGTCCGTCGCTCATACGACGCGTTGTCGGTCCGCTTTGGTTAGTCAACTTTTGGTGGCTTCGACGCGCAGTTGGTCTCGCAGTGGGAAACGGACAGCGGACAGCAACAAAATGGCGGCAAATCGGGAGTTCTTCAACGAGATTATCAATAATATTGATGACATATTTGGTATGTAAATGAAAGATTGACCAATTAGGAGGTTATACCGAGATTTTTGAAAAGAAAGCATGATTGATTGTTAGAGAGAATGATGATAGAGCTCTATAGATGCTTTATGTTAACTTTAGGACTGATGTTGTGATTTTTATGATATAATATTTAAATTATTTAGAGAGTTGGTTAGAAAGAATGACTTGTAGAATGACTTGAATGAGTATTTTAATAAGAAACTTTAGTCAAATCCAACTTTTTGATCTTGGTTAATATTTTTTGAGACTTTTAGTTGACCTTTTTAACCAATCAATTCCTTACTTGGTATTACATGCAATTTATTTGTTTTTTTCCATGTTAATTATAATCTAAACATAACCTCAACCCACACATCTCTCACCCTAACCTCACTTGTCAAGGACTTTTTGTCACATTCGCCTGGATTTGCGTTGATTAGCTTATTAGCACCTGGCCTTGCACATGCGCCTCTTCTCAGCACTCCCGGGCACTAGAAAAACCACAACTACAACAACAAGTCCCATGTGCTTCTCTCTGTGTATTCGTCAATGTGTGTGTGTGTGTGTGTGTCTGTGTCTGTGTTGGTGTACAAACTAGCCCGCTGTGCTGTACTGATAATCATCAACAATTACACCCAACGCTGCGCAACAACTACAACAACAACTACAACAACAACCGTATCGATAACGATAACGATAACAACGCAAACAGTTCCCGACGACCTGCACAGCGCACGCCGCGAGCTGCAGGAGGGAGAAATCTCCCGTACGCTGGAGCGTTGCTTTAGTGTCATCGCAGAGTCGGGCAAGCTGCTCAGTGGAAGCACAGCCTCAGCGCTATCGCATCGCAAGCCACTGAGTGCATCGGCGCTGCAGTTGTCCGTCACCAGCTACCTCAGCCGCTTCCTCAAGCGCGCCGTCTACGAGAAGATCAAGCGCAGGCAGACGCGTCTGGATCACAATCTCTTCGATGTGCTGTGGCCAGCGATGAGGAAGACCTCAAAGCTGCGGCACCTGGAGGAGGACATCAACTGTGGCATTATTGCGCCTGATTTCGATGTGTTTGTGGTGTTTCAGGAGTTCCTGGTGCCCTTCCTCAAGGACATGCACTGCCTGAGCATTGACGCAGACTTCAAACCGCATCCGCGACTCGCTTACTTTCCCATGGACAATGGGGAGAGGCTCAACACGGCCGCGTTTGTCTATGACGATGAGTCGTTGCTGGTCACGCGTTGCATTGTGGAGGCCTCACGCAATTTGGATCAGCTGGAGCTGCCCCTCAACTTGACCATAGGCCAGATAGAGCAAGCAGAGCGGGTGATGATGAGCAAAATATTTACGGCCCACTTCGCGGAGGCAATTGGCGAGACAGAGTCGGGTAGCTACTATACGCTGACGGAGCTGCTCGAGGCAGACTCCGAAGTGGCCAGCATGCTGAGTAATCTGGGGCTAATGATACCCCTGCTGGATACCAAAGATCTTGTGCAGGCAGCCGAGTCCACAGCCTTTAATGGCGCGTTGTGGCCCTATGGACGTGGCGTCTATGTCAACTCGGCACAGAACATGGCCGTGTGGCTGAACTGCCAAGAACATCTGCGGGTGATCTCGTCTAGTTCAAGTAAAGATCCAGCAGATATGGGAGCTGCATACACGCGTGTGGGTCGTGCTATCACGTACCTGGAAACCCAGCTGCACTTCAAGGAGAGTTACCTGCTGGGCTATCTACAGTCGCGGCCCGCCTACCTTGGCACCGGCCTCAAGATGACCACCATTGTCAAGCTACCCAATCTGATGAAGGAGTTGGACAATCTGCGGCATCTGTGCTCCGTGCGTGGTCTCAGCATGGTCACCAATCGCCTGTCCAAACTCACCGTACGCCTCATCAACATGCAGAGCATGGGCATCGTGGAGTACGTTCTGTTCCAGGACTATTGCACCGCCGTGACCAACATTCTGTCGCTGGAGAAGGACATGTCGCTGACGAACTCCAAGCACATTGCCACCATGCTGGTGAAGATCTTCAAGCGCAAAAAGAACAGCATTGTCGATCGCAACTGAGTCCGACAGATGCGAGATACAAGCTACGAGATACAAGATACAAGATACAAAAGAAAACACGCCTCATACATAATGCAATTGTATTGTAAATACAGCAAGAAGTGCACCAAGTAAAACCTATCGTTATGTTATATATATACTATATAGACTTGCTATATACTCTAACTATATAGACTGCTTGATTGGTCGAACGATAATCTTAGTCTAGCTACAATTAATGCAAACAATAAAACAAACAACAAGCAAAGCCACCAAATACAAATCCACATCCTCCTCAGCTTCGGCCGTACCGTCGCACGCAAAGTTCTCTTGAGATTCACGTACGTACCCCTTCCCGTATACCCCCCGGCATTCACGCCCTGTTAGCAATTGTGTCTCGTCCCGATTTCAATATGATTTGCTAAGTATCTTTGGTTCTCTCAATCATGGAGGAGGACTTAGCCCGTAACGCTCTCTCTCTCTATCTCCTTCTCTCTCTTTCTCTCTTTCGCTTTGTGTACTACTACTAGGCTAGTTAGTCTCTCTATCTCTCTTTCTTTCGTTACCAGCTGAATAGCGCCACTAATGCCAGTCTGTCTCTCTGCAGGTCAAGCGCAGCCCGTCAGCTTTCAGGCGAATCCCATCTTCAAGACGGAGCAGGGAAAGTACTTGGCGGACAGTGAGTAGCTGAAGGAATTCCCTCTATGCTTTACTCACTCTCTTTCTTTGCTTTAGCCCTGGCTGATCCACTTGTCAAGGCCCTCACTGAGATTGCCAACAAGCGGCCCAAGGATCCTGTGGCCTATCTGACCGGTTACCTGCAGCAGTTTATGGGCGAGCGAAAACCCCTCACCGAAGCCGTTGTCCATTCGGGCAGCAGCAAGGCCAGCAGCAACTCCACGGCCCTGGCCCGCTCCAACTCGAAGGTTTCGAGCAGTCGCAACAGTCGGACGAATGCGGACATCATCGAGTTGGACGCACGCTCGCTGGCCGAGGCGCAGGCGCTGGGAGAGGAGGAGGAAGACGACGACGAGGCCGCCGCTCTGGCCATGCAGCACATGGAGGAGCGCGATGAGCATGGCCAGAGTATGCTGCACTTTGCCTGCGCTCGCTCGCATCGTCGTGGTGCACTCTACACCCTCATCGAGGAGTCCCGCATTGATGTCACCTACCGCGATGAGCTTTACCGCACGGCGCGGGATGTGGCGCTCCAGGCGAATCAGCCCAACAATGCAGCCGAAATCGATAGATTCGTGCTTGCCCAGGCGGTGTCGGGTGAGCTGCCAGAGAAAGAGATTTACCCCTTCTTCAACTCCTACTCATGTTGCTCTTCTCTCCCTACCTTAGGTGACGTGACGCCCTTTGAGCAGCTGGCGCTGCAGGGCTACGACCACATACTGGACATCGAAGATGAAAACGGCAAGTCCATTCTGGAGGTGGCCACTGAGCGGCAGAACACGGCCCTTGTCAACTTCTTGAACAGCCTGCGCTCGCTAGAGGAGGCACGCGAGGAACTGCATCAGATGATACGCGACAAGGACCTGGGGCAGCTCAAGGTGCTGACGGCCGTGCCCAATGCCAAGTGGCTGATCAAGACCAAAAACTACTACGGTAAAGTGGAGTAGATTGACCTGTAGATCAGCTACTAACTGCGTTTCCTATTCCTCCCCTTGCAGGTCGCACTGCGCTGCACATAGCGGTGCTCAAGGAGTCCGAAGAGATGGTGCAGCATCTGGTTGAGCTCTGTCCCGAGGCACTTAAGGTCACAGATAATGTGAGTAGAGAGAGGCACTCCTCTTTGATTCCTATTTTACCTTTCTCCCCTCTCTCAGCTGGAGCGCACTGTGCTGCATTACGCGTTGGGCACAAACTTCTGCGAGAGCGTCAGCCGCATTCTCATACAAAACGGTGCCAAGCGCACGGCAAAGGATCTCAAGGGCAGACAGCCGAGCTACTACTTCATCAACAAGGCGGACATACTGCGCCTGCAGGAGGAGGAGGAGGAGGCTCGCTGAGCTCTTATGTATAGCAAGCGTCTCTAGCTCTAAGCTGTTCTAGTTGAATAAAAGCCCATAGTGAAAATACTGTTAACCGATAAGGAGTTGGGTTAATACCGTTGTAATCTATGGGATATTATCGTAGATAATGATTCATGCATGAAACTTTTCAAGTCAAGATATTAAGATATCCAAACGAGTCCTCTTGGGGTCTTCTCATTCAAATTTAACCTGTTTAATTTCTGTTGATATTGCCACTATTGTTTATAAGTGTTGCCAGACTGTTCATAATACTCAACCTACTACATTGTTTGGTCTGGCAGCACGCTGAAACAGTCCTGCCAACCTATGCAAATTTAATCCAACTTTCGCTTTTCCTAAACTTGTTTTCCGGCAGGCGACTTATTTGAATTATTCAACTATTCATACAACTTTGGGTTTACCTGTTGTCAGTTAGAGTGTTCCATTGAGATACACCTGATTGACAGAGCAGCCTACGATGGTGTCATTCGCAGATGTGAGGTGTAGGCAATGGACACGCTGATAAGGCCTCGTTTATTGAATTCGTCCGAACAGATAAGATAATTGACTAGCGTAAATCCTCAGCCTGTGCGAAACTGCGATTCCCCAAGAGGCATATGCGATATCCGATGCCAAGTGTTACACGGTAATGATATTACTTTTACTACTAGGTGTTCATAGAGTATACATAGTACCCCATTTGTTTGTCGGGCAAACTTCTGTCTGGCAAGTTCACGTTCACAAAGGATGGGTTTTTCCCAGGTCTGGCAAGAGTTGCCTCTAATCAGCCTCCACTATCTATGCAACCGAATTCAAATATTGGATTGTAAATGTTTGTGTGAGTGTGTGTGGCTGTCTGCGTGTAGTCTGTCGATGTGAATGGTCTACTGATAGGGCTATTTGCGCATGCTGCTAGTGTTTCTTACAATCGTGTGTGTCCGTGTGGGGTGTGCCTGCGCGTGAGTGTGTGTGTGTGTGTGTGCGTGTGTGGAGTGTGCTGATTCCAGCCGAATACCATGTCAAGATAAACCATCGGGAAGTGAGGTGTAAAGCGAGCAGCGATCAGAGTCGAAGCTGAGTTGCTTTTCGAACCTTTTCGTGTGCGGTTCAAGTTCAGCTAAGTCGGAAGAATGACGGTTGACAAAAATAATACGGGTAATAACGGAACTCTCAAGATCCTTCACGATCTTCGAAAAAATCATAGAAATTGTGAAACAAAGCATTGTGACTATTAATAGACGCGGATTAAAAGACTCATGGTGCATAAATCAATGAATATTATCAAGAAAACAATTTTTTTCGGGGGTTTTCAAGTAATTTACGATCGCTGCTCGAGTTTGTCTCGAGTGGCCACACTTTTATAACGCGTAAAGTGACTTGGGGTTTATGAAGTCAAATCAGTTTCCAAAATAAGATTTAATTAACAACTGCGATACTTTGATTATTGCATGACGGGCTAGTTGGGAAACTTTTGTGAATGGACTTTAATACACCAACTTCCTTTCCCTCACTCAGGTCCCACGTTGGGTCAGCGTCATACGCAGGTGTTCATGCTCTTTCTCTGCATTGTTGTCAACTATATAGCCAAGTTCAATGCAGGCGTCGCTGTCGTCGCCATGACCAATGCGGAGAGCACGAATCCGGAATTTCCCGTAAGTAGACAGGAGCGTCCTAGCTGGTACCTCTTTCTCAATGTGGTTTTTTGGCTTTAGGAATACAACTGGAACGAAATGGAACGCTCTTACATTTTGTCCAGCTTTTTCTGGGGCTACATCATGACGCAGTTTCTTGGTGGCTTCATGGGTCGTCGCTTTGGCACCAGGATAACCATCTTCATCTCCACCCTTGGCTCGGCTACGCTGGTGCTGTTGGTGCCCTTCTGTGTGGACTCGGGTGGCTGGGTAGCCTATTGCATCATTCGTGTTGGCATGGGCGTCTTCCAGGGCCTCATGTTTCCCTGCATACACGCACATCTGGCCAACTGGTGCCCCGTGAATGAGCGTAATAGGCTGGGCGCATTGGCTAACACCGGCCTGGATGCAGGCGCCTTGCTAGCCATGTTTGTGAGCGGCCAAGTGGCTGCCTCCAGCCTGGGCTGGCCGGGCATCTTCTATATCTCCTGTGGTGTGGGCTGGCTCTGGTGCATAGGCTGGATGATCTTTGGCGCCGATACGCCCGCCAAGTCCCGGTTCATCGGAGCTGCGGAGCGTGAATATATCGAGACGTCGATCAGTGCCAACAACAAGGCAGACGAGGCCGTCGAATCGCGACAGATCCCAGTGCCCTGGAAGGCCATCTTGAGTTCGATCCCCTTTTGGTCACTTTTCCTGGTACGCTGCACACAATCCTGGGGCTACTCTACGTTGCAGGCAGAGATTCCTGCCTATATGAACGGCGTACTGCAGATGGACATGAAGAGCAACGCGTTGTACTCCGCTCTGCCCTACCTGGCCTCATGGATTATGGCCTTCGTGTGGCTGATCCTGGCGGATTTGTTCCTCACACGTGGCATATTGACCCTGACAGCCATCCGCAAGACCGTGAACTCTGTTGCTTCTTGGGTGCCTGCGGTTTGCCTTATTGGCGTAGGCTTTCTGGATAGCAATCAGAAGACCTTAGCCATTATCCTGATGACACTCAGTGTGGGCATTAACGCGGGCTCCACCATCGGCAGCGCCCTCAACACAATCGATCTGTCGCCCAATCATGCCGGCATCCTGATGGGCATTGTCAATACGGGCGCCAATGTTGTGCCTATTCTGACGCCACTCCTGGTGGGCATCATAGTCAAGAATGAGGTAAGTTAGGCCTACTCTTACTATTGGAAGATCCTTCGACTTACCCTTTGATTTTGCAGCAAGATCGTGTGGAATGGCAAGTGGTTTTCATCATCTCTGCCGTCATCTTCTTTGTGGGCAACCTGGTCTACATCATATTCGGTAAGATGGTGAATCAACCTTGGAATGCAGCCGATTTCCTGGACACGCAACAGGGCGACAAGCTGCAGGAGGAGGGCCAAACAGCGTGGGCGAGTGCCAAGGCAGAGGAGGCCAAGTGGAGGGGATCGTCAAACGGAACTAACAAGTAGAAAGTGGGCTGCGTAGCGCGATAACTGTATGTAGAATTAGCACTAATTAAGAATCACTCACATCGGGCTCGTTGATAAGTCGTAGAGAACCGTTAGTTAATGAACGTACCCAAGATACATTAGTTGATAAGCCCCGAGCTCGAGTGGGCCGCTTACAAGAGCCTCAACGGATTTGATGGGGTTTTCTTATCGCAGCGTACGCCTTTCCTACACCACGACAAGCACTCAAACACGAGACAAGGACTTGGCGCTAATCTTTTTTATTACCAACGTATTACAAGTTACCAATTATATTCAAGTCATTTGATATCTCGACTGACGTAGTTAGTCGCACTGCCCGAAGTTGTTGAACATTGGATAAATCTGAGTTAAATGTGTCTTCGTAGATTTGATATATATTGTATAAAAGAGGGGATGTTTCGACGTAATGTATATATCAAAGCCAGCAAACCCTTTTGGGCTTGTTGTGTATATAGGGTATAAAAACAAATCCAATTAAATCGAAACGAAATGCTGTGTTTTTATTTATCAATAGACAGACGGCAAACATTACAGATATATATAAATATATATTTATAAACTATTTATAAATATGTCTAGAAGAGATAAATTTTAGTTCCGGGAAATATTTTGTTGATTAAGTTCGTTAAAATCGATCAATCGACGGGGCTATTTATACTCTTCAAAGGGAACGCTCGCGCGTTTGATATGCTTGCTTTTTAATTTTAATTTGCTTAGATCATTGTTTTGTCATCTGTTTTTATTATAAACTATTTATAGCGCCATATTATATGCCAAAAGGTTTGCTAGTATGCATTGCTGTTATAGATAAGTGAGTGTATATTTATATATTCCTATGTTTATAAATATTCATTCTGTGGCATACTTTCCAGATTGGCTCGCACTTATCGCACAAGAACATAGGACAACCTCGCTATTTATAATCTCTTGATAGGCTACAAAACAATTATCAACTCGTTGGGATTATTTTCCAGTGTCAATACCGACTTTTAGGCTTGCTAATCGCAATAATTAGCTAGTGCAAATACCTATTCGAAAACCTTGCATACTTTTCAGAGTAGGAAGCACTTCAAGTTGATTAGTGAGCTTATCTCCTGGCCGTTCACGTAATTGCAGTTGAAGCTGTTTTTAATTGATTTCGATAAGAAACTGAAAGTGATCTGATCGGGATCCCAATTGTTATTGACTTAGGTTAGTGAACTCAACTCAGAAGAGTCGGATGATTGTCAAGGAATTTGTTATTTGTTATTTGTGCCAGAATCTGTGGAGCACGTGCCCAAGCTTATCATGGGATAATCAAAGTTGATAAGCTCACTCAGAAAAATGCAGCTTATCAGTACTGATGCGATCGAGGCCAAAGTGTACCAAATCGTATTACGTCTAGCTAAAACTTATTCGTCTTTGGTCAGCTTGGCGGGTTAAACGCGTTTTCGGAAAACTTCACCAAGGATTAACGAATCAAAAGTTTCCACTTTGTTGAAGGACAAAATGACCGCTGAAATAAATAAAGGTGAGTGAAAGTGTTTAAGCATCCTTAAGTTCAAGGAAACAGTAAAAGTCTTAAGTGTTTATTAAATTTGTGGTTCCCAAAAATTCTTGGAGAAACCAGAAATTTATTTACTGCAAATGTGGAGCATTTCTTTCTGATTCATTTGTCCGTGGCGCCCTTCACTGCTTTTTGAAGATTTATGACTGTATAAACTTAATTTATAATCTACCCACATTTAATCGGAAATCGGCCATATTTCAGTTGCCGAAATCGGAGGCACGCGAGTGGTATATGGTTTGTGGTTAGATTACGTGGACTCTGTACGTATGTAGGGCCATTGCTTTTCTAGCGGCGCATATAATGATTTTGAGTAATTTGAATAAATCAATCTAAGTGCGCACAAGGAGATTATTGAAATGATGTAGAAGGGCAGAAGTATTGCGTCACACAACGACGTAGATCTTCTTTATTATGAATGTTCGATACACAAAAATGTATAAACCTTTTGTTACATTATCCTTCCGCCTCCGTAGTCGGAAATTTCGATTATGGCATTGCCAACAGATTCTACTTTATTCCATAAAACGTAGAGTTAATGTTTATAGAAAAGTTCTCACAAATATCTTTGCATTCGCAGGTCCCTTTCTGGGAATAAGACATTTGCAGACGTTGCTCATCTTCCTGATCATCACCGGCATCTATTTGGGTCGCCTCAATGTAGGCGTGTCGGTGGTTGCCATGACCAATGCGGAGTCAACGAACCCCGATTTTCCTGTAAGTCACGAAACCTTTTCTTCTATTCCTTAGCTAATTTCCAGCTCTTCCCAGGAATACGACTGGTCGGCGGCAGAGATGTCGTATATTCTGTCCAGCTTCTTCTGGGGCTACATTATCACACAGTTTCTCGGCGGCTATCTGTGCAAGTTGTTCGGCGTGAAAAGCGTCATGTTTTGGTCTGTCTTTATTTCTGGAGTATGTAGCGGAGTGACGCCCGTGTTAATTTACTGGGGCGGCTGGGGAGCCTACTGCGGCATTCGTGTCCTGATGGGCGCCGCGCAGGGTCTTGTCTTTCCCTGCATCCACCAGCACTTGGCCCGTTGGTCTCCGCCTGCAGAGCGGAATCGACTGGGAGCCCTCAGTCACACCGGCATCGAATGTGGCAATGTGCTGTCCATGTTTGTTAGTGGCATGATCGCCAAGGGTCCCATGGGATGGCCAGGCATTTCATACATCTCCGCTGCTGTGGCGTTTGGATGCTGTGCAATGTGGTTCGTCTTTGCGGCCAACAATGCGACTGAATCACGCTTCATTGGCGAAGCTGAGAAACTCTACATAGAGTCATCGCTGAAGCACAATGACGATTATCATAAGGCAGTTATTCCCATTCCATGGAAAGCTATCTGGACGTCTGCTCCTTTCCTGGCGCTGCTGGTAACCCGTTGTGCAGAGAATTGGGGACTGAGTACGCTTCAGGCTGAGATTCCTGCCTACATGAATGGAGTGCTGCAAATGGACATCAAGGATAATGCGCTCTTCTCCGCCCTGCCCTTTATGGCCATGTGGGTTATGTCCTACGTCTATCTGATCTCAGCCGATCTACTGTTATCCCGAAACTTGCTCTCTGTAACGGCGCTTCGCAAAGTGTTCAACTCCTTTGCCTTTTGGGTGCCTGCTGCTACACTCATTGGCATCGGTTTCCTGGACATAGAGCAGAAGACCTTTGCGATTGTGCTGATGGTACTCAGCGTGGGCTTCAATAGTGGCGCCACCATTGGTAGCTCTCTAAACTCCATTGATCTGTCGCCCAACCATGCCAGTATCCTGATGGGAATCATAAACACAGCGGCGAATGCGGTGAATATTGTCACCCCGCTGGTCGTGGGTTGGATCGTCGAGGATAATGTAAGTTACGACTTATACTTTGAAATTGAAATGAAATGTTTATCATTTGTTGATTTCTCTATTTTGTCCCATCAGAGCGATCGCAGTGAATGGCAAATTGTGTTCATAATCTCCGCCGTCGTCTTCTTCGTTTTCAACTGCGTATTCTTAGCCTTTGGCCAGTCTGTCGCTCAGCCGTGGGATTGTGAAGATTATCTGCTTCAACCTCAGCCCGAGTTGTCAATCACAGAAAAACCAAAATCTTTGAAAGAGCCGCTCAGCAGTTAAAACTAAGTAAACTAAGTTTGTCGAGTATTATTTTAAAACACATCATAAACCTACAAATAATTTGTATGTTATTAAAATTATGCTAAGCTGATGATAGCCTGAAAAAGTAATAACATTTAATATACTCAAGAAGCTATGTATTCATTAGCTTTCCATTTCGAAAAGTACAACTAATGTAGAATAAAGATTATATGGACCATAGTACAATGCATTCTAAGAATGTATGTTACTTTGTAGCTGACTTGCAATGGTTTTTCTTATGTTGGGCGATGGGTATTCGGCGAAGGGTATTTTGTTCCCCAAATCTAACTAATTCCAGCTGACTTCCTGTAAGCCGGAAACGAGCTCTCAGTTAATGCGCTTCTCAAGGCTTTCATCACCTTTACCTGGACCTGCTGCTATAATCATTGGGACTCTAAACATGGAGCAGAAGATCTTTGCGAGTGATGCCGGCATCGAATGTTCATCGAGCTTCAATAATCTGTCAGCCAATTGCATTTTGAACGCCTTTGCCCAGCCCTGGAACGTCACAAACTACCTACTTTAACCTCAAAGCGATCCGGCAACGCTGTTGCCGACTACCAAGAAAAAACCGAAGCATAGAAGAAGCCGATTAGCACTTAACCGTTAACCGGACTAGCTATTAACCGGAACTGATAGTCTGCAATCTGACAGTCGAGTATTATTTTAAATCACATCATAAACCTCCAAACAATATGCGACGCGCGTATGTTATTAAAATTATGATAAGCTAATGATAACCCGAAAAAGTAATAATATTTTATATACTCAACTCAACTTGCTATATCTTCTCTAGCATTCCAATGCGTCAAGTACACTTCTTTTGGAATTAAGATTATATAGAACAGAAGACCACGTGTGCCAAGATTGTTGATGTTGATCAACTGGAATTATAGATACCCTGCAAATTGGATGAAATATTAATGAAATATGTTTTTAGAGGAGAACGAACAGCAAGTTTTGGAAATGTGGGATTACTAACAAGTCTCACAACATTCGTGTATATACCTATCGTAAATGGCTGCACGGTATAATTATCTCACAAACTATGCTCTGGGCCTGTGATTAAAATGGTCTACGAACTGTTTGACATATCAGAGTAGTTTGCACATAAAACGTTCCGCGTGTGGATCGCTTACTTCATTCATAAATTAACGAGAAAAATATGTGTTCTAATTTTACGTACGTAATTTAGCTAGAAAGCCCACCTGGAACAGTCTGGCAGAGAATTTCCATTAAGCATTGCATGAAATGTGAGGCATATGTCATGCATACAGATTCGCAACCAGTAAATTGTAACGTGTCTGTTCTTGTTTCCGCTAGCTAATATAATCACCCGACTTTCGGTCTAGCGATAATTGTTTAACTTGGTTCGACTGTATTTAAAACAAGTCAATAAAATGTTATAAATAATATGCGCAAAGCCTGTTGCCATTGTTTTTCCCCTGCTCAAAAAAGACGGAGTTTCTTTATGGATCGTTCTTAAGTGGTGCGTTTTGTGCACTGCGCGAAACGGGGGACAGGAAATAAATGTATACAAATACAATAAATTGATTATAATGATTAGAGCTAATTTATGGACAGACTAACTAAATGGGCTGCCTCTGTGGAATTTCGCTCAGTGTATATGCCACTCAAGAGCCGATTTATTTTTGAGCAATGCTTCAGAGTGTTATCACTAAATTATTTACCTGGCTAGTACCATCGCGTTATCGACGCATTGTTTGCCCGTTGGACAATTTGATTATAATCATGGATAATATTCAAGCGGATCATTCACACGATTCCAGACCTTCCCGTCAATTGTTTCAACTTGCAGCTGGCCGACAGCTGAAACGTGAATCGTTTTTTGGCCGTAAATCTTGCGAGCGAAAAACATAAACAACTCCCAGGCAAATGGAGACGTCATTGTTGCCAATTGGGTGCTTTTTTTTTTGTCATCCACTCTATCAATATTTACAGTTGTGGCGCAAGTCAAACAAACTTGGCATAATGGAGTTCGACCGGGGATGTGCGTCAAGCCGCGCGATTCGTTTCGCGATTGTGAATGATTTGCGGATCGTGGCTAGCCGAAGGTGGCTAGGCCCCCCTTCTAGCAGGCAGAGCAGTGAGTATAGTGCCTAGAGAGCCGAGTGTTTTGGAGCGACGAACAGTCGTATAAATGTTGCCATTACAGCTGCCTCCGGTCGCAGAAGCGTTCGACTAGGCAAGCCGTGCACAAGGCAACTAAGGTGAAAATCAAGGCAAAGCAAAGCTAACGCCATGAGCAGCAAAGTGTGCAAGGGGCCGAGGATTGGCATACGGCATCTGCAGTCGATACTACTCTTTCTGGGTCTCACCGTCATACACATCGCCCGCCTGAACGTAAGCGTGGCCATTGTTGCCATGACCAATGCGGCCTCAACGAATCCCAACTTTCCGGTAAGAAATCATAGGATTTCTCAAGTGATCTCTCTCTCTCATAGTAATCTTCGTGCTTTGCTTTCGCAGGAATACGACTGGAACGAGCGACACAAGTCGTACATCTTGTCCAGCTTCTACTGGGGCTACATACTCACCCTGTGTCCGGGCAGTTTCCTGTGCCGTCGCTTTGGCGCCAAGGTTGTGCTCTTTATCGCCACCTGCGGCACAGCCGTGTTCAGCATGATGACGCCCTGGTGCATCTCCTGGGGCGGCTGGCAAGTGTTTTGCGCCATCCGCATTCTGCAGGGTCTCTTCCAGGGCGTCATCTTTCCGTGCGTCAACGAGCATCTGGCCATGTGGTCGCCGCCGGAGGAGCGCAATCGCCTGGGCGCGTTCAGCTATACGGGCACAGATTGCGGCACTGTGTTGGCCATGTTCCTCAGTGGCATGATCGCCAATAGTTCCATCGGCTGGCCAGGCATATCCTATGTCTCGGGCGGCCTGTGTGGCTTCTGGTGCATTCTTTGGCTCATCTGCGGCGCCAACAATGCGCCCGAATCGCGCTTCATCAGCGAAGCAGAGTGCAAATACATCGAATCGTCGCTGCAGCACAACGAGAACTTCCACGAGCGAAGCATACCCATTCCCTGGCGCGCCATCTGCTGCTCCGTGCCCTTCATGGCGCTGCTCGTCGCACGCTGCTCCGAGACGTGGGGCCTGAGCACGCTGCAGGCGGAGATACCATCGTACATGAACGGAGTACTCAACATGGATATCCAGAGCAATGCAGTCTTCTCCTCGCTGCCCTTCCTGGCCATGTGGCTGCTCTCCTATGTGTACCTGATCGTGGCCGACGTGCTGCTCAAGCGCAAGTGGCTCTCGCTGACCGCAGTGCGAAAGCTCTTCAACACGCTCTCCTTCTGGATACCTGCTGTGGCACTCATTGTCATTGGTTTCCTCGGAGAGGAGCATTCCAATGCGGCCATTGTGCTGATGACACTCAGCGTGGGCGTCAACAGTGGCGCCACCATCGGCAGCTCGCTGAACACGATCGATCTGTCGCCCAATCACGCAGGCATTCTAATTGGCCTGAGCAATACAGTGGCTAATGTGATACCCATATTGACGCCACTCATAGCGGGTGTCATTGTGGTGGATAAGGTAAGAAGCAAATGGAAAAGGATACTCCATGGCAGTCACTAATTGTCTTTCTCCCTTGCAGCACGATCGTGGCCAGTGGCAGATCGTCTTTGGCATAGCCGCCATCATCTTCTTTCTGGGCAACTGCGTCTTCCTCATTTGGGGCACCGCTCAGGCGCAACCCTGGGACGCAGATGATTTCCTTACGCCCAAGGATGCGGAAACATGCAGCGTAAAACGGGCACCCGCCGCCGCCATTGCGCCGCCCATCGATCCGGTGCTGGAACAGCAAATCAGCTGGCCCGAGCGCTACACGGCAAAGGCCATCGAGTGATTTGCGATCAGGCACAGTCTGGCCATTCTGGCATTATTTCTATTAATCAGTATTAACAATATAAGCAGGTTGTAATTTATTTTATTTATAAGACCATAAAATGTGAGAGAGCTTAGGTAAATTATATTAATAGATTTCAATCAATTTGTTTTGCTCGTTGCCAACGCTTTGAGATTGCGAGTGCTCGCAACGGATTTGGACACTCGAAGTGCTCCTCCAGCCCTCATCGTGCTGAGTTGAATAGCCAAGAGTCCGTCCACCAGCTCAGCGTACACTCATAACATTCTGTTGCCCTCGTCTATCTAATCTGGCCAATTTCTTTATAAATATGAATAGATTTATATATTTAATTTACCGAATCGGCCACAATCTGTTTGCCTGAGAAGCAATCGCTGAGGCAGTAGACGAGCTGCGGGCGGGGTGGGGGAGCTGGACGTGCTTTTTTGCAGGTCGAAGAAAACATTTGGCACAGCTGTTTGATGAAATACCACCGAGCGATAGCGAGTTGTGCGTAGTTATATTTATATATAGTATTTAGTTGATATTCTTGCGAGCTTTTTGTGTACCTGCCGGCAGGTGCGAATTCGTGTGCCAAGATCAAGGTAAATAGTTTGTGTGTCAGCGCGAGGTCTGTGAACGAAGTGGCACGTGAGTTCGATAGTCTCTCTCTCTCTCTCTCCCTCTCTTACGCTCTGTATGCATGGGGGCAGGTCTTTGCCTATCTTATCAGTCAATAACCCAAGTTCAATATAACCAGAATTGGTTTAACAAGCGTCTGATAAAATCAAATTTGATTTTAATTAGTTCACCAGATTGATATAATGCCCAACCTGTTCTGCTGTCGCAGCGCGATAAGCTCGAGTTGTCACCCAGTTGCAAGTCACGCATTCAATAAATACCATAGCTCCCGTTCTAGTTTGCAGTGTTTGTTTACCTTCAATTGTTGGATTACTCACACTATCTGCGAGGTTCCCCAGTTATGGGGAAACTCAAGAAGTTTGCTATAGTTTTTCCCTCGAACTGATTACACAGCTGTCTGCAATCCTGTACTAAGTTCAGAGATGAGCAAACGCGGAAACTATTTCAACAGTTCAGGCCTTTGCCCTACATTCAGTACTACGCGTTAATTCCAACTGAACTTGAGATAGTACAGCACTGACCATAAATAAGAAATATAATTTAGCTACTATCTTTCTGGGCTGGCACTCTCTTTTAACAAATTTATTTAACCCTAGAAAAGACGAGAGGAAAACTTAATATTTAGTACGATGTCGTGTATTTGCTGTAAGAGGTTTTATTATTAAATTTTTAAATTATTAATATTTATTTAAATATATAAATATTAAAATATTATTATTCAGTTTTAACAGCTTTATTAAACAGAATGAAATGTTACACAATTCTGCAATCAGCTCTCACAATCTATTAAAATAAGCCCAAAAGTATGCAACATTTAGCTTATCATACACTGCAAGAAATAATGTTAGTCTCCTGTGATTGGCTGTTTCAAGTGTTGCCTGTGATTGGTCGCTTGGCGTTATCAATTCGCTTGATAGCGATATGTATTTTGTGGGGCTGTATTTGTAGTCGTTGGGCAGGTAAAAATAGATAAGATATGGATTAAAACTATTGACTTAAGATTGATTGTGATGGAATACCTATTTTTCCTTGCACTAAAATTATTTTTAAATGGATTGTCACTGTTTACTGTACAGTTTTTAGCCTTCAAATGAATAATAAAAAAATTTTCCAATTGAGACTTGCAGTTCGTTGCCTAAGTCTTTTGTTTTCAACACAAAATAAACTTTAACATAATATGAGAAAAAAATGGAAACACTCTCTGTAAGTTTTTTAATTTTTATGTTTTCCACTCAGTATACTTCATTTTTCTTAGGTAACAGTTACATAACAATTCCAACTACGGTACCAGGTACTAGATAACGTATGGTAAACCCAAGAAAACATATAAGTTTAACTTAATGTTTATTGAAATAATTAACACACATATTTTATTGATGCATTGTTTTTAAAAAATTGTATTATTCTATTTTTAAACTGCGCCTTAAAGTATGCAACATAAACAGATCGTATACATTTTTTGTTCCCATTTCAAGTCGGTCAGCAACCGACATATTTGAGTCTGTTAATTTAGGTTTATTTTTAGCAAATTGTTTCAAATTAAAATCGTAATTATTTGTCGCATAGTTGGGACGCGCTTGTGTGGAAAGGTATTTTCATAGGTCTCAGCAAATAAGCTTCCTACCCTCGGAACAATTCATCGAGCTCTCCTCGCGTTTCACGCGCTCTTGTTCCAATTTCAGCTTATCGCGTCAGTTGCGAGAAATACCTACCCGATTCTGATGTTTTCCAAAGGGGTTCCGATGTTTATGTATTGTTAAGAAGCTATCGTGTTGCTGATATGGACGAGTGTTTTACGACTTCCCCAATAAATCGTAACTCTGATGAGCTTATAATTAAATTAATATTTCCCCAGATTAGATTACTTCCTTTCGACAGGGATTCTGTTCGAATCGGCGTCTAGATAAGGCAGCTTGAAAATTGTTTTATTATCAGCAAAATTCTGCATTAATGAGCACTGATTTGACAAGGCAAGGCAAGGCAAAAGATAGTGTATTTGTACTTCGACACATACTTGGCTCTAATGGTTTTTCCTTTACCTAGCACTGGGTACAAACGTGTTGTGGCCAGATACCACAGTCAGCCCATTCATTGGAACTGTCTTTGTTCGATTAGGCGACTTAGCTGGATTTGTGAATTGGATTGCTAAAGTTCTTCGCCAACGGAGCTTATCAATAGACATTTTACTGTCTGACAATTGACGCAATTCGCGCGTCAATAGCTGTAAACAGTATTTTTGATATCGATTGGAACATTTTGGCATTTTAACGTGTACTCGATAATATTTTCGAGCGAATTTAGGTTTCACAAGATGCTATGCTCTACTTAGGTGTGTTTGTGAGCAATCAATCAGCGCAACTGATGCCACGAAAATACCAGTCAACTGTCTGAGTATATATACTGAGTACATATGGTGATTAATGGAATGACGGACAGGCCAAAATCGGGGAACCTAGCGACAGGTAGACGATTAGCAATTGAAAACGGTTCTATTATGGCAGCACATTAGCATATACTATATGCATACAATAGTATTAATCGTATTCTCGAAAAAGCCCAGTGAATATCGAGAATTCACAATCTAAAGTTATTGCCAACTTCCCCGATCAATCAAGACAGCGCGAGAGAGAGAGAGAGAGACGTAACCACGTAATGCGGTTCGGTTGAAAGACCGCAGACCAAAATCGCAACAAGTTTAATCGTGGTTCGAATGGCTAAGCAAGTGCGCACGCTCTCGGAACTCGTGGGGGAGTTATGGTTGTACGTAGACAGGGCAGGGGGCCTTATCAATGCCATCGAGTGAGGCACTCGAGTGTGGAGTGTTTGGCATTTGTTTAGTTGGCCAAAATTGTCGATCAGTGCGCAATTAACATGCGTGGCTCGTCGCGCTCACAATACCGGAATAATACCGATAGTTGCCAATTTAGCCGCAGCGTTTAATTCCATTGAGCGGGTGGAACAACTGGGCACTTGAACTTGGATTCACATGTGACCGACAGACCGATCGGCCAATTGATTGTGTGATATGAAATCGAGGAGCTCGATATAGCCCGTTTGCACTGGCCTGGCCGACTTTGGCTATGGTCAAGTTCAGGCACGTTTTGCATAATGTAAACAACAACATGAGCACGACTCGTAGATGCTCTGTAAATTTACGATATTCGAAATTCATTTGCAATGTTTGTTCTATCTGTGAGAAAAACTGGCACTATTAGTGCCAGCTTACGTAACCCAAGGGAGGGCATAAATAAATATTTACAAATGCATCGTAACTGCACATTTAGCTTGAGTTGTATTTGCTGTATGAAATATGTCAATAGCGTAATTACCAGATGCCTCAGTTGGCGAATTCGAACATGAACACGGCACGGGCAGCTACAATTGCATTCACTGGGGAGGGGGAGTAATTATTGAGCGAACCAATTCGCAGCGCTTAGCCCCGCCCCCTGTCGCGCCCCTGGCACGCCCCATAGTCGAGCAAAACAAAAAGAACACGGTCGGAACAAGCGTCACTATCATTATCATCATACAAGTATGTACTACCTGGGCCACTACATCATAGCGTGGCATGGGATAAGGAAATTGCCGCATCACTCCACGGAGAGTTTCACTCAATTGCGTTGTGAGTTATGATCGCTTTGCCTTAGCCAGGTAAGGCACCTTCGATGCTCAAGTGCAACGGCCCCGCCGGCACTTGTAAGCGCGTTGCCGGAACTGAAGCACTCCTGTTGCATTTTGAAGAGCATGGGAAATTCTGAAAATTATTCACCCAACTCGTGTCAAATGCAAACCTTATTGAAAGTCAAAAAATAGAAAGAAAGATCGATAGCTATTGATCTCTTGCTGAACCAGTTTCGGTTCGAAAATCACCCAGCGCTTAGACCTTCAGCAGACACTACGGCATATGCATCCCTAATCTGTGCTGCTCTCTTGCTCATTATACGCTTAACTGGAATGACATGAAAATGTTATTTTAATACAGAAATTCAATTGCCACCTCGACTCGACTCGAGTGAGTAATGAAATTTGAAATTACGAAAATAAAATACCTATAGCTATAAAATATGACAACAAAAATGAAAACATTCTCTCACACAACAAAGCGAATTCCGCGCGAGCAGCGAGGCATGAACTATGTATCAAGAATTCCCCTCAGATTTGCTATACCATATACCACCCCAGGCCGGAGCTAAGAACAGTTCCATTTTCAGTTCCATTCCAAAGTAATTGCAGGAGAAAGTGAAAGTCTAAGTACACGGTGCACTCGGGCTAATGTCAAGTCGCTCGGCATCAGCGGAATGTGCGTCAAGTGGCACTACGAATTGGGCCCAAGGTGTGTGTGTGTGTGTGTGTGTGTGTGTGAGGGAGCCAACCAGTTTGAATCGTGGCTTGTACCGCGCAGCTCGCTTGACTCTGCCGGGGACTTACCTTAGACAGCAGACGCGGTATTCCCAAAAGACTCGATGCGCATTTAACAGACAAAAATTTTGGAAAATTTTCCATTGGTCCGTTCCGCTTTTGCCTCGTATCAGTACGGATACGGTTTGGGTTCTATCTCAGCGCGTATCAAAATGTGTGTGTAAAATGCTTGTATATTAATTATGAGAACATCCGAGCGATACCATTGCGGACTGATCGAAATGCCACTCGATATCAGGGCCAGGCGTGGCCGTAATGTCCCTGGCGTCGCCGGCTGACAAGTTCGTGCTCGAGCTCGTGCCTCCCTGCCTGCCTGCCATTGTTGTCGTCCAACGTCTAATCTAGAGAGAAGAATCCGATAAGATTCCGAATCGATTCGGTGCAATTTGTGCTCTGGCCCACAAAGACAACTCAGCCGGCGCTGTCCACGGGGTAGAAGTGTGCTGGGAGTTTACGCGCTGCGCTCAAGTGCCTCGCAGCTGACGTCGAAGCTGACAGCGGCAGCGACGTCAACGTCGAGAACGAAGCTGGTGTTAACTCTGACGTTGTAGCTGTCGCTGTCGATGCCGCTGCCGATGCCGCAGCTGATGCCTCTGCTGGCGCCGTCGCTGCCGCTTACAACGCTCGCTGGGAGCGTGTTCGAGTACGCGAGCGTAGAAAGCGCCGAGCCGCTAGCCCGAGTCCGAGAGCCATATAAATGGAGTGGACAGCGTCGACAGAGCGTTCAGTACGGTTTCTCGAGTATCCAGTATCGGACATAATACAAAACAAAGCTCCCCCCACACAACGATTCAATTCGATTCGTTTCGATTCGTCGTCTATTGTGATCCGATCTAACGCCAAAGGCAATCCATATATTTATTTTCGCATTTCGGGACGGTGAACATGCAAACGATTGTCGTTTTAGCCACGATCGAATCTCTGCCAATTTACAGGCGGCACTTGCTGTTTTAGGGCCTGTGCGAGGGAGTACATGGGGCAGTGCGACCCAATTGCTACGGCACATTAAATCGAACCAACCGTAAATAAAGTTAAATTTAATGAGCGAAGGTCGTAAACACAAATAGTAAATACGAGTAGCAATAGAAGCAGCAATATAACTAAAATATTAAAAAATTAAATTAAAAAAAAAAAACATCAAATAAAAAACTGCAAACTGCCGACGGAATAAACTCCAAACTAATAAGACTTAAATAAAACAAAAACTAAAACCAAAGTAAAGATGAAGTTCATGTGTTGCGGCAGTAAGGGAACGATGCGGGTCAGCGAGAACGGAAACAGCGCCACTGTGGAGAGCAAAAAGGAAGCGGAAGCCGAGGCAGCACCTCCAAGTAAGTGGAACAAGAAAGCATAGAAAATAGCTTTAGTACTGAGCAAAATTCTAAACATTTTTATGAGCCAAGAAATTATTAAATAATGCTTGTAAAATATGAATTAACTTCTAAATTTAAGTTTCCCTGATAGTCATAAATCATAAGTTGATCAAAGTCGGCAAAAGATCTGTCAATATTTACCAATTTAAGCTGCTCAAATCATGCCTTTGTCCACATCAATATCATGCTCAAATTCCTAAAGATCAGCTACCCAAGCACTCTCGATAAATGAGGTTCTAATTTGGTAGAACCAAACGTGCTTCTCCGCCGTAATTACCAAAGTCAACAGTTGCTTTAATTGTTTATCCGCGCCGTGTCTGCTTTTTCCCAAGCAAGTGTAAATATTTTCCTAATATTTTTGTTGCTATTTCTATTTTTGTTTTTTATTTGCCTGTCGTGCGGCAGGTAAAGTGAAATTTAAATTTGAAATTTGCGCTATAAGCCGATTTTCTGTGAATGTGTGAGTGTGCGTCTTGGCCATGAAACGTGTTGGCCAAAGTGGAGTGAAATTGTTGATTAGTTTGTACTTGCTTTATTATGCAACTGTGCTCAAGTGCTGTAAGAAGTGTCTATGTGTGCGTGTGTGTGTGTAATCTGCTCAAGTAGCTGTACAGGTGATTCAGCGGTGTCAGGTGGTCAGGTGGGTGTCTAAAACCAAATGATGCGGTGAGTGGAATTCAGTTCGCATTAGAGTTAGCGTCTTAATTATATTACGATATTAGTTAATGCTAATTGCACAGGCAGCAGGCAGCGTGCGGCTGGACATAAACAAACGGAGAGTTATGGCTGGGTTTGACCTGGAAAAGCGTTGCCAAAAACTACGTAGTACGTAGACAGGAAGCCGACAACAACAACAACAACAACCGCAACAACAACAATCTCAGCTCGGCCGTAAAACGTCAAAGTTTGTATGCAAATTTACACAGCGCCGGCGCAAACAGTTTATGTTTGTGTTTGCCTCCGTCAGTCCGTCTGTCCGTCTGTCTGTCCGTCTGGCAGTGAACAATGAAACGACAGACAGACAGGCAGACAGGCCAGCCGGCTAGGCGAGCGGGCAGACAGGCAGCAGGTCAGTCAGTTTATCAAGCCTCTCACGAGACTCTCGAGCGAGATTCCAGTTTAGATAGAATCGACTAATGAGCGACAGACGCCGCCGCCGCTCCAGATAAAGCGCACACTTGTCAGCGCAGCGAGAGATGTGAGCTACACAGTTACACACACACACTCAGCTCTAGAGATACTTTCTTTGAGCAATTAGTTTCGTATATGGCAAAAACATAAATCTCGCATATTTGCTAAACTCTTAGCGAGTTTTTGTTCCTGCTTTGACTTACTTACTAACTAACTAACTGACAGGCAGTCTGTCTCTCCGCCTGTCCGTCTGTCCGTCTGTCTGTTCCCCTTCTGATTTTAATATAAACAATTAAAAGGGATCGCCTGCTAATTGCAGGAAGGCGTCCACAGGCAGGCAGGCAGGCAGGCCTCGTTGCAGTACTTGAACTCCCCCCGGAGCGCATATCGTAATTACAGGCCCGGGTTTATTTTCGTATTTTATATTACATTAAGTATAACGCATGCGCGCCTTCCGCAAAGACATAAATTAAGCATTTCAGATTATGTAATTTTTTAAACAATTTACAAATTATTCAAATCGGCAAGGTAGGCGCCAGGCATCTCCCTCCCGCTGTCTCCCTGACGTCTCCCGGGGCGGGCAGCAAGGCAAGGCGTTAGGTTTTATGATTATGTTGACACCAGTGCGACAGACACACACACACGCACACGCACACAGACAGAGTGCCAAGTTCAATGTTGTCTGGCAAATTGAGAACGTCGCAGCGATAGCTACGTCGGCTATAGGCGACGCCGCAGCTGCCGCTGCCTCTGCCGACGCTGGTGACGCTGATATAGCCGCAGATAGAGATACGCGAAACTCGCTCAGCTAGTTTCGGTTTCGGTTTCGATTTCGATGTGTATTCTGTGTGTGTTGTTTGTGCTGTCGTGTTTGCCAAAAAACAGTTGCATGAGCCGAAAGCATGATATACGACTTTGATAGGAGACCCTCCGCAGAGTCAATGCTACGTAGTACCTGTACATACGTATGCTCTGCGGGGCTTTTACGCGCTGCCCCATTGAGAAGAGTGTCATCGAGTGGCGTGCGTTGTTATTTGGCTTTATCTCGGTGGTCTTTGGCCATTATCATTAACGGTATCTGATGGACATTTCAAAGTCGTCTGACTTAGACGGGCCCATGTCCCGGTTACCTCTAAGCGTGCTTAAAACAACAACATATTAATGCCGCTGTTCTTAAGTGGTCACGCTTATCGCAACACTTGAGGATATTCCCCGACTCAGGTATACGCAATATTTGCACAAACGAGCTATCAGCAGAGACCTCAATTAGAGCCCTTGATACGAATGTACACACCATTAATGAGGCCCCCCCCCTCCTTTGTACCGATTTATCATTTGCACGAGACATTCGTGCCACGCTTTCAGAAGTGTGAGAAAAACCGCCTAATAGTCAGTATTACGATTCCAATTACAAATGCATTAATATCTAACCGCGATCACTCAACTCTGCGCTTCGTTATGAGGCGTCATCTGCTTTGTAAACAATAACAAACGAGCTTTCGCTTTGGCGCGAGCTTCAAACGAAAGCTTTGCGCGCAGCGTTGCCAGCTGTGAATTTGCTCAGGCACGGTTAGCGGCTATTTTTAAATGAGGCTGATAAGCTTTCAAGCCATAATTTACAAGCGTGAAATGTATGTCATGTTCTAGATAGAGCTAAAGTGTTGTGATTTATGGCTAGCAAAGAGATCTTTGCGAAAGACTAAAATAGCTAAGTGCAGTATGAAGATAATGTTGATAAGAAATGCAGTAGAAACGACGTCAGAAGGCTTAGCCAGGGGGTTAGACAGGCAGAAAGGGGTACAGGGTAACCTTAGGTTGTGAAGAGTGATTTAATGAATCTTAATTTAGAAATTTAATAACTCATTATATTACTATGAATATTCAAATTTCTATAAGGTATTTCTAGTTTCTCTATCTGTACTAGCCTTCTGCGAGTCTAAATGCGTAATTATGCATGCGGAGCGGGGTGGCTCGTCAAGCAAGTTCGACAGACGCAGTTCCGATTTCGTGTGATGCTCGTTAAGCATCAATCAGTTATGTTAGTTATTGAACAGGCTCCGTGCGGTGCAGTACTCTAGTTTCGTGAGCAGTTTTCAATCAGACAATCCTTGCAACATGGTGAAGAATCGTCGCTTCGAAGAGGAGGACGAGAGTAAGTTGCAGCTGACATCTTTCAACTATACCAGAGGGTATTATGTTCAGAGTGTCGTAGACAAGTATACCCAAAATGTTGCGCTTCACTGGAGCTTGGCAGTTGAGTTTTCAGTTCGATTCCGATTGCGCTTCACAGATGCAATATAAGTTTTAGTCTCACACGATAAGACGTGAGCTACGCAAGAGACGAGCCCCCTTTTTCAGGGAAACCGTAAATTTGCAGTCCAAAGCGGTTTTATCGCGCCTTATCGCCGCACTTAAGCTGACAACAAGGCGTTAGCACGGGCAATGACGACAAGTGGGTTGCCAATTCGGCGCCAAGATAAACCATCAGTTTCAATGGAATTTTTTCGGGACGCAAATTTGGTTCCCAGTGAAGAAAGCTCAACACCGGGAGCAGGCCCAGTAGTCCGGGTGATATAACTTTTACGGGTACACACACACACACACAGAGTGTTTTATCTGGCGTCTGATACCGGAGATAGGGGATGATAGTAAATTTTAGCTAAATTACAACTCTCTGTCAAGAGCGCGCGCTAATAAAGAGGTGGTAAAAAGTCGTCTGTGTGTACCAACGTAATACATACCGAATATACTATATTCGGACGAGTGGCACCGCTTTTCCAGCCACGTGGGTACAAGTACAAGCACGCAGGGGCAGGAGAGGGGCTTGTTTGGGGTAATTCCACTCGAGCACTACGCAGAAGCCTCCCAAGTGGGAACGGTCGCGGGAACAGGAAATAGGCTAATGACCTACAGGCGACCTACAGGCGAATGCTGATAATGAGGTAATCGGGCTGCGGTTGGGTCCGCCGCTTGTCTGGCAGATCAATCAGTCATTGATTAACTTATACGAAAGACAAGTTGAAGTTCAATATTACGTATACGCAATACACACTCACCCGATTATGTGCAGCTTGCAGTTGTTGTTTATCGCGTTCTATTTTCGTCTTGATTTACAGAGCACGGCCTGGGTGTGCGTCACTTGCAAACTTTCCTCTTCTTCCTGGGCTTAACCGTCGCCTATGCACAGCGAGTGAACCTCTCCGTGGCCGTGGTGGCCATGACAGATGCCTCCGCCGCCAATGAAAACTTTCCCGTAAGTATTTGGGAAGATATATTTTATCTAAGCTCCTAACTTACCTAGACATTTTTGCTCTGATAGGAATACAATTGGCCGGAGAAGACGAAATCGTTGCTGCTCAGTAGTTTCTTTTGGGGCTATGTGATTACCCAAGTGCCGGCGGGTCAGCTGGCTCGCAAGTTTGGTGGCAAGATCACCATGCTGACGGGTTTAACCATTTGCTCCGTGCTGAACATTCTGACTCCTGTCTTCGCCGACTGGGGTGGCTGGCAACTGGTCTGTGCTTTGCGTGTCGTTGAGGGATTGTGCCAGGGTACGGTCTTCCCCTCCGTGCACACACTTATCTCTGCCTGGGTGCTACCAAGTGAGCGACCCGTTCTTGGTACTTGCGCCTACGCGGGCAACCAGTTCGGTACCATAGTCATGTTGGCCACGAGTGGTCTGTTGGCCTCCTCCAGCGCTGGATGGCCTAGCATTTTCTACATTTCCGGTGGTGTCGGATGCGTCTGGGCCGTTCTCTACTTCATCTGGGGAGCTAGCTCGCCTGCGGAATACAAACGTATCTCACCCGAAGAGCTTAAGATGATTGAGATGGCCCAGGCCTTGGAGGCGACGTCTGAGCAGCCCAAGGAAAAACTGCACACACCGTGGTTGGCCATCATGACCTCGCCCCCCTTCTTGGCTCTCATTATAGCGCACAGTGCCAACAACTGGGGCTTCTGGACGCTGCTCACTGAAATTCCTAGCTACATGAAGAACGTGTTGGGCAAGGATATCAAGTCGAATGCTTTGCTGTCTGCCCTCCCCTATTTCTGCATGTTCCTCATGTCGTTCGTCTTCTCGGCCATTTCGGCGCAGCTGAACAAGCGTAACTGCATCTCCACCGTGGCCAGCCGCAAGCTCTTCAATTCGCTGGGTCTGTGGGTGCCCATGTGTGCTCTCATTGGCTTGGCCTATGTGGCAGCTGATCAGAGTAACTTGGCCGTCGGCCTGTTGTCGGTGACAGTCGGCTTCAACGCCGCCTGCTACCTTGGCTTCCAGGTCAACCACATCGATCTGTCGCCCAACTTTGCCGGCATCCTGATGGGCATCACCAACTGCGTGGGCAACATCATGAGTATCATCGCGCCACTCTTGGTCGGCTTCATTGTTACCGATGAGGTGAGTTAAGCATAGATCAACTGATTGGTCGGGAGGACTAACCGGGTCTTTCTTTCGCTCTCATTGCAGCACGATGTGGAGCAGTGGCGTGTGGTCTTCTTTATTGCCGCCGCGATTTACCTGGTGGGCAACGGTCTCTTCATCATCTTTGGTCGCGCCAGTGTGCAGCCCTGGAACAATCCCGCTCCCAAGCCCCGACGCAACTCGTCGCCTCAAGTCGAGTCGCAGCATTAAACAGGGAGAGGGAGAGAGAGAGAGGGACAAGAAGCGCTAGTCATCCAGTTCACTCGACCAGCCCCTTTAGAGGGCTGCAGATCGAGAGGCGGATCGATCGGCGATCGATGCCAAACTGAAACTGTAAATCTGCATTAACCGCAGTCCGATCCAATGTATCGGATTCGCGTTTGTTTTGTATTTGTAAATTGCTTATCTTAAGTCTAGTGTGTAGTGCATACCTAGTTAGGGCCTTGTTGCAATCGTGTATATAGACCAAATGAAGAAAGAAGAAACCGAAACAAAAATAAAAATAATATTCCAAGTGTACTCCATGTCGTTCCTTTTGTTAACTGTGTAATTCTACCCACAAACGATGATATGTGTTAGTTGAAGTTCAGGTAAACGAAAGCGCCTAAAATATATTAGGGCTGGAATGTTTATTTGACACACTGTATTTGCAGTCTGTGCTATTTAAACAGTGACTTATGCACTTGCTGGCTCCTCAGTCGCACCTTTAGCTAATCTAATCACGATATATACATTTGTTTAGATATGTCAAGCGCTCAACCGGGTGCCAAGCAGGGCGCCACCTAAGCGGATCTTACGGATGATGCGGCAAGAAGATGCCACTGGACTGAGATGAGATCTGAGATATATACAGTCTTTATTGTTCAGTTGGTTAGACAACAAGCATTTTGGAGTACGGTAGCAGAGAGGAAAACCCCAGCTAAATATTTCCAACACTGGCCCAAAACGGATAATGTCAGGCAACATCAACATGGCAAAAAATCGCCGCTTCGATGATGAATGTAAGTCAAGGGGTCTTTAGAACGTCTGTACAGGTTGCCTAGGTATTTTCAGCGATAAATATCCTTAGAGTTTCAAGGAACTCGGGCTTTTTGCGGTAGTTTTTCTAAAGTGCTTATCCGTTTAAAAAGTGTGCTAAAAGTGAAAAATCTTCTTCCTAAAAACCTCTGCACTTTGTTGAAGAAACTAGACGTCTATTTTTGCATTCCAAGTTCAGCATAAATCTTCCCCGTAATTTACTATATCTAATCAAGTGTTTCGACGTAGGAGCTTCTCTGAAAACTATTTTGCAGAAGTCATAAAATCCGAAGACAAAATCTTCGCTTGACTTTGTTTCCACTTACACAATCGCTCTAAGTGCTGATTGTGTAAGTGCCAAGTAAACCTATAAAGATAATTTATTACGACTTGCACTACTGTTCCACAAATCGCAGTGGGTGTCATTGAATGAATAAAGGTTATCGCATTATTTAACTTGGGGGGCTCGTCTCCTGTCACAGTTGTTAGGTATTTCATAAGTCTATAGTTCTCTTGAGTAATACAACTGTTATCTTCCACATCTTATCCAATTACAGCTCACGGTTATGGTGAGCGCCATGTGCAAATGTTCCTGCTCTGCTTTGGCCTGTTGGTTGGATTTGCAATGCGGGTTAACCTGTCTGTGGCTATTGTGGCCATGACGGAGCTTCCTGTAAGAGTTCATTTCTTAGCTCAGTCCGGATGGGACCAATCAATCTTTTCTTTTTTTACCCTCTCTTAGATATACCACTGGTCCGAAGAAGTAAAGGGCTTGGTGCTAAGCAGTTTTTTCTGGGGTTATGTGATTACCCAAGTACCCGCTGGTTTACTGGCCCGCAAGTTCGGGGGTAAGGTAACTGTACTCACGGGTCTTTCCATATGCTCTGTGATGAATGTGCTAACCCCATTCTGCGCGAGAGTTGGCGGTTGGCAATTGCTGTGCGCTGTGCGTCTGCTGGAGGGTCTATGTCAAGGAGTGCTCTACCCGTCGTACCACACATTAATCTCTGCTTGGGTGCCTCCCAGGGAACGAGAGTTGCTGGGTACCTATGCGTACGTTGGAGCACAGATTGGTACCATTGTCATGTTAGCTTCCAGTGGCATGCTAGCTTCTGTTGCCGGTTGGGAGAGCATTTTCTATGTATCAGGAGGCTCAGGGTGCTTGTGGGTAATCGCCTTTTACTTTAGGGGAGCCAGTACCCCCACTGATTCACTGAGCATCTCTGACGAGGAACGCAAAATGATTCAGTTGACACAGGCCATCGATGCGGATACCAAATCGGATCAGCCTAAGGAGCACATTCCCACGCCGTGGGTGAGCTTCTTCACATCGCCTCCTTTCTTGGCTCTGATTGCAGCCCATTGCGCTTCCACTTGGGGCTTTTGGACACTGCTAACACAGATTCCAAGCTACATGAAGAACGTTCTAGGAAAGGATATTAAAGCAAATGCGCTGCTCTCCTCTCTGCCCTACACTCTGATGTTCGTACTCAGTTTCTTTTTCGTGTGGTTATCCAAGAGCCTGCAGAAGCGAAAGTCCTTATCGATGTCATTCAGTCGCAAGTTTTTTAATACGATTGGTCAGTATGTTCCCATGGTGCTACTCATTGCTCTGGGCTATGTGCCAAAGGAGAAGGACACCTTTGCCGTGGTGCTACTCTCTCTGACTGTAGGCATCAACGCTGCATCTCAGCTGGGCTTCATGATCAATCACATTGATCTCTCACCCAATTTCGCTGGAGTTCTGATGGGTGTGAGCAATGGTATAGCCAACATTATGAGTATTGCCGCACCCCTCCTTAAGGGCATGATCGTCACAGACGAGGTACGTAGCTAATCCATAATATATTTCCTATGTTTAATTATCAATTTTTTCTTTGTAGAAAGATGCAAGTCAATGGCGCTTAGTCTTCTATGTTGCTGCCGGCTTCTATTGTGTGGGAAATGGTCTCTTCGTGATCTTTGGCAAAGCGCATATACAGGAATGGAATGATCTTCCCGCAAACTTACGTAGAGAATGTACACCCGAGATGTACACTAAAGAGAAGAAGGAAGAGTGTTAATTTTAAGACCCTAGTTAAGTTTTCGCTAAGTATTCTTATCAATAAACCAAAGTCAATAAGAAATTCTCCAAAGTGTTGGTTATCTGGCTAGGTCACTTACTAAAGTACTTTGTACTTTCCACTGACGGCTACCCCATAAGGGGAAGTGGGTCTTAGGGTGTCGCAATGCTGTCAATCAAGTTTCATTAACCAAAAAATAATGAAATCTAATGGTGACGCGTTTCACAAGGGACACCTGTCTTTGTTGGATTACTTGGGGTTTGACATTCAGTCTTAGTTATGTGCATTCGCTTTTCTGCGTACTTTCCATTTATCTTTTATATCAACTAGTTTTCCTCACACTTTCCTGTCTATCTTATCAAATTGTCAACAAACTTTACGATACCTTAAAATTTACGCACGAATACAATCTTATGCAAAGAAGACGATCAGATATTTTGGATGAGAATCATTTATAAGGAGCTCATCTAAATACTAATCAGTCAGTTTGCAAAGAGATCTTGTTGGAAGCAGTAACGCAATCCAGGGATTTTCAATCTCAAGCACAATTAGAAGTTTAACCCGATAATGGCGGGAAGCATCAGCATGGCTAACAATCGACGTTACGAAGATGAAGGTAGGCAACCGATAAGAGATATTGCATGCATTCAGAAAGTTGTGATTACCGGAATACATATCTAAATTTAGAAAGTTGTGAATTGAGATTTGTAGCTAGGACTTTCGATATGATGTAGCTACACGAATAGAGACGTAACAAATTGTTGCGCACGTCAGTAGCACAAATCTAAGGGGTAACTCTTTGTAAATATATTACACGTTATCTGACTAGATAACATTGAGGAAACTTTGCTCGCGACTAAAAATTCCATTCAGCAAAGTTTGATGTAAAAAGGTTTTCCAGAACCGTTGTAGTTATTCGTTAATAAAGACATTTTTGTTTTTAATTATTCATTTATCATTTTTTATCTGCTTTCTTTTTGCAGGTTTCGGACTTGGCATGCGTCATGTGCAAATGCTTCTGCTCTTCTTGGGTCTCACGGTTGGTTTCGCAATGCGCGTTAATCTTTCTGTGGCGGTAGTCGCCATGACTGACGCTTCTGTTAATCCCGATTTTCCGGTGAGTTTGCAGAAGGATAATCCAAAATGAGTAACACCATAATGATAATTCATTCAGGTGTACCCTATGTCGGAGAAGACCAGATCCTGGGTACTTAGCAGCTTCTTCTGGGGCTATGTGGTCACGCAGATACCTGCTGGCACATTAGCTCGTCGGTTTGGTGGAAAGATCACCCTGCTTGTTGGTGTAACCATCTGCTCCGCACTGAATCTCCTTACACCCCTTTGCGCCAAACTAGGCGGTTGGGAATTGGTGTGCTATCTACGCGTTGTAGAAGGCTTGTGCCAAGGCGTATTCTTTCCATCCTCACATACAATAATCTCCGCCTGGATTCCGCCCAAGGAACGCGCCTCCATGGCCACCTATGCCTATACGGGAGGACATTTCGGAACAATCATTATGTTGGCAACTAGTGGAATTATTGCCTCATCGTCGGCTGGCTGGCCAGGTATCTTCTATGGCTCTGGCGCCTGTGGTCTGCTCTGGGTACTGTGCTATTATATTTGGGGAGCTAGTTCGCCACAGCAATCCAAGAGCATATCGCCTGAGGAGATAAAGATGATTGAGATGACCCAGGCCAGCGAATTGAGTGGAATTTCGCAGCAGCCCAACAACAGACAGTCGACTCCTTGGATGAGTTTCTTTACCTCGGCACCCTTCCTAGCCCTGACCGCTGTACACTCTGCCTCCGCCTGGGGTCACTGGACATTGCTAACTCAGATTCCCACCTACATGAACAACATCCTGGGCAAGGACATCAAGTCAAATGCTCTGCTTTCCTCACTTCCATACATTGCGAATCTCGTGCTAAGCTTCACCTTTGTGTGGATATCCAAAATCATGGATAGCAAGGCAAACCTGTCTATATCATTCCATCGAAAGTTCTTCAATACGATTGGCCAATACATACCCATGTGTTTGCTCATTGCACTGGGATATATGACCAAGGAACAGGACACGCTTGCTGTGGTGCTGCTCACACTAACCGTGGGCATCAACTCTGCCTGTCATCTTGGCTTTCAGGTCAACCATATTGATCTGTCGCCCAACTATGCTGGAACCATGATGGGAATCACCAACGCTTGTGCCAGTATAATGAGCTTCAATGCACCACTCTTAGTGGGTGTGCTAGTTCCACAGAAGGTAGGTTACCTATCAATATAAAAAGAATAATAAGTTACCCACGGATTTCATTGATCTTTGCAGGACAGCGTGGAACAGTGGCGCTTGGTGTTTTTCATAGCAGCCGCTTTCTATCTGGTAGGCAATGCTCTCTTTATCATCTTCGGTAGTGGTGAAGTCCAGGAATGGAATGATCCCTCCGCCAAAAAACGTCGCAATTCTGAAGCTCAGAACTCGAAGAACATTGAAGCCTGTTAACTTGATAGCAGGAATCTCAGCTAGGCTAATCACTCATTCACCAGGCTAATCACTCGGAAGAGTCTTACCTTTATTATTACGTTTGAAATCTCCAAACTGTGCTTGTCGATGGGCATAGGGATAACTGAATATTTTACCGTCGATTATTTTATAAGATTAGTCCTAGATAAAGATATTAGAAACTGTATTAATTTCACTTAACGGAATCACGACAATATATTGACTACAATATTCACAATAAAGATTCACTTCATATTCACTTGAACTAATATCGCTATACTGCGAGCCTGCTACCTTATTATCTGTTGAACAAAGGAACTTTGGTTAGCTGTAAACAAAGACAAATTTCGAATGGACTCTCGTTTTTCTCTTCTTGCATATGATTGCTTCTGGTTATAAACCTCTGTTATCCACTATCTAATCAATCTTTAAACATTACGTTTTTACTTTTACGATCTGAAGCATTACAAGCAAAAACCGTCGCAAAAGAACTTGTGAAATCCATCCCCAGCAGCCAGTCAGTGTGAAGATCTCGTGTCGTGCAGTATTGCAAGTACCAAGAATAGCAGGAGTAACAACATGGTGAAGAATCGTCGTCACGAAGATGAAAGTAAGTTCGACGTACAGAAAGGATGAAGGTCTTAAAACGGCTTAGGCTTAAAAAAACTTGGGTCTTCCATGTTACAGTTGTGAAGAGATAAGCCGAAGTAGGTCAGTTAATAAAGTTATGAATCTTATCTAACTCTTAACCTATACGTGTATAAAAAGATCTTCTTTGATTACGTAACAAGTGTCAGGCCTGCATCCTTAAACATTTTCTTTTGCTGTGTAGGTTCCGGATATGGCGTGCGTCACTTGCAGATTCTGTTTATGTTCCTTGCCCTCACCGCGGGCTTTGCAACGCGCGTCAATCTTTCGGTGGCCATTGTGGCAATGACCGAACTTCCAGTAAGCAACTTGTTCAATACAATGTTTTTAAAGAACATTAAGTTAATCTCTTTGCAAACTCCCTTTTAGGAATTCCAATGGTCAGAGAAGGTGAAGTCCTTGGTATTGAGCAGCTTCTTCTGGGGCTACGTCTTTCTTCAGTTGCCTTCCGGCCCCTTGGCGCGTAGATTTGGTGGCAAGGTTATGATCCTCACGGGGCTATCCATTAGCTCGGTACTGACGGTGCTGACGCCTTTCATTGCCAGTTTCGGTGGTTGGAAGTGGATCTGTGGCATACGGTTGGTCATGGGAGCAAGCCAAGGAATCCTTTTTCCTTCGGTGCACACTGTCATCTCAGCTTGGGTGACACCCAAAGAGCGAGGCTCAATGAGTAACTTCACCTATGCCGGAAACCAGCTTGGCACTATTCTTATGTTGTCCGTAAGTGGCATGTTGATCTCTTTTGGTGGCTGGCCCACAGTCTTCTATACATCCGGTGGACTTGGCTGCATTTTTTCTGTTGCCTATTATGTGTGGGGAGCCAGCACTCCTGCTGAGTCTAAACAGATATCGGCGGAGGAACGAGAGTTTATAGAGTTGCAGCACGCCAGCGAAAGAACTGGTAACGCAGAGAGGCCGCATCATCAGCAGTCCATACCTTGGAAGAGTATCATAACGTCACCTGCCGTTATAGCGCTGATTTTCGTGCAGTCAGCGTATGTATTTGGATTCTGGACGTTATTGACTCAGATTCCCAGCTATATAAAGAATGTCCTTGGGAAGGACATCAAATCAAATGCCCTGCTCTCAGCTCTACCCTACACCGTAATGCTTGTGATGAGCTTTGGTTTCGCCTGGGTCTCGAGGAAAATGCAGAGCAGTAAGTCAATCTCCCTCAGCTTCAACCGAAAGTTCTTCAATTCCATAGGCACTTGGATACCCATGATTCTGCTTATTTCCTTGGGCTATGTGCGAAATGATCAGGATACCCTAGCCGTCGCCATACTCGTCTTGACTGTGAGCATTAGCTCCGCTAGTCACGTGGGCTTTCTAGTCAACCACATAGACATTTCGCCAAATTATGCCGGCATCATAATGGGAATCTGCAACACCTTCGCAAACGGCATGGCGCTCAGCGCACCCCTACTAGTGGGTGCCATAGTCACTGATAACGTGAGTTACATGCTTACAATCCTTGTATCATCTTTGAAAACTTTTTGATCTCTTCCCACAGACCGATGCCCATCAGTGGCGCATAGTCTTCTTTGTGGCTGCCGCTGTCTACTTTGTGGGTAACAGTGTATTCATCATCTTCGGCCGTACCAATGTGCAACCCTGGAACGATCCCCAATACTCCGCACCTCAATTGGAGTCACAGTAATGGTTCCAACGGAATCACGAGACTATATTAAATACACCCAATAAAGATTTACTTCATATTTAACTAAGATGCTAAATTTAAAACTACAGAACTTACTGCCTTATAAGCTACTAGACTTAGAATTTACTTATCAATGAAGTTCATATATCATAAGGATGAGCCAAGTCATTGCTTAGTCGTAAAGTTGGGTAAACTTTCTTACGAGGTCTCGTTATTCACATCTTGCTCTTGAAATGTGGCAACATGATTGTTTATGCTACTGACTCTCTTTGACACTCTGTGTGGCTATCTAATCAATGTTTAAACATTGTGTATTTGCTTTGGCGATTTATAGAATTACAAACAAAGCTTTGCCACTTACGGCACCATAGAACCCGTGAAATCTATCACCAGCAGCCAGTCGGTGAGAAGATCTCGTGGCGTGCGGTTTTGAAACTACCAAGGATATCCCAGGAAAAAAGAAATGGCGAAAAATCGTCGCTACGATGATGAGAGTAGGTTTAGCATATATAAAGGATGAGGTTACTTCGGGCTCGACTTGCTCACTCTACTCTTGTTGTAGGGGGATAAGTCGAATTAGGCCAATAAAAGAGAGTTATGCATCTTGTCTAATTGGAGACTATGTCTATGTCAAGTCCTCTGTGACTATATAACATGCGCTTTTTCTGAATCCCTGAGGTTTTCTTCTTCTTCTGTACAGGTTCAGGATATGGCATGCGTCATTTGCAGATACTTTTGCTCTTCCTCGCACTCACCGTGGGCTTTACCACGCGTGTTAATCTCTCGGTGGCCATTGTGGCAATGACCGAACTTCCAGTAAGCGATTTCCCTAATAGATCGATCTTAAAATAAATACTAATCTCTTTTCGCATCTTTTTAGGAATTCCAATGGTCAGAGAAGGTGAAGTCCTTGGTGTTGAGCAGCTTCTTCTGGGGCTACGTCTTCCCTCAGTTGCCCGCCGGCCCCTTGGCGCGTAGATTTGGTGGCAAGGTTATGATCCTGACGGGGCTATCCATTAGCTCGGTGCTGACAGTGTTGCTCCCCTTTATTGCCAGTTATGGTGGCTGGAAATGGGTTTGCGGTATGCGATTGGTCATGGGACTGTTGCAGGGAACCCTTTTTCCCTCAGTGCATACTGTCATCTCGGCTTGGGTTCCACCCAAAGAGCGGGCCTTATTGGGTAACTTCACCTATGCCGGAAACCAGTTTGGCACAATTCTCATGTTGGCTGTAAGTGGCCTGTTGATCTCCTTGGGCGGCTGGCCCTGCATCTTCTATGCATCCGGTGGACTTGGCTGCATTTGGTCAGTTGCGTATTACGTGTGGGGAGCCAGCACTCCTGCCGATTCCAAGCAGATATCGGAGGAGGAAAGGGAATTCATTGAGCTGGAGCACGCCGGCGAAAGGACTAATAATGCAGAGAAGCCCAGCCACAAGCAACCCATTCCGTGGTCAAGCTTTATGACCTCACCTGCCGTTATAGCGCTGATTGTCGTGCAATCAGCTTTTGGCTTCGGCTTTTGGACATTGTTAACCCAGATTCCCAGTTATATGAGGAATGTCTTGGGTAAGGATATCAAGTCGAATGCCCTGCTCTCCGCTCTGCCCTACACTGCTTCGCTTGTGGTAAGCTTTGGTTTTGCATGGCTCTCAAGGAAAATGCAGGAGAGCAAGTCAATCTCCCTTAACTTCAACCGCAAATTCTTCAACTCCATTGGAACTTGGGGTCCCATGATCCTTCTCATTGCACTGGGTTACGTGCGTAAAGATCAAGACACCTTGGCCGTTGTCCTACTCGTCTTGACTGTGAGCATTAGCTCCGCTAGTTACGTTGGATTCCTTGTCAATCACATAGATATTTCCCCAAACTATGCCGGCGTCATAATGGGTATCTGCAACACCTTTGCAAACACCATGGGACTTGTCGCACCCCTTTTGGTTGGCGCTATTGTCACCGATAACGTAAGTTACATGTTCTCTATTACGTAAGATCTTTTCTTATATCATTGATTCCCTCCACAGACCGATGCTCATCAGTGGCGCATAGTCTTCTTTGTTTCCGCAGCCATCTATTTCGTGGGTAACACTGTATTCATTATCTTCGGTCGAACCAATGTGCAGCCCTGGAACGATGCACAATACTCGCCACCTCAATTAGAGTCACAGAAGTAAAAGTTCTGATTACCTGTAGTGCAAACTAGAGATAGACATAGATAAACCCTCTTTTCTGTCTGAATTTCTTCATTCAGCTTAAGCTTTTGTGTATGTAGTTGCATTAGGATATAGGCAATAAATAAACATATTGATTGGTTAAATACATAAACACATTGATAAAAAAAAATCTACTCTAGAAACTTATTTTTAGCTCTCTAGACGCCTAGAGTTATGATATCCAGATATATGGCATTGCCATAAAGACACATTTCATAAACTACTATGCGGCTAATTCACGATTGTATAGATACCAGATTGAACACTCGTCACCACAGATTCACAAGATAATAAAGAAATAAGAATTCTTAATTGTCTTTGGTGTGGATGAGTTGAGGAGCTTTAGAGTTGAAGTGGTTGTTAGCTAGGCTAAGGTTTGTCCACCTATCGGAACTAATTCCAACAACCCAATTGAAAAGAAGAACCCTATTTAAAATGTAGCATACTCTCAGGCCGTGCACAAAGGTCTTTGTTTATGAATGAATTTCAAGAAAGGCAAATGTGTGTAGCTCCAAAATAGGGGTTCTTCGAGTATATTGAAAGTGAAATGAAAAAACCCGTCGTTAAAATATTTCCTATCAATAATCGAAGCTCGTGCACAGTTTAATTCATACGTTATGCATTTGTACAGAATTCATTTATAGCTCGGCTGAAAGCACGCCAATATAATAATATTCATAAATACGGGTTTATTGCGTGCTTTATGTGGGGTTTTGGCTGTGACTGCTTGAGCCCCTGCCGTAATACGCCTTTGATATAAAATGTTTGTGCACATTTTATGGTTACGAACTTGCCCGCATTTGCGGCGCATGGCAGAAGTGGAAGTGGTCGTCGTCGTCGTCGTCGTGTGATCGCCTCAAGCGAACCTGTTGATAAGCGGAATTTGAATACATGCACGCGATATTATGGACCGTCTATTTGCTCAAACACACATACATACATACACACGAACACATGAATAGTGGCACATGTAGACATGTCGCTCAGGCGACTTGAATATTTTGCGATTATGAAACACTTCTAGAATAGTAGAGCAGCAACCCTATGTGGTACCCGAAAACTCAGAAATTAACATTTCGAATCGAATCTTGAGCCAGCTAAGAGCTCAGCTCTGAGAACAGAAAAGCATATAGGTTCAAGAACTTTAACAGAAATCTAAAAGAGCGTAAAGAACCCCAGATCATCGAGCTGAGCAGCGACTGTACTTTCTAGAGAGTGTACGAGCATTGTGAATGATTTCGAGGACTTCCAAGAATTTCACAAGAGGCTTCTCTGAATTGTGGGCAATTTCCATTTCGGGGGCACGTGCTAATTCCCTGGACCAACGTCAACTTCAACGTCAGCACGGCAGATAGGCCGTACTCGCAGGGTCTTGTCGCCTTTGTTGGAGCAACCGAAAAAGCAAAAGATAATGAAATCCATTAAACACGAATTTAAAGCAGTTATTTATACGACTTTCGGTGCGGAGCAGAGCGGCGCGATGCGATGCGACGTGACGGGAAGCGAAGCGAAGCGACAAAATGTGAGATGTTATCAACTCCACAGAGCAAATACGAAGGCACTTGTCATATCAGCTGACGCCCCGGGCGCCACCACCCAAATTCAGCTGGCATAGAACACATACATAGTTCTGTTCTAACTAGTTTGGATGGAGCGACGTCAGAGAGGGGGCGTTACAGTGGGTCCAAATGGGCACGATATGTGAATCTGAAGTGCTTAATTGTCTGCCAACTCGGCATGAATCAAGGTTTATGAGCGACGCCAGCGTCGTTAGTGGTGAAATCGCTGTGGGGGCAACCAGCCCCCTTTCCTCTCCCTCCCTCTCCCTCTCTCTGTCTCTCTGACTGACTCGTGCAAGCGTGTGTTTATTTTTATTCCAGGCTTCACGTTTACGTCATTCCATAAGGCGTTATACTCCATTCCGAATATCGAATTTTGCAAATCATTTGCCGTGCCGAGCAAAGAGCAGCCACACAAAATGCAAACACAGATACGACACACACAAAGCTCTCGTGTGGAGCAGGCGACGGCGACGGCGACGCAGCGAGCAGGGGGAGAGAGCAGAGGCAGAGCGAGAGCGGCAGCAAGTCGGGCGAGAGCCGATTGCTTTTGTACACTTGCGCATCACGTGAACGTGGAACGAAGTCGGCTGTGCGCGGCGAGCCGAACGTGTGAGAAACGTGATCAAAGATCGCGCAGAGAGCGAGAGCGCAAACGAGAGAGTGGGTGCGCCGTACTACGTGACTGTATGTATGTGTGTGTGTGTGTGTGCGTGTATAAAAATGGCAACAAATTAACACAGTGCGGCGCCTAAGTTGTTGTTGTTGCCGGCTTCACGCTTCTTGAATTTACTCGCGCTCTCGCATACGCTCTCGCACACACTCTCTCTCTCTCTCTCTGTCGCGTATCTGCATACCGTACGCCTTTGACTCTCTTCGAGTTTCTTCCTGTCACTGCCCGCTCTCTCTACCGCTCTGCGGCTAAGGTTATCGCAAATTATTTGCAATTTCAATGCTATTTTCTGTTCGCCGTTCGTTGTTTTCAATTCAACATATTAAGAAAATAATATATGCATATGTATATGTTTTTTTTTTTTTTTTGAGAGCAACTGTTTGTGCTTTTGTTTTTGTCTTGTTCGCGTGCAAATCAGAAAACAGAAATCAGAAATCGAACTAATCAGCCTGATAATGAATTTGTTAATACCCAACAATTTCATCACTCAGCTGGGGAAATAGTATCAGAGTGCAGCGAATTTCGCATAGTCATCGCAGCAAGCCTTTTTTTTATGAATTAATTTGCCCCATGACAAATCCAACTATATTCGCTTTTACAGCGAACACCAAAGGGGTGTACAAATAGGCAAATAGACAAATAGTACTTGGCTAATGGGCGCACATAAAAAAACCCTCGTTTATAACTCTGCAGCAGTTGGTGCCGTGTTGTGCCGTGTCGTGTGTGAGCTGAGTTGATGATGATGTCACAGTGATAAATTAACTGCGTGTCACTCTCGTCTCGTCGCAGTGCCAAGTCCGTCTATGCCATGATAAGATTTACTTTCCACCGAATTACTGTCACAATGAGATGATGGGCTAGGGGTGATGCCAGAGATCCGCGAATCCGTTGACTGCTCCCTCAGATAAGACTGCAGCAGCAGCAGCAGCAGCAGGCATTCAGTTTGCAAAGTGATTCAACTTTTAAGTTTGAATCAAATTGCTGCATGCACGTTCCGGAACGGAAATAGCTCTAACGGTAACGGCCAACAAGATCACGAGTTATGCTCGGCCACTTGAGGCGCCTGTCACAATCGTTAGCGATACCCTACGACCTTAGGAAATTGACAAAAAAGGGTATACCTGGTAATGTAGGATAAGGAAGACATGTCAGAGAATTTTTGTCGAACAAAAAGTGAGGTTAGATTTCCATCTATCTAAGACTTGTTAGTGTCTTTGCAACGCTTTGCCAAATATGAGCGCAGGGTATTTTACAGTCGGGTGCGCTCGACTGTTGCGCTCGTTATTTATTTTTTATTGCTTTATGTGCCCGAACAATATTCAGGGAAAATAAATTTAAATACACAAATAGCGCTGACAAAAGTAACAACAAAACAAATATAAACTCTGTCTGATATCTGTGATAAGAATGTTGCGAAATAAGTACGACGGAATGAATGGGGAAATCTGCGGAATGCACGTGATAAGTGTAATTTGCAGCAGGTGCTACAGACACTTTGCGTTGTTATAAATAGTCTAAGTTAGTTTAATAAAAGTATTTGTAGATTATGTTCTCCTCTCAAGTTTATCAATGCAAGTGGAAAAATTTTGCTAAATTAAATTCAAGTTATATGCATCGAGTTAAACCCCTTAATTTAAGGAAATTAATGTCTAAAGATAATGATATCGCATTTGTTTAAAAGTTAAAGCAATGAAAATGTTTGTAATATATGGAAAACTAAGCTGAAATAAATAAGAAGCTTTCTCATTATAATGTAGCGTAAATTTTCTTGGATATACTGTGCGAAATGTTGGCATACCCATTTGGCTGGCTGAGTGTATTCGAATGTTTGTTTGAATATATTCAAGTGGCTGCACGAGCAGTGAAAATGAAAAGTTCTATTTTCAGCAGCTACGTGCCGCGTGAGCCGGCCAAGCACGCACGCCCACACAATGCCTGCCCCAAAAGAGGCGACGGCGGCGGCGGCGGCGGCGGCGGCGGCGGCGGCGAGCGGGCAATGAAAGGTGAAAGCAGAGAGCGGAGTGGAGGGGGGCAACGAGGCCAGGCGAGCGGAATCCTCCAACTGCAGTGCAGGCAATTAAAATGATTTTCTTTCTCGATTGCGGATGCAATCAAAATCGTCTTTGACACGCTGCCAGGCAAGGCACTCAGACAGACAGATAGACAAACAGTCCGCCCTGCCCTGCCCTGCCCAGTCCATAGACATAACGCCGGAACTGCCTAAATCAAATAGCCAAAAGTAGACACCTCTGTCAATGAGGTGGCAACTGGTTGGGCTTGTCATTTGGGCCATTGTGAGTGCGTCAGGTGCTAAGTGCGCGGCGTATGGGTCAGCAAGTCGGTCTGGATCTAAGTATAGCGAAAAGTTTCCATGCGCCCGATGAATGCTAATTCACGCCAATTGAACAATCTCAATTGAGTGCATACAATTCAATTAGGACTGACAGATATGATATATAAATATACAAATGTGGATATGCGACATTTGCTTATGATATGCTCTTGTTATCGGACTGATTGGCAAATATTGCCGATAGAAATTTACACAAAAATATCTCATGAATATTTTGGGCGCGAATCAGATATGAATTCTATTGACTTAATCCCTTATTAGACGGTTGACAAAACCCATTCGACACTGGGTGACACACGGCAAACAGATGGGCAGACATACCCCTGCCTTGTCACCCGCTAAGTCTGTCACTTCGACCCTGAGCTAACACCATGAGGCGTCTCTACCCTTTAGGCCTGATTAACACCCTCGCTGGGGGCATGGAAAAACACCAACTTCTGCTGCTTAACCGCAACAGTTCTGGCTAGAATACACTGGGTTTATGCATACACCTTGCTGTCTGCCGGTCTGCCTGTTTTCCTATGCTGTTAGCTCTGCATACGATTTGTTACACGCGGCGTATACGTAATGCGCCCTAAGTTGTTGACTTTGTTCATGTCTGTCTGTGTTATTATCGCGTCTCAATTGGCGTCTCAGTTGGCAGCGCATGCAACTAAAAAAATTCCACGGCATCGCAAGTATCTGTAGCTGTATCTGTATCTATATCTATGTATGCACTAGTATCTGTAGCTCTGCCTAGATACATCTGCTATTCCTGCGCTTTCACACGTATCTTTGGCACAATTTCCATACTAATGTCGAGCTAACAAGCTGCATTTTAATTGCCATGCAACAACGCCCAGAAGCTGTGCAGTACCCCAACACCCACATCCGCTCCATCCCCTCTTTTCCCCACTTTCCCCTGGACTTCCACTGACGTCAAGCGTAGCTGTTGACGCGCAGCTAGCGCGCTCTGTTTGCCATTTGTCAAATGTCGCACTGTGTCGGGTTACTGTGTGTGATAAGCGGTCCCTGATAGTGCAGCCCACAGCCCACAGCCCACAGAGATCTCGCACAGCCTGTGCCCCCAATTGTTGTGGGCGTGACGACACAACATTGGGCAACCCAAGCCAGCCCAAGCCTAACCTGGGGCAGCAGTAGCTGATAAGATCTGGCGATTAGATTGATTGCCCCCGTCCAGGTCGGACAGCTGCAAGTGCTATACTCAATACAAGTCAAATTGGTCGCAATTCGCCTCGATCAAAACTATTTTTAGTCCACTCGGACAACCTTCCCGGTAATTTATAGATCCCTCGATCGCTCTCGCTCTATGTTCCTTTTGGGCTGACACTTCATTCTTTATGCGAATGAGTGATAAGCGATAAGCTAGTTATGGATGCGAAGGTTCCATAGTCTAGACAGTAAAACGGCTAAAACCTGTTGTAAATCCCGTCATATTTAATGCTAAATTAACTGATAAACCTGACCGAATATAAAAAAAGGAAATCAGTGCGCGGCGAACGTGCCGAAAAACGTGTGTCGATGCCGCAACACGGTAGCGGGGCCTTATCAACCACCAAGACGACAGACATATATGCCAGAATCGTAGAGTATATCGATTTATAAAAATACTTGCCCGCCCTGTCCGGCATGGAGTGCTCTATGTAGAAATTTAGGGGCCCGACGGTGCAGGGGGCTGGTCAATTGTGTCGATTGTGTTTTCGTTTGTGTACGAAAATCAAAGTCTCCTCCTGCTGATAAGCACATATAATTTGTTTAAACATTGTCGTCGTACAAATATAATTGATAACTGATGGACTTAATTAACTTTTGTGCTAGCTCTCTCCCTCTATCCCTGCTCTCCCCTCTGGGAAGGAGGATGTTGTTTGGGCAGGGAATTGCATGCATCAGGGCTAACAGGCTGCCAATTTGTGAGTTATGGATTGTGTAAGCAACGATTGACGATCGACGATCGGCGATCCATGATCGACGATCACGATAATATATTGCTATATAGTAGTTTTTTCAAATTGCTGCGATTGTTACATTAGCCGGCAGCAGCTGTCACAAGGCTTGAGTTATGTCACACTCGAGTAGCTCTAGGGGAGAGAAGAGAGACAGGCAAAGAGAGAGAGGGAGAGGGAGGGGTGAGAGAGGGAATAGTGAGACTGAGAGTGTGCGTAATCTCCCTGCGGCTGCTGCTGCTGCTGCTGACCTCGATGAAGGCTCTGCTTCTGCTGGCTTATCAGCAGAGGCAAGGGCAAAGGAACTGCTAAGGTAGATACTGAAAATGTATCTGACAGATACTGGCTAAAACTGCAGCAGGGAGCAGAGGAGCAGCGGCGGAAATGGGATGTGACTAATTTCGTTTTACAAATTACAAAACGCCCAAAGGCTGAGACAAAAACAATACACAATACACAGTGTACATTACTCACAAAGGCAGAGAGAGAATAGAGAGGAGAGGGGAAAGCGAGAGAAGGGAGAGAGCGAGCGAGGGGCGCGAGAGCGGCAGTTGGTACTGATAACTCGTTGTTGTCGCTGTGTTGGTGTTGTTTACATATTGGCCGGCAAATTAGAGAGCGCAGCGCAGAGCAGGCAACACGCACACAAAGAGAGAGAAAGAGAGAGAGAGAGAGAGAGCGTGTGCATGTGCTTGTGCGCGCGTGTGTGTGTGTGTGTGTGTTGTTTCGCCTCTTACTGATAGCAAAAGCAACAACCAAATGGAATTCACGCGATACACACATGTGTGTAGCCAGCCACAACAACAACAACATCGACAACGTCGACGGCGACAGCGACGTCGAACTCTCTCGATGGCCGAACAAGCGAGCGAGCGAGTGAGCGAGTGCGCTGCGACCGAGCGCGATCATATTTATAAAAGAATCGCCGCGGCAAGCGAGTCAAGCAGTCGAAGTCGCTCGCTAGAACAGCCCAAAAGCCAAACACGCGTAACACTCACTCAGTCAGTCAGTCACACAGTCCGGCAGTCAGCCATATAGTATCTGTATCTGTAGCTGAATCCGTGAAATACCTTCGCATCGTGTGAGACGTCGCTGTAATTTATGCGACATTCGAAAAGCGCTAACAAAACTCGAGCAGCCGCAGAAGCCAACGCGACTTTTGTCCAAGACTTCGCCCCCCCCTCCGTCGCACCCTCGTCGTGGTTGTCGTCGCGCGCCGTGCACATGTGCTCCAGCTTAATGACGGAACACGTTGTGTAAAAATTATACAAAAAAGAATTCCAGTGCAACTCCCCAGAGAGTGAGAGCCAAAGAGAGAGCAAGAGCGAGAGAGATCTTGAACTGTCAGCTACTATATAACCCGCAGCGCACACATGACCACCACTTTGAATATGGTGAAAACTGGGAAATACGCCAATGGTAAGTGACAGACCCTTCTCCTGCAAGTGCTACTAGTCCTTATCGCGATGCCTCAACTACTAGTGTCTCTCTCTGTGTAGTCTTTCTTGCTTGATCGTTCCCTTTGCTATCTGCGCACGTGTCTTATGCGTTTATGTAAGTCGCTCGCTCGCTCGCTCGCTCGCTCGATCGCTGCAGTTGCTCCGCGTCAGGGCTTGTTGTTGCCGGAAACATACTCAGCTGCACCCCTGGCAGCTGCACCCCCTACCCCAGTCTCCCTGCCCTCCCCCTCCCCCCCACGACACTTGAGATTGCAATCGAGGCGATTCTATTGCCTTATAAAGAACAAGCGAAGCGAGCGTTAATTGCAACTGAAGTTAGCCAAGTTTGAAATGTGGCTAAAAAAAGTGAGAAAAATAAAAAAAAAATATTTGCCATGTTTATTCGATTGAAAACTCTAGACAACAACAAAAGGAAAACGCGCAAAGCAAAGGCAAAGCAAAAAGCAAAAGCAAAGGCAAAAATAAAATTGAATTTCATTCGTCTTGGCTGACAAATAAGATTTTAGCACGCTATACGAAAATGATAAAAATAAACAAAAAAGTAAAATAGAGACGAGAGAGAGAGACGGGGAGAGAGAGAGGGTGGCGGGGTGCGTCGAGTCGCGCAGTGTATTTCTGTGCTTGCTAGCTCATGTTATATTACTTAAGAGTGCCAATGAAATTGAAAATTTAATTTGGGCAAAGGATGAAGAATGATATAGACTGGGCTGATAGATTGCCAGCTCGTTGGGACAGGCCAATTAACTTGGACTATCCTCAAATGACGCAGTGCGAGTTAGGGTTAGGTAAGTTAGCAAAGAGGGAAAGAGAGGTAGGGCAGCTGATAAACAGTAGCTAGCAAACAAATAGCACAATAAAATGAAATTACAGCTGATACTTAGCACAGCGACTTGAGAGTCTCGGGCTAATTGCGTTGGTTTTAGCCCATAGTCTCTGCTGCGAAACCACGTACAGCACGAGTGCCCAGCCATGGGTCTGTCATCGATGGGTCGCCTGCTTGCCTGCCTGCCTGCCTGCCTGCCTCGATGACTAGTCGGAATTATCTAATCTGATAGACAGGCGGACAGATATATAAGAATTTAGTATGAGTGTGTGTGGGTCGGGGAGATTTCTTGTTATTGTTCCATATTCAACAACGTTTTATCGGGCTCGTTATTGCAGTTATCGGCCCGTTATCGGTTATCAGCACTATCAGCCATGTCCTTCTCTTCCTCAGCGAAACCCGAGCGCGAGCCTGACTCCGCATCGACTATCGCATGACCATGAAACTTGCTCTATATACATACATATGAGAGACCCATTTAGTATGCTTCCCCGGGCATACATACTTAGGTACAGTCGTCCATCCGCAGAGTGGGGGCAATCAATCAAAAATCAACTTTCATATAGTGCGCCCATAAATGTTTATTGATCGTATTGCTGGAAATTCGTTGCGAAATTAATTGCTCTACGCCTTTTTTTATTCTTTTTTTTAACTCGATGTGTGAATTAACATTTAAATAGCGCAGAGTGACAAAGACGCGACTAGAGACGAGACACCGTTAGGTGCGACTTGAGAGGGGCGAAAGGGAGAGGGTCGCGAGAAGTCGCGAGAAGCAAGACACAATCATCGTGCAAACAAATCGAAAAACGTGTCAGATAAAGCCTAAGCGACACGCCAAAGTGATTCAGAGAAAGAGAGAGAGCGAGAGAGAGAGAAATGGCGAGACTTTGCTGGAATTGAACTGTAGGCGGGGCTCAAAGTTCAGCTCAATTTTTGGCTCAGCAATTGTTATTAATTATTGAGCATAATTAGTTGGTAATTGGACGTGGACTGGCCCTGGGCTTGGCTGCTTTAGAAACCCGCGCGCTGGCTACACTAGCGGCCAGTTCAATAGACGCACCACCGTTTAAGGCCTCGCTGCAAGGTTGTCGGTTGCGAAACAGTTGGCAAATGCAGCTTGCCACAAACAACAACAACAACAACCACAACAGCTGCAACAGGCCTAAGCCTTTTATGGAGAGAGTTCTAAAAATAAATTGCGCACTTCAAGCGCGACTTGAACGCGCATTCCCCGTTTCACTTGGCCAACAACAGCTGGTCTCAACGCTGCGATGGCCCACAGTGCCAGGCTGCCTGCCTGCCCACTGTATGTGCCAAAAAAAGTAACATCTGCGCAGAGAGATCGTCACGTGCGGCTGCCTAGCTGCCTGGCTGAGTCTGCCGATCACCAAGAGAGAAAGAGAGAGGGAAAGAGAGAGAGAGGGAGAGAGTGCAGCTCGCTCTCTCAGGTAGCCTGCGGAATGCGACCCAGTGGGAACGCAGGGCGTGCTGCGTGCGAGTCGCGTGTTTGCGGGTACAGCCACGTCTGGCGCCGCTGCACTTCATTGAGGCGCAGGCAGCACGAGTGGGTGTTGTGCGTGTGTGTGTGTGTCGGTGTGTGTGTCGCTGTGTTTGCGCTGCCACAACAAGATTTTGACACAGTGGTTTATAAATAAACGCGCCCCACATAGCACAACAAAGAGCGCGAGCGGTAGAGCGAAAGCGAGAGAGAGAGAGAGGTTGGGAGCGAGTGAGAGAGGTAGCTGTGATAAGACCACCTAGCAGTTTGCTCCTCACCTGGTTCAACAAGTTTTTAATTGATTCACCTCACTTCTTGCCCTTTCCAGACAAGCTCATTGGCGTGCGGCACGTGCAGTGCATCCTCTGCTTCTTCTGCCTGACGCTCGCCTATGCGATGCGTGTCAACCTGACGGTGGCCATTGTGGCCATGCGACAGAGTCCAACGGCTGTGAATGCAACTGCAATCAATGGTAACTTCAGCTCCACTGCCGCTAATCTAAGCTTGGACTCCTCCGAGTCTGGTGAGACTGAGACGGAAGAATCCAGCGGTTTGGGTCTTTTCTCCCTTGAGGTAAGTAGCAATTGCCTCTTGCTCAGCCCCACATACTAATCTCGGCTATCTCTTCTTGTAGTACTACATGCACACGGGAAGTCAAGAGTCGCTGATGCTGAGCAGTTTCTTCTGGGGCTACATAGTCACCCAAATACCCGGCGGCTATATTGCCCAGCGCTACGGAGCCAAGTCGCTGCTGATGGCGGGTCTGGCTGCGTGTTCCATACTGACTCTGCTGTCGCCGCTGTCCCTTCGTCTGGGTGGTTGGATTCTGCTGGTGGTTGTACGCGTACTCGAGGGTCTCACCCAGGGTGCAGTGCATCCTGCCACGCACTCCATGCTTGCCAAGTGGGCGCCAGCCAGCGAACGCGGTCTCCTTGGTACCATGTGCTACTCGGGCGCTCAGTTCGGTACGATCATTACACTGGCCTCCGGTGGATACATTGCAGACTCCTTTGCCGGTTGGCCTGGCATCTTCTACTTTGGCGGCGCCTGCGGCTTCCTGTGGGTGTTGCTCTGGTGGATCTTTGCCGCCAGCACGCCCGACAAGCATCGCAGCATCACGCGGGAGGAGCTGAAGTACATTGAGGAGACACGCACGGAGGGCAAAATGCAGGAGTCCCACAAGATGGCACCCACACCCTGGGTGGCCATATTCACCTCGATGCCATTCCTCTCGCTGATGATTGTCCACTGCACGCACATGTATGGCTTCTGGACGCTGCTCACCCAAATCCCCCGCTACATGTTGTACATCTACGGTGTGGACATCAAGACTAGCGCGCTGCTCGGCTCACTGCCCTACATTGTGATGATGGTGCTCAGCTTCTTCTTCGTGTGGCTCTCCAAGGTGTTGGCAAAGAAGAAGTCGCTGTCGCTGTCCTTCAACCGCAAGTTCTTCAACTCCATTGGTCACTGGATTCCTATGTGCTCCCTGATTGCGCTGGGCTATGTGCCGCAAGAGAACTACATGCTGGCCGTGGTGCTGCTCACTCTGACTGTGGGCATCAGTGCTGCCACCTATCTGGGCTTCCAGGTGAATCACATTGATCTGTCGCCCAACTATGCCGGCACTCTGATGGGCATCACCAACGGTGCGGCCAATATCATGAGCGCCGTGGCGCCTCTGGTCGTGGGTTTCATCATACCCGATGTGGTAAGTCACTAGCTAACTGTTATGCGAGTTGACTGTGTGCTAATCCTTCCTTTCATCCTTCTTTCTCTAGGAAACAAGCACCGTCTACCAGTGGCGCACTGTGTTCTTCGTGGCCGCCTTCTTCTACTTCCTGGGCAACCTGCTCTTCGTGGTCTTTGGCCGCACGGAGACGCAATGGTGGGACACGCCCGAGATCGATGCCGACAGCGTGGAGGCGGGTGTGCCACTTGCCGGAAAGTACAAGGAGGGCGCACAGAATGGCACCCATTGAGCAGGCCGTCCACCACGGCACCCGCCACCAGACTAAGGACTCTCTCATGCAGGAGAAGGGGCATGATATTGTCGTAGTTGTTGTTTCTTGCATTAAGTTCTCTAGTTCCATAAGTGATTAGCCGTAGTGCAGTTATATAAGTGTTAGGGCGGACCCAGAGCAGAAATTGCCATAATGACGAACCAACGATCGCGTGCTTCCATTAGCGATATTAAAGCAGAATATAATCTATATGATAATTGTTTAGTTTTAGCAGGCGTAAATTATTATTTGCAGTATTTCCATAATGTGTACATAAATACATATATAAACAACAACAATAACACATGAAATTGTAAACACACACACACACATGTAATCAGTACCCTCGGCTCTGGTGTAATTGTTATGTTTGAGAAAGAAAGAATATAAGTTTAACTATTTAGATATACGTTAACTACCTTAGGCGCTTAGTGAAATTAGTTAATTAGTAATAAACAAACAACCAACTTGTGATGTACGAAGAAATAATCAACTGAAAAAAGGCAGAAAAGAAGACAATACAATACAATTAATTTGCGCACCAAACAAGAATGCGTAATCAAAACAAACTTGCAAACTCTTTATTTATTCTCCGATTACTTTTCAAATGGCCGATACGAGTACTTTGAGTACTTTTCGTGCGCGCGCAAAGCGATACTTGCACTATCGATAGACGCACACTCGCTGTGCCCAACTATCGCACTATCGTTAGTCAGCTGTGCGACGCAAATGCAAAGCAAACAGAAAGCAAAAACAAAAACACCACAAACGCTACGTAAGCAGCAGCAGCGACGACGACGACGCGACGTTGGCGTCTAATCGAATCCATTTCGGTTTTATTTACTTTTCCTCCGTGACGGGCTTATCAGTTGCGCGAAATGTTTAGACGCGGCAACGTCGCCAGAGCAGAGTGTGCAGCAAGTGAAACAGCAACAACAACAACAACAAGAACAACAACGTCCGCTACGCAGAACCAAGTGCAGCAGCTGCGATTCCAGGCAGAGGTTCGCGTTTAATTACCTACGCCCCCACCCGTTGCACCTTGATTACGGCTTGACCATGGGCTGCCTTGATTGCTGCACTCGCACGGGCTACGACAGCATCGGCAACACAGGTGAGTCTTTGTCTGCCCAGCCCACGCCGTGATTCACCAGTTTGGCTAATTACGTTGTCTGCTTTCAGGGCCGCGTTTCGGTGTGCGTCATCTGCAATGCGTCTTGGTCTTCTTCGGCCTGGCCGTGGCCTATGCAATGCGTGTTAATCTCTCCGTGGCCATTGTTGCCATGACCGACTGCAATGCAACGAATCCAGAGTTCCCGGAATTCGCATGGAACGAGAGCATCAAATCGTACCTGTTGAGTAGCTTCTTCTGGGGCTATGTAGTTACCCAAGTGCCTGGAGGCTATCTATCTGCGCTGGTGGGCGCAAAGTACATGATGTTCTTCGGCATCTTCTTCTGCTCCCTGCTGGCGTTGCTGACGCCCTTTGTCGCGCTCACCGGCGGCTGGAAAACATTGATTGCCCTGCGTGCCGTGCAAGGCCTGTGCCAGGGCGTTATCTTCCCGTCCACACACACATTCCTCTCCAAGTGGGCGCCTGCCGACGAGCGTGGTCGCCTGGTCGGCTACTGCTACTCGGGCTCACAGTTCGGCACCGTGGTTATGCTGTCCGTTAGTGGCTACATTGCCTCCTCATCGCTGGGCTGGCCCAGCATATTCTATATATCAGGTTGTGCGGGCATTGTGTGGTCGCTTATCTGGTTCTTTCTCTGTGCCAGCACACCAGCGCAACATGCCACAATTAGCCCGAATGAACGACGCTATATTGAGACCTCGGGCCAGATGCGGCGTGCCTCGGATGCGGGTCGTGAGGAATTCCAGCCACATCTGCGCACGCCTTGGCTGCGCATACTGACTTCGTTACCATTCCTGTCCCTGCTGCTGGCCCACTGCGCCAATAACTGGGGCTTCTGGACGCTGCTCACACAGATTCCTACATTCCTGAAGAACGTGCTGCACAAGGACATCAAGCACAATGGACCGCTGTCGGCGCTGCCCTATTTGGCCATGATCATCCTGACGTGCGGCTTCATCTGGCTATCGGATTTGCTGAAGCGACGCGGCAGCAACATGTCGCTTAACTTCTCCCGCAAGTTCTTCAATTCGCTGGGCCTGTGGCTGCCCATGTTGGCGTTGATCGGACTGGGCTTCATCACAGCTGGAGGCGATGCAAGTGCCAAACTGGTAATTGCGCTGCTCACGTTGGCAGTGGCCACCAATGCGGCCAGCTATCTGGGTTTCCATGTCAACCACATGGATCTGTCGCCCAATTTCGCTGGCACCTTGATGGGCATCACCAACTGTGCGGCCAATGTTATGAGTATATTGGCGCCTTTGATTGTGGGTCTGATTGTCAAGGACGAGGTGAGTTATTCACATTAGGCACAGCTTGCTCAACTAATCCCTTCTCTTCCTTCTTCTGTCCTGCAGACGGATGCCAGCCAGTGGCGCATTGTCTTCTACTTGACCGCGTTTATCTACTTCATCGGAAATTTGGTGTTCATCGTCTTTGGTCGCACCAATGTGCAACCCTGGAACAATCCACAACCGATACGTTCGATGGCCACGGCCAGGGACGACAACGATGAGGCGGAACGGGCGCGTCTAATTGATTCCTAAACTGGAACTCGAACTCGAACTCGAATTTCTGAGCATTGCAACTGATGTACCTAATGTACTGTACGGTATTAGATGGAATTGATCGTCGATTTAGTTATAGTTATAGCTTGTACCCGCATGGGGTATGTGACGGACATAGCTCTATTGCTATTTATACAACATATACAACTAACTGTTTAATTAATATTATTAAAGTGCTCTCTGTGTGAGGAAACGAACGTTATGTCGTGGTGTACCATGTACAATGTACATATAACGGAAACCAATTTCTGTGTCGGCTGACTGAGATAACGCGCCAATGACATAATGAGTGTCGGTGTCTCCCTCTGTCAGCTGAATGATAAGGAATACCCAACGGAATATTTGAAATATATTAATCGCCTGCCGATGATATAGCAGAACTCCAACAGGTTCAATTCCCATCAGATATGGAGAGAGCTGCGAGCAATGTTCATCTTTATATTTCAGATAATGAGTAATATCAATAGTTTTGGTTTCCCAGAGATAAGATATTATGCATATTCGTGGAATTTCCCTGAAATTTAACTAAATCTGAAGTATCTTAGGTAAGGAAATACTCATTAATATGATTATCTTATATTTTTCATTAGGTTTCTGGAATTAACGGACTATCACGATTACCGGTATTATTATAACAGTTGCAGTTCTACATACGTGTAGATAAGATATTTCGCAAATTCGTGTTATTCATTTGTCTATAACTGTAATCTGAATTATCTTGGAAAGGAATATACCCAAAAATGTTTAGGTTTTAATTTTCTAGAAATGTCTATGTTAACTACGAGTATCAGAATTATTTTAAAGTTTGCAGTTCTCTATAGATAAGATAAACCTAAAATTCGTGTTATTCTTTTGTTTTCATTTAACAGAAATTTGAAGTATTTGAAGGTATATACCAAAATTTTCTTACTATATGACGCTCATCAGTATTATTATAACAGTTTGAGTTCTTCAGAGATTAGATACTACGCACTTTCGAGCTATTCATTTCGTTATATCTGACTGTATCTCGCAACAAGATATACTCATGATTGATATACCCCTATAAATAGTTAATTGCTTTAGTTTTCCCAGTATTTACCCTCTTTATCAGGCCATTATTATACCCACATACTCTTAAACGATTTCGATTCTTTATTCATTTGTTAGTTCTCGTCGTATTGTATTGTACAAAACTTAGGCAGCCTATGTGGTATTATTCATTAAGTTAACGCTAAACTATTTGTATGATCTGTACTATGCTTTATCTACTAGATTTACTACAAATTTCGAGGGATTCGCACATGGAATAAGATAGTTACGATAGTTAAGTGTATTTATGATAACTCTCCAGGGATCGATCTCTCGATGCTCCTTTCTCTCTCTCTGTTTCTTCCTGCTGCTTCGCTTACTCTTTAGACATATTCGTAGTTAAAGCTAAGTAATTACAAGCGGATACGGGTGGGGAGTGGGGAGGGGGATATTGGTTTCTTCGCCTTGCTGACTACGCCCCTGGCGGGCGCTGAGAGCCTCTCACAGGCCTCGTATCGCTGCTCTTATCCTATTTACACGGGTTGTGGGTTGCGGCTCGGCCGGAGCTCAGTGCAGCTTGTGGTTCGCGGGCAGATCCTCGGAGCGTATGCAACGTCCGCGGTAGCAGATTTCCGTCTCGGAGGTAACCTTCGTCGAGGTGGACGTGGCGTAGACCACATGCTCCATCAGATCCTTGTGGAAATTATCCTTCTCCGCATGCGTTGCAGCTGTAGTGAGGGATAGCCCCTCGTCCAGTTCCGCCTCTGGTGTGCTCTCTGTGGGCGTGGCTGGGCGTGTGCGCTTGATGCTCGTATATTCCTGACGCCGCTTGCCAACGGCAGCTAGCGCCGCGGTCGCTGCCTCATCGTCGTTCTCATCGATGGCGAAGAGATCGTGCAGCTGCTGTCGCACCTCGGAGAAGATGCTTGGCTGTGTGTCCAGATCCTCCACATCCACATCGGCTGCTGTGTCCATGCGTCTGGTGGCGCTCTCATCCCCGACGACAGCCAGTGTGGTGGCCAATGTGGTGGCATCGGGTGTCTTGGCGGTGGTCACTTCGTACTCCTCCGGAGTGGTGGGTGCAGCAGCAGTCGTGATGACCACATCCACAACGGAACTGGCTGTGGTTTGCTGCAGCTCGGTCTGTGCCTCTGTGACGGGTGTCAGCGGCGTGGTTGCTTTGGGCTCTGCCTCCACCTCCACCTCCTTTGTCTTTTCGTTGGCAGCATAGAGCGAGTTGTAGATTTGTGGTCCAAGGTTCTGTGACTCCGCCGTCTCAAAGTTCTCCCCGTTGTCGGCGCCGTTGGAGATGCGCGACTTCTTCCACTTGCCACGTCGGTTTAGGCGACTGATGGTGCTGCTAGCAGGCGATTCCGTGGCCTGCTCCTCGGGTACCTTGCCCATGACCTCTTCCAGCAGCTCCGCAAAGGATTTCTCAGGTCTGCAAGGGGAAAAGGATGAAGTCAGTGAGGAGGAACCCCTTTAGGATTAGTTGGACTAACTCACTTTAGGTTGGGTGCCTTCAGGGAGGGCGTAGTGCGCTGTCCACCAGATCCAGCCAGATTGGCAGCTACGTTAAACTCGTAGGTTTCCGGTTGATCTGTGGGTCCGGCAGTGACGATTTCCGGCTCGTTCTCGAACTTGTGCGAGTCTCCCTTGGATGAGTATTTGGGATTAAGGGGTTTGAAACTGTTTGAGTTGGTGTTGCTGTTGGAGCTGACCGTCTCAGAGCTGGGTGACCACTGGGACTCCTGACCCTCCAGCTGGAAGGGCTGCTTGTAGCGACGGCGTGCGGGTTGCTGCTGCTGGAAAAGCTGGTTTAATGGATGCACTGGTTGGTTACTGTCCCTTTCACTTACCTCCTTCTCGGAATGCTCCTGGTTGTAGCGACTCAGCTTGCGCAGATTCGCCTTGGGTGTGCTGTGCTCCGTTTCCTCCTCGGTGGGCGTGGCGCTGGATGAGGCGGGATGCGTTGGACGACGCTGGCGCTGACGCACCTTAACGACGCGGCGTGGCGGCAGGCGAGCACGAATCTAAAAGGGTTAAGTCAGTTAACATGGAAAACGTACTTAACCTCAAAGTGTTTCCTCTTACCGAAGGACGCTCCTCGGCGGGTGTGGTAGTCGTCACAGTGGGCTCTGTGGTGGTGGTGGTGCGCACGCGTGGATAATTGCGACGTATGAAGGGCGAGCGGCGCGTGCTGGTGGTCACTGGCTCCTCCGTTGTGGTTCTCTCTGTGGTGGTAGTGGTGGTGGTGCTAGTCGTGGTTGTCGACGGTGTCGTAGTGGCCAGGGTGGTGTAGATGGGGTTCACCTCGTTGCGCACAAAGGCCTCCGTGGGATTGAGATCCTCCTGGTTAGGGAAGTAGCCGGGTCCATAGTTGTCCTTGGAGAACTCGTTGTAGTGCTGTGCAATCTGCATTGGCTCCAGCAGGCTAGCTGGGTACACGCTGGGCTGATCACCGGAATCGATGCTGTTGCTGGGCGTCACCGTGTACACCTGCTGCGTCTCCGAGGCGGGTCCCTCTGTGTTGCCCACATCATAGGAGCTGGGAATGGCTGTGGGACTGGTGGGACGACGTGAAGGTGCCTTAAAGACTGGATAGTTCTGCTTGAGCACATCACGCTGGTACTCTAGATCCTGATCCTCGTTCTGCTTGCCCGAGTTCTTGGAGTTCTTGTGATGCTTCTTGGGTTTGACCTTCAGGGATTGACGCTCCTCCGTTGTGGGCTGGTAGCGTATGCGGTTCGGGTTGCGCAGCAGAGGATTACGCTGGGTGGCAGGTCGTCGCGTGGTGGTCTGCGTCGACTCCTCGCCGTTTTCGGAATTGGCCCTGCTGGGGAAGGGACGACGAATGCGATGTGTGGGCAGCTTGGCATTGCTCTCAGATTCAGAGTAGGATACCGAGGAGGTGGTGACCACCTTGGAGACGGCAGGCTTGCGTGTGCGTAGTGCGGGACGTCGCGTGGGGCGTGCCTCCGGCTCAGGTTCATTGAGGGGCGTCGTCGGGGCCGGCAGCCTGTTCTTCTCCTGCAGATTGTTCACCAGGCCGGGAATGTCCGGAGTCAGTGGCGGCAGCTCCGAGGGAATATGATAGGGATTGGGCTCGTATTCCACGTTGGTGTTGTCCAGCACCTCGTTCTGATTGTAGCTAGGGCGATGATTGAGTGGCGCCTGCGCGTGCGGATCCACGTTGTAACCCACATCGGAGGTGGTCACCGGCGTGTAGATGGTTACACGTTGCTTGCTCTTCTGCGTTGTCGTGGGCAAGGGAGCTTCGTAGTCCACGGATGTGGGGGTGTACTGCACCTGCTCGAAGGGAGGATTCGTGGTCTGTGGACGCTGGCGGAAGGCATCTTGCTGGCGGAAGTATTGCTTCATGCGCTGCTCCTCCTCGGCGGCGGTGGTGGCAGTGGGTGGACGCGTGGTGAGGCGTGGCAGTTGCTCCTGCACTGACTGCAGCTGTGGGTAGAGTTGTCCATTGGTGCTAGTGAAGTCCACTTGGGGCCTGGAGCCGTAGGTGAAGAGCGTCTGTGGTGGCAGCGTTGTCGAGGTGGTCGAGCTGGTCGTCGTCGTGGTAGAGGTGGAGCTGGTGGAGGGCAGCGTGCTGGGTTTGCTAGTCAGGGTGCTGAAGAAGTCATCGCCTCCGATCTGGTTGAGCGTGTCGAAGGGGTTGGGCGTCTTGGCAGGCGTACGGTACACGGCAGGTTGCTCCTGTACCACGTGCTGTGGACGCTTCTTGTGCTTGTGCCGCTCCTGCTTGGGTGGGCTCTGCTGCGTCTGTTTGGGTGAGTTCACCTCCTGAATGCCATCCTGCACGTAGTAGTAGCTAAACTTGTTGCCTCGCGTGGGCGCAGGACTAGAAGGTGCGCGCTGTGCAGGCGTGGTGCTGTCGAAGGGATTTCTAGTGGACTGTAAAGGACGTGTGTCCTTAGCACGGTTGATTACTATTGAACCGACATGTGGCTCGGGCAAGAGGATCTTGTTGAAGCCGTTAGGGGTGCGATAACTAAGCGGAGCCACAAAGAAGGAGACGTCGTTGAGATCCCTTGACTGGGTAAGTTGCGACAGGTAGGGCAAATCGAACTTGACATAGCCCTCGGGAATGGGCATTCCTGCGGGACCGACGAAGATCTGCGGCGTCTGCTTGGAGGGTGCATCGATGACAGAGATGGAGTGCGCATTCCGCAGGGCGGCAACCACATCCGACTGTGTGGGACGCGTGTTGGGACGCAGCAGGAACATGGCCAGCGGAGGCTGATGCGCCTTGGGCTTCGGCTTCTGCGTGGGGATTGGCAGCTGCTGTGGGATCTGCTGCTGCGGCTGGGCATAGCTCTGGAAGATATGCTGCGGCTGCGAGGTGGTTGGTGCTGCTTGGCCGGGCTGTGGTGCCGGCGCCGCCAGCAAAGAAATCACTGGCCACAGGACTGGGATCCTGTGTATAGAACTGATTGATCTGGTATGGATTGACGGCGGGTAATCCCGCGTTGACGTTGAACTTGTTCACCTCAAAGTTGCTAGACCCAAGGCCGGCGGAGGATTGTCCCTGCTGCTGCTGGCGCTGCTGCTGGTTGTAGAGCGTGTCGTAGGGCACGTAGAGCAGCTGCACCTCCTGCTGAGGATTGGAAGATGCAGGAGCAGCCAATGGTGCTGCTGGCTTGTTCAGTCCGAAGATGGACTCTGGTTCGGGATCTACGGGAAACACCTGAGGGGTCACACTCTGCAGTGAGGCTTGCGTGGGCTGCAGCGGTTTGCCATGTGCCTTCACCGGCAACGTATCCTGAATGTAGTTCTGCTGGTGCAGCGGCTTGCTCAGCGCCTGCGCGAAGGGTTTCTGGTAGTCGGGGAACTGTTGCGGCGGCTGGCCGAACAGCGAGGGCGGACTGAAGATGGAGGAGGGCGCGGGAAGGCCACCGGGACCGCCAAAGGAATGTTGAATTTGGTAGCCCGTTTGCAGTGTGGGTGGGGACTGTGCCTGGGCGGCGCTGCCGTCGTTGTGGAAGGGCATCTCGAACTTAAAGAAGGACTGCGACGTGGGTTCCTGACTGGCGCTGGCCTTCAGTGGGGGAGGTCCCTGGTGACGTAGGGGCAACGCTTGCGCCGCAGCCGGAGAACCGCCGGGGAAGCGTTGGAACTGATAGGGAAAATCAAACTGGTTGCCGGTGGGCTTGGCCAGCTCGCCAAAGCGTGCGCTGGGCGGAAACGTTTGCGAGTAGGTCAGCACGCGTCCATTGCCCGAACGATCCTTGCCGCTCTCGTCCAGCGGCTGCGCTAGGGGCACCCAATCAAGGGAGTCTACATCGGGACTGCCCACCGATTCTAGTTGACGTGACCATTTGCTCGTTGACTCCTGCTGCGTCTGGGCGAGCGCGACAGTGGCTAGCAGGCATAGCCACAGTGCGATTAGTTGCGGACGTCGCGTCATAGCCAAAGTGCCTGTAAGAAAAAGAGAAAGAAGAAGGGGTAGGTGGTTACTAACTGTGGGTCAGCAAAGATCTCTGGTGCAGTTCGTGCTGTGGAAATAATTGCATAATTGGTAATGGGTTAAGGTAGGGGGATCACTCTCCTCCTACCCCCTTTGATCGATCTGATCGGCTTAGATTCCAATGCGATCTTGATTCTTGAGTCACGACCGGCTGCAGAAACCTGTTAGCTCCCTCTCGTCTAACCAGGTGAAAGGTTGCTCCAGCCACCAAGCTGGTAATTGCCGCTCTTGGACTTGGCCAAGTGCAAGCAGGCTTCAAGCCGCAAGCTGCAAGCTCGACGGGTTTGTCCGGCTTAGCTTGGCTGGCCAGGCAAATTGCCATAATCGCGCACTTGTTTGTCATTTGCTCAATGCGAGAAATTGCATTCAAATCAAATGATCGATAATTTCATTTCAATACGTATCGATAAACGGTGATCGGACTGATCGCTCCACTGATCGCTCAACTGAACGTTGAACTGTCAATTGATTTCCTCATTGCGCGATGATTTTGCATATGCCATATGCGGCTGCTCTTCGCTTATTCTCTCCCCCCTCCCCCCTCTCTCTCTAAGTCTCTCTTAATTGCATCATCATTATCAAGGGGCACACACATACACTGAGCGAAACGAAAGTCAACTGACCAGTGGGGATGAGGAGCGTGTGTGAGCGCGAACTGATCGACTAACTGGATAACTGCAGCGCGCTGATCACTTTCGTTTTCACTTTTCCACTGTGTGTAAGTGTAAGTGTGTGTGTGTGTGTGTGTGCTAGTGCTGTTATTGTTACCGTTGAGAAATGAGAAATGCACATGTGCTGGCAGCGGATGCCGCAGCAGGGGCAGCAGATCGCGAGGCAGAGCGCGCTTGACCAGATCAGAGCGCAGACCCCATTAAAATGGGTTAAACGAAAGCAAAAGCTGCAAAAAAATAATGCGAAATATCGTAACAACGGAACGGAAGGAGGAGAAAGAGACAGGAGAGAGGGAAGAGGGGAGAAGAGATGTGGAGACAGGAGCGTAAGAGAGCAAAGCGCGCGGACCGCTACAGGTGGCACAGTGAAAGAAGAAAGTTCAGTGAGTTGAGTGAGTGAGTGCAAGCGAGAGGGAGACAGAGAGATGAGTGAGCGGGAGAGAGAGGTAAAACTGTGGCTGACAGGCAAATAATAGAAATTAGACACACTTGCGGTCAGCTTGTGGCAGGAGGCCAGTCAAACCCGTCGCCACAGCCGACTGGCCACAACGAGTGCACTTGAAACACAGTTGCAACTGTGTTGGTGTTGCTGTATCTGTATCTGTGAAGTTGTGTCTGTATCTGCATCTGCAGCTCAGCCCACAACAAACGAAAGTGAAATGCAACTGCAGTTGTGCCCTGTGCACGAACATTTCCCTTTCAAGGAAAGTGCCAGCCCGCATTCGGGCCTTTTAGCCTTGAAGCTGGGCCCAGTTTAATGGCGCCGCGCTTGGCCAACTGCTAGCCGGATGTGTGCACGCGAACCACAGAGCCGCGGGCTCTTAACGCGATAACTTTTATTTATCGTCACTTTTGGGCATGCTCCCAAAAACCGAAAATCCGCTTACCAAGGGGGCGGGGCTGGAACCCCGACGAAGCCAATTGCGACGCAATAACAGGCACAATTTGTGGCATTGACATTGCCTCATCGATGCCAGTGTGTGTGTGTGTGTACGTTGTAGGTGTGCGGCTTACCTGGGTGTGTACAATTGTCGGCGACACGCCCACAGACAGACAGACAAAATATAAACCTCAAACTCACCATAAACAGCGACAACAACAAGGTGAAGTGACTCAAGTCTCCAACGGGCGCTTCTGGCGGTTTCTTCTGCTGCTTCTTCTGCTTCTGCTTGGTTTGTTTTGGGTAACTCTGCAAATCGAGAAAATATGCAAATAATCTTGAATTAGTGTTGAAACTATTGCAACATGGGGCAGGTTGAGTTAGACTGCAGTTGGAATACGCTAACTTAAGTTTAAGTGGACTAGGAATCGCCTCCATCTTCAATATGCACTAAGTACTCTTTCCAAAATAGATATCTTTTTATAGATCTTTTCTAGAATCTTTTTAAAAACTAATCATATATACTTTCCTCTTTGATATTGTCTCTTAAATGACTTAAAAGAAAATACATAACTTAAAATAATTTTATATAAATAAAATTTGTCTAGAAATCTTTCATAGTTGTCATATTTGATCTCTACTTTCATCTTCTAAGAAATAAAAATTAAAAAGAATTTTCTCAAAGGTTAAAATCTCTTTTAACTTCTAAACTCTGACACTGTGCTAGTTAGCAAGCAATGCCATAAGAAGCTCTTGCTTAAGTCAAAGTTTCCCAACAAGTTCTCCCATTGTCATCAGCCTACTCTGCCTTGGTTAGGGTATACCCTAATGTATGCAGACCTGCAGCAAGTATTTTGCCAGACATGAGCGTACTTAATGTGCACTAAGTAGTTGTGGCTGAGACTCAGACTCAGACTGAGGCTGAGACCCACGTTGCGATGTGTGTTGCAATGCCGCCAACAATAGTTATAAACAAATACAGTAACAACAATAAGTACAGCAATAAATACAGATAAAGATACAGCTACAGCTACAGGCACAGCTATAGCAACTTTGGGATATGTTTTTAATTGCACTCGGACTGCAAATCAACGCCTCGTCGTTTCACTGGCGCTCTGTCTCGTTGTAGGCCACGCTTTGTTGGTTTCTATTGGGTGTGGAGCAGCCTCACTGACAACGCCTGCAGATACAGCAGCGGCTTGAGATACAGATACATTTTAAGTGTGAGTCGAAAAACTGCAGCAGCGTCGCGATTATCAGAGCAAATCGACGCACTGCAGATTTGGCAATGGGCACAGACAAACAGACAGACAGACAGACAAGAAATGTGCGTCAGCTTTTGACCCAAGCGGGGCACGCAAACAATTTATGAGTCAACGTGGCCAACTGCCAATTTGCTGCCACAGGCCAATTGGCAGTTGCCAAATTGACGAGCGAACTAATTGAAATACCTCAAGAAAACGAGGCACAAGTCGGGGGGGAATTGTGCAACAGTCGAATTTCGTATACGTCTTAATGAAGTTTTTCCCACTACTCCAACTGTACGATCCAAGTAGTTAACTGTTATGTCTTGCACCCCCCTTCTCCCTCCTCTCCTCCACACTCGTCGCATTCCTTTTGGGCCAATTACTCAGCCGGAGCTCGCGTTCGAAGCAGGCAAATTTATGGCGATATTATTGGGCCCGTCACCAAAGGTAGACAGCGGGGGGAGGGCAGTACGAAAATTTATGCGCCAAGCGATGCCATTGAACTCCAATGAAAACGAAAGCGACAATGAAATGCATTTTATAGCCACACGGGGAGAGTAGAGGGGGTTAGTGCCCCCGGCTAGTTTGACTGCCGGAAAATTCAATTTCAATTTGCCTTTTTTTTGTGCCGCTTTTCCAAGTGGGTGTGTGCCCAGCAATGATTTGTTGCTTTTGCTGTTGTTGTTGCTGTCGTTTCCTAGACTAATTCCTCAAATTTTATGCGGCGCAGAAAGCAACGTGAAATGCCTCAGATTATTAAACGGAATGTGAATTTCACGCACCTCGCGGCCAACTTTCATTTTCGTTTGCTTTCCAAATGAGCGCCCCCTTTTGCCCCCCTCCTGGGCACGTACACCTGCTTAGCTTCCAAATATGTTTGCCGCCCGCCTCGTTAAGCAGCCGCGTTGCGCAACCTCAAGAATTTATGTGCCGCCAGAGGGCGCATTAGCATGAGCTAAGCGTTTCGAAAGTCGTACAAATTATGCATTGTAATCTCTCAGATCTGTTATGTTATGTCATTAATGAGCGATGATAATGGCTAAGAATTTGCTATATCATTTTAAAGTTGAACTGAGGCAGGTCACTGACAATTTTTATAATTTTTTAAATTATTTAGAAAGTTGTAAAAAAACGAAAATAATTTCAAGAAAATCTTCTTTATGTTTGTTAATGTTTTTGCTTGGTTGACCTTAGGTTATTATTTGACAAATTTTATTATATATTTCTAAACAATTTCCTTAAGCTCCTTAAGCAAGTTTCATGAAACTGGCCATGCAAACAGCTGAGTTCGCTGAGGTCTAACGAGACAACACAATTTTAATGACCCGCCACAGCATATGCAACTCAAATCGATAAACAATAGCTGGCTTAATTTTCACCATTTATCACAGTCAATAAACAATGCGTTAACATCGTAGAAAACTAATTGAAAATTCCGAAAATCTTTTCTATTTATTATTCCCGATGCGTGACGCAGTTCGATTTGTCCACCGATTTGTTGTTGACTCATGCGAGCTGGAAAGCGAAAGTGAAGATGGGCGTGGGACACGACAGAAAGGTGCGTGTAAACATGTTGTGGGGAGACATGCTCGATGAAGCAAGAATGTGAAGAGGAGCTTGGACAGCAAAGTTGGTACAAACAATTTGCACAAGCACAATGTATCGATAAATATCGATAACTTAATTTGCATTGCGTAAGGTGCGCAAAAAGCACAAAGCGGATCTGCTGCGCTTAATGAGCGAAACAGGCAGTTAAATTTGTACAAATTGCAGAGTATTTACTTGTAGGAGGGGGTAGAGGGGCAGCTGCAGTAGGGAGGATTACCGTAACTCGATCGGCAGTCGATTGATTTCGCAGCCAAAGTTGCGCAAAGTTGGCTAATTACCTTGGGCTCTCCTCGCGTTGTTCAAGTGTTTCTTAACCGAGCCCGCAAACAATGTGACAATTGCCAAATAACTATATATAACTATATATCTGTACATATATTTATATATATATGGATCGTGCAGCGTCGTAAAGCAGCAAAACAAAATGAAACAGAAGCCGCCAAGCGACGACGCTGGCCCCAATTGCGAGCGGGCCAAGTCAAGTGAAGAAGAAAGCAAAAGTTGCACGGCCAACAAAGCCAGTTGTCTCTGTCTGTGTGTGTGTGTGTGTGTGCTGGTGTGTGTGTGAGCTATTCTGGCCACTGTCGACTTATGCAATCTGCAATCTACATACGACTAAATTGCGGTCTTTAGATCGCAGTTAGATTCAGATGCACACATTGCCAATCAGTCCACATCCCGGCGCGACGCGACGCGGCGCTACGTGTGACTGTGGGAAAAAATATTGCACGGCAAATAAAACAACAACAACAACAACTTGTTTTCTAGTTTATGGCTGAGAGAGACTCAAGTCTAGAGTCTACGGTCTAGAGTCGATCCAAATTGGCCGCGACTTGTGACACGACGAAGTTGCTGACTAATCGACAGGCGATCGGTCGATCGGGCGATCTGTCGCACTGGCAGCGCACCCAGGAGGCAACTCCAACAGCAGCAGCAGCCGCGGCAGCAGCTCACGATTTACAACAACAATTACAACAGCCTTCGGGTATTTGCTTATGTCTCTCTTGTTGTTGTTGTTGCTTTTGTTGTGCTACAATTGAATTTATTTCGTGTGCCTGCAAAATTGTCTTTTGATCTCGGCGCGTGGGGTGGGAGAGGGAAGGGGGGGAGGGGGAGTAATATCTGGAGTATACTCGCCGACTCTTGGGGTGCTGCATCAATTTATTAAGTGATTTTATGATTGTTGCTGTTAGCGTTAATTGTCTAGTTCGTGTCTTAAGTCTTTGATGACTCAAGGGGCTTGGCAAAGTTTGTGTCCTAAGTCTTTTGTTTACTATGCAGATAATTATTCAAAATTTTTAATGCAGCTCAGTAGCGACATGGGGGCGGCGAGTTCAACAAGTTTGTTGAGTTTGTGTCTTAAGTCTTTTGTGCCACAAGCTTATCATAATCGGACCCGTTTTATATAACACGCGAAGAGAGTAGCAGCTGACAAAGAAAGTCAAGCAAAGCCAAGTCAAGCTCACTGGAGGCATAAAGATTATAATCTGATAATTAAGCGCGAAGAGTCACTATAAAGATACAGATAAATATGCAGCGGAATGCCCGGGAAAGCTGCGCGTAGTAGAAACAATGCTAAGTAGCTGGGCCAAAAAAAAAAATGTTGTAACTTTTGAAATGAGAGAAAGAGTTAGTCGAAGATCTTAGCTAATCAGTTCTGATCTGATCAGGAAAAACATCATCATTAAAAAAACATACGCAAATCTCTCTGGCCATGTTCGATGGCAACCGCAATGGGCACGTGCGCCACTGCGGCGGCTACTGGCATTGAGTAATGAGCTTGGGCGGGCCGGGGAAGAGCCTAAGGTCTGCGCATTTGCACGTTTCACTTTCGTTTGAAGGCGAAAAAAACTCGACGCTGTGGCACGCGCTGCAGGCAGCAGCAGCAGGGCGTGCAGGAGGGTCAGCGGTTCATTTATGGATTCGTACGGGGGCTGTCGATAAATGTGATTGAGGGCTAAGCAAACAGAGAAAAAGCGCTTCGCAGTTTAAGTTTGTTTTCTTGACACTTTCGCGACTTTTTTGTTGTTGTTGCTCGACGTTTTTTTTTTATTGGCATTGGCCGACGCAGCGGCTACGTGATTTCGGCCACTGCCAAAGGCTAAAAAAAACAACGACGTAGCCTGCGTTTATTGTAATTAGAAAGTATTTAATTTCCAAAACGTCGCCGGGGCAGACAGAAAGAGAAATAAGAGAAATATATGCTATATATACGTATGATGTATGTGCGCAGTGAATTCCATATAAATATATAGCATAAAAATCAAATGCGAGCGCAAGTTTCGCTTTTAATTTCGCCGTCGTTGTTGTTGTTGCGTTGGTAAAAGCCAAAATGACAACAAATGCCGCAGACATTAGCTTCGTTATGGGCATGCCACACATGTCGACAGGCAGACGTACAGCTAGACGGATAGTTGGCCAAGATGATGGGCCATTGAAAGCGAAAATAAGTTTGGCCCCGTCGCGTTGTCGACGCGATGTTGCTGCCTCGTTTATGTAAATTGTCAGAGATAAACAAGATTTTCCCTTTGGGCTTTTCGGTTTTTCTGTTTCCCGAAAATTTCACTCGAGTGAAAATTGGGTTAGAGCTGCACATAGAATGGACCATGATGGCTATCTTTATGAGGCTTTGTGTCAACAATAGCTGCTGCTGCTGCTAGCTACATTATTGAAGCGTCTGCCGCGTGTGTGTTGCATGCAGCAGATGAAAACGTACAAAAAAATATAGAAAAATTTCCAAATAATTAGAGCATGAAAATAAACGGCAAATTGCCTCAGCGACCAAGTCGATTTGCGGCGTGGCAAGCAAGCCAATATGTGTGTGTGTGCGTGTGAGTGTGCCACATGAGTGTTGCTACAAATTTCTATTTGCCTTTTTTGGCAGCTTCCTCTGCAGCTGATGGCAGCAGCTACTTACCGCTTCAACTCAACTTGCCGCAAGTGGGCAGCACTCCGTGTGTGTGTGTGTGTGTGTGTGTGTGTGCGTGTGTGTGCGTGTGTGTTTCTCTTTCACCGCTTAGCTCGATTAATGTTTTAATTTTTATTTAATTTGCGGAATTAACAGCAAAAACGAGTCGCGTTGCGCGTTGCGGGGTCGAGAAATCCGTTGCAAATAAACGGTGCAACGAACGAACGAACGAACGCGTCGGGCAACAAAATTTCACTTGCTATAATCGCATATATATATATCAGATATACTGTAACTGTATAACACACTGAGTGCCAGGAAGCAAGCAAGCACGCACTTTCGATTCACTTTTGATTTGAGTTTCGAGTTCGGTTCCACTGTGCAGCCGTTTAACAGTTTAGTCGGGGAGCTGACGCGTCTGCATGCTCGGCGTGCCGTTAACAGACTGAAGAAATGAAAAGCGTCTGTGGCCAAAAGTAAGTAAGAGTGGTTTGGCTGCGGCGGCGCGGCGGCTGCGCGACTGCGCGACTGCGGTTCGGTTTTCTTCGACGCTCGCGGCGCAGTTGACGCCAGCTGCGGCGTCGTTGGCGACGTCGGCGTCGTTAAGTGGCTTTTAAAATTTGTAGCTGCAGCTTTGCTTTGGCGTTGACCACAAAACTGTTAACTGTAACTGTAGCAACTCAAGTCGCTTATGTGGTTAGTTTTTGTTGTTGCTGCTCTTTCTGGTTTGCTGGCAAACAAAAGACTTAGGCAACAAACTTGCATGATTCTGCCACAGGAATTTCAACTTTACACCGAAAATGCAAATTAGTCGCAGTAGCAGCAGAAAAAAAATAGTCAAAGTCGCTTTTGCAACTGTCGCACAGCTGGAAAAATCGATTTGCAGTTTTTCAGCTTGAAACTAGCTAAAATGAATCATGTGCTTAGACAGCGTGCTCTGCATTCCCCTCCCTCTCTTCGCTCTGTGACTATAACTTCATTGACTCATTGCCATGCCAAGAGATCCGTATAGCAAGCTTTAATTGGCTTTACACACACATGTGTGTGTGTCAAGTGTGTGTGTGTGTGGTGTGTGGAGTACGCTCAAGGTCGGCCACGCTTTGGCTCGATTCTGTTACAGAAATTCCATTGTGTGTCTGATTAAATTGTTCGACTTGTTTTGCTGTGGAGGGCAAGCGGCTTATTGTGCTGCATTATAGCCAGAAAAGAGCTAAAATTGTTATACATTTTTAGCCTAATTTTTAGTACTTAGTTTAGTTGCAAAAGAAGCTGTAAAATTTTTGGTTTTTCTTTGACTTACTTCCTACTTTGGCTAAAACATAAACTAGCTACATTTTTGGCGTTTTTCCACTGCGCAAAAGCCTAGCAGGAAACTAAACGTTTCCACTTCAAATTGTATGCAGAACATGTGAGTACAATAGATCGATAGATTCACTTTTGGCTGTGGCGCTTCCCAGCGCCTTGGGCGCCTTGGGCTTTATCGCTGCTTTGTCTTGTCAGAAATTGGCCTTAAATGTTTTCTTAGCGGATTTTTCTATAACGCAATTAAAAGATTCTCAGACTCGTCTAGGTTTCCGCTATGCAATTGCTTTTTTGTGAGACTTTTATGGATCGTGGAAATTAAGTTAATTAGCATACACAGCACAAGAGGCGCGTTCAATGACTTGGCCAAAATGGTGGCCCAACTTGTTGCACGCAGAAACCTGTCAGAGGACAGTGCAATGACAGCAGGAGCTGAGCCTGAGAAGAGGCAGAGTTGTGGCGGCTACTTGTCACTTTCCCGCTGAGTTATGCGTTGTGCGTACAATTAATTTTTGGCCAGGCTGTAGCATGATCTATGGCCTACGCCGTGGGCATGCATTGAAGCGTGCAGACACTTCCGGCCAGTTGAGTGCGATGTAAGTTCTGGCCTGAACTGACTTTCGTTTTCAGCTAACTACGCCGAGAATCGAGTGGCTGGTGTGCTGCAATTACAACACTGCATTGACCTTTTCACAGACGCCGAGGCTTGTCTGGGGATTGGCCTGAGTCGAGTGAGTCGAGTGAGTCTCACGCCCAACACGCCCGGCAAATGCCACAACCGCTTGAAGCACCTGCCACGACGACCTTCAGCCTTGTCTGTTTCTGTTTTTGTTTCAGTTTGTTTATTGTTCGCCAGCTGCTTGGTTTTTCGCGGCGCGTATGCGGAAAACATTAACCAGATTTGCATAAAAGGCGCGTAAATATTTTCGTGCCACATTTTCTCAGGCAACTCGCCCAAATTTGGGGCAGCCTTAGTAGAATCGGGTAGAGACAACTCAGGACCATATTGCATTTTCTGATGCAATGACGATGATGACGATGACAAGTGGTGGCAGTGCATCAGGCGCCAGAGGATTATGCAATCGCAACTTGCCCCACCACATTTGGCTGACTGCAAAGACGCATCGACGCATTGAGGCATCGGCTGCGTTGCAAGTGCCGTCAGCGGTTTTGTTTTTTTTTTGGTGCACGAAACTAAAACAACTTTTTGTGCCTGCTTACCCCATTTCCCCATCTAGCCACATTCACTCCCGCTGCTGCCCCAGTGTCGCTGCCTGCCCGTGGCTGGTGCCAAAAATGCGCCTTATGCGATCGCCATAAACGCTGCCACATGCGAGACTCGCGAAACACTTCCTGCTGCGGCGCATTGGTCAGATGTGGTTGAAATCTGCTCGGCTCGTAAACTGGATCTATGGATTACAAGTGCGCCCCAGAGAGAAAAAGCCCACCAGACGCCAGAGTTGGCCAGCAACCACAGGCGGCTACAGACGACTGCAGATCGTTGGAGGTTTCCTTCCTTATGTTTACAGAAATGGGTTAAGCGAATATTTATTTGCCTTTGCTGTTTGCTCATTAGGCTCAGGCAAGGGGTATGCGCGACTAGGATTGTATAGGGAATTTTTGAGATTTTGAGCAGCTTAACATATACTTTATATTGCTTTCTAATCTAGGGCAAAGCAAACCAATTTATGTAGTCGATTATGTGGCTCAAAATATACCACAAAGTTGTAGAACATTCTCGAGCGCCCCTCGAGAGTTTGCCCCTTCCCTACCCTGGTCATTTCCTCGATTCTTATGCAGTTCTACTCAGCGTCCACGCCGCGTATACTTAATGGTCTTATATAAGTGCAGCATTTCGAGCTTCCGCTGTACGGCGCCGCTCTCTGACGCGAGCAGCGCAATTAAAATTTTGTAATATGGCGACGTAGTGAAAAACTGTGGCAAAGCATGCCGCGCTGCCGACGTCGCTGCCGACTGTTAACGGCCGCGTGGAATGTTTGTTTTGTCGGGGCACAAATAATTCGGCCGCTTTCAAAACGATTTTCAATTTCACTGAATGCTCAAATACTTGTAATATTCATAGGCCTCGCACCTGCCAGAGTGAGTGCAAGTGTGAGTGCGAGTGTGAGTACTCGAGTGGCGCTGTGAGTGTTCGCATGATAATTATGCATGCGGCGTATTAAAAGCCTTAGAAACATTCGAATCAAGCCAAATGAAATTGAAAACAAATCGAAAACGAATAAGCCGGGGGAAGGGAAAGGGGGAAGGGGTTAGGGGGTAGGGGGTATAATTTCACTTTCCTTTCCCTAGTTGGTTGCACCGGCAACTGCATTGCATTTCAATTGTGTGTTTGCTTTGCCGCTCTTCAGTTTGTTCGAGCAGCTCCTCAAAATCAACTCGAAATCGACTCGATTCGAAGCCGAAGTGACGTGTTAATTGCGGCCTGCACAACGTGTGAATCGTGTGAGGAACTGCAACTGGGCAACGCTGGGAAACTGCTACCAGTGACTGTCAGTCAGTGACTCGAGTCACTGTCAGCGAAAGCCAATCCACAGTGTGCGTGTTTCAAGCCAAGAAGCAGAAATTTGCGCGAATTTCACTGCCAAAAAAAAAAAATAGAGCCAAATGCCAAATGTAATTGAAATTACGTGTCTGCCGGAAATCGAAATTGCCAATTGCCTTGATGTCTGCCTGGGCTCAGATCACGATGACAACTGGCTGCAGATCAACGCTGTGGCATGCCGCAGCCAAAAGTCACGCAGATTTTGTTCGTGCCCAATGCGGGTCAAGCCCAGTTTCGGTTTGCAATTCACAATTTACTGTTAACGAAACAGTTTTTCGAAATACTCCACAGCCCTAGGCAGTTCCTTACACCCCTACGTCCCTCCCCCGCCCTGCCTGGCTGACAGACTCAAGTGCAACTTGTACAAGTTGTGGGTGCGTTGCGGCTCAAGTCGGCGCCTTTTGCCTGGTGAAACTTTCTTGTTAACGCTTCGAGTGCGCTTCTATTTTGACATTACTCTGCATGGAAATTAGTAACAACAACAACAGCAGCAGCAGCAGCAACAAGGGGAAACAACAACATCGAACAAGCCGCAATGCGGACTCGCCTAATGAGCAGCGCACAACGCTGCGTATGCGCGATGCGCCGCATTGCCAAGCGGGGCAGAGCGCTTGTCCAAGCGCGCCTTTGCTGGTCATGGGGCGCACTTCATGCCCATGTGGATAGCGGCGCATTAATGCGTTGCCGTTGTCAGATACCCTGCAAAGCGGCGTGGCATGGTGTGGGGTATGCAAGACGCTAAAGTGAGAGGAATTTATTTACAGTGCGCAGGGTATACGTTAACGTATGAAATTAATTTAAAATTATTTAAATATATTTTTAAGAATTTAAAAATATTTAATATACATTTAAAAGATTTAAGTAAAATGTAAATGAAAATAATAAAAATTACATTTAAATCGATTCAATAAAATTAAATCAAATTTAAAAGAATTTTGAATATTTTTCAGAAATATTAATTATAAAATTTTTGATTTGATATTAGAGAATAATTATTTAAATATAGCCAAAAAAAATTTGATCAATTTTTATTTTTTTTTAATTAAATAAATAAATAATAAATAAATAAATAAAATTGTTTATAAATATTTAGACCCTTAAATTGAGTTAATATTCATTAAAAACTATTTATTATTTATTTTTTACAGGGTATTTTCACAGTCGTGCCACACCCGTTACTTGCATGCTTAATTGTTGCTGTTTGTTTGGTGTAAATTATTTAAAAACGCGCTCTCACTCGGTCATTTGTTGTTGCTGTTGCTGCTGCTGCTGCCGCTGATGTTGTTGCTGTTGTTAATGTTAATCATACGCTGAATTGCACTTTATACACACATGTGTTATCTAAGCAGTTGCTGTTGTTGTTGTTGTTGTTTTTGACTGACAATTGACAAGTGCTTTGCGTTGATTATGTAAAGTGATTTTTTGCTATTATTATTATTTGTAATTTCTGCCAGGAGATGTCCCCCTTTCCATACGGAACACTCCCCAAATGTGCAAGCTGCCCACACTAGACAGAGAGAGAGAGAGGGGGATAAACACACTGACATAGATATTATAAATACGATATGTTGCACATAATGATCAAATCACGCGGCAGACAAATCTCAATCTCCATCTGCAACTTCATCCGCATCCCCGACAGTTTCGGCTCAATCTCTGCCAGCTGCAAAGCGCGCGGCCAGAGCAGGTTCTGTTGGCGAAATCGAGTTAGTAGCTAAATAAAACATTCAATTTTTTATTTCTCCTATTTTTTTGATAAAGCATAACACGACGTTGGCGACGCGACGCGACGCGCGGCATTGCATAAGTGCGCGCTGCATAAAGTGGCCGAAATTTGCGAAACGCAGCCCCAGTTGCAATTTCATGCATGCCGAGCTTTGTGAGCGACCAACGACAGCAGCAACAACTACAAATCATCTAGAGCAACAACAACTACAACTACTACAGGGGGTCCAACCTCCTTTGCGCGCATCTGGTGGGAAAGTTATCGAACGAAATTGCGAATTGGCAAAGAAATGAAATATTTTTATTTGATTATTCAGTTTTTTGCGCTATTTACTTTTTGGCATTGCACGCAAAGCGTAGCGTGAAGGGCAAATACGCTTAACGAGCGTTCGCACAATAACCGATATAACCGATATACCCCGCAGGCAAGGCCAAATGCGGTATATACAGTTTGTGTAAGGCAAAGAAAAGAAAAAGAGGAAGTGCAAATATTATATAGAAGCTGCCTAGAACAAGCAGCGAATTTTCTAAGAATTTGTTGAACTCTGTGCAGGGTATTCAGAAGTTGAATATGCTCCCTTTTTCTCCCAGTGTTTGTAAATATTTTGAAATAGCGCGTGCGTTGCGCGTTATGCACGACATTTGGCGCAACTTTTGGCAAATTACAAAGGAACACAAAGAAAATTGAAACAAGAAACAGCGAAAAGATAAACAGCAAAAGCAAATAGAATAGAATACAAAAGCAAATCATAAAGCGAAACAAGTGCTAGCTCAATTGGGCGTTCAATTGATAGCGAAAGCAACAGCAATAACAAAGAGAGATAGAACTAACTGTAGATAACAGCAAATAAACAAAAAAGCTTTTGCTGTTTACACAGTCTCTGCTTACAGTTTGACAAGCACTGCCAAACTGTACACGCTCACATATACACACAAACGCACGCGCCGTTTCACATTGTTGCCGTGCCCCCTTCGCAGAGGGCGCTGCTCGCATCAGCATCATCAGCCGATGTCTGCAGCAATGATAAGTTTGCGCGTGTCGTTCAATTAGAACCCAACACGAAGTTGACTTCGTGAGAGCCGAGCGACTGAACTACGCTCAGCAAGAGCGCAAGAAAGAGCGTAACTGAGAGCGTAACTCAATCGTTTAGAGTTGTCGGCTCGCCAGCAGCTAGCGAAAATTAGGGCGACAGATTGATTTCACATAGCACCTGCTGCACACTCGGCAACCCTGGCGCAGGCGCTGGAATGCTGTCGCACTACGTGACACTTGCCGTCGCCTGTTGGGCAGCCGGCCAGCTCAGTGTGCTTTTGGCAGTGATCCGATCGTGTAGAACTTTCGGCGTTTATCCATTCTAGTTCGTTTTTCCCCCTATACCACAGGTGGGTGAGGCACGCCTCCCGCTGTGCTTATATAACATGTTTGTGATAACTTATTAATTGTTTGTTATCCACTTACAGATTGCATTATGTCGATTCGCATTGTGTCGCAGTCTCTGCTCAGCGCCTGGAACCAGACCCTGGTGCGTGGCATGTCCACCCAGGGTGGCTCCAAGAATATTGGTTTCGTCGGTCTGGGCAACATGGGCGGCCACATGGCCAGCAACCTGATCAAGGCCGGCCACAAGCTGCACGTCTTCGATATCTCCAAGCCTGCCTGTGATAACCTCAAGGCCAAGGGCGCCACCGTGTACAGCAAGACCGCTGAGCTTGCCCAGAACTCTGACTTCGTTATCACCATGTTGCCCAACAACGACATTGTCAATGCTTCGTACGAGGAGATGACCGCCGAGGGCGTCAACAAGAACACCTTCTTCATTGACTCCTCCACCATTGATCCCGTGCTGGTCAAGTCGCTGCAGAAGCGCATCAGCGCCAAGGGTGCCCGCTTCATCGATGCCCCCGTCTCGGGCGGTGTTCCCGGCGCCGAACAGGCCACCCTCACCTTCATGGTGGGCGGCACTGAGGCAGAGTACAACACCGTCAAGTCTGTGCTGGAGTGCATGGGCAAGCGTATCACCCACTGCGGTGACTACGGCATGGGTCAGGCTGCCAAGCTGGCCAACAACATGATGCTGGCCATCTCCATGATCGGTGTGTCCGAGGCCATGAACCTGGCCATTCGTCTGGGACTGAACCCCAAGACCTTTCGCTGAGATTATCAACTCCTCCACCGGTCGCTGCTGGGCCTCTGAGCTGTACAACCCCGTGCCCGGCGTCACCCCGACCGCACCAGCCAACAAGGGATACGCAGGCGGCTTCTCCACCGATCTGATCACCAAGGATCTGGGTCTGGCCTCGGGCGTGGCTACCTCCTCAAACACACCCATTCCCATGGGTGCTCTGGCCCACCAGATCTACCGCACACTCAAGTCGCAAGGCCTGGGCAACAAGGACTTCTCCGTCGTCTATGACTTCATGAAGAACGAGAAGAACTAAGCAACCTCCTGTGCGCCTGTCCTAGTCTAGGCTGATGGCTGCTACCCGCCAGTTTTGCATTTATAGAGCAACCCACCCGTTGGGTTGCTCGACTACGCTTCCGCTCCCCTTCCCGCTTACCGATTACTTCTTCGATATGTGCATTTCTTTACGTTGATTATGCTAATTATGCTAATTTTAATCACATATATTAAAGATGTATTATCTATCTGTATACCATTTGTCTGTGTTAGTATCTGTTTCTGTTGCCGTGGAAAACTTTGGCGATTGCATAAGAAGTGCTGGCAAATTAATCGAGGAAACCTTGGGAAGGTTTCGAGCTGGAATTATCTGCTGATAAGCAAATTTAGAACAGCTGTCGTGCCAGCTAGTTGGACCTCTCGTGGAGGGTCTTATTTATGATCGACAGGTAAATAGATTCCAGCACGAGCCGAAAGCTTTTTTGCGATCGTTCCAAGTGGAAGCACATGTTGCGTGAGCTTTTACGCAAGTAAACAGAAATTTGAGCAAAACAAAACCGCAATAAACGCACAACGAAAATAAACGCAAAGCTTTCGGTTTGAGAGTCCAATCAGTCTCCAGTTTGAGGGTCAGTGGGAAAGAGCTTTAGAGGCTTATGATGTTTGAAAGACCCCAAGGTATTGACTTTAAAGGCGTAGAGATGGATTATCCCATAATTTAGTTTATACCCAATGGAAGTTCTTATGAGTTTTGAGCGAAATCCAAAAATATTCTTGTATTGTATTTTGAAAAATAACAAACTTAACTTAGGTGCTAGTTAATTACTTGTAATTAATTTGTAATTGTAATTGTAATTAATCAATTAGGTTTCGTTTCATGTATATAAAAAACTTTGTTGCCTTGTTGGGAGTATAAAATAGTTTGACTATCTAATTGTTTTGCAGTTTTATCGGAGTTACAATTCATGGCATTACCTAAACTCAATGCGGATATACGACTGGTTGGCAGGTATATCTAGGTTAGGTAGGTATTCGAGAGTGTTTTGAACAATTGATTTGATTCCATGTAGATTTAAATATGCATATATAAAAAGCTATAAATAATCGCGTGCAATGGATACAAAAGTAAGTACAATATTATCGTAGGGAACTTTCGAAGTAAGTAAGTTGGGTATGTGTGTGTGTCGGTGTGTATATATAAATGTGTGTAAATATATTGGATAAGCCACATAGTATGTCTAGTTGCAATTCTTTGAAAAATATCACAAATCGAAATATACAATAAATAATTAATCATTCTCGTACGATTGCAAAGGAATTGCTCGGTTAGCTCGGTTAGCCTTAGCTTTAGCTTTAGCATTATAGGTAGGTAGATTGGTAAATACGATCGATTAGTAAGTAGTTGGTAGATAGTTACATACAGAGTCGAAAAAATAACTTTAGGTACACTCACTGGATCTACACGTAGTATAATAATATAGTATATATCATAAAGTACAATGTTCTGTTCTGATCTGTTCTGATCTGTTCGTGGGTGTATTTACAAAACGGTGTCTCGAGTGTGTGCGTGTAAATAGGTTGACCGAAGGTTTATCTTTTCTGAGATTAACAATATAGCATATAGTATCCTGAAGTACGACTTAGAAGTTAAGCAAAACTTTGGTGCATAAGTTGAGTTTGTTGGTTGACGTTGCCTTAGTTTGAACTCTAATTGAAATATCTTTTGCTTTATCTTTATCTTTATCTTTTTGTGCAGCTTCATCTGTATCTTTCGCGTATATTTAGTACTATGCTCTATTCTAGGCCCTGGCTCAGACTGAGGCTCTTGGCCTGGCCGAACTTGTGCTTCAGTTGGTTGGTATTGGCGCGGAAGCGTGTCGTCATCTGCTGCATGAGATGATGGGGACCGGTTGCGCTGGACTGCAGCGGCGCCACTGCCGCATCAGCGCTGGTTATGGACTATGAACCCTTCAGCTTCTTCTTGGGATTGTTGCGTGCTTGATCTGTGGCTGCCGACGGTGGTAGCTCCCTGAACTGGTTCTGTGTGGGGGAAAAGAAGGTAAGTCGGTATATCATATATGCTCTCTTCGATTCTACTTACAATCTCCTCGTTGTCGGGCACGCGGGAGAGGAAGTCAAGCAGCTCGTTGTTCGGTATCGTGTTGGGACGCAAGATGCGCCGCGAGAACTTCATGAAGCCCCAGAAGAGCAGCAGCCAACGCAGCGGCACAAAGTGCAGCACGAAGATGGCGCCCAGCAGCAGCACCACCGCTAGCCAGGTGAGTTCGGGGACGGAAAAGTTGAATGTGCTGCGGAGTAGGAGAGAGTAGTAAAGGGGTTAGTCAACTGAGGTTAGGTTGGGCTTTCCCTCTACCCACTTGATGGTGCTCTCGCCCAGCGAGGCCAGGTAACCTATGGTATTCTGCACGGTCTGTGAGACCTCCTGTATGGCCTGAAGTCGCTCCTTAATTGACTTCTTCTCCTCCTTCTCCTTGTCGTCGTCATCATCCTCATCATACTCGTAGTCATAGTGACCCGCATTGGCATCGGTGGTGCCTGTGATGAGCCGTATGAGCCATTTCCTAGAGGGAGCAACAGAGAACACATTAGCGGCGTTACCAAGGCAACCACTTAGCCCACTTAGCCTACTTCAATATGATGAGCAGCAGCACCAGCGGCACCGTGTCCAGGTCGCCGTAGACGCAGGCAAGTATCCACAGCACAAAGGCAATGCAAGAGCGCACAGGGGACTCCCACTCGAAGCAGCTCCTGGAGGGGTAAACATGGAATAAGCATGGCAAACCCTCGCTGCCTCCCCTTCCTCTACTCACTGCACATAGCGCGCCGCCTCCAGTATGTCCATGATGATCTCCTTGAGACGATTCACATTGCGCAGAAAGAGTTGCCGCTTGAATTTGGCCTCCTGCTGTATGAGCTTCTCCTCCTTGGGCTGCAGTGCACGACACACAGCACGCAGCTCATTCCAGATGACAGTCAGCTCCAGCTGTATCTGCGGCGAGTTGCCCTTGGCGCGCACACAGAGATTCTTGTCCTTCAGCGTGTACCAACGCTTGACGCCGCTCTTGATGCGCAGCAGTGGAATGACCAGCTTGCCCAGGAACTCCACGCGATGATCGCGATCCTCATCGTACACGGTGATCTCCAGCACCTGCGTGATGTCCTTGATGTTGCTGTGGAGTAGGAGAAGGCATAAGCAAAGAAACCTAGCAAAGATTCCCATCACTTACAAGGTAAAGATCTTATTCCAGCTGGGCGTCAGCGTCTTGTACTCCGTCTGCGTCTGCAGTCGCGCATTGCCCAGTTCCAGCACGCAGAAGGGATCCGATTTGCCGCCAATGTCAGCGGCGGCCAAGCCGGTGGCACCGAATACCTTCACCGTGAGGTGACCCACATCGCGTAGGTTCTGAAAGCTGCGTAGGAAGCGATATCGATCGCGCAGCAGTTGCGTCTCGCGTGGATCCTCCTTGAAGGCCTTCAGATCGCTGATCGTCTCCAGGGCGGTGGTGCCGCTAATCGTGAGCATGAGATGCACCTCGCCGGAGCAATCCTCCAGTGGTTTCCAGATGCCATGTGTGTTCTCGCGCTGGAATACGCTGAGATCGATATTCGCCTTGCCGTACAGGGTGTTCCTATTCCACAGAGCTATCTCCAGGTTCTGATCCTCGTCGAAGAGATGCAAATCGAACTGCTCCAGCCAGCGCTCGGTCCAGGAAGACTTTGTCTTGTACTTCTCATTGCCCAATCTGCAGGGGGAGTGGAATGAGGAAACGCTTTCGACACCTCTCCGGCAGCTGCAACTCACCTGAACTTGAAGTGCGTGTCGCCCAGCTTGTTGCCATCTTCGGCCAGCGGCAAATCTTTGGCCTTGACCAGGAGTATTGTGACCACCGAGCTCCAGATTTGGGATTTCAAACGCTTCGATGACTCGGCCAATTTGGAGTTGCGTTGAAAGTGCTGTAATCATAATTGAATTGAATTGCAATTCGATTCGGTGCGATGCGATATCGATATCGTAATCGAAATTGAGCTGTCTATTGTGACCTCTCTAAGCTCCTCGCAGCCCTGTTCCAGATGTTCGCGTATTTCGATGTGCCTGTTCCGCAGCCCCTTGAGCAACATGCGCGGCGTAACGCTACCAATTGGACCAGGCCAATCCATAATCCGCAGCAAACACACACACACACTCACTCGCATGCACACACACACACTCAGGCAGACAACAAACAGTTCGTATGAAGCGCCGCGCAATGACTGAGGCCAATTCACTTTGGCTTTGGCTTTGGCTTTGGCGTCGCGTCGTGCGATAGCCTTGGGTCGGGCATATGCGTACTGAGATACGCTACGACCACACACAGACTCACACACACACACACACACACACACACAGGTCTCAATAGGTCTCTCTGTTGCGCGATAAGCTTGCGCTTTGATAACGCAAGCTTAAATGAAATTGAAACTGCGCGCGAGCAGCCGTGAGTAAGCCTATTATAACGCGAAGTTACGAGCAAGTGTGCCGTAGGGTGCAAAGTACGCTACACTGGATACCCTCATAATGTCTAGCCATTAAAGTGCGAGTACTACACTGAGCGCAAAGCGGACTAATTTGAGTGTGACTCAAAGCATTTGACTGGTATTTGGGTGCAGCCGGGTCAGGGGTGCAAATTTAATTAGACCTATTAGATAGATGAGCTCGGAGAAGGTTCCGGGTAATATTACACTAGGTTTGGGGGTCCATAAACCATAAGACTTAAGCCCAAGGTAAAGCTCACCAAAGTAAGTAAAGCTCACTCAAAGTAAAGCTCACTTAAAGTAAAGCTCACTGAAAGTAAAGCTCACTTAAAGTAAAGCTCACTTAAAGTAAAGTTCACTTAAAGTAAAACTTATTTAAAGTAAAAAGCTCATTGAAAGTAAAGCTCACGTAAAGTAAAGCTCACTTAAAGTAAAGCTCACTCAAAGTAAAGCTCACTTAAAGTAAAGCTCACTGAAAGTAAAGCAAAGCTCACTTAAAATAAAGTTCACTTAAAGTAAAACTTATTTAAAGTAAAAAGCTCATTTAAAGTAAAGCTCACTTAAAGTAAAGCTCACTTAAAGTAAAGCTCACTTAAAGTAAAGTTCACTTAAAGTAAAGCTCACTTAAAGTAAAGCTCACTTAAAGTAAAGCTCACTTGAAGTAAAGTTCACTTAAAGTAAAACTTATTTAAAGTAAAAAGCTCATTTAAAGTAAAGCTCCCGTAAAGTAAAGCTCACTTAAAGTAAAGCTTACTTAAAGTAAAGCTCACTTAAAGTAAAGCTCACGTAAAGTAAAGCTTACTTTAAGTGAAGATAACTTAAGGAAAAGCTAACTTAAAGTTAAGCTCTAATATTCCAAAATTCCCCATAGTACGCAGTTCTATAACCTATAATGTTCCAACACTTTGAAGTAAAACTCCCTTTCCATTCACTTTTGTTAGGGTACACCCACTTCGCTGTGGCTTACTCAGTATAGAGCTTTGCTTTTCACTGAAATTCGGCGTATTTTCCCTTTGTCATTGCCCGTTTTGCTTAGTTGTTTCTCCCCCTCGTTGTTGCTGTAGTTGTTTGAGTTGAGCAAAGTCGCGCGATCGACGCTCCAAACAAACAAAAAAACACAGCGGAACCGCAGACAACAGAGGCCTGTGTAATGTAGGTTGTGTGCGGGTTGGCAAGCGGAGCGGCTGAAGGTCTTCGGAAGTTGCATGTGCGAAGCGCTGCGCTTAGTCAGCAAAATTCGACGAGTGCTAATTGCCACAAATTGCAGTCAGACACCGATACGGATGCAGCTATCGTGACGGATATCGTGACAGATATCGTGACAGCGAATAGGAGCGCTTATGTAAATCGAAGTTGCGTGAAAGGGAAAGGTCGCACAGTAGCAAAACGCTCAGTTCAAAAGATGAGTGTTTGTGTTGCAGTTGTTGCTTTTGCAGCTGACACTGAACTTCCGGTTGGGGCACAAATCGAATCGTCGTCGTTGTCGTCTACTCACCATTTCCTTGTCTTCCTGACTGCGCGGCCACAGTGTCAGATTGATGAGTATCTCGCCCATGCTGAGGCCCGGCTCGCCGTTGTTCGTATCGCTCAGCGACAGATTGATATCTTCCGCTTTGCCCAGCTCCAGTTGCGTCAGATCGATTTTCGCCGAGCCCATAAAATCATCCTGCAGGCCCCAATCGTAGTCGAAAACCTGCGGGAATTCGTAACGGAAATTGACTTTACTTGCTCACTTTAATGTTTACGCTGCGAACGGGACTCGGAATGCCCAAACAATTTGCCAAATTGAATGTCATGTTGGCCCCGTTTGTATTGTAGTTTATGTTGCTCTTGTTGTAGTTGTTGTTGTTGTAGTTGCGTATTCCCAATGGGGCAGTGGGTATGCGAATCGAATTGTGTGTCGTGCTTTATGTAAGCGGATTGATTGAGGGAATAATTTAATGCAAACAAGTTGAGCTGTCAAAGCGCATTAGAGATTCAATTCCAGTTTCGATTTGGGTTTTGACTACGAGAGATTGGAATAACATTTGTTCATATAACATTGCAGATGGTATATTAATTTGGCCAGAAGTTTGCAACGCACTTTAGGAGCCATCTCTGACTCTATAAAGTATATATATTCTTATTCAGTTTGTCCGTCTGTCCGTCTGTTTGTCCGTCTGTTGCAACCCAAACTAGTCCCTCAGTTTTAGAGCTATCTTGATGAAACTTGGTATACATGTTTCTTATTGCTGGACCCTGTAAATAATTCGGAAGGAGCCGGATCGGACCGATATATCGTATATCGCGGACTGTCTTGGTCAAATTCTATGTATAATTTTTGTATCATTTACTACACTGTAGAACCACTGTGCCTTAATTAAGAGGCAGCTCTCGCCGCTGTCCCTTCTATGCTTACCTTGACGATAATCGGCTGGAAGGGGTCCTCGACGGGCACAATGAAGACCTCGTCCCAGACGGGATTGAGGTCGCGGTGTATGGTGCGCGACTTGTGCAGCAGGCGACCGCCCACTTTGAATTTGACATAAGGATCACTCAGTCCTGGCGCGGCAAACACAAAGGAAGAAAGAAGAAAAGAAGAGAAATTCGACATGAGCGACGCATGTCAACGGGGAGGAGAATCTGAGGGCGTGACTGTTGTCACCTGTCACTCTCTCTTTCTCTCTGGGCGTGACTCTTACCGTTCTTGTCCATGGCCACCAGGTCGCAGCCGGATTTGAGGTGGACCCGCAGCTGAAAGAAGACGAATTGTCGTAATTGAGCCTCACGTTTGCGACGCAGCTCGTCGGCCTGCAGTCGCCGGGCGGGTCGATGTGCAGGGCGGGCGTTTTTAGTGATGGTCAATGTGCGTTATTATCGATATTGGCGCGTTATCGATAGTCGCCGTTAATTGCATGTTTTTTTGAGTTACAGTTGCGTGCGGCACAAGTTGCAGAAAGAAGCATAAAGAAAACGATTCGCGTGAACGATTCGCAAAATTTTAGTAAAAAATCGATAAACCAATCGATAAACAAAGCAAATTAAAAGAGAAGAAACCGAAAAAAAAGAAACGCAAGAAGCCTTTGCGCACTTACCTGCAACGCATCGAGTTGATGCTGCGACGATGCACCCGACCCGGCGGCGCCATGATTCGCCCCTCCATTCTCGGGCTGCTCATCGATGCGACCCTCCATGGAGCCACCGAAGCGCTGTATGGCCTGAGCCATCTTGGCCGTGGCACGAAAGTCTCTGGCCAGCGGCGAGCCACCGATTGTGGTGGATCTATGTCGCGGACTCTGCGTCACGGAGCTGCTCTCCGAGCTGTAGTCCGCCGCATAGTCGGTGCTCTCCTCTAGAAAATCGCTGGGCGACTTGCGTCCAATGCGATCTTTGCTCTTGGCGCGACTCCAGCGATGTCGCAAATTGTTGAAGAAGCCGTGCGTCTTCTGCAGCACGCCCACGCTGCCGCCAACGCTGCCACCGCCGCTGACACTGCTGCCGCTGCCACCGACGACACCCGCAAGCTGCTGTGAGGCGGCGCTCTTGGCACGCTTCGGCGATATGTGCGGCGAATCGTTGCTGTGGCAATCGTGTCCGTTTAACTCCGACGCGGATTTGCTCAGATGTTTACCCAGACGCTGCTGCAGCTGCGGCGAACCTTGCGGCGAAACGCCCACACCACTGGGCGGCGAGGCGCTGGCGTCGATGCTGCCCGCTGCGGCCAGGCGGCTGCTGCAAGGTCGTTCCTCACGCTCCACGTACTGTATGCGGGCTGCCAAAAGAAGAAGGGGAGAGAAAGGGGTGATAAGTGAGGTGTGGCAAGTGTGTGGGGTGTGTGGCACGCAACTTGCGTGGCAACTCAGTCATCGATTAAACAAGTGAAACAAGTGAAATCAATTGAATTTATGCGATACGCGACGCAAGATGCATAGAGCACAAGGCAAGGCGGCAAACTGCCCCCATGACATCATGTGGAGACGACTCGACTCGGCCACAGCGTGACAGGCAGACAGACAGCTGGCATATATCAAGGCACATCATAATTAAATTGGGTGAACAAAAGCGAGAGACAAAGCAGAGACAGATGAAGAGGAGAAGAGAGAGAAGAATTTTCCACACACAGTTTGCAAATTTGTCAATTTTCCCAGCCGAACTTGCTTTGCTTTGGCTTATTATAAAGTTTTTCTTTTTCTTTCTTCACTTTAATTCACTTTACAACTTTAGCACAAGTTTCTCGCAGTGTACCTGCTAGGGGAAAGATGCGATTCAGTTTGTGGCACAGCGCAAATGTTGTAGGTCCTGCACGGGCTGCTTTTCTTTGCCCCGGCAACTTGGCTTGCATTGCAATCAGCCGAAAGACTTAATAATTAAGCGCATTGCACTGAGCTGCTTTGGGTGCGTTGCTGTTGCAAGACTGTAGGTGTTGCAAGCTTAAAGCTGCACGATGCCTTGCACTGTTCCAGTTAATGGCACGCAATTTGCATTTGAATTGCTTTGCCTAAGCAATTTTTGCATAACTTTTATGACAGTCCCAGGTTTGGGTTGAATACTTTCACTAGATACGCGCAGCATGCCCCACGCAGCATGCACCACGCAACGCGCAACGAGCGAGCGAGCGACGAGGCGAACTGCACAGCAGCAGCGCTCCTAAAAGACTGCTACACTTTTTTGTGCTCGTCGCGCAACTTGGCCGTTTCTGTTATTGTTAGCGCCATCTATAGGTCACACAAACACCAACACACACACAGCTAGGATAACAAACAACACACACACACACACACATTCACAGACACTCTCGCATTGTGTGCTGCGCCCTCCGTTTCAAGTGGCGAACTGAAACTGCGCGCGAGTTTTGTTTTTTGGCATTGAACATGAGCACAGCTAACGCTCGTCTGTCTGTGTGTGTGTGTGTGTGGGTGGCTGTTTTGTCTCTGTGTGTGTGCGTGTGTGTATACAGCTGCCCTGCGCCAGTGGGGCCTGGCTTGTGGCATTATTATTGCGGCACGGTCTGTTGCATTATTAATGCACTCAGTCGCCGTCGCTGTTGCCGCGCGCGATGCTGCAACTTTTGCCCTACACAAATTGGAGCACATACACACACACACACACACACACACACACACACATACCTCTTACAAGACTGACAGCTGTGTGCGTGTGCACAACGTAAGCTTTACGCACTGCAAAGCTTCTCAGGCAGCTGGCGGCGATTTTTGTTATGAATGAAAATCACTTTTAAAAATATTCTTACACGGGCATTTTGCATTTTCCGACAGCCCATTTGCATATGTATGTGTGTGTTATGTATGCCGGCAGAGCACAGAGCACAGAGCGGGGGGGCTCAGATGGCAGCTGGCAGCTGGCAATGTTTGCATAAGTAAGGCCCGCCGCATGCGAAGCCACAAGGCGCCAAGGACAACACAGTCGCATTTTTGAGCTGAACTCCGCAATTTAATTAATTTAATGCCTTGCGGCGGGCACACCCTGTACTTGCCAAGGTGCGGGGGCGGGGCTGTAAGCTGACTCTAAATAAGCGTGTACTTATTGTAATTATTACTTTCAGTTCTGCCCACCCAGTGGCGCACACCTTGCACATACGCCCACTTCTGCTTTCCCTCTCTTTCTCTGTCTCTCCTTCTCTTTCTCCCACGCGCCGCTCGTAAAGTGCTCCCCTAGCGCTGCTGCACGCCAATGGGGAGCAGTTGACAGTGCTTTGTGTGGCGTCTGCGATGACAGCTGTTCGACTATTTGCGACGCTAGTGTAAATAGTTGGTAAAAATATGTTGCATACTTTTGGGCTGTCGCATTAAAAATGCATAGCTTACAAGTGGGCGATGAAGTTGCTTCAAAGGGGACTGTGCAAATAAATTTATAGAAAAACATACATATATTATATATAAACCTAGCTGACAAATTGCAGCTTAAAGCGTAGAGAAAAGGAGAGAGAGAGGGAGGGGAGAGGAAAAACAGAAAGCAGGGAAAGTTGTGGCCCAAAGTGCTGACAACAAATTGCTGCTTACTTAGTAGGGCGTCCCTTTTTGAAAAGGGGTGTGTGCGATGTGTGTGTGTAAGCAGCATATTTACAACTTCATCTTGGCGCACAAGGTCAATATACATATAAATTGAGTCAACAACAAGGTCGAGCGAAAGGCGTAGCCCGTGTGGAATATGCTTAAGTGCTTTGTAAAAAAAGCGTTGCCTACTTTTGTGCGGCTGCCTAAATTATGGCTAGACCCACGAGAGAAAAGTAAGTACCATACTTGCCTGCCTGGGCAGCGTATCTGTTAGTCGTGCTTGGTTTACAGCGTATACACGAGTCATGCATAAATTTTTATATGCCTGTCAAAAAGTTTCCACTGCGATTTGGCAGTTAAAAACTTCGAACAAGACGAAACTTCTCTCATCGATTAATACACATACGCAGCGTGTGGCGTGGCGACTTTATGGCTGGCAACATGCGGACATGTTTAATGACTGCCCTCGTTGCTCGCCAAGAAATGAGCAGCACGAATGAAAGTGCCATTAGCATTTTTATTGCCAAAGGAATGAAATGCGTATGTCCTGCAGAGTCATAAAGTACTTCGTCATCATCATCATCAACAACGGAGACTTTATCGACATTATTTGCATGTATTACGATCGAATATTGTCAAAGCAATCAAGTAAATGCAGCGGCAGCAATGACATTAAATGCCCCCCCACACACTCTCTCTCCCCTTCTCTCTCACACTCTCTGCCCTGCTACCTCTTCCCTTCTCTATCAATTATGCATTTGCAATATGCCCTTTTCTATATGTTATTCCACTTGTTTTGGGGCACTTTTTGTTTCAGTTTAGCCAATAAATCAAGCTGGAGGTCAATAATCAATTATTTATGCACATGTAGGCGTGTGTGTGTGTGCGCGACATATGTGTGGCAAGTGCGGCCAAAAGCCGTAGCTGCTCACCTGTTGAGGCTGCCGACGCTGTCGCTGACTTTGTCGACATTGCTTCCGCCCGTTTCTAGTTCAATGTGCGGCGGTGTAGTGCGATGCGGTGCGGTGGGAGGGGGGCGCGGCTGCACGTTGTCGTTGCGTTTGTTTGTTTGTTTGTCGCGTTATGAATTCACTTTTTTCTTTCCCCCTCTACAGTTATTCGGCTTGGCTTTTGCCCTCTTTGCCTCTGTTTATTTGACCTTTTGTTGTTGTTGTTGTTGTTATTCTTGTTGTCGTTACTGTTGGTTGGCAGGTGACGTCATTGCTTGGCTGTGATTCTTGTTGGCCTGGCACTGGCGTCATGCGGCTGTCTAGCAACGCGTCGCGACGCACGCCGTGCGACACGCAGTCAACGCAGACATTTGCTAGTTATACCCTGTACACAGTATGGAGTTGGGCAGGGGAGGTTTGTGTGTGAGTGGCAAACTTTGGCATGCTCAATAAATGATTTGTCAGCCTAATGTGAATGAGTTGTGTGCAAACAGGTTTGCAGACGGAGCAGCTAGACGTGTGGAAGTGCAAAGTTTCTCAGCGCAAAACTGGATTTATAATAAGTGCATAAATTTTTAAAATATTTTACTGCCTTTCTTTCTAAACATTCTCAAACTGAAATCCAAAATAAATTTTTATTTTGATTTTAAAATGCTAAAATAAATTTTTAAATATTTTTTATTAGCTATTCAAACTTAGTTGTCTGTCTGCCCCATTAAATTTGATGGGATTCTCATTTAAAGTATTTTAAAAATTTTTTAAAAATTTTTTAAAATTTTTTTAACGATTCTACATACTCTCTTTAGCTTTCTTAGAAATCGTAAAGCCTTATCCAATCATAATTTTAATTTGAAAGCTCACAGATTAATTTCCACACACCACATGGACACGCAGTCGTTTCAAGTCAACCCCCAAAACGGAATCATTCTCTGGGCACGATTGTTATGTTTGTTCCAGTTATTGTTGCCACTTCCATCTATGCCCAATCTATCGCCCATTGTTGTGTTGATTGTTGTTGCTATTGTTCGTGTTATTAGCTACAGTTAACACGCAAAGCGTTTCAGACTCGCGCTTATCAGACGCCCTCGCGTGGAAGTGTTTCCCCCACTGCGGTTTGGCATAAAATTATTGGAGCAGCGTTTTTTAAAGAGAGATTTCAGAGTAGATTAACTGCGTGGAATTTCAACTAGGTGGGGGGAATTTCAAGCTGGGGGTGCAGATAACAAACGCAATTTGCGCGACATTCGTTTTTTTTTCGTAAATATTTGAGAAAATAATTTCAGAAATTTTAGTAAACAAAACGTAATTCGAATTTCGTTGGATTTTTGAGCTACCTCTATGGCGCCTGCTTGCCATATGCTGCCTGCTATTCATATTTATGATCTTATCACATCAGAAATTAACACATTTCGCGTGCGGCTCTTTTGTATTTTCAAAGTTTTTGTGCGCCGCGCGGGAGAAAAGCAAAAACAAACAAACAAACAAGGCAAAAGAGAGAAATGAGAAACAGGCGAAATGCCTTGACTCAGCTGCCTCAGCTGGGTGGGAAAGTACTTTCCATTTTTGCACTTTGTGCTGTTAAGTGCTGCGTAAATGATTTTCCTTTCTGCTCGGTCGACTGTTGAATTATTCATGGCAATTGCTGTGGCAGCCCTCGGAGCAAAACGGAAAATAAAATTTTATTGCAAATTCGCGAGATTCGATTCGATTGTTATTCTTGCTGTTGTTGTTGCCAAAAATTCGCATGCATGATAGCTGCAAAGGGAGGGAGGGAAAGGGAGGCAGTCAGTCAATTGCTGCGCCACCTGGGCGTATACGCAATGTGTGAATCGCAGTGCATTCTGTGCCCTTTCCACTCGACTAGGCAGCAGCTCAGCCGCGGCAGCAGCAGCAGCAGTGGCAGCAAAACGAGCTTAAGCAATGTCAATCAGCCCGAACGAACAAGTTGAATCAGATGAAAGCGGATGAAAACAGATGAAACACGCAACTGTACAAGCTGTAATCGAATTTCAATTAAGTGCCAGAGAGAGAGAGAGAGAGCGCAAGGGAGAGAGGGAGAGCAAAGTTCTTGTGGCAATGTAGGGGATAAAGAAAAACGAGTGAACTAATTAAGCAGAGCTACATGTAGCTGGAAAAACTTTGCCACTCCGAAATGAAACTTGATGCTTAATCTAATGACATCTTTGGGGAATGCTTTCTCATCTGTTGAAGCACATGGGAGCTTAGATATCATTTATCTTAATTAAAGTAAATATAGTATCATATATTTCCCAAATAATGAAATGTTTTCCGTGGGGCTTATTACACTTAAAGCACATTAAAGCTCAACGCTTGCTTCGGTAAGCTTTGCTTTCAACTTAGCATTAATTAAGAAAGAAGAAAACGTTTAAAATGAATTGAAAAGCTCAATGAAAAACGGGTATTCGTAGCTTAAAAGCTTTGTATAATACATTAAAGCACATTAAAGCTCTAGTGTGATAAGCAATTCAATGTAGAAAGCTTTAACAATGATTTAATCTTGCAAAAAGTTTAGCAGTCTCCTTGACAAAGCTCTGGCTGCGCTTAAATTACTCGAAAAGCTCTACGAAAAGAATAAGTTCAATGTAAGAAGCTTTAACAATGATTTAATCCAGCGAAAAGTCAAGAGATTCTTTTACAAAGCTCTCCCTGCATTTAAATTAATAGAAAAGCTCAATCAAAATGGGTATTCGTAGCTTAAAAGCTTTATATAGTACATTAAAGCACATTTAAGCTCTACTGTTATAATCAATTCAATGTAGAAAGCTTTAACAATGATTTAATCCAGCATAGAGTTCAACAATTTCCTTGACGAAGCTCTGCCTGCGCTTAAATTAATCGAAAAGATCAATGAAAATCGGTTATTCTCAGCGTAATAGCTTTATTTAATACATTAAAGCACATTAAAGCTCTACCAAGAGAATAAATTCAATGCAGAAAGCTTAAACAATGATTTTATCCAGCGAAAAGTCAAGAGATTCTTTTACAAAGCCCTCCCTGCGCTTTAATTAATCAAGCTCAATCAAAATATTTTATTCGTCGCTTAAGAGCTTTATTTAAAACATCAAAGCACATTAAAGCTCTACCAAGAGAATAAATTCAATGCAGAAAGCTTTAACAATGATATAATCCAGCGAAAAGTCAAGAGATTCTTTTACAAAGCTCTCCCTGCACTTAAAATTATTGATAAAGCTCTATGAAAATCGGTAATTTGTAGCTTAAAAGCTTTGTATAATACATTAAAGCACATTAAAGCTCTGCTGTAATAATCAATTCAATTTAAAAAGCTTTAACAATGATTTAATCCAGCAAAAAGATTATCAACTTCTTCCACAAAGCTCTCCCTGCACTGAAAGCACATTAAAGCTCTGCAAAATATCTCATTTATGTTTGATACCTTCAATCAAAGCTTTAATCACCGCACAAGCAACTACTCAATCAGTGATTAAACACGCAATCTAACGCAGACCGCGCTGCATCATCAGCAAAAACCCTTCGGTAAGCTCATCATTTATGCTCTCAATTTACGATAATCCCGGCTGGAAAGTCCCTGGCTGAGTGTACACATTACGTTCAAGCCGCATCGTTAAAAATGCATGTGGTCGTAAAAAAGCGAAATTGCCTGCACTGCGCGGGCTCAATTGCAGCGCGTTAATTAACTCTCGCTTTGAAAGCTACACAAATCTTTGACCCTGCCAAAAAGGGATCCTGCGTGTTTGGGCTCAAGGTTGCGCATTAATGGTTTAATTAGGTGCGAGAAGAAGCCAGAATAATGGCAAGGCTTAAAAGGATTTGCCCAAAACGCGGCATGATGTGGACAGTTTTATGATGCGCCCGAGATGTCTGCCATGCGTGCGTCTCCGTCTCTCTCTCTCTCTCTTTCCCTCTGTGTGGGTGTGTGCGGACACTTCAGCTGTGTGTGGCATGCCCCACAAGCTTACGTTTTAATTAACTGCTTGCCACACTTTGGGGCAAATGTCACGAAATGCAATTAAAAGTTGCCACGCCGCACAACTGACAAAGTGCAAGAGCAACGCGCAACAGCAACTTGCAACAGGGAGTTGCACGCGCCAACAGACAACTGACAAGCTGATAAATGGCATTGCGCTATCGCGCTCTCTCTCGGGGTACCCCCAGAGATAATGAGATTATTTATTTATCTACTTTTCTAGAGTTCTTTCTCTCTCTTTCTCTTTCTTTCTGGCTATGCCTTTCCCTCTCTGGGGGCACGTTCAATTTTGTCATTTACATTCGGAATTTGCCAGCAATTTCAATCAAGCAACGAGCTCAATTCGCACTGCAGACGCCTCGCTGTGTGGCATGCGGCGTGGCGGCACACACAGCGGGGCAGCGTCGCAGCAGCAGCGGCAGCGGCAGCAGACGCAGATGTCGCCTCAAGGCCACAGGCGGCGGCACAGTTGTTACACGACTTTCCTACCCCCACCTCCCCCCGCCTAAGACGCTGCTGACAAGCCAAAATGGCCTCAACTGATGCCACAATTTATCAGCGCTGCCACGACGTGCTGCGGCAGAGACTGCGGCAGCGGCGACAAATGGGCGCAAAGGCCCCAAAGCAATAATTAAAAATAAAAATAAAAATTATCAGACCAAATGACACGCGACAAGGCGGAGAGGGAGAAGGGGAGGGGGAGGCAACATAGGCTGTACATAAACTTGTGTCGCAGCCAGCGCAAATTGACCAGCAGCATAAAAGTTGTTGCGTGTGATACCTAGGCGTATGTCACAGAGTGTGTGTGTGTGTGTATGTGTGCCTCTGCCTTTGTGTGTGTGTGTGTGCAAAGCGGAAGCGCAGCGGCATGTTAAGACGCCATAACCCCATGACGAACAACATCCGTGGCAGCGTTGGTGCGTTGGTGAATCGCCCGCGCGGCTAACCCGTTGCCAACATGGCGCCAAAATAGCAGCTGCGAGGGTGGACACTAAAGTTAGACAAAAGCATAAGCAAGCTTAATGTGAGACAAATCAAAAGAAGCTCTGCTAACGTATGATGCGCCTTGGTGGATCAATGAATATAAGAAAGAAGTTTCTTAGTTGACAAAAATACTAGAAATACTAAATGAATATAATATGAATATATATGAATTGGAATATTAAGAAATGTTTTAATCTAAATAATAACTGCATTCATTCTGTTTAGTTCAAATTAGGTAATACCCTCAGCAATTTGACATTGCCCCAATGTTTTTTATCGCCCATCTTCCATCCCTAACTTGTTGTTAAAAGCCCATCTCTAATTGTATTACTTAATTATGTTTTATATAGATAAATTCTCATTTTAATAGAATTTTTCCTCTTTTATTTCATCCATTAGTTACCCTCTAAGCAGCCTATTTAGTTGCCACCTTAAATCCCAGAAATCTCCCCCTACTCCCTCTGTGTGGCCCCTTTGAAACTTTCAACTCTTTGATCCTTCCCTCGCTGCTATGGCAATTTATGCGCGAACTAATTTCGCCAAAGCAGCGTGCCGTATGTAAAAATAGCCCGCTTAACTGTTGTTGTTGCCCGCATGCTAAACAGCCACTCAAGAGCGGCTCAGCGCGGCAGAGAAGAGAGGAAGAGCGGCAGAGCGGCAGAGGCAGAGAGAGAGAGAGAGCGTAGCAAGTCAAGTGCTCCCGGCTGGGGCCTAAAGGATAAGGGATTACGTCGTCAACAGCTACGCTACGCTACAAACTGAGCTGAGCTGAGCTGAGCTGCTTAAAAATACGCACAGCAGCGGCAGCAACAGCAGAGGCAGCGACAGCAGCAGAGAGCGACAGCAGCACGCCGCATAGCCGCAGCGCAGCAGCTGTTAGGGCAGGCACATCCTATTTAGAGAGACTAAAGCTATTATTTTTTTTTATCCTTATCAAATTTAACGCAAACGGAAGCAATACTAAATGCGTGTAAGGACGTGCGTGTGCATGTCTGTGCATGCACAGCTTGTGTTACTTACGCATTCTGGTCGCCTCTCGCTCACTCTCGCAGTGTGTTTGTGTGTGTGGGGTCTCTGTAGGTGCGAGGAACTGAACTACAATTTGGTAGGCATTGACGCTATCAAATGTGGCTGCTCGGCTGCTCGTTTGTTCCGTTGTTGCTGGTTACATCGACACGGACGCATTTCGGGTGCCACCCCACCCACTCCTCCAGCTCCTCCTGCTTCTGCTTTGTGTTACTCCTTCGCTTTTGATTGCTTGCAATGCCTTAGCTTTTGATGCTGGCTTTGATTTCACTTTTCTCTGCTGCAGCCACAAAATATTTGCCACTAATTGCACCAACACACACACGCGCACACACACACACCCCTTTTGCACTGGGGCACTGCAATGGGCAAAAGAACAACAAGAACAACAGCAACTTCGCTGCAGCACGCGAGATAAATTGGCGCTTTGCGTTTTGCTGCGCTGCGCTGCCCCGTTACGTTACGCCTTGCGTTGCGTTGCGTCGCGTCGTGTCGCTATCGCGTCCGCTTACGTCCGCCAACGTGGAGAGTTTTTGCGCAACTGAATTTTCGTACAGAGCTTTGCCTTGCTCAACGCTAGGCAAAAGCTCTCACGGGGCAAAGAGAGAGTGCGAGCGTGAGCGCGAGAGTGTGAGAGAGTGCGGCCAATTGAGTGCGTGCGCGCTTGAGTAATTCGCTGTGCTTAGGCGGCAACTTGGTAAATTGGCAGGCTGAGCCGCAGCGACGCATTGTGAGTTAAATTATTTATTGCATTTTAAATTGACAGTTATTTATAGCTAGCGTTTAGTAGTATTTTTAACTTTTTGTGGCTTCTCTCGCCCTCCGGCCCTCCCTCGCAAACGCATGGCTCAAAGTGTTGAGTTTAACTGCGCGTAAGACCTCAAGCATCCTTGTGAGCTTTGTGCGGGCACCGCAGCGCGAATTCCACTCAGAGCGCTGAAGAGCCACAGAGCGCTGCCGGCATTACGCTCCAATAATTTCACGCCGAGTGCGCGCCGTGCGCTGCCAAGGTAACAAGTTAATCAAAAGTTGAACTTGATGAATTATTTTAAATGGGTCGCATACCTGATAGGACTTTTTAGGCGCTCACTCACTGAATTTGCGCTCTCACCCAATTCGCTGCACTTCCACTTCGCCGCGCTGTCACTCACAATTGCTCTCTCTCTTGAGTTCGCTCTCTTCTATTACAGCTGATAACGTCAATCGATGCTGCCGATCGCCGGCTTGACGCGACTTCGGCTCGCACTGCCCTGCTCAGTCTGTCGGGAGTTGTGCAGTCGTTCGTAGGTTCACCTTGCGCTACGTAAAGTTCTGAGGCATCCAAAAAAAAGAACAGTTTTCTTTTTGGTTCATCTTAACTAATTAAAATTCTTCAAGTCGCGTTTTTGGCCCTAAACAAGGCAAACAAGCAGCAGCAGCAAAAGGAGGAAGAACGTAAAAGGAAAGAAAAAGGGAAACAAGCTTAAACGAGACCGGTAAGTCTTGCCTTAGTTGGCTAGTTGCTTCCTGCTCTTCTTGTGCGCCGTTATCTCAGTGTGTGTGTGAGTGTGTGTGTGTGTGTGGGCGGGCAGCTAGACGAGGCTCGCTTGGCGCACTTTCTTGCTTTCTCTCTTTCACCCTCGCTTCGGGTTCAACGTCGCAGTTAGTTTTGCGCCTTGCGCGCGTTACTTGCATTTGTCTTGTCGCTTCTTGCGCCTCCGCTTTGCAATTTCTTTCGCCCCCGTCCGCTTTGTGCGTGTACTCGGTGTGTGTGTGTGTGTGCGAGCTTCAACTTGGGTGTGTGTGTACAGTCGTCGATTATGCACACAGTTTCGATACACTTTGATCCCGCCAATAAATTTTGATAATTTTATTATTTCGCTTTTCATTCATTTCTTTTTTTAATTCTCTCGTTTTTTTCCCCCTGCGCCGAACGATGCAATAAGCGCTATAAATATCAAATTAAACGCCATGCAAAATGTAAATGTTTATAATAAAAAAATTCGCGTATATGTTTTGGAAGTGCAAATAAGTGAGCTTCGCATTGCAAAACAATCTGCAGATAGTTGGGAAAGGGGGGGAAACCAATCGAAATGATATAGATAGATGATATATGTAGATAGACATAAAGCAATAAGATTAGATATTGCAACTTATTCGAATTTATAGATGATTTCTAATTGAATTCCTCTATTCCCAATCTCCCGAACTATTCGAAATGATTCTATTACCAAGCCGTAATCTCTGTTTAGTCGAAGCATCCTAGACACATTTCACCTTACTCAGACAGAGAGATCCGCTCGGCTATGAGTAGGTTTCCTCTGCTTGGCCGCTTATCAATGCGAAACTATTCATAGTATTCCCTATAGGCGCTCAAAGTTCAGGCGCTTCAATTAAACACTCGTATTACCTAATTTGTTTTGATTTCTGTCTTGTCTTGTTAGTCACTGGGGCCGGAAAGCAAAAGAAAAGAAAGAATAATCGAAATATAAGTTTTGCCAGACAGAAAGCGAAATAAAAAGTTTGTGCTGAAAGTGCGCTGTGCGATGGGGCAGCCTGATAGTCCCCAGAGGTGGCAGACAGTGTCAGTGTCAGCGTTTTTTGCTCGGTGTTACTTTTACTTCTAGTACTCATGCCTATAAGTAGAGCAGCAGAGCTGTGTGGGTAGTCAGCCAGTTATCACGCTGGGGCTTCGTTCCCCGTACCTTTACGATGATCACTGATCGCGCACATTGCACACGATCAGTGATAATCGGAGGCGCATATATTGTATATGCCATATGCCAAAATGCAAAAGAAATACGAGAAATCATTGTTTATGTATTCAATTAAATCAAGCTCCAGCATGCTACAAGGGGAGGAGACGCGGGCCAAAGATCAGCATACGCAGCACGATCATATCGAGAATGCTGAGATCAGCGAACTGCAGAGGCCGACGGGCTTCTATGGGCGGGTGCGTGAGCAGGCGGAGAGATTTGCTAGCACGCGCCTGGGACAATTTGTGATCGTGCGTGCCGATCGTGCACTCAAGCTGCTCGAGGACACCACCAAGTGGAGTCTACCGCAAGGTAGGTAGACTGCAGATTACCCACGATCACCCTCTATAGCCTCTTCCCCCCACAGAGAAGAGCTCGAGCAATGCTGTGCTGGAACGTCCGCTGCCCTGGGTTCCATTTCTGCTGCTCATTGTGCTGCTGCGCCTGGCGCGCATCTGGTTATCCGTGGGCGCACTGATGATCGGCAACGGACCCGTCTCGCCTCGCGACACGATCTACTTCATACAGACGCGTCGTCGCAAGCTGCGCGCCATCAGGTTGCACGGACTGCGCGTGATGAGGAATCGCCAGCATGAAGCATCCACTCTGGCAGGCAAGAGCTTCACCCAGAAGCTGAGTCAGTGGTTGTCGCGTGCCATTTGTCGACCAGGTGTGCACCACAACGAGCCACAGCAGGTAGGTGCAGGGGGTTCCCCTTCGAACAAGCTTGGCTTACCCCTTGGCATTGCAGCAACTTGTGCAGCACAATCAGAGCGTATCGAAGCGTCCGCGGGAAGAGGAAAACACGCTGGAGCTGAACTTGACCATCGATGAGATACTGAACAGCTATGCCAATGCCAACTCTGAGGATGACTCTGATTTTGTGCCCAATCCGGAGGATGACAACGAGAGCAGCAGCAGCGATAGCGACGAAAGCGAATCCCACAGCAGCGACGAGATCAGCAGCAGCGAGGTGCAGGAGAACGCCGAGGAGGTGAGTTTAGCCCTGAGGAAATCCTCCTAGAATCCCTCTCTAATCCCCCCTGAACTGCAGCACGAGCGCATCGTGAAGAATGGTGTGCATCAACCGGAGCGGGAGCCGGAGCCGGAGAGCAAGCTGGACAAGACCAAGACAAAATCGATGACCAGCAATGGCGGCGGCAACAACAACGATAACAACAAGGAGCAGAAGGAAGTTGGTAATGGACATTGAACTGTTATTAGACTCATCTGCCTAGACACCTAAGTTCAAGTTGTAGATTAACTCAAAAGTATCGATTATCGATTTAAGCGTAGATCAAACTAAAACTAAATCTAAAAAACTGAAAACTAAACTAAAAACTGAAAAATCTTAAACCGAAAACTGAAAACTGAAATACAGAAGAATACTTGAGCCTAAACCTAAGTTATTCATTTACCTTGTCCTCTCTCGTACGAAATTCCAAATTCGGAAAATTATTGTGAGTTTTGGCCTGAGACTTTCCCCAGCAGACCCTATAACACACACACTCTCTCTCTCTCCCCTTTCTCCCTGTCTATCTGTCTTCCTCTTGCAGTTTCACAGCGCAAGGAACCATCGGAATTGGACTTGAAGTCATCGTTGGGTCTCTTGAGCTCCACCAAGCTGAACACGCATCTCTATAACAACACCGCTGCCGCAGGTAATTCCAGTGCATCCATCCCTGGTTCGGGTTGAATGCCATCCCGATTCCAATTAACAATTTAACATTTAGTATTTTGTCTTTGTTTCTGTTACTCCGTGCATGTGTTCAGTCATCCCTGACCAGTTCAACTCCAACCCCAGCTCCAACCCCAGCTCCAACCCCAGCTCCAACTCCAACTCCCACTCCAACCCGAATCCCGATACCGATACCGAAACCCATCCTGCAACCGAGAACGATAACGATAACGACAACGAGGACAGCGACACAGACAGCGGCAGCGCGAAGACCGTCTGCACTGCCGACGCACAAGAAATCCCACCCGACCAACTCCAACAAACACCACAATCGCCTCCCACAGTCGAGACCCTAACGCCTGCCACCTCCTCCGAAGATATATTCTATAGTCCCATCGGTTGGTCACAAGCACTCTAAGTGTTCGATAACACTTCGATAACCCTCGATTCTTGCTCATCGACAGGTTCACCCACTTACTTCAACACCAGCTTCCTGCCACAGACTCCTCTCCAGAACGCTACCATCATTTCGGTTGCAAGTAAGTGCTGTGAGATACCCTGTAATTGTGAAAAATCACTGATCACTCCATCCTCTTCCTCTCACAGCTCATTCCACGCCCAATTCTGACATGGAGGAGAAGCTCAAGGCTGACAACGATATTGAGCAGACTGGCATGCAGAACATCTCGCTCGCTCACCAGGGATTGCTCGAGCCCGAAGTGGACAAGCAACAGCAACAGCAGAAACAAGAACAAGAACCACATCATCAGCAGCCGGTTAAGCAACAACAACAACATCATCAGCAACAACGGAAGTTCAATCATTCCCATCAGCGATTCCGCGGTCGCAACCTCCGCTAGGCGGACGAGCCTTCCTCGAAACTCCATGTACTTCTTTAATTTTTTTACATATACTATATACTATATATATACACTCGTTATATTCCCCAATAATTTAAAAGTAAAAATCTTCCTTTATCTGAAACTAACCCATCTGCGTCGCCCTTTGTGCCCCTTCAATCGGTTCGAACTTGAAGCGTATATCGCCATGTGGGGAAAGGATTATGTTGCTCTGGTACTGCAGTGGAGTTTCAGGTAGCCAGCTGATCTGGTAACGTCGCAGCAGTCGCGCCAACAGTGTCTCCATCTCCAGCTCTGCAATGCGTTTGCCAATGCAGGTGCGAGGTCCAAAGCCGAAGGGCAAATAGACGAAGGGATTGCGGGAACGCGCCTCGGGGCAAGCCTCGGATTGCGCAGCGGAGTCGTTAGACTTGAGCCAACGCTCGGGCATAAACTCGGAGCTTTGGGGAAAATATTCTTCACTATTCGACAGCTCCATGACGCCCATGAGTACGCCGGTGCCACGTGGCACGCGATAACCGGAGAGCACCAGATCCTTGGTGGTTATGCGAAAGTTGCCCGGTGTGATGGAGGTGATGCGCAGTCCCTCCTTGATGCAGGCCCTTAAGTAAGGCATATTCTTGGTACTCTCCGCGGTCAGGGGATCCGAGGCAGTGGGCAGTATGCGCTGTAGCTCGAGGAGCAGCTTCGCCTGCCTTGAAGGATTGCGCGAGAGATGATACAGAATGGTCAGAAAGGCCGAAGAGGTCTGCAGAGGGAGAGAGAGACGAAGGTTGGTAAATCAAGTTAATACTGAAGATCACCTCCTACCGTATCGATCCCTGCCATCAACATATCCATAGCCATTACCACGGCTACCTTCTTGTTGAGCCTTAGCAACTGCTCCAGTACGCACTTGTTATCCTGACTAGGCTGGTGCTCGAAGCGATCTATAGCTGCCTCTATGTAGTTTGTGGTGATCTCCGTGATGTGATCGTAGGTCTGTAGGAACTTCTTGAAGCCACTGGTCTTGTAGTAGGGCCAAATCGAAGGTTGCACATCGTACTTGAAGCTATAGTTGAAGAAGTCGGACATGTGCTTGGCCAGTAACGCCGCATTGGGATCGGGATGATCGGTTAGGAGACCCATGCGTGTGTTGAGCGCCACAAAGCTAATGGATTCGAAGGCCCACATCTTTAGCTGTTCATGAAAATCGGCAGTCAACGTGTGTGTTTCGGTATCACGCAGGGTTTCCAATCTGAAAATGGATTAGCTCTATAGATAAAGCTACATTTGCATTGCATTCTACTCACTTCTCAACGAACTCCTTGGCAATTTGATCGATTTGTGGCAGATTTTGACGCACATTCTGCACCTTCATCAGCACCGGATTCACCTTGTTGCGTATGTCTGCCCAGGACTTGCCCTGCCTATACGGGAGATCAATAAAAGATTGTTCTATTTGCGCTATAAACTTACTCTGAGACGAGTCCACCTATGCCACCAAAGATATCCGGACGATGCACCTTGCGATAGTAGGTAAAGCTCTCAAGGCCTATGCGTACAGGCCAAACACCCTCATTTCTATAGGTCACCTCAAAGTCTATGGGGTTGTAGGTGAAGACAGCATCGGATTTGCCCATCATGCCCGGAAAACGATATATATCGCCGTACATCTCCCGCATGCGTCGATTCAGCTGTATGAGGTTCATGTTGTACAGTTTACCGCCTGGCAGAAAGTAAGAGATTGTGCGCAACGCACTCGGTCCAGGCACCTCGGAGTAGGGTTTTGCCTGCAGCCACTCCTCATCAACCCTTGGCGGCGATGTGTCATATAGCTCAGCGTGTGCCTGTGGATGTAGCAAATTTCCAACTGGGTATGATTGTTTGTAAACAAAGCTCTCTCACGCGCGAACTCAAATGCTCTCACTCTCTTGCTCTCCCACTCTCCCACTCTCTCCTCTCTCTCTCTCTCTGGCTGTCACTCAGCTGTGTCACTCACCTGCTGCTTGAGTGCTCGACCCATTGAGAACAACCTTCCAGAGCACAGCTGATATTGCCCGTAGGGGGCAAAGCCGTCCCGGCTGTAGCTGCCTATGCGACGCCACATATCGTTAGCTTTGTATACTCTATAGGGTATATAGTATATTATAATGTTTATGATATGTAAAATGCGCAGTGCACTCGTAACTCGACCGATTCCGCCAGTGCACAAAGCAAGACTAAATCGACTTGTTTAGCTTTTAATTGAGCTAAAATTTTGTAATGACAAAACTCGTTAAATGGAAAATTCTACGCGAAGCTTTTGTTGCACTTGGGGTTTGTGTCTTGGCTAAGCAAAGTTTTTCCCTTGACACGCTTAACCCTTAGCTGGGCCAAGCCCGCAATAAAACAATTTCGTTTTGTTTTTAATACATTTATTCATTGCATGCGTAAAATTGTTTTAAAGTTTAAAATGTTGATTTGGTTTTCTTTTTGGTTTCTTCTTCTTCTTCTTTGCTTGCATACGTGTTGAATGATCATCATTTTGGTTGCCCTTCGGTTATGTTTTCCTTTTTGTTCGTATGTCTCATGTACATTGAAAATTTGAATAAGATTTGAGTCAAGAGTTTTGAGATTTAAAGAAATATACATAGTAGTTTTTTTTTGTTTTGTTTTTTTTTTGGTTTCTTCGATTTCGATTTGGTTTTTTGGTTTTTGTTTTCGTTTTCGTTTTAAGGTACATTATAGATTAGCAAGTTGTATGGTAAGTACATGTACACGTATGTGGCGCTTGCTTTAAAATTACACACATTAAATGTAAGTAGACAATACATCAATATATATAGGTATATCAATATGTCAATGGAGGCGTTAGAGTTGAGTTAAACACTTGATATGTATTTGGTTTCATTAGTTTATCGTTTAAGTAATTGGCTTAGTTAAAGGAAAAGGTAGTAACTACAGAGATCCGATGCGATCTCTCTCTCGAATTCAGCACATAAAACAAACTAGTGTGTTGGTTTCACTCCCTCCTCCCCTTCTTCTGCTTTATCGATAACTGTCTCTTTGGTTTCTTTGTTTGTATAAAAATATAACAAATTATAAACTTTCGTTGTCTCGTGTGCTACTTATATTGATTGGGTTGATTGGGTTTAAACTTCTTTACAATACTATCGTCGTAAATGAAAAATCATTGAGAAAACATTCTGCGGAGGACCTTCAGTCTTTTTTTTTTTTTTTTTTTTTTTCTTTACTTCTTTCTTCTTTCTTTCTTCATCTTCTCTTTGAATCGATATATTGCTTGGTTAGTTTCCATTGTGGTTCATCTTTGTCAGCTTTGTCGTTCTGGAAATGTGAATGGATCACATGGATTGTGTTGTAGTTATAGTTAGGAGTACTTTCTACTTAGAGAGTAGCTCTGCTTCTGTGCTGAAGATCCCTACGAACTAGTCGAACTGAGAGAGTGGAATTAACGTAATTCATTTAAAAACTATGTGAAACGTTGGGTCAATCTGATAATCTTCGATATTACAATGATTATATTCCATTATTACATACACATAAACACACAAATTTACGGATAGATTTTGTTCTGTTCGGTTCGGTTCGGGATTAGCCTAAGTTAAATTGCTCACATTGAGTTGATATGCATTTTATCTTTTATGTTTCACAATTAGTTTCGAAAGTACACGAAATGTATAAGTATGTATATATATATATGTATATAGTTGATATACGTATAGCTAATCTTGATATGTATACATAGTAGTTATCTTGCCTAGCATAGGTCGTATCGCTATGAATTAAAAATAATTTGCTAAAAATGCTTTAAAAAATCTTACAATTCTCAAGGGGGTGCACAATACATATATATATATATATATGTTTATAATTATCTTTTGTATATCATATTTAGGCAGTGCAATTATCTAGTATTCTCGCTAGGGACTTGGTATTTTTTGCTTGGGCTACATTAAAACTAAGGCAAATCAAGTGCAAAATCAACGCAATCGCTAACAACAAATTCAATGTAAACTTAGTACTAAGTATCGTATATAGTATATATATATATTTGTATATATAGTTACACGCTAGGTTCAAACTTGTTGCTGATATGTTTTGAGTTCAAGGTTGGATGCCTTTGCTTCTTCTTTCTCTCTCTCTTTCCACTCATTCTTCTTCTTTTGATATGTTAGGTTCACGCTTAAGTAAATCTCGCCTCGCTTCGTATTTAATGCTAGTTTTATGTCTCTGTATAATAGGTTGAGTAGCTCAGATATGTATGCGTTAGACTACATGCTATATATGTACGTTTTCTACCACATCTTCTTCTTCTTCTTCTTCTTTCTGTTCTATGCACACTTTGAATTCAGCCAAACGATGCTGCCTTGATACACTTCGAGAGCCTCTCTCTCTCTCTCTTTTGCTGGCGAGGGGAGACGCATACGTTTCAATTAGTTTCCATCGCTTATTTGCTATAAAATCACATTTAGTTGCTTAATTAATTTTTATGCTCTCAAACACGCGCACACTCACTCACTCACACACACACACACACATACACAGACGGCTACAGCAAGCTTCCGCTTGTTGTTGATATTGCTTTTTGTATTTGGAGAATTTCCTTTTTTTCTTATTTTTATTTCTCTCCCGATATGCGAAATATGCGCGCCGGGCGCAATTTTCCCATAGATTTTCATGGCTTGCTGCACACATTTTCTACGATTTTCTTCGATATTCTTTCGTTTCATTTCGGTTTTTTTGTGGCTGTTGTAGCATTTCGGGGAGTTGGCATAATTGAACTGTCAGCCAGGTTGGCAGCCAGGCAGAAATATGGCTCGCTGCCGCTGCCGCTGCCGCTGCCGCTTGCAACTGCCCCTGATGTTGCACGCAGTTTGGGGCGCGCTTTTGTTTTGTTTGTTTTTTTGCCTGTAATTAAATGTTGCAGCAAACAGAGTGGCAAATTGTGTTGCACGAGTTGCCCCTCTCGCTTTGCTCTCATTTTTCATCAGTCCATGCAGTCCATGTCGCCTCCTCACTCCTCCGGCCAGCCCAGATCTTCGCCCACCAGCTCGTAGAAGCGTTGATTGTATTCGGCAAAGAACTTGCGCAGCCTGGAGACCACAACGGGATCCACATGCGGATGCTTGCGTCCCTTGGTCTCGCGCAGACAGCGATCCCCATTGTCGTAGCGCAGGCAATAGAAACCCTTGGTCTCATTGAAGTAGAAGTGTTCGCTGCGCACGCGATGCTCAATGCCTGCCGAGCGAGGGGGAGAGATTAGCAAGGTATTTAGCCAGTCCTTTTGTAGCTTACCCAGAAACGCCTCGATGCGCTTCAGCTGCGACAGCGGATCCTCAATCAGGCGATCCCCGTTCACCACCAGCAGCTGCTCGCGCGGAAACACTTCGAGCCAGCGATGTAGATGCACATGGTACATGGAGATGCTGAGCGGGCGATATGCCTCGTTGACGGTGCCATTGGGAAATATGGCCAGCTCCTCGAAGGACCTAGGGGTGGGAGGAAGGAGAAGCGCAGAGCAAAGCAAAGACAAATACATGAAACATAAATTGCAAAGGGGGGAGGGGAACGAAGGGAAAACATGCATTTTCTCCCAGCATTTCAGCAGTTTCATTTGCAGTTTGCATTTCATTTGCCCTTGCAGACACACACACACACACAAACTTACTTGGCAGCCAATTGGGCGGCACTGGGCGTGGGCGTGGTGGTTGTAGTTGCCGCTGCTGCAGTGCCGCGTCTCTTGCCCCCGCCCGTGCCCATGGCCGTCTCCTTGGCCCCGGCTCCACTGCCCAGTGCATTGTCGTAGCCATGCGCTGCCTGCAGCTTCGTGTAGAGTGTCGATTGCGTCCCTGGCATCCTTGCACCATAGCCCGATCCGCTGTTGCTCCCGCTACCACCGCTCCCGCTGCTGCTGCTGCTCTCCGCCAGCGGCAATATGGCCGTGGCTGCATGGCTCCGCAGTTGTGTGTAGTCCGAAATGGCACGGGTCACCGGCTCCCGCACAATCAGCAGCAGCTTGATGCTGGCATTCATGGCACGCACTCGCTCCGGCACCTGCAAAGGAAGCGAATCGCATCGAATCGAAATGAATCGCCAGGCAAGGCGATGATGTCAACAACGTTTTCGAGTAATGCCAAGTTATGATGTGCAGGCAGTGTCTACCCCCCCGACAGATAAGCAGCTAATGAATTTAAGGGCAGCCACAGTGGGGGAAAGGGAGAGCAAGGGAGGCCTGTGCCTGTGCCTGTGCTTGTGGCCCCACTGTGCAGTGAACAATTTAATTTAACCGTAAAATATGTTCGTACAATGCCGTCGTCGACGAGCCGTGCAATGGCAGCCAAGTGCAGGGTGGAGTAAGAGCAATGATAGACTAGGGAATACCCTCTAAGAGTAGCTATAGCTGAATTTGTTGCTGGGAGTCGAACTAGACATGTCCGTCTGTCCGTCTGTCCGTCTATCCGTCCGTCCGTCTGTCCGTCTGTTGCAACGCAATCTAGTCCCTAAGTTTTAGGGCTATCTTGATAAAACTTGGTATACATGTTTCTTATGGCTGCACGCTTTAAATAAGTCGGAACAAGTCCGGATCGGACCGATATATCGTATAGCTGCCATAGAACCTATCGGTCAAATTTTGTTATTTTTCAAGATATCGCTATGAAAATTTCCTGATATATATCTAACTACGTCCATAAAATGCTAGGCAAGTTTTATTAAAATCGGACCAATATACACTTTTTTGTTTTAATTAATAATGTAAAAAAAATTAACAACATTTTCAACAATAAGTTGATTTGTTATTGTTAAAAATAATCACAAAACCGAGACAAAATTATATTTGTGATTATTCATTTACTTTTTGATATACAAAATTAAGTTTAAAGTTGCAGCTAATGAGCACTGCTATTTTTGTGAACACAGCTGTATCGTATAGCTGTCATAGAACCTACCGGCCGATTTAATATGTGGAGTAAGTGCAATGATATAAAACCTTCTACGTGTCGTAGGTAGCCTTTCTTTCTTGTTTCCTATTAGTCCTCATGAAAACTTATCGAAATTTCCATTTCTATAACTCACTGTATACTTCAGCTCCATCAGAAACCTAACAGCTCAAGCATTTCAATATAAAATTCTATACATAAAACAAATTCCTCAAGTATTTGCGGAGTAACCAGCAAATTATGCCACAACAGGCTGTGCTACATCTCTCTCTCTCTCTTTCACTTGCAAGCTGCCGTGCCTAAGCACACCCCACACACTTGTTGTGTCGTGTGCACAGGGTATCATAAAAGTCAACGAGGCATGCTAAATAAAGTTAATCAATTTCAATGGGCGCCGTAAAGTATGCAACAAGTGCAACAAGGCAACCGCAACTTGGCTAGGCTACCAACTGCCCCCCTGCCACGCCACGCCACGCCCCTTGTCCTCACTGCCATCTTGATGAACCAGAAACCTAGTCGGCCTTTTGTTTCAACTGCAAAATGGACTAAATAGCCGCAGCTCCTGCTGTTTACCCAGGCCAAGTACACACACACACCACTCTATATATGTTATGTATATGAGCTATATAAGGTAAGCTAACTGCTGCTCCGCCCCTTCAACTGGGTGCAGCTGCTGGCGCAAGCACGCCGTAGGGAGCTGCATTATTTATGGAGGGCGCGAGGCTAATTTTAAGCTGCGAAACTGCGCCGGGCAAAATTTAAATAAAATACGATTACACGAGTTTAAGCAACTGGTCAGGCTCGCTATCGCACGCGCTCTCTCTCTCCCTTCCCTAGAGGGGGAAAGTGCCTAGAGACAGCGTCGCCCTGGTGTGTGTCAATAAATATTAATAATGACATTAATGAAGATTTAACTGACGGAAGAATCCGTTGACGTCGCTGCTGCTGCTCGCTTGCAGCTGAAACTTGCACTGCGGTCGCAAATTGAAAGCAAAACTGAATGAATTATTGCATTGCGCTGACACGGCGCTGAATACCGTGCAGGTGGGCTATCTCAACCCATATCTAACCCCCCCTCCCATCTAACCTCCCCTCAAGGCTTCAATTTCACTGACACATGCAACTTCCGGCTCGAGCAGCAAATTGCATCAGCAACAGCGGCGGGCGCAGGGGGGAGGGGGAGGGGGGAAGTGGGAGGAAAACATACACAAAAAATATCAACCAGCAAAACAAATAAAGTTCTCCAAGTGACATAGCACGACAGCTGTATACCCTGTAATTGAGTTAGAGTGTCTCAAATTACTTGCACTTTTTTTGCTACATCTTTCTGCTTCAGCTTAGAATTCTTTGTCACTGTCTAGCTGGTTAAATACCCTGTAATTAACATGCTGAACTTCTATTCTACTTCTTCTGAAATCGAAGTCCATCTAGAACTATCTTCTCAATTTCAATTTCCACACACTATCTTGGCTTCATTTCAGTTCCTTAACTTAGGCAAGCACAGGCTCCACCTAGCTCTTACAGGGTATCTGAACTATAATAAAACTGACAGCAGAGCCAAAAAACTGAACCAATTTCAGCACTCTGAGTGGGGTGGATGGGTGGTTGAGGGAGTAGGTGGAACGGGGAGCAACTGCGATGTGTGTTAGATGACGCCGTTTGGCAAATGAATTTGCAAACATTTCCGCTGCCAAAATTGGTTGGACACGGACACGGATGCGAGAGAGTAGAAGACGGAAATTGGCACATAGAGTGGCAAAGATGGCGAGTGAGCGAGAGGGAGGTTAGTGAGAGAGGAGGCTCGCTTTAATTTGATAGATGCCGATGCAGTTGTCAGTCGTGGCCAGTTAATTAATAATTAGGGTCGAGCACCGGACGGGCCTAATTGCCAATTAGACATCAAAGTGAGTGAGAAATTTATAATATAACCAGAGCGTGGAGTCCCCTCCCCTTCTCTGTGCCCCCCCTGCAACTCACCTCGGGCGAGACAAAGTAGCTGGGACTCTTCTCGATGGTAATTTGGCCGCGAAACGAGTGCGGCATCTTCTTGCGATACCATTCCAGGCCCTTCAGGTAGTTCTCGTCACGGTCGAAGAAGTGCACCTCTCCCGCCGGCCTTCTGTATGCGCGGATGCAGATACAGCATCTCCAGCAGCGCCCTTGTACCGCACTTACGTACACCGATAATCAGCGCCTGAAATTAGTTGCAATTAGCAATTAGTGTGCCCCGAAACTTGCCACACTTCACTTCACTCGACTTGCGCAGCCATTACTCACCTGGGGCAGGCGTCGACTTGTCTTGGGGAAGTGCACACGGCTGGAGGGAAAGACCATGGGATGACTTAACTGATTCGAACTAACCACCGGCTTTACAAAAACAGGCAAATGATTCCCATTCGCCGCCACGTAGGGCTGCCCTGCGGCGGCAGCTGCTGCCGAAGCGGAGGCAACCAGCGAGAGACGATGCCGCTCGTGCACCGCCTGCGCTGCTTGTATGTTATACACCGCGCTGTCGTAGAGCACATGGAAGGTGAGGAACAGCGAGATGAGCATGACCGTCAGAAAGACCACGGCCAGCTTTGGACGGGAGACACCAACCACCAGGATGCAGTCCGTGTGCGAGGCATCCGCGCCTACCGGACGCATCGCCGACTTGGGCAGCCACCTGAATGGGGAGAAGGTAACGGGAGAAGACAAAGAGAAGATTAGTAGGGTAAGGCGATAAGTACACGGTAAAAAGTAGTTTCAGTAATGGGCAGAACTAGCTAGAGATGAAGAAATTAAGTAAATGCAGGGAAGGAACACTTTAATATCGTAAATTTACGTTATTCACTTTAATCAGTTTCTTAAACTTCTTTGAAATCGATTTTAATACTAATTCTGACTTGCTTAATTGATTTCAGCACGCAAAACAAAGTTTTTAATGCAAAAGTTTAAAAATGTTGAACATTTTTGTAACGAAAGAAAGGCTACTTTCGGGCCGATAGGTTCTATGGCAGCTATACTATATATCTGTCCGATTTTAATAAAACTTGCATAGCATACAATGGACATACCTTGACATATATCGGGAAAGTTTCACAGCGATATCTTAAAAAATAAGAAAAATCGACCGATAGGTTCTATGGCAGCTATACGATATATCGTTGCAGTTTCGATAAAACTTTGACAGCCTTTAAAGGACATACTTAGACGTATATCAGGAAAGTTTCACAGCGATATCTTAATAAATAAGAAAAATCGACCGATAGGTTCTATAGCAGCTATACGATATATCGGTCCGATCCGGCTCTTTCCAACTTATTTACAGCGTGCAGCAATACGAAATATGTATACCAAGTTATATCAAGACAGCTCTAAAACTGAGAGACAAGTTTGCGTTGCAACAGACGGACGGACAGACAGACGGACATGGCTACTTCGACTCCCCTATAGATGCTTATAAAGAATATATGTACTTTATAGGGTTGGAGATGTCTCTTCTGGCCAACATTAATATACCATCTGCAATGGTATAATGACACTCCAAATGAAATTCGGTTTAGATTTTACAAGTTATGAAGTTGAAGGTTTGAGTTTGAGCAAATTTCCAAAATGTAAACATTTGTTGGGATTATAATATCCTAAAGCCATATCAATTTTTAAAAAGCTATGCATACTCCTAAGCTAGCTTCAAACTGACCCACATTACAATCTATCTTTGACACAACTCTAATCCTGAGCTTAACTTCATCCCTGCCAACTCTAAAATAGGCCAGATTAAAGGTTGTTTCTCTCCCCCATCTCTGCTGGTACTGCAACTAAATATAGCATAATGTTTTCTGCCCACAGAGTTCAAAGAGAGCGAGAGAGAGAGAGGCAGAGGGGGAGAAACCTAACACCACAACTCAATTTCCATTTGCCCAATGAGGGTAAACCGAAATAACCCCATGTATTGTGCACTTCCACAACGAATTAGGCAAAAGTCATCAGCAATGTTAGCTCAGCTGATAATCACAAGCCATTTCGCACAGTGTACTGATTGTCCTTTGCCTGTGCTCAATTAATCTAATGGACGACACTTTCAATAGAAGTCGCCAGCCGGAAGCAGGCAGCAAAGGCAGCGGAAGGGAGGTGGGACTTGGCACTAGGTAGGTTGGTAGTTGGTAATTCGTAGCGAGTCGCTCTCGTCTTTCGGCAGGCTAATTAGATTGCCGTTGAGTAATTAAAGCGAAGGCTCGAACTCGCCGGCGTCGTCGGCGTCGTCGTGTGACTCACGTTGGCCGAAACTCAGCTGCGACACTTGGAGGTGTCGTCGTAGCCAGGGCGGAGTGCGGGCCTTGTCAGCGCTTAAACGAATTCCATTATAAACGCTTCCGCTTAAGCCGCAGCAAACACGAGCCGCATTATGAGCTGCTTGCAGCATACGCCGCGTATACGTAATGTCGACGTTCTCTAATGGATGACTTCATTTGCAGCATGCCGCCGCTGCAGCAGCAGCAGCAGCAGCAACCAAGGCAGACGACGCCGGCTAAGTGCACTTTCATACACATAAAAGGGGCGGAACGGGGCGGGGGCATGGCAGGGCAGTGTGGCAGGTGCCCCAAGCCGAAGGTGCCGCAATGTGGCAACAGGCAGTTGCTAGTTGGCAGCTGGCAGCCGGCAGCTTGGCGTTCCATCCTGTTAGCCGACTTTCGCATGCGACACCTCGTTAAAAGTAACGACACACAGAGCGAGACTTCACTCACACACACACACACACACAGATAGGTGTGTGCCATGCTTTAAGTTTTCTATTTGCAGCAGTGGCAGCCCAGACTGGCCTCGTTTCACGGCCCGCAGCATGAGGCGGCTGCCACTTGACTTGGCATCTGCATAAACGCAACGTTCCCTTTGATTGTCGTCGTCGTCGTCGTCGACGTCTTCGCTGTAGCCAGCGGTTGTTATTGTTCTAGTGTGTGTGTGTGTCCATGTGTGTGTGTGTGTGCGTACAGCGCTGCTCCCTTTGTGCCTGCGTGCGCTGTGGGTATTTCCATTTTGTCACGAAATGTGTAAAGTGGGCGTGGCAAATTCTAATAAGCGTGTATATATGCATGTTTATTTTCGCTAAGAGAGAGACAGAGATAGAGAGAGAGGGGAAGAAAGTGTGAGAGTGCAAAGTGAAGTTGATCTCAGCTGCAGCAAATTTGAATTTATAGAGACAGAGCTCTTAGCTACCATGGGAAATTCAAGACAATCCTGTATATGTCGTTAAGTTAGAACTTTTCAATCAAGTTTCATAGTGGAAGCTAAGCAAACCTCATGAGGATTAAACTAGTATATCTTCTTATAATAACTATTTAACCACCTATGTCATTGACCAGTCACTCCATCGCAATCCTCCTTCCACTTAATCCCTCCAAAATTTTCCAGGGTATGCGCGTCTTCGGTTTAACGCAGCTGCCTTTCTGATTGTTGCTGTTGCTGCTGTTGTTTTTCTGCCGCTGCTGTCACGCAGCACAGCTGACAGCCCCAGACCAAACCCAAAACCCCAACCCCAACCCGTAGCCCTTTTGGCCCGCAGGGCAGCTTAAGCCAGCTTAAATCCCGGCCAACTTGACTTTGTTTTAAAGCATTCTCTCTCTCTGTCTGCAACTAATGGGCCAACTGGAAGCGGCTTAAGAGCTCAAACAGCTAGAGCTCAGTGCGCTCAGCGCTCTCAAACGGAATTTACGCTGGCCACCCGGCAAAAGCGACAACTACAATAAAAACAACATCAAGAAGAGCAACAACAAAAATAATTGTTGCAACTTGTGCAATAGCCAGCACAATTGCTTACAGTTATCCCTCGTGTTAATTAATTTCTGACAGCATTTCTTTAAAGGTTTTCATGTTTACAACAATCGAATGGAATTAAATGACAGCTATCTCTGCCTTTGTATACCCTTTGAGCATAGGGAAAGATTGAAAAGGGTATGCTAACTTTGTACAAATAATGAAGCAGGCATAGGCGGCCGGGACAGACCACACATTCTTCTTTATGACGCATGTCCGTCTGTCTGTCCGTCTGTTCGTACGTCTATCCGTCCGTCTGCCGACCGTCTTCCTGTCTGTCTGTCCGTTAGTCTGTCTCTCTGTGCGTCTGTCCGTCCGTCCGTCTGTCCGTCTGTCTGTCCATCTTCTGTCCGAATGTCTGTCCGTCTGTCTGTCCTTTCATCTGTCCGTCTGTCTGTCCGTTCGTCTGTCCATCCGTCTGTCCGTCTGTCTGTCCGACTGTCTGTCCGACTGTCTGTCCGTTCATCTGTCTGTCTGTTCATCTGTTCGTTCGTCTGTCCGTCTGTCTGTCTGTCTGTCCGCCCGTCTGTCCGTCTGTCCGTCTGTCTGTCCATCTTTCTGTCCGTCTGTCTGTCCGTTCATCTGTCCGTCTGTCTGTCCGTCCGTCTGTCTGTCTGTCTGTCCGTCTGTCTGTCCGTCTGTCTGTCCGTCTGTCTGTCCGTCTGTCTGTCCGTCTGTCTGTCCGTCTGTCCGTCTGTCTGTCTGTCTGTCTGTCTGTCCGTCTGTCTGTCCGTTCATCTGTCCGTTCATCTGTCCGTTCATCTGTCCGTTCATCTGTCTGTCTGTCTGTCCGTTCATCTGTCCGTTCGTCTGTCCGTCCGTCTGTCCGTCCGTCTGACCGGGAAAGCAATATGTTGAATGCGAATTTGTTTTTGGGTATTGCTATTAAGGTTTGGTGGAAGGGTATCTTTGTATCGTGCGCTCTCGACTGTCTGTTCTCTACTTTTATATGTCTGCCTAATGAATCCGATACAATCTGCGGCAAACACATAAAATGTATTCATTGTATGCGTCTTTAGTGATTCATGAATGCATTAGTTCGGTCTGGGCGTAGTCTGCATCGACACTTGTAGTGACAGCATTAACATAAGTGCAACTACACTGCAAAGAATTGCTAGGCAGTTTTGATTAAAGTATTCTCTCACATCTACCCCTTTGCCCCTTACCTCCCACGGCTTTACTTACAGTATGTCCAGCGGCAATTTGACCGAACAATCGCGCAATGTTGCCGTTGTCGATGTGTGCTGATGTTGCTGCTGCTGCTGATGTTGGTGTTGCTGCTGTGCCAACGCATGCTGCTGCTGCTGCTGATGTCGCTGGTGGTACTGCTGCGAATGGTAATGCGGGTGCGGATGGTGTTGGTGTTGCAGCAGATGTTGGTATTCGTGACCCTGCTGGTTGCTAGCATCCTGATGATGGTGCAACGATGTCTGCTCCGTGTGGTTGTGGTGGTTGTTGTTGTTGTTGCTGCTACTGTTGCCAATGTTGCTGTTGTTGCCACTGCCATTGCTGCCACTGCCGCTGCTACTCGTGCTGCTGCCGCCTGCCGCACGTCGCTTGGCGGCAGTCATCAGTAAGGCTGAGCCGGCTGTCGTTCAATGGAGCCAAAATTATTGCCACAGGCTGTTGGAGGCGGCGACTAATTGGCCTGTGCAGGCCGCACGGCCTCCACCGCGAGCCTGCTCCTTCTCCTTCCCTCGGTCTGGCGGCTCGCTTTGGTTGCAGTTGCAGCTGCAGCTGGCGCTGCTGTCGATATTGCCGCTGATTTATTGCCACTTGCAGCTGCTGCTGCAGCAGCGTCTCTGCTCTGGCTTTGTGCGCTTAATTAAATTTCCCGGCAACTCTGTCGCGTTGCAGTTGCAAGTTCTCCTTTTGCCGCTTAAAGTTTTAAACTGAGTTCTTTCACATTCGTTTGGTCAAAGCAAAACCGGAAGCGCTGCGTCATCATCATTATCATCATCATCAACATCGTCATTAACATAGTCGTTGGGGTAGCCCCAAACAGTTTTATTGTTGCGCCGTAATTAGATTTCAGTTGCTGTTGCTGTTGCTGTTGTTGTAGATCATAAACGAGGTCACTTGACTCCAAGTGCCGTCACTTAGGTTGCCGCAAATACTTGCCCCAACACCATCGACACCCGTTGGCAGCAGCAGCTGCTGTTGACAGCGTCGTCCCTCTGCTGCTGCTTCTCCAGCTGCCACTTCATTGTTGTCGCTAATGTTCTTTGTGGTCGCACGACACGACGTTCCTTAGTGGCACGTGTGGCAGCTGCCACCGCCAGCAGCTACAGCTGTAAGTAGAAAGCACAAATCGAAAGCGTACACTTTAGTATAGAAATATTTGCAGTACGTTTGCTGTAAGTCTGAACAATCTAAATAGTTAGGTTTGTAAGTTAAGCTAGTAATTTAACTGGTGCTTAACAGTCGTGCATACTCTACTCGTTATCTGCTGCTATTAACGTAAAGCAAAACCTTGAACCTAGTTTGCTTCGCAATACGGAAATCAATGCTGATTTTCAATTAGTTTCACGTGTTTCAATTAGCTATTCGGTGGAATTGAACTGCTTAAATCAAGCAAATGCTAAAATTCAGCACGAATTTCAAAAAGTAAATGAAAAAAGCCAACAAAGTTTGAAATACACAAGTTTGAAAGTGAAAACTATCTACGCAAACTTTAAAGAAAACATTCATATGCGTAACTTATGAAGATCTTTCGGGCCATCTTGAAATTTAGGAGCCCAAGTAACATAGTTCCCTAACTGATATCCTTGTAAACATAATTTTCACAATTCTGTTCAATATTCTGATCACCTATGCGACACGATAGTTCACAAAATTTGCTGGCTCCAGCTGTTATAGTCATCAAGATCTGCGCGTTCATACAGACAGACACACATGGAACGATGTAAATACATGACTATATCGACTACACGCGTAAAACTGATTCGGAATTTAAATAGTTTATGGGGTCGCACATGCCTCCCTCTGTCTATTACGCGCATTCCGACAAACCCAATAGATCAGGTACTTATAGAAATCCATACCTTTTTGTATAGCTAAGTAAAATCGACACTGAGCAAAATTTACTTACGTCTGGCCATCGGAAAGGCTTGAACAAAACTCATGGAACCACCAAATGAAGCAGCACAAAACACGATCTACATGTCGTTTCAAACTTTTCAAAAGTGACTTCGCTTTATTCGTTGAAAATGAAAAACCTTATGTGCTGCCTAGAATGCAACAAAGGGTTAATGATTCCGAATGTCAGGAATCACATTCGCAAGGCATTGCCCCCAAGTGATTGTCGCATTCATTACATTGTCGTTATACACCTAAAATAAAATACCTTACAATGGAATACATTGTTACCAGTCAGACTTTGTGGGAACTCAAAATCGGGTGTCCGTAGCGAAAATGTACTCAAAATTGTCTAGGATTTTCAATGCGGGCCCAGCAGGTAAAGTTTTTCACGTTTCGATCGGGAAAATATGAACAGGATATGTTCCATTCCTTTACAGATCCTTGGGCTGTGATGAAGCCATTTCTGGGATCTGCCATGCCCGTGACATTTTTAATGCTCTCCTACTTGCTTTTTGTGCTAAAGATCGGTGAAATTATGATGAGAAAACGCAAGCCATACAATCTGAAAAATATTCTCATTGCCTACAATACCTTTCAAGTGATCTACAATGGAATTATGTTCTACTATATCTGTAAGTATTAATACTTAGTATCTTTTTTGAGTGTATTCCAAAGATTTGGCTTGTTTTATACAGTTCAATGCCTTTTCGGCACTAAATTCTACGATCTCAGATGCATGGAAACCCTACCGCTTGATCATCCCCATAAGGATATGGAACGTAGACTAACGTATGCATACTTCATCAACAAGATAATCGATCTACTCGATACGATCTTCTTTGTGCTGCGCAAGAGTTATAAACAGATCACGTTTCTGCATGTTTATCATCACGTGATGATGGTTTACACCATCTATTGGGTTGTCCGATTCTATGGAGTTGGCGGACAGTATAGTATAATGGCTCTACTGAACTCGTTCGTGCACACAGTTATGTACTTCTACTATCTAATATCAGCACTGAATACGGAATTGAGAACAAGTCTGTGGTGGAAGAAGTATATTACTTTAATTCAGATTATTCAATTCGCGATTCTACTAATGCAAACAACTTGGATGTTTATATCACAACGCGACTGTCGATTCCCTTTCTTCTTGCAATCGATGCAGCTCTTTCAGTCAGTTGTTATGTTGACAATGTTCAGTAAATTCTATATTAAGAGCTATGTAAGACCTAACAAGTCAAAAGACCAGATAAAGCTATCGTAAAACTATCTAGTATACTAAATGTTTGTAGTCGATTTATTGCTTTCAATTAAAATACTTCAAAATTCCGCTTTCGTCAACGATTAACCCCAACTTGTATTTAAATTTATTCACGCACGGCATTGGAAATATCAAATTAAGCTGTAATTTTAAGTGTCACTTAGAATATTTTCAAATACAAACACGTTTCCGTAGTCTTCGGACACGCCAGCTCGATACCACAAGTCATTTCCGGAAATGTGCTTGAAACTATTGGATGTATTGAATCAACCGCCAGCAGGTAAGACGCAGAGACTAAAGTAGATGAATTTAAAGCTATATATAATTATAAAAATATATACTTATGTATATTTATAATAACTTTATCTGATCACAGATCCTGTTGCTGCTAGCTGGCCGCTTCAAGGATCCCCTTGGCCCACAACAATTCTGATTCTAGTTTATTTGCTTTTTGTGCTCAAACTTGGCAAAAAATTTATGGAAAATCGTCAACCCTTCAGTCTGAAAACCACTTTGATAGTCTATAATTTTTTTCAAGTGATCTATAATGCGTTTCTCTGCTGCTTTCTCTGTAAGTCATTGAAGGTCTTCACATTGCACACCTAAGTAATTCTCTACTCTTCCTTGGATAGTTTACTATACTTTTTTAAGCCCCACCTATGACGTCCGTTGCATGGAGACGCTTCCCATGGATCATCCACGCAAGAACATTGAACGCACCATGGCATATCTTTACTTTATCAACAAGATAATTGATCTGCTGGACACGATCTTCTTTGTGCTGCGAAAGAAATACAAACAGATCACATTCCTGCACGTTTTCCATCATGTTTTCATGGTGTTAGGCGCATACTGGGTCTGTCGGCTCTACGGAATAGGCGGCCAAAATGTGACAACGGGAATCCTAAACACATTCGTCCACACAATTATGTACTACTATTACATGAACGCAGCCCTTTTCAGTGGTCAGAAGAACCATCTGTGGTGGAAGAAATACATCACCATAGCCCAGCTAACCCAGTTTCTAACTGTATTGGTGCAAACAGTGTTAACTCTATGGTTGAATCCCGGCTGTCAATTCCCTCACTTCTTGCAGTACATGAATATTTTCATGGGAGTTGTGTTCATTTATATGTTTGGAAACTTTTATATAAAAACATACATTAAGCCAAAGAAACTTCAGAAAGAAAAATAAAGATTTAATGCATTTGATAACTGCAAGCCAATACATACTATAGAATCTAGATTTATTTCACCTTTTGCTTTTGGGGTCGAACATATGAGATGTAATAAAACTTGCCGAACATTATCATAAACAGTAAAGCTACCACGAGCCACAGGTATTGCAGCCCCAAGGGGAATTCACAGTCTGGATTGAATATGACAGTCAACAAACTTAACATAAACAATGCGAAAAACTGCAGTATCTGCCCTAGGGTAATGTACTTCTTCCACCACGTATTGCTCAGTCCTGGGTCCAGGGCCGATAAGAGATAGTAGAAGTACATAGGGGTGTGCACAAACAGATTTGCAAGTCCCATTATCGAGTACTGACCACCTACTCCATAGAATCTTACAATCCAATATATGCCTATAGGCATTAGGATATGATGGTAAACGTGCAGGAACGTGATTTGATTGTACTTCTTGCGCAGCACAAAAAGATCGTATCAAGTAGATCAATTAACTTGTTTATAAAGTAGGCATACGTTGTTAAACGTTCAAGATACTTTAATGGATGATCTAACGGCTGTGTTACCATGCAAGTTAAATCGTATTCCCTTGTGACAACTAGAAGATATGCTGAAAGGAATATCAGTTAGAACAGAAAGCTTGCAGACACACAAATACTCACTGCCATAGACAAAAAATATTCCATTGTAAAGAACCTGAAATGCATTGTAAGCAATCAAAATCTTTCTCAGACTGTAAGGCTCACGATGCTCCATAAACTTTTTGCCATATTTCAAAACAAACAGCAAATAAGATGATATCAAGATGTTCAGGGGCCAAGCCGATCCAAACATTGGCCAAGTTGCAACTACAGGATCTGGTAGGTAGGTAACATCAAGTCTCTTAATGGAATGGTTCTTGTATTTAGGAAAAACAATAAATTACCTGCAGGAGGCAAGCTAAACACCGCAATGATTTTTGAAAGCATTCTAAAGCTGACTTCTGCTTACGAACTGAGACGTTTATGGATGGAATAACTAAGGCTCTTCGGGTATAAATAGTAGAAAAATAGCTAAGAAATTTTTATATATTATTTGTAAGTACATAGACTTTCTTACATGCTCTTTTCACTTGAAAGAGTATTAAGAGTATGACAAATGTTTAAATGGTAATCAAATTCCATGGGCAATTCTAAACTATTTGCAGTTCGTATCGAAATTTTCTCTTTCTTTTCCTATATTAATGAGCTTAGACAACGTAAAGTAACTTTACCTCTGATCAAAATTGCATTGTAATTTCATTAATAATGTTTTTCTTTGTCGGAAGCTGACTTCTGCTTCCGAACTGAGACATTTATGGATGGAAGAACTAAGGCTCTTCTGGTATAAATAGTAGAAAATTAGCTACAAAATTTGTATATTATATTTGTAAGTGCTTAGTAATTTTTAGTAAGTCTCTATTTTATATTTACTTTTTCTTACATGCTCTTTTCACTTGAAAGAGTATTAAGAGAAAATTCTAAGTTATTTGCAGTACGTATCGAATATTTCTCTTTCATTTTCAATTTTAATGACCTTAGACAACGTAAACTGACTTTTCCTTTGATTAGAATTGCATTCTAATGCATTGAACTAATTTGATTTATTATGGTTTTGTTTGACGGTCTCTTTAAAGGGTTTTATGAAATAGAGAGTACTCTAAGTATTTTTCTATTCATTTATTGCATCAATTTTCATATACGATACGTTAAATATTATTATAAGAAATACGTTTTCCAGTTCTGGGTCAATGGTCTTCATGCTTGCAAGTTATGACCTTCCTCTGGAAACTAGCTACGTTCTCATGTATTATTCGTCTAAATTGTCGGTAAGATAGCATACCATATAATATACTTAACGATTGTTATTCCCAGCTACAGTCCAATTATATAAAAAAAAAGTGTATATCCATGGGTTTATATGTTCAATTCAAATTTATTTCACCTTTTGTTTTGCAGGTCTAACATATGTTTTGTAATAGAAGCTTCCGAACATACTCATAAAAGTTACACCCACCGCAAGCCAAATGTATTGCAACACTATGGGGAATTCACAATTCGGATTAAAAAGCACAGTCAACAAGCTCTGCATAAACAGTACGAAGAACTGCAGTAACTGGCCTAGGGTAATGTACTTTTTCCACCACGTATTGCTCAGTCCTGGCTTCAGAGCCGCTAACAGGTAGTAGGAGTACATAGGGATGTGAACTAAGAGATTTAAAAGTCCCATCGTTGTGAATTGACCACCTACTCCGTAGAATCTTACTACCCAATATATGCCTGTGGGCATTAGGATATGATGGAAAACGTGCAGGAACGTGATTTGATTGTACTTCTTGCGCAGCACAAAGAAGATCGTGTCAAGTAGATCAATTAACTTGTTGATAAAGTAGGCATATGATGTGAAGCGTTCAAGGTACTTTAATGGATGATCTAGCGGGGCTGTTATCATGCAAGTATAATCATATTCCTTTGTTGTAAGTAGAGTATATACTGAAAATAATATGTGTGAAAACTTTATAATGCAGACAGAGAGCTCGGCGACACACAAATACTTACATCCATAGATAAAAAAAGAACTATTGTATAGCACCTGAAAGGCATTGTAGGCAATCAGAATCTTTTTAAGATTGTATGGCTTACGATGTTCCATAAATTGTTTGCCATATTTCAAAACAAACAGCAAATAAGATACTATTAAAATTGTCAGAGGCCAAGGAGATCCCCAAAATGGCCAAGTTGCGACTACAGGATCTGGTAGGTAGGTAAAATTGTTTTTAAATAGAATTGTATTTGTATTCAGGGAAATTAATATAATACCTGCAGGAGGCAAGTTAAACACGGCAATTATTTTTGAGAGCATTCTAAAGCTGACTTCTGCTTCCGAAATAAGACGATAATTGACTGTGGAACTAAAGTTCGTCCGATAGTATAAATAGTGGACAAGAACTTTACATATTAAGTGGAACGACACCTTTAACATGCCCAAGGTGGTATACCCTTGCAGTTTTTTGCGTAAGTCTTGACAAATCTCTCATGTTATATAGAATAAAGCATGGATTTTTTATATAGATTTTTTAATATTCAGAAGTTTAAGACCTTTCACATTATATTCTTGTAAAACATATTAATACTGGGAATTGTTTGACATACACTACGTCTTTTCAAAGTTGTGGGAAGGGTATGTTACTGTCAGGTAACGTCAATTGTTGCGTTAAATACTCTTTTTGCAAATTAGAAGGTCATTAAACATTATTTGAATTTCAATTCTTTAAAACGATTTATAAACAACTAAAATAAATACAAAATCAATTCATTACTTAAGACTTTGAGGGTATTAAATATTCAAAAAATACCAAGCCAACTACCTCAACAATGTGTAAAACATCAGAAGTTCAATTTTGTTGATGAACAGTGTAATTAATGCTAAGCAATGTACATTCTGATCCACTTATAAACTCGATGAACTTTAAGTCTGTATTCTCTTAACCGACGGCAAGTCACCCTGTATTTTACCCATAGATACAATGCAATAATCGGTTTCGCATAAACTGTACTCGGAAAGCAGAAAATTTAAGCATTTGCGCTGCCTAATGCATAGTTCCATTTCGTTTCAGTTGGTTTTTGTTGCTTGGACTTTTAAGAAGGCTTCACGATATTTAATCAATATGTTTGAATTCTTAAATAGACCATCAGCAGGTGATAGATCCTTAGAGCTTTCCTGTTTAAGTTTTTGTCTAAGCTCTTTTATCTATTGCAGATCCTCTCTTTGATAAGAACTTTCCGCTACTATCCTCAGCATGGCCAACACACATAATATTGGGCGTCTATTTACTCTTAGTCCTGAAGCTGGGAGAGAAGTTTATGGCACAACGTAAGCCGTTTAATGTGAAGAACATAATACTCGCCTATAATATCATTCAAATGCTCTTCAATGTTATTATGCATAGCTTTGTGAGTATACCATATGATATTTTTGGAATCGAACACAAGATCTAACCTTAAATTCTCATATTCGAAAAAGGGCATCTACTTTCTTGTGTTGCATCCCATACACGATTTGCGATGCATGAATACGCTGCCCCTTAACTCTCCGCTTAAGAACATCGAACGTTGGTTAACATATGCCTACTTTATCAACAAGATATTGGATCTTATGGATACGGTATTCTTTGTACTACGCAAAAGTTACAAACAAATAACATTTCTGCATGTTTACCATCACATAATGATGGTCGCCACAGTGTATTGGGTGATGCGGCTCTATGGGTTCGGAGGACAGTATTATTTAATGGGATTCCTCAACACGTTCGTACATAGTTTCATGTACTTCTACTACTTTCTGACTGCCTTGAAGCCAGAGTTAAAGTCCAGTCTTTGGTGGAAGAAGTACCTAACTGGAATTCAGATAGTTCAGTTTCTCATATTACTATTCCAATCAATTTATATACTCCTCTTCAATCGTAAATGTGATTTTCCGCTTTTTATGCAATATATGCAGGTTTTTCAATCTAGTGTAATGATTTATATGTTTGCTAAGTTTTATAAAAAGGCATACACGAAGCCCGCACAAAAGAAACTGAAATGAAATTTACTTACAATTATGTTTGCAAGCTGTTTTACATATTCTTAATTTCTTGTAATTATTTAATTTATAAATAAATTTTACGTATTTGATATTCAATCTTAAGCTTATCTGATGCAATCAAAAGGAACTCAAAAAACTGACTCGACTTTGATGTTAAGTTCTCAATTTTATACCTATTTACCTTATGAGTGCATTGAAAGGGCTCTGGTGGGTATATTTATTCTATCGAAATCGCACGGAGAGCGCAAAACATGTGTGTTCTGTTAACTCTTGTACCCAAATGACTCGGTGAAAGGGAATAAGATAATTGAAAAAAAAAGAACTACATGTTGCCGAACTCAACCTCAATTGAATTCAGTTGCGATCGAAGAGTCTTTTCAAGCGTTTTAAGCTTTCGAAATGTTCGGAATTTTCGACATACCGTCACCGGGTAGGTTTTCGATAAAGATATAATATGGATACATATCTATTAACTTTACTTTGCATACAGACCCCAATCCGTTGCCCATGACCGACTCGCCATGGCCAATGTTCTTTATACTCGCAAGTTACATGATTTTTGTACAGAAGCTGGGAAAGATATTCATGGAACATCGTAAACCCTATGACTTGAAAAGAGTATTATATGTCTACAATCTCTGTCAGGTGGCATACAATGGAATATACTTTGCGATTGTAAGTAGGAACTCAAGAGGCTCCAAGTTCTCTCAGTAAATAAGTTTGCCTCTTTCAGACATTCTACTATCTGGTACTTTTCCCAATTTGTGATTGGCGCTGCATGGAGAGCTTTCCCATTGGTCATGAGCGAAAGAATCTGGAACGTTATATGCACTATGCATACTTCATCAACAAGATAATGGATCTGCTGGATACCGTATTCTTTGTGCTACGCAAGAGCTACAAACAGATCACCTTTCTTCATGTTTATCATCATGTGATGATGGTCAGCGTTTGCTATTTTATAATGCGCTTCTATGGAACTGGAGGCCATTTTAATGCAGTTGGAATGATCAACTCTTTCGTGCATACCGTCATGTATTTCTACTACTTCCTATCGGCATTATATCCGGGCATCAAGGCGAGCCTGTGGTGGAAAAAGTATATAACGATCATCCAGTTGGTGCAGTTCGTTATCTTCTTCTTCCACGCATCGTTTGTGCTGTTCTTCTCGAAAGGATGTGGCTTTCCCGCCATTCTTCTTCAGCTGGCAATACTCCAGGCCGTCATCATGATGTATATGTTTAGCAACTTTTATATTAATGCATATATACGACCAGTACAGCATAAAAAGCAGGGTTAAGGAACTTTTCAATAAAATCTCTGAACGATAAATCTTTCTCCATGCTTTGCCTATTACGAAATGATTATTGCACATGTGCCATTTGAGTGTTTGACTCCACGTTGCGAAATTGCGTAATGCATTGCAAAGAAATGTGCTTAGGTTGGGTGTGTTTTATATGCTTAACCCTGAACCCTAGTTCTCCTTATTCTCTCTCTCGTTCCTAGTCTCTCTCTCTCTTTCGCTCTCTCAGATTCTCGTCGGGGTTTCCTTCTTCTTTGTTTCTATTTTTCTCTGCACTGTCTCATTTCAGAAAGTTTACTCAAACTTTTCGCTCAACTTAGCCCATGCGGAACTGCAAAAAAAAACTCATCAATTCATCAGCTCATTGTGAATTCCGATTTTGTGCTAGATATGGAAACAGTTTGACACTCGCATTCAATCGCAAGATAACTTTTGAAGTGCATCGACGATAAGTCCAAGCTCAAATAGCCGTAGCAATGCTAGGGATTTTCAACAGACCCCATCCGGGTAGGATACAGTTTGATTATCTACCTATCTACCTACATACAACTTTTCTTCTTTCTCTCACAGATCCCAATCCGTTGCCACTTTCCGACTCACCATGGCCCATTGCTCTAATTATTGTGGTCTATTTAGGGTTTGTTCTAAAATATGGCAAGATCTTTATGAAGAATCGAAAGCCATACGATCTCAGAAAAGTATTATATGTCTATAATATTGGTCAAGTGATATACAATGGAATATACTTTGCAATTGTAAGTAGAAAATTGAATATATTTCGAGTTCTTTTGCCAATCTTATTTCTCTTTTAAGATATTCTACTACTTGGTGATTTCGCCCATTTGCAATTGGCGCTGCATGGAGAGCTTTCCCTTTGGCCATGAGAGAAAGAACCTGGAGAGATATATGCACTTGGCATACTATATAAACAAAATACTGGATCTGCTGGATACCGTGTTCTTTGTGCTGCGCAAGAGCTACAAACAGATCAGTGTTCTGCATGTATATCATCATCTGATGATGGTAATTGGCTGTTATATGGTATTACGATTCTACGGAACTGGAGGCCATGTGAACTCGCTGGGCATGGTTAACTCTTTCGTGCACACCATCATGTATTTCTACTATTTCCTCTCGGCACTGTATCCCGGCATCAAGACCAGCATCTGGTGGAAGAAGTACATTACCGTTACGCAGATTGTTCAGTTTGTGATACTCTTCATCTACGCTTGCTACGTTATGTTCTTCTCCGAGAATTGTGGATATCCCAAGTTCCTGCTACTCGTACAGATCGTACAGGCTGTGGTAATGATGTATATGTTTGGAAATTTCTATGTGAAAACCTACATACGTCCCGGACAGCGCATAAAGCAGGGCTAGGCCGATTGTAGGGCTTCCCTAGAGAGGTCCCTCTCCCCTTCTGTGGGGGCTAGCCCTTACGATAACTACAAGTGTTTAATATGTAAATAAATGTAATTTAAACATCAATGCTTGTTCCGATAACCCAGTGACTAAAGGTGCAATGCTTGTTCCATTCAGTGAGTATATAGCGAGTACTACACTGTATGGGCGGGGGGCAGAGGGCAGTTATGTCCACGTGGCCACAGGCTTTCAATTTATTCCATATTCTTGGCCACATGTGGATGGGAATATTGAATGGAAATTGCAGTGGGGAGCTGCAGCACGCGTTTAAGTTGCCAAAACAAGTTGGCAGTGCGACTGCAAGCTACCCTGTATGCAGACGTAGATACATTACTCTCCCTATGTACTATATCAAACGTATTTACAGGGTATGCTGAAGAGCTGCAGGCATTCACGTAGTGAGTGTGGGTTGCAGTTGATGTGTTGAGTCTGAAATCCAGAAACGCAACGGCTGCAACTAACAGGCTGACAGTATGAAGCGTTTCCCCCTCCTTTCTGCCCCGATACAGAACTCTTCTTGAACAAACACCAACTGATAAGATAGCCGGTAGCGCAATAACCGTAGCTAAAGTCTGTCTTGTTGTTTTTTCCGGCAATCCGGAGCGAGTCAAAGTTAAGCCGGAAATTCGGAGTACGTCTCGACAGCTGCAACAATTGCAACGGATAGTGCAGACACGAGACGGGGAAGGAGGAGGAGTGGATTGCGGTGCGAAACAATTGCCACAAATATGGCAAATGGCAATTGAAAAACAAAAGTCTCTCTCTCGCACTCGCTCTCTCTCTCACTCTCAGTCATTCACAAAGCAAAAATACCAAATCCTTTTCCTTGTGTTTTCACACTTCATGCATCCAACAAAGGCGAGCAAAAGAAGCAGACAGTAAAGGCGAAGAAGAAGCAGAAGCAGAAGCAAAAGATGGTGGCTAAGAACCACAACGAGGTCATGAACGTGGACAGGGAATGTAGATGTGGCTGTGGCTGTGGACCTCCATTCAACGAAGGAGACAGAGCACGTTGAACGACGCATTCGGTTTTATCTTTTGTGTGCGCATCTTAGAGACAAAGTCAAATGGAAATCTGCATAAAACCCTTCAAGTTGCATTGATACGCGGCCAATGTGACGTGGGGTGTGCTGCGGTGCAAAACCATTGAAAAGTTTCCTTTCAATTTCACAAGCAAAACAGCAAATCCACAGTAGTTGGTATATGCTGTACCATATCTATATAAAAAGGGAGTGTGTGTAGCACATGCACTTGTAAGCTCTTTGAATTTACTCGTAATAGGATTTTCGCATTGAAGTCCTTGCAGGAGTACCAGCAGAGAGAGAGCAGAGCAAAAAGGGGGCACTAAGTCAGACTCTGTGTGGCTGCAACTTAATTGGAATTAATATGAACATATAAATTCCAGTTAGACGCAACGAGTTGCTCCAATTAGACTGTAAAACTTTAAGTAAACGCAGTCAGAGTGCGCATATTACGAGTACCTACCTAAGCAAGAACTATGCACATACATATATAAATGTATTTAGCACTCTACGGGAGAGGGAGACCACGTGCCACACACACATGCAGCGCGGTCTTAACTGTGCGGAGACCCGCTGGCAACTATGCCATAATTTACACTCTATCGAACGATAACAAACAACCTGCATAATGTATGGCTCTTTATGCACCTGCAGAGGGAGGGGGGGGAGGAGAAGGGACTGAGAGTTGAGGGCACTTGAGGTACAATGTTGTTATTGAACGATGGGGTCACACGCTGTGTCGCTGTGCGCGCGTGTGTGTGGCAAGCTATAAAATACTTGCACACTTGCCCCGTCCCACCTCGCCTTGCCCCGCCTTGCTCGCTGTTGCATTATCCTTGAATGCTGACCAAAAGCGCATGAAAAACGCTGTCACTAGCTATGTGTGTGTGTGTGTGAAGTGAGTTAGCAATAAAAGCAGTGCAACTTCTTTCACATACTGTGGCACTGTTGCACTAACAATGCTTTCGCTTTGCTTGCTGCACTTGTCTGCGCCATTTTGTGCTTCATGCTACGCTTTGTTTTGGCCTTCGCCCAAACGCCACGCTTAACTGTTAATGGCAAAGCAACCCCAAATTGATGAGAGAGAGAGAGAGAGGGTAGGGTATCTTTTTGGAATTGCCAGACATTTGCATTTAAATGCTTATTGCTGCAGAAAATAATGAGACTGAAACGGAGTACTTGGCGTATGCGTAATATATGTGTGTGTGTGCTGCGCATTACGTATACGCAGCGTTTGGCAGATGGCGTAATAAAATTTTAATTCACAACGATTGATGGTCTGCACACGCATCAATGACTGCATGCGTTAGCAAATCGAGCTCGCGTTGACAAGGCAAGGCAGCAGGAGATAAGGGAGGAAAGGAGCAGGCAATACATTAAATTTTATATGCCATCCAATGCTCATTTGCATATGTCTACACGCACACACACACGTGAGCTCTTGCACATGCATGCCTGAGCCTGTCTATAACATTGATTGGATTTGTTTGCCATGGCAGGAGGGGGTCAAAGGGGGCTGCTTCAGCTCGACTGAGGTTAAGTGTCTGACATTTGCTAAATGCCAAAGAGAGAGAGTTTACTTTTGCCACGCCTGCTTGCTTTGCTTGCTCTGCTTTCTTCACTTACTTTACTTTCTCTGCTGCCTTTTCAGGTGCTAATAATTTGCCATTTGCTCGACCAAATTGCGGCTGCATCGTTTAATCTAATGCGCTCTAATTATGCCACCAATCCTTCTCTCTCTCTCTATCCTTGTTGCTTGCCCTCCCTTCGTGCCCCCAAAACACACACGTCAGCAAAATCGAACTAGAAAATGCACAAACCCCTCGAAGCAAGCCAGATTGACGTGAATTGATTCACTCAATTCAGCTGTCTATCATAATGCTCGCTGACCTTTAGCACGCTGGCCTTCGCAGGCCAGGCCAGGCAGGTGAGCATAGTTTCGAAACTGGCACAAAGACAAATCGATTAAGTTATCGATTCGTTGCACTTTTGTGGCACAAGACTTTCGATTGAAGTAAAGTTAGCTCAAAAAGTTGACAGCATTTTTAAGCAGACAGAAGAGATGGAGAGAAAACAAAAGCTACGCATTTACAGGGTACTCTGAAGTCGTGCTTCACACTCACGTTTGCGACTGAATAAAATGTGCGCACTATTTGTGTATTATAATAAAGAAATGGGCAACAACAACGCACACAACAAATATGCAAATAAACAAACAAACAAACAGAGCAAACAAAGAGAGAGAGAGAGAGAAAAGGAAAGATAGAAGAAGAGGGAGAGAGAGGTAGAGCGGAAGGCAAACAGACACAGAAATTGGCTGACCGTGCCGTGTGCATCCGCGGGGAATAATCCCTCATTATGCTTATTAAAACAACACGCCGAGACGCACAAATAAATAAATACTAAATAAATTGTAATTAAAAGTCGCTTCCGCAGCGCGTGAGAGACAATGAAAAAAGGAAAACATGTTGGTTCATTTAAATGCCGTAAATATCCACAATGAAACTGAATCCCCTGTTGCGTTGACTCTTGAAACGGATCTGCGCATAGGTCGCCTGTGGACCGCCTGCCTTAAGCACCGCATAGCCTCCGTTGCCATTGCGTATCTGATCTGTGATGACAATCTGCGTGATGCGACGCTGCCGGCCCTAGGGGAATCGCAATTAAAAAGGGGTTAAGAGAGAGAAAGAGAGAGAGAGAGAGAGTGCATTCCCACCTTCTGCCTGAACGTGTACTCCTTGGTGACCACACGCAGAAATGAGGACTTTTTCGATACAATCACACGCTCCAGATGCGTATCCCGGAACTGGCGTGCGCCCCACGTCACGCTGTGACTCAGATTCTGCTGCTTGCTGTGTCCATATCCCTGAGAGATCAGTGCGAATAGCACAAGTACAGTCACTAGGCTGAACTTCATTTCGAATGTGTAATTTTGTAATTGATGTAATCGATGCAAAGGTCCAGCTTATATAGGCCGCTGGAACAAAGCCTTTTGTTCTGCAGTTTCTTAAGACTTGGCAACAGCTGCTTGCTATTTTTAGTGCCACTGTATCCCCATTGTACTCTACACCTTTGCATATGCAATGCCCCGAAAAAACAAAATCGAATTGCAAACAATTGCACCTTGAAAAGTCAACGCAAATGTCAGGGCAACTAAATTTCTAGTCTGCCTCAAATCAAGCGAAAAAGCAAGAAATTAAAAAAAAAGAAAGCAAGAGCAAAACCAAAAAATAAACCCAGAGACGCAATAGACGTGGAAGAAGAAGTAGAAAGAGAATTCCGTACAGCGCATTAAACATGCAAATTTCGAAATGGATTACACATGAATACCTAAAATGTAGCTCGAAGAGAAGAGAAGGCAGGGCAAGGCAAGGCAACAGAGCGGGGCGTGAGCAAAGGTTGAAGTTGAAGTTGAGGTTGAGGTTGCCTCGACTTGCCTCACATTGCTTGCAGCTGTGGGCGTTGCTTTAAATTTTGCTTTAAGCCAAATATTTATTTAATTTTTTCAAGCTTTCCCCGCACTCTGGCCTCCCTCCCCTTTGCCCATTGCCAGCCCCAACGCATGCCCCGCTGCACAGATCCAATTTACTCAAGTACAAAGACCCTGTCGCGTATATTGTTGAAATTTTATTGTGCAAACATGAGAATGTACAACATCTATGTGTGTGTGTGTGTGATGTGTGGTTGAGCTTTATGGTTGCCACGTTGTGTTTTCGCTCATTTGTATGTATGCGTGTGTGTGTGTTGGCATACAAACAAAGTCTAAGCCTGCGACCCGTTGTTAAGTGTCTGTTGTGGCTACATTTGTGACTGTGTATGTTTGTGTGTGTGTGTGTGTGTTTGTGCACCGCAAAATAAAAACGATTTTTGGCAAACAAATCAGCTACACCAGAGAACCACAACAAAATCAACCGAATCAAACATTAAATTGAACACGTCGCCGCTTTTTATACCCTAACAGGAATTATGTGCCATCAAAAAACGTTTTGTGCTAGAACAGCTTGGGAATTACAAATGAAATTGACTGTAATTCTCATTTTGTTTCATACTAGGCAGCAACTCCATTATATAAAGCAAATAAAAGTTAAATTTTGTAAATCTGGTTAACGCCTTTATGGCAGCTACTGCTAAAACAGCTTGAGAATTATAAATGAAATTATCGGAAAGCCACATTGCATCAACTTAAAGTCTGCTTTAAATACAGTAGGCAACAAAGGATCATGTTTATGAACACTTTATCTAAAGAACTGCTAAAACAGCTTGAGAATTATAAATGAAATTGTAAAAAAGTCACCTAGAGTCAACGTGGAGTATTCCTTAAATACAGTAGGCAACAGAAAGCCATATTTATGAAGACTTTATCTAAACAACTGCTAAAACAGCTTGTGAATTACAAGTGAAAAGGACTCGCACTTCAGCAAAGTGTAGAAAGGGCGTGCATTACATGTAAAGAACAACTTAAGAGTTGTCATTCTGTTTGCTTTACCCACATGTTGCCATAGTTGTTTTACAGCTCTCTCTCTCTCTCTCTCTCTCTCCCTCCCTCCTGCCTTGTCTCTGTTAGTGATGAAAAACAATTTGCTACATAGGTGAACTATAAAAGGATCTAAAGCATAACAAGAGAATGACAATAACAACAACAGCAGGAAAAAAGCACATAAATATTTGCACAGTTCTGAATTGTGTTGTCCACTTTCATGTGTTTCAGACAAGGATTTCATGACACTATAAAAACAAAACGAGAAGCATAAAAACATAACAAAGAGAAAGAGAGAGAAGAAAGAGAGAGAAGCTCTTTTCTGTTTGTGTTTCTGACATTCAAATGTTGTTTTCCATATTTATTGTTGATTTACTTTCTGAATACGCATATTTTTTAATGCTATTTGCTTTGACATTTGACACGCACCAGGTGCGCCTTCTATCTCTCTCTCCTCCCCTAGCTCTGTCTCTGTCTTTCTCTCTCTCTCTTTCTCTCATCAATTCTGAAGCACTTTAGTGTTAAAACGCTTTAAATAATTTTTAATTAAAACAAATGGCACTCGAAACAAAACACGCAGCGTCAACAATTCGACAAAGAGCGAGACAACAACTGTAATTAAGCGCTAGAGCGAGAGGGGGGAAGGAGCAAGACGACGCAGCGGGAGGGAGAGTGAGAGGGAAGGAGGCCAGCATGAATTACGTGTTATTTGTGCATGAAATCAAATGCTGCCGTTGCCGTTGCTGTTGCTGTGGTTGTTGTTGTTGCTGTTGACACTGCACGGCAGCAAAAACAACAAAGACTACGCATACAACTGAAATTAACAGCACCTGCAGCCACACACACACACACACACACACCGTGCACACACACGTACTGCGTTTCGTGACAAGTCGAGACAAAACAAACAAAATGAGAGAGAATCGCAGACAACTTCATTTGGTTGGGTTAGCAACAGGAAGGTGAAGCAAGCGGAACGTAGAGGTGCGAAAGAGAGGCACAACAAGAGGGAGAGAGAGGGGAAGAAAGAGAGACAGGGAGCAGGCAGAATATAGAAATAAACGCGCTTGCGGCAAGTTTCACGCTTCAAATTAGCTGCGTGAATAAAAAGTGTGTGTGGTAGAGAGAGAGGCATAATAAGCAAATAGTGTGAGAAAGAGAGAGAAAGAGAGGTAGCCTACTGCTAGAGCGAGACAGCTGCTGCAGTCATTAGCAAACAACATAGACGCGTTTAAATGGACAGTTGAAAAGTTGCTTCGGCAAAATGCTAATTAGACTTGACCCTCAACCCTTCTCTGCCCACCCACTACACCACCCCCCCACCCCCTCCAAAACACGCCTACTTCAATTTTCCTGTCTAATAACTGTTATTAGCTGCTTTTTAGGCTGCTCTGAGCTTCTAAGCAGCCCGAAACTTTGCCAGTAATTGTGCCCTGTAATCTGAGGCATTTGTCATATTTGTGGCAGGCACTCAGCCACATGCCACACACCCGCACACACACAGACAGCACTTCAATATGATTGGGCGGCATTTGATAAAATCCACTTAGTGTGTGTGTGTGTGTGTGTGTGTGTGTCTTCTGCTCGGGTTAAGGCGTCCAAAAGGCAACTCATCCACTTTGGCCCCATCCCTGCCGGCACCAGCTACTCCTTCTGCTTTCTCCTTCCATTCGTGCCACTCCCCCATCTCCTATCTGCCTACGCCTTGCGCTGCCACGCCCCCTCTGCCCTTCTGCCATTGCCATTTGGCGTCATTTTCTTTGCGCCACTTTGCGCTGTCCGTTGTCGTCTTTGACAATATCAAAGTTGAGCGACGCTTGCCACTTGCCACTTGCCACTTGCTGAGGCAAGCAGAGCCTTGGCTGAGCTGCAAATAAATGCCATTTAAGGCCTTAGTATGCTAAACGACATTAACGCGGCGCCCGAGTGGCAGTTAACGCCTGTCAGAAGCAACAACAACAACAACAACAACAACGGCAACGGCGACGCCGACGTGTGTGCGGCATGTCGCACGTGGGGGAGTGGGTATTGAGAGGCATATGAAGCACGAGGCAGCCAGCAACTTTTCTTATTTCATACATTTTGTGGCATATTACGCATACGTCATGTGGGCCCAAGAAGTGAGAGCAGCATCAGCAACAATTACGCTGCACATGCGTTAACTTTGGCTTAAGAACTGTATAAACAAGACTAATAGATACCCTGTGATTTGGAGTGCAACTAAGTTAAGTTTCCTTGAAGAAAACTTCGTCACTTTACCTGCATAAGTCTTAGTTTTACCTATACAGGGTATTCCTGTACTTTCACAGGGTATTTCTCTAGTTCATCAACTTTCTCTACCCTCTTCTCATTCATCTCTGAGGCAATTTAAAGCTCTCAATTTGCATGGCTTTAAAATAATAACGAAAAAACCGCCAAGAACACAACGAGCTGCCTCGTTATTCTTGCTGCCGCCTCAAGTCACTTGCCACACGCAAAAGGATTGTGGTCAACTTCAGCTCTGCCGCTGCCGCAGCTTGTGTTTCCTCTTCTAGCTCTTCTTCGCTGCCTCTTGTAGCGTCTGACCGACTTCAAAGGGCTGCAACAATGTGCGGTGTCATTGCGCATACAAATGTAAATTGCAACAAAATGTTGCACCGTTTGGCCACGGGGGAGTTGACAGCAGCAGCAGCTGCCGCGACGAGTGACAGTTTCAATGAATGCGAAATTCGTTTGGCTGCACAAATCACAGACTGTGTGCGCCACAAAATGTTGCAGCTGCCACTTGCTACTTGGCATGCAAATTGGCCTTTTGGCATTGCCTGCCCTGCCCTGCCCTGCAAAGCAGTTGCAACGTGCCGGGGCAAACAATGAAAATTACTTTTCATATTTAATTGCGGCGCCGCTGCCATGCAAGCAGTGCAACAGCCGCAGGCAAAGCAGTTGGCCAAGCAGTGCAAAACTGTCATGAGAAATTAAAGCGAAAAACTTCAAGTTGAGAAGCCAATTGAAATTACCTGCCACATTGCTGCATGCCACAGCATGCCACATGCCAACTGCCAGCTGCCACATGCCACATGACGACGACGCGTCGCAGTTGCAACTCAAACACGAAGCTAAGAAGCCAGCACGTTGGAAGCCAGTAGAAGTTCTTGCCCCAAGACGTGGCAAGCAAGTAATGGAGACACCGAAATGCTTATTATTTGCATAAATTGTACAAGACACACACACGCACACACACACAAAAAGAGAGAGGAACGCACAGACGCAGCATAAAAATGCAAATTGCGTAGCAAATTTAAATGTCAGCCCAAACAATTCAGTTGTTAAACTCACATTAAGCGCCTCTGCCCTGCCACATGCGGCATGCAGCAGCAGCTGCACAGCAACAGCAACAACAACAACAATAGCAAATTGCGTTACTCATGCGCCGCGTGAGACACAATTTGCTGCGGCAGCTTTGCTTTGCCTCTGTCGCTTTGTGCGGCTTTTAATCGAAGAAAATGGCCAGAAAAGTAATATAGAAGCTGTTTGTCTGTGGGGTGTGCATGACAGACAGATACCCATTAGCATATAGACAGACAAGAAGTAAGAGCAAAGTGTAGCCTAGCTTAACTTTCATCTCTCTCTCTTTTCCCTCTGTCAATGCCAACTGCAGCTTGCTTTAGCCTTACAGGGTATAGCTCAGTCCATGCAGCTCACTCTACGCCATCTACAGGGTATACGCTAAGGCAGGGCGGCTTATCAATTTTTTTTTGTTGGTAATTCCACAGCTCTTCCCGCCCCCCTCAAGCTAAACTTGGTTGCCAAAACTTTTCACTTTGTCGTTGTGAATGCGAATGCGGTTGCTTCCTCTCATTGTTGTTGTTGTTGTTGTTGTTGTGGTCTGTTGGCTGTGGCATGCGTAGCCAGCTTTGGTTTTGCCATTCGATGTCAATTTAAAGTTTTCGTTTTCGCTTTTTTTATTGTGGCTGGGATAAAGTTTGCCAGCGCAAAACTTTGTGCGCATTGTGAAAGAGGACGCAGCTGCCGCAAGCTGCAAGCTGTAAGGGGCAGCTAAGGCTCGCTCTAAGCTGGGGCATAATCGATTTGCTTTTGGCTTTTCATTTTAATAACTTTTCTTTTTGCCTTGCTGCAGCTGTGCCAAGCCATGGCGAAAGTAACCTGCAACAAAGTGCGGCAACAATTACGTGCCGCAAACAAGGAGCGAAAAAAAAAATTGCTGCTGCTGCAAATCGACAATGGCGCAGCGAAAAACTCGGGAAAAACTGTAAAAAAGAAAGCAGAGCAGGCGAGAGGGAAGGGAGGGGGAACTGGCTGGATTGCCACGCCAAAGTGGGTTAAAGACTTTGGGCTTCCCTTGACATTTGGCGCCAGTGGCAGGTGCAGTCGAGTGCATGATGCCGCAGGTTGTTGCTGCCATAATTGAGGCAAGCGCCAGAAGAGCAGCAGAGCAACAACAACAGTTATTTGTTATTAATTATTTATGATTTAGCAACTATTATTTATAATGCATATTGCATGCAGCTAATTTATTTATATTACACGCAGCTAACCGCAGCCAAACGCAGCGTCCACTGGGCACAATTGCTTCCCCTCTCTCTCTATCTAGCTATCTCTCTCGCACCTTCCCTTGTCTGCTCGCCTGCTCACAGGTTTTGCAGTTTAATTCAATTGCAGCTGATTAAAAATTAATTTCAAATTAAATGTGCGCTCAATGAAATTGCTATTTTCAGTGCAGGAGAGAGAGAGAGAAAGGGAGAGAGGGAGCGAGACAGCGTACAATAAGCTTATAACAGATTATTGACATGAAATGTCACTGGGGCAGCTGGGAATTGTTTCAAGCTGTCAGCTAATGTAAAAAATTCGACACGTGACCCACAGAGAGACAACACACACACACACACACACACGGAGTCAAACACACACACACACGCACACAGTGAGACATTCCCTCAAATGGCAAAAGTTGCTCGTTGTACACAATGCCGGACTAATAAGCAACACAAGCAGCTCAAGCGGAAACGGAAGTTGTTCGAAAGTCCGTTGAAATCAATTTTAAAGGTAAACTTGTTACAACTTATACAACAAAACACACACACACACACGCGCGCACACACGCGCGCACACAATCACACTTGAACAATGGACAAAAGTAAAACTAATTGCAATGCTCATTATACCCAGTACACACTGTACACGCGCTGCGGGTAGTTTGCGAAACAAAAAACTCTGGCAGAGAAAAATGGGAAATTTGAGGAAAATGGAAAATATGTGGAAAATGGCATATCATATATAATCAAGATAATGGAAAATTGCGGTGAATATGCATTATAATAATTGCATATGCATTGAGTGCGTGAGTGTGTGTGTTTTTTATGCGTGAATGAACTGCATGTTGCATTGCGTATACGCAGCGTAGCTCGAATTTCCTACACAGCGAAAGGGAAGCATTGCAAACTGCCATCTGCTCTGTCAATAACGAGTGTAATGTATAGCAAGAGCTAGGGCAGGGTTGCAGCGTATCTATGCACATAACAAAGGTCATCATTGCGTATACGCAATGTGAGTATGCATAGATTATGTAGATAAATTGATTGGCTTAATAAAGAAAAGAAAACGCTTACCCCACACAGTTTGAGTGCGTTCAAATCGAACTACTAAGCAGTAGATTGCGTATACGCAGCGTGACACGAGTTGTTCTCAGTCAACTGCAAGAAAAGAGAATTGAATGTTATAGAGTGTGAGTAATTTAAAGATTGCAACTAACTAACTCAACTACAAGACTTGCAGACTTAGCAAAGATTACGTATACGCAAGGTAGACAGCGTAAGTGACACTTATTGACAATTATATAGACATATATAGCACAACAGGCATAGCTAAGGCTTGCAGCGCATCTACAAGTCGCGCTTGCTTCTATGAAATTACGCATACGCCGCGTGTGCTGTGCTATGCTGTGAATAACTAGACAATTTGATACGCCTCACTTGACTCCAACACTTTACAGCGCATCTAGAAGTCGTGCAGGCCTATTCTGCTGCCTTATTGTTGTTGTTGTTAATGGGCCTGCGAAACATTATTATTGTTGCAATTGAAGTTGCTGGCGCTGCTGCTGTTTATGCCTGTGTTTCGCTGACTGTTACTGCAGCCCTTATCGATTGTGCCTCACACGCGTACAACTTACACACACACCGAGACACATGTAACATTTATGTAGTGCATGTACGTGCTCCAGATGCGCCCCATTAGCGTCTCCCCCCGCCCCCTGCCTCCTTTCCCGCAAAAGTTGTGAGAATTTATTTGCCTCATTTTGTGCACATTGTTTGGCTGTGCTGGAATCTGCGTGTTGTGTGTGCTGCACGCTGGAAAAGTTGCAACGCTTGCAGCAGCAATTAAAAGCAAGCACACACACACAAAACCCTTAACCCTTTTCCATCCCCCCTCTCCCACTCTCTCTTTCTGGGCTGTCTAACGCACTGCACTCTAATGAACTCCCAACGAAAAACTTAATTTTCTGCTGCAAGCTAATGGCAATTTATGCGAGTTAATAATCGCTTAAAAGCTGAGGGAGGAGTGCGGCGGGTGCTGCCTGCTAGATAGCGCATGAATCAGCCGCAATTTGGCGCACAGTCAACGTCTGCAATCAGCGTTATCAAAGCCCATTTAATTCGCATAAATCTGAGAGAGAGAAAGTTGTTAAAAACCCATTTAAAACTGTCGCCATAATGAACGCTTTGCCTGCCGCTGCCAACGTCTTTCCGTTACGTCTTCATTCAGCTCCTCCTCCTCCTTCTTTCTTCTCGTTTGGCAACTGCAAAAATGGCAGCTGCAGCTTGCAACTTGGCAGCCTTTCACTTGGGGATGTTAATTAGAAAACTCTTGAAAATTATTAAAAACTTTCGTGGCTTGTCAGACCAAGCGCCCCCCCCTTCCCCTCCTGCCTAGTTGCCCTCCGAAAAGAGTTGCCAACTTTTGCCAGCCAGTTGCAGCGCTGCCAGATACTTAAAAACTTTACACGCCTTTTCCCCATTTTTGAAAGCCAGTCAAATCTGCCAGCGCTGCCAGATAATTAAAACTTTTGTGCAAGTGAGTGAGTGCGGCGTGTAATCAATTGCAATAGCGCCAAAGTTTTGGCGCATCGAAAATGGAAAGTAAAGATTGTCAGTTACATGATATAGTGCGAGGGTATTTTTTGCTGAAACTTGCAGGGGATGTGTGGTATGTTGTTAACTTTGGAGGGGCTGAGTTTGATTGGCATATCTTGCAAACTAACAAAGAAATATAAGAAATACTTAAGATACTTTTACGATATATCATTTTATAAAAGCAAACCAAGTTAGTTCTTAAATAGTCGAAAGCTTTCTGATTGCTTTATAATGATTTCTTAAGAAAATCTTGAAAAATATTCTAGCTTTTTCTCAATTAGATCACATTATACGATCGTTGATCTAAACTGTGTGCTATTTACATACGAACTGAGATGCTTCCTTGTATGCTCAATGCAAGCTGTAAATATTCCACCATCACGTGGCTTTTCTTAAGCTCACGTTGATCTTTCTCTTCCCTTCTCTTTCCCCCTCTATATGCAAATGCCTTCTCGCATTTTTCGACTAATTTAGCGACTAATTTTGATTGACACTTGCCTAATGCAAACCTCTTTCGGGCCATTCAAAACCATTTGAAACTATTTCAATCTTCATTCATGCGCTTAAACCGGCAAATAAGCATAGTCGATCTAATCGTTGGATCGGGTTAACTGCGTAATTCGCACTTCGCGACGAAAGCAAGTTCATTGCGAGCTCGTTAGCACCTTTTATTAGTGCCAATTAGGCGGGGCTGCCACAAATAGATTGCACAATGCGACACGATACGCCAGACACAAGTCAAGTCAAACAGAGAATCCGCATCGAACCAGATAAGCCGGAAAAACAATTTCACAATGAGAAATGTCATCTGAATCCGAATCATCTAGCGCAGAAATCTCAGCTACGCGACGCATCGCTTTGCGGTCGCCAGTCGATGAGGCAACCTCGAGAGTGTGCGCGCTGCTTTAGTTGCCAGCGAACAAGATGAACAAGCAGACAAAGATTGTGATTAGCTCAGCTGGCGGAAAAGCTGAGCAGGAGAAGCCCAAGGAGGAGTGGGGCAACGGGTTGGAGTTTCTTTTCTCCTGCATTTCACTCTCCGTGGGATTGGGCAACATTTGGCGTTTTCCCTACATTGCTTTCCAAAATGGCGGCGGCACCTTCGTTATACCCTACTTGATAGCGTTGCTAGTGATTGGCAGACCTTGCTACTTTCTGGAGATCTCATTGGGTCAGTTTCGTGGCGGTGGTGTGCTAAAAGCTTTCGACTTGGCTCCAGTGCTCAAAGGCGTCGCTGCGGGGCAGGTGTTGGCCACAGGCGCCTCCATCACTTACTACTCCAGCATTATGGCGCTTACACTGCGCTTTCCTGCTAGCCTCCTTTAGCGCTGAGTTGCCTTGGAGCAGCTGCCGCGAAAGCTGGGGCAGCGATTGCCTCGATAGCAACTCCAGTGACAGCTCCAATGCCAGTGGAAAGATGTCTCCCGCTCAGCTTTACTTCGAGTAAGTGCAGCCTGCTTCCATTTACTTCTCTATCCACTACATCCTGCTTCCCCTGCCAGGCGTGAAATACTCCATGAGCTGCCCGACATCGACAACGGCCTGGGTCTGCCCAATTGGCAGCTGGTTGCCTGCCTGGCTGTGGCTTGGCTGATCATTGGCGGCGTGCTCATACGTGGCATCAAGAGCAGCGGCAAGGCTGCCTACTTCCTGGGCGTGTTTCCCTACGTGGTGCTCCTTGTGCTACTCCTACGCGCTGTCACTTTGCCAGGTGCCTGGGATGGCATCGTTTACTTCTTCAAGCCACAGTGGCGCGAGCTGCTCAATCCGCTGGTCTGGTATGCAGCTGTCACTCAGGTCTTCTTCTCGCTGGCCATTTGCTTTGGCACGCTCATCACATACGCTTCGTATAACAATTTCAATAGGAATGTCTACAAGTAAGTGAGGATGCAGTGCAGCCACATCATGTATCCCTCTTATCCTCCCTTTTCCCTCTCTCCCCAGTGACATTGTCATCATCACCACCATGGACTCGTGCTCCTCCATCATAGCGGGCTGCATTACCTTCGGCATCTTGGGCAATCTGGCCAAGCAGACAGGCATCACGGACATTGGCAGCGTAGTCAAAGGCGGCGCTGGGCTGGCCTTTATCTCCTATCCGGAGGCCATAGCCAAGTTCGAGTATGTGCCACAGGTAAGCTATCGAGAACCCGCTGCGCCTTGTGCGCTCTAAAGCACAACTACCTAAAGATGTTCGCGGTCCTTTTCTTCCTCATGCTCTTTGTCTTAGGCATTGGCAGCACAGTGGGCATGGGTTCGTGCATATTGCGCATTGTGCGCGATCAGTTCGGACAGCGTGCTGGGCCCAGCTGGGCGCTGGCCGGAGGGCTGGCTACGTTGGGCTTTGGTGTGAGCATTGTCTACATGACGCCGGGTGGGCAATTCATATTGAATCTAGTGGATTTCTATGGTGTCTCCTTTACTGCGCTCATACTGGCGATTGGTGAGCTGCTCGCTGTGGCCTGGATCTATGGTGGGTAGAGGCAGCTTCCCAATAGCAATGGCTATTAATTGCATATCCCTTCCCCCTCTCTCTGTCCCAGGCGTTCGTCGCTTTTGTGCGGACATCAAGTACATGATGGGCATCGAGCTGGGCTGCTATTGGCGCATCTGCTGGGCCTACATTACGCCGGGCCTGATGACGGCGGTGCTGCTGTACACGCTGGTGGACATGTCCGCTTTAACGTACAAGGGCGTGGCATATCCGCCCATGGCACATGGTAAGCAAAGTGTTATATGAGGCAGCAGAAAGGAAGTAGTTTGGAGTAGCTCAAGCAGTTTATATATATTCTTGTTCTCTTAACCGAACTTATATATTTTGCACATATTCCTCCTCTATTCGCCACAACAAATTGTTGTAAATGTCTTGTGGCACATTCGTTTGCCTGTAGTAAGTTAGTTGTTGAGCTGACGTGTGGCAAAACATGCTAAATTTATAACCAGATAACAGGCAATACCCTGTAGTTGTACAGTGAGGTATACTGAATAACTTTAGATATGCCAAATTTAAATTCAGACACATTTCCCCTAAGTGGAACCTCAGTTTTGCCTATCAAAGTTAATGCAAAGTAAATACCCTTTTTACAGGGTATTCCCAAGTTAACCCACAGCACTTTTCTCACCACCTGCTGCTGTCTCTTTTCATTTGTGGCTGCATTAGCAAAGCTTTTAGTCACGCTCTCTAATGCAAAACGCTTTTGCGCTGCTGCCTTCAATCAAAATTTCAAATTCGGCAAATCTATCAAATTTTCCATATACATATATAATCTATAATTCAGCACAATCTCTCTCTTTCTCCTCTTTCTCGCTGCAGTATTTGGCTGCTGCCTGGCTGCCTTTGGTCTGCTGCAGCTACCTGGCTGGGCGCTCTATGCGGTCTACAAGCAGCGCAAGCTACGTGGCAACTTTTGGCAGGTGAGTTTGCCTTCCCCCCTTCACCTCCTCCCTTCCCTTCTCCCACTTTAATAATTATGCTTAATCCCCCCTCTCTTTTCCCTCCTAGCGCCTACGTGCTGCCTGTCAGCCGGCTGAGGACTGGTCACCTGCCAATGCACAGTTGACACAGCAGTAGCGCACGCTGCGTATACGTAATGTGCCACGCAGTGTTTTTACTCTCCCATCGAATCGTAAATAAATATATGAAAAACTGTTGGCGAAATTGCCGTACAGAATGTACAAAATGCTATGAAATAAAAGTGCAGCTGACAGCGGAAACAACAAGCAAGAGGAAGAGAAGAAGAAGAAGCAGAGAGGGCAGAGAGGAAAGTGCAGCTTGGTTTTAATTACCTCAGGGCGAAGCTGAAGCCACGTCTGCAGCCATGTGACGAAGCTGCAGCATGTCATTGGCAGAGAGGGGCATAGTGTAAGGTAGTGTGTGTAAGGCTGTGTGTGTGTGTGTGCTTAAAATGCCAGACATGTCGGCAATGCGGAAATGCGCAAATATCAAATGAAAACAAGCGAGTAAAGCGAACGAAAACGTAAATAAAACATTTTGCGCGCTGTTGTACAACGGACTCATTTAGCGAGACAGAGAGAGAGAAAGAGAGAGAGAGAAAGAGATGAAGGAAGAGGACAGTAGGATAGTAAGAGGAAAAGGAGCGCCAGAGTGAAGTAGACAGAGAAGCATAAGAGGTGGGGAAGGGAGAATAGTTTAGTGGAGTGTAGAAAGCAGCTTAAAGAGGAGGAATAGAAAGGAAGAGGATAGTAAGAAGAGGTAAGAGAAGGGAAGAGAGAGAAGAGAAGAGTTTAGAGAGAGTAGGTCAGGGAAGAATGGAGAGGTAGAGAAGCATAAAGAGCGCCAGGGAGAAGGGGTAAAGGCTGCTGCTGCTGCTGCTGCTGCTGCGGGGCTAACAAATCAAAATGGCGCACAGCACGAGCGCGTGCATGTGTGTATGAGCCAGTGTGTGTGTGTGTGCCCCTGTATGTATGTGTCTGTGTGACAAAGTTCAAATGTAAATATGCAAAAGCGAAGCGTGCGAAATGCTTTTCACAGTTTGTCGTCGCGCTGCGCTTTGCCTTTTTGGCTTGCGTTGTGTATGTGCGAGTGTGTGTGTTCCAGTGTGTGTGTGTGTCTGTTTTTGTCTGTCTGCGCATCAGTTGTCAAAAAGTGACAGTGTTAAATTTTTTCGCATTTCTTGCTAGTTCTTCCAATCCTTTTCCCTTACCAACCTCCCTTCCGCCCCAAGCGCGCCCCATTCAGTCAGGCTAACAACCTTTGTTGTTGTCGCATCACACACACACACACAACAACAACAACGCATTGAAGTGTGTGTTGACTTTGACTGACGCGCTGTTAACCGTGAAGTGTGTGTCTGTGTGTGTGTGGGTGAATAAGCCCAGGCAACGATGCGACGTCACAAACTATGCTGGCATTGCGTGTCTACAGTTGGCACACCCACAAACACACAGTCACACACACACACACACACACACACATACACAGACAGCGACAAGTGGAAATAGACGCCATGTTGGTTGCGTTTCACCTTGTACCCTGTAAGTGACAGCAAGTAGACGAAGGGGTAGTCTAGCTAGTCAAATATATTCAATAATTTATTATCCACTTTATCATTCTGGCCATATATCATGGCAGATCTCTGTAAGTAAGACAGACAGGCTGCTGAAATTGTATAGCAAGTTAGCTAAATACCTTATAAAATTTATTATATTTTTTTGCGCCTGATTTTACAGCGCATCTCTAGTCTATAACATTTTTGCCACTGCTGCCTTTGTTTTTGTTTTCATGTTTTTCTTTTTTTTGTTTATTGCTTTAACGATGCGCGTAAATCTTGACATACTTTTTGCTGAACATGGGCGTCATCAACAGCCAAAGGGCGGACAACGCATACAGCTGCATACATACGCACACAGACTCACACACGCACACTCAGACAAACACACACATACAGAGGGAGCTTAGTTGTTGCTGCTGCTGTAGCTGCCAGCCATAAAGTATGCTTCAAATTCGTGCAGCTGTCGCACTCACACACACACACGCACTCCTACAATCACACACACACGCACACACACACCCACACACTCTCTCTCACATGCATTTGCATTAGACAAGTGCCCCAGCTGTCCACAGTTGACTGGCCATTCATCCAATTCCTGCATCCATTTATGTAAAGTGCCCCAAGTTGTTTTGAGCGGCGACTGCGATGCCAACTGCGACGTCAACTGCGACGTCGACGTCGACAGCAAGTTACCTCAAGTCTCAGCAAAATTGGCGAGGCTGCAGTTGCCTTTTTGATTATGAATATGAAAGCGATTCCACTTGCAAAATTTTGGCATGCCCAAAGCGTCAAAGCAGCAGGGGGAGGGAGAGAGAGAGAGAGGGGGCGGGGGCTGGGGGAGTGGCAGCTGTAGCAGCTGTCGTTGCTGTTGCTGCAAATGCAATGGTAAGTTAAAAAGGTTTATCATGTTTTCTCCATTTCAGCTGTCAGTGAGGCGGTAACATGTCGTATACTTAATATACAAGGCAAGAACTAAGCAAGTTTTCAGCAGTTCGGATTGTTGTTGTTGTTGTTGTTGAGTTAAATGCATGGCAATTGAAACGATAATTGTATTAAATTTGCTTGCCTGCTCATGCGATATGAACAGCAGCAACAAAAACAACACGAGGTTAGCTTTGTAATTAGCTAAGTTGCTGCGCTTAAATATTCCATACGTTTTGTTTGATTAGATCAGCAAATGAAGCAACTGGGGGCATGACTTAAGTTCGGGTTTTGTCAATTGAATAAGGGGGGAAAATGAGGGAAGGAGAAAAGAGGGGGGGGGGAGAGGGGTAGATATCTGTGGCAACAACTTAGTGAACTCGCCTCGCCTTGCCTTGTCTTGTCTTGACTTCACTCACACTGCACAGACCTGTCTAGACAACATCAATTGTTGTAGTTGTTGTTGTTGCAGCAGCTGTTGTTGCTTTTGTTGTACCTTGCGTTGTTGCTGCCTTGTGCTTTATTATCTAATTTATGTCGTTTACGAGCGTTTGCCGCTTATCAAAGTCACAATAAATTAAAAGACAAGACTGATGGATGCGCTCCGAACAGCAAGTGACCTCCGACCTCCGACCTCCGACTTCGCTCACTGTCATACCCAAAGCCAATTACGCTTATTACATAATTCAGCAACAACAACAACAACAGAGGAGAGGGAAGCAGCTACCGTGCAGATAAACTAAATGAATGTTCAACATGGTCAGCAGAAGAAAAAACAACGCCAAGGGAACCGCAAATGCCCGTGTGGGAGTTGCCCCCAGAGACTGAGGCGGGGAGGGGAAGAGGCTAAGACAGAGGCAGAGGGAGTTGTAGCTACTGTGCTTGGGGGTAAAAAAAAAGTAAAGCCAAACAATTAAGACGGCGCCGCCTAAAAGCCTTAAGAGCCAGAGCTTCACTTCCTGCTCTGCCTCTGCCTCTGCTTCTGCCTTTCCCCTCCCCCTTCTCTGCTTGCTCTTCTGCCAGCCGCTCCCCCATGTGGCCACTCCCAGGCAATTCCAACCAATGCCAGTTCAATGCGTAGCTGTCCAAACCAAGGTTAACCTGCAGCTGAGCTGAAAAAGGAGTCGTCGCTTTACGCCATGCGTGCTGACAACATAATGCGCATAATGTCGAAAATATTTTCCATGTCTGCTTATGTGCCAGTTGTATTAGTGTATGTGTGTGTGTGTGTGTGTGTGTGTTAGGTGTAAGCTGAGAAAGAGACAGCGAAATCCTATTAAGAAGTTTGCTATCGCAAATTAAAATCTAAATACGCCAAGCAAATGACGGCGACGTCTGCGACGCCACGGGGTAACCAGAACAAAAGGCGTTACGCCCACGCAACACACACACAAACACACACACTGATAGAGAGAGAGAGAGAGGGTGGGTGGCAGCGCAGTCTGCTTACATTTTGAATTATAAGCAAGCGTAAATTTAATAAAGGTTCTACCTAAATATACACGCCAAGACAAGGCAGGCAAGCAGGCAGGACAGGACAGAGCAGGGCAGTAGGGGGGCACAGAAAGGGGGGGGGAAGGGTCAGAGGGAACTCAAGACCACCTAAGAGCGCGACGAGAACGCACACACACACACACACACACACGACATTGACGAGGACGAGAACGCAAGACTTAGCACAGCAGACTATGACAATGTCAAAGAGTTTGTGCACGCAATGTGGGCGTGGCAGCTGTGGCCCTGGCCCCGTGCAACCACAACACAGCACCAGGCAACAACAATAGGAACAACAACAACAACAACAGCTTCGACGACGGCAAAGTTTTCACTTTTATTTTTCATTTTACTCGAACTGACAAAATGGCAAAAGTTTTCGCCTTTTTCTGCTATATTTTTTCCCCTCTTTGGCCGTTGCCATTCGCAACTTTAAGCCTTTATTAAATTGTATTTGTGTCATTTTCTCACACTCCCCATGTGTGTGTGTATGTCCTGCAACAGCAACAATTGACAGCAAAACAAACGATTGTCATTGTCAAGTGTGTGCGTCAACCTTTGAACCCGCCTCGGGGCCTGGGGCCGCAAAACGTGTTCGTGTCTGTGTCTCAATGGCCCCAAAATGGCCGCCCGCTGTCTGGCTGTGCGTGTGTGTGTGTGCGTCTGTGCGTGTCATCCCTTTGTTGTGTGTGCAGGCAGGCAGCAGAGCAGCGAAGCGTCGGCAGAGGCCGCAACAGCGACGCTTCGGCAGCAGCAGCAGCAGCAGCTCGTTTTAAATTGAATTGTTAATTTTTGCTTACCCTTTTTACGTCATTGCCTTGTACCCCCTCCCTTTCCCCACCCCCTCCCTTCGGCAATTTACTTTGTCCAGCTAGTAAAAAGATCCTCGTCGCATCCCTTTTTTTCTGTTGTTGTTGTTGTTGTTGTTGTTGTTGCTGTCTGTGCCTCGTTTTGTTTGCAGCTTTTGTGCGCGCTAAGTAAACACGCAGCTGGCAGTGACAACAATTGACGTTTTGCTTAGCATAAGACCCTCTCCTCCCCTCCCACTTCCTGCCCCCTTCCTCTATTGCATCCTACTCCTTTCTTCCTTTAACTCCTGCTGTCTTTTCTTTAGTTCGAACTGCAACAGTTTGCGGCAATTGAAACAATACAAAAACTTAACTTTGCCTCGCTAACTGCCTGTCTATGTCCTGCTTCCTCTTTCTCTGTCTCTCTCTCCTACTTTCTCTCTTTTTCTCGCTCTAACTGACATTACAAGCTTCGTTTCTATTTGTGTCCATCATTTGCATATTCCTGGCAACACAGCTTCCGCACCTGTACTCACTTCCCTGTCCCTCTTCCTCCCTTTTCTACCCTCTCTTCCTCTCTCTCTCGCATTCACCACATTGTTTGCATTTGGCTGCTCTATTCGCTACCTCTGGCAGAGCATAAATCAAGCGCAAAGCACAAATATTTTTCCTGTGACAACAAATATATATAATGACCCTCTCCCTCTCTCACTCACTCGCTCTCTTTTTCTCTCGCTCACTCGCTTATCTATCTGCCCTACTCTCCCTCTCTTTCCCTATGCCATCCCTTTCTCTCTTTGGCTTATCCTGTTCCTGTTTGCATAGCTACCTCTACACCTGCTGCCTCCCCCTCTGCCTCTGCCTCCGCCTCTGCCGCTGTCGCTGCTGACTTCGAATGCATTTGTAACGCTGTCAATTCCTCTTGAATGCTCTAATAAAAGTTAAAGTCAACTTTTGAGCTTAGTTTCGTATCACATCATTTGATACAGTTTTATTTTTAGCTAGTTTTTTGGCAGTTTTTTCGAGAGACTTTCAAGATATTCTTTTTTATGCTTTCCTTATCTCTTTCTAATATCTCTATGAGTTTAAGTGAACTTTAGAGGTTACTTTCGTATAATATCATTTGATACAGTTTTTTTACTTGCTACTTTTCTGGCTGTTGTCCGTTTTCTAGCTAGTTTTCTTTTATATAGACTCGATAAACGATTTCCCAAAAGCTTCTCTTTTAAACTCCTAATGTACTTTAATATTATATCATATGATATCCATTCTTTTTTAGCTGTTTTTCTTGCACCTTGCTACTTTATAGCTAGTTATACCGATGGTACAGATACGATACAGATAGTATATTAATTTTGGCCAGAAGTTTGCAACACACCTTAGCAGACATCTCCGACCCAATAAAGTATATATATTCGTTATCAGTTTGTCCGTCCGTCCGTCTGTCCGTCCGTCCGTCTGTTGCAACGCAAACTAGTCTCTCAGTTTTAGAGCTATCTTGATGAAACTTGGTATACATGTTTCTTATTGCTGCACGTTGTAAATAAGTCGAAACGAACCGGTTCGGACCGACATATCCTATAGCTGCCATAGAACCTATCGGTTAGTTATATCTTAAGATATCGCTATGAAACTTTACCGATATATGTCTAGGTATGCCCCTAGCCGACTTTAATCATTTTTCAAGATATCGCACTGAAACTTTCCTGATATATGTCTAAGTATGTCCATTAAATACTATGCAAGTTCTATTAAAATCCGACAAATATATCGTAAAGCTGCCATAGAACCAATTCTTTTCTGCGTTTTTTGAGGTTAGTTGGGGGAAAATATCATATTATATAGTAAGCTTGCAAGCTTCTTTCAACCTTCCTTCTAGCTACACTTCATTAGTTCCTTCTTTTTGGCTTACTTTTCCTTTCCTTTTTCAAAATCTTCCTCCACTTAGGGTATTCAGTAGTTTAGCCACTCAATCCTATTGTTTTATCGCACCATTATTTGTCGCTGCCTGTGCCAAGGCTTCTCGAGCTTTGCTGCAGCCGTGCGCGCGCTTAGCTTCTTTTTGCCCCATTTTGCGCTGCGCTTTGCTGATTTCGTTTTGATTACGGCAAATTGTTTTTAGTTGCTGTCGGTTTCCGTTTTTGTTCCATTGCTTTTACTCCACTGCGATTTGCGTTTCTTTTACTTCTTTTACCAGTTTCAATTGCGCTGCTATGCAATATTTACCTTGGTGAATACCCAAACAGAACTTCAATCAAGAAATATATTTATGGAATGTCATCAACGATCAGCGGACATAATTACGAACCTATAGTATCCCCTCTTCTTTCCCCTGGGGAATCCCCAAGTTGTTTCTAATTCCACTGATAAGTTCTATGCAAATAAAAATGGCGTGCGCCGTGTGCGACGCAACTCGAGTCGAGTTGGAGTTGATAAAATATGTATAAGCATTTCTCTGTTTGCAATGTAATTTGGGCGGGGAATAAATGAATTTAGTTAGAGCAAATGACTTATGCAATGGATTATGTGTGTACGTTAGGTGGAGCAGGGGAGGGGGGTGGAATAAATAACCCTCGAGCTATGCGATAGCGCCTCAAAAGTTGCTCCAACTGGACACGCCCCAAGCACCTTCTCCCTCTCTTTAGTTGTCGCAATAGTTTTAACCATTTGCTCGCCTGTTTGTTTGCTTACCTCCCCCCTCTCCCTTTTCTCCTTTTTGCAGGGTATACAAAGCGCAAACATGAAAACGCAGTCAGCAGCAAAAACTTTTCCGAACGCGTTCGAATAACAAAAGGCAACACAGAGACGGGACGAGGTCACAAGGCACGTGCGAGAGTTTTCAAAATGGCGTCCGGGAACAGGCAACAACAACAACAACGACAGCAGCAGCAGCTAAATTAGTCGATGTTGATGCAGTTTTTGTTCTGCTTCTGCTTCTTCTTCTTCTTGTTCGCTGCCTCTGCTTTTGTTTCTGTTCTTCGCTTTGCAGTTGCTTTTTAGTGGCGCGTTCTTTTACTATGCGAACTTTTTAATAGAATCAAAATCGGGGCAAAAAATGGAAGACAAAAATGCGAGAAAAAAACCCCACAGCACGAGTGGCAACTCTGGCAAGGGGGAAAGTAGGGGTTAAGGGGTAGGGGTAGCCCAAAAACTTCAGTTTGTCCTTGTGTGAGTCTAATTTTTGTGTTCCCTCTTTCCCCTTTTGCTTTGCCCCTGCAGTTATGCTACATTTGACAGTGTGTCTCTTCCTCCTTCTATGTCTCTTTCTAACTCTCTCTCCCTCTCTCGCTTCCTATTGCTCTCTCTGTTTGTTCTTTTGCAACTGCATCATTGCTCGTTATAATGCAAATTGCCTTCTGCTGCGTTTCGCATCTGTGTCAGCTGTCAAGTTGACATTTGGCATCCTCTATCAGCCTCTCCCTCGTCTCCTCTTCTCTTCTCTCCTCTCCTTTCTCTTTGCCTCCCCTTGCTCTCTCTCCCTCTGCGCCATGCATCAAATATCAATTTCAGTTTTAAGAGCTGACAAATTGCATGCAAATGCAGCGCAAATTGAAATGAATGCACTCAGCAGGGACTGTGGGAGTCGGAGAGAGTGGGAGAGGGAGAATGGGAGAGCAAGCTGGCATGATAGATGAGTCAGTGGTTGCCCACACGTGGGCGTGGTCCACAATCAGCGATCTGCTGCTTGGCTTGGCAAATTATTGCGTGGCAACATTCGCTCACGTATGCGACGACTTATGTCATATTCATAAGGGCAAACCCCTCGCCTCCTCTTCTCTCTCACTCACACACATGGCACACCCCCACACTCACACACACACACACACGTGCGCAGGCAGCACGCTTCGATTAAACAAACCCGCTCAAATATGCATTGACATTGAGTCAAAGACAAAAGGAAGGCAAGGCAATTGGCAGAGGGAGGAGTAGGGAGAAGGGGAGAGGGATATGGCAGGACAAGGGCAACTTTGATTCCCGTTAGCTTGCAGTCAAAGGTCAAAGCATTGGCCGAAGACAATTGCATAATACGCGCTGTCGGCTGCATTTAGCGGTTTTCAAGCTGCTGCGGTTGCGGCTAATTAAGGCAGGCAAAGCGAGCTACGCGATTGCATAAGCCAAGGAAGCAGCACAGGACGACGTCGACGTAGGCGACGGGGCACAAAAACGAAAGGCAAACGAAACGAGCTCGTTCAGCTGTCAGCGCCAGTTGCAAATGTCAACGCACACATGCCCCTTCTCTATGTTTGTGTGTGTGTTTGTGTGTGCGTGTGAGCGCTTGCGTAACGTAAAAGTAGCCTTGAACTGCAGCCTGACGCTTTCAATGGATTTGCATTCCACGCTGCACACACACACACACACACAGGGGGAGAGAACGAGAGAGGGAGAGCGAGAGAGTTCCAAGGTCACGCCAACGCCAGCAACGCAAATGACACAAAGGGTAAAAGGGATATACGATATGGCTTGCATACATATGTATGTGCATGTGCATTTGTGTGTGTATGTGTGTGTGTGGGTGCATTTGTATTTGTTGTGCTGTCAAGCCGCAACCGAAATGTCAGAAAACTGTCGCAAACTTTTGCCTAATTGGCACTTTCCAACAAATGCAAGAAAGAGCGGCGAAGAGCAGCGTCAGGAGAGCGGCGGCGAAGAGCGAGCGGAGAGCGAGGCAGAGCGAGCGCCAGCAGCAACAACAACAACGACAGAGCGCACTCCAATGCAAGCAATGCAACTCATTTTTTTTTGCCTCGTTGTTGTTGCTTTTGTTGGCGGACATGCAATATTATAACGGTTAAACACGCAGAGAGTTGAGAGTCGGCGAAGTTGATGGCAAGGGGGGAAACGTTTGCTGGGCAGGCAAACGAGCAAAGCAAGGGCAACAAGAACAACAGTTGAATAATGACGTCAAATGAGCATGGAGAGACAGAGAGAGAAACAGCGTGCGAGCCAGCGAGAGGGTTGCCAGATCGACTGCGGAAAGCGAAGGGCTTATTTAATGAAACTATTTATGCTGCACATATATAACGCCATGTTTGTATGTATATTTATATTCATTTATATTTATATTTATTCGTATATATGTATATTCCACACACATAGCGCTATTTATGCACACACTTTAGCCCCCCCCCCTTCCCTCCAGTAGTCAATTATTCTCACCTAATGTCTTTGGCTTTTTCTTGTTATTTGAGTCACCCTCGCGCAAACACACACATACACACACACACGCTCGCATACAAACAAGTACGGAATCCAAACGTGCAACTGGCGCTGCTGCTGCTGCTGCTGCCCGGCAAAGCTATTTAATGCCCTTTTTCGCTTCTGGTTACCGTTGCTGTCCCCCCCTCTCTCTCTCTCTCTCTTGCTCGCCTTGCTCTCCCTGAGGCCCATAGAAATTGCTATTTGGTTATGCTGGCAGCTCTTTCATTTGCTCGCTTTTGCTGCTTTTTCCCCACTGTGCTACTCGTGCTTTTTTTTTTTTTGTTTTCTGCTGTGTGTTTTTCGCCTCTCTCTTTTGACTGCGCGCTGACTGCGTTGTGTGCAAGTTGGTCATAAAAATGGAGTAACATTTATGACCCACATCAGGAAAACACAGATAGAACGAGACGCCAAATGAGCGAGGGGGAAGCGAGACGGAGAAGGAGAAGGAGAAGGGGGGAAATGGCAGTGAAGTAAAAATTGCGAGTACTGCGTGTTCGCAGGGTTGCGTGGACGAGGGGGCGTGCGAGTGGGCGGTTGCTTGTGTTTTTGTGGGCGTGTACGCGGCGTTCGCCCGACGCCTGCAAGCGCAACATTCACAAGGATATTTTATTTTAGTGTTATTTTTGTTTTTGCCATTGTTGTTGTTGTTGCTGTGTTTTGCCTACTCCTTTTGTTGCTCGCCGTCGTCGCCGCCGTTGCTAGCCTCATTTTTCGCCGCCAAATCGCCGCCGACGCCACCGCACAAAATTTTCAAGGGTAAATATGCGTATCGGATTTTGTTGAGGTGCGCAGGGATTTGCGTGTCGCCAACACAAACACACGCACACATAGACACACACACTTGCTTGCGAGTTAAGTGTGTGAGTGAAGGAGTGTGCTGGCTTGCGTGCATGTCTGTGCTTGCACACTTAAATCTAGTCATGCAGTTAACTTACCGTTACTTCTAGCGCTGCTGCTGCTGCTGCGTCTTTGCTCATTAGGCATGCAAGCGCCGCAGCTGCTGCCACTGCTCTGCCGCAGTCGCTGCTACTCGCACACTGACCCAGTTCGCTTTGTTTTGCGTGTTTATCTTGCGCACGTTTCAGCAATGAAGGCGGCTGCTGCCTCTGTACGCCGCCTGTTGTTGTTGTTGTTGTTCACCTCTTTCCGTGATATGACCGACTTAAGTGAGTCGCACTCACTCACTCACACACACAAACTTGCACTCGCACTCGCATTCGCACTCGAAGCGGGCCCAAGTAGTCGAGAATCACAGTGAGAGCAGTCAGTGAGCAATTTGTCAGGCTGTCTGCCGCTTAGCCCGAAAGTATTCAGCATTAAATTGATTACACTTTCGCTCTTTCCTTTCTCTCTTTCTCTTTCTTTGGCTCGCTCAATCACTTAACCCGCTCGTGTGCATTTTTTATGCGCTTGTTTTCACTGTTTGTTTTCCTATTGTGTTGCTAATTTCGTTACTTTCACTTTGTTGGGCTTGTTCGCCTCCTTCTTCTTCTCCTTTGCCGCGTGCGTGTCTGTGTACCTGTATGTGTTTGTCTGTGTGGGTGTGTGTCAAGCACACGTGTGCGTGGCTGCAGCCAGTTTCTGTGTGCGTGTGCGTGTGCGTGTCTGTATCTGTATTTGTAGCTGTATCTGTGCGTCGTCAGTTCTCGTCTTTTAACTTTTGGCCGCGCGCATTGATTTTTCACTTCACATTCATTTCAATTGCTTTAATTTTCCGATTGAATTTTAATTTTAATGCACACACTTACACACTCACTCTGTGTGCCCGCAGCGCGCGTGTTCGTAATGTTCGCAGCGCGTTTTTCGCATTTCGTTTTGATTGCTTTTCATAGTGTTTTTCGCGCGCGCTTCTCTCAAATGTTTGCCCGCTCACTGTGTGTGCGTGTCTGTGTCTGTGTCTGCGTGTGTGTAGCAGGTGGAATGTAATTCAAAAAATCTGCCTCAATGCGGTCCACGAGCGCAGCGCACGTCCGCTCGCCACGGCTCTTCACACATTTCTGAGAGCGCGCGCCTTTGCCAACTGTTTACATTTGCTTTCCTTGCGTCCTCGCTCGCTCACAGTCACTCTCTTACTCACTCGCTCTCGCTTGCACTACTCCTGCTGTGACTTTGCATTGGCTTTGCTTGCGCTCTCTGTGTTTGTGCGAGCAGAGCTAGCGGCGCCAGCATGTCTACGCATAAATAATACGCACGTGGCTTAATGGCAGGGGGAAAGAGAGAGTGAGAGCAAAAGCAGCTAAATTTACTCTCACTACAAAGTAAATCCTTGCTGTGAGCGTGGAGAGCGCGTTTCATACAGCAAATGTGACTGGGCTGCGCCGACAGGCGAAGTAGCTTACTGACTGCAAATTATTAAAGTAATTTTAATGACATGTTTTTCAATAAATTAATTTTGCCATTATATAGTAATTGAGATAATAAAAAAAAATGTTATGTCGCGTGAAGAATCGATTAATTATTAATGCAATTACTAAGGTGGGTGGAAAGAAATGTTAGAAGTTCTGCAGTTCCATATCTAATTTTGATTGTATGTTGACATTGTTTTGAGTCATACAATAAAAATTGTCACAGAACATTCCGTCAGTCTGCTATGCCCCTCTGACTTGCGCTACCCTGTGCAATCATAACTGTAAACAAATCGCTGGAGAGAAATACCCATGCAAAAGCACACACCACAGCGCGCTCTCTCACACCCTTTGCGCTCTCTCACACACGCCGCTGCTGACTTTGCACTTGTGCTCATGCGCTCTCACAAGGCTGCGCTCAGTGCGCAGCTTCTTGCTGCCGCTGCCGCTGCCCGCTGGCTCTGGCTTTGCCTCTCTCTCTCTCTGCCTCTGCCGCGCCGTAGCTTTGCGCCCAACGTCTTTGCTTGCTCTCCTTCTTGCGCTGCGAAGCACGTGAACTTTTGTGTTTACTTTTTAATTTTTTGTGTGCCTGCGCGTTGTTATTGTTTTCTTGCTGCCTGCTGCCTGCGTCGCTGTCAGCGTCTGTTGCGCTGCTCTGCTCAGCTCACGCTGCTTGTTATTATTTTGCATTGCATTTTCATTCATAGCAAAGCAAAGCGAGAGCAGACGGCGAGCGGGAGGAGGAGGAAAGGGGAAGCTAAGAACTATGGCAACTGCTTCTTGGCATTTACTTAGCCAAGCGATCGGCAGCCTTCACATTTGGCTAACGGGTTTTTTTCGTGTGTATGGAAATTGGCGCAAAATATGCCCCAGTTGGGGCATCCCCCGGGCAGTTATGCTCATGTTGTGGCGAGAGCTATGCCGCCTCTACTTCTACTTCTTCTTCTTCCTTTTCTGCTTTTGTACATTTTGGGACCTCAGTTGCATTTTGCATATGTTCTCTGTATGTGTGTGTGTGTGTGAGTGTGTTTTACATTTGCCTGAATCATGTTAAATCATGCATGCTGATTGTCAGGTTGGTCTCACAGATGCCGCAACACGTAAGGGAAACTGGGAAATGGAAGGAAAACGAAAAAGCTTGGAAAATGCAGGAAAAACAAGGCTTGATTTGCATTTTCGGCTAAGCAGCAAAAAAAATATGCAGCTATAACGTTGCAGATAGGTGCGTGACGTTGCCATTGTTGCTGCCAATTAGTAAAGAGGCAAAACTGACAGCAGCAACAGCAACAACAACACGAACTATAACGGTAAACAAAGGTTTTTGATTTTGGGCAAACGAAGTGCATGATAAACAAATAAACAGCAGCAACAGCAGCAGCATGGAAACTCAAGCAACAACAACAACAACAACGACGACGAGAATTGGCAACGGATATGCCAGACCGGCCGTAACTCATGTTGCCTTTCCCTTCTCCTGCTGCCACACGTGCCTGGCTATTGCCATGAGTAATTGCTGCCGTGCATGTGTTGCTCTCTCACTCTAGTCTCTACCCGTCTCCCCATCTGTGCGTTTCGCTTGGCTTGCCAAGCCATTTAAGCCACGCCCACCCAACGCCCATCGCCCACGTTCAGGTAAACTGTTGATTTGCAGCGACGTTTTGCGGTCCGCAAGCTGTCCACTCTGTCCGGCTGCCAATGACAATGTGCACATGCTGCCCATGTGTGCGAGTGTGTGTGATCTCTCTGTGTGTGTGTGTGTGTTTTTGCTGTGGCTGTGGCTCATAATGACATTACGAGAAACTAAAGCTGCAAATGCAGCTAGCTCAGCAGACGTGCAACAACTGCTGCTGCAGCCTTCCCCCACCCCCCTCCCCATCCCTACACTGCGACAAATTTACGTACGTTTTCTATGCCATGCAAATTTCATGGCGCCGGCAGCAGCCGCTTTGAGTGCTGCCATAAAATGTGACAAAATGGAGTTGAGTTTGCTTTTTGGGTTGCGCTGCAAAGTATGCTATGAAAAATGCGGCACGCGCGTCGAGCACAAAGCGGCAACACACACACACTCACACACACACCCATACCCCGTTGAGTGGTTTATTTTCGTTTGTAGTCGATAATTTAATGTACGTACAGCGCCAGAGCCGTAGCCAGACCCGACCAGCCCAGAGGGAATATGGGACTAGCTGCCTGCCTGTGCGTTCCCCAAAGGGTTGATAGCGGTGTGCCAGATGCTCCTACACGCTGCCCCGATCCCTTGCCCCGACTCCCCTGAGAACGGCCCTTTTTGCGACTATATATAGAGAGGCAGACGCTTGTAGGCGCTTTTGATGGGCCTTTTATGCCCATTGACCGATTCCCATTCAACTCTCTTCCCCTCTCTTTCTTGCCCAATAGTTGTGGTTAAACAGTTGTTTTTGTTGGTTTATACGGTTTTGTTTGTTGTTTATTTTGTTGTTTTGTTGTTGCTTGTTGCGGTTGCGGCTTTCGCATACACACTAAACGGCAACAGATACGCTGAATAAGTAAATAAATGCGAGTAATAAACGGCAGGCATTTTTAAGCAGCGCGCAAAAGTATGCTACACAAATTTAACAGCTTGTACAGGCTGTCAATTTCCAAGAGAGAATTGGCAGAGTGGAACCGCTTGTCGCAACACGTAATATACACCCCAGTTTTTAGTATTACAGGGTATAAATAGTTGTGTTTGCTCTGTTTATGTTCTTGTTATGCCTGCAAAAACATATACATACGCTGACTAGGTAAATAAACAGCGTACCCTTTGCATACAAAGGGCATTTTGCTTTGCGCTTAAAAGTAGGCAACAAAAATTTTAAAGCTAAGCTGGCTGCTTTTTGAATCAATTTAACTCGTTTTTTGCACAATTTTACTAATAAATTGTTGAATAAAAATTATAAACTAAGCTAGTTATCAAATTAATATTCACGTTTTTTTGGTGAATAAAATATAAAAATTTGTTTGCCTGCTTAATACTCCTGGCAAACATTCACTTCTCAGAGCTTTACATACCCCACAGCACACTTACACGATTTACAGGGTATAAGCAGCTTGTTTTTTGTGGCCACACTAAACGAAATCAGATATGCGAACTAAGTAAACACAGAGCATTTTAAATGTATGTTGATTTTACCACTGCGCGCAAAAGTATGCTACAAAAATTGAAGCGAGCTTACTGCACTACACATACCCCACAGCGCACACACGCGCCATACAGGGTACAAATAGTTTCGTTTATGCCCTAATTTAATGCCCATTTCCATGTGTGCTTGTTTATTTGTTGTTTGCCGTCATTGTTGTTGGTTTTTGCGCTGCGGCGCGTGGCACAAAAACAAAGCCGCAGATTGTAATTAATTGAATTTATGTGATGGATTTATTATACATATAGACACAGCTATATGTATGTGTGTGTGTGTGTGTTATATATGCACTCTGTGCTTAGCCGGGCACTAATCGCGTATGCAAATTGGAATCAAACACAGATGCGCAGCTAATTCACAACTAACCGCGCCGTGAATAATGTGAATAACTCATGCGACTCGAATCCAATTAGACGGGTAACTCCACTAAGCGCTGTCTCTATCTCTATCTGACAGAGTTCGCAGTTTTTGCCAGATTAGGGATTACAGATTTTCCCCCTACCTAGCTCCACAATCAGCTTGTCAGCTTCGCGTCGCGTTTTGTTTGTATTGCATTTGCAGCGCAAACGTGCAAGGTGAAAGGTGACAGCGTGGCGGGTGCGGGAGGGGAAACTAGCTAGGGTAGATTGTCACTTGAAAATTCTACGCGTTATCGATGCACAAAGCAGCTCAGGCGCCCAAAGCTCCTGGCGACGCGACGCTGGAATTGAATTCAACGCGAGCTGGCTTGGCTTTCCCCATTCCCCTCTCCCCCCCCCACCTGGCTGCCTCTCGGGGGCAACATTAATGTCAATTTTGATGCCTGATTTATGGCAGCGCGTTCGCCTGGCTTCCGCGTCCTCGTCCGCGTCCTCGTCGGCTTCATTTGAATTCAATTGGCGCGAGGCGGCGAAGTAGAAGAAGCAGAGGAGGAAGACGCAGAAGCTGCCACACGCTGATTTCAGATTTCTGATTTCGCATAGTATATAGTATATATAGCGCTCTGCACGCCGTGTGCAGCTTGTCACGGCTTGAAGAGCACGTGACCCGCTAACCTTAAAAGCCAACCCTGCCTGCTCCCCCCTCCCTCCTCACCTGGGGGCAATAAAAAATTGACAACGTCAGCAAAGCAAAAGACCGAAAAGTTTTACAACAATGTGACAGTTGGAACAAAGACAGCAAACGCCTCCCCCGTGCCACGCCTCCCCGCAGCTTCACCTGCCCCACGTAGCACTCCTTCAACTTGCTTGCCCGCGGGCTGCTGTGTCTATTCCTATCGGTTGACATAGTTCGCAGTTCTTGGCGAGAAGAAGATGAAGAAGCCGCCGCCTAAGTGCAGCAACTCTTTGGCATTTGCATGCATCGCTCCCGCTTCCACTCTCTACCTTGCTCACTTCCTCTTGTGCTGCACACCTGCGGCCGCATTTCAGCGTTATTAAAGCGCCCCCTGGCGGGCTGCGGCAACCACATGCATTTTCGCACGCCGGAAGCACTTTGCACGCAGATTTATGTGCGAATTTGGGGCGAGATTGCAACAAGCCCAGCGGGGGCTAAGGGGGAGAGCGTAGGGTGGGGGAAGGCGAGGAGGGGAAACAGGTGTAGCATGCCTCATGCAACATCCTGCACAATGCGTTAAATTCCGCTTCGCATCGCAGCTGATAAAACTGTCGGCGCCTTTAAGTGGCGCCTTGGCCAATTTCAACAATCCTCCCCCTCCTTCCCCTCCTCCTCACGTTGTTTGTCGCACAGTGTAGTTTACAGTTATGTCATGCCTTGTCAACTTGTTTGGCTTTCATTTGCCGTCCACACACCCTCACACACACACACACACACACACACTTGACTGCGCCACTTGGCAGTAATCCCCGCCAAGCGTCCAATTCTCTGTATATAATCCATTAAAATGAAAACGCAGTGCGAGGGTGGTAAGAACAGTTTGTGCAACAGATATCGGTAAGCAAGGGGCACCAGAAATTGAAGTTTATTTTCGATACTATCCACAATATGCGCCCAAAACTCTTTCGGAAGCAAATTTTATAATAATTTCGAGTTGCTTTAACGATTTAAGCTATAAAATTAAGTTTTAAAATTTTTGAGAAATTTTGAAAATTTTTATAGGGGGTAGCATGGAAAAATTGCCAAAATTTTCAAACTCTTAAAATGAAATTATTTAGATGCCAAGATAAACTAGATGTGAAACCAAGAAGAGAATGACAAACGAAATGAAAATCGGTTGATTTTTGACAAAGTTATGAGAAATCAAAAATTTTGCTATAAGCCCGATTTCACATAGATTATATGTATATATAGTTCAAGACTCTCGCGTGCAATGTACAATATAGTCTTTCTTCCCTTCTTAACTACCCCTGCCTAACAACTGATTATCAAGTCTCAACTTAGCCAAAACTACTCGCGCCGCCCTCGCTGCGCTAAAATGTTCGCTGTGCTTATCCACTTGGCTCCTACGCTACTCCAGAGTACTCAATGCAGCACTGAAATTCATTTAACGACTTGGCGCACTTTAACATGGCGCACACACACACAGGGGAGGAACCTCCAGCTCCTTCTCCTCCTCCCACACACACGCAGCTTAAGAAGCGCCGAAAAAAAATACACATGGAAAGTTGTTCCTGTTGCGCGCACATTTAGTTGGGCAGCGCAGGAGGAGCAGCAGCTGGCAGAGGTTGGCACATGCGACAACAGGAAGACAAAAGTCGACAATGGATGTAACTGTAACTTGACCTTGACACGTTCCAGGCTCTTTCTATGCTTCGCTTGCTTTGCCAGCTCCTGCGCCTGTCAAGTCTGCTACGCCTCCGACGCCTACAGCCTTCCTCCCCCTCCGTCCCTCCTTAGACACATCTCGTCTCACCTTGTGGCCCCTAGTTCCCGCTCCACGCCTGCCCTCGCACAGCTTTCTGGGCCATTGTAGGCGCCTTTTTGACATTCGTTTGGCTTACGTAAATTGAATTTTCAGTTTGATGAATGTAAACCTTGTGCCGGGGCAGGAGGCAGAGGGTGAGTGTGTGTGTGTGTGTGTATAAGATTCTGTTGTGCCTGCACTTGCGAAGGCTGCGCGCCTGCAGCTATGCAAGGTGAGAGTGGAAGCGGGGGCGGGAGGAGGAAGCGGGGGGCGTGTGATTTACACAACTCGCACACACACAAAACTTGAAATTAAATTCGGAAAATCGCTCAACATTTGCAAAAGGTCAAAATGTTAATGTATTTCAAATGAGGCAGCAGCGCCAGATGCGAGATAAGGCACACAGTCCGAAGAGGAGACGAAAACTTTTACTTTCCTTTTCTCTTTTCTTTTTTTTTTGTTTTTGTTGTCTGCCATTGCCGTTGCCGTTGCCCTTGCGGTTGTCCGCCTCGAGACAAGCAAAGTGGAAAACTTGTCCATGTCCATTCATCCAGCTCGACATGCCCGCCAGCAGCTGCTCCTGCTCCTCTTTCTCCGCTCCAGCAACAACAAAAAGTGTGGCCAATGCGCCTACAAGTGGCACATGATGCTCCCGCCTTCTCGCTCTCCGCTCTCCTCTCTGATTGTGGCTGTGCGACGTAGGCGTCTAATGCGATTTGCCACACGTAGACAGAGACAGAGAGAGAGAGAGAGACTTTTTTTGGCGTCACTTTGGATTTTGTTAATGCGAAGGCGTAGGCGGCATCGTTGTGAGTGTAGGTGTGGGCGTGGGCGTGGGCGTGCCGCAGCCCAGCAATAAGTAGCACATTGAGATATCTACATTGTGTGAGCGCGTAGATTATTTATTCATAAACACTTGGGGCATTTAATAACATTATTGTTACTCCGGCTCCACGTCTCTTCTTCTGCTTTAGCCCCGATTCGGATCCAACACGCACAGCATGGACTCGGGATCTGTCACGCAATCTGCAAGTCAACATTTTATTGATACAAAAGTCAGATACAATCAACATCATCAAAATCACCAGCAGCCACGTTGCAAATCGTCCAAGCAGCGAGCAGCAGCAGCTTAGCGATGATGTATTCCATTGTTGGTGTATTTAAAGACTGCCAGATCTGAAATGAAAATATTTATATTAAAATTGCACTAATCAATTGGGTGACCTGCTTATCAGTTGCCCTAATTAACTGCAGCTGTGTGGGGAAATATGTGTTTTTGCAGGCAGCTTAATCAGTGCTTTATTTCATTATATGCTATATATTATATACACAAATGGCATTATCATCATTTTGAATAAGCCGCGCACCAAACTGAGTAACTGTGGCGGTCGGTCGACAACTCGTTACGTTCCACAGCATCCACACAGCTATTTACATTGTTAAACGATTGCTAGAGCAATTGTGGCGGTCGGTCGATAGCCCGTGTTGACATTAAAAGCCGCTGATAGATATTAAATATGCCTTCAGCTATTATAAGTAAACATATAACTTTAAATTCTAACAACTGTTGTAGCTTACACTGATTAATCAGCAATAAATAACGCAAAATGTAAACTTTTAACTAGCGCACATTCAAACTGCTCTGTTATTAACAGCAGCGAGCGCTGTTAACTTTGTTGACATATGGCAGCGCACTGTTAGGTCAGCTGTTTGCGAAAATATCCAACTGGAGAGTCAACAGAATTTTGCAGAACACTTAATTGGAATTGTTTTTTGCTTTACCTATAAATAATCGTCCGCTGCCATGGAGGAAAACGACAATCCCTACGATATGGACAGCTCCAGCTTCGATGCCGATAGATATCTGGAGCGGCTGCTAAAGGATTGTTCGCTGAAGCAAATCATGGACACGGAGGCAGCCGTGGTAAAGGATACGCAGACACTGCACTCAGACATGCAGACACTGGTGTACGAGAACTACAACAAGTTCATTTCGGCAACGGACACCATACGCAAGATGAAAGACGACTTCAAGCAGATGGAGACAGATGTGAATCTACTGATGACTAAGATGCAATCCATAACCACATTCAGTGAGCAGATAACTGGCACACTGCAAGGCACACGTTCGCAACTCTGTCGCCTGTCCGAGAAGCATTCGCTTTTGAAGCGCCTGCAGTTTCTCTCCACGCTGCCAGCAAAGCTAAAGGCGCTCATTGAGGAGCAGAACTACGCACAGGCTGTGCAGGATTATCTGCACGCACAGAAGGTGTTCGCCCAGTATGGGAGACAGCCCTCGTTCGATGGCATACAGCGCGAGTGTGATGTGATTATGGCCGATCTAAAGGAGCGCTTGCGTCTGGACTTTCAGCGTGCCGGCAACACGGCGCAGTCACTGACCGAGATCGGGGAACTGCTGCTTCAGCTGGACGAGAAGACCTCGGATCTGGCCAGCGAGATGCTGCGTTGCGCCGGCAAGCGACTGCACGAGCAGATCGTTATGCTGCAGGATCAGACGGAACGCGACATGCTTGAGTTTGTGGACATGGGCATCGATGGCTTTCTCAATGATCTGGCCTTGGTGGTGACATCCTACTTTGACATGTTTGTAGCCAAGCACTACGAGCACGAACGGTGAGTAAAGCAATCGATGAGGAGGCTTGATAATCTCAAAATTTTCTTCCCCGCAGCGATGACTTCCAGGAGAACGCGCTCAACGAGCTAAACATCTTCCTCAACGAAAACATAGACAAGTATTTAACCCTCGTACAGGATCGAGTCGAGTCCGACATTGGTTACGGCGACACGCAGGTGCTGCTACGTGCCCTGGATCGACTTCATCGTCGGCTTCAAGCGATGCGCAACATCTGCCGTGGCCTGCAAGTGCAGCGCAACACACTGGACATCATCATTGGCGCAGCCCATCAGCTCTGCGATGCGCATGGGAAGACCCTGCGGGATCACTTCGCCGACAGCCTCAGCGCGGTGCGGCTGTCCTTGGTGTCTGCTAAGAGCGATGTGGCCACAGGCGTGAATCTCAATGATCTCATTAGCAACCTGTATGTATCCATGGTGGAAAAGATCAAGGGCGTGCTGCAGGATCTGCTTATCTTTCTACGCACCGATTGGTCCTTTAACATCAAGGCGGAGCACAAGGGCGCGCTGTGCGTGGAGGGCATCAGGGAGAATCTGCTGATTGGCTTTCTGCGACACATTTCCAAGACAATGTGTAGCTTTGCCGATGCCACTGGCTCTAGTCCGCCCAATCTGCTGCTGGTGCTGTCCAAGACCTGCCTGGAACTGGAGCAGCAGGGCGTGCACATACTGGTAAGGCTGGGAAACCCTTGGCGAACAAAACTTACTAAGCCTTCTCCCTTACCTTTAGGTTGCTCTTGTGGATGATCTCTACGAGATTGACTCGGAGAACAGCGCTACGCTCACACACGAAACTGAGATCTGCGCCGTGATGCGCGAGACGGCGCAGTCGCTACTCGACTCCTATGTGCGGCTACAGGGCACCAACATCTCGCAAATGCTGCGCAAGAGCGTCGAGACACGCGACTGGCTCAACTGCCTGGAGCCGCGCTCGGTGCGTGCCGTAATGAAACGCGTCGTGGAGGAGCTGGGCAGCATTGAGACCGTTGTGGCCAGTCTGTACGAGACGAATGGAAATGGCAATGCAGGCTTTCGCACCAACGCCAGCAGCGACTCCAGTCGCAAGACATACTTCAGCAATTTCAATGCATCCAAGCCGCAGTATCGCTCCAACTGGTCCAACTACACGCCCTCACAGCTGGAGTCCAGCTACGTGTCGAACATACATCGCCTCTTCTCGGAGCGTGTGGATATCTTTACCTCTGTGGAGTTTACCAAGGCATCCATTGTCATGGGCATTATTAAGATTGGGCTAAAGGTGGGAGTAGAGTATTCCCTGCTAGAATTTTCTTGATATTAATCCTTTCTCCGCCACAGACGCTGCTCGAGTGCGTGCGCCTGCGCACGTTCAGCAAGTTTGGACTGCAACAGATACAAGTGGATGCACACTATCTGCAGATGAATCTCTGGCGCTTTGTCAGCGATGAGAAGTGAGTACACCTAGCATGCTCAAGATAATCCTTCACACATTTCCCTTCCTCCTACTTGACAGCCTGGTGAACTTTCTGCTGGACGAGATACTCGGCTCGGCGGTGCATCGCTGCCTGGAGTCGGTGCTGATGGAACCTAACGCTGTGGAGATCATTTGCGAGCGTGGTTAGTGTGCCTAAGATTTGCCTGTGCACCATGGAACATTCCAGCTCATGCTAACTGTCTATTTAATTTCGTTACTCGATGCTAGCCTAAGGACTTTACAATACACACATTCATCCGACAAATCCGACTATACACTATATAAAAAAATCTGTATAAATTATACACTCATTGGGAAGGGGGAAAGGGGAATTCCCCTTGTCTAATCTGCCGCAGGCTGCGGGCTAAGGGAGAGCATAAAATCGATCTCTTCGCCCTTGAAACCCTCCTCGGCGCTATTATCCTCCGTCTCCTCCGTTGTTGTCACAAGTATGTTGTGCGTCTCCACCTGCCCATCGACATCGCCCGTCGTGGTGATGGTTATGAGGCTGGACTTGCTTTCGCCGGCTGGCACTACGACAGCAGGATCCATGCGATTTTGAATGCGTGCCTTGCGCGCCTCTTCGAACTCCTTGGGATGACATTTCTTGCGATGCGAATGCTTGTTGGCATTCGAATTGAATGTTTTGGGGCAGTGTGGACACTTGTACAGCACTTCGCCGGTGTGCGTGGCCATGTGCTCCTTGAGATTGATGGCCTTTTTGAACTTCTTGGAGCACACACTGCACGCATGCACCCGATCGGCGTTGTGCACATACCGCTGGTGGCTAAGCATGGCGCTGCGATTGGGCGACACTTTGCCACAAATGTTGCAGGTGCATTCCTCTGAGGAGCCATTGTGGCGACGCACATGCTTCTTTAGGCTGTACTTGTTCTTGTGCCACGAGCCGCAGATATCACACTGCACCTTGGGCTCTGTAATGCCAGCGTGCTCCAACTGATGACGCTGGAAGGCGGCGCGTCCACGTATCACTTGAGCGCAAATATCGCACATGGTGCCATAGTTGCCATGCACCATATTCACGTGCGTGCGGAGCATCGAAACATTGGGGAAGCTAAGTGGGGGAAGGAGAATTCGAATTTGAATTGAATCTATAGAGAGATCCCTTTTGATTTGCCTTACCGTCTATCGCATATGTCGCAGGGCACATTGCGCTCCTTGTGTATGATGCGATGCTGATCTAACAAATACTGCTTGGTGTAGCGCTTGGGGCAGTGCTCGCACATGAAGACCTTCTGCTCATCCGGCTGATGCTTGAGCAGCTCATGATTGCGCAGGCACTGCTTGTCCGCAAACGTTCTGTCGCACAGTTCGCACCTGAAAGCAGACGCGGATTAGTCTTAGTGACACTATGAATTCGACTTATATCTGCAAGTTGGCTCCTTCACTTTACCACTCACTTAAATTTCTCGGGATTCGAGTGCCGATCGATGTGATCGGTGAGGAAGGAACGTTTGTAGAACTTCTTGTTGCAGCAGACGGCATAGCCCTTGCGATGATGCGCCTGCATCATGTGCTTGCAGAGTAGCAGAAAAGTTTCCTGCACCTCGTGGCAAACACTGCAGGTGAGTCGCATATGATTTGCTATCTTCGCATCGATCTCCAGCATGGATTTCTTGTAGTCCACATAGCGCTTGTTCTTTGGCACCTCCTCCACGCTGCTGACATTGTTTGACTTCTCCGACTTGGATCTGCCACGACGTTTGACAGCGGGCGTCGATGTTTTCGCAGCTGGCGGCAGAGATTCATTGGCGAGCACCTGATTCGCTTTGCTCTTGGCACGCGTGGCGCGTGTCTCACGACGCTCAGGCAATGCATCCAACTGAGGCACTTGCTTGACATCCAACTCCTCCTGCTTGCGCTCTGCAATGGGTTGCTGCGCCAGCACATCGTTGAGGAACTGTTCGTTGCTAAACGAAGCAGCTGCTTCGCTCTCGCCGCCGCTCACATACAGCGACTCGTCTGGCCCGAAGTCGTCGTCGTCGTCGCTGTGCAGAGAGAGCTCTTTGGACTCGTCGCTGGGCTGCTCCTGCTTCGGACTGCTCGCACCGAATTTCTCCTGCTGATCGCCGCCTTTCAGTGAGAAGCGTTCGGTAAGCAGACGATGCGCCTTCTCCACGCTCAAGTAGAACTCATTAAAGTCGCTAACACGTGTCCAACAGGCCACGCATATCTCTGTCGATATGGGATCATCGCTTTTGGGCTTAAGTAAACAAATACATAAATTAAACAAATGCAAATGCTAATATATACACAGATATGGATACATATAGATACCTGAAACCAAAAGTATTTGGCCAGCACCGCAGCAACGTTCAGAGACAAGCCGACACCCTCGAATATTTGTATGGTGTCGTTGGCGCTGTTCAGGCACAGACGGCAAATCATTTTGGCGGCACTTATTCCATTAAAAACAACAAAACGCGATTTAAGCAACAAATTTGAGCATCAAAACAAATGCTCTGCTTCTTCTACGGGGCACACAGAGCTATCGATAGCAGAGTTTCGCTGTTAACATTTGCTTGCAGTGCTATCGATAGGTATGTTATGTTAATAGCGAGCTGTTAAGTGGGCTGCACAAGTTATTTCCAGTAGATGGCGCTAGTGCCGCAAAATTCAAACTTATTACAAATAATTTCAACACTTTTCCGCTTAATGTTTGGAGAATTGGTAATTTATTTAAGATAAACTTGAATTAATTATTATGTTATCATATGTATAACTAAGTTCTTGTTGTTTATTTGTTGGTTTCTTGTTTCTTTTTTGTATTTTTCGTTTTGTTTTTCTTTTTTCTGAACTAAATAAGTAATTATATTTAAAATCACAGCAGTCTTTTAATAATAGATTTCTCAATTTGTGTGTTGTATTAATCAATCGGCAACGAGGCGAGTCATATCTAATCATCATCATCATCATCATCAGATAACAAACAAAGTTTCTCTACGTAGTACATCATAAAAGTTGTAAGTTTAACGGAATCAAAGAGCTTACAAAATAGAGGTGCGCTTACGAATAACGGAGCAAAAACTGCCTACTAACTAAGTGGGATACGCTTGTCGTATCACGTATCATATTAGAAATATATACTATATACCGTATATAGTCAAAATTGTGTGTTCTGTTTCTGAAAGTTCCTCCTCGTAAGGGATTGCACAATGTTCAAATTACATAATAATAATGTAGCATATTACATAGAATATATAGTAAGTTATCTAGGTCTACATAGTACATATTAGATACTTTCATATAGCTAGAGAAGTCGGAAAAATCGTATGAAAAGAATATAAATTTAGCTACTGGAATGCATTTCTTTGTTGTTGTTGTTGTTGTTGTGTGTGTGTTCAAGATTCTCGATTTCTATATAAAACCTGACGCTACAAACTACACTCGAAATATCTATACACCTAACAATGCGGCTCTGTGTGTGTGTGTGTTGGTTGAAATAATTTCTACTATGAGTAAGTCGAGGTTTAGTTTGGATTTAGTTACGGATTAAACTATAGTCGTTGATAATAAAATTTTGATTTTCGAAAATGAATCGAAACGAAGCGAATTCAAACTCAGACTTAATCGCATTCGATCGATGCAGTTTGATTCGATTATAGCTTAGAGAACACTCACAGATCAGATACACATACACACACAGACATACATACATACATACATACATAGTTACGGATTCTGTGGGGGATTACGAGCTATACGGAGTGGGGCTTAAATCACAGCTACGTAGAGTTTTCTCTCTATAGGCAAGGCGAGTTACAGCGCACACACACAGTCACACACACACACACACACACACACACACACACACACACACACACACACTCATACAGTCCGGTTGGTTGGGCAGTCCGGCTGCCTTAGCCCGCCACCTGCTGCATGGTTATCGTGCTGATGAGCTGCTGGCAAATCTTTCCATACTCGAATTGATCTCCCGAAATGCGACGCAGCTTGATGCCTTTGGCGGCGCCATGATGATCCCGACTGCGTCCCTCACAGACCTGCAGTTCGATCTGCAGACCACCAGAGTACTCCAGACTGAGATTGGTGGTGGGTTCACCATAACCACTGGTGGTCCAGGTAACACCTCCTCCTCCGCCGCCCACATGGCTGTTGGCCATGCCAGCGCTGGGCATGTGCGTCAATTCGCTGGTGGATGCATTGGACGCACTGCTATGCCTTGACTCCGCGCCACTGTCCTCCGAACTGATGCTGCCCTTGTGCAGCACAAAACCCTTGGGCGGCATAGTGGAGTCTATGGTCTGCTTGACCATCTCCAATATGCGCGTCGAGTCCAGATTGGAGCATTCATGTGGCAGCGGCACCTCGTAGCACATTTCGTCCGACATGCGACGCGAATCGCACATGGAGTCGGGCGTCAGGTGGCCGCATTCGGTGTGATCGCCCATCTCGGAATGTGAGTCGGACTTGAAGCCCGAACTAGCCGATGGCTCCTGGCACGACGGCGACAGATTATTCGAGTCGTTGCTCAGCGAATCATCGGAGAAGCCCAGCGATTTGTCGCTGCCACGTCGATGTGCATCTGTGGCATGGCTGCTCGTGGCATGTGTTGCCGTCGCCGTCGCCGTCGTTGCCGTCGGTTCACAGTCCAGACTCGCCTTGCGTCCTATGCCACGCGTGATGGAGGGCATGTCGCTGCTCGGCTCCGTGATGATCAAACCCTGCGCCAAGAAAGGGTAATTAGAATGGGTCAATCCTCTGGCTTCCACTCAGAGCGTGCTCACCTGCAGCGACATGATGGGCGTGTGGGGCTCCAGCGAGTCCTCGCTGTCGCGACTGTTGTCCGATGAGAGCGCCACGAGCGTAATCTCGCTGCCCTGGACATCGGTGAGGCAAATCTGTGGCGTAATGCCGCCCGTGCAGCCGGCATAGGGTGTGCCGGTGCTGATGGTGTGACACATCTGCCCGTTGCCATTCTCCTCCTGTATGATGCACAGATTAACAAATACTGCTTGGTGTAGCGCTTGGGGCAGTGCTCGCACATGAAGACCTTCTGCTCATCTGGCTGATGCTTGAGCAGCTCATGATTGCGCAGGCACTGCTTGTCCGCAAACGTTCTGTCGCACAGTTCGCACCTGAAAGCAGACGCGGATTAGTCTAAGTGACACTACGAATTCGACTTATATCTGCAAGTTGGCTCCTTCACTTTACCACTCACTTAAATTTCTCGGGATTCGAGTGCCGATCGATGTGATCGGTGAGGAAGGAACGTTTGTAGAACTTCTTGTTGCAGCAGACGGCGTAGCCCTTGCGATGATGCGCCTGCATCATGTGCTTGCAGAGTAGCAGAAAAGTTTCCTGCACCTCGTGACAAACACTGCAGGTGAGGCGCATATGATTTGCTATCTTCGCATCGATCTCCAGCATGGATTTCTTGTAGTCCACATAGCGCTTGTTCTTTGGCACCTCCTCCACGCTGCTGACATTGTTTGACTTCTCCGACTTGGATCTGCCACGACGTTTGACAGCGGGCGTCGATGTTTTCGCAGCTGGCGGCAGAGATTCATTGGCGAGCACCTGATTCGCTTTGCTCTTGGCACGCGTGGCGCGTGTCTCACGACGCTCAGGCAATGCATCCAACTGAGGCACTTGCTTGACATCCAACTCCTCCTGCTTGCGCTCTGCAATGGGTTGCTGCGCCAGCACATCGTTGAGGAACTGTTCGTTGCTAAACGAAGCAGCTGCTTCGCTCTCGCCGCCGCTCACATACAGCGACTCGTCTGGCCCGAAGTCGTCGTCGTCGTCGCTGTGCAGAGAGAGCTCTTTGGACTCGTCGCTGGGCTGCTCCTGCTTCGGACTACTCGCACCGAATTTCTCCTGCTGATCGCCGCCTTTCAGTGAGAAGCGTTCGGTAAGCAGACGATGCGCCTTCTCCACGCTCAAGTAGAACTCATTAAAGTCGCTAACACGTGTCCAACAGGCCACGCATATCTCTGTCGATATGGGATCATCGCTTTTGGGCTTAAGTAAACAAATACATAAATTAAACAAATGCAAATGCTAATATATACACAGATATGGATACATATAGATACCTGAAACCAAAAGTATTTGGCCAGCACCGCAGCAACGTTCAGAGACAAGCCGACACCCTCGAATATTTGTATGGTGTCGTTGGCGCTGTTCAGGCACAGACGGCAAATCATTTTGGCGGCACTTATTCCATTAAAAACAACAAAACGCGATTTAAGCAACAAATTTGAGCATCAAAACAAATGCTCTGCTTCTTCTACGGGGCACACAGAGCTATCGATAGCAGAGTTTCGCTGTTAACATTTGCTTGCAGTGCTATCGATAGGTATGTTATGTTAATAGCGAGCTGTTAAGTGAGCTGCACAAATTATTTCCCATAGGTGGCGCTAGTGCCGCAAAATTCAAACGCAAGTTAAATGAAAACTTATTAAAAATAATTTCAACACTTTTCCGCTTAATGTTTGGAGAATTGGTAATTTATTTAAGATAAACTTGAATTAATTATTATGTTATCATATGTATAACTAAGTTCTTGTTGTTTATTTGTTGGTTTTTTGTATTTTTCGTTTTGTTTTTCTTTTTTCTGAACTAAATAAGTAATTATATTTAAAATCACAGCAGTCTTTTAATAATAGATTTCTCAATTTGTGTGTTGTTTTAATCAATCGGCAACGAGGCGAGTCATATCTAATCATCATCATCATCATCATCAGATAACAAACAAAGTTTCTCTACGTAGTACATCATAAAAGTTGTAAGTTTAACGGAATCAAAGAGCTTACAAAATAGAGGTGCGCTTACGAATAACGGAGCAAAAACTGCCTACTAACTAAGTGGGATACGCTTGTCGTATCACGTATCATATTAGAAATATATACTATATACCGTATATAGTCAAAATTGTGTGTTCTGTTTCTGAAAGTTCCTCCTCGTAAGGGATTGCACAATGTTCAAATTACATAATAATAATGTAGCATATTACATAGAATATATAGTAAGTTATCTAGGTCTACATAGTACATATTAGATACTTTCATATAGCTAGAGAAGTCGGAAAAATCGTATGAAAAGAATATAAATTTAGCTACTGGAATGCATTTCTTTGTTGTTGTTGTTGTTGTTGTGTGTGTGTTCAAGATTCTCGATTTCTATATAAAACCTGACGCTACAAACTACACTCGAAATATCTATACACCTAACAATGCGGCTCTGTGTGTGTGTGTGTTGGTTGAAATAATTTCTACTATGAGTAAGTCGAGGTTTAGTTTGGATTTAGTTACGGATTAAACTATAGTCGTTGATAATAAAATTTTGATTTTCGAAAATGAATCGAAACGAAGCGAATTCAAACTCAGACTTAATCGCATTCGATCGATGCAGTTTGATTCGATTATAGCTTAGAGAACACTCACAGATCAGATACACATACACACACAGACATACAGACATACATACATACATAGTTACGGATTCTGGGGGGGATTACGAGCTATACGGAGTGGGGCTTAAATCACAGCTACGTAGAGTTTTCTCTCTATAGGCAAGGCGAGTTACAGCACACACACACAGTCACACATACACGCACACTTCGCACACACACACACACACTCATACAGTCCGGTTGGTTGGGCAGTCCGGCTGCCTTAGCCCGCCACCTGCTGCATGGTTATCGTGCTGATGAGCTGCTGACAAATCTTTCCATACTCGAATTGATCTCCCGAAATGCGACGCAGCTTGATGCCTTTGGCGGCGCCATGATGATCCCGACTGCGTCCCTCGCAGACCTGCAGTTCGATCTGCAGACCACCAGAGTACTCCAGACTGAGATTGGTGGTGGGTTCACCATAACCACTGGTGGTCCAGGTAACACCTCCTCCTCCGCCTCCCACATGGCTGTTGGCCATGCCAGCGCTGGCCATGTGCGTGAATTCGCTGGTGGATGCATTGGACGCACTGCTATGCCTTGACTCCGCGCCACTGTCCTCCGAACTGATGCTGCCCTTGTGCAGCACAAAACCCTTGGGCGGCATAGTGGAGTCTATGGTCTGCTTGACCATCTCCAATATGCGCGTCGAGTCCAGATTGGAGCATTCATGTGGCAGCGGCACCTCGTAGCACATTTCGTCCGACATGCGACGCGAATCGCACATGGAGTCGGGCGTCAGGTGGCCGCATTCGGTGTGATCGCCCATCTCGGAATGTGAGTCGGACTTGAAGCCCGAACTAGCCGATGGCTCCTGGCACGACGGCGACAGATTATTCGAGTCGTTGCTCAGCGAATCATCGGAGAAGCCCAGCGATTTGTCGCTGCCACGTCGATGTGCATCTGTGGCATGGCTGCTCGTGGCATGTGTTGCCGTCGCCGTCGCCGTCGTTGCCGTCGGTTCACAGTCCAGACTCGCCTTGCGTCCTATGCCACGCGTGATGGAGGGCATGTCGCTGCTCGGCTCCGTGATGATCAAACCCTGCGCCAAGAAAGGGTAATTAGAATGGGTCAATCCTCTGGCTTCCACTCAGAGCGTGCTCACCTGCAGCGACATGATGGGCGTGTGCGGCTCCAGCGAGTCCTCGCTGTCGCGACTGTTGTCCGATGAGAGCGCCACGAGCGTAATCTCGCTGCCCTGGACATCGGTGAGGCAAATCTGTGGCGTAATGCCGCCCGTGCAGCCGGCATAGGGTGTGCCGGTGCTGATGGTGTGACACATCTGCCCGTTGCCATTCTCCTCCTGTATGATGCACAGATTGGGCGACGCTGGTGGCGTGGGCACCACGCGCACAGGCTGCGCCGGCGACAGATTCAATGGCTTCAGATCGTAGTATGTCGCTGTGGGTATGAACCAATTGGGCGTGGCATATTCCGGCGGCGGCACCGCCGACTGATCGCTACACACATCCATGGATAGATCCAGTGGTTGCTGTGGCACTCCCTCGCTGGCTGCAGAGGTGCCACGTGTGATCGAACCACCACCTCCGCCCGTGCTCAGTCCCGAAATGCCCTTGGTTATCTGATGCAGCGGCGAAGAGCCTCCAGCGGCACAGGGATTAAATGGACCCGTGCCAGGAAGATAAGGATTAGGATTGGGTGAACAGTTGCCACTAAAGCCGCTGCAGCTGTTCGAGTTGCTGTTGCTGTTGCTGTACACGGGCGACTGGCAGCCGCTGCTGTTGTTCGAGTTGCTGGCTCCAAGGTTGATGCTGCTAAACTGCCCCACAAGTTGCTGCGGCTGCAGCGGCAACGTCAGTCCCAAAGCCGACGGCGGCTGCGAGGAGGAAGATGGAGAAACTAAGGAGAGCGACACTGGCCCCGTTCCCCCTGGTGGCGGCTGATACTGTTGATAGCCGCAAATGGGTTGACCAAACATCTGCTTGGCGGAAGTGAGTGATGCATTGGGTCCACCACCGTGTGGCAGAGTCAGCGGGGAAACGCTGTAACTGTGCATGGGCTGCTGCTGGTGTAGCTGCTGCAGTTGCAGTAGATGCGACTGATCCAAATGGCCGCCACTAACCGCTGCAGCGCTGGAAGCATGCGCTGCCAGACCCAATTGCGGTGCCAGATCGATGGGCACCACATTCGATGAGATTATCTTGTTGGCTATCTCGAAGCTCACACGTTGCTCCTTCACCAGACGATCCAGGGCGGGCATCAGATTCTTGATGGCCTCCGGCGGCACCTCGATGTCGTGGCCGCGACGCAGTGCTAGCTGCAGATTCGTTGGCTTGCCGTGTATGGGGGAACCTAAGAGAGTGAAAAGTAGGCCGAGATTAGCTCAGTTCTAGCTGGGATTACGGCTGTGTTCCATTGTGGTGCACGGCGTGAGATTTTCGGTACTTTTTGGCTTACCCGGCAGACTGATCGAATTTTCTAAAAGCGGCGGACTTGGTGCAACCAAAAAATTTCTCTGTGCGATACCTTTTTGCAGGGATTGGCACTCCTGCAGCGGCCCCTGGAACTGCGAGCGTGAGCCCTCCGAGGCACGACGCACCGGACTGTAGCGTCCTATTGTCGCTAAGCGGGAGACAGGGAGAAAAAAGTGGAAGAGAGAGAGAGAGCAGAAGATTAGTGCAAGTCTTGTAGCTGGCGAGGATCTGTGAGCTGTACTGGAGGCAGGTTTCGTTGGCGCAACTCAAGCAAATCATAAGAAAACTTACCACCCTCCTGCACAGTGGGCAATTTACAGTGGGCCGCGCGATAGGCGCGACGATTGTTCGCTGCCGTCTGTGGCGTCACCACCAGCGGCACCGAATTGCTGCCGCCACCGGCCACGCTCAGCGGCAGCGAATGCGGCGATGTGGCAACACCCATGCCCATGCCCATGGCCACGCCCACTGGCAGCCCAAAGTTGGGCGCATTTGGCGGGGATTGACTGAGCGATTTAAGCGTGGGCGGCAAATAGTCGCGATTCATGCGAGATTCAACTTCGCGTATTAACTCGGGGCAGATAACTGGGCGTGGCAAGTGGCATGTAGCATGTAGCAGGTGGCAGGTGGCAGGTGAGTCAAGCAAGCAGCAGCAGCATTTGTTAGAGTTGTTGTTGTTGTGCAGCAGCAGCAACGAAGGCCAAGTCAATAACCAAAAATCCACAAAAATCATAAAATGAAATACAATAAAAAAAAATACGAAACGAAAATGAATTTTCAATTTAAAGAAAAAAATCTAAGAAATTATAATTATATTAGGGGTTGGAAATAAATTAACTTATAAAGGATTGTATAGTATATATATGGTATGCTCAGCTCGTGCGTGCAGGGTATCAAGCGAGGCGATCGTTTAACTTAGTTTAACCCAACTACTTCGTAATGCACCCCTTGAACTTGAATTAGTTCAATTGAGCTAGGGAAAACTCGGACTCTTTATAGAGACGAGAGCATGAAAAGATCACACGATCACTTGATCTATCAAATATTGAAAGATCAAATACAAAGCATTAATAAACTAAACGACATTTCAAAAATTAAAACTCTGGAAACCTGAAACTTTTCTATCTCACATGATCTAACGACATCATGTAATTCTTCTGATCTTCAAAGAAAGCTACATGGATCTTATACAAAATATTTATTATAATAGAATACTCTTATAAAGTCTAAGAGAAACGTTAAGAATATAATCTCTGACCCACAAAAACATGTTAAAAGAAAGAATGTATAAGCCTGAAACTTCTCTAAGATTTGATAACAAGGATCTTCAGGTTTAAAGATATAAATATCTTATACAAGTGATTATAGGAAAATATTTATAATATTTATATTTAGTCATAAAGTCTAAGGGAAACCTGACTAAACCTTGCCACATCATTATTCATCTTTTTCTTCTTTAGCTTCCGCTTCTTTTTCTTCTTCTTCACATCGCTTCTTCTTTGCTTCTTCTTTTCATTCACTTCCTCTTCAACTGACACGTACCTGGCGGTCGCTCCGTCACAGTCAGCAAACCCGTACGTCGTGTGCGCATGTTGCCACCGGCAGAGCCACTGCCGGCTCCAGCCTGCGCCTGTGCTCCGGGCGGCACCTGTAGATGCGCCAGTTCGCCAGGACTATGCGTGACCGACAGATCCTCCGTGCAGCCTACCGTGTGACGCTTGACACAGCCACGTTTTTGCATGTAGCTGTGGCAAGAAGAGTTAAAGAAACCATTAAAGAGCAGCCCAAAAACACAATTTAATCAAACTCACCGTTGTATTTCCTCGCTGCATTCCTCACCGTGGCTCTCCGGACAGCAGTGCAGCTGACCCGGCAGCTGTTCACTCAGCGGCGACAGCTCTGTGGCACCGGGCGTGGCACTTAGATTGGGATTGATGTAGTAGCTTGTGGTGTCCATTTGCTGTGCCCCAGCAACGCCAGCAGCGCCAGGCACAGTGCCGCCAACTGGCACGCTGGCGGGATAATAAATGTGCAGATTGGCGCCACCATCGGAGGCACGACGACCAAAGGAACCTGGAGAGGAGAAAGGTGAATGCATTAAGCCATATCTCATGGTTAATCCCAAAGATTTACTTACTGGCTCCCATGACAACGGGCGGCTTGAGCAGATGCTGATCCTTGATGGTCAAATTGTGCAGCGGCTGGTTCTGCAGCATGGGCAGATTCATGGGATAGTAGGGTGTCACCTGCGCTGGATCGTTGCATTGCGGTGCGCACTTGAAGTCAATGGGCGGCACATTGGGATTGGCCAGCGCCTGTTCGTGTGCCACATCGCCGGGTCCCACTGTGTGACGTCGCGTGTTCGCACCGTTGGCAACGCCTGCTGCGGCGCTCAAATGCTGCGGGTTGACAGAAGGCTGCAAGGGAGGAACACGGATTAATCTCAAGTCAGTTACATATCAGGGGGCAACCTCACCTCATTGGGTCGCGCCAGACACTCCAGCTCAAAGTCCCCGTACTTCTCCAGATCCACACCCACGTCGGCGCACCAGCCGAAACCCAGCGCCGTATTTGACGCATTCGCATTGCTCAGCGGACTCAGACGATCCAGTGACTCCTGCTTGACGGGTTCCGAACGATCCACAACGCCCGTGGTGATGCTGGTCTTGCGGGAACGTGAGTAGGCAAGGCTTGCATGATGCTGCAGTCTTTGGTTTTCGCGTCGTTTCTGCAGTAACTTATCCTGCAGCAGATTATAGATGGCATAGATGTTGTCGAAGCGTTGCTCGTGCACGGACAGCGCAATCATGTCCGCCGTCAGTCCAGGCAATTGCAGCATGTGCGTCATGACGACAGCGTCGAGTTGCGCTGCTGCTGCAGACATATCCACCGGTGTAGTGACGCCTCCGTCGACGCCACCAGCCAGCGAAGTGGTTGAACCAGCCAGGGAATTGGCCAACGGACTGGATGAACCGAAGGGCAACGATGTAACCAACTCGGGTCGTTCCTCCTGATGCAATTCCGCTTGCCAATCGCTTAGCCAGCGATGTTTGATAATCTGTTTTATGGTATAACGACGATCCGGCTCCACGACCAGCATGTTGCGTATGAGGTGCTCGCATTCTGTGCAGGAAAGATGATGGAATTAGTTCTAGATACTATTCAAGTTTCATCTCTCCCACTCACCCTGCGACATAAAGAAGGGTATGCGAAACTTGCCCAGCACCACGCGACTCTTCAGCTCCAGGATGGTCTTGCCATCGAAGGGCAACGCGCCACAGACCAGTGCATAGAGCACCACGCCCAGACTCCAGATATCCGACTTGGGTCCATCGTACTCTAGGCCCTGAAACACTTCGGGCGCAGCATAGGGCGGTGAACCGCACCACGTGCGCAGGGGGCTGCCTTCCTCGTAGTGATTGCTAAAGCCAAAGTCAGCCAGCTAAGGAGAGAGAGAGCAGCATTAGCTAGGGAAACTCTTGTAAGATCTGCATCGACTCACCTTAATGTTCATGTCTTTGTCGAGCAACACATTCTCCGCCTTGAGATCACGATGCACGACACCGCGTTGATGGCAATAATTGACAGCCGAAATGAGCTGCATGAAGACACGCGCTGCCTCTGGCTCCTTCATGCGTCCATTGGCCACCAGGTGATCGAAGATCTCCCCATTCGGTGCATACTCTGTGACCAGATAGATCATCGATTGGGATTCCATCACCTCGTAAAGGCGCGTGATGTGCGGATGTCGCAGCGATTTGAGTATCGCAATCTCGCGAAAAGTCTTGCTCAGATATTCCTCGTTCAGGCATGTCTTGTCGATGATCTTGATGGCCACCTGCAGCAGGAAGAAAAGAAGGAACAGGAAGCAGAAGGTCGCATTAGTCAACAGATCAATGAATGTTTTGTGCTCCCCACCCAACAAATTCAGATTCGGATGTGAATTTTTGTTCAGTTTTGGGTTTGGCCACGAAGGTGAACGAACCACAGAGAGGCAAAGGGAGCGTGCATGACACGACACGAGAGAGGGAGAGAGAGTGGAAGAGAGAGGGAGAGAGAGGTGCGACACGATCGTTAAACGAAACTCAAGCTGTGTGGGTTGACGACGACGACGACGACGACGACGACATCGTGTAGCGTCGCCTCTCCCCGTCCGTAATGAGAGCAAGTAACAAGAACACAAGACGGCAGCGCGCGTGTGTGTGTGTGTGCGAGTGTGTGCGTGTGTGTGTGTGTCTGCTTGAGTGTTAACAAGCAGCGCAAAGGGAACGCACCAAGTTAGGGTATGTCAAATAGCAAAACGATCTTGCGATTTGAGTTGAAACAGAGCATGGAAAGTGGGCGGAAAAATTTAGTTCCTAAATTGATCGCAATGATCTTGACTTTAATTATTACAATGTAATTAATTGTGATCTTGAAAAGAGACAATAAAGATCACTTGATTTCAGTTGAATGGAAACTTTTCTGGAGCAAAAGTGTGTACGATCTTTATTCTTTAAAAAATTTGACTACTCTACATGCGAAAGATAGATAGATGGATAGATAGACAGATAGATAGGTAGATAGATAGATAGATAGATAGATAGATAGATAGATAGATATGTGTATAGATAGATAGATATGTGTATAGATAGATAGATAGATAGATAGATATATAGATAAATAGATAGATAGGTAGATAGGTAGATAGACGGACAGATAGATAGATATATAGATAAATAGACGGACAGATAGATAGATAGATAGACGGACAGATAGATAGATAGTTGTTAGATGATAGAAAAAACGTAGCTGGGTATATAGAGTTGAGAACTAACTACATCACACATATCTATTTACGTTTCTGCTATGATATCAGTGTATGAGCTGAAATCTATCTAGCACATCTATTTATATATTCCCAACAGATTGTATTGTTATCATATCATATACATATTATATGTTACTAACTAAAGCTATATGTATATTTAAGCATCTTTAGATCATAACAGATATTTGAGCATCTTCAGTTTGAGCATCATATCAGATAATATGTTTTACAAACTCCCACTATATCATATCATTTCATATTATTTGTATATATTAATCGCACTTCTAACTCAACTGCATTCCTAACTTATACAACCCATCCATAACTATGCTACACGCTTGCCTTACCCAACCAAACACATGGCATAACCAAAGCACTCGCCGCGTAGTGCATGCAGAAAAACGTGTCGCGCGCTGGGATACCACGACGCGTTGCTGCCGCACGCTGTTGCTGGGGGTCAGGTGGTGGTGGTAGGTGGCGCACTGTCTGCAGTCACAGCCACCGCAGCAGCAGCAGCAAGCGAAGCAGAGACAAGCGCAGACAAGCAACGACAACAGCGCCAAAGATGGCGCGAGTGTGTGGCGAGCCAATAATGAACAATGATAAACACGATAATGACGATGATGTGTGGCGAGTCGCAGGCAAGAGAGAGAGGGAGAGAGAGAGACACAGAGAGAGAGAGATGGGAGAGTGAGAGGGGCCAGCGAGTGTAGACAATACAAAAAGCATTCTTTACACACGACGCGAATGTGTTTTGTTTGCTTTTGTGTGTGTGCCGCGTGCGTATGTGTGTGCGTGTGTGTGTGTGCGTTTTTTCTCTGCCAAGCATTTCAATAATAATTTAACAAAAACTGAAATAATTAACAATAAAGCGTAAACGCAGCGCGAGTGCGAATGCGATGGCGCGAACCGAGTGAAAGAATGAGAAAGCGAGCCAGATCACTTGCGGGCAGCAGCAACAACTACAACAACAACAACTACAACAGCAACAACAATCACATCATCATAATCATCGGCAAGTCAGGCACAGCATCATCATGATGAGCCGCACACCGGTTTTTCGGATTTTTTTTTTGTTGTTGTTCGCAACATTTAAACAAATTGGTTTCGTCGCAGTTGCTGCCTGAGCAACACTTTTTGTGCCCCTCCTCCTTCTCCTCCGCCCTCTCCCTCTCCCTCTCTGCCTGCCTGCCTCCATTTAATCGAATTGCAATAAACAATTTATAGAAAATTATTTTCCAACATATAATCAACAATGTTTTTTTCCGTTTTGGCAGCTAGTGAATTTTATATATATTTTTTCAAAATTTTCGCAATTGCATTTGCTGCTCTGTGTGTGTGTGTCGCCATGGCGTATGCGTAATATATACGCTTCAATTTCCATTGCCAATGCCACGTGATAAAGCGAAAACTATGCGAGAATTTTTTTAAAAAATATTGCTACAAAATAATAACTGACAATTGGCCAAGAAATGGCTAAGTGAGAGAGAGAGAGAGGGAGCGAGAAATGCCATTGCCACGTGCCGTTTTGACCTTTTGCTGCAAAATGCGATGAACCTTAAGAACAAATGCTCGCAAATGAGACAACAACAACAACTAAAACAACGAGCCTGAGCAATGTCACATTTGAAAATCCTTCGGCATAACAAAAAATATAAAAAACCAGTAAAGAATGCTACAGTCTAGCACACCCGACAGTAAGATACCCTACGCCCAGTTTCGCAAGAAATTATCACACTTTTATTTCCCCTACGGCTGAAATGAAGCAACGCGACGATGACGTCACGACATGCTGCAGAGGCACAAGCAGTGGAACTACTAAATTCTAACTAACTTCTGTGTTTATTGTTCAATCGGATTGTTATTTGGGGGATAGATTTATATTGCAATTACTTATGTTCATAGCAAAGCCGAAAGCTGTAACTTTTATACTTCTTCCGATAATCGTAAATTATCGATATTCGTGGGCGATGGGTGTGGCATCAAAAAATGAAAATAAACTCGATCTACCTATGGTATACAGGAACCTTCATGTGAAATTTGGTGTCTCTAGCTTTTGTAATAGCTGAGATCTAGATGTTCAAACGGACAGACGGACAGAAGGAAAGACAGACGGACATGGCTCAATCGATTCGCCTAGTGATCTTGAGCAAGAATATATATACCTTGTGTATTCTGCCACGCCTCCTTCTGCCTGTTACATACTCGTACATTTGCACAAACTTAGTATACCCCTTTTTGAACATTTTCGAATGGTCGAATGGTATAAAAAGCCAAGGCAGCCAAGGCAAACGACTCAAAGGGTTGCCTGCCTGCCTGTCCGGGGCTTTCTTGAAAGGCGCGCGTTCACGTATTGATTTAAGGACGGCAAGGAGACTCGGGTAAACGAGTCTAAACGGAATTTCGAAATGTGAAATTCCATTTACCATAATGCCCCGTGAGCTGACTCAGTGAGTCGTTTCGAAACGTGCAAGGGGTGCCCTAATCGCCTGCCAATTTCAGAAGCCAACATCACGTAGTATTTTGTACATATTTATTTCCAATATTCATCTGGTTCACTTCTAATTAATTTTGTATCAATTTTTGTGTTACACATTAGACAAGTTACAAGTTCATATAAAATAAGTAAGGATATAAGAGACAAAACCACAAATCGGCATACTTTCGCAGGGTATTTCTGTGTGAGAGCGCAGCTGCAGCTGGATCATAGAAAATTGAGCTTTACTGCAGCGAAACTAGTTCGTTTCTATGAACATTGGAACAAGTTAAATACACTTTTCAAATCTATTAATCTGTGTACTTTCCAAAGCGGAACTAGTTCATTTGTTACCATGACACTAGTTTTTAATTCAATTTCAATTTTCAATTAGAAATACCTTTCATCTGTATGAACATATGTTTTTAAGATCGGAACTAGTTCAATTTGTCAAAAAGAAAGTTTAACTTTTTCGTCTGTATAAATTAGTTCTTTAAACTTAAATGACTAGAATTAGTTTCTCTCCTAGGTAGTTGGAACTAGTTCCCTTAGTCTTCAAAACTCGCTGTTCTTTCACTTACACTTTCCCCTCCGCCCCTCGTCCGCGCCTAATTGCTATCACTCCAAACAAATCTGTTCTCTCGCTCCAATTTCGAGAACTCTGCCCGCAACAGCTCCAGCTCCTTGTCATTCTGCGCTCTCAGGCGATCCAACTGCCCATTGATGGCCACAATGCGATCCCTCACCGCATTCACAGTATACTGGCTGAGTCGTTCCGGCCGAAAGACATCCTCTTTGATGGTATTCATATAGTGCCACATAGCCTGCAGCTGGCCACGTTTCTCGGCATGATGCTTCTTCAGTTTGTCATCCAATTCAAGCTTGAGGCGATCAATGTCATTGATGAGCGCACTGACTTTGGGGCCACTCGAAGGTCTGCGTCGCCCCAGGCTGGGACGCTCCTTTCTCATCCTCATCCTCCGCTTCGTGCAGTTCGCTGTCATCGTCATCGAGAAAATTGCTCGGCTGCAGTCTGACTTGATTGCATTCAAGATACTTTTGCTGCGCCTTCAAACGCATCAGCTGACAGAGCAGGCTGGTGGGCGTGGCACTTGGCTTGCACTTGCTGCTGCGCTTGGGTTTAGCTGGTGCCGTTGCCTTTGGCTTCGGCTTTGGCAACGGCACACGCCCCAGCAGCGTTGCGTCCACCCAATCGAGGTGTGTCGTTGCGTCCGTCGTCATGTCTAGCGCAGACATGGCGACACAATGTGGCTTCGTCGTGGGCATGTGACTGCCGCGTTGCACAATGTGCACAGGGAGAGAGTCCTTGCAACTTTTGTTGTGCCTGTTTACACGCGGTAATCAAACGTGTGAGTGTGTTGCCAGCCCAACCACCTGCCCCCAGCAACAAAAAGCCTGCCTGCCTGCCTTCGCCTTCGCCGTCGCCTACGCCTTCTCCTTTGCCCCTTTGTTTATGTTTAATCAATAGTCGACAAAGCTGCTGGGGCTGCTGCACTGCCTGCGCCTGCCTCCACACACTGCTTTCACATGCAACCCTTTGTGCCGTGTGCCGTGTGCCCGTTGCTTGCCCCACGTTTCTGGGGTCGCTAAACTTTATTTGGGTTTGCTCTTAGGCCGCCGATGCGCGATGTTTTCTTTTTGAATTTTACAATTGCCTGGCAAAATGGGGAAAATGGGGAAATGGAAAATCGATTATAACAAAAAATTTCCTAGCTCTGGCCTACTTATGTGTCACGTGCACGAGTCGCGCGCGTAGGCGGCGGGTTCAACAGCATGGAAAATCCCTCTCGCTCTCTCCCTCTCTCTCTCACTGCAGAGACAGACAAAGGGGGAGGAAGAAGAAGCAAGCATCTCACTTAGAGCAGACGAAGAATTCAGTTGGAATCTTGCTAATCAACCATGCAATGAGTAATGTAAAGAGCAAGAGAGAGAGGGGGAGAGTGTGTGCGAGCGAGACAGCGAGTGCACGTGATTGACTCGCAAATTGTTGCGTTGTTTACGCCGCGTTGTTTTGTTATTGTTGTTGTTGTTGTTGTTTTTTGTTGCTAATTCACAACTGGGCGCGTTTTTTGATAACGCGCTTGTTATCATATGAGCGCGAATGTTTATCGAGTGTGTGCGTGCGACCATCTGTCTGTGTGTGCGTTAGCTGGTAGCAGACGCAAGACAAATTCAAGCGCAAATAAACAATAAATTAGATAGCACACGCTTTGAGCTGAACGCCAGTATACCCTGTAAAGTGTGCAAATAGAGAGAGAAATAGCCCGAGCAGTTAGTCTAAAGTTTTTAGATCTCGCACACAACTACCCCACTTGCAACTGCCACTATTTTACAGGGTATTACAACTGTTGAATTTTTTTCACTATCTCAGACAGACAGCGAGTCGCAGCAGCAGAGATTGTTAGCAACAAATAGAGAAAAAAAAACAACACGCCAGACAGTACCAAAAAAGTAGAAGCAGCAACAACAAAAACGATAGCAGAATGAGAAGAAGCCAAAAACCGAAAAAAGCAAAACGCACAACAAAAGCCGCCAAATAGTTAATGAAAAAGTAAATAAAAATTTTAAACGATTCAAGTCGTAAAAATCGCGCCAATTGCATATATAGAGGGGAGTGTGCCTGTATATATCCATCTACGTATGTGTGTGTGCGGCAACAAGTTTCATTGTTGTTGTTGTTGTTGTCTCTCTTCAACTCTGACTAAGCTCGCAGATCGTGGCCAGACAGCGTGAGCTCAAGTTAAATATTTGGCCATAGCGAATGATCAATCAAACTTGCCATAGACCGTTTCTTTCCGCTTTTTTTCAGCTTTTTTTTTTGGCTAGTTAGTTTGGGCGAAATTTCATTGGAAATCGAGTTGAAGCCGCCCCCTGCTGGCTGACTGATTCTCCAGACTCTTCTTAATTGCATCAATTGGAGCGTTAATGGCTCGACTCGGTTATTAAGACAACGAGGGGAGAGAGAGGGAGAAGGAGAGAGAAAACCACGCGCCAATTGACTTGACGCTACAGTGAATTCCTGCAAATTCTTTAAGATATATAGACACATATATGTGTAGCATTATTCCCCCCTCGATCGATCAGCTGGCAGACAAAGTAAGCCGCCTTATCGCGAAAAGGAGAATTCAATACGACAAGAATTAACTTTGGGCACCTGCTGCGATGGCGCTTATCACATCGAAAGATTAATCGTATATTGCCCGAGGGGGTTACTTTTGCAAATCCCATTGTATAACAAATCATAAAGATATTTCAAGGAAAATCATTAAAGATTTCAATTATTAATGACATTGCGGAAATTTTTCGCAGAATTTCAAATTAAAGTTTGCTTTCTTTTTCTTAACAATTCAAAAACTGCAGGCGGGAATATACCCTGCGAATCGAAGTAATTATCAAAAATATTGCAGAAATTTATCCAGAATTTCAGTTTAAAGATTTCCATCAAATATATCGAATATTTCTGCAGGCGGGAATATACCCTGCAGTCGTAGAAAACCCCAAAGTGAAATAATCAATCATAATGCCGAGTTTTATATTTTTTGCAGGGGCTGCAGAAAGAGGGATAGGTGGGGACCAACTTGTACGCCTTGAACATAATGCGAGTAATCGCCCATTCTTATCGATATTGTTTGTACACAGTGCACACAGAGCACCATGGGTACCATGTGTACCATAGTGTGTACCCTGTACATTGTACACATTGCCCATTCTCGCATTGATAAAAGTAATTATTGGGCAAATGCGCTTAGTAGATAAGCCCGGGCAACAAGTAATAATCCACACAGCGCGTTCCAGCGTCATGTTGTGTTTGTTCATTGCATTTGACAACACACACACACACACACACACACACACACAGAGCATAGTCCATTGTGAATGGCAAATAAGATAAGTGAATGTTGGACCTTGAAAAATTGACAAACAGCTGTGGAGTCGAGGCCTTATCATCCAAAAGAAGAAATGCATGCGTATTGGAAAAACAAAAAAAGAAATCAAAAAGAAGAACAGCAAGAAAGAAACCAAAGAGAAAGAGGCACAAGAAGAACGTAAACAACAAGAGACTCTACTGTGTACAATAATAAAAATGAAATAAAAATTAATCAAAATGTAGCGCGACGCATGTAAATATCTCAACAGGCGCCATTTTGAAATGGAGGGCACGTGCTCTGCCCCCCACCCCCTAGGCCCATATCAAGTTCAGATACACAAACCTCCCCCTCCCCCCCATTTCCCCTCCACACACACAAGTCAACACAATGTTAGATGTTGTTTTGGGTGCGAGTGTGCGGAACAGTTCAATACGATAAGTAAGAAGGTTTCTTTAGGCAACATTTGTATACCCTTCGCCCATTGAAGAGCGTCCAAGCAGGGTATACTTATTCGGAAACAAAGTTAAGATAGGTAGAATGTGAGGTAGAAGTCCTGTTTAGGAAGTTACATTGCAGATGGTATATTAATTTGGGCCAGAAATTTGCAATGCATCAATAGAGAAGTCGAACTACCCATGTGTCCGCGTGTCCGTCTGTCCCTCCGGCGGTCTGTTGCAACGCAAACTAGTCCCTCAGTTTTAGAGCTATCTTAATGAAACTTGGTATGCATGTTTCTTATTGCTGCACGCTGTAAATAAGTCGGAACGAGCCGGTTCGGACCGATATATCGTATAGCTACCATAGAACCTATCGGTCGAATATTGTTATTTTTCAAGATATCGATATGAAACTTTTTCGATATATGTTAAAGTATGCCCTTAAAAGGCTGTCAAAGTTTGATCAAAATTGGACCTATATATCGTATAGCTGCCATAGAAACTATCGGTCGAATTTTGTTACTTCTTAAGGTATCGCTATGAAACTTTCATGATATATATCTAAGTATGCCCTTTAAAGGCTGACAAAGTTCGATCGAAATTGAACCGATATATCGTATAGCTGCCATAGAAACTATCGCCCAAATTTAGTCATTTTTCAAGATATCAATGTGAAACTCTCCTGATATATGTCTAAGTATGTCCATTAAATGCTATGCAAGTTTTCTTCAAATCGAACAGACATATCGTTAAGCTGCCATAGAACCTATCGGCCGATATAATATGTGCAGTAACTGCAATGGTATAAAACCTTCGGCGTGGTACACTTTCTTTCTTGTTTCAAATTCATATTTAAGCTCAAGAAACTTATTTATTGACATAGTAAATTGGTTTACTAAGCACTTAAATATATATTAACCCAATATTGTTTTATAACAACATTTTCCAACCTATTTTCTCGCTTTGTTGTTGTCATTCACATTATTAGTTTTTGGCATTTTGTTGAACGTTCGCTCTTTGTTTGGCCTACAAATTCGCACTAGTTTGCATTGCAATGCAATGCGTTGCTGTTGCTGTTGTTGTTTTTGCTATGATAAACTATTAATGTTTAAAGTTTTCAATTGTTGTCATTGTTGTTGTTTTTGCTGTTGCTGCTTCGCTTGTGTCACTTGACAGCGTCAATTATCGGCACTTGTAGCTGCAACTGCAACTGCGACAGCTGTGTTCTGTTCTGCTGCTGCTGCTTCTCCATTCCCCTGTCTATCTGCATTCCTCCCCCACACACACAGACACACTGTTGCTATCTCTTTCTCACTGTGTAAGCTGCCCTCAGCCCGTTGCCCAGCTGAAGGTGACTCATTATCTCTTCCAGTAGCTGTGCCTGTTAAATGCATTACGGAATGCAGAGAAGCTGATAGAGAACAAGTGGCAAATGCACGTGCAGCACGATGCACGATTGCCAAATACCCTGTAAGCTGTTGAGTGTAGTGTGGTTGATCTATTATGTAGTAGAACTATAGTCGAACTATGCAAGAAGATAAACCTCCTTCAGCCTCTTTCCAGCCGAGCCTCATTAACAGGGTATCTCACAAGTTAAGAGCTCGGCAACAGGTGCATATGTACTCGGGGTGGCAATTACGCTGCTGCCCACTAATTAAATACACGTAAGAAATTTAAGAGCATTCCATGAATTTTAGATACGACGCGCTGATAACTCATCGTATAAGGAAATTGTTGAAATATTTTTTTGTTTTGTAAATGCAAATGACATTTAACGGCAGCAGCCGCAAAAAAAAAAAGTCAACAAAAAAGTGCGATCATCTTGAACTTAATTACTTCCTCAAACAGAGATGCAGGAGAAGGAGAAAGAGACAGACAGACAGACAGAGAGAGAGAGTGTGACTCGATCCAAGTGAGCGCGAGAAAAAGAGGGAGATCCCATTAGCATCTTTTGCAGGGCTGTGACTAAAGAGTGTGTGTGAGAGTGAGAGAGAGAATGTGAGTGAGAGGGCGCAACACGCTTCGCTTACAAATGCGTTTCAATTATCATCATCATCATCGACGTCGCCGTCGTCGTCGTCGTCTCGGACAGCAGCTGCTGCTCCCATGCGCCACAAGCCGTCAATTGAAGGTAAACATGGACCCCACACACACACACTCACACACACACACACAGAGACAATGCTCCACGAGCAAGCCGATTCGGCTTCAGATGTAAATACGTATTGTCAATAAGTTATGCAAACAGCAGAGTAAACTACAGGGTATATGAGGCGAGCACACACATATTTACGCGGCAATAAACAAAACAACAAAAGAATCATAATCACTAAAATCAATTTGATTAAACCAAATGCGCAGCCTAACGCGAGGAGTACGTACAAAAAAAATTTCGCCAAGCAAATTGCTGACAAAGTGAGATCGAGGCACTATATATAGTATATATGTGCGGGTTACATGCACGCAAAGATCTTACGTGCTTGTTACCGAATCGTTAGGGTAGTTAGGGGCAACTGATTAAGATCTTGGGATAGGTTGATAACTTGTCAAAGAAAGTAGAGATCAAGAAACTATATAGTATATAGCAACCTAAGCATCTTTAACTGAACCTTTTAAATATAGTATTAATCAATATAGTATATAGTCTGTAACAGAACTGATAGGTTAGATAGGAGCTACTGATAACTTGTCAAACAAAGTAAAGATCCAGATAAAGATCATATTATTTAGAATATTACCTATGCAGATAGACAATTATGTAAATCGAAACGCTATATAGTAAAGTCTTTAGTCTTGTCGTCTAGGATGAGAGTTTGATACCCTTTCACACATAGAACCGATCAAGATACCATAGAATCTATATAGTAATATAGTAATAGCATATCTTAGGTTAGTTAGGGGCAACAATAAAACCTCTAGGTAGAATTGAGGTTAAGAAATGCTATAGTAATTACCCAATATACCTTAGAGAACTCAGAGGTCTATAAACTTTTTGAAATTTATAGCTTTTTCAGTTACATAAAAAGCGCTTCAACTGAATCATCAGTTTGTTTAATCTAGAAGTTAACTCCCTAACGCTTGCCAGGCAACAGCTGTTTAGACTAAGCACTTAAGTCTTTACAACGTTCTAATCTCTCCCTCTCTCTCTCTCTCTCTGGCAATGATATATGCATATGCGATTCATATCTCTTAACTAACCTAATGACCTTATTCGCACAGCTACGAAAATGAGTTAAGATTCGAGAAGCAAAGGCATAGATAGATAAACCCGAGGGTAAACTCACCTTTGTTTTGGTCACAATATTCGTGGCCAGCTTGACCACAGCAAAGTTACCTTTGCCGATGGTCTTCTCCAGCTCGTAGTAGCCCACGCGGAGCAGTTTGTCTACGGAGATTTTGCTCGTTGATGGCACTTTGTAGTTTTGGGGCGTGGATGTTGAGGCGGCCATTGCAGTGGATCTCTCGCTCTCTCACTCACTCACTCTCTCTCCTGCTTTTGTTGTTGTTGTTGTTGATTTTGGTAGTTGTTGTTTTTGTGGTAATTGGCGTTTTGTTGTTGTTGTTGTTCCGTCGACAACGCAGGAAGTTCACTTAAGATGCATTTTTCTTTTGTTTGCCGACTTTGAATTCATTTGCTATTCATGCCCGCTGCTGCTGCTGCTGCTGCTGCTACTGCTGGCGGCGCGGACACACACACACACAGTTGCACAAATACATACACGAAGACAAAGACGAGGAGAGATGGACAGCAGCAGCGCCGCCAGCAAAAAATTTAATTCGATTCGAGCTCAAATTGAATTGTTGCAATTACGAACGCGTTTCCAAATGCGAATGCGAATGCGAATGCGAATCCCAATCCCAAACCGAATCAGTGTAGGATGAGCATGAGGTCAACGGCAGCTGCTGCGCCACTGTCGGCGTTGGCGTTCGTGTTTTCGTCGTCGTCACTTCGGCTGCTCCTGTTGCCGTCGTCGTCGACTGGGCCATTGGACACAGCCACGTGGCCAGAGCTGCGCGCACGTGAGGCTACTCCACCTCCTCCTCCTTTCTTTCTTTCTTTTCTGTGCTTCACTTTCACGTTTCACTTTTTTTCACTTGCACTATGCACTGCGGCCTGGTTCTATTTTCTTTTTTCTTTCTTTTACTGCTGCGTTTTGTGGCACGTTTTTCCTTTCTGTGAGATAACAATTTCGAGAGAGAGAGAAAAAACAATTAAATACAATTCACAATTGCTGTGTAAGTCACAATTGCTACGGCTGCGGAGCGACAACTTTTCGCTGCCAGTGTAAAGTGCGAAGAAACCTGTGTCTGCTCAGCTTGCGCTCACTTGCTCTCTCAGCCACGCTCTCTCGCTCTCCCTCTCGCTCTCCCTCTCTCTCCCTGTGTAAGATGATCGCCTGGCCAAGCTGGCTTCCTCGTTCTACTCCTCGTACCCTACGTGCATTGCGGAGACCACGACAAAACTTAATGGGTTAATGTACAGCATCAAGGTCGCGTGCCCAGACGCCAGTGCGTGCGTGCGAGCGAGACAGCACCAGACTGACAGACAAAACAGGCTGGCTGGAGGCCCAAGTAAAGTGGCGTATGTGTTTGTCCGAGAGCAGCGCAGCTCAAGTCGTCAAATTCTTATTGAAATCAATTTAAGGCAGCGCGAAACACAGTGTAAAGAGGAAGCACAACGCAAACATAACAAGTACAACGCACACACACACACACGCCGACTCATTCGCACACACACTTGGTCAATTCTAACGCCAATTGAAGCACGCCGCCTGGAAAAAAACTGGAGATCAAACGCAGCAGCAGACGCAGACACAGCTGTCAAATGCCCTCGAAATTGCCAGAGAATAAACAGCAGCAACAACAACAACAACAACAAAATGAGAACAGACACACAGCTGTAACTGTAAAACGATTGACAGGCAACCAAACTGAGTGCGTAGCAAAAGCTCGCTGCTGTGGCACTACACGCAATTTGCAAGTCAAATGCGAACAAACATGCCTCACACACAGCTACCGTTACAGGGTAGAGCACAAACACACACACACACACGCATACGCAGGCGCGCACACACACTCGCATGACGTATAAATTGTAAACAATTTGTCGGTGCGAAAAGAGCAACGGCAGCTGGTCAACAATGCAAAAGCGATTTTTAAGTGCTTTTCTTCTTCTTCTTCGTATTCTTTGCACATTTTCACGTTTCTTGAAAATCTCACAAAACAAGAAAATTAATTTGAAATGTACCAATTGAAAATGTTGCGCTTGTTTATTTAATAATCAAGCAAAAGACACACACAAACACACACACTCACACAATGGGTCGCTGGGGCGCACTCTGGCGGCAAAGAGGGGAAGTCAATGTGCAGAAATCAACAGACTGCGACGAATAACTGCGACTGCGACTGCGACGGCAACTACAACGAAGACTGCGACTGCGACTGCGACTGGTGACGCTAATGGCGGTGGCGGTGGTGACGCCAACAGAGACAGAGACTGCGACTGCTCAGCTTAGCTTGGACTTGTGTGCCTGGAAGTGCTGCTGCGGCTGCTGCCGCTGTGGAAACAGAATCAAAGCTGAATGAACTTCCAAAATGGAAGCCATTTGAAGCTGAACGCATTTTACATGACGCCTTCCAACGCACGCACAGCCACAGAGAGAGAGGCGAGAGAGAGAGAGTGTATCTCGGAGAGAGCGTGGCCAGCTGTGAAAGACGTCACAAGGCAAGGCAGCAGGCAGCAGGAATCGCTGCGATGTTTGGTATCATTCACAATTGGCGGCACGCGCAGGTGGACGTCGAGTGGAGGGAGGGGAAACATGTGCGTGGGTGTGCGGCAAATAGTCGGCACAATGGGTTAAACTGGCAATTGGGATAGATCAGTTAGCGAGGCGGGCGAAGAAATTCAGGCGAATTCGGCTCTAGACTGGTGACGGGCACTGTATGTGGTACAGTACATACATACGTAAGCATGTGTGTGTGTGTGTGTGCGTTGTGTCTGTGTACATGTACCATATCTGTTGGGTCTCGCTGATAACTAAGGCACCGCAGCAGTTGTTGTTGCTGTTGTCCGCTTGTTGTGCTCGCTCGCACTCGCCCGTGCCCTTTGTTGTTGTTGTTGCCGCTGACAGCAAAATCAGAGAAGGCAAAAGCGAGAATGATTTAAAAATGAAAAAAAAAATAATAATACACAGCGAACAACAAAAGTCGCGCGCACACGAAAAATAAATAAGAAAAACAGAAAACGAAACGAAACAACAATAAAAACAAGTAAAATAAATGAGCCAACAACAAATAAAAGAGCAGAAAAACAAAAGCTAGAGAACGCGACTTCGACTTACACAGCAGCCAGACAACGGCAGCAAAAGTCACTGGGGCCCAGAAGCGCCAACGCCAGCGCTCAGCGGCGGCGGCGGCGGCGACAGGCAAACAAAACGAGCGGGCAGCAACAGCAGCAGAGCGGCCTCTCTGCTACGTGTGTGAGTGTGTGTGTGTGTGTGCGTCGTGTTGTCGGCGGGGGCGCAGCAACAGTTACGGGGCAGACAGGTTACTCTGAGCGTGTGTGAGTGTATGTATGTAACAAACACATGCGTATGTTCGGCTGTGTGTGTGTGTGTGTGTGTGTAGGAAGGTTCAAGGAGTCAAGGAAATTCGCAAAACAACAGCAGAAATTACAATATGAAGCAGCATGATGACAATTACAAACACACACACACACACACGAAGACAATACACATACACCACACAAAGCTAAGCATGTCCGCGTACGTTCACGTGTGTGTGTGTGTGTGTGTGTGAGTGTTGTGTGTGGGGCGAAAACGAAAACTTGTCGAGGTCGAGCAGACACACGCATACGAAACCACTCGCACACAACCACAGAGCGACATGCTCACACACATGTATGAACGTATGACAGAGCGAGCGGCCAACAGAGCGAGGGAAGAGAGGGAGAGAAAGCACCTACAATTGATAACGGGGCGAATAAAAAAGTCAAACTCAAGGTGTCCAATTAGACCACTCAACAGCAATTAGCTTTTTCTGTTTCTTACTCCCTTCTACTCCTCCCTGTGCTCTGCTTCTTCGTCTTTGCCTTATTTGCGTTTTACTGGAGTTGCTATGACGTTCGCAGTCAAACAAACACACAACGCACACACACACACACGTGCATAAGCACACGTACAGCGAGCATGCGAGAGGCAGCGCGCACACTCTCACACTCACACGCACACACACACACGCGCGCTCTGTGGAGCTATGCAATCGAAAAACGTCACGACTTCCAAGTGGAAAAGCGTACGTAGTTTTTGCCGTCATTTTGGCTGCTGCTGTCGCTGCCGCTGCTGAAAAAGTTGCCGCAGCAGCAGCAGCATAATTGCCATTCATGAATGTGTTTCTGCTTCCGCATGTCGCCCCACACACACACACACACACACACGCGCGCACACGTACATAGTTACAAAAATCATGTGAGAAGTGACAAATACACTTGAACTCTGCTGCGTCTGTGTAGCTGTGTGTGTGCCGCTGTCACTGCATTCAGCCAGCACTGGCGCCTACTTATTTTTTTGTTGTTTTTTACATTTCTTCATTGAGTCTCTCCAGCAATCGCTGTCGCTGTCGCCGTCGCTGTCGCAGCAGCAGCAACAATAACAAACGCTATTCAAATACGAAATACACTTTGTTTAATCTTTGTCGTCTCGTTTCATTTGCTCTTGCTTTTGCTTACACATTACGATTGCTTTCTATCTTTTATATTATTTGTCGCCGTACGCCTAGCGCCCCTTGTCTTGTCCCGCAGCGCAGCGTAGCGCAGCAAGTCGACAGATTTCTTTTCACGTTGAATTTGTATTACATATATATTAATTCTCGCTCTCTCTTATCACTTGTGTGTGCCTTGTTGTTGTCGTTGTTTTACTTGTTGTTGCCTTTTGTCTGTTGTTTTTCGTCGTTGTCGCATGCACTGAACTTGAACGCGTGGGCGTAGCATGCGCCGCGATTTATATTATCAAGTGCCTTTTGCTTTCGGCTATTGGAATTTTTTCATATTGTTTAAGAGGCGATTCTTATACGAATTCAGCGCGATGCGCGGCCCACCTGCTCTCGAAGCAAAAACTCGGCACCAACTGATTGGCGTATCGCTGCACTCTCTTCACACTAACACACACGCATACAGTTCGATTGGCATTGCTTGACTTGCTCTCGCAGTGTTGACTCCACTGCTGGTCGATATCGATATATGCTGTTGAGTGGAGCAGCGCTGTTAAACGGAGGAGCAATTATGTTAACCGAATTGACTGCTGCTGTTAACTAAAAGACTAAAAACAAGCTACTTTTAACGGGAAAAAAGCCAAAAAACTAATTACCATATCTTTTAAATATGTTATTGTAGGTAAATAGCCTGGAAACCTATTCTTAATGTTGAACAAGCAGTAAAAATAAAAAAAAAAAATAATTCATGCAGTTAGTAGACTTTAGCACGCTAACATTTGTTCTTCAGAAGCGGCAGCACTGATTCCACTCCATGTTAGTCGTACAGAGTTTTGCAAGCAGTGCAAACTGTGTAAAACAACCCTGTTAATATTCTGTTAACTAATTTCGAAAGTAAGGGGGCACATAGAAGTTAGTTTAAAGCGTTTTTTTTTTTTAATATATGTAGAGTTTAATTTAAATCATTACAGTACCTCTGATTTGACTGTTTAAAAGTATGTGCTTTCGAAAGGATAATGTTAGAATTAGAAAATCACGTTGCACGGACTCTAAGTAATTTATTGGCTTTCGGCGATCGATTCTTTTTGAAAACGAAGTCCGCCTGTCCTCGTTCGGACTTCGCATTCAGCAGGGTTTTTGGAATTTCGCGTGCTTCGTACCAATGCGGATTGACCTTCTTAACCCAAAAGTTGCTTGCCATTTGCAGAGTGCTCAATAGCTTGGCCACACATCCAGCGTTCGTCATCGCGTTGAGAATTATTAAATATTTTACCAAAAGGAAAACAATGTATATTGGGACACAGAATTTGGTTAAGAGTGTTACTACATCTACTCTATACTTAAAAAAATTACGAAATTTGATTTGAACGGGTCGAGATCAAATTTGTAATGGCAAAGAGCATAGAACAAGCAAGCAACCGTTTCGAGTTTCGAATGCGCGCCTACTCGATGCGCAGCAATAACCGTTTCCGCTTCAGCCTTACCAGCTGTTGCGTGCGTGTGGGTGAAGGCGTGTGTTTGTGTGTGTGTGTGTGTGTGAGAGAGAGTTGGAGCGAAGCTGCGCACGGCTCTCCCAATTTGGAGTTTGGAAGTCGAACTGGAAGTGGAGCAGCGCAATGAATGAAATGCGTGCACAGTGAGCCGGCACAGGCGGTTGGAAAGGGATGAAAGAGGCGCAGGGGGAGGGGGAGGCAGCTGACGTCAGCTGTGTGAAAGCTGCGTCATGTGGGGGCGGGGCGTTTTAATCTGCCACTCATTCTCTCACCTGCCTGCCCCTCACATTCCCCTCATCTCCAGCTCTGTCAAGGAGAAAAAGCTGACACAATTAACGAGAAAAAAACTTGAACGTTTAATCAAAAAATTTTAATGTTTATGCAAAAAGTATTAGGAAAAAGTGCCGAAATTTATTTAACCCATACGGAACAACAAATCGAGCATGGTGCGGCGCAGGGCGATGGTGCAACAACAGCAACTGCAGCAGCAGCTACGTCTGGCCGGCGGGCAGCTGGCCAATTTCTGTCCTAACTGGATGTGCGCTGCTGCAGCCAATCCGCTGTGGCAGTTGCAGTGGCAGCAACCCATTGCCGGTGGCGGCATGCCACGCCCGCGACTGCCGTCGCCGCCACCTGAGAGCAGCAGCCGCAAGCTTCAGCGACTGCGACGTCAACTGATGTTCCGCCAGCAGCAGCACCAGCAACAGCAGCAGCAGCAGCCACATGCCGTGTCTGTCATGAGCACGGAGCTGCCCATGTGGTGTCTCTCCAACGAGACGCGTGCACGTACTGCAGCGCACGTGCGGCCTCATGTGCAGAGCGACGTCTCGCTGCAGGAGCTGCATCTGTGGCAGCGGCAGCAGCAGCAGCAGCAACAAGACCAACTGTTGCAGCTGCAGCAACTGCAACAGCAGCAGCGACTGCAGCAGGAGCATCAGCAGCGGCTGCAGCAGCAGCAGCAGCAGGAGCAGATCAAGCAGGAGAAGCAAATGCTCAGGCAACTACAACAACAACAACTGCAGAAGCAGCAACAACAACGCGAAAGATCCTTTTGCCCCTTCAACTTTGGCACCTATGCCAATAGCTACCTGAACGAGGCGGAGCCGCAGTTCTACGCCGTCTCCAACCCAAGGCCCAAGGAGCCATCCGTTGAGCAGCTGCCCAAGCAGCATCAGGATTTCAACTACATAAAGCTCGCACAGCAAATGATCGATCCCAGTTTGCTAAGCGCCGAAGAGAAGCAGACGCAGCAGCAGCTGAGCAAGTGCATCATGGAGAAACTGGCACCGGAGTTGCCCAAGTGCAGCAGCAGCAGCAACGGTGGCAGCGAATGCGACAGCGACACGACACTGAAGGTGCAACCGAGATCGGAACAGAACCTCAATCGTCTGGCCACCGATATCGATCTGAATCTGACTGCAATACGTCAGCTGCTCGAGACGCAGCTGCCGGCGAAGGCAGTCAAAGAGGAGAAGGGCGTAGAGGATGTAAAGGCAGCGCCGGAGAAGCCGCGACGGGAGCGCGAGAAGGCGGGGGAGGCCAGGAAACCAGCAAAGAAAATGACGCTGCCTGCACTGAACAAGCTTTTCCAGCAGGAGGGTCAACAGGTGGACGCGACAAATCCGCTGTGGCAATCCTTGATGCAGCTTGCCTCAAAGATGCGTGGCGAGCCGGAGCAGCAGGAGCAGCAGCAGCAGCAACAGCAGCCGGAACAGCAGCAGCAGCAACAGCAGCAGGATGGTTCAGTGGACTCGGAGCAGGGAGATTGCCCGCAGCAGGACCAGCAGGGACGTCCAAACAAGTTTGCCTTCTACCTGATGGTCAGCTCCGAAGAAGATGTCCACGATGACCGAAGATTGAAGCAACCACAGGGCGGTCAGAAGAACCAGTGCAGCCTCTACCAGGGACCGTTGGCTCTGCCGCAGGATTTCGGTGACCATGCGGTCAAGGTGTTTGCCGGGATGCCAGGATCCTCACAGCCTGCGGCAGTTCGCGGCAAGAAGCGCAAGAAGCATCGCGAGCTAGAGCTGCTTCAGACCCCGAGCCGCCTCCACCTACCGCCCGCCCGTCGTCCGCTGCACTGGCCCAAGGTCGACTACTCCCAGCAGCAGCTGCAGCGGAAGAAGAAGAACCGCGTGCTGCGCAGAGTCATCAATCGGCCGCCCAACTGGCGGGCATTGCAGCTGCAGCATCACCAGCAGCAGCAGCAGCTCCAGATGAATGTGTCACTGCATCAGAGCATTTTCGGCGCCCGAGGAGAGTCTCGCCGGCGCATCTGTCAGATTGTGGACGGCAGTTGAGTTCACCAGGGCTGGGAGAATGGATTCCCCGATTCCTTCAGTCATCACCTGCCATCGACATCCAGGCTAAAGCGTACCAAGTTTCCGTTTGTAAAGAATTCAAACGTTATAATAAAGTTCAGCATTCAGACGTAGAAGATCACTTAGGATCAGTGTAGTTATCGAACTAATCCCGATGAGATCATCGAGGATACGGTTAAGATAAGTTGGGGCAGGGCTCTATCTTGGTTCAAGACGTTTTTCTTCTTCTAGTCTGGCCTTTTTCTATATATTACAGAGCTGCGTCTAAAAGTAATCGATATAACTATCGATAACACAAGAGACAGTATGAAACAATCTACATCTGGTGTTGACATACCAATCGATAGTGTATATAAACATAACTATCGGGGTAACTATCAAAATGTACACATAACTATCGATGGCAAAGCATAATACTATCGACAGTATGGAAGGATATCATATCATAGTATCGATAGTATATGATATCGGAACAGATTACGACATCATCGACTACATCACCGATAGTACTGCGAATAGTATCGATAGAAGGCTTAAGGTGCCTTTAATGAGGGGACTCCTTTGATTATGCCTGTAAGTTTTTTTGGCTAGTTCCTAGTTAGATAGTACTGGGTAATACTCCCATTCATTGAGCAATCTAGCCAGCTTTGCCTCTCAACCCAACAATTCGATCCAGTTGGATCATGTAAACAAGCAATGTACCAAAACATAGAAAATTTATAGCAAAGTTAAGTAGGACTATGGGCAGTCAGAATGCCATGCACGATAACTATCTGAAACCGGACCGGGACAATGCCGAGAACAAAGAACTGCAGCAGCAGCAGCAGCAGCAGGTGGTGGTTAAGGCCAAGCCATACAACAAAATTGCCAAGGAGATAAGGAATCTCTTTCGCAATCCGATTGTTTTTAAGAGCGACTTCATCAAGCCAACCAACTTGATGAGGGGTCACGGCTTCACCGGGGAGAGCACCCAACGGCGCAGGGCCAACGATGACGGGAATTCGCCCGTTTGCTGCTGCCGCCCGTTGTATATGCCTCCGCCGCGAGAGCCGCCACAGGCGCGAGAGTATCATCCGCAATCCTATCCACCATCATGTCATCAGCAACAGAAAGCTCCTTCACAGCGTGCAACACCGATGCGGTACGAAACACCGCGACGCACCTCCAGCAACGTTTCATTGATATCCTGCCATCACTGCCAGAAGCCAGCAGCTGCTCCCCCAATGCCCTCATGTGCGAAACGAGTCTATTCCTGCAATGAATCCAACTGTGAAGACTTCAATAAATCCAAGCGCAAGAAAGAGCCCAAAGAGCCACCCCAGCCTCGCGATCCGCCGCCTTGGGAGTCAAGCTGTAGGCGCAAGTCCTTTCCCGAAGCCCACTACAAGTCCCAACCAGTTTCCTACGCGACAACCCGCTCGGCATCTCGCTCGCCTTCCCACCCGCCATCCCGCATGCCTTCCCACCCGGCATCTTGCCCGCCTTCTCACCCGGCCTCTTATCCGCCTTCTCACCCGGCCTCTCGCCCACCTTCCCGCTCGGCCACACGCCCGCCTTCCTGCCCGGTATCCCGCACGGAATCTCGCACGGAAACTCGGACACACACCCGCGCGCTTTCTCAACCATCACGATCCCGCACCGAGACGCGCCTTCAGTCGCCGGGACCGAGTTCGCTTCGCGACGAATACTATGCAGGTGCCCATACAAGCTCGCGTTACTTGAAGGCCCCACCGACGCCACCGGTTAAGCCCGACTCTAGGCGGACAGGGTCCGAATGCTCCTGCGGAATCAAGAAGGGTCAGCCACAGACGCAGCCGCAAAAGAAAAAGAAGAAGGGACCACGTGAACGGGCAGACTGTGCCACTGACTACATGGAGTACCGTGACTTTAGGGTGCTGGCGCACTACAATCCGCTGGTGGTCAAGTCCAACATGAGCCTGAAACCTTCGAGCGGTACGGTAGGAAAAGGCGGTCAGGGAAAGCGTGACGATAAACCCAGCAAGAGACCCTCGGCTAGTTCCATGCCGCGGGGCAGTCAACAATCCCAGCCGCCACGTAAGTCAGGGAAGGATTGCTGTCGCTGTTCGCGTACATCGTCGACGAATGCGCCACAAAAAACGGTGAGCAGTTGCAGCGGAACACTAAGAGCGCCTACACCTCCACCGCCGCCCAAGGATTACCAGCTGCATCGTTCGGCATCGGATTTCAACCAAAGTGTCTCCTATAAGAGCCTGGCCCCCTGCGTAATGAGTGTACACCGCAGTGAGTGTAAGCCCCAATCCCCCATGGCCCCAATCTGTAGCGACTATGCGACCGAGTACCGCAAGCCTCAACCTCTTCCGTGCACGTCAGCGTCAGCAGGACGAAGCAAGTGCAAGGCATGCAGAACTCTGCCCAAGTGCAAATTGCAGAACTACATCGACTGTGGCACGAACACGGATTACACAGATCCCACCGACTGCATGTGCTCCCTGGGCTGTCCCGGTGTCAGGAAGAAGCGTCCGGCAACGCCACAGTCCAAGCGCGGACTGTCTGGTGGAGGCGTAAGTTGAGTAGCTACAACCCATCCTGCTGCCCTAATGCTTCTCTTCTCTTCTTACAAGGCTTGCATGATGTCTGCGGCTCGCAGGAGAAATCGCCTGCCCGGAGGGAAATCCTAGTTGCCCTAAGGTAAGTGAATATGGTAAATCTTTCCTCTTCTCCTTTTCTTTCAAGCGCTTGGTTTGTCACAGCTGCCGGTTAGTCGAATTCCCTATGAGTTTCCCTTGTCGACGCGACGAAAGGTTGGAAAAATAAAGCGTATGTTTAAACACGACGTAAGCAGCTCATGATATTCCTCTCCTTATGATTGTAGTAGAATCTAATCGCACCATGTTTATAGTTGGGTACCAACAAGAATCCTCCACTGACTTTCTCCAGTCGCGTTATGCTCGGCTCTGACATCGGTGTAAGTACTTATAAGGCCTTTTTAGCCTGTGTATCCTGTATCCATATATCCATCTATCTATCTATCTATCTATCTATCTATCTATCTATCTATCTATCCATCTATCCATCTATCCATCAGTCCACCTATCCATCTATCCATCTATCCATCTATCCATCTATCCATCTATCCATCTATCTATCTATCTATCCATCTATCCATCTATCCATCTGTCCATCAATCCATCTATCCTTATATCCAACTATCCATCTATCCATTTATCCATTTATCCATCTATCCACCTATCCAACTATCCATATATCCATTTATCCATTTATCCATCTATCCACCTATCCATATATCCATCTATCCATCTATCCATCTATCCATCTATCCATCTATCCATCTATCCATCTATCCACCTATCCATCTATCCATCTATCTATCTATCTATCCATCTATCCAACTATCCATCTATCCATTTATCCATTTATCCATCTATCCACCTATCCAACTATCCATATATCCATCTATCCATCTATCCATCTATCTATCTATCTATCTATTTATCTATCATCTATCTATATATCCATCTAACTATTTATCTGTCAACTTATCCTTAAACCAATTAGCCGATAAGTCTACCTCACCCTACCACGATCTTGGTTCCAACTTACAATCTTTCCTCTTACTTCTCCATTCTGGTAAAGCCCCATCGATCAACCTAACCCAACCTCTTCTCTCTATCTATTCTTTTCAGCCCCTCGTGCCCAAGTTTAGTTCCACTCCGACCGTTTTCAAGGTCTTTAAAATACGCCATATGCCCAATATCAACCCGAGTTACCGCTGTCGTGGCGGCAGGTTGACGCCGGTGAACAAATGCATTAGACCCAAACTGAGGGAGTCCCCAAATGCGGATAGTCGCATGTCGTGGATGTCCCAACCTCGCCGACGTCCGCTTGTCAAGAAACCAAGCATGGCAAAAACTGGATATACATCGCAGTTACAGCGTGTCAGAAACACCCCAGAACGAAGTCGTAACCGTACACCTTCAGCTCCGCCAGCGTCACGTATATCCAGAGTTGAGGTACGATCCCCGAGTTGCTCATCGTACAGGACGGTCAGTGCGCCATATGGACGAAGACGAAGTGTTGCACCAAGCAGTAAGATCAAGGAAATGCGAACGACCCAATGTAGTCAGGAGAATCAATTGCCCCGATATTCTCAAGAGATAAAAAAAATGCGAACGACCCAATTTAGTCAAGAGAATCAATTCCCCCGATATTCTCAAGAGCGCCGAGTATTGTCGGCGTCGGCAGATCGATACAATTACGAAGAGAAATCCGAAGTTGCCAGGCCGAGCGTGTCAACGATGACACCATCCATCATCCCTAAAAGCTCCATAAGCTTTGCGCTGAGCGGATCCACGGGAGGATCCATGCGACCTCCGCAGCGACACAATGCCTCGCTGACCCTGATGACGACACGCGCCAGAAAAAAACAGAAAGTGCCCGATGGGTTCCCCAGTATTTGGCCTGCCTTCTGGCAGGTGTCAGAAACCTCTAGCCGGCAATTGGGGCTGAGACACTCGCACTCAGCAGCCTCGTCCAACAAAAAATGGAAGTGGCGCAAGCTGTTGCCCAAATGGCTTAACCTACGCAAATCTAAAGCGTCAGAGGCGGTAGTAGCTGGCAGGGAGTGATCACTCAAATGTAATCGGAGATTTTAAAATTATGCTACTTTGCGAAGATCGAAAACTTATAAGCCAGCTTATGACCTCCAGTCGGCTCAGTTTAATGCAGACACAGCCCGCAGGTAGGGATTGCCCCTTGTCGCGCTGCTGCTGCTCCTCGGCCCCGCGTCTCGAGGCAAGTAAAAGCGAGTGGAGTTGCACGTCCGCGATGAATGTGCCCAAGGCAAAGTCCAGGCCGAAGCAGACGCCCAAGCTGCTACGCTACCTCGGCGGAGATGCTAAACCCTCTTCCGCCAGCGGTATGCAGGTAGAAAGCGAAATGGATATGGCCTGCGCTTGCTCCGAGTGCCTGGTAAAGCTTCAAGCGCAACTCGAACTTCCCAAGAAAGCCAAAGTCACAGGGCGACGTGGCCAACAAGGCAAGTCCACGGCGAAGGAAGCGCCCTGCTGCTGCAAAGCGGAAGCACCTCAACCCTTTAGCATCATAGTCATGCAGGATGGCGAGAACAAGGCGTTTATAGCACAACTGATTGAGGCACTGAGTCGCGCCTGCAGCCAGGGCAACTTTGTGCCGCCATCTACGTTGTCAACGTCAACACCAACATCAACGTCAGCGACGCCGACGCGACCACGCCATCGCACGGCGGCGCATCCCCCCAGGCGGAGAAACCCCCACGAGCGCGAGCGCCCCAATGTGCTCGACAACGTATATCCGCAGGCAGCGCCAGTGGCGCCCAACGTCGACCAACCCTGGCCGGATGAGCGCTGTAAGTGTACGCCCCATGGATAACCCCTTGCACGCTAATGCCTTCTCCTTCTCTATTGTAGTGTCTAACGGCCCAAGGGTGCCCGCAAACAGCATGATGGATAGCTATAGCAATCGAGCATTTTATGCGAACGAGCAACCTCCGCAGCCGCAGGCTCAGTCGACGCAGACGCAGCCGATGCAGCCGCAACCGATGCAGCCGCAGCCGACGATGTGCAATATTTGCGGTGCCTATAATGAAGCTGCAGCGGGTGCAAGTCCTCGCGGCTCGGCAAATGCTTATGGCAACAATTTCTGCTGCTGCCCTCAGCCCAACGACAAGCAAAGCTCCCATACAGAAGAGAGTGGTTTCTACAGGCCTGAGAATTTCCAATCCTGCTGTATGCACCAGGGTACCAATACCCATGCGAAGGACGATCTTGCCTCGTTGGTGGCGCAGACGTTGCAGATCTTTCTCGATTCACACAATAGAAAGCAACATAGTGCCAAAAATACCTCGATCAAATCTCCAGAGACGCACAAAGATCCGAAGACGACGGTGCCAAAGAGAAGGAAGAGTCCGATAGGCAGACGCAAAGCAGGCAAGGAGTCCAAGCGCCCCAAGAGGGAGCCAGTGAGCAATGGCAGCCAAGTCAGCTCGCTGGCAAGCAGGGGGAAAAAGGAAGGACTTCCCTCGATTGGCTCCAATTGCTGCCCCAAACTCAGGAACACATGTCCCTTCTATCTGCCCGAACCAGAACCAGAAGTGAATCAGAAGCAACAGCAACCACAGCAGCAGCAGCAGCAGCATCATCAGAACTGTTCCTGCTGCTACGGGGGCTGCCACTCCAATCAGAACCAGCCCAATTTCAACCAGTTGAATCGCAATTACGCTGGCGGAGATCAGGCACAGCCGCGTCGCTGTGGCGTACCCTATTCAGGTGCGCACTACCGCCCCGGCATGCAGTTTCCGCCGCATTACTTCGTACCCCACAATGGGCAATTTCTGCGACGCAGCATGGTGCGCACTGCCGCCGGGGTGACGCTGCACGAGAAGCTAGCAACGAGCACAACAACGACATCATCAACACCCAAGCAACACCCATCAGCGCTGGACGCAGCCACAGCGGATGCGCCGGCGGCGGCAGCATCCCAGGGCTGCAGGCAATAGAAGCAGGAGCAAGTAGGAGCAGGCAGAGGTTTTGGCGCAACGTGCAGAGATTACGTAGGATATGGTTGCGATCGGCATCGTTTGGCGATCTCGGCGCCCGTGCGATCGTAGCGCATATAATGCATAATGCAGTCTGCTCGATCGCCTGATGGTGGTTTAAAGCGTTTCATTCATAAAATTTTCCGTTAACTCTCCGATTCAGATTCAGATTCAGAAATAGACAAGTCAATATAGAGAAAACACCAAAATAAAGCAGAGTACAGTGCAAAAACCCATGAAGCAAGGGAAGGATTTCCCCCCCTTTCCCGTTTTCGTTTTCTATTTTTGCACTGCATCTACTTCCGTTTCCGGTTCCTGCTTGGCCCAGATAAGCTGACGAGCGGCGCAAATCAAACGCGTCACAGGACACAGGACACAATTAACGCCGCAGGCGTTGCCTCGCTTCCCGTTCCCGTTCCCGTTCCCCTGCCTCTTCTGCCCAGCTGGACCGGCGTAAAGTCAGTGTAATTACCAAGCGGAGCTACCTGTCTATGTGCGACGTGATTGTCAGCTTCCTCTGCGCATTGCACTGGCTCTTCCACTCTCTCTCTCTTGCTCTCTCCCTGTCTCTTTTCCTAGCCACATGTCCTGCTGCGAGCGGAAAATGTGAAAATGTTAATTGCCGCGCACACACACTGCACACATCCCTACATCCTTTTCCTCCTCTTTGTTGTTTGCCAACAACAACAATGCGCGCTCTCTTTCTCTCCCTCCCTTTCTCTCTCTCTCTCTCTCTTGCCTTGTTTGTGTACAAAGTACGCGCCTTCGACGCGTTTCCGCTCATCATGCGTAAATTGTGTGCGAGCAACAGATGATGCCCCTGCAGCGACCCCTGCCCCGCGTCCGTTCGTGCCCCTAAGCAGGATGCACCCGGGGCAGGATGTGCAATTGTTCGTCTGTTCGCATTGCAAGCCAATGTTTGCCAAACGTGCAACAACATGTTGCAGTTCTGCTGATCGATTTCTAATGATAATGAGTAGGAAATAGAGAGAGAGAGAGTGAGGTAAGCAGTGAGGGAGCGGGGAAAGGGGTTCTATTAGATCGGGAAGTTGGGAAGGGTATAGCAGTGGGGTAACTATAGTTGTGAAACTTACTAAGTTAATAACTACAGCTGGGGTGCTTTAAATCTTAACCTAAAGATCAACAGACTTCCTAACCTAGGGATTTTCAATGGATAAACCTAGGTGATATCTTAGATTCTACATTATTCACCTTCATGATTCATTCAAGGGGCTCTATTAGATCGGGAGAAGGGAATTGCAGTAGGGAAACTATAGTTGTGAGACTTACTAAGCAATGGATAAACCTAGGTGATATCTTAGATTCTACATTATTCACCTTCATGATTCATTCAAGGGGCTCTATTAGATCGGGAAGTTGGAAGGGAATTGCAGTAGGGAAACTATAGTTGTGAGACTTACTAAGCTAGTAACTATAGTTGGGGTGCTTTAAAGATCAACAAGACTTCTTAGCCTAGGGATTTTCAATGGATAAACCTAGGTGATTTCTTAGATTCTACATTATTCACCTTCATGATTCAATCAAGGGGCTCTATTAGATCGGGAAGTTGGGAAGGGTATAGCAGTGGGGTAACTATAGTTGTGAGACTTACTAAGTTAGTAACTACAGTTGGGGTGCTTTAAAGATCAACAAGACTTCTTAACCTAGGGATTTTCAATGGAGAAACCTAGTTGATATCTTAGATTATACATTATTCACCTTCATAATTCATTCAAGGGGCTCTATTAGATCGGGAAGTTGGGAAGGGTATAGCAGTAGGGTAACTATAGTTGTGAGACTTACTAAGTTAGTAACTACAGTTGGTGTGCTTTGAAGATCAACAAGACATCCTAACCCAGGGATTTTCAATGGATAAACCTAGGTGACTTCTTAGATTCTACCCTATTCACCTTCCTAATTCATTGAGAAGCCTTAAGCCGCTTAATTCAAGAGGTATAATCTTTTAACTACTTGTAGGGGTTCCTAACTTGTTATCAATAAAGAGAAACTTGGATATCCCAGGCGAATAGACGCTTTACCAGACATACATCTCTTCTTTCTAATATCAAATTCCAAGTCTTTCCAGCCTAACTTCAAAATCAAAGAAGACTTAGAAGTAAATACCATTTAATTCACTGGAAGCCCTGCGCTTAATCTACATTTCCGATTCCCCATAATCTTATGCATATGAAACGTAATAGCTGTTTCCTCCTCCATTTACACCTGCCTTCATCAAGCTGTCACTTTCAGTCTTAATCTCCCCCTCTTCTCTCTCTCTTTCTGACAGCCTCTTCCGCAGGCAAAAGGTCGCATAATGCTGTAACTCGATAAGCTTTACATGCGCGCCAGCCTAACCTCAATTGTTGTACAAAAATCTGTACGATCTTTTGGTTCTTTACGACAATTTGTAAGCTTTGCTCTCGGGTCTTTCGCGTTTCGGTCTCCGACTTGGTGATTGTTCTTGGGCATGTTGTGGGTTTACGTTGGGAAACAAACCATTTACGTGACACATTTGTGCGACTTATTCTTCTACCTTCTCTGCCTCTCTCTATCTACTTATCTGCTTCCTCTGCTTGCTTTTTTCGTTGTGTAGTTTTGCCGTTAATCAGATTCACGGCGCATTTCCCCATACACTTCGTTCTTTCATGCTCTTTCATTGTTATCATTTGAAAATGCCTTAATCCGAATTTATGAAATGAAAGCGGAAGTCTGCCTGCGGCTGTGGCTTGTCTGCTCATTGTCTCGCTACCTCACTCGCTCCCCCTCTCTCTCTCTCTCTCTTCTATCTCTATCTCTGTATCTTTCTCGGTTTGTGTGGCATCTTTGGCTCTTTTACGATCGCGCTTTTTTACGGTTACTTCGTTTCGTTACCCACCGATTGATTTAAACATTTTCGTTTTGACGCTACCGTTTCGAAGGTAGCAGGGGTACGGCGGGGGTACCGATTCCCCAAGAATTGGTGTTAATGACCGTTTTTACGAGGCATCAGGCCGGCAAGACGTAGCGTCGCTTGGTTTATTGGCCCAGCTGCCATCACGCAATGACAGACGATGGCTCCGTACAAATTACCGCAAGTAAAAACTCCAGGAACTTTGAGAGATTTTTGGTGCATTTTTCTGGAACTAGTACTACGTGCTGGGGAAAACTTTATGACACATCTGTTTATTGATTTATAGTTCGGGAAAGTGCCAATAAAACTGAGCCCAGCGCCTGCCTAGGATTAGTGGGGCGAGGACGACTCCCCTTCGTCGTAGTTCCTCCCCTCTGGAGATCGTAAAATCCACTTTTCTGTATATTTTCGTACACATTTTAATGACTCGCTGGGCGAGTTTGCTTTTTTGGGGGGTGGCAGCAGCGCATTAGAATCTTCCCTGAGCCATAAATCGTTTAGTCTCTCGCGCTCTGCCTAAGCTCCCTCCTATAGACTATATATAGTTTTATATATAGTCTCCCTCCCCGGTTCGCCCTCACATCGGGCACTTATGATAACATTTGATTAGCTGCGCCTGCAGCGTAGCGAGGGTTTTCCCTCCCCTTCCACAAACTGAACTATATTTGGAATTGGATATATTTGCGGCACACGCCCCCGAAATGCTGCTGCCTCAATCGACAACCAGCTGCAACATCTCTGGCAACGATTGGAAGCATTTGAGAACGGGATGTTTCACGTAGGATCGTCGCGTCGAGCGGTCACTTCCTTTGCGCCTTAAATTATGCGCAAACACAACTACAGTTACCTGTGCAGGGTACCCTAACGTAATTGAAGGTAAACAGGCTAAGCAAATAGTAAGAAAATTGGAATAACAAAATGCGTGAAGTTTGTGCTTGCGGAAGAGTGTGTCAGACTAGAAGGTACTCTTTGCTTATACCAGATTTACTTCGGGAAGGGAGAAAGACTAAAAGAGAATGGGAGTAGGAACTGAAAGAAAGAAACTTTAATATATTAGAGATAAAATTGTATTTCTATTAAACTCTGCCTTGAATTGAGGGGTTTCCTATAATAATAACATAAGAAATTGTTATACTAAAATCAATATGATTCTTTGTTCAATTTTAGAATATTATGAAGTTTTTAAAGCCCTTTGCTTCCATAAATGTTAAATTTATATGGATGATCGTTTCCACAACAAAGATCTTGGTCTATAAGGCGCTCTAAATTACTTATATATTATACGATCATTGTTAAATTTGGGAGATACACTATCAATATGAAATACAGAAATCCCTGAAGTATAGAGAAATTACTTCAAGAGATGAGTTGGGTATGTAGGGTATCTTCTACGTAGGAATCGCTCTTCCCGCTCACTTTATACATGTGCCTCTGTTTTCTTAGGCCCCGCGTTTGTCCAGGCTAATAAGGAATATGTTTATTACCCCCCCAACTGCAATTGCATTATGTTATATGGCATAATACCTGCTTCCTTTCCGACCACTTGGTGAATAAAAGCGAAGTATGAAAATAAACGAAAATCGAAAATAAGCAAAGTGAATATTAACACACAAGGCAGAGAAAAAGTCACGTACGAGCGGGTAAAATTAGAAACCATATGAGGTGTATGCATGTGTGTGTGTTTGTGTGTGTGTATGCCAATTGAGCCTAAGCAAACATCCTTCTGTGTTTTGGCCAATCGCTCTGTGTGTGTGCATCGGCTTCCTGTCGATGCTTATCATGTGTGAGGAATTTACATTTATATTGTGCATTCCTCAAGCCAAGAACAATGCACACAGTGCGCGCTGCAATTGGATGCACAGCAGCTGGACGGGCACACAGGATGTCAGCTAGGCGGATTAGAAAGCAGCAGCTACAGTGGCTAAGCGGCTGGCAGGATGTGTGTGAGTGTGTGTGTGTGATGTGCTACCAAATCGGCTCAATGCAAATAGCCGAGTTCGAAGTCTTGGCCAGGATGCAGCTTGCCAGCTTGCCAGCTAGGGATCTCTGCATCTCGTCCAGACGCCGCTATCAATTAGACGAGCAATTAAAGCACTTAATTTATTTGCTCTGCGATGCGAGGCGAGCGATAAACAAGCCATTAGAACGAAAAGAGAGAGAGAAAGATCACTATTCCCATCTCCCTTGCACTCTCGTAATGCGAGCAGGCATCAAAGCAGACGGCGACAGGACGTGCCAGACAGACAACTGATACGAGCAGCAGATACCGAACAAAAGGTGCAACGTTAAGTGAAAAACCATCGGCAATAATTGCGTAGACGCCTGCCTGGCCTTTGCCAGGAAAACTCCTCCTGCATTTTCAACCGAAAACATCGACAGCTGCTGCTACTCCTGTGTCCTGTATCCCTGTGGCCTGTGCAACATGAAACATACGCGTGCTGTGGGGCAGGGGGCGCGTCTCAGGTTTTCCAGCGAAAGGTCGCGTAACTCGAGTATTCCATTTCACGCTCCTCGATCGCGCACAAATTGACGAAAGGATTCTAACCACTTGGTGGCCCAAGCACACATGCTGCTCAGACTCAGGATCGGCATGAGTTGCCTCCCTTTCCCTCTCCCAACCCCAAAACCGAACCCGAGTCATATAAATGATCCTGTGCGCGTCTGTCTGTCACTTTGAAGAGGAAATCCCAAGAGACAGAGAAGAAACCTCGAATTCTCCAATTCAAATTCGAGACGAAAGGAAAAAGGATTTCCTGTAATTACGCTCGCGTCTATGCGGCGTAATTAGTCAACGCACTCGCTGCCACACACACACACACACACACACACACATAGACACTTGCGGCACGTGATAGCTACCGAAACTGTTGACAAAGCCCCCCGGAATGGTTTATTAATATGTACAAAAGATATTTCAATGAAAATTAACTGCGACTTGATAAATGAACTTGCTAGGAAAGACTAATGGGATATGGGGAGAAATGGAAAACAGAAATAGGAAACAGAGAGAAAACACACAGAGAAACCTCTAATAGAGTTGTCGTCGGCTTGGCTGTAAAACCAATAAAAGGAAGTGCCAAGGGGGAAATGCAAATGCAGGCAAGGAATTCTACTTTGCATAAATTAAAGCAAGTTCGAGGGAGTTTAGGAAGTTGTCTGATTACATTAACTATAATATATATACAGCTCAATAAAGTTTGCCTTCTTTTACTTCTGACTTCGCTTAATGCCCATAGACAGCTGCCAGCTAAGCCGATCTTTGTTTTAAGCCTATCCCAACAAAGCTGAGCGCAAGGAAACGCTAACGATTAGTTTTTGTATTGCTTTCGGTCAAAGATAATCTAAAAATCTACCCGCTGCTGTGCAGTGCAGTGTAGTGTGGTTTTTCAGAGAGCGAGAGAGGGGCATACACTGAAAGAAATACTATGAGTTATTTTAACTGAAGAAGAACCTAAGAAACATGGGTGAGAGTAGAACGGTATATAATAAGAAACTATATATAACTAGTTATAATAATATAGACCTAATAATTTTAATAAATTCCAAATTTAGAGTGTAACATCTGAATCGACAGTATTTTTTAGTTTTAAGGTTTGGCTACTCTGTATTAATTTTATAAATATTTATTTCTTATTCTTATACCAATGCAGATTGTATTCATTTTGACCAGAAGTTGGCAACGCCCCTTTAGGAGACATCTCCAACTCTATAAAGTATATACATATATCCTTTATAAGCATCAATAGAGGAGTCGAACTAGCCATGTCCGTCTGTCCGTCCGTCCGTCCGTCTGTTGCAATGCAAACTAGTCCCTCAGTGTTAGAGATATCTTAATGAAACTTTGTATACATGTTTCTTATTGCTGCACGCTGTAAATAAGTCGGAACGAGGCGGATCGGACCGATATATCGTATAGCTGCCGTAGAACGTATCGATCGAATTTTATTATTTTTTAAGATATCGCTATGAAACTTCCCCGATATATGTCTAAGCATGCCCTTTAAAGACTATTAAAGTTTTATCGAAATTGAACCGATATATCTTATAACTGCTATAGAACCTATCGGCTGACTCTAATCATTATCCAAGATATCGCTGTGAACATTTTCTGATATACAGCTGTGCTCACAAAAATAGCAGTGCATGAAATGCAATCAAGCAATGCGATTTTTTTTCAAAAACATTAACAACATTTTCAACAATAAATTGATTTGTTATTGTTACAAATAATCACAAAACTGAAACAAAATTAAATTTGTAAACATTCATTTACTTTTTGATATACAAAATTAAGTTTAAAGTTGCAGCTAATGAGCACTGCTATTTTTGTGAACACAGCTGAATGTCTAAGTATGTCCATTAAATGCTATGCAAGTTTTATTAAAATCGGACAGATAATTATATAAAACTATCCGCTTGTCGAAGGTAGCCTTTCTTTCTTGTTTCTTATTTTTAAATCGTGTATTTTCACTTTCAATCGATTGCGCAGCTCGAAATTATTCACAGTGCAGCTCAGCGAGCGAGAGAGTACAATGAGCGAGCCAGAGAGAGAGTGAGAGCAACGTCAGCTTGCGCTCAGCGCTCGCAGCAGAGAAGAGAGCCGATTACAGGCGAGCCAAGACGAGTCGAGCCGAGCGAAGCGGAGCGAAGGCAACAAAACGCGCTGCACGACGGCGATCGCAATCAGTTGAGAACGTGAAGCGCGCGTGCACAGAACGCAACGTGAAACGGAGTGCAGAGGGCGAACGCAGCGACAGATACAGATACAAATTGTGTGTGTTCCAAGCTCACAGATACGCAGCGAGTCGTCGTCGTATGCAAGAGAATAACAAAGCGAATTGCAGCTGCAAACTGGAATTTAGCAACAACAACGAAAAAACATTTTGTGTCAAGTGAAAAACTAAAGAAACTCGAAGCTGAACAATTTGGAAAAACAACAACAACAACAGCAACAAGAAAACTTTCGAAATCCGACGCCGAGGCATATAGAAAAGTAGTTCAGAGCGCGAAACAAGCCAATCGCCAGCTGTTTGTGACGTTTGCAACCGCGCACGAGATACGAGATATTTGCAAATTGTGCTTACCCCACACCCCCTACACACACACCTCCCATAAGACACCGCTATATAGTAGAGAGATCGAGATCGAGATCGACAGCGAACTATTGAAAGAGAAACCAGACAGGCGAAAGCGCAGTGCAGTTTCTATTTTCGCGAAAAAAAGAAGAAAAAGCAAACAGCAAGAAATACAAATACACACGAATGTACAAGTACATGAATATATATATATGTATATAGAAATCGTCGTTGTATTGGCAATTCCACGCAGGAAGTTCCATAAACAAAACGCAAATAAAAGAAATTCATAAACAAATTGCAAACAAGCCGCAAAAGACAGCAAGATATATAGTATAGATATATCGTGCGTGTGTGTGTGAGGTGTATATAGACGATATATAGCCACAACGAAGCCACAACGGATGTCGTCGTAGCCGCGCATCAAATTCCGTATAGAAACTGTCTAAACGTTAAATTGGATTAACTTTTCTGTTCGACTAGGTAAGTTCATACGAAATAGAGCCACTCCCACCGCCCCCTTCTCTAACCCCTTGACTCGATCGTTTAACACACATTTGAAGCTACACAAAGCTCGTTAAGAGCCAAGTGAAGGTTTCATTAACAACAATCTTATTGTTGTTGTTATTGTTCGCTGTTTAAACGTCTTGTTTGACATGTCGAAGAATGCGCTCAATCTTTCACAAAGTTTTGTTTTGTTTTGCCTTGTACTGTGTTTCGTTTTTATCTGCTTCTTCGTCGTGGCTTTTTTTTCGGGGCTTGTGACTCGCTAATTGACCTCTAAAAGGTGCTCGGTAATTTTATACATTCCCTCCACAGCGAGATCATTTCAATTAACATAAACGTAGAGACCAAAAAAAGGTATACGATATTATGGCCCAATCGCAGTTACCTTGAGTGAGGATCGTGTGGAAGACCTTCAGTCAAGGAGATCTCTCTGTGTGATCTTGAGTAGGTTGTCGCTGCCCTGAACTTGATATTGGCTAAGCAAGGTTGCAAGTCTCTGATAGACCATGTGTAAACATAGCTTAGGTTTTCCCTACATTCAAAAAGATTGTAAGATCGTTACGATCAACGATTTATTTGCACTTTTCGACTTGATTTCTCATTTCCGCTTGGCTCGCAGAAAATTTTATCAAAACTTTTTTGGGGAACAGTTTTATCGTAATTGCAGCTTTATCTTGGTCATATATCAAAGTGAGTCTGCACTAAAAAACAGTTAGTTAGCTTCGCTTGGGTTGTTCGTGAGTTCAGCTTCAGTTCTGGATAGACAGAGAAGCAGATTGCTAAGCTTATAGATAGATTAGTCGCAGTGGCAAAAGTCACGCAAAGCTAAACCTAAACAAAACTTGGCTAATAACAGACCAGCTAATGTTCTCGCTCTCTCTCTCTCTCTGTATCTTGCTGTCTCGCTCTGTGGGTACGTCTTGGCGCAAGATTTTTGCCCTTTTGCGAGACGAGGCGAACTCAATGTGCAGTTGCCATGACCGAGTTAAGAGTTGCTTGAGTTGGCCAAAAAGAGTTATGAAAACCTAACAACAGAATTGTCATGGGAATAGCTAGGGAGACGAGAGAGAGAGGGAGAGGGGAAGTAGAGGGAGAAACCACGAAACAAAGCGACACTCGAAATGCCAAGACGGCAGCTGCAAAAAGCCGCTAAAGACAAAACTGAAACAGAAACAGCAGCAGCAGTTAAAGCAGGCTTAGCGCTGCGAGAGAGAGAAAGAGAAGAAGAGGGAAGAAAGGGAAAGAGAGAAAGAGAGAGAGCTGAATGGTGGCGCATTTAATGCATTCTGAGCGATTCTGGCGGCCTTTGTTGCCCGCATTTTATGAATGCGCGCGCATGCGCAAAGGATGTGGCCAGCTAGGGATGAGGCAGGACGTGGCAGTGGCAGCGTCATGTGTTGCAGCTGCCGCTGCCACATGGAGAGAGCAGAGCAAAGCAAGAACCAAATAAAAACGCACCTGGTGGCAGCAGCACCTAACGCAAAACTCATAATTAATTCTTAGTCGCAGTTTGTTCTTTCTCTATCTTTCTTTTTCCTCTCTCTCTTTCACTCTGGCAGTGACTCAGAACTGGAACTGACCCAGTAAAGGAAATGACAAGCAACTGACTAACTTATCGCAAATCGAAGGTGCAGATAGTGGGCGGCAGCCGCTCGTGGGGCGTGTCCGGTTGTGTGATAAGACAGCGAGACAGCGCGTCAGTTTCCTGTCGCTGCCTAGGGATGGCAAAGCGTGACAGCGTGACACGAGCCGCTGCCTAGGGAGGGTGGCAAGTTTTCCCTTACCAAAATAGCCTTGGTTAGGTGCGCAACTTAGTCTAGTCTGCTCCCTCCTCCCTTCTCCTCCTCCTCCTGCCAGCTGCAGCTTGTTAGTTGCGCTGCTCTTGACGCGTGTCGTGGCTCCTTGTCGACGGCCATGCATCATTGCGTGCGACACGTGTGGGGCGTGAACAGCGCCTGCGGCACTGTCAAACTGCAGACGCCGCTGCCACCTCACCCCCTCACGCCTGGGCTCCCTGTAACTACAGCTACGTCTGGTCTAGCACATCATCGGCGTGCTCAGCGTCATCCACATCATCATCATCAAAGCATTTGCTCTGCACTTTTATTTAATTTCCAACTAAATATTTACACTGCATCCACCCCCCCCCTCCCCTCTGCCTGCCCCCTCTTCCGCTCAAACTAAATGCATTTGGCGCCATTTGCTTTATTTTTAAACGAGGAAAAGTCGTCACACATCCGTCCATCAACTGCGCCCTCATGAAAATGATGAATGGGAATGGCATGAGCACAGTTCCACCCAGTCATTCCTCACCCTATTTACCCCCCCCCGCTCCCCCTCTTGCTTTGCTTGTTTTGCAGACGTCGAGCAGACGCCGCAAGTTGCAAGTTGCCCCGGCGACAGCGTTACATGATTTGTAATATCAGCAAAACATACAAGCAAAAACACACACACACACACGCACAGAGGCACAAACATTCTCTGGGAATCCGGTTTGTTGTTGCTTGCCTTGCGGAATGTTTATTTTTAACAATATTCAGCAGATTATCATCTGTCGCACCTCCCCCTCCCCACCCCCTCTCTCTTCCTTGTTGTTGTTGCTGCATGCACTCGTTGAAATATTTGCGTTATTGAATGAACAACTTGATTTGCAGCCAAGAAATCGAATCTGTGTCCCTTTTGCACGCTCCATTGACCCCTTAATTTGACCACACCGCCCTCCCTCCCCTCTCTGGCCATGCGAGAAATTTCATCAGCTGGAAATTTGACTTAATTTTCAAGCTAAACAACAAGAGGAAGCGCATAATTTAGCTAGTGTATCTGTGAGATACTTTTTCTTGAGTTGAGCTGAAACTGCTCTTTCAAATTGTAATCAAATTAATGGCAGCTCGCAAATTTACATAGGTTCTCTGCTTTCTCAGGCGTTTGATATGTAAACCGGCAAATAAACATGTCGATGGAGTGGCTAAAACACACGGCACGACTTGTAGATACTGCGTAGTGCAGGCAAAAGATACAAAAAGGGAGTGAAAATAAACTGCAAGCCTTGCTTACTAGCCACGCTTAGCTTGTGCTACACTTTACAGGGTATTTTAGTTGAGCAGTCTCCAAAAAACTAGCAGATACTACGTAAAGATACAAAAGTATCTCAAACTAAAGCAGTTAATGCTTATCAAACTAGTCGCGCATAGCCCTTCGCTAGCTTTTTTACAGGGTATGCGACTTGATGCCGCTGCCGCTGCGCGCAAAAGTTCGCGGTAGATGAGTTCTTCAAAAAACGGAAGCGACCTGCAGATAAAGATGCGAGGCGTCAACAGACGCAGACACAAATCTTATATATAGGTGTGTGTTGTTGTGTGTGTGTGTGTGTGTGTGTGTGGGGAGCAAATTACGCACTTAAAGTGCTCGCCAAATGACAGGAAACGCGTCATTTTTACGAACTTCAAATTACGATTTTACGTTTCGTCGTTTTTTTCGTCGTTCGCTTGGGCACTTGAGGCTGTGTATGTATGTCTGGTATATGTGTGTGTCTGTTTATATAGTAGCTGCCACTAAGTAGCAACAGCAGCCACAACAACAACAACAACAACAGAAGCGACAGCGGTTGCAGTGCAAAGTGCAGACGTCAACGTAATTAAAACTGACGCAATTGCATTTGTATCTTTTAGCTGCACATGTATCTGTAGCTGCCCATATAGCTGTATCTGCAGTTGTCGCTTGCTGTCTGTCTGTGTGTGTGTGTGTGTCAGAGTTTCCTTTCATGCATCCTGTGCGCGGGCGTAGGCGGATATGCGCACATTGCACAGACTTCCTGTCATTGACGCCGTCATCGTCGTCGCCGTCGTCGTCGTCAGCTTGGGCAGCGGTCGCTGCTGAGTAGGCAAGCACTTGCTACCCCCGGGCCCTGCGGCCTAAGGGCAAGGGCGAGACGGCCGCGTGCCAATGCCATGTTGACAAACAGCGACAGCAACACACGAATCAATAAGACAGACAGACAGCGCAGAGCGAAGCAGATAGGCCAAGCCGAAGATTGTCTGGGTTAATGATTTCAGCTGTCGTAGTTGTTGTTTGTTCATGTTGTCATAGCGGAAACGCAACAGACACGCGTCGTGGTGCTGCCTGCATCCAGCAGATACAGATACTTTTTTTTTGGGGGCCACCTCGATTGATCTGCTGTTACGGCACTTTTCCAGCGCCAATTAGAACGCGCTGCTATTGCCAATTAGTTCACACACACACACTTACACGCAGAGCGGAAGTGCCCTCAAAGCGGGTGGTCGCATAAACTGAAACGAAATGGCATAATTAACTTCTCTCTCTCTCTCTCTCTTTTGAATATGGAAATCAAAGTCCGAGTGTTAACTTAGCGTGGCTTGCAGCTTGTTTATGGCAGTCGTAGGCGACGGATTGGGGGAACGGGGCAGGGGCAGGGGCCTAGGCTTTTAGCGTGCCTTCACATTCGTATGTTAATTTTCTCAGTTTGTTCAACATTTTCCCTTCACAAACAAACAACAAACAACAACAAGTGGCACTTGCAGCAGCTTCCAAAAAAGAAAACCTGAAAGAGAGAGAGAAAAGAATGAATGAAGTTGACTTTTCTGTTTTCATATTTTCGTGGGAAAGTTTATGGACAACTTACTTTATAGAGTGCATACTTCTTGGGCGGATTCTTTTTGGTGTGGGATTCTTACGCACTTCCTTGGAACGGAAGCACTTGAAACGCGTTCCGGAAAACTATTAACAGGCAGGCAATGACAAATGGGCCAAACCGAAGGGTTCCTCCAACGGCTTCGCTCCCCTCTTTCTTTCTCTCTCTCTCTCTCTCTTTCGTGTGAATTAAATTCGCAGTAGCTTCCGCTTGCCGCACACCTTTTTCGCACTTTGGGCTTTGCCTTTGGGTTTAGCGGATGTTTTGCTTGTCATTTTTGCCATTTTCATTTTAATTTCCATTCGCATGCTGCCCCATGCTGTGTTGTGCTGGCTGTGATTGCGGCCTGGCTTTGCTTTGCTGTGTTTTTTTTTTCGTCTTTTGTTTTGCTCACCAAATTCGCCGCCCGCTTGCTAATTGCTTCCGCTCAACAATTCTGATTGTTATCGTAATCGATGCCATTCCGGTTTGGCGCTTGCCTTTTCTGTGTCGCCCCGGCCCAGAAGCCAACGAACCACGAATTACCCACTGTACTAAGCCGCACTTACATACAAATGTGGCCCATTTACTGCAAATGTGGCCGCAACTCACTTGATGGTTGTTGTTATTGTCGCCTCATTGTTCTGCTTCCGCTGTTGTTATCGATATGACAGCCGCGTAATGATTATTCAGCGCTTCCTTTCGCGTGCGACCCCGCCTCGCGCTTCGCTTCGCCCCTACTCAGCACGATCGTTCAACAAGGTCAGATTTAATTTTGCACTACAATAATAAAAAAATATCAAAGCAAAGAGCAAACAGAGTTGCCGCGAAGTCTAAATGCTCTCATTAACAGTGCAGCAATCGATTAACATGGTCATGTTAAGTGCAATCGACTGCAGCATGCAAATGTTAATTGCACTGTTAATTGCAGCTGCTGTCAGCGGGAATGCGCAAGCGATATCGATAAGTCTATGAATATCATTATTTCTTATAAATTTCCATATATAATGAATTTATGGTTATATATGCAGATATATCTACGTATTATTAGGTAATATTTGTCTAGTTCTAATCTATTTATATCGCCGCAGCTTGCATGTGCTGCACGCTTGTGTAACGGCGGCCCTGCATACCGCTTGACAAAGTTGTGTTACCCTTTGCGCGCACGATTGAACGCAAATCAAATTGCACGTACGATGCGGCGTATGCGTATTATTGTTGCCGGCGACGCGATTAAACAATTGTCCGGTTGTGAAAGCATTTCCGCCGCCACTTGAGTTCTGCCCATATATACAAACAAACACACGGATATGCTTATATACTGTACCCCTCTCTGCCCATCTAACTAATGACTCACTTCCATTAATCAGCGGCGTTTTCGTTTCTATCTTTGCAGCCTTTGTGTTTGTATTTGTGTTGTACTACGAGATGCAAGTGGAGGCCAGCTACCCGAAATACGCTGGACGCGTGCCGCCGCTGGATCTGTCGCAGGTCAATGTGGCCGGCCAGGAGCAGTTGCAACTGCAGCAGCTGTGGGCGAGCAATGCGGCTGTTGCGATGAAACGTCATCATCCCTACCAAATGCTGGACAAGTGCCGAGGTGGCGGCGTGGCGCTGCTGCATGACGACAACAACAACAACAGCAGCGTAGCCAACGGCAACTGCAGCAGCAACAACAACAGTCAAACCAACCTGCATCATCCCATGGGCTCCGATGGTCTGCCCCTGGATCCACGTGACTGGACGCGCGCCGATGTCTGGAAATGGCTTATCAACATGGCCGTCTCCGAGGGCCTTGAGGTGACGCCCGAGCTGCCGCAGAAGTTCCCCATGAACGGCAAAGCGCTCTGCCTGATGAGCCTGGACATGTATCTCTGTCGCGTGCCCGTCGGCGGCAAGATGCTCTATCGTGATTTCCGTGTCCGCCTCGCACGCGCCATGGCGCTACTTTCCTAGCCCCAATCGCCTGCTCAGGTTGTACATAGATAGTAGTTAGCTATAGATCAGTTCGATGTTGTTAGTTGTAACTAGTCGCTAGTGCACGCTAGTCGTAAGTCTTAGCCCTAAATGCATTTGGTAGAAGTTGCCACGCCCCATGCCCCACACTAAGAAGCAAGGCGGCTGGCGCTTCAAGCGCTGTCCTATTAAACGTTTAAGTCGCATCTAATGAAAATATAAAATGAAATTTTATCAAAACTAAAATGGAAGATGATCTTTACTTATTGTGTTGTGGAAGGGAATCTGGAATATCTAGCTTATAAGAAGGGATTACTGGATTAACATAGGTTAAGCAGAGGCTAAGAACTCTAAGGGATTTCCAGTTCAAATTTAAGAACTTGGCAAAGTAAGGTTACATCTGTAGCTTATGAACTTATACAGATCTTGAGTGAGTTCTGTGATAGATAACTTGATTAAACTCGGAAGAATGCTGGAACAGATAAAGTGCTTAATAAATATTTGCAATCTGAAGAAGCTGCGCTGGAATTCATTCAGAAATTTCTCAGAATCAGCTCAAGAAATATGACAAAAATGCACAGAAAGATCTGTCTGGCATTATCAGCACTGAGTACTCACACTGTAAAAAGTGTCTGAACACTTCCAGTTCCGAGTTCCAACAACGATAAGAGCAGTTATAAATCTCCAGTGACATTCTCAAGATCGATTAACGATTAATCTCAATCTACATCTATAAATTCAAGTGTCCACTTTCTAAGCAATTTCTTAAACGGGGTTTATCAGGTCGTGTGGCCTCCTTAGTCGTGTGTTTTATGTACTGTTAATGTCTTTCACAATTTCCAGAGAGAGAAGAAGAAAGAGGGAGAGAGAGGTGTACTAAGAGCGAGAGAGGGTTAGACCTCTGCCGCATTGACATGTTGAATTCGTTGGCCAATTAACACATCATTAAGGTTAAACGAGAAATGCTCTTGGAGTCGACCTCAAGCAAGAGAGGGAGACAGGCGGAGAGGAAGAAAGGGAGAGGGAGTTGGCAGAGTGAGAGCAGTGCAATAAACTCTTTGTTAGTGTTGGCGCGCGAAGTTAATGTTAACGTTTTGTTTGGATTTATGCCCGACTGTAGATCACCCATGATGTTTATTTTCGGAGGCCATGGTGTGATTTATGTGCCAGACATGGAGAGAGGAGGAGTAGGTATAGTGTGGAAGTGCGAGTTGGGCAACTCAGTGGAAAGTTTTAATTGCGCCAGTTCGGATGCTTTTTCGTTCTGATTTGCTTCTCATTTTTTTTGCAAACAACAGTTGAACAATTATGACAACAGCAACAACAATAATAATAAATAATCATAATCAGCGACGGTAGCCAAATAGCAGCAGAGATAGGGCGAATGAGAGAGAGGAAGAGAGAGAACAGGGGATCAGCCTGAGAGCGAGCGAGCGAGCGAGCTAGCCGGCAATTCAAGCGCTTCATCCGCCCGTGCATCCGCTCGCTTGGGGTTTTCTATGAATGAACAGATACAAATACAGATACAGCTACACAGATACAGATACAGCTACAGCTACAGCTACAAAGCGCACTGAGCTCTGCTCTTTCTCTTGCTCTTCCTGCCTGCCGCAACATGTGTTGTAACTTTGGAACTTTGCATTGGCTGCAGTTTTATAAAAATTTCTGTCGGTTTTCAATTCTCGCTTTGCTCGGGGCATCCGGGATGTCGTCGGCAGGTAAAGGAAGTGAGACAAATGGGCCAACAACAACAAGAAGAACAACAACAGAAGCTACAACAAAGAGCGCGGCGCACAGTTTGTTTGTACCTTTGACTACCTTGTAATACGAAACAGATGTCGCATCACAGCACATGCCACATGCTGCCAGCTGACGCAAGGCAGTAGCCCCTGCCTCTGCCCCCATCCCTAGCTGGCCCTGCGGCAGGCAGCATTCGAATCATTCTACACGTAAACATTTCCAATTAAAGTTCAAGTTTTTCTCTGTTTTGTGTCTACACGTTTTTCCCAAAATGCAACCAAAGTCAACTTGCAAGTGCCAATCGAGAAGGTAGGCCTGCCGCTGGGTTGGGAGGGGGGGTTAGATCGAGGAGACTCTTAAGTGACCACACTCTCATGCAGTTCTTCCGTACAGCATTGTGCTTGCAAAGGGACACAAGCTTGTCCTGCGCAGGAGTGTGTCGAAAACCGATGCCAATGTCGAATGCCACAATGCACCGCTGGGCGTATGGCCTCGTGCCTTCGCCAGAAGCCAGCAGGAGGCCCGGGAGCTGCTGCATCGCACGCAGACGAATCATCAGCGATACACTGGCAACAGATTCCACTAAGCCTGACCAGAGATGGACAAGTGGATGCGTCTAAATTGACCCAATCCTCAGAGCAGTGCAAATACATGCGTAGGTCCCCTTAAACCATATTACCAACTCTTTCTAATCAGTTCTGCCCTCCCCCTCAGAGCATCTTATTATGTTTTTTGCCATGGGTCTAGGCATGGCCCTGCTTATGAAGGATGCGCACTATGCTTCTAACGGTCTCTTCTAAAAGGGTCTAGTGCAATTCAAAATCGATCCTCCTTGGGGGATCTAGTGCATTCACTCATTTCGATCAATCAACTTTCTTTTACACAAAACGTCGGCGAATACGTCGAGCAAAACAAACCGACAAAGCGAATAAAATCGTACAAAGACCGGAAAAATTCGAAGGAAATGCCGCTTATGTAAAGTAGAATATCCGCCGCCGGCGTCGACGACCGATCGCGACCCGAGCGGAAGACGAGCACGAAGCGGGGCAAGGCGGGACGAAGTGCGAGGTGCGAAAACAATAAAAACAAACGGAAGTGGAAGCCAGCGACGGTTCCGTCGAATCGTCATAGTCATCATCATTGCCAGCGTCGTCGTCGTCGTCATCGTCATCCAACTGCCCCGTTCTATTGTTAAGCTCTAGAGCAGATTTTGCCAATTTACTCGCGAGCGGCATTTCCCCCAACTTTTCCGGCGTCTTTTTTTCTCTTTCTCGAAATTGATGGGAAATGACTTAACTAAAAAGCGAACCACAACACAAGCCACAACAACGATGGCTCAAGTGCTTCGAGTTGCTTGTTAATCAACTCGAGGAGTGGGGACGGGACGGGCCAGGGGAAGTGCACCGAGAGAGAATGGAGGCGGGGCTAAGGAGTTGTCGAAAAAGCAGACGTTAAACGTAATACAAACAAAGGGTTGATTGTGTAGGCGAAAGAGAGAGAGAGAGAAAGAGAAAGGGAGCGTTCTGGGGTTTGGTTGTGCAATTGAAACTCTTGCGTCAGCCGCCTTCAAATACTCTTACAAACGGGTCGATTGAGTCGTATAAACACAATGCTTTGGAGTATTTGTCTGCATGTTATATAGTCTTCTGATCAGTGTAGCTAATTGAGTTATGTCGTTCTCTGGGTTAGGTCGTTCTCTGGGCTAGGTCGTTATCTGTTAGGTTACTCCCTGTGTTGAACAAAGGCAGGTCATACCTTGGGTTTTCCTGGTTAGGTTGCTCCCTGGGTTGAACAAAGGCACGTCGTTCCTTGGGTTTTCCTGGTTAGGTTGCTCCCTGGGTTGTACAAAGTAAGGTCGTTCCTTGGGTTAAGTCGTTCTTTAAATTAGATCGCTTCTTGGTAAGTCTTTTCCTTCAGTTAGGACGTTCATTAAGTTATGTCGCTCATGGGTTGAGTAGCAATTGGGCAAGCCTAACCCTACAGAACTTGTCAATTATAAACTTCAGTCTGTTCTCTACACTCCACCCAAAATTCAAGAACATAGAGTACTCGCAGTGCGCCTTACCCCTTCGCCAACGTTCCTGCTTGTTAATTAGTTCATTGGCAGCGACGGCAACGGCGGATGGGTGCGATATTTCCCACGAACTCTGAAATCGACTGCATAAACAAATGAAATGAATCAACAAATATGAAAAGCGAGCGCAGAAAACTGAACTCTGTATGGAAACTGAACGCGAAGATCTCTGAAAACTAAAGAATCTGTCCCGCTGTGTAGCCACACACACACACAGACAGATGAAACGAAGTGATCGCCCGCTTGGAGGCTGCCACTTGTTGCATCAACTTGGGGCATTAACATATGAATCGCTGTTGCGTCTAAGCCATGGCTAGCACGGGTGGACAACCCACGGTGCTATCAATGGTTATCCCCCCTCCCTAGCCTGTCCATTACTGGATGAGTCAGTGCAGCGGATGCCATAAATTTTCCCCACAGGGAGCAGCACTTAAGCGACTTTGACTACGGTTTGGACAACATTTCGTGGCATATCATTAGCACGGCGACTTCATTTGAGGTTCGTGGCCCGCAGACGTCGATTAGCGATTAACTATCGTTTATTATCGATAGACTCTTTCAATTTCTAGTTCTCTCAAAAGCTTCGGGCGGTCCACAGCGTACGCTGTGAATTAATTATGGCACTTCAATGGGAATGGGAGGGACCACCCAAACCGACCGCTTGATGGGGCGACTTCCGGTCGCGTTAGACGCTAATAAAACTCGGGTTAGACATCGGGTTGGACAGGCCTCCCACTTGCTAGTCTCCGCTCTACACTCTACACTCTCCACTCGGCAGTCTCCAGTTTGCCGCACTTGAAGTTCAGTGGGTTTCTCACGCCCACGCTGCATGCCTTGGAAAAAGATTGCCATGAGAAGGGAAAAGCCGAAAGCAAGCTGACAGACTGAAACTGTCACTGAGCGTGTGAAGAGAACAAGAACAGAGAGTGTGGGAAGAAGGAGGCGAAGAGGAAGAGAAATATGCATAAAGAGTGCAACGATTGCTACACATAAAATAAGAAGTTCATGGGAAGAAAACTCTGCGGCTTGACGTAGTCAAGTGTAAAGCGACGCCTTCTCTTGCCTCCCCTCTCACTCTGCCATTCTCTCTGTCCTTCTTGTTCTTCTACACTTCATACTCTTTGTTCATGAACAGCAGCTCCATTGTTTGCCTTGTTTTGGGGGCTGTAGCGTGGGCATTAAATATGCCTGTAATAAAACATGTGTGTGAGACAAGTGTTTCGCTTCGGTTCTGACTCGACTTTCAGCAGTTGAGAGACGCTTCAGCTGAAGCTACTTTGAGGGAGGAAAAGGAAAAAGGAGAGTAGTGAGAGGGGGAGGGCGTTTAGTCTTTCTGACTAAAAGATGGTAGATAGCAACAGCAACTATTCTGGCCCATTTACCCCCTAATTAGGTAGGGTTCTAGAACTAAGTTCCTAATGAGACAAGGCGTAAAGAGCTTTATGAGCTATCTATACTTCTTCTTCCTCTTAATGAAGGAATGACCCCAACTCTAGAGTAGTTGTGCCGCTTTGTCTGATACTCTTACCTAAACAGAGTTATTATTATATTATTATTATAATATAGTCCATATTTCTCCAGTTTAGTTAAGATCTTCACTCTTTCAGTTCGAGTCTCAATGATTGTTAGAAATGTTAAGATCTTAAGCTCATAAAGGTTTAATTTTTCAAGTCTTTACCCTTCTCTTAGTTACCATCTTAAATCAATGAAGTCTTTCTTAGGTTGCTTTAAGATCTTCGATCTATAAGGGTTGTCCTAGTCTGCTCAAACTTATACCTTACTAAATCTTTCCTATCTCAATCTATCTTTCTCATATCTGTTAAATAGATTATCCTCTACATAGTTTCAGAGCTGTCGTTGGAACTGTCGTAAATATGCCTCCCAGTTCAATTATGCTAATGCGCCGCGCATGAAGCGGGCCAAAGCGAGAAAGAGAGAGAGAAAGAGAAAGAGAGAGGGGAGGGGCAAAGGGAGAGCGAAGATACAATGTTTATACGGCGAGCGTGTGGGCGTGTCATCACTTTCAATTTTGTGGTTGAATCGCTGGCAATTTGACTGACACTTCGCCGCGTTGTTGTTGCTGTTGTTGTTGTTGAGTTTCGACTTTGTCATGCCGCCTGCATAGCCAACGAATGTGCCAAGAAATCGGCTAGACGGGACGCAACGGGGCTGCTCTGGCTGTCTGCGCCTTGTCTGCGGCAGCCGTAGAAGCAGCAGCAGCGGCAGCGGCAGCGACTGCGTCTGCGAGGCTTCCGTTTCCTGCGCATAAATTTTAATGAGTCGTCCCTTGTGAGGCGATATCAATTGAATTGTGCAAGTGATTTGCCCGCCTAGCTGCCTCTTTCAGCCTGTGCAGCCTTGACTTTGTCTTTTGGCCAACAACAACAAAGTCAAGGCGCATGTGAGGGCAAAAGCAGCGCAAAGTCGTGGCGTAGTGAGGCCAAGAGCAGCGCGAGCAACCAGTTTGCTGGAGCGACGCGCTGGTGAAAACCGAAAAGAAAAGCCAAGTGAAGAAAGCTAGCTTGGAGCATACCTAACCATGAGCTACCCTAGTTGCTTTACATGGATTGACGGTTTAAAATTTACGATATTCAACTTTACCTATGCTATTTCTGTCGTATGTACATATATCGTATATTTACGATAAAGCTAGTCTATTCCTCTATTCCCATCAATAATTTGATTAATTATGTTACATTGATAGGCTCGCATATACCCTTTAACCTCTAACTACAGGGTATAGAAAACGAAATGCATTGCGCATGCGATGCGCTGCGCTGCCGTTGCCGTTGCCTCTTGCAACTTTTGCTAGCTTTCCCAAGCGTTTGGGCCTGCGCAAGAGATATGCGAAAAACCGAAAAAGGCAACAGAGAAAAGAAAAACCGTAGAAAAACAAAAACCAAAAACAGCAGAAACGGCAATCGGCAATCGAAACTAGTTTTTCAGGTTCGGCGCATTGCCAGAGAGACACAGAGCGCGTCTTTGCCTTTCCCTTCTCCCCTCTCTCTCCCCCCCTCGTGCTCTGTGATAACAACAATTGCAATTGCTGGCGGCGCATGCGCCTGGCATGCTTGAAAGCTATCCGTCCGTCCGTCCAGTCTGGAGACTGCGCTGCATCGTAGACTCCTCTGTGGACTGTGGACACTGCAAGACATTTGAGGAATGTTAATTGCGCAAAAAATGAAAAACGATGCAGCGCGAGAGAGAGACAAAGAGCGAGCGAGAGGGAGACAACCTGGAGCAGAGTCCGTGGCAAAGTACAGTGAGAACATATCGCGTGATTGTGATGAATATAATGGGCCTCCGATGGCAGTCGGGATGGCAGGCAGGGTGTCGGGTCTTGGTGTCTGTCTGCGCACTTGTGATACCATAATTATGATCCGACTGGGTGAGCGACGCATCGGCCTAGACGAAGCAGCTAGAGAGCTGCTCGCATTATAAGTCGTCGACATTCTTGCAGTTTCTTGCACAGCTAAATAGAATTAGAGTCGCTCCAGCTCCAGCTCCAGCTATAGCTGTATCTGTATCTGTAAATGTATCTGTATCTGTCTGCACAGGCCACTTACTTGAGGTCTCGACTGCTCAGCGAGCCATACGGAAGCCATAGACGTTGGCTCTGGAAGATCTCGCTTGCTTCATTTTCCCTCTCTCTTTTGCTCTGTCTATGTTTTGGCATTTTCTTGGGCTGGGCTGTTGAACCCCAGCAGCGCCAGCCAAGGCACTCGAGCGTGCGCAAAAGGTGGTCGGCCCTGTTATGGGCCGACTCACACACACACGCATACAGTCTCTGAAAAATTGGCAGGCATAAACATGCTCAAGGATAAGGCCCAAATCAATCACACAGCTGCAAAAATTATGAAATGTTCATGCGTGCAAATCACCCAAAATTACAGGAAGCAAAAGCCAGAGCACTTGCCGAAATGGCCCAAAAATCATTCAATTATATTGAGCACGCCACAGGCAACCGCAGCAGCAGCAGCAACAGCCCCGACAAGGATGTCAGAATCTGCCACAGCTGCAGAGGGGCGTGTGCACTGGACAACAACAATTACGCAAGCATCTGGGGATCGGCACTTGTTGCCTTATCTTTTAAGGTCAGCAAGTTGATAATTTATGAGAGGATATGGGGCAATCAAGTGTTGCTCTAAAATCAGCGCACGCAAATGGGGTCACACCCTAGGGTTATTATAATTTTATATTTTAAACTTTACGATATGCAAAACACACTTTAAATTGCCAAGAACAATTTGCGCCTTATCGATAGCTCAATATCGTAAATTTAACAGCGCTGCAAAGCAATTTTAACTTAAATCAATTAATGCTTGTTGCATTTGCCAATACTGCTGCTTATATGGTTTTATAAATAATTATAGCCAAAATCCTAGGATGTGCCGAATTACCAAATTTTAGTTTTTTTTAAATTCATTAAAATATTGAAATCATTTGGGCGCTCGCTTGTATCGACTGCTATTTATCGCAACGTTAACAGCGCCAATTTGAGTTTTACAGCAGTTGGTTCTGTTAAGCAAGGTACAAGGAGCTATCGAATATATCGATTGATTATTGAGCCGATACAGCTGCGAGTCATCTTTTTTCACAAACTGCTTCCAACGTAAACAAAGCGCAATAAAAAAAGAACTAAACACGTCAACAAATTAACGAAATATCTCGATGAGTATCGGGCTATATTTGCACACCCTCAACTCGACCCTACAGGCCTTCTCCCAACGAGTGGAAGACATTGTTGGAGGCGCCCTACGAGCAGTCGTTCAGTTTCACAACGAATTTGTCGCCTTCAGTGGCGACAGGCGCTTGAAAAGTCCCGTTGAGTTCACGGATTTGCAGTCAACGCTGCTGCAGGTGCTCTTTGTGCTGATACTCGGAACGGGCGTGCTCATTGCATGGGCGTGGGGCGTGTACGGTCAAGTGATCACCGAGAAGTTTGTCAGGCCCAGTGAGTGGAGCGAGAGAGAGAGAGAGAGAGAGAAACTCACACAGATTTCAACAATTTTAACATAAAATGCGATTTTACGTTTCAGGCACTTTAAAGGAAATTGAGGAGCTTAAATTATCTGTCGCCAAATTGAAGTTGCCCAAGGAGCATTCACCCCGAATATAATCCCGACATGTCAAAAATTAAAAGATTCTTCTCTAAGAAGAAGGAGGAGGCGGCCTTCAAGGTAAATATGCTGCCCATACCTCGATGTAGTTAGCTAATCATGTGCTCTTTAGTTGCGGATTGGCGGCGGCAGCATGGGCGAGGGCCATAAGCTTAATGCGCCCAAGCCGGAGGGACCCACGTCCAGCAGCCGTCGCAAGGTAGATGTGTATGTGCCGCCCAAACGGAACGAGCTGAGCAACGAGGCACGCGCAGCAGCAAACGCGGCACTGGCACGCATCGATAAGAAGGATACGCGGGAATTTAACACTTCGCTGGCAGCTATCAAGGCGCAGGCAAAACGGGAATTGGAGGCAGAGCGACGGCAAAAGGATGAACTGGCCCCTGTGACCAGCCCATCGTCTACAAGCGCGATGAGCAGCGTGGAGAACAAGAATCTTGCCTGTCAGGGCGTCTTCTTCCGCTGTCCTCTCATCAGCGAAGAGGTTATGTCGAAGAAGGATTGGAAGATTCGCATCAAGGAGTTCCTCTATCAGCAGCTGGAGAATGAGCGCGGTCTGACAGCATGTCTGATTATACAGAACTGCAATGTTAAGGAGAAAGCGGATGACTGCATTGCCACGCTCATAAAGTATCTGGAGAACATCATTAAGAACCCCAACGAGGAGAAGTTTTGCAAGATTCGCATGTCAAACAAGATCTTTAGCGAGAAGGTGCGCTATGTGGATGGCGCTTTGGATGTACTTCATGCCGCTGGCTTTAGTGAGGTGGAAATGGACGACGAGCCCTTCCTATTGTGGACCAATGAGCAGACCGAGGAGGGTTTAGATCTTAACACTCTGGTTGATGCCTTGAAGAATTCGGAACCCATTCACCTCGAGCTGGATCGCAACATTAAAGTGCTTTTGCCATCGCAGGCACGTCGTGTTGTTCTCCCGGAAGATTTCTATCGCGTCTCTCCGGAGGAGATCAAGCGGGAGCAGCAGATGCGCGCCGAGGCAATTGAGAGTGCGCAAATTTTGAAGACTAAAGCGATGCGGGAGCGCGAGGAGCAGCGCAACTTGCGCATGTATCGCTATTCACTTGTCAGGGTCAAGTTCCCCAACGGTCTCTACATACAGGTGGGTGCCAAGACTTCTCCATATCAGGAACTTTAACTTAACTTGCTCTTCACAGGGCACCTTCAATGTGTACGAGAAAATATCGGATATTTTTGAATTTGTGCAGTCTTGCCTAGCGGATGAAACGCTAGAGTTCAACTTGGTGGCCACCAGCGAGGGAAAATTCAGCGAGGATGACATGGACAAGACACTATACGACTGCAAGTAAGTACGGCAAAGAATGCTATATATAGATCTTCTGGCTTACCTTTCTCCTTTACTCGCAGACTCATTCCAAATGTTTTACTACTTTTCACTGTGCCGGCTATACCAACGCCAGTTGCAGTTGATGTCAACTTCTTGAAGGAGGATCTGCTCATGCTGGTGCAGGCCATGTAGAAGTCATTAAATATTATCCTGCAACAGTTGGTAATACGTGAACGTAACGACAGCATTGCGTTTGCCAATGCCATCACTATCTATAGCTGGTTTTTTAAGTTATAAAGATTTTGTTATTATTTATTGATATCTATGCAACTAAAATCAAGTGTAAGCACATATATTATTCGATTTACCTTCAAATGAAAATGAAAGCGCTTTTTTAATTCGGCTTACCTGTTAACGGCTCGCTGTGAATGGCAGTTTTAACATGCCCCCGCTGTTAACGCACTGTTGAGGCATATGTTGATGTTGGCTGTTAAGCTGCCTATCGAAATCGGCAGCCGTCAGCTGTTGAACAGTTTGTGTAATGCGGTCACATTGCGCCGGACTGGTCTATTTAACGTGATATTGAAGCTGACAAATAAAAATTAGCCAAAAACACAAAACTAATGCTGACTATGAGTTAAAAATTTAAGTGGTAAACGGTGCAATAAGCGTTGAAGTGAAACACAAACGAATTTATTAGTGTAATGCAAAACTGCAGGTGAGTGCATAAACTATAAATACCAAACAATAACAAAAACAAACGCACGCTAACTGTAAATTTTGGGTGGGTGGGCCACTGTTTGGGTTAATTTACGGTTTATTGAACAAACAAGATGTGTAATTTATAATGCGTTGTTAATTAACTCAAAGGGCGCCCAAGTCGAGCGCTGCGCTGCGCTAATGAGCGGGTTGGCAGCCTGCAGCCTGCAGATGTGGGTTGCACACAAACACACATAGCAGGGGGAAGAGAGATAGCTATAGCCCAAAAATCGTAGCCCATTTGGATTTAATGAATCCATTTCGCAGCGACTAGCGCAACGAACGGTAAAACAAACCGAATCGAAGCGAGGCTGGCAAAACCTGAAGGCTTCAATTGCAGTGCAGGAGGGGGGCGGGAGGTGGTCAGCCAATTTGGCGCAAATCTTCTCAGCCAAAGGCAAGTTGATCTTGGGAAAAGTAAATAGAAGAGAAGAAATCTCCGACGAACTTAATGAATCTTTTGTGCGGTGCAGGTTTTTCGGCTTTGGCTTTGGCTTTGGTTGCCTGCTAAATTAAATCGAACGATGGCCTGGCAATCGCGCCAAATCGAAAATCTGTGCCCGCCCCCTCCTCTGCCCCCAAGCTATGCCAAGACACGCAGCCCAGACGCGGCGCCCCCATCGCATAAATTGGCCTGGGCCATTGTTGCCGCTACTTATTATAGCCATGGTATCTGGGCCTTCATTAAAACGGCCCAAGCGCTTGACCAAAGCGAGGGGGGCCGAAGAGGGGGGCAGTGGTAAGGATAGAGTGGGTTCAGAGCCAGGTTCGAGTGCGTGAGTTATGCATTATTTATCTAACGTTGAAGATTTCCAACCATTTCTGGCCATTCCTGCCGCGTTGCTCATTTCCGCGTGCCACGTCGATAGAGAAATTGAGCCTTAACTATTTGGGACATTCTCAGGCTGCGCTCTCAGTTTCCCCCATCTTTGCTGCTGCTGCTGCTGCTGCTGCACGTGCCACAGATGGCGGCAACCTCTTGGCCCAGTGCCGTATGCTGCGCTGAGCTGATTGAACGATTCGGCAAAAAGATCATCACCCGTGTCGGCCAAAGCCTCAGAGATGATGAGGTGCAAATTGTGGCTGCCATGAAATTGCAAATCAATACCCTACGCTCCCCTCCCCTCCCCCACTCTCTTTCTGCTCTTTTGCTCTCCTACTGACTCCCTGCACATTTCATTCAAAATTGTTTACTCAACTTAAAGCTGGCTGCAAATTGCAAATCGAATTTGCCGATTCTCTTCTTGCCTCGACTGGCCTGGCTTGACGCTTGATTTGTTTTTGCGGTTGCCACGAACCACACAACAACAGCAACCACAATTGTGGCAGCAACAACTGCTGCTGCTGCCGCTTGTTGCAATTTCGAGCGCGCCCTTTAACAAGCGTTTAGTCTCTGCGCCTGCGCCTGCGTCTCGACAGCGCAGCCAACTCGCGTGACCCGTTCCCAGTGCCCCCAAATTGATGTTGTTGTTGTTGTTGTTGCCTTGTAATGGGTAAATCGGTTAGAACCGTCAGCCTCGCTCCGAACCTCTCAGACCCGACACGCAAGCGCCCTGCATTTACATATTTCTGCCTGCCTGTTGCACTCTGACCCCCCTGCGCAGCCACTGCGCCGGCGACTGCGCAGCTGCGCCACAAAGCGGAAACGCTGCGACAAAGCGCTGCCTTTTGCCTCAATTAACACTTTTGAACTTGACAAGCGGCAAAGCACACACACACGCACACACACACACACACACACATGTAGCAAGAATCGACACCCCTTGCTATGTCATTTGGTCACCCTACTTTGAATACGAGCATGAAGCAAACGCGGCTACGTTTCATATGCATAAGTTAGGCAGGAAGATCTTATTGGATATATCTGGGTAATTTGCATGTTGCTTAGGAATCTTGAGGGGGTATATCATATATATCTTTGCCTATTTCCTGGGTATGTCTGTACAGATTTCTAGAGCATATTTAGTAAATATTTGCAATATTTCTTGAGGTTTGTTTGGTTATGTTTGCTTTGCTGAAGTTAGTGCAGGCTATATGTATATGGAGTATATAAAGTATATAGAATATATAGTATATGCATGAAGTATGTTTAACAAACCTTATCTAGCTAACTTAGGGGATCTTTAATCTCTCTAATCTTATCAATCATGGCATACATTTTTTAAATTTGTTTAAAACTTATATTGATTAAAGAAATGATATCATAGAAAATTGATTACTCAACACTTAAGAACTTTTTAATTTCAATCAAACTGTGCGCTAACTGCCAGCAGTCAATGTACAGTGACAGCTCTTAATGAAACCGAACTACACCCAACTTTATAGCACGCAAACCCTCACCCGTTTGCCTGAGAGATGAGCAATTTGTAATCAAGAAATAAGAACTTCCGGTCAGCATCGTTTTTTGTTTTGTTTTGTTTTGTTTTACTCATTTCATTCGCTGCGCCTCATTGAATGAGTGAATGAGTTCAGTTTATTCGCAACGCTTTATGAATGAATGGAAAATCTTGTCAAGCTGCGTAGGCAGCGTTGGAAGCGGCATCGCTGCGGCTCGTCGCATTTGCGTCCAATTAGCGCAATCAAGTGAATGCCAACACACAGGCAATGTGTGTGTGTGAGTGTGCCCCCTCTCCTCCCCTTCCCCCTGCGCTGCAACTGCCTCTGCCTGCATCGCTTTGCCTAGACAATTGCGCAGCAGCATGGAAAATCTACGCAAAAGTTCACAGCTTGATAAGATTAATTGGTCGCCCAAGAGTGCCTCCTACTGCCGGGGCCGCACACTCCAGACTGACTCCCCTCCTCTTCCCCTACCCCTTCCCCCCTCCCCTCTGTCAATTTCAAATGCATTTGCAATTTGTCAATTTTGGGTAGCGCGCGCAGATAAATTAATTTCGGCATCGATTTGATCGCTTGTCTCTGGCCATTTTGCATGTCGCTTCGCCACGCCCCCCCGCCTCTGCCTTTCCCCCACATTATGCCACTGCCTCATTTGGTTGCAAGCTGTTGCCAAAGCCACAGCCAGCGCTTTGGCCATTGTAAATGTGCTTTAATGACCATTGGTCAGCAAATCTCATTTTTTGTCGTCGTCGTCGTCGTCGCGCGCCCGACATGGACCGCCTGCTGAAACACACACACACACACACTCGGCACACACTCACAGCTTGGCAAACACTCAAACTCGGGTCTGCAAGTACCTGCCCCGCTCGGAAAATAATGACCACTGTCCACATGGTGCACATTTGCACATATTTTCGCATTTCCTTACCCCCCTCCCCCTCTCTCTCTCCGCCTCTGCTTGTATTTTCAACACCGAAAAACTTTACACTTGGCTTTTCTCCAAGTTGGTCGCACAATTTGAAAAATGACATTACAAATTGCGCACATTTGTCTAATTAAATCCCTGCTCCAATAACGACAGAGACAGCAAGAGGGATAGGGAGAGAGAGAGAGAGAGGATGAGAGATCTTGGATTACAATCTCACAGCGGTGCGTAATGGCTTTGGTCAGTTGGGTACCAGATACCTGCGAGGAAAAGGGAAGGGGAAGGGGCTCAGCTAGCTGTGATTGCTTTGCCTGTCGTTGATTAAGTTTAAATTGAGCCAATGCCAGGCGATTCATTGCGTATACTTAATGTGCAAAGCTAACAGCAGAGGCCTCTCCATAACTCAATTGGCTTAGGCAGCTGATTAACTGAAAGTTAGTTTAAGCTGTAATCGGATTGGAAATACATACAATACTTGAGATATAATATCTAAAAGTCTTCCTTGCAGCTCTTCCAATAAATTTTCGTTATATTTACTGTCAACAATGTCCAATTTGTGTCCAATTTCTTGCCCATTATATAGTCCTAAATCGATTGAAATATTGCCTGCGCCCCGCTCATTGTCTGGCGCCTCGTCGTAATGCCGTATAGGGGCTCGAGGTTTTTAAGTGGCCCACACAATGCACACTTTACTGGGCTGCTTGGCTTGACCAATTAGAGCTCATCGAGCTGGTCGAGCGTAGCTGCTGCTGGCCAAGTGCAACCCCTTAACTGGCCACAGCGAATGACCGCAAACAATAACAACAACAAAGAGAGCAACTGCACCAGCATCTAATGAAATTAAGCAAAAAATAATGTGAAAAATAATATTCGGTTCGGTTCGATGTGACGAAGCAACTTCGCGTGTACTCACTCAATTCGTGCGACTGCTATCAGCCGCTGCCTTGCATGAGTTTTCACTCAATTTTCAGTTCACTCAACTGATAAGCGCACGTGTTGCTGCAAGTGCCGTCTCTTTCGCTCGTGCTGTAGTGTGCCATGAGCCTGGCTCCCTTCCAGTTCAGCTTGAGCAAGAGCAGGCGAGGCTGCGAGAGACAGCTGTGCAATGCGACTTTGATCGATTTAATGTATATATCGAATTATAGTGTGGGAGTTTGTATTAAATACTTAACGTACTTATCGATTAATTTCACACTTCGCTGCGTTAACATGTGCCTGTTAACAGCCACTTAACATTTGAAGTCCTTTTTCTCTCACACTCCCTCTCTCTTGTGGCGTGTGATCAACGCTCTCGCGAGTGACATGTTTAATTAGTTGTTGTTGTGTTTGCCCTTTTTTTTTGCGTGTGTATGTTATTTGTTTTGCTTTTGCAACTTTGTCAGCGTGCGAACGCAACAGCTATACGCAAGATGTGTGAGCTAGAACGAGTACGCCCAACACAGTGGCCGAACGTGAGAGAGCCTCAGAGCGAGAGAGTGCCTACACACACACACACACACACACTAAATGCCCGTGGAGTTGCCTACACAAACATTGCCGGCGGCAGCAAGCATGCGCTCTCTTTCTGCCCAGTTGTCGACTGGGGCGCAGGCGGCGCTGGCGCTGGCGCTGACGTTGCCGTTGCTGTTGACTTGGACTTGAGCTTCATTGTGCTCAGCTTCAGCTTCAGTCTCAGCTGCGGTCTCAGTCTCAGTCACAGTCTCGGTCTCAGCCTCTGTCGCAGTCGCAGTGCTCATTGAGGCTCAGTCCGGTTTTGGAGCCCAACGTTGAGCGCGTCTCGCGGATTGCAGAGTGCAGTTAACTTGAATTGTTGTTGTCGCTGCTGCCGCCTGACAAATCCCATTTCCCATAAATATCAGTGCGTCTCTCTCTCTCTCCCTCCGTGTGCATGCGAAAAATTAAATAGCCGACGGCTTTCAAGTGAAATTTTGTGTGCGAAAACAATCATAAAAGCAAAGAAATTAAAAGACAAATGCAGCGAAAAGAAAAATACCATAATTAATAAGAAAGAAGAGATCTGGAACCATAGCGAACGTAAGTTAAGAATATAAAATTCAGATACACTTTCAAAATCGTATGCTATAAAGATAACAGAGCAACGGTTTTTTTTTTCTATTGTGAAACCAAGGAAAAAACGAAAGTGCGGTTCTATTTTTGGTACCATCTGATTTCTGTGCTTGAAGAACTCTTATCTCTCCACACACACATGCACACACACATACACAGAATTGTAGGCAGGCAGGGATAGATCGTAAAAAATTAAAATGTGTCCAGAAAATAATTTCAAATCAGGCGCTGAGGCTGCGCTGATAAGCGACAACAGCCGAAAGAGAGAGAGAGAGAGAGAGAGAGAGCACATAAATCTGTTGCCCAAGTCGGCAATAATCGCCAGATACTTTACGGAGACATTCCACTTCGATTAGATTATGCTTCGTTTGGAGCTGGGCTTTCCCCCGTGCTGCAGGAAAAGGAATGGGAAAAATTAATAATGCCTGCCACAGAGACGCGTCTTACAACGAAATCATGTTCGAGTGATTATATTAATTAATGATATAGACACTGCGCAATAGTGTCCACGCACACACACACACAAAGACACTGCAAGTTGCACAGGCAGCCCCTGGTCTATCTGTCCATCGATTGCTGTAGCTGATGTTGCTTGTCCTGTCCTGTTCTGGCGGACATGCAGCGCGCCACATGATGCAAGGAGGTGCGCGCGCAGATCGTTGTCTTAACTTGTCGTACACGATGTCTTATACGTGTAGCAACAATTTATTTCGCTGCCCAACCATGGCCCCCAATCCACTAGCAATCGATGACCATCGTCCGCGCACGCCGGACAATCGGCGAGCCGATCAATCAAGCGACCAACTAAACGACAGCTGGACGAGACAGACGTGCTGTGCATCCTCCCCGTGACCAATATTAGTGGGGCTAAAAATAGATAATATGCGATGCGCATATCTAGGTTTATACCTGTTTGAGTCTATAATTATGATATAAACTATTGCAAATTATGGAACGATCGCAATCAAAACTGGAAGAAAGAGTAGATTGATATGTTTTAGAGACTTCTTTTCTTTAGATTTCTGTAATAGATTTCGAGTTTTATCTTTTTCATTATAGAACAACTATAACTGTTATTTGTGGATGTCCTGGGCCGCCACATCCAAGGAAATCGATAAGATACTTTAGATCTATTAGGTTTCTAGCTAAAGTTAACTGTCGATTGGTATGAGATTTGACATATAATGATATTGTCTAGTTATCTTAGTTGAAAGATCTAAGAACCTCTTAAAATTTCTTGGAATTCTGGAGGTCTATTTGAGTCTCTTTAAGAAACTATGGATCACTATGAAATTTAGTATTTATAAGTATCTAAACTGACAGATCTAAGGTATATTCAAAACTCTTCGATTTCTTTCTATTTAAACTGTCTATTCGCTGTAACAATAGCTAATCTATAAAAATATATTTAGGAAAATCACCATTTGTATACCTTTTTGTAGCTACAAATATTTTGAGTTGAGCTACGAGATATTTTGAAGGTTCCTTATCAGTTTAATTATTATTATTATTATTTACTGCACATGTTATTCATAATTTGTATTTAATTCACATATACACAGCTATAATATGTGCTTAATCACAGTGGCTTATCACTTGAGATAGTCGCTATTTCGCTGGAAATACTCCCTACACCATATAGCTATATATATATGCAGAATATATAGGCACGTCCTATAATCTACAAATGCCAGAAATTTCAAGCTATTGATGAGTCAGTTGCAGCACGCGTAGCCTATAGCTTGTATATAGCAGATAGGTATATATATCTGGGTAAAGTAAAACTCCATTAAGTCGAGCATTTGACTCGCACTCTGGTTGTTAAGATCTTTTACGACTGGCGTAATTAGTTTTTACCTAAGTCCCCCGACATACACACATATTTGAGAGATGTTGTATGGCAAAGCTGAGGGTCCCCGTTTAGGTTTTCTTTTCTCGCTGTTTTATGTGCCGCCCCAAGATGAAGTTGTGCAAGCCAGAGCGAGATAGATAGGGGATGCTATAAAAAAAATATAAGCGCAAGTAACTGTTTTTCCTACTAATATCTGTGTCCAAAGTGCTAATTGAGGCATCTCTCGTAGCGCTAGAGTTGCCTGCGCTGAGGCAGCGTCTCTGAAAGGGGCGGGTCAACCGAGTCAAAGTTCTCTGGGTGTGCTTTTGTTTATAGTCTTGTTTTTTCAAGAGAAACATAGATAGAAGAGGGCGCAGTTGGGGAGACCGGCTCGGGGGGAGGGGGAGGGGCCTGTCTTTAGCCGTCTTTGACTGACGACAAGTGCCTACACCTCTTTCAGGTAAACTGTCAAAGCGCCAGAGATTGTTGTCGTCGTCGTCGTTGTCGTTGTGCCATGTTTACAGACTTCGATGTCGAATTAATTAAACTAACTTGCAACCCCCTCAGTTTGGGGCTAACAGGCAGCACACACACACACACACTCGCACACCCACATGCACACCTCAATTTGTACTTTTCAAACTCAGATTAAATTGGTCAAATGTAATCCGAGGCCATTGAGTGACCAGCTAACCCCTTACTACACTCAGCCTGATGTCTTGTCTTGGCTTGCCTTGTCTTAGCTTTGCATGTCCTGTCTTGCCGTGTCCTGTCTTATCCTGTTCGTACATGCAAAGTTCGAGTATTTATGAATTAAATTCAATAACTAAAATTAATTCAATCTCCTGTGCAAGGTAAATTTAATTTCCTCTGGGTCAAATGTTAGCTATAAACCTCATCAGCTCCCCACACCTCCCTCTTCCTGCCTCCCCTAGATCATCCTTTGCTGCTGCTGCTGCTGTCCATTGATTGGAATATTCATTGAATAGTTTTTAAGCTGATTTATTTGCCATTGTGCGCTGTCGACAATTTAATAAATATTTAATTCGACGCCCTGCGACGTTGCTCCTAAATCCACACATAAAAGATTCAATCAAGCCAGCAGAGGCAACCCGAACCTGACCACGATGATGATGATGATGATGATGATGATGATGTTGCAGGCAGGTATTAAGACGAGTGAGTACCCGAGTAATAATAACGAGTACTCGCACAAAACTGCGCAGACAACGTTGTCGTAATTTGCAAAACGCACAATCGCTTCCTATAAATCATAGACGAGCGAGGGAGAGAGCGAGAGGGATAAACCTGTTGTTCGACTCTATTCAGATCAAATGGAGCAGCAACTCATATTTCACCTGGCATACTCGCATAAAGCGTATTCAGCTCGCATTCGCTCCTTTTGTCAGTGCACCCAAATCTCAATTCCCATTCCCATTCCCGTTGCCCATTCCCGTTTCTCAATTCCGTATAGCATAACCAAAGAGCCGCAGACGTCAACTGCTATCAATCTCAGGTGAAACAGAGTACGCGCTGCCTTCTATCCAACGCCTGCCCGTTGCCGTCGTCCCTCCCCCTCCCCCGCCTCCCTCAATCTCTGCGCCATTAGATGGTCGTCCCGCTCAAAGGAAAGCGCCCGTCGCAATAGATCGCACATTGCAGATAGAGGCGTGCCTGCCACTCCACTCGCTACGGCGCACAGCAAAGAGGGCCAGAAACAAAAGCGCGAGAGAAACTACTGGATTAGAGCGACATGCAAATACCCTTTCCATATGAAGAGTGGCATGAATTGAAGAATATCTTGCTTTGTATTCTCTTTTATTATTTGCCTTGACCTTAAGATATTCTATATTATTTTTTTATCTATGAGAAGTTTAAAGTTTTATAGTTTAGAGGGGTATTTCCTTTTATCTATAAAACAGTTTAAATTCTAGTTATCAAAATCTTAACATTTATAAAGTATTCTATGCTCTTCATTAATATTCTTTTCAAAGTAGGTTCTCCGCATTATACGATAATATATAAAGTATAATTCTTTATTTACATAATCATATCATATTAAAAATAGTTTCTAAAGTTCTTATCTCCCTAAACTCCATAATGAATATAACTTTTTCACAGTTTTCTTAACTTCTGTTGTCCAATTCTTCATATATTTTATCTAACAAAATTTGTTCTTCGAGAATTATGAAGTTTTATAGATTTTTCTTTTATCTATGGTTCTTGAGACTCAGCATAAATTCTAAAAAAAAATATTTCCAAGTTTTCTACAGTTTTTTAAATGTTCATTATAATAACTATAGTTAGTTCATAGTTCGCTTTCCTACTATACCACATAGAGTAGCTCAAAGTTCTCTCAACTCGAAAAACCTAACTTTCCTACAATATTTTTCCCAACTTTTGCCTGCAATCATAACTTTTCAAAACCGTCTCAGAATATATAACCGAGATCCACATGCTGTTGCTTGCTTCCGACTCCGATTCTCTCTCTCTCTGCCATCTTGATGGAATTCCAGCGATTAGGGTATACAAAAGTAGCAAAAACCAAACAATGCGCTGCAATTTTATCCACAAAGGATGAAAACGCGCAGCAGCGCATAGTGTGCGAGGAGTCCACCGAGAGGAGCAGCTCGTGGAGTTGCCATGGAGTTCGCATGGAGCGTGGACGCGTCTCGCGTATACGTTGTGGAGCGCCTTTAGCAGTTGCTGCGGTTCTTCTGTTCAGTTGTTATAAATTATAGTGCCGCATGCGGAATGGAATATGGCGGTGGGCTGCGACTGTGGCTGAGCCTAAGCCAGAGCTGAGAGTGGGGCGGCTCGCTATAGAGTGAAACTTGGGCGGCTATAAAAACAAACCTGCGCCCCCGCACGTAGATTCGCGTCGAACTGCTGAGGCTGCGACGACGATGGTAAATATTTTACAGTGTACCGCTATAAAATTTGGTATTCCAAGACGCCACACACTGCACACTCGGCGCAGAGCTTGCAGTTCGTTCGGAGCTGCCATTACCACGTTGTAGGCATGTTGTAAATGCCAGCCGATCTCTGAGTATATATGTGTGTGTGTGTGTGTGTGTGCCTTGGTGTTGTGTCTTGGCCATAAAAAACAGAAATGAGCCCACGTTTAACATGGCGAATTTTCATTGCTTGCGGCGGCGCATCACACAAACAAACAAACAAACTGAGAGAAAAAAACAAAAACAACAACTGACATGGCGAAATCCAAAAATGCCTGATCTTAAGATTGAAATTGGGTTTCATTATTGTTATTACAATTTTAATTGCTCTCAATTTTAACAGCTTGTCAGCTTTTGCGCTAATAAGCCTGAGTTGCGTCAGCTTTGCTTGATTCACATGCAATTGGTGGGTTGCTATTTAAGAAAACAATGGTTTCTCTGTGGTTTTAGCTAATGCAATTGAGGAGATGAGTAACTAATTACGATAAGATGTGCATAGAGAAGCTATACAGCGAGTTTCGTCTGATTTGCATGTCATTTAAAGGGTTTTCAATTGAGTTTCCTAGGGTTCTATGGGGTATAGATAAGAGACTTTTTGCGTTACGTTCTCCTCTTGTCATAATGCTGCATTGCTGCAAATTTCAGCCAAATCCATAGTCTCTTTATGGTTCTTAGTTTGCCTACATGAGGTTTCTGTTAGTTTTATGCAACTATAGCGACAACCCACGAAAATTTAGCTAATCAATTGAAGAGTTGAGTAACTAATTACGATAAGATGTGCATAGAGAAACTATACAGCGAGTTTCGTCTGATTTGCATGTCATTTAAGGGTTTTTCATTGAGTTTTCTAGAGTTCAATGTGGTATAAGTAGAAGTTTCTTTGCCCTGCGTTCTGCTCTTGTCATAAAGTTGCATTGCTGCAAATTTCAGCCAAATCCATCGTCTCTTTATGGTTCTTCGTTTGCCTACATGAGGTTTCTGTTAGTTTTATGCAACTACAGCGGCAACCCACGCTAATTTAGCTAATCAATTGAAGAGTTGAGTAACTAATTACGATAAGATGTGCATAGAGAAGCTATACAGCGAGTTTCGTCTGATTTGCATGTCATTTAAGGGTTTTTCATTGAGTTTCCTAGAGTTCTATGGGGTATAGGTAGAAGTTTGCTTGCGCTACGAACTGCTCTTGTCATAATGCTGCATTGCTGCAAATTTCAGCCATATCCATAGTCTCTTTATGGTTCTTAGTTTGCCTACATGAGGTTTCTGTTAGTTTTATGCAACTACAGCGGCAACCCACGCCAGTCGTATGGGCCTGGGGACGGGCCCGGGAGGCAAGCAGAAGACAAAGCGCCGCAGTTGTTGAGCAGCAGCAAGAAACAACGACAACAAATGCGACTTTGTGCTATGCTAATTACTGGACATGAAGGCAGCGAACGCTTTTGGAATCGGCGGCAGCAACAACAACAAAAACAAACAAGAAGCAAGCGAACGACGACCATGTGAACAAAAGGCGCAAAACGTTTTTACGCACACTTCACACACACAGGAACACACACACATGCAGTAGTCGCATTTGCATTTGCATAAGCAGGCAGCGACATAAGCACAGCAGACACTCGCTACGTACGACAACAACAACAACAAGACGATCAACAACAACTTGCGTGGATCGCCGTGTTATGGAAAGATACTTAGCGCGTTTTTGTCAGTATGCAAACTTTTGCATTTCTTAGTATCTGTATGTGTATGTGTGTATGTGTGTGTGTGTGTCGTAGCTTGTGAAATTCGCAGAGTAAAAGCGCATTTCCTTTTTTAGCTAGAACGTAGCTTGCGAAACCAAATTCAAATGCTCGAAATGCTATTTACAGTCTTTAAGTGCTTGTCCAAGTGTCTTCCTGCCATATTTATAGATCTGTGGGAGCACAGTGAGGTATGTAGTGAGCCAGCCAATAGATTTGTTATGGCGCGAAGAGCTATGGAGCTAGATAGGGGTGAATTGGTGTTAGAGAACTGGCTGGGGTTTTGAAATCGCTTCGATTAGTTACGTAATTTCACTTTTGGGTAAATAACTCTACGGAATTTGTGGTAGGAAGAGATGGAGACTTTGGTAATATTGTTAATCTATCTAGTCTGGGTAGACTGATTTGAATTCTATGGCCCAATTCAACTAAGAGAAGAACGAATAGAATATGAGATTATACATAGCGTCTTATTTTCTTTTCTTAATGTTCAAGAACTGAAGATCATAGCAATAGAAGATCTTGGGAAATTCAAGGAATGTTGTAAGATTATATATTAAATCTTGTTATCCAGTCTTTAAAGATAACCTAAATCTTAGAACTTAAGATCATTATTATAATAGATCATTTGCAAAAATGATTTACTTGTTAGATCATAAAGTTAATCGAGTTATCTTCTCTTAGAGTTAAGAACAGCTCATCATTGTTAGATCTTCAGTCTTTAAATTTCGCCCATTTCCTCTTTATCTGCAGTCGTTTCTATTCTTAGTTTAACACCTTTGTTATTATTAACACTTGAGCATTTCCTGAATTGCACAAAGCATTTGCGATTTGTATAGAAAACTGTTCTAGTTTCGGAATTCTTCTCACTCATTTCGCACAATTGTGTCGGGGTGATGACAGTATAATGAACACTTCACTTCACGTTCCATCAAACTGATCATTAATCATCGGACGTTGGTCCGTTTGTCTGGAAGATCTCTCTCTCTCTCTCTGTCTCGCTCTCTGTGTATGACTCTGGGTAACTGAATTCCGATTTTGGAATTGAACTCAACGAGCGGCGGGTGAGAGCATTAGGCATAGCCAACACACACACATCGCACGACGATCAATTCTAATTAGAACTATTCAATGAGTCAGGCAAGTCTCCCCAAGGGGACGAGTGGGAGGAGGTTAACCAGTTTCAATTGTGCTCCGGATGGAAGCTGATCATCGTGGACTCATGTGTCCAAGAGACATTGGACATGAAAAACATGCTCTGAAAAAAAATGTCAACTTTAATTTCGAACAAACATGAAAACTTTCGTTTGCCCCAAACCTCCCTCTGAATCCTCCCCTTCCTGTTGCTGCTTCCCTGGAAGGAAGGTAGCCAAAGAAATGCTCACGATATTTGCGTGCCTGGGCGAAATTGAATGGAAGTCAATTGGCAGTCACGTTTGACTTCTTCCTTCTCCCTGCCTCCTTCCCTCGCTGCTTTGGAACTTGGTCAAATTAAATTGTCAGTGCATAAGCAGCGGGGGCATGCGATTAACAACCAATGAAATTCATTTCGAGACGCTTCAAAACTCCTCAAGTTGTCAAAATGAACAAAAAGGGGTATACTAAGTTTGTGCAAAAGTATGTAACAGGCAGAAGAAGGCGTGGCAGACCCCACAGAGTATATACTCTTGCTTAGGATCACTAGCCGAGTCGATTGAGCCATGTCCGTCTGTCTATCCGTCTGTCTGTATGAACGTCGAAATCTCAGCTACAACAAAAGCTAGATACACCACAATTGACATGATGGTTTCCTGTATACCATACGCAGATCAAGTTTATTTCAAATTTAAGGTGCCACGCCCACTGCCCACGCAAATCGAAATTTAAGTTACAGATTTCTGCTTTGGCTCATGTAAAGATGCTGATAATATGCACCCAATCCCCAAATTACAATCCGATCCGTGTGTTGGCCGAATGGTATCTTACTATCGGGTGCGCTCGAATGTAGCTTTGCTTACTTGTTTCTTTTTTTGCCTGGCCAAAATTTTACCGAATTTTCCCCCAAACTTCTCTGGCAGAAAAACAAAGACGCAGCGAGTAGTCAGCGATTTTATGGCCATGAAATGTGTACAAAACAATGACAACGACAACTGCCGCAACAACCACAACAACAACGACGGCTACAACAACTGACAACAGCAGCAACTGCAACTGACAACAGCAACAACAACTGAGCAGGAGGAGGATAAAACGAAAATCACGAACCCGGAAACAGGCCTTACCAGCGACAGAGACTACTCCAACTGCTCCCCCAACTCTCTCACTCTCTCTCTAACTTGCTTTCTTTCTCTCTGTCTCTTTTTCTGGGGGCGTTTCAATTAGTACTTATTATCGTTGCTTCAGTTTCTTGTCAATAACTTTGCTGAACCAAATCGAACTCATTACAAGCGCATCGATCAAGTAGATCAACTTACAATTTCCTTTAATTGGGTAGCACTTTTTTAAGCACTTAAGATCAGCTATAGATTTCTCGATTGATTGTCTATCTAATGCAGGAAATTAGCAGCAATCTATGGCTTGCATTTTCTAACTGCTTTCTCAAGTGAGCTTTGTGATCTTCTTTAATGAAACTTTATATTGATCTTGACTCTACTAATAAGTTAAATTAGTTCTTTCATTGGAATTAGAAATCAATGAGTTTTATATAATACTAAAAGTTCTTATGGCTTAAATTCCTGTATAACATCTAGACGATTCGCTTTCTTTAAGCATACAAATTGGAGATACTAATGCTAAAGCCTTACTTTCAGATTTCTTTTAAAGATATTTCTATAAAACTTTGTCAGGCGCTTCGCTTAAATAAAAACAAATTGGCTAACGAGTTTTATCTGCATTGGTTAATTAACCTAGTAGAAATTTGATATTATTTAGATTCTTTGAGCACTTTTATACGCTTTGCTTTCATTAAGCTGGATAACTTCATCTTGATTCCACACGCCTTTGTAATTATGTTTGCCCAATCTATTGTGCAGCCCTCGTAACTCAGCTTCCCTCTCTCTCTCCTTTTTCTCCTCCCGTGCAACATGTGCGAATTTCGTTGTTGTTGTCTTCAATTTCTTCATTTTCGAGCAACCAAACCGCCCACCGACGACTCGCGACGTATGGCGAAATTTTCGCTGTAGATCGTTGCGAGGAGAAAGGGGAAACCCCAGAGGGGAAACGGGGTAGGCCTGCTGGAAGCGAGGAGCCTGCCGCGAGAACCGGTCAGTTTGGAAATTTGTTCGCGCTTGTTGACAATTGTCGTGTAAGGGCCCATAAAGAATTTGAAATGTGCAGCGCGCATGTTGGCCAGGCACAGCGACAGAGATGGTGGAGTGGAGGAGTAAAGGGGCAGGTGGGGAGGGAAGGAGCCGTGCTGCTCGCTTGGCAGTTAGTTAGGTGTACTACATGACATGGTTGGCCAACGGCAGCCGGGCTGAGTGTCGGAGCTGGAGTTGCTGAAGCTGGTGTAAATTACTTTGCAAAGAATGGAGTAGGATGGGGAAGGGAGAATCGGGTAGTCGCTTGGCCAACAGATGATCCATTCAGGCGGCTTCAAGTGCGGCCAGTTGTCAGTTGTCAGTTGCAAGTTGCCAGTTGCAAGTTACCCACCAGTTGGCAGGTTACCGCGCCAAAGCGGCAATCAATCATGCGGCCAAGTGGCGGACGAGAATGCGAAGCCGGTGCCAGGCAAAATGGAACTGGAACTGGAACCTGTTCCGACAATTGCAGCAGTGCCATAGTTACCTTTGTTGTTGTTGCTGTTGCCTATCAGTGTTAAATCTACAAGATCATTTTCTCGGCAACTGCAACCCATAATTTGTGATTGTTATAAAGTCGAACGGGCCAATCGGCTCGGCAAGGTGGACGGAGAGACGTCTGGACGGACGCACGGTGGAGCAAGCTAGTGATCCGTCCCACTGGCGGCCGTCAATCAAAACTCTGCTGCAAGTCAAGTCGCCTCGTAATAGACTCGTCGCGTCGCACGCGTAATGAATTGAAACGTTTCTGGACGGGTTAGACCCATTGTTGTTGTTGTCTTCGACTCTTTGTTGTTGGGTTAGACTCATTGTTGTTGTTGTAGTTGCTGTTGCTGCTGCCATCGATCATTGAGCTTCGGTTGAATTTGGGCCTCATCGTTTTGGTATCTTTGGTCTTGCTGCCTTCAGCTTCCCAGAACTTCAAGTTGGCCATTCGGTGGGCTGAAACGGCGAACTATGCCGGATTTATGTTTGCACAGGAATGAGCCAAAGTCACAAACTGTGATTGGGTTGTGGGTTGGAGCTATGAAGTGATTGAGAAAGGGATTGGACTAGGGAGGAGTTCGAGTTTGGTGTAAGTAACGGAAGGGTAATGCGATAGACTCTTGGGGTAACCCAAGTTATGCGACAAAGAAGAGAGCTTAGCTGTATTTGGATTGGATAGATATTGTCCTACCTAGGAGCTGAAGAACCTCAAGGGTATAGTTAGCCAACTGAAAATACTTTCCCTAGGTAATGCAAGGGTAATGCAATGTATTCGTGGGGTTATTAAAGTTATGAGATAGAGGAGACAGTCTAGCAGTATTTGGATTGGATAGCTTTTGTCCTACCTAGGATCTTAAGGGTTTAGTTAGCTAACTAGAGATACTTTACTGGGAAATCAGCTTAGCTTCTTTTAGTAGCTCTGGCATGCTCCTAATCTTCATAATACTTTCAATCCAATGAAGTATCTCAGGCAATTCCTACAGTTCCTTCCTAAATCATTTTGGGCTAGTCCCGGTGACTTTTCGCTCATCTCTCACTCTTTCCCTCTGTCTGTCGCTCGCCTCGCATATCAAATAACTTGAATCTCGGCTCTCGAAAAGCGACGGCACGAACTGACTGACTAACAGACCGCCCGCCCAGCGGCAACTGTCAGCGCGAACTCTTCGATTTGCGATGCTACGATTGCTTATCAGCGCGCCAGATGGGACTATGTAAGTGTGGAAATATACTATACTATAGTGTGGGGATGGAGAAGAAAGTTACTATTAGAAACTAGCAAGGGATTTGAAATCGAAAAACCCAAGTAAAACGTATAACCTTCTCTCTATAGAGCAGTTTGCATAGTTTCTCTGATCTCTGAAAGTCTACCTGGGCTAGGATACCTGTGCGAATACCCCAGCGTCCTTTCGTTTGTGCGCGCCTATCGCGAACTGTCATCATTTTCAAATTATTTCTCGTTGAATATCTAATCAAGATTCATGCATGATCGCGGCTAAATTGCTTCCAGGCAAGACACATAACCCCCGCCAGTTGCTAGCAACAATGCATAATGCAACAAGGCAGCCAAGGCAGACAGTCGGCTAAGAGGAACGTGCAACACAGCACCGGCAACATGCCCCCAAAAAGTCAGTCGCTTTAGTCGCTGGGCTCGCGCTTTTCCCTCCTCCTCCTCCTGCCTCTCCTCTTTTCTTGGCTTGTTTTTCTTTGGCTTTTTTCGCATTGTTTTCCTTTAGCCAGTTAATAGTGTTGTTATTGTAGGCCAATTTCTAGCTTTTGGCTCTTGAACCAGTTTCCTTTTGTTTGTTCTCTAAGGGAGTGGGAGGAGGAGAAGGAGCGAAGCAGAGGGGAAGCAATTCCCAAAAGGTAAGCAGGAATTAGCTTTTTGCAATTGCGAATGAAACTCGCAAATGAATCAGTCGCCTTCGTATTCGCCTTCTGAGCTGCAGTCTCAACTGTTCTGAGTGTGTGTGTGTGTGCCTGTACTTGAACTTTAACTCATCTTTATTTTGCTTAATTGAAACTAGACAGAAGCTGTAGGTAAATATGTAATTCAATTACACACACAGCGCGCGCACTCGAGGGGGTTTTTTTTGTTGTTTTGTTTTTTACGAGCGCAGCCAAGTCAATTGGCAGCTACTGCAATTGCACGGGGTACAGGGTGTTTCGAGTGCAGGCTGCTATATATGACATTATACATACATACGATATATGCATGGAAATTCTCAGGTTTACCGTGCCATATGTGTTATATACGAACTTAGTCAATTTGCGCTTTGTACTACGGCTTTTTCGTATATTCGTTTATTTATTTTATTATTTAACTGTGTGTGGGGCTTAAACAACTTAATCTTAGTTGTTTCTTAGGGCTGGACTTATTATACAAAGGGTATAAACTGAGTCATACACTTGTTTAGTACCTAATTCGATCTCTGGTTTAAGAAAATTCGTAAAAATCGAATATTTTGAAAGTTCCTTTTAAAACCTTTTTAACCATACGTAAATTTTCAAAATTTTTTAGACAGTTATGATAGGTTAGGTAGAAAACTTATCGATATTTTTCCATCTCTAATTAGAAAATTTTCTTCAGTCTTTAAAGAATACAGGATTGTCAGCAAAGTAACTTGTTATAAAATCATACACACATTGCATTGTATCTTCCGGATACAGTTGGATAATTGACTTCATCAAATTGTCATCTAATGCACACACACACACACACACACACATAGACATACACATCCATAGCCCATCTCCCAAGTGCTTCTAATGGCAATTTTATTAAATTATCGTGTGCTTCCCCAGCTTCTGCCTCAGCTTTTGCTGCTCACTTGGTTAATTTGAAGTGGTTTCTCTTTCTGGTGGTGGTGGTGTTTGGTGGTTCGATGTGGTCGCCAATGTGTGTGTGTGTGTGTTGTTGCCACTTAATTGTTATTAACTTTCGTGTGACATTTGTGACTTTTGGTGTGGCATCAATTGACGCCCAACCAGAGGCAGCGCGAGTGTCGCTGGCGGCGACTAATTGATGACCCAAAACGGCCTCCAGTTGTTTTATTAGATTTACAACTTGCTCGCCATCCCTTCCATTATTCTCCCTCCCTTCTTCCTTGAGTTTCGGAACCAATTTCCAGGCAGATATATACACAATAACTGAACACAATATGATTCCGCCGCCGGCTGAAGGTTTTGACATTTTTATTTAGCATTTCGCGAAAGGGTTCGCCGAATTTACGAGCGGTAGAAGAAGGCAACAAGGACAAGCTGCCAGAAGAGCGAGAGAGAGAGGGAGAGCAGAAGAGGTGGGCGGGGCGCTGGCATACTAACCACATATCCATATATATATTTTTTAGTGCAGCTTGAAATTATTATCGAGCATGCAAATCTTGGGCTGCATCGTAAATTGATTTTTATGCTTCTGTTGCGAGTCCAAGAAGCAACAGAAGAAGGAGTAGGAGGAGCAGAAAAAGGTGTAAACCAAAGAAATAATGGAATCTTGTTGCTTCTTCTTGTTTTTTACAGCTGGCTGCTGCTGCTGCTGCTACTTGTCTTAAGGGGCAACAACAACAGGCACAACCACAGGACGTAATTGAAACTGCAACTCCCTCCCTCTTTCGCTCTGTCTCTCTGTCCACGTTAACTAGACGACAACCCGCATCCCCTGCAGCTCTGCTTAAGGATGGTGCTGGTGCTGAATGGCGTGCTGCAGGATGACTGCCCCATGGACACGAACAGCCTGTTCCTGCAGCATCCCGTCTACAGAGATTACGCACAGCAGCTGCACTCCATACAGCCCAAGTCTGTGGGCCCCGTTGGCCTGCTCTATGTGGGACAGCGGGAATTGGCCGCTGCTGCGCCGCACGACAAGAACATCAACATCATTGGCGCCGACGATGCCACCACTTGTATTATCGTCGTAGTCCGGCACTCGGGTAAGTCGTAAATTGGCCTCGTCTTGCTGTGAACTCTAATCCCAGCACGGCCTCTCTGCAGGCTCCGGTGCTGTGGCCCTGGCGCATTTCGATGGCAGCGGCGTGGATGAGGCCGTTTGCACCATGGTGTCGCGTGTACAGGAACTGGCGCTGGGCTATCCGGAGGGACGCATCGAGTTGCAGCTAATTGGTGGCTATCGGGATTCGCAGGGCTTTGGCGAGGATGTCTTCTACAGCATTATGCGTAAGTTAAGAGCGGAATGCCAGCTCAGACACCTCTCCTAATGCTTTGCTGCCCCTTGCAGAATCATTCCACAAGCATCACCTCGAAATTGACCTGACGCAGGCCTGCGTGGGCGAACTGAACACTATGCTGCGTGGCGAAATCAATTGCCCCATTATCTATGGCGTTGGTGTGAATATCAAGACTGGCGAGATATTTCCGGCCTCGTTTCCGGATCGAGGACCAGATCGACAGTTGCGCGATGCACGCATCTTCATGGGCGCACAGACGGTGAGTTGGGGCAGAGAATATGGATTGACAGATTAACTGTCTTCTTTCCCAATCAGGTGCTGGATGTGTATGACTCTGCGCTGGGCATGCTGCGTATTGGCCCCTTCAACTATGATCCTTTGCGCGGTGCCGACTTGTGGCTCTCCCAGACAGATGAGTTTCTGCTGCAGCATTTGTCCTCCAGCCCCGATGTGGAGCCTCCGCACTTTGCTCCGCAGGTGCGTGAAGCCAGTAAACCTATCCGTAAAGCACTCTACTAATTGCTACCTCCTACTTTCAGATGCGTGCCACAATCCGATTCATACAGGAGAACCAGTTTCCCGCTGTTACCGTCTTCAGGGACAATCGGCCACGTTACTATAGACGCGACGACTCCACGGGCTGCTGGGTTTTGGTTAGATATTAAAGCTTAATTTAGTTTTTTAGTTGTTACGCAAGTAGTGAAACGTTACACACACACACACCTACACATATGTACAATTATATAGCTTATATATTAATTGTAATGCAGTCTGTCTGTCGCATCGGATCGTTCAGCTGCAACCTGGTGCATGTGTTAATCTTCGTTTTGTGCCGTATCTCGATTTATACTCTCTCTCTCTCGCTGTTCTTCTATTTTCTCCATTGCTTCTCTGCTTGTATTTCTTCCAGTTTAATTGTTGAGTTAATTGTTTTGGCTGTAATTGATATTGAATTGCAATACTTGATTAGTTCTGCCGTCAATGTATTGTATCTCAAATGTGTATCTTGTTCTCTTTAATTACGTTTAGAATCTAGATTGAGTTCGGCTATCGAACCCCCTTGGAATGCGCCTTATTAATGGATCTGAAAGTAAAACCATATACTATACTAACTGTGTGTATGCATATATGTAAATATATATGTGATTCGCATTAACTGAATTCAAGTAAAAACAAAAGAAGCGACAAATATTTAAAGAGATTCTTAGCAAAATATATATACACCATGTAAACGAAACATTTAAATGCAATCATTTTAGTTGTAACTGTAAACTGTAATCAAACTTAAAGAAATTAAAAATGGCTTGGCTATTCGTAAATACATACCACAACAAAATTAGTCGCAAAGTGTGTTTTATTAATTTTTTGGCACTAAAATTAAATGTAGAAAAGCGCGCTCAGTTCTGTGTTGCTACATTAGCTTTTTTCCCGTCAAAACAGGCGGTTTTCAAAGTTCCAATTGGGTTGTGGAAAATCTAGCCTCAGTCACGCTGTTAACGCAACAAGTGGCTCCTGTTAACAGTTAACAGAAGTGCCACGCTTACAGAACGCAATATGCAGCTCGCACTACGGTCACACTTTCATCGAAGTTATCGTGCAATCGATTCGCTGTTTCGTCGATAGTCGTGTCGTCGTTGTCTCGGGCTGAGTTACTGGGTGGGCAAGTAATTTTTCGAATTAAATCTATTTCGCATTGATAAACTGCTTTATGATATAACTACAACAACTGCAACACGTTCTAATTGGGTTGCGCTTGCGACGCAAGCATATTTCGAGGACTAAAACAAAACTGAAAAGACTGAAAATCAACGATTTCTAATCACTCACTAAAGACTTTCTACCACACATCCACGAAGTAACATCACACACTGCTGTGACAGCCATAGAGGAAAAACGCTCGTTTTACATACCTATACAGAAACACTCACACACACACACACGCCAGCACGCAGCAAACATATCAGAAAAGTGTGCCAAAGCGCCAGCCCGCCTTCATTAAAAACAAATAGAATTTGAATACGAATTTGGGAAAAACAAGAGCAGAAGAAGAAGAGGAAGCAAAGCTTAGAGCGCTGAACCAGAGCGAAAATCTCTAACCCCATTTGGCAATTGGCTGGGCGCCGCTGCTTGGCGACTGTTGGGAATATTGATGCACAAGGGGCGTGAGCAGAGCAGAGGCACGGGCGCTTTTTTCCGATTTACGCTTTGGACAACGACGACGACAACGTAAGTAGCTTGGAATTTGTTAATTATACCCCCACGGTCATTTTCTCTCTTGAGCTTGATCTGTGTGTGTGTGGCAAAGCAAGAATCAAGCGGTGACACACGCACACGCATGCACGCATGGACGTGTGTACGAATTTAGAACGAAGTATGTTTACAGTTATTTCTCATGCACTTTACACACAGGGTTGCCAGCATAGCGAAAAGTAGACAATGATCAAAGCATCTAGTAACGGTTATCTGTTTCCTCGATTTATATTGACAGATGTATGTCATGTCAGTGTGTCTGTGTATGTGCGCAGTGAAATCGAAACTGAAGTTTGCAAAAAATTTTGAGGCGACAAAATTTTGTGCTTTGCATATCAATTGACTGATTAATTCTCTATCCATCTCTTTCTGTTGCAGCGATAAAACACAACAACAACAACAACAATTATGAACGGCAGCAGCAGCGCATCCAGCGTTGATTTATACATCACGCACCTGGATCATGTTGGGCCCTATCTGAAACTATATGGCCAGGCCAATCGTGATGCAGCCTTTCTGGTCAGCAAGCGCATCGAGACGCTGCTGCCCGGCTGCTTTGCCATAGAGCCGACCTGGTCAAATGAACGCCAACAGGCGCTTCTCATTCCCGGCACATTCTGTGTACTGAAGCGCACGAACGGTGCTGCTCCCAGCGATGTGGAGTATATGCGAACTCGCGTCCTCAGCGCTGCCATCGATGACAAGCATCCGGCTGGTAACCGCACCCAGATGCGTGTCGAGATTGAGTTTCTTGATTACGGCTTTAAGCGTAATGTGAGCAGTCACGATGTGAGTAGACCTGAATTCGTACATTCCAAAGATATCACATTTAACCTGTTGTTGTTGTCGTTGTTCCACCTGCAGCTGCTCTTCTCCAAACATCCGCAGCTGCTGCAGAACGTTCCAGTTCTCTGCTCGCAGTACATAGTGCTCGGCATTTGCTCGGAATGGGATCAATCCGAATTGGATACTGTCAGTCAGCTGATACTCAATCATGTGGTCAGCATTGAGGTGGATCCCATACAAATATGTGACCAGAAGTTTGCCAGCGTACGCTGGAAGGATTTCCAACTAAACGAATTTCTAGTGCAGCAGAAACAGATCGGAGCACCGATTGCCAATGATCTGATAATGGAGCACTGCAAGAAACTGTGGAAGGCTACGCCACAGACACCGGTTATTGAATACAATAACAACAACCACAACGTTGGCAATGTCTCAAAGACGCCCACAGATTTGGCGCGTGAACAACTTGCGGCACGCTACTCGCTTTCCGCCCGCCTCAATGTGCACCGCACGCTAACCGCAGCGCCGGAACGACCCCTAAAAGCAGCTGCCGGCAACGAGTATATACCGCCACCCAAGCAGCACCAGCAGCCGCAGCAACAGGTGCAGCAGGTGTTGCCAACGCCTTTGGCCAATTTGGTATAGTCATTAATATGTAATATATTATATATATTGTTTATGCTGATTCACCTTTGCTTGCAGACAAATGTTATGCCAGCGCAGAAACCTCCCTATTCTGCGGGAAATCCATATAATCCACCACGTGCCAATCATCATCAATCTTCCGAGCCATCTTCGGCTGTCGTGCTGCCCACGCACAATGTCTTTACGCCCAAGACTAGTCCCAGGCCATTGAATATGTACTACAATGTGCGCCTTAATAATCCCATGCAGCAGCAGCCGCAGCCACTGATGCAGCTTCCAAAGCAGCCCGCGCTGAGCTATGTGCCTGCTCGCTATGCACAGCCAGCTGCAGCAGTGCAGTCACATGCCGCAGTGCCTTCGCTGCTGCCCATCATTCCGGCCTTTCGCACCACCAGCCTGACGGTTGGTTTGACCTATGATGTCTACGTGAGTTTCGTGGAGAACGGACCACATTTGTTTTGGGTGCAGTTAAAGAGCGCCGCCAACGATCTAAATGCCATGATGAGTCAGATCGAACATATGCGTCTGGAGACGCTTATCCAGTACCCCGGAGTTGGCACCGCCTGTGTGGCTCGCTTCTCGGAGGATGGAAATTGTTATCGTGCCTTAGTTAGCGCTGTCTACGGACAGCGTTTCCGTGTTGTCTATGTGGACTACGGCAACTCAGAGTTGGTCTCCATTGGAGATCTGTATCAGATACCGCGTGAGTTGCTACAAATCAAACCATTTGCCTTCCGCTTTGCTCTGGCTGGCGCCAAGGAGCTGGGTGCTCTCGACGAGAGCATGAAGCGCATCTTTAAGAATTCGACGCTATATATCAACTTCCAGCTGACGGTGCAGGCACCCGAGAGCGTGGGATCCATGCAAACCTGCCAGCTGCTGCAGAATGTAAGTAACACTTAGTAAGGAATATGGAACACGCTTCTAATTTTGTTTCATTTGCAGGGCAACAGCATGCTGGAGGTGCTTAAGAAGCTAAAGAATACTCGCCAGGCATACGCCAAGGCGGATCAGCTACAGAACGACGATGCTGTCGAGATACGCTACATTGATTCGCCGAGCAACTTTTATGTGCAGAAGGTAAACAACATCAAACAGTTCGAGCAGCTGATGGACGAGATGTTCGCCTACTACAACATCAATCAGGTTGTACCCGAACAGCTTGTGCTGGGCGCACCGTGTGTTGTGAAATGTGACAGTGAATGGTATCGCGCCGAAGTATTGCGTGTGGATGACTCAACGATCATTGTGCGTCATGTGGATTTTGGCTACGAGCAGCGTGTGAAGCGTCATTTGATTGGTAACATTGCGGAGAAGCATCTGACCATGGCCAGGCAGGCTATCAAGTGTTGCCTGAAGGGATTCGAGAACAGCGATCTGAGTCAGGAGAAGATCACCGATCAGTTCGAGATGCTAGCCGAGGAATCAAACATCAGACGTCGTACGTTCAGTGTGCGCGTGTTCCGCATCGAACCCGATGGCCTCAATGTGGTCAATCTGCTTGCAAAGAACCTCAATGTAATGAAGAAGCTTTACAAGTTGTCCATGCCCTTCGAGCAGTATCTGTCGCTGGAGAAGGGTCAGTTCAATGCGAATATAACGCGTGCCGAGTCCATTGCCTCCGATGCACTGCCACAGCAACTGGAAAAGGGTGAAATGCTTAACTCAACGACAGTGGAGAGTGAAGATCGCATGCAGATGCAGAAGCAGCACCAGCAACAGTTACAGCAGCTGCAGCAGCAGAAGAAGCACATCAATGCCAACGACTGGGACAAGCATAGCTCCGCGTCGGCCAGCTCCAAGGATACTCATTCGCAGCAGAGCAGCACCAAGCAGCGCCCAGTGCAGCAGCAGGCGCGTATGGAGCGCCATGCGCAGAACAACAACTTGGTTCGACGCAGTCGTGAACCTCACCTGGACTCCAGCTTTGATACTCGCAGCACAAGCAGCTACACCAGCGGCATGAGCTCGCCACGCAAGGGCAACCGGCAGAATGGACGTGTGCGCATGGAATCGCCACGTCTGCAGAACGGTAAACTGGAGGCGAACAAAAATAAGTGAGTTATGACCACCAATCCCATTTCAAACCCTGAGCTAATCCCTCCCATTCTCAGTCGCCTATCACCACGTAAGGAGCAACAGCAGCAGCAGTCGCAATCACAGCGTAATTCGCCCAATCAGCGCTCCCAGAATGCACCACAAGGATTTGCACAGAAGCCACAGAGGCAGAAGTCCACGCTGGATGGCACCTCGAGCAGCTCGAAGCGCTCAAGCGGCGTGGAGAGCGATACAACCTCTTCGGCTGCCGAGACAGTGTCGCCTAAGCCACAACCAGAGCCAGAGAAGTATGTGCCACTGGACAAGCCATTTGTGGTGCAGGAAATCAAAACGCCCAGCAAGGAGGCAGCCAGTCTATCCTGGTGGGTATCGCCATTCCAATTCTACGTTGTGCCAAAATCTCTGGCTACCAAATACGAGGCTAAGCTGCGTGAGATGCGTCAATTCTATCGTCAGAAGCAGCATCAGCCGCTCCAGCTGAAGGTCAATTCTAGTGTGGTGGTGCGACAGCGCAGAGACAATGCCATCTTGCGCGGCACAGTGATTGCCTGCAACCACATGCTGCGCAAGTATCGCATTTTCTGTGTGGATACGGGCAGCATCTTGACGGTCACTTCGGAGGATGTGTGGCAGGTGGAGCAACGCTTTGCTGAGCCACCTTGCCTGGCGCAGCGTTGTAGCTTCGATAGAATCGTAACCAACTATGATCATCTGTATATTGTGGATCGCATGGAGAAGTTTGTGCCGGCTAATGCCAAGGTGGAATGCGAATTTAGCTCCAAGCAGCAGCAGCAACAGCAGCAGAACAACAACAATAACAACGGCAGTGGCAGCACATACATTGTCAAGATGCTGGTGAATGGCGCTTCGTTGCGCGATACCCTAATTAATGCACAGTTTCTTACCGAGGTGGAAGATAGTGAGTCGCAAGCCCCGTGTACCTCAACAGTTCTCTAATCCTACTTCCTCCCCTTGCAGATGTGCGCGTCAGTCTCTTGGCTGGTCAACAGGTGCGTGGCAAGTTTACCTCCATTCGGGATATGACCAACTTTAAGATACAACTGGAAAGCTGCAGCAATGTGAACTTTTTGTGCAGCTACGATGATGCCAAGTTTGTCAAGTCCAACAAGGATTTGGCCAGGCCCTTTAAAGAGTACTACGAGGGCAAATCCTTTGCGTTGAATATCAAGCATGTGTGCGAGAATAACATGTAAGTTAAGAGATATCGAAACTGATCCTAAACTAAAGTCCATACTTTCTCTTGTCCAGCATACACTTGCGTCCCGTTATGCCGCTGTTTAAGGAGGAGCGCAATGCATTCATCTGCGGCTATCCCATACTGGTCAATCAATTCAAGGGGCTGGTGGTGTACACAGCCAAGGCATATCGCATCTTTGTGCAGCCTAGCGAAGTGGAGAATTCCATGAAGCAGCTGCTCGACGATATGTATGAGTTTTATAATAGCAAGAAGGGTAGGATATGCTGAGGAAACTATAGAGTGAGATTCGAGCTAAAGTTCCATTCTCTTTCTAGGCAAACACCTGCGCAAATTTGACAAGGATCAAATCTGTGCAGCACTCAGCAACGATGGCAATTGGTATAGAGCACGCATACTGGCTAAAGATGGCAAGGGTGCACGCATCGATGTGCTCTACTTGGACTATGGCAACTCGGAGCAGTTGTCAAAGGATCAGCTAAGGCAGTTGGATGAGAAATTCTATGTGAATCGCAGCTGTCACGCAGTGGAGATTAATCTGCCTTTTGGTCGCATCACCATCGATGAGAAGCTTAAGGCGCGTCTGTCCAAGCTACTGAATGAGCAAGTGGTCACAGTAAAGCCCATCGATACGCGTCGTAGTCATCTGATTGCGGATGTGCTGTTGCCCAATGGCAAGGATAGCGTTGTGGACATCTTGAAGGGTGAGAAACTCATTGCCGGGCGGGATGTTGATTATATGCGCAAGCAGTTGGACAAGGAGAAACCACACATTTACGAGTATATCGAATGCGTTGATCTGACCACCGATGATGATGAGGAACTGCAGCAGCGCAAGCAGGCCAGCAAGTCCAACTCGACGAACAGCTCGCCCAAGTCAAAGAAGTCACAGCAGGAGCAACCAAAGGAGGCAAAAGAAGCTAAGCAACGTAACAAGCGAGTGGAACCAGCAGTGCAACCTGTGGCTGCTCCAGCTGCTCCTTCTCCAGTGCCTGCTCCGACTCCAACTGCGGCACCAACTGCGGCACCTACTCCCATTCCCGAGCCCGAACCAGTGCCAGCTCCTGAACCAGTTGTGGAGCCTGTGCCAGCTGAAGTAATTGAAGAACCTGTCATAGTATCGCCCACTCCACCTGCTGCACCCTCCCCCGATCCATACAAGGACATGGAGACCGCCGTGCTGAGTCATTGCGATAATCCAGCACACTTCTATGTGCATCCCATGGATGCGCTGCCCAAACTGAAGCGCCTAACAGAGAACCTACAAATTGTTTCACCCTCGCTGCCGCAGCCGGTAGACATTGTCAACGGCTCGGAATGCATCTCAATGTACTCCATGGATAAGTTATGGTATCGTGCCAAAATACTCGACGCCGAGCTGATGGTGCTGCAGTTCATCGACTTTGGCAACACCGACTGCGTCTCGGACGCCAAGGATATCAAGCAGAGCATGTGCTCGCAGCTGGAACCCTTCTGTCTACCCTTCGCTCTGCCCATTGCACCCAAGGGCACCAAGGAATGGGCCGATGCAGCGAACGGCATCTTCAACGATTCCTACGAGAAGATCCTGCACTATGAATACTTGACACGCGGCGATTGCCACACACGCAGCTATGTGAATCTCTACATTGAGGGCGTGGATGTGGCCAAGAAACTGGTGGCCGATGGCTTCGCGAAGCCAATGGATTATGTGCTCAGTGGCAGCAGCTGCTACATCTCGCATGTGAACAACATCTCGGACTTCTACATTCAGCTGGAGAGCGACTCGAAGGCTTTGGAACTCATTGAACTGTATCTAGGCGATGCGGAGCAGCAACTGCAGCCATTACAGCGTTTCGAGAGGGGAAGCATTGTGGCTGCCCTCTTTGACGACGATGGACTCTTCTATCGTGCGGAGCTGCTGCGTCAGCTGCCCGACTCTCGCTACGAGGTGCGCTTCATCGATTACGGCAACACATCGACTACAGCCAAGTGCCTTCTGCTATCGGAAGAGATTTCAAGTGTCCCCAGTCTGTCGAAGCGTTGCACACTGCAGCTGCCGGAGGATGAGTATGTGGGTTGGTCCCAGGAGGCAGAGTCCAAGTTCGCTGAGCTAACCGGCGAGGGTGAGTTGGTATTTACCACACAGCTGCTGAAGCCTGGCCTGGAACATGTTACCATTCACTTGCTGCTGGACGAGGACAATGTGTTGGATCAACTGTTGCCACTCTGCAGTCGCAAACAGCCGAAGATATCGCCTACACCCATTTTGGAGACCACCGTCGAGTCCGATGCGGATGCGACTAGCCCAATGGCCATTGTCACCCATGTGGATAGTCCCACTAGCTTCTATCTGCAATTCGAGTCCAGCAATGCGTTAATTGACTCCATTAGCGAACTGTTAAACGGAGAAAATGCCAACCTGCAACCCCTGCAGGGTGTTGCCCAGCTGGGTGAACTCTGTGTGGCTCAATTTGCCGATGACAATGAATTCTATCGAGCACGCATCCTGGAGCAGCTGCCCACAAAGCAATCGCTGCAGTATCGCGTGCTCTTCATCGACTATGGCAATCAGGCGCTGGTGGACAAACTCTTTGTGCTACCCGCTGAGCTGGTCAAGCAGAAGCCACTGGCGGAACTATATGCACTGGAGGCGAATGTGAACTTCATAAAGTATCCCAAGGAGGCACGCGAGGCGCTGGACGCACTCGTCGACAGTTGCAACGGGGAGGTTGCTGTGGAGTTTGTCAACAAGACAGCTCAACCGCCGCTAGTCAGGCTGAAGACGATGGACAAGAGTGCGTTGATTATACACGAGCAACTGCAGAAGGTGCTGGAAGCGGAGGCGCTGAAGGACACCAAGACGTCCAACAACAAGGAGTGCATCATTTCACATGGTTACTCACCGAAGAATTTCTATGTGCAGCTGAAGAAGAATTCGGCCGAACTGGATCTCATTGTGAAAACCCTGCAGGCTCTTAAGCCCGATCAGCTGGAGAAGCTCGACGCTCCTGTCGAGAAATGCTTGGGCATTTGCTTCTCCCAGGAAGATGATTGCTACTATCGATGCTCTGTAAAGATGCCCCAAACCGAGGCTGGCTGCGAGGTATTCCTCATGGACTACGGTGGCAGCATTGTCGTGCCGCAGGTCTTCAAGTTGCCCGAGCAGCTGCAACAGCTTCCCCCACTGGCGTTGCATTGTCGCCTCAGCGAGCTACCTGCAGATGTCGATGATGACAAGCTGGAGGAGTCGTTTGCATCACTGTTGGAACAACACTTTGGTGAAGTCTACGAGATTGTCAGTGAGCTGAAACAGGATGATGTGATGGCGCAGCAGGATGTGCAGCTGCGCATCAACTACAAGGACTTTGGCCAGGAACTGGCTAGCACCTTGGCCGGCGTGCAGAAGCCACTCGAGGTGGAGCTGCACAATTGCATTGTGGTGCAGTATGATAATGCCCAGTCCTTCTATGTGCAAATGGATCAGGATATAAAGGCGCTGGAAGAGATGACCGACAAAATGCTCGATGCCGAAGAGAACTTTGAGCAGTTCAACGAGCTGGAGGTGGGTGCACTCTGTGTGGCCCAGTTCCCCGAGGATGAGGTCTTCTATCGTGCGGAGATTGTGAAGCTCCTCGATGAGGGCAAGTGCGAGGTGCACTTCATAGATTTCGGCAACAATGCAGTAACCGACAAGTTCCGTCGCCTGCCCGCCGAGCTTGCCCAGGTACCACGCTATTCCAAGCGCTGCGAACTGGAGAGCGCCACCATGGCCAAGTGCGATGTGGCCGAACTGGGTGCATTCATCAATGCTCGCTACTCAGAGACATTCCAGCTGGAGATACTGGCCAAGAAGGACGACAGCAATACGCATGTCGTGCGACTCTTCTACCAGAACACAAACATTATCGAGACATTGCGTCTGCAGGAGAAACCCTAAGAGAGGCACGGGGAATACCCAACAAATCCGTCGAGAGAAGCCGTCACACACATGTCAAACGAGAGAGGCAAATACGAAATGAAATGCGAATGCTAAAAGCATTCATACACACACTCACACACACCCCCCACACACACACTCAAGAATGTTTGCAATATTTTGATGCAAAAGATTGTGATTAGTTTGGCTTAATGAATGAACCGTTGTATTACCTAATTTAGTTGAACAAGTTAAACTTATTCAAGTAGAGGGAGAAGGATAAGAATCTATCGATTGTTAAAGAGAAGAAGAGCTCATTAATTTTTTGCTGCATAGCCAGAAGAAAGCTTCATTGATTTTTCATGGAAAACCAAAATGAATGCTAATTTATAATTTGTAATTATTTAATTAAATGTTGGAAAAAAAAAGCCGAGGAAGAAAAACAAAAAAAAAAAAAAAACGAATATATAAAAAAAACCAAACAAAAAAACGAAACAAAAAAAAACGAAAAACATTAAAAAAAAATGCATTAAACAAACGAAAGAGATGCAACTAAAAAAAATTGTGAAATACTTAGATGCGAATCTAACTAACGAAAGGTGTTAATTAAAAAGGCAGTGGACGAGTAATTGCTCAATTAAAACTCACACACACACATTTAAAGCAATTTTACATAACCTCAACGTTGGAACACACCATGTGCAAAAGAAGGGTTAATAATTTATTATTACTTTTTGTTTTTACCACAATTACTCACTACAATCTTTCTGCTCTTTATGCATTATTCTTTTTAACTCTTTTCTAACTCTCATTCTTACTACACTTTGATGAAAAAGAAGGAAGGAAAGGAAATCTGCTTTCGTTTTTATATACATTTATGCGAAAATATACCCTACATTCATTTACTAATATCAACAATTTTTTCAAACAAACAAAAAACAGAAGGAAAGAACGAAATTTGAATCAAAGACTAAAACTTAAATGGATTGTGGTTTTGTATATTGTGAAACACAAACGTTTTGAAACACGATGTCATATTTTTCTACCATTTCTTTTTCATGTTGTAAAAATAAAAATAAAATACGACTTAAAACGAAAAACTACCTGAGTGTCCTTTCACCTTGTTACTCTATTCTTACCTGCAGGTAGTATGGCATGGGAAGGTCGAGGGATTTGGCAGGCAAAAACAAGAGAACCGGAAATGCGGAGAGGATATTTAGTTCTGGCCAACACATATGTATCTTGTTTCCCAGTTTTTGTATGTTTGTAACGAGTTTTCGAATGTGAACGTAGGGTATTTCACTGTCAGGCGCGTTCGACAGTGGCTTTTGTACCAGGTTTTCTGTAATTTGGAACATTCTTGATAAGAAACCGAGATTGCGTAACGTAGACGATACACACTTCTCTCGAATCTTATCAGCTGCAGTCCCAGCTAGGCGTCGCTGGGAATCGTGAAACTTTGATTAAATGTCGAAAAAATGCTGCTAGGTGACATCGTCATCGTCATCGACTCGGATTTGTTAGCGCTTGAAAGCTAATTGAATCGAAATTGAGATATCCAAATACATCTGTCGGAATTGGAGGCACAAACAGCGATTCATTCAAAATCCCCCCCTAGTATATACTATATGTAGAGGTATATCAATTTCCATTGTTATCACGGGCTGGCACAGCGCTACGAACAAACAGTGAGACGGAGAACACGCAAAGCAGAAGTAGAGAGCGAGAGAAGAGAGGAGAGCACGATCGTGCGAGAGCGCACTCTCTTCTGCGTTTTCCCCATTTCACTTTCAGTTGCATTATCTTCGTGCGCTGCTTTATCGGCGTTTTTCGGTCGTTTTCGGTCACACAGGGAACTCTGCCGTACCGAGCGAACCGATCTCAGTCGCCGTAGTCGTCGTTGTCGTCCGCGTCACTTCAATTCCAAGTCTGCAGTCGAACCGAGCAGGTCGATTCCGGTTGTTCTATATGGTAGTACGGCGCTACGGTGGTTGATCGTTAATTGGTTCGCTCGAAAACGGCACGTAGAACCGTAAACCGAAATTCGTGTTAATTAAATTTGAAGAAAAATTATCAGAAATTTGAAATTTGTGTGAAGAGAAAAGTTTTGTTCGTGTTTCCTGCAATAATGCAGAGTGCGATCGATCGATCGAATGCAATTTTATGGCATGCTAAAAGGCAGCTAAAGCAATTAAGATGAGTTCTCGAACTTTATGTGCAGCAAGGAATAAAACCAAGTGAATACCAGAAGAGAGAGGCGGCAACAACAAAATTTGGAGTAGCCAAGAGGTAAGTCGCAGTACTTAGACGTTATCAGGATCATGCGGGGTTATCGCTTGAGATTGTATAATTTGTTTATATGCTGTAAGAGCGCAACATTATGCGACGATTCGGGCTAGTTTTGCTACAAGTTTCCCAATGTGAAGAGCAGAAAAGTCTCTATAGAGCAAAAAGCAGCATGAAATAAAGTAGTTAAATTGGTTTCAATTGAGTGAAGTGACGGAGAACATTGTGTGAGTGTACATAAAGCAGACTCATAGAGGAAATACATAAAGAAGAATATTGTAGAAGAAGATAATACTAAACCACAAAACTTTTATATATTTTGAAAAATTAACAAGTAAGAAAGGCTACTTTCGACAAGCCGAAGGTTTTATACCATTCCCGTTACTCCACATTCATATTAAATCGGGCGATAGGTTCTATGGCAGCTTAACGATATATCTGTCCGATTTTTATAAAACTTGTATAGCATTTAATGGACATAATTAGACATATATCTGGAAAGTTTCACAGCAATATCTTAAAAAATAACAAAATTCGACGGATAGGTTCTATGGAAGCTATACGATATATCGGTCCAATCCAGCTCGTTCCGACTGATTGACAGTAATAAGAAACCATGTATACCAAGTTTCATTAAGATAGCTCTAAAACTGAGAGACTAGTTTGCGTTGCAACAGACGGACGGACGGACAGATAGACAGACGGACAGATGGACAGACGGACAGATGGACAAACGGACGGACATACCGACGGACATACGGACGGACATACGGACGGACGGACAGATGGGCAGACGGACATGGCTGGTTCGACTCCCCTATTGATGCTGATTAAGAATATATGTATAAACTTTATAGGATCGGAGATATCTCCTAAAGTGCGTTGCAAACTTCTGACCAAAATTAATATACCATCTGCAATAATAAGGTATATACCATCTGTATAATAAGGTAGATTCTAAAGTTTTCAAGATTATGGTATAATTTGAGTTAGTTATCTTCATCCTTTCTTTGGGTTTATCAATAACTCATGTTGTATTTATGGAACTACCTGCATTGTGCAGTATATAAAGAATTAGTCAGTTAGTTGATCGTTGGAATTACCTCTTCGCTGTGCCACCTGCCTGCCTTATCTCGCACTTGCCATGCTTAATCTTTATTCCCGCAAATTGCTTGTGTGCCGGAGACGAGTTAAGCCATTACCCAGAGGTATACACACACATCCATATCTGAAGAACAGCTTAAGAATGCATTACTAAGGCGACAAGTGCGGCAGGTAACAGGTAGGTACAGCACCTCATAGATACACACACACACACACACAGCTAAAGGTCTAGCGTAATTAGTATTTGTTTAGTATTTTTTTTTGGTTATTTTTCTTTTTCAATTTACTCATTGCTTAGCACATTCTAAATCTGTCAACTTTTCACTCGGCCCTTTTTTTCGTTTCAAGGAAGTTTATTGGAATGTCCGATATCGTATACTATATATATATATATGTGTACTTATTCCAATGTGTGGTCAGTATATTCTGCTGAAAACGCGCGTTTTTTTTTCGTTTCCATTCTCGCTGTCTCAGGGGAAATATGCGTTCTTTATTGTGTTTAATTGAAATAAATGGGCAACGTTTTTATTATATTGTTGTTGTTCTTGGTTTCTTCTTGCTGTTGCTGTTGTTGTTTCTGGCAGCACTTGTTATTGCTTTTAATTAATTTCTGTAGCCTCAAGTTGGCGACGTTATCGTTGAGGTCTTTTCTCGTAACGTCTCCCCTAAAATAAAAAAAAAGTGTTTCAAAATGTGTTTGCGATAAAGTCAACTCTTTGTGGACTCAGCTATTGTGCGTGCACTTGACTTGCGGCAGGCACTGATAAGACCCGTAGGTTATTACTTTGATTGGGGGGGAGTTTTGGCTCATATCTACCCTGCACTTTATGCATTGCCTGCTTTGTCCCCTTACTTTGTTTCAACACGCCGCGTCTAAACAAATAAATCTTTATCATGCAAGAGGAAGAAGAACAAACAGAAGAATCATATAAATCTTTCATACGCACTCGTACAACATGTTGGCACACCTGTTGGAGGGATGGAGTGGGAGGGGGGCGTGGCTGTAAAAACAACGCGCAACGCCCCCACAGAGTGTGACATGCCGCATCAGCGAAGCACATAAATCCATTCACAAATGTTTAGAATGTTATTAAAATATTTGAAACTAATTTAAAGTTTATGCGTTTTGCCTTGTTTTTTTTTTGGTATTTCAAATTTGATATATTTTTTATAGTCTCTGCTTGTTCTTATCCCCCTAATCGCTTGCTTAGCATCTGACCGACATATAAACATAAATAATGAGCCAGTTTTGCCGCATATATCATTAGCCAGGCTGTAATCCATTCCCTGACACATCTACGCTGCGATCGCGAGGATTGTCGACGCATTGTTTAAATAGAAATATGGTATATGGTATATGAGATATGGTATTTTGGTATTTTGGTATAAATATAAATATGGCACAAATGCGGCCAGGCCTGCAGAAGTGGGGAGAGAGCTCACGGCGCAGCATAGATGTATGGGGATTCCATTTAACATTTAACATTCAACATTTTCCATTTTCATTTTCGATTTCCAGGCTGAGGAAAGGGGCAGGGAGGGGGGTGAGAGGGTGGGGGGTAAAAGCTCTCTGAACTCTTTTATGGCCATGGTGATCTTTCGAACACATTCATCCATTTGGGCATTAGCCCTTTTTATTGCCAATTCTATTGAATTTAAGTCCAACAAATGTCGATGCCGCCGCAGCAGAACACATACCCCAAGCCGCTACCCTACCCCCCATCCAAGTGGTGCCCCTGCCCCACCCTCAAGTTGCCACTCAAAACGCGGCATGGGTTAAAAAATAAAAATGTATTAAAGCCAAATGAATAAAAATTTTGGTTTGCCTTTTTTTTTTGTTTTGTTGTGGGGTAAAGTTAATTTGAATTTTGAAACAAAAATATATATGCAGCACAGATATATATATATATATATATATTTATATATGTATGTGGCATATATATTTATAGCCTTTTGTTGCGGTCGCCTGTCTCATCGTCTGTGTGTGTGTGTGTGGAAATCGCTTTAATGTTTTTCTGCCGATTCGGCAGGCGGCTCTAATGACAGAGGTACATTGCGGCACAGTGAGTCAGAGCAGTATGCTAACCAGGCAATTATTAAATACAACTAATATAAATAAAGCTGACTGAAGTTGCAAACTTAGGCCAACAATTTCTGCTTATCTCTTGCCTAGCTTCTTGCGCAGATGCGCATACTGCGCCACAGCACTGTAGCAGCGTGCCTGGCATGCCTCAAGTTTCTTTCACTCACTTTCCCCTGCCTGTCTCGCTCTCACAATTGGAGCAGCGCAAATTCTGGACACAGTCCAACCACTTGAAAGTACTGCCAGCTATTCCCCAGAATGCCTTCCTTTTCTTTTGTTGTCGTTCTTGTTGTTGTTGTTTTTCTAGGCCCAATCAAGTCGGAAGTCTTCTGCCTGGTTGCCACATTTCCCAATGTTATTGATTGCGCCTGTCGCGCTTATCGGTTATAGGGCCGACATGCATTATTCTTGGTGACTTGGCAAATGACTTATTGGATTTCTACAAAGAGCTGCATGGCTCATTCATCATTTGGCCACGTTAAGTGCTGGGCAAATAGAAGCAGGCACAGTTCGATGTGCCTATAAACTATAGAAACTCCTACTGATTTACAGGGTATACAGTCATTATGTGTGTTACAGTTTGAGCTAACTTAACTGCTTTCTCTTTAACAGCTTGTCAAAGCTTTATCTGAGTGACAGCTCAAGCTAACCCACTGCCCACCGCTTTACAGGGTATTCCGCGCTGGCATTCCTATTGTCACCCGATGCATTTGCTGAACTTGAGATGCAAACAAAAGCCCGAATGCATTGCAATTAGCATGAATGTCAGTTCTTTGGGCGTGTAGCAAAGTCCACGCCCACGCCTCTTGCTCCTCCCCCCTGCGCTTTGTGCAACTGATATTTCGCGGAAATTATAGGAAATGGCAAACAAGTTGATAAGCTGCTGAAACTTAGTCATAAACAAAGCTCTGAAATCACGCAAACAGCTGGAAAATAGCAAAAACGAACAGCCAGAAAACATGCCAAAACTGTGGAAGAGAAGAAGAAGCAGGAGGGAACTATGGAGCACTTGCCCATTGCATGACTTTTCCCCCAACCTGCTGCACCTCGGGCCAGGCGTGACAAGTTGCCAAAACAAACGGCAAAGTTTTCACTTTAATTTCAATTTCGATTCTCATTTTTCATGCGTCATTTTATCGGCATTTCCCTCCGCTCCTCCCTTCGCGCGCATTTCATACGTATTATCACTTGCGAAATGGCGCAGATTGTAGCTATTTGCTGGCTATAAATCAATTTACAGCTATTTTCTTTTGTTTCATCTACGATTTACCAATTGTTTTGCACACGTTTACAATGCGCCGGAAGAAATACAACATTAAAAACGATTCGTATATGATTTATAGCCGGGCCTCTCTTCGCTCCGTTTGATGTGCTCTCTAAAAGAGAGAGAGCGAGAGAGTGGAAGGGAGATAGTCGTAAAACTGTTTTCGCAGCGATAAGATAAAAGACAAACTGGACAAAATGCGTGGCGCGTAGTTCGTAGTACTAAGACGTTGAGTCAGCTGGGTGTTAAATTTAGCAGGTGGTTGGCTACGTAATTTGATGTCTGTTTACAGGCTGTAAAGCTATTTCCAGTGCCACGACTCATGTGTGCTCAGGGAACTCGGGAAATTGGCACAGTAAACCCCAAAGTATGAGTATTTATTGATAAACTTATCAAAACATACACTCAGTCTAATATACCCCACGCACACGTACAGGGTAGCTGTCGCCTATCATAGGCATTAATCTAGGCTAGGATTGACAGCGCTTAGCTTGATATGTCATGTCATTATGTCGACCCCTTGACACTGACTGAAGGCATTCTTTATGTCCCTGGCGTATACGTAATACGCGCATCACTCATACGCCCCGTGGTGCGACACAAAATGCGTTTATACAATTTAGTTGCAGTTGATTTCTCATGTTCCCTTTGTTGTGGTCAGTTCACAACTAACACTGAATCAACAGCCGCGCCCACTCACTGTGGGGGCGGGGACGGTTGCGCTCGATTGAATCAAAACAAAAAACTGACCCAACTCGACTCGGGTCGGGTCGGGTCGGGATTCTCTCAATGGCGCGGCAATGATCTTGTAATTTGTTAATTCGAAAATAATCGTTTTGCGGCTCATTTCAGGGGGTTCAGGTGCGCCTACGAAGGTGTGTGTGTGTGTGTGCGTTCGCTTTTATTTATTGTTTAAACAAACGAAATTGAAACAATTTATTGCAGCGAGAAAGACGAACCGGGGGCGTACTCCCGCTCGCTCTCTCTCTCTCTCTCTCTACTTATGCTCTCACTACTTTCTCACTAATTCGATTGCAATTCTTGTGCTTTCTTCTCTCTCTCTCTCTCTTTCGTAGCATGGAGCTGCGCTGCCCACGTGCCCGCAGCCTCGTCATCTTCATTTCCGCCTTGTACGCTATGTTGGCCTTTGGCTTTGCCGGCGCAGAGGATCGTCGCTGCTCCTATGGCCGCATTGAGAAGCTAATGCGTATACGCTGCTATGATATGAACCTAAGGGAGGTGCCGCAGAACCTCAAGGCATCCGTCGAGGTGAGTAATACAAACAGACAGACAGTTGTCCCCTTACCGCAGTTCACTTGCGTGCCAGAGGTCAATTTGTGCCAATAAAAATCTCATGACCCAAACGTAATTCGTGTCGCATATGCCCACAGCCCACGGTGCACAGTCGAACCCCAATGCAAACACTACAGACAAAGAGAGAAAGAGAGGGAGAGCATCGCCTCAATTGAGCTTAATTAAAGCATAAAGAAGTTGACTTGTAGCCCGACATATTTACGTATATAGATGTAGGGCAGCATAAGCGTGTATAGTATTTGCATGAGAATTATGCGAGCATAAATTGTGCGCGCTGAGAAAGTGTCCAGCAGCTTGGCAAATTGGCCCACTGTCTCAGTGTGGCAGTTTATAAAACGCAGTGGGAACTTTTAGGGAGTGTTTTGAAAGCGAAAGCTAATGGTATCAAAGCATGGCCAACTTTTGAACAGACTATAAGGAGTTGAGGACTCAAATATCTGGCCAACTTTCTAAAGGACTCTACATAGAGTAAAGATCTAAAATATCTAAGCAACTTGCATAAAAGATCTAAGACATTTCGTCTAATGGAAGGTCCCCCATATTTTTTCAATTTAAGAACTTTTCTCTTACAAATATAATGCTTAAACTTCCCAGAAGACTCTAAAGTATTAAGCTGCAAACTATGCTGACATTTTCCCTTACAAAAACATGCCTTTTTCATGTCTTATGAACTTAAGCTCGAACTAAAGAAAATGTACAAAAGAATTTTAATGAGAAAAGTTCTCTAATTGATTTCAACTCAATCAAACACTTCCTGCATTATATCTACCCCGATCTATACAACTTCAGTGCACAACTCTGCTATATCTGCCGATTCATATAGCTTGCCCACCACCCCACGTGACTCGACAGTTTCTATTTGCCTGCCTAATGAGCTTCCCCCAACTTTTCTAGGTGCTGGACTTATCGTTCAATCGCATTAGGAAGCTTACCCAAGGCTCGTTCCAGCGCTATACCGATGTAAAGTTTCTGCTGCTCTATGAGAATCTGATCTTATCTGTGGAGCCCGGTGCATTTGCGCCGCTCACCTCGCTGCAGGTGAGTTTTGCGAGTCGAGGCTAATTGCGACTCCAGTTGGAGCTGATCGATTAAGCGACTAACTGATCGTTTCACAGGAAGTTGATCTCTCCAGTAATGGCCTGACCACAATTCCCAGCGAGCTGCTGCAGTTGCCGAGGCTGCGTAATCTCTACATGGACAGCAACATGTTGAGCAACATGCACGAGGAGCTGCGTCAGCTGGAGAAGCCCATACGTGCGCCGCTAGAGTATCTGAATGTGGCCAATTGTGAGCTGAACGATATACCCGATCTGGGCCCGCTGCCAAGTGAGTGAAGGGAGGGAAGGTGCAATATGGCACATATATCTATATATATCTCCCTTCTTTGCAGATCTGTGGCAACTGAACGCGTCGGTGAATCCCATGCACGACCTGAGCATGGACAAGCTGGGCAACATGTGCCACATGAGTGTCATCGATCTGACCAAGACGCAGATGAGTCCGTGCATCTGCCAGCGGGTCACCAATCACCTCATGACCATTGGCGCCAATCCCAAATTCGTGCCCGTCTGTGTGGGTAAGTGTGCAGCAGCAGCTGCTGTGAATCTGTTGCTAATTTTGGCATGCAACCAATTAACCTGCCTCCTCCTATCTGCTCCTCCCTCTTGCAGAGGCGCTAGACGGCAACGCGTGTCCACTGCCCTACAATCGCACTGTGGATGCGCCAACATTCCGCGACTGCTTGGCCAGCGCGGAGCTGGCGGAGACGCGCAACTTTTGGATCTTCACCGCAGGCTGCTGTGGCGGCGTCTTGCTGGTCATGTTGGGTAGGCAACCATGTCTAATCCAGCTTGAAATCCCACTCTAATCTTCTTCTCTTTAAGTCTTCTGCTACTGCATACTACGCTGGCGCAAGAGACGCCGTAATCGACGACTGAGTCGATCTGTCCAGAATCGAAAGCATTTAGTTATATCGCCACGAAACGCCACAAATCATCGACTGGAGGATGAGCCGCTGCACTGTGATACTGCCTAAACGAAACCATATCCATAACACTAGCTGTAACTGTAGCTTAGTCTTTAGTTAGTTGCTCTACTTAACTACTAGTTAATCTAACTGACCAAATGCCATACACAAGTACCAAAAAGAAGAAAAACTAAAGGCGATGTGCCTTGCTTCCCTCGAAAGCCTCAACTAGTTCTAGTTAGTAGATACGGAGAAACGATGTTATAGTAGATATATATATATAGTTATATGCTGTAAAGTGTAATTAAGTGCAAACAACTTAGCAAATATGTTTCGCTTATAAAATACTAAACATATTTATGATTTTTCCTTGACAAATCAAATTGCAAAAGTCAAATATGCAGGTAAGTTGAAGCGATGTCTGGCTGCCTTAGATCTTAAGGTTAGGAGGAGATATACCATGTAGGTATTGCTTGTCTATATACAATGATTCTTAAATCTTCAACTGGTTTCTCTTTTCCTTATGTCGAATTCCTCAATTGCCTGACGGTCCAGTCCAGTCGTTCGTGGAATTTAAATTACTAGGGATTTATTTATATTCTTCATTATTTTATAATGCATTTTTGCAAATGTAATTAATGGGGTTGGTTTTTATTGCTTATTGGCTTATTTAGTCAGAGCAGGGAGGGTTCTGCTCTGGTCAACCGATCAAAGTTAAATGTTTCTTACAAACTGAGTCATCTATGGTGGAAACATAACTACCAAAGAGTTCAAAGTTTACCTTAACTGAACTGTAACAAGAGATATGAGATGCTCATTCGAAAGCCCTGCATAACAATGTACTGCAATGTCAGTCTATTAAATACTTTTAATTTAACTACTTCTACAACAATTTATTGGATTTGTGCGATTTAAATATTCCAATAATTTTTAAGGAAATATCAATTAGGTTTAAGTTATTTGATACATGATAAGTAAAAATGTGAAAAATGTCTTAAAATTATTAAGTTAGTTATAAGTTCTGACTTGCTCTGCAAGCGGTTATTATCTTCTATAAATTAGCTCCAAAGTTTTATCTTTCTTCTCTTACCTAACTCTAGTTGATAAGACGTTTGTAACATGTTCAATCTTGTGCCTGAATTGTAACATTATTTCAAAATTATATTATAAAAAATAAAAGAAATTAAAAAATTACAAATAAATTATAATTAAATAATAATACAATATATATTTAAATATTATATATATATTTATTTATTTGCATAAAGTGCACAGAATTTTAAACATCTCTGAACAATTTTTGTAGCATACTTTCAGGCATGCCGATAAACGATTTACATTGCAGCCTGAAACGCGACTCGCAAACAATGCTCGATTGCACACTGGGCGCAGATTTCTATTTTCTGACAAAAATTTAAAACTATAATTGTTTTAGAAAATAAATATTGCTAATTTGGAAAGGTTAAATTTGTTTTAATTTATTTCTTAAGCACTTTCAATAGATGAGCAAAATTTAAAACATTTAAGTGAATATTTACTGTTTGATTTCCGATTATTTCATATTATTTTACTAGTTATCTATGCTTACTAGCAAAGAAGATTATACTATTTGCCTTGTCAAACATGTACAAATATGCACGTCTGCAGTTGAGCAGGTCAAAAGAACAGTGCGAACCTTCCCTTATTTTATTATCATCATTTATTGCTTAGCTGATAAACACCAGCCCTAATCCATATAACGCCATTAGCTGATAAGCTTATCAATTATAAACATTATCTCTCAGTTACACCTCCCACAGGTGCGAATCGTTCGCCTCATTAAATGCAACAAGTCAAAGTCGCATTGCTTCGTAATACATGGAAGCGCTCTCCCGCTCTCTTTGCATTTTATTGCTCTCAGCAGTTGGAGAGTAAAAGAGAGCGAGAGCGCAGCACACAACCGGAATTTGTCTTGTGCCTTTGCATATTTTCGCACATTCGGCTCTCACGCTCCCTATCTCTCTCTCTCGCGACGCGTCGCAGCAAGCAGTAATGCCGGCGAACGTAAGTGAAGGAGAAATGTGAAATTCAAGCAAGCATAATGCAAAATTCACTTTTGGCGCCTTCCTCATCGGTTTGCCAACTGTTTTGTGGTTGCTGCCCGAAGGCAGCGGCGACAACTAAACGAAGACGAAGCCAGCGACGACTGCGGCGACAGCGACTGCGATGCCAGCAGGCAGCAGGCAGCAGGCAGCAGGCAGCAGTCAGCAGCTGCCCCCACACACATTTATTGCCCACGGCAGCGCTGCCGCTGCCACTGTCGTCGTCGTCGTCGTCGTCGTTGTTGCTGTTGTCCGCACTTTTCATTAGCCCGACACGTCGTAGGCATTCAGTTTCTCGTCGTCGCTCGTGGTAGGCAGAACAGCCAAACGCAGAACCCTCCGCCAGGCAGCAACTCAGACAATTTCGACTCGCTCTCGTCCACTGTGTGTGAAAGCTTAACGGGAACGCCCCACCCACCAGACCACCCCCGGAAAGCAATAAAAGAAAACGCGAAGGACTCGTTCCGCGTGTTTTAACGCAGTGTATTAAATACTAACAAAACAGACAAACAAACAAAAAAATATAAAAACAAAATGAGCAGTAAGTTTTTACCATCATCATACTCTCTTTCTCTCTCCTCTTCCTCCTCCTCATCAACATCCATCATCGACGGCAAAGAAGTGTGTGCAAAGGAAGTGAAAAGATAAATAAATGAGAGTCTGTGTGCGTCTCTTTGTCTCTGTCTGTGTGCGTGCGTGCGTGCGTGCGTGTGCGTGCGTTTGTATTATGCATGGCTAAGCTGAGTCGCGAGTCTGCTGCAGCCGACTGCGCTGCGCTGCCCGGCTCTCTTCTTCCTCTTGTTCGTTCGACTTCTTCTTCTTCACTGTTTTATGCCGCAATTAATAATAAGCTGCAAATAAAATTGCATTCTCATGTTTCATAACGCACTCGCGCAGCCAATCAAATCAAATTTCATAGACCTGTTCCTGCCGTTGCCGCTGCCGCTGCCGTTGTCGCCGCCGCTGCTCCTCATGTCTTTGGGGGCCAGTGTGAATTGCGGCGACGACCTTTACTGACCTTCAATAGCATTTGCCTAGTCCGCGCCGCCTGTGCGTGTGAGTGTCGCTCTATGTGTGTGTGTGTGTGTGTGTGTGCGTGTGTGTGCATGCAGAGCATTTAGATTTCTTTTGATTCGAAGCAAAAGCGCACTAGCAATTAGAAGAAACAGAGCAGCAAACGCAAAGCAACAACTACACACACACACACACACATACACATGCAGAGTCGACGTCAGTTGTTTGTTTATGAAAAGTATGCGCGAATTGGCAAAATGTTGACAAACTGATAACATGCATGTTATGTGAGCTTCGGCGCCGACGTCGCTGCTGCCGCTGCCAAAGAGAGAGCGCGAGCGCGAGAGAGCCAAGCTTCGTTTGAAGCGCACTGAGAGCGCACGCAGCGCAGCAAGAGAGCGCCTCAAGAGAGCAAAGGGTGCAAGAGCGCGCGCTCTGCCTGAGCTCAGGCATTGCATTAATATTTCTGAGCCCAATAAGGAGCGCGCGTGGTGAAGGTCAGTGCCAGCTTCGACGCTTGTCGACGTCAGCCCATTGATTAGAGCGTGCAAGTCGTGACCCAAATACACTAGAATAGACCCAGAAACAGAAATAACTAGCATACGTAGTTGTAACGATTAATTAAGCGCCAGCTAACGTTATCAGTTAGCTTACAATTTCCGCATCGAACTGGGGCTCCCGGTGACACCTTGTTTCCCCCCGCGCTGTCGCATGTTTGAAATGCATGAATCGACCGTGTCCAAGTCCAATAATCAGCACGGCAGGCGGCATCACATTATTCTCATTAGCTCTATAGATGCTGCTTAGGCGTGCTCTAATTATAGACATCGCTGTTATATATATATACGTGGGCTATATATATTACAGACTAAAACGAAATTATGGTCGACGACAGGGGCTAACAATATCACAAGTTTCTAGAAAAACTTTTCCACGCTTCTTCGCCCACAATGCGAGCGGAAAATTGAATATAATTCGGGAAAATGGCAACACACACACACAGACACAGGCACCGAGTGCGATTGGGTGTGTGTGTGTGTGTGCAGCCCGCATAAATCATAAAGCCGCTCCAGCTGTCGCTTGCGGTCCCTTGCTGCGCTCCGTGATTGAATTTCTAAAAATGTATCTGCGTTTCGACTGCGCGTATCTCTGTGTGTGTGTGTGCGTGTGTGTGTGTGTGCCGCCTGCATGCAGCATCCACTTTGCGTCGCGCTACAATTTCATTTCACATTTTGCTGGCTATTTTTAGTGGCAGACTGAACGCATACATATATGTAGACGCCAGCAGATACGTGTATCCAACAGATACACACACACATAGAGAGAGCCAAAGATTGCGACGCATAACTCGTTTTGGGTGTTGCTGCATTCGCTGATTTTGCCGGTTCTTGGCGCTGCAAATGTGGCATGCCACCTCGCGTTGCCACGCTTTGACATTGGCAGCGAAGCGCGAAACGGGTTTCCGTTCGTTCCTCCCCCACACTCCCTCTTTGGGAGCAACAGCTTGGCTGCTGACGCTGCTACATCCGTTCTGCATCCATTCTCTCCATTCATGCGCTCGCACACACCCACCCAAGCCAGAGAAGCTACGCCTCAATGAGCATTTTTCCAGCTGCTGCTGACCTTTTGCTTTATCAGCTTGTTTTATTGTGTTTCCCGCATACGCAGCTGATAAAGCCGGCGTGGTCAGGTGGAGAGCGGGGGGGAAGGTTGTCTGACAGTGCGCAGTCGCCCCTCTTGGAGCTTTTGGCCTGCTAAGAGAGCGCGCTAAGCAGCTGAGCGAGCTTTCGCCTAAGCTAAGAGTCGCCATACACTGCGAACAATTTCGAGTGTGTCAGCTGTTGGATTAGTTCGTAATTCCCTAGGTTAAGTAGCTACTATATATATATATATCTATATATCTTAAGTCGGTTCGTTGCTATTTTGACACATTGACAACAATTTCAACAGTTGCTTCCAAGCAAATTTCGTAAATTCCCCGAGTGTTGTTTATTCAATTTAAATCGAAATTTATGATGTCGCCTTGAGAATCGGTTGAGTTCTTTGATTTTGTATACGAACATATATATATATGCATACGTATTTGTTCTTTTTTTTATTGTTGTGACATAATTTTGTTTGTTTTTGTGCTCTCTCGCATCCGGTAAGTCACGAAGTTATTAAAAACCATTCTAGTTTCGCCAAGTAAATGATTTCATTTTTATTTTAGGCACAACAACTCATTGCACACACAAATCCCCTCAAAGCGAACCGAACAGGCAAATAAGAAAAATCAAAAAAAAAAAAAAAAAAACAAGAAAAGAAAAAAGAAAAACATAAAAAACAACAACAGCCTGAAGTCGCATTTTTGCACCCACACACCCATTAAAAAGAATCCGTCAGATACATTTTGTATATAAAGCAAAGCACATACGAATAGCTGAGTGTGTGCGTGTGTGTGAGAGAGCGCCACCTGCCGGACGGTGGCGAAGACTGTGTCACCAATTGCATTCAGCCGTGCGTGCCGTGTCCGTTTCCATTCGTACCTGCGTAGTACCGAAGGTAGTTCTCTTCCATTATCCCCGTATACATACATAGATCTAAAACGCGCTTTTCTAATGCCGAATAAACCCAACCGAAATCCAACACCCAACCAAATTGAACTAATCTTGATCTTAACCCCCACAAACCCAACGGCAATTTGTATAAAGAAACTTTGATCGTAGCATTAATGTTCCAAAAACTATAAATTCTTGTCCATAATCAAATTGAGATAATAAACTTCTAATTTTCTATAATAACTCTACTGATGAATTTTTATTTTGATTTTTCGTTATCTTTCAACTTAAACTCTGCATGTGAAACTATTAATTTTAAACTGTATAATACGTTTAAGTCGAGAAATTGATTAGGGTCTGTAAATAAGTTCAGAAATCAAGCATAGCTCCGTACATTATTAAAGATCTGTTTATAATTTCCTGAATATTTTTAAATCTACATAGCTTATATTCATCAAATTCAGTTCGAGCAAGTTTCGTTTTTGATTTGAAAATTTTTTGAAATTTATACTGTGCAAATATTCGTATATAGTTAGCTCGATATCTGTATATAGAACTAAGCTAACCCATAAGAAAAAATATGACTGAGGAATTTTTCGCTCAAGTTTAATTTATGCTGGCGCCAATGTTTATGCTATCGCTTTAATATGAATACAATTTTTAAAATCACGCTGGCATTGCGAACTGTCTATATAATATATATATGGAATATATATATATTGTAAATATGCTTGAACCCAACAAATGCCAACAACGCAAAATATAATTTGCCGCTCAGTAAGCAGATGCGCTTCCGAAATGTTTGCGGTGATTTTCTTTCGTTTTCGTTTTGGTTTTTTTTTTGCAATTTTCTTTTACTTTTTCGTTTTTATTATTATATTTTTATTTTGGTTGTTTTTGTTTTTGCAAACTCAAGAAAATAGCCCAAATGGGGCGCGATATAGCCCACAATAATCGAAAGTTTGCCAAAAATCGACGCTGCATGCGACCGCCGCGTGCCCCGCCCACAAGCTGTTGACGCAGATGCGCACACATACACACACACATGGCAGATCGCACACCCCACATTGCTCAGTTGCTGCTATATCTATCGCGTGTCTATATGTATTCATATTCCATGTGTATATATATATCTCAGACATGATGAGTTCTCTCTCCTGCTGCCTGTTTATTTATAATCCATAGATATTTTTTATTTTCGCTTATGATTCTGCGAATTTTCCGAATGCCAAACTAACAAGCGAAATGAAAATGCTAAGTCAAAAACCAAAGAAAACTTGCGCTATAGCCAAGCCGCACTTGTAACTGTGTATCTGTATCTGTGTCTATCTCATGCCCGTAACTCGTATCCGTAAGATAAGAAAAGATCCCTTTGCCTTGGCTCTGCCCTGACCCTGACGTTTCTCTCTTCCCCTCTCCTGCTCCTCCTTCACAGAGTTCGCTTGGGTTACACTGACCACAAATGACACGTACTCGCTGGGCGCCTTGGTGCTGGCACATTCGCTAAAGCGAGCGGGCACCGCCCATCAGCTGGCGGTACTGGTCACGCCCACCGTGTCGGAGGCAATGCGCGACAGACTGAAGGACGTGTACAATGTTGTACAAGAGGTGAACGTGCTGGACTCACAGGATGCGGCCAATTTGGCGCTACTCAAGCGTCCCGAATTGGGCGTCACCTTCACAAAGCTTCACTGCTGGCGCCTGGTGCAGTTCGAGAAGTGTGTCTTCCTCGACGCGGACACCCTGGTAAGTGCTTCACTATCTACTCTACCATGGAGAACCCTTTCCCTCTAATGGATGCTCGAATGCTTTTTTAGGTGCTGAAAAACTGCGATGAGCTGTTCGAGCGCGAGGAACTGTCCGCCGCTCCAGATGTCAGCTGGCCCGACTGCTTCAACTCCGGCGTCTTTGTGTACAAACCCAGCGTTGAGACCTTCGAAAAGATCACAGAGTTTGCCGTGCAGCATGGCAGCTTCGATGGCGGCGATCAGGGTCTGTTGAATCAATACTTTGCCGATTGGGCGACCGCAGACATTAAGAAGCATTTGCCATTTGTCTACAATGTGACAGCCTATGCTTCGTACTGTTACTTGCCTGCATTCAAACAGTAAGTGCTGCCCAACACTGTTAATGAGTGTTGCTAACTTGCTCTCTCTTTCCCCTCTCAGGTTCAGAGATAAAATTAAGATTTTGCATTTCGCCGGCAAACTGAAGCCTTGGCTGATTCAGTTCAACTCGGAGACAAAGAGCGCCTCCACGCCCACTGACTACGCCCACGCACACGACCTTATCCAACACTGGTGGACCATCTTCTGCGACCATGTGCATCAGGGTCTCAGCGACGTTATGGTAAGTCAACGCTTGTCTACTCTCTCTCTCTCTCATCTCAATTGCAGTTTCAAGTTTTCTCGAGTCTTGAGTCGTTTCGTTATCGTTTCTGATTCGTCCAAAACTAAAACCTAACCTTCAAAAATCTGTTGTTTTAACTAAAAAAAAATTTTAATTAAATCAAAACAAAACCAATTGAAATTTTGCTGCTCTGCAAATGCTACGCAACACAACTAACAGCAAAATAAAATGCCGGAAAGTGTTTCATGTGATAATACCGATAGTTGCCGAAGTAGCGCGCCAAGCGAGGTAAGCCGATCCTCAGGATCATTCAGCGATATAGAACGCATCATTTCTGTATTATAGATACTACAATACTTTACTGGCGAAGGTCAATCCCCAACTATCGTTTGCTGCACAGACCAATACAAATAAACTCAAATTGTACTTATATTCATTTACCCAGTCTGCACACACATTACTCTTAGCTCAGTTTATTTATTCATATTCAATATCAATATTTATTCATTCAGTTCTGCCAGTTTTCTTAGTATTCACTTGAGTAAATAAATATCGCACTATTTCACATGGCAAATCGATTTGTTTCGTTGCGTTCTCTGACCTCGTTACATTTTCAGTTGATTCTTCTGCTATGCTTCACTTTTATTTTCTTTTTCTTTCTACTCTTCTTTTCTGTTGCACTTTTTGTTTTATTTTCGAGTTTACTTTTGCGGCAGCCACGCCCCAATTGGCCTATCCGTTGCTGACGTTTCTCTTACGTTTTTCTAGCCAGACATCACTAAGTGGAGTCTTTGTTCAATGTGTGTGTCTCTATTTGTCTGCCCGTGTGTGTATGTGTCTCTCTCTCTCTCTATGTCTGTTTTCTTTTCACTGTGTGTGTGTGTGTGTGTGTGTTTTGCGAATTTGCATCGATTTGGCCACATGCCAAAGGAATGTTTAGTTAGCGACGTCAATATATTGAAATGATCCAAATGGCATACAAATTGGTCTTTGCCAATTCATTGTGGCGTCTTTTTCAAAATAATTAGATAAAGCAACTGCGAACGAATGCAAAATAGAAGAAGATTTTCAATTCAATGAACTGAATAAGTCAACGTTTTAAAGATTTCCAGATTGTATTTATTTTCCAAGCCAAATGGAGGTTGAATATGCAGTAGAATAGCTGAAAAAGAACTCACACTCTATCTATAAATATGCTAAGTGGGCAGCACTGCAAATTTAGGGTGACCATGCAAGTAAAATATGGTAAAGTAGCTAATAGAATTTTGTAGTATATTGTACAAAGAAATTAAGCAATTTAAAGGGTATTTATTTTAGAAAAATTAGGCTAGATTTTAGGGTGACCATGCAAGTAAAATAAAGTAAAGTAGCTAATAGAATTTGTAGTATATTGTACAAAGAAACCAAGAATTTAAAGGGTATTTAGTTTAGAAAAATTAGGCTAGTTTTTAGGGTGACCATGCAAGTAAAATATAGCAAAGTAGCTAATAGAATTTTGTAGTATATTGTACAAAGAAATCAAGCAATTTAAAAGCTATTGTTTTTAGAAAAATATTGTTAGTTTTTAGGGTGACCATGCAAGTAAAATAAAGTAAAGCAGCTAATAGAATTTGTAGTATATTGTACAAAGAAATCAAGCAATTTAAAAGCTATTGTTTTTAGAAAAATATTGTTAGTTTTTAGGGTGACCATATATACCCTATTTAGCTATAATTTAAAGTATGCCAGTAGATTTGTTTTCAGTTTTATTTCGTAGTCATTTCAGCTTAACTTCTCTTCTCTACTCCTGGTCCTCGTTGCTTTGTTTTACTTTCTGTATTTTCTTTTCATTTACTTTTTGTTTTCTTTTTATAGTTTTATGATTTACGTTTTGCTTTAAGTTTTTTTTAATTTATTTTTGATTTCAACTCTCACTCTCTGCGCCTATACCGCTCTCAACTCACTCTTGTTGCCTAACTCACTCGCAATGCCAGTGTCTCTGCTTGAACATAGTCCGCAATCCGCCGAGCTACACTGAGTTCCAATATGATATGGACAGCTTTTACCATCATCATCACTATCAAGAACCCGAACACCATGAGCCACCGCCGCAGCCGTATGTGCCGCATGTCCGAGAGTATCGTGATCCCTGGGCAGATTACTATGAGCAGCAGAACGAGCCAGAGACAAGAGACGAATCCCAGACGGAGTATCGAGACGAGCAAAATGCCCAAATTGAACATTCATATGACGAGCGGAGCCAAAGCCAGAGCGTTGCATGCAGTGGCGCCAGTCCCAGACCCACATCTCCACAGCCACCTCAAGCACCTCCAACACCGACACCAACACCAACACCACCACCACCACCACCACAACCCACTGCCAATGAACAACAACACTCCAGAGATGGAGCAATAGATGTAAATAGCAATGCACATGAATCCGAGCATTCCACATCCGCCTCTGCCTCTGTCTCTGCCCCCGTTTCCCAACAACAACACAACCACCAACAAAACCACCAAGAACAGACTGAACTGAGTACGACGACACACGGTGACACGATACAACACCACAGTCAGGTTGAAGTCGAAGATGAAGTTGCCGATGCGGATGAAATTGAGTTGCACGAGGTAATCGAAAAAAGCCAAAAAAAAAAACGTGAAAAAAAGAGCACAACAAGTGGAGGTGGAACCAGGCGAACCTAAGAGGCAATCGAATATGCAACACATCCCAACACACTCACGCACCCACACACATACACAACGTACACGCACGAAGCACTTACTCCTTTCCTCAGCTGTGTCATGTACATTGTAACCCGCATCCCTTCCTCTTTCTCTGCTCCTCCTCTCGCACTCTACAATTGTTCTCGCGTCCACTTCTCTCGTCTTCGTCTTCGCCTTCGTCCTCGTCTGGTGTCTCGTCTTCTTGTTGTTGGCATTCGCACATTTGCATGTCCATCAGCAACACGTGCTTATCATCTGTGTCCATTGTCCCATGTCCATTGTGCCCATTGTCCATTGTCCACTGTGCCGTGTGTCCTTTGTCATTCACATTATCAAAGTTATAATTTCGTCGTTATCACCCACAACGTCTGCTGCTGCTGCTGCTGCCAACTGTGCTCGCTCTCGCTCTCTGCTCTCTCTCTCTCTCTTTCTCTATCGCTCTCTGTCTGCCTCGCCTCGTCGCGTCTGCAATTGGCCAAAGGACATCGAGTGCGCTTTGTCATTAGTGCAAGCAATAAAACGCAACCCGTACGCAAACACTCGATACATACTCGATAAACTACTCGATAAGCCACTCGATATCCACACACACTTACAGCGTTAACTATTTGCCACAGAGGACATGCGGACATGCGGTGCAGCTGCAGCGGCAGCACTTGATTTATGTCACATATTAATCATACGCCACGTTGCACGTAAACTTACCCTACACCCGCCCACAACAACAACGATAACTAACTCCACTTTAGTTGTGAAATTAAAACTCTAAACTAGCTAATCTACTTACTTACGTAAATGTTGCATGTCTAATTGTTATCGATTGTTCGCGATTGCCCATTGCAATAAATTATAATCGAATTCGTTGCCTACTTTCAGGCTGGCTTGGCTGGCGCCTTGGCACAGCTGCGCATCGGCGTGCAACGCACACCCGAACAGGAGCAGTACGAGAATCTGATGCGTCGTCAGTGCTGGGAATCGGGACAGATCGATTATTCCGGTGCGGATGCGTTCGATAACATCTGGAAGAAGATAACGCAGACGCTGGAATCGAAGCCCGCCCAGGGCGGCGAGGGCGATCAAACTGGTAGTTCATAGATAAAAGAAATACTAAGTGGAATTTCAATAAAACAAATCGTTCGTTAAGCGTCGTTTTGTTGACCCCCCAACCCCCACCATCCCTCAATCCCCCACTCCCTCACCACTCACACCTATGAACTCGTACACCGACACACACACACACACACAGAGAGAAATCTGTACACGAGTGCCAAATTAGAAGCGAGTGCTGTCAAGTGTCGCGCAAATGCAATTTTTAATTGCCAAACACTCTCACACCCCTCACACCCACACACACACACACGCACACATGTGCAGTAGGCGCAGTGGCCCATATCATAAAAAGTGGCAAAGAAGACGAAAAAAAAAACGCAGAGAAATTTTTTAATTAAGTTTTCAAATTAAACTTTTTTACACCCGTCGCTGTCGACGCCGCCGCCTGCGCGCCAGTTTGTATGTATGTGTGTGTGTGCTGACTGTGCGTGTGTGTACTTGGCACACAGTTTTGTATTTGATACACACACACACACACACACCCTTTTACGAAACTTTTACACTTCATTGTAATTTAATTGAAATTTTTGTACTTTTATGAAATTGACTTTTCAGCTCATCTGCATTCAGAGAGAGTTAATCCCACCCACCCCCTCATCACTCCTGCTTACTATAAATGCTCTCTTTATATATATATATATATTTTCGTATTTTCTGTAATAATAATAAAAGCATAGAAAACCTAATCGAAACATGTTGTGTGTGTTTGCGTGCGTGTAGTCCCTCCTATCCCACTCTCCCGCCCACAAAACGCGTTGAACGTTGAAGCATTTGTTCGGACACTTTTCACAGCAGCAGAAAAAGCAACAAGCACAACAACAACAATCGCAACTACCCCCCCTCCCCCCACCCCACTCCTCTCTTTTTTATTGAACAAACTTTATGTTGTAATTTACATTGAAATATTGTCGAAAATATTTATTCAAGAACACAAAAACACAAGAACAAAACTTTTTGATTAATCCAAAAAAACAAAAACCGTTTGAACTGTGCATTTTTATTCTAGTCTTAAGTTATGTACTCCCCCTACCCCCTCTCTCTCTCTCATTTACAATATTTTATTTCTTATTGTATTTGTATTGTTTTCAGTTGTTTATTTCTAAGTTATCCCAAAACGTTCCCCACATAAGCCTCACAGACCCTCATTTGCTCGGCTGAGTTTCTGGCGCATCTTTCTCCAAAGGGGGGCACATCAATCAGTCAATCAGTCAATCAATCAGTCAATCAGCCTCTCATCTATTCAGTCAATAAGTCAGCTTCTCAATCGCCAATCATCTCATTGCTTTCAATGCTTCAATTGATTTGCCAGCTAAACCGACTTCCCCTAACCGCATTTTCCAGATAACGATAACGATAGCGATAACGATAACACGCTAGGCTATAACAAATTGCTGACTAAAACCGCAATCGAGCTGCTGCAGCAAACGCCTAAGCCACAGATACAGCCACATGCCACGCCCACGCCCAAGCCAGTCAGCCCCCGCCCCCGCCCTCGCCTAAGCTCCAACAGCTACGATTCAAGTTCAAGTTCAAGCTCAAATCTCACTTCGAGCAGCACTAACAAGCGGGCGCCAGAGTCGCTGGGGGCGGAGCCAGCAGCAACATCAAAAGCAGCAGCAGCTGCTGCAACCGCCACAACTAACAAACTTCCAACTAACGCAGCAGCAACAACAACAGCAGCAGCAGCAGCAGCAACTACGACGCCGACGTCGACGACACCACAGAAGCCACAACGTGTCCAGGCGGGCGCACAATCAACGCAACCGCAGCATATCATGGCCAGCCCCGCCTCCAGCTCCGCCTCCGCCTTCGCCCCCGCCAAGCCGAGCCGGCAGAAGGCGCTGCGTAAGGGAAAATAACAATTACTGCAACTGCTGCTGCACTACAGCTGCCTGACGCATCTGCGGTGCGGTGCGGGCAAGAGGCCGGCGGTACAGTTACAAATCTGCGATGAGTCCCTGCCGGAACCCGTGCATGTCTAGAGAGAGAGAAGGAGCGAAGGCAGCGAGTGAGAAACCCCACAACGAAAAGTACAAAATGTAAAGCTGTAAAAATTTGCTTCGAAAATGAGTTACCAAATGCGCCTTAGATGAAACTAATTTGCAATAACTTAGCTTAGGATTAAAGTTGAAAGAGAAACCCCAAGAATGATATATAGTTGCCCCCAAGTGCTTGCCTAGTTAAACTAATTGAAAACGAAAAGAATCACAGAGAGACACACACAGCAAGAAATTCACACAATTCACCACACATACCCATACATACTACTCACCACTCACCACACCGATTACACCACTTACACCACCACCTAATACACGTTTGACACCTTTCGAAGAGCTGCTGACTTCCGCCGACATTGAGGATGGCAAAGTGGAGTTCAACAAGGCCACTGGTGCCAGCACCACCTACAAAGTGATCGAGGGTGGCTACGAAGTGATCACCACATCTCCCCAGCCCAACGGCACCATCAAGACTCAAGTGCAGACCTTCTGGGATCCCAAGCCCGTGAGCGCTGAGGATCTGGCCAAGGAGCAGGCCAACAAGAAGGTGATCAAGCAGCGTCTGGGCAAGGAGATCCGCATCGATGATAAGACCACCATGCTGACCCGCGCCATCGAGGGCGGTTACGAGGAGGTGTATACCACCATCAACGAGGACGGTACTCGCAGCACTCGCACCAAGACCTTCTTCGATTCCGTGCCCGCTGATGTCAATGACAACACCAACCTCAACACTAAGGTGAACAAGCTGAAGAAGAACGTGACCCGTAAGTCCTCGGTCGACTCTACCGACTCCACGGAGTCCACCTCTCGCCGTGTGGTGCAGAAGGTGCAGAAGAACGTCAACGATCAGCAGTCCAACTACCGTGAGGACACCACCATCGAGGAGACCCGTCGCGTTAGCCAGAACATCGAGATCACCGAGAACAATCGCACCGTGCGTAAGAATTCGCTGCAGGAGCAGAGCATTAAGGCCGTCACCCAGAGCACCAGCGATGGCAAGAAGAAGAAGAAGACCAAGTCATCGGCTCCACCACCACCCGCCGACTTTGTGCAGAACGACAGCACCACCGTGTCCTCGAAGCGTGTGCCCGGCGGTGTGGAGTACACCTACTCGACGGAACTGGAGTCGGGCAAGACCATCACTACATCGAAGACCGTCTACGAAGAGGAGGAGGTCGAGCTCACCGAGGAGGAGATCAGGCAGTATAAGAAGACCCTCAAGGATGCCGAGAAGCACAAGAACGTAACCAGCACCAAGAAACTCAAGTCTGAGTCGGGCACCAAGAAGATTGTGCCTTCCGAGAACCCCGGCGATGTGACCACCGTGGAGACCATCAAGATCGAGGGCGGTACCGAGTACCACTACACCACCGTGACCGCCGAAGGTATTGTGAAGAAGGCAGTGAAGACTGTCTTCGATCCAGTGCCTACCTCCAAGTCCAACCCCGACGATACCGATGAAGAGGAGATCATTGAGGAGTACGAGGAGGAGATCATCGAGCCCGGAGAGAAGACCGTCAAGACCATCGAGACAGTCAAGCAGCTGCCCACCAAGTTCGAAGGTAAGACCCTATAACAAAGATGTATCTTGTGGATCTTACTGATCTGGCAACCCTTTTCAATTCGCAGAGGAAGTGACCATTACCCACGAGAAGAAGGAGAAGAAGGTAAAGAAGTCGATGGTCATCAGCAATTAGAGATCGCACGGCACAACTACACCCACACACAGACACAACCACTTACACAGACACAACACAACACAACACAACACAAACACAAACTCGCTAGCTTTTGTATTATTGGAAATTTCGGAATTTTGAAATTGTATCTTTCTTTGGCCCGCACCTTTGGCAACCTTGAGATGATGATCAACCTACCCTAATATGTATTTCAGCGCCCAGCTCAGAGAGTTGTCTCTGCTCTTTGTTTGCTTCTCGTAAGCTTAGCCCTTAACTACTGGGTCAGCTACCTATTACCCTGATCGTTGATCGTTGATCGTTGATCGTAGATCGTAACGAAGAAAGAGTCTTTTGTAAAATGTTTACATCACAAAATATTGTATTAAAAATTCTAAAATTGAAATCAAACTAATTAACATAATAATAGTACACACTTTTGTTTATCAATAAAACGTTTGGAGTTACCAAAATATGCTGCTAGTTTTGTTTGGATTTCGTTTGAAGATCTTTAACCTTTTTACTTCTGCGGCACAGGAAACACAGTCCGAACGCGGGTATCAGAATGCAGGCGAGCGCGATCGCCACAATGTCCAGCAGGTAGAACTGGTACCAGGCTAGATCCAGGCCGGCTGATACCATGTGTGGCGCGCCGCGATGCTCGATGATGTAATCGATCCAGAACATCGCCGTGTCCATGGCGTTCATGGGACGATCGCGGAAAATACGAGAGGCGCGCTTCATGTTGTCCTTGTACTTGGGATTGTCAAGCAGCTCTGTGAGTGAGTTGCGCAGCTCCTCCTCTGTGACTGTGCGATAGTCCACACCCAGCGCATAGCCCGCAGCATTGCCCTTCTTTACGTTCAGATACTGATCGGCATAGACGGGCATGCCCAGAATGGGTACCCCATGATGGACTGCCTCTTGGATGCCAAAGAGACCGCCGTGCGAGATGAAGACCTTTACGTTGGGATGAGCCAGAATATCATTCTGGGGGAACCACTTGCGGACCATCACGTTGTCGGGCAGGTTGGTAAGTCTGTCATCCTCGAATTTCCACATAATGCGCTGTTTCATGCTCTTGAAAACGTTGAGGAACACCTTCAGCTTCTCTGGCGGCATGTCCGCGCTGCGCACTTGAGAGCCTGTTAAGGAAGTATTAAGATACGTTTCGGGTGGACGGATTTCTGGAACTTACCCAAACTGAAGTAGATGGCGCCATGGTAGGCCTCGTCCAGGAAGTGCTGCATGTCCCTGGGCAACGACTGTGTGGGCTGAATGTGAAGGCCTCCGACGGGAATCATGTTGATTGAGATGGGTCTAGGTGCTTTCAGAGGCATGTAGGTGTTCAGGAGCAGGGCAGAGATGTTGCGTTCCAGCTGCTTGATGGTTGGCAGATTGGGGAACTTCTTGGCGAAGTGCTTCCTCAGGATAGCGTTCTGTGCCGGGTAGTACCAGAAGGTGCGCATCAGTTCTTCGGTCAGCGAGTTGAAGACACTGTCAATGCGCTCCATTAGCGTCATGCGATCTGTGTAGGGTTTCTTTGTGTATGCGACATAGGACCAGGGCGTAACCACGCCCACAAGTGAACTCATATAGTTGGAGAAACCAAAGGTGGACAGAGTCACCATGGGAATTTGATAGAGATGGCCCAGGAAGAGGGCACCCTCATTGTAAAACTGCTCGGCCAACAGAAGATCATACTTTCCCACCTTGTCCTTGGCATGGATGAGCTGCAACACCTCCGGCTGTTTGAAGGCAAAGTCTGTGCTCTCCAGCCCCATAATGTAGACCATTTTGGTGAATGTCAGCGATGAGACGTCCGTCATTTCCAGCACACTCTTGGCCTTGGTCAGCTCCAGAACTGAAAGCAGAAATGATTAGGAACCCTCAAGCAGAGACAGTGGGCCGTTTGCTTTACTTGTTGGCCAAAAGTCATATTGCGGCAGCAGAACTTCCGTGTAATTGGAGCCCAGGTTCTCCTTTTCCAGCGAGAAGGGTGTGATGAAGGTCACCTCGTGTCCGCGCTTCACCAGCTCCCTGATGACGGCATTCGTCATCATAAAGTGACTCTTGCCGGGGTAGAAAAACGCTGCCAGGATGCGAGATCCTGCCGCGATCTCCATGTGCTGCAGGGCCACCACGACGAGTAGCACCAATTTCCATGCACTTGTTGGCTGCTGCTTTCACAAACGGGAGTGAGAATGAGTATGTTAATTCTTATCAGTTAGATAAACCCCCTAATTAAGTGAATTGTTTTTATTCTAATCACTTTGTTGATCTCGCTCGATGTCTTTTATTTTTTTGCACAATATTCAATTATCAATTGAAATGCGCAAAATTGTTTGGCTTCTATATTATTCGGGACGCGACGTGCGTCAAATGAATTAATTAAATTTATATTAGATGGTAATTGTATAACAAAAAGGTGGAAGAAAAAGTGAAAGACAGATTGTTTTGTTTTCAAGTTAGCAACAGAAGTTCGAACAGAGAGAGTTGTCTGCTCGCATTGGAGGGTTTTCCCACGGAGACAAGTTTCAGTATGACAAGATATCTTATATTATTTAATGGAAATTAGATAAAATGATTCAAAGTAATACAATTTTATTACACATTAAAAAAAGATATTGAAATACGAGTACAACAACCATGCACTTATTTAAGTTTCTGATTCGATTAAGAAGGATATCCAAGAAAGGACTGAAAACCTCGACCAGGAGTGACTTGAAAAGAGGATTCAACGATAATAGTCTCATTGCAAATATTAAAAGCAATGGCAGACAAAGTGACGACTAGATCGACTAAGCTTATCTTTTCAATAGAGTATAGTTCAATGCAATTTTCAAATTCAGGTAGCTCATTGTATAATTGTATAACATGTTGTTATGTTTTCTTAGCTCTCGACAAAGCAAAACCTTATAAAATATTTCACACGCTTCCGATGGTATTTCTCTCCGCTTTTGTAGGAAATTATCATTTGAAATTAGAGAAATTTTTTAGAACCTCATAAAAATCTGGATATGAACTCGCGTTTTGAATTGAATTGAATTTCTTGAATGTTTGTTGTCCGTTCTATTTAATATTTGCTGTAGAATAACACTCGATAAACTCTTGCACTGCTTAGTACTTTCACTTTACTTAGCTTAGCTTAGATTTAAAAAGGTCCTCCATGGACCTTTTCTACGCACCATTTTCAAGTCTCCACCTTTCACTTCTCTGAGCGTATCCCGATCAACCGATGCTGGCTGAAATTATCAGACGACTAAAACGAACCCAGCAACAGCAGCTTTAACATCAATTTTTCGCAAACTCAAAAATTATGCGAGCTTATTATTATGATACCCTATATCAAGTATAAGACGGCTCGCCGTGTGCGCATGGCCCGAAGACGTTTGGTGAGCTTTGCTACTTATGATTAGCGCGGGAGCTGCTCTGAACAAGGTTAGTTCTAAATGTGATCTTGTTAAACGATAAGCGTAGAAATTCTATACGTGTGCTCGTATCCTGGTACACGAGTGTACGAATAGTATTTGCATTTCCAATGATTACCTCAGAGCGAATTCATTCACCAACCTTGACAAAGCTTCGAAGCTTATCAAACAGAAAAAAATTTCAAGTGCGCGTTTCGTTTTAAAATTTTTCGTCGATTCTTATGAAACAAGGAAGCACCTTTCAATTGAGTACGATAATTATATGAGGTCTAAATATTATGGTTTATAAGTAATGAAATTCCTCGTATTTTTATCAAAGGGTCTCGCATAGTCTGGCAGCCACATAAAGCGCTTTATTTTAGAAACTGCATATGGGAATAAAAGAGAACACGTTTTATAGCGATCATGCTAATTATCTAATATTCGGTGAATTCAAGGTCTGGTCAACCCGTTCGCTGCACACACTTCCAAACCCAGTTTCAATTGTATAGATGCACTGGATCGTGTTTCCACTACTTGCTCTACAACACGAGTTGCGGCAAACCTGACACGATCACCTGCTCTACACTCGCATCGAGCGTGCTGTATGTAGCATACTTAAGCAAGTGTGTGTCGATAATATGATATGGAAACTGTAAGAACCGTTGCTACCTAATCCACTAGGGAGGTTCACAAACTCCCAAAGGATCTGCATTAGTTTTCTATAGCGGCTTCAAGGAGCTGCACAACTCTTTACTACGTTAACTTCGTTTCTTGGTATTACTTTCTTCACGGCAACGAGAAACCGGTCGGGACAAGTTCTCTTTAATTGCTCGATCCTATCAAAACATAACATTAGGGGTTTGCCAAGGCTACGCGCGTGCGTTACTCCCTGCTTTGTTTATCAATAACATTGCAACAGTGCCGAACATCCGATCTGGCGGAACTATCGCATTAGTCCGCAAACACATTCTAGTCGTGGGCGCCATCTACCCTCTCTAGTGTATAACTTTCGTAACATCGATTGATATGTTCATGAACTTGAATATATAGTATTAAGAATTCGCATCATTAACTTTGCTTATCTGCAAGTTTCACACTTATCAACCTATGCCATGTCCAAGCACGCTAAATAATCGACACTTCCTTGCATGATCTTTGAACAGGAATATCGGTACTCTACCCGCATACTGCACGCAATTGCTCCACCTCTCCTTCTGCCCTCTTGCTATCGTTATTATAAGCGGCGTATATCACCGGCAATTAGAGATGCAAATGAATTCAACTCAATATCATGTCCTATGCGTCATCTGGCGCGTGCTCCCCATATACTAGATGCCGGTACAGCAGACACCTTTGTTTTTGGCATTTAATCTTTTCGCATTCGCCAAATAGTTTTGTATGGCAGAAGCGTGTTCACCCATGGCTCGTGTTATATTTAGCATAGTCGGCCTTTGACTTTTCGAGACTCTGCTTTGTCGTTCGGCATCCTCTCCTTTACAATGTTTAGCAAACACACTTGACAACTGAAATAGACTTAGAATTCGGACTCGACATTTTGCATAGTTATTATAGTCTAGACGATTGACTTAATTTTGCAAATCATTAAAGTGAGAGCAAAAAAAAAAAATTTATATAAAAAATGTATACCCTATAGTTTGCGAAAATACTGTGGGGTATGATGGGCTGACATATTAGGTCATTCAAAGTTAGCATTTAAAATTTTTGAAAAGGCGGAGATGCTTCATAATTAACTTGATACTTTCCAAACCAACTGATTGATACTTATTTTTTTGTTAATTAATTTTTTTATGTTTTTAACTTTGCATTATTTAAAACGGCCGCTGAAAAGTATGCTTTGAAATATGTGCAGCTCGGGCTAGCTGACTTATCATAGTCAATTTTTGTGTTGCATACTTACAGGCTGAATACAATAAAACCACTCAAGCCACAGATTTCAAATGCCAACAATCAATATTGCATATTAGGAGTACAGTTGGTGTCAAGACATACGTTATTTGGTTAAAACATTATTTTTATTTAAGTATGGTGGATGGAATGATATAAACAATTACTTTATTAAAAAATGATTCTAGTTTTTCTTAGACTTAGGCTTGGGAGCCTTCACTGACTTTGCCTTGCGGCAAACAAAGATAAGAGCCACAATGGGCAGCAGAATGACAGCCAGCACAACTCCGATGATGTCCAGTAAGTAGAACTGATACCAGGTTAAATCCAAGCTGGAGGAGACCATGTGTGGTGCACCGCGATGCTCTATAACATAATTGATCCAGTACATTGCCGTGTCCATTCCACTGAGGGGACGATCGAGGAATACGCGAGAAGCACGCCTCATGTTGTCTCTATACTTGGGATTCTCGAGCAGCTCTGTGAGGGAATAGCGCAGCTCCTCTTCTGTTACTGTCCGGTAATCGACTCCCAGAGCGATTCCCGCTGCCTTGCCCTTTTTTATATTCAGATACTGATCAGAATATACTGGCATACCCAATACAGGGACGCCGTGATAAACAGCCTCCTGAGTACCGAAGAGACCGCCGTGCGATATGAAGACCTTCACGTTTGGATGTGCTAGAATATCGTTCTGGGGCATCCATTTCTGAACCCTGACATTAGGTGGCAGATTGGGTAGTTTGTCGTCCTCAAACTTCCACAAAACGCGCTGCTTCAAACTTCCCAATACTTTGAGGAATATCTTTAGCTTCTCGGGGGGCAGATCTGCACTACGCACTTGGGATCCTATTGAGGAAAGTTTTTGTTAAATTCAGAAATAGGGAGAGGACTTATCACACTTACCCAAGCTGAAGTAGATTGCTCCGTCCTTGGCGTCATCCAAGAACTGCTGCATGTCCTTGGGCAGTGCCTTAGGGGCCTGAATGTGAAGGCCTCCCACTTGAATCATGTTGAACGAGATGGGTCTGGGTGCCTCAAGAGGCATGTACGTGTTTATGAAAATCGCTGATATATTCCGCTCCAGCTGCTTGATAGTTGGTAGGTTATCGAAGTCCTTGGCGAAATGTTTCTGCAGAACAGCATCCTGTCCGGGGTAGTACCAGAAGGTTCGCAATAGTTCCTCATACAACGAGGTGTAGGCACTGTCGAAACGCTCCATAAAGCTCATGCGATCCGTGTAGGGTTTCCATCCGTGAGCCACGTAGGACCAGGGGTTGACAATGCCCACCAAAGGACTAAGATAGTTTGCGAAGCCGAAGGTGGTCATTGTAACGATTGGTATCTTGTATAAATGGCCCAGGAAGAGAGCACCCTCATTGAAGAATTGCTCGGCCAAGAGGAGATCGTACTTTCCTTCTTTGTCCTTGGCGTGGATGAGTTTCTTTATCTCTGGCTGCTCGAATGCGAAGTCTGTGCTCTCCATACCCATGACATAGGCCATCTTAATAAAAGTTTCCGTTTGAACATCCGTCATGTCCAACACGGTCTTGACATTTGTCATTTTGAGTACTGCGGGGGAAAATAAATTGTTTAATACACCATGGTTTGATATGAATTACTTTTCCAACATACGTGAGGGCCAGAAGTTGTATTGAGGTATTAGGACTTCAGTGTAATTCGCACCCAGGTTCTCCTTGGCCAGCGAGAAGGGGGTAATAAAGGTAACCTCATGGCCACGCTTAACCAGTTCCCTGATGACGGCATTAGTCATCATAAAGTGACTCTTGCCTGGAAAGAAAAAGGGTGCCAGGATGCGATACCCCACTGAGATCTCCAGATGCTGCATCGCCACCAGGCAGAGCAGCAGAAACTTCCACGCGCCATTCACTTGCTGTAGGTCATGAACGAAACAAGTGTTATCAGTATGTTATCACAACAATGTATCTTTCTTCCGCCTAGTAGTAGTCTATTTCTGGGTATGTTTACCTAACAATCTCATTTCTTATCAGGCTTTGATTATAAGTAGTCTGTGAATTTTTCCATATCGCCGACGTGAGCAAAATCCCTAAGTGTTTTAATGCGATAGGTTTTTTTTATTGATAACCAGTCCAAAACCAGACCCCGCCTGGCTGAGCTTTGGAACTCTGCCAAATTTAAAATGCTTAAATTTTCCTACAATTTGTAAGTAAGGAAAGCTACAGTCAAGCGCACCCGACTGTAATATACCATTCGCCCAGTTTCGAAAGAAAGAACATTTGCCACCTATTGTTTAAATAAGATCTATCTTTGAATAGCGTCTACATATCAAAACATTAGAGCAATCAGCTTTACACACGCTACGGCTAAATCGAAGCAACGCGACGATAACCTCACGACATGCTGCAAAGGCGCAAGCAGCGGAACTACGGAAAACGTTTAATTGAATAACTTTTGTGTTTATGATCCGATCGGAAATTTGGAATATATATGCATATAGTATATGTGTGTTGGCAAACCGTTGAAACTTTAAACCTTTCACAAAGCTAACTCAAACATTTTTAAACCAATTTTTAAAGGCGGTGGGCGTGGCACTTCACTTGTTGGGTCTGCCTTCTTCTGCCTGTTACATACATTTGCACAAACTTGGTATACCCCTTTTTGATCATTTTCAACGGTCGAATGATATAAAAAAAGCGTTTACTAACGTTTGGGAATTCTTTTCTCTAAATTTATAAATAAAGCTCGATAAATAAATTTCACTGAGTGCCTAACAATTTAGGAGATCAAAGTATTTTTCCACTTTTATTAGTTTAAATTTGAATTGAAATCAATTAATTTATTAAATAATTTTAACGCACCATCGTTGAATTTTTCGCAACTCGACAAACCGATCCACACGGCGATCCACCGACAACTGAGACGACCTCGGTAGCGCCAATAAAACGTTTCGCTCATGTAAAATTATCAACGCGAGGCGCGTTGTGAAATTCAGAGAACACATTGTTTTTATACCCTCTAACTTATCATGTATGGGGTATATAGGTTGTTCAGGTAACGTCTAAAGTTTTCATAAGACTTTGTTAAGGTCAGCTGTTTGAACTACCTTATGTTGGGATTGGCTAAGCAACTACAGATGCTTTAATTGGGTTGGTATGATCTGTCCGGAGAGAAAGATTGTCTGCAGGCCTTACACAGTGATTAAGCAGTGATTTCTAATCAGAATCGAACATTGTGGTCTCATTAGCCACACAATTTATCGAACTCAGTTTTGTGCCAAATCTTAAATAGTCTCCGAAAATCTAGGCCAGGTGAATACAGCGAAAAGGCAATGCCGACTAGGTAGTTTGTGTAGCTTATAGAAACTAAAGACTCTTCTATGGCTTATAAAATATCTGTGGTAGATACCTAAACTATCTATTACCGAAACTGATAACAGCACACTTGTTATCTAAAATATTTAAATAGCTGAACTATAAATAAATTGATTAGTTTTAGACAATTACAGCGTAGCGAATAGTGGTCAACGAAATAAATACCAGCTTTTTGTTTTGTTTTGTTTTGTTTTGTTTTCTAAAAGGCAAACGAAGCGTGTTATCAGCCACGTTTGGGGTTACCGCAAGATTGATGGGACAAATGATCACCTTAGCTTAAAATATGATTTGCATAGGTGAAGTGTTTGTTCAGAATGAATAACCCTTACTTGTGCAATGACTTACCCAGCGCGATTAGGCCAAGGCCCAGCGCGATCACATCGATCTAATAGATCTAATATCTTCAACGTGCTAAAGATAGCACGTCCACAGAAGTTGAAAAACCTGTTCTAGTGCTTCTTAGCCTTGAGTGTGGTATTTTTTACAGATTTTCCCTTGCGGCAAACATAGATAAGAGCCACAATGGGCAGCAGAATAATAGCCAGTACAAGTCCGATGATGTCCAGTAAGTAGAACTGATACCAGGTTAAATCCAAGCTAGAGGAGACCATGTGTGGTGCACCGCGATGCTCTATAACATAATTGATCCAGTACATTGCCGTGTCCATTCCACTTTGGGGACGATCGCGGAACACGCGAGAAGCACGCTTCATGTTGTCCATATACTTGGGATTCTCGAGCAGCTGTGTCAGGGAAAAGTACAGTTCTTCTTCTGTTACTGTGCGGTAATCCACTCCCAGAGTGAAGCCCGCTGCCACGCCCTTTCTAACATTCAGATACTGATCAGCATATACTGGCATACCCAATACAGGGACGCCGTGATAAACAGCCTCTTGAGTACTGAAGAGACCGCCGTGCGAGATGAAGACTTTCACATTTGGATGTGCTAGAATATCGTTCTGGGGCATCCATTTCTGAACCTTGACATTGGGTGGTAGATTGGGTAGTTTGTCGTCCTCAAACTTCCACAAAATGCGTTGTTTTAACTTTCGGAACACGTTCAGGAATATCTTCAGCTTTTTGGGGGGTAGTTCTGCGCTTCGCACCTGAGTTCCTATTCGAAAAAGTTCCACTTTAAGTTCAAGAAACAAGGTGAGTACTCTTAGTACTTACCCAAACTGAAGTAGATAGCTCCGTCCTTGGCGTCATCCAAGAACTTTTGCAAGTCCTGGGGCAGTGGTTGGGGGGCACAATGTGAAGGCCTCCCACTTGAATCATGTTGAATGACATTGGCTTAGGTCGTTCAAGAGGCATGTAATTGTTCAAGAAAATCGCAGAAATATTGCGCTCCAATTGCTTCATGGTTGGTAGGTTATCGAAGTCCTTGGCGAAGTGTTTTCTTAGGATGGCATCCTGCGCGGGGTAGTACCAGAAGGCGCGCATCAGATCCTCGGTCAACGAGATATAGACATTGTCGATGCGCTCCATAAAGCTCATGCGATCCGTGTAGGGTTTCCATCCGTGGGGCACATAGGACCAGGGAGTGACAATGCCCACCAAAGGACTCAGATAGTTTGCGGATTCAAAGGTTAACATTGTGACAACGGGTATCTTGTATAAATGGCCCAGGAAGAGAGCACCCTCATTGAAGAATTGCTCGGCCAAGAGGAGATCGTATTTTCCTTCTTTGTCCTTGGCATGGATAAGCTCAAGCACCTCAGGTTGCTCGAATGCGAAGTCAGTGCTCTCTAAGCCCATGACGCAATACATTTCCACAAATTTCCTTGTAGAAACATCCGTCATTTCCAAGACGCTCTTGACATTTGTTACCTTGAGTACTGCGGAAAATAAGTAATAGCTTAATATAACGTAATATTATATAAATAACTTTTTTCACATACGTGAGGGCCAGATGTTTTGTTGCGGTATCAGAATTTCTGTGTAATTAGCGCCCAGGTTTTCCTTGGCCAGCGTGTAGGGTGTGACAAAGGTCACCTCATGGCCACGCTTTACAAGTTCCCTGATGACGGCATTGGTCATCATGAAATGACTCTTGCCTGGAAAGAAAAAGGGTGCCAGGATGCGATACCCCACTGAGATCTCCAGATGCTGCATCGCCAGCAGGCCGAGCAGCAGAAACTTCCACGCGCCATTCACTTGCTGTAACACACATAAATGGAAAAAAGTGTTATCTGCTTGTTATCTCTGTTACGCAAAGTATAAAAATTTTCCTATAACTTGACAAACATAACTAGAAACACGTGTGCAAATGTGTGAAATTTAATTGTTTTTATTTTTTTTAATGTTTAACGATCTTTAAACGGTTTCATTTAGTGGCCAACAATGTTAGATTCCTTTCCACTTTTATTAGTTTCACTTAGAATTTAAATTAGTTTATTAATTTCATTTTTTTCACACACCATCGTTAATTTTTTTACAGCTCGACAACCGATCCACACGGCGATCGCACGACAACTGAGATGAACCCCGTGGGGGCTCTTTTATACCCACTTTCTTATCATGTACGGGGTACATAGGTTGTATTGGTAACGTGTGAAGTTTCGATAAGAGTTTGATAGAGTCAATTTATTATATAACTTTTATAAGGATATTATTGGTAACTACCAAGGCTGGGGCTATTATTTATGATTAGGTATTAATTTCAATGCCTTAGGGTATCCTATCTAAGCACATCATCATCTCAAGCAGTGACCTCTGAACAGCATCGAACATTCTCGTTATAGTAAGGTTTCATGATTTCGTGCAAACATTAAATAGACTTTGATTGGACGCTAGGCAAGCTAAATAAAACGAAAAGGCTATGCCGATTTGGCAGTTTGTAGAGCTCTGAATCTTCTAGGGTTTATTAAATGTATATAGAAGATTGTTACATTGTGTTTGGAGAGTTAACGGTTTCTGAAGCTAAAAACAACATACTTATTATCCAAAACACGCTTATAGCTAAAATATACGTGCCTTTCAAAGCTTATACTAAATTGCAGGGTAGAAAGTAAGTGATCATTATAAAAAATACCAGTTTTTTGTTTTATTTTGGTTTCGTTTTTTATTGATGACTTGCTTTTTTTTAGAAATAAGTCTATCAGCTGTTCAAAGCAGATGTGTTTTAAATTCTTAAAGGCAAGCGAAGCCTTCACAAACACGTTTGATCACTTGTGACTGTGATTTGCATTTGTAAGGTGTGTCTTAGAAAAGAGTAAAGCGATAAAGGCGAAGGCAATTTTTTGTGCTGATAGACCTTATCGCTTCAACATGCTAAAGTAAATACTTCACCGAAGGTCAACAACCCATTCTAGTTTTTCTTAGCTTTAGGTTTGGGAGCTTTCGTGGATTTCCCCTTGCGGCAAACAAAGATAAGGGCCACAATGGGCAGCAGAATGATAGCAAGCAGAAGTCCGATTATGTCCAGTGAGTAGAATTGATACCAGGTTAAGTCCAAGCTGGAGGAAACCATGTGTGGTGCTCCGCGATGCTCGACAACATAATCGATCCAAAACATCGCCGTGTCCATCGCGTCGAGGGGTCGATGGCGGAATATGTGAGAGGAGCGCTTCATGTTGTCTCTATACTTTGGATTCTCAAGCAGCTCCGTCAGGGAGTAGCTCAACTCCTCTTCTGTGACTGTGCGGTAATTCACCGCCAGAGCAAAGCCCGCCGTCTTGCCCTTCTTAATATTAAGATTCTGATCGGCAAAGATGGGCATGCCCAATACGGGAACGCCGTGATAAACAGCCTCTTGAGTGCCGAAGAGACCGCCGTGCGAGATAAAGATCTTCACGTTTGGATGGGCCAGAATATCGTTCTGGGGCATCCACTTGCGGACCTGGACATTAGGTGGCAGATTGGGTAGTTTGTCGTCCTCGAACTTCCACAGAACGCGCTGTTTCAACTTTCGGAATACGTTGAGGAATATCTTTAGCTTCTCGGGAGGCAAATCCGCACTGCGGACCTGGGACCCTTTAGAGAAATAAGGTATCTTAGAAGACTAAAGAACAGAATAAGGACTTTTTAAACCTACCTAGACTGAAGTAGATGGCTCCGTGCTTGGCCTCGTCTAAGAATTGTTGCAAGTCCTTAGGCAGTGCTTGTGGGGGCTGAATGTGAAGGCCTCCCACGGGAATCATGTTGAATGAGTTTGGCCTGGGTTGCACCAGGGGCATGTAGGTGTTTAGGAGAATAGCTGAGATATTGCGCTCCAATTGCTTGATGGTTGGAAGGTTATCGAAGTCCTTGGCGAAATGCTTCTGTATGATATCATTCTGGGCAGGGTAGTACCAGAAGAAACGGAGCAGTTCCTCGTACAACGAGATGTAGGCACTGTCAATGCGCTCTATGAAGGTCATGCGGTCCGTGTAGGGTTTCCATCCATGGGCCACATAGGACCAGGGAGTGACAATGCCCACCAAGGGGCTCAGGTAGTTTGCGAAGCCGAAGGTGGCCATTGTAACGATTGGTATCTTATATAAATGTCCAAGGAAGAGAGCACCTTCATTGAAGAATTGCTCGGCCAGGAGGAGATCGTATTTTCCTTCTTTATCTTTGGCATGGATAAGCTCCAGCACCTCTGGTTGCTTGAATGCGAAGTCAGTGGTATCCAGTCCCATGACATAAGCAATTTGAATAAACGTCGGCGTAGGCACATCTGTCATGTCTAGCACGCTCTTGGCGCCTGTCATTTTCAGTGCTAAAAGGAATAAAGGTTAGTTAACCATACCGTTATTTATGAATCACAACATTGACTCACCTGACGGCCATAGATCAAATGGCGGTATCAGCACTTCAGTGTAATTTGCACCCAGGTTCTCCTTGGCCAGCGAGAAGGGGGTAATAAAAGTCACCTCATGGCCACGCTTTACAAGTTCCCTGATGACGGCATTGGTCATCATGAAGTGACTCTTGGCGGGAAAGAAAAAGGGTGCCAGAATACGGTACCCCGCTGAAATCTCCAGCTGCTGCAGAGCTATCAGACTCAGTAAGAGGAACTTCCACGCACTGTTTACTTGCTGTAGGTCAAGTTGAATGAAAAACGTGTTATCTCTATGCGACGCCAATTCGTTATCTTATTGTATTGTGTATTGTGTTTGTTTCTTAATCTAATCTATTATCAGTCTACCAGTTTTGAGCACTATTAGTTTCACCACATAACATAAATGCATAGAATAATCTAGAGTTCTAAGACGCAGGACCTCAATTTATATTATTTTCTGTTGCGAAAAACAGAACCTGTCTAGTTTAGCAATATATGTGGAGGAATAATACTAAAGTTGATATATGTTTTTTAGGCTCTTCGCTTAACGGATCAAAAAGTTAGTTTATCATTTTTTTTAGGTGTTTTTTAAAATCTTTAATATTTTTTAAAAATTCCTTTTTCCCTTTTAGTACTTTTCCGCATTTACTAAAATTATTTGAAACCCTTTTCGTTTAATGTTACGCACCATTTTTAATTTTGAACAACACGATTCGCACGACGATTCAGCGATAACTGAGGCGAAACCGGTAGCACCCTGCAAGCTTATAAGGGCGAGAGATGTTTTGAAATTCGACGAGTGTATTGTTGATATACCCTTCAGATTGGGTGTATTAGTAATGTTTTTCAGTTGTGATAAGCGAAATGTAATTGAAGCAGGACTTTCAATGGATATGCTTATACTTACACATGTTTATCAGTTACACAGATGTTCAGTACTTGTGTAATTTTTCAACATGCATTATTCATCTACATGCATTAATCAGTTTCGAACATTCTAGGCTTATTAGGTTAATGGCTTATTTGATATAATTACCTAAAGATGTCGTGACAAACTCTATGGAAAGAAGACTATAACCATTTCTTCGCCATTTACAGGGTAGCGACTAGTCGACTTATCAAATGAATACACATTCTTTAGCTATGATTTGATTGCTTTTATTCATGACTTGCAAGTCTCGAGAAATTAGTGAATTGCTCATTCAACGCAGACGGTCTGTAAGTTCTGACGACGCGTGTTATCGGTCACATTGAGATGCCGACGAGATTGATGCGATTCGCATGGATTAGGTGTTTGTTAGTCAAGAACTTTAATCAGCGCTAGTGCGTTTTACTTTTGCGATGTCGCTTGCCGCTGCCTAGGAGCAGACGCAGCGCGAGCAGGAGGAACAGCCCAACAAGGGCAACGAGCGCGATCACGTCCAGCAGATAGAACTGATACCACTGGAGATCCAGTCCAGCCAAGCGCATGTGCGGTGCACCCTTGTGCCGGATGACGTACTCGATCCAGTAGAGGGCGCTCTTGCGTGGCTCGAGCGGGCGATCGCGGAAGATGCGCGAAACGCGCTGCACATTCTCCGTGTAGCTGGAATTATTGATGAGCTGCAACAGGGAGTGACGCAGCAGCTTCTCTGTGATGGACTGGAAGTGCAGGCTGATGGCGTAGCCACCTAGCACAGCCTTGTTCATGTTCAGATGCTGCAAGGAAGGAGAGAGTTCAGACAGAATTCCAGCTGAGGTTAAGCTGAGCTACCCCACCTGGTCACAGTAGAAGGGTATACCCAGCATGGGCACCCCATAATGTACACCCTCCTGCGTGCCAAATAAACCGCCGTGCGTGATGAAAGCCTTCACGTTCCGATGCGCCAATATGTCCGCCTGGGGCAACCATTTGCGTATCATCACATTCGGCGGCAGTTGGCCAATCGATTCGTCCTCGAATTTCCATAGCACACGCTGCTTCAGTGAGCCAAAGACGCGCAGGAAGAGGCGCAACATCTCTGGGGGCATCTCCTTGCTCTGCACATTGCTGCCTGCGGGGAGAAACAAGAGAGACAGAGAGAGAGAGAGAGAGAGGGGGAGATTCGTACGCCGCATCGCACTGGGCGCATCTGCCCACTTACCCAGACTGAAGAAGATGGCGCCATCTGTTGCCGCGTCAAGGAAACTCTGCATATCCCCGGGCAACGGCTTGGGCGGATAGATATGCATGCCACCCACCGGCACCATGGAGTCCACAGTGGGACGTGCCGTCGTCAGTGGCGCGTGACTGTTCAGCAGCATCACCGAGATTTGTCGTTCCATCTGCCAGACCCTTTGGCACCTTAGCTGCAAATGCGCACCCAGAGTTAGTGAGGGAACTCCCCAGAGATAAGGTTTCTTGCGCAGACTTACCCAGCACCTTGCCGAAATACTGCTCCGTGATGCCATCCATTTTGGGAAAGTAGTTGTAGTAGCGATCCAGATCCTCGTAGAGCGATTCGTAGGAGTTCTTCACGCGTTCCATGAAGGACATGCGATCGGTGAATGGCATGAAACCATGTGGCACAAAGGACCAGGGTGTGATCAGACCCATCATTTGACTCATGTGATTCTCATAGCCCAGTGTGCTGGTGGTCACAATGGGCACCTTGTACTTGTGCGCCAAGGCAAGGAAGGCCTCCTGGTAAAACTGCTCGGCAAGCAGTAGATCAAAGACACCCTCCGTCTGCTTGGCATTGATCAAAGCCTGCACCTTGGGCTGACGCAGTGCATGCTCCGTGGTCTTTAGGCCAATTATCTCGAGCATCTTAAGGAAGTCGTGGTTTTTCATGCGCGTCAGATCGAACAGATGCTGCACACCAAAGTTTTGCTTCACTAGGGGAATGAAAGAGTACTGACTTTAAAGCATATAAAGAATATAGCTCAGACTTACCATCGTGCCAGAAATCGTAGACTGGTTCTATCAACACCTCCGTGTAGTTGCTGCCCAGCTTCTGCGATGCCAGCGAGAAGGCCGCCACCATGGTGACCTGATGCCCATTCTCGACCAGCTCCCTGATCAGCGCCGTGTGCATCATGTAGTGACTCTTGCCTGGCCAAAGCTCGAGCGGATTAGCAGGCATAGGAGGTAGAGCTATGGTTTCTACTGCTTACCTGGAAACGCATAGATGGCCAATATCTTGGCCCCTGCCGCAGGCTGCAGCGTCGGCAGCGCTGCCAGTAGCCACAGGCAAAAGCCAAACGAAATGAATCTCATTGCGAATGTCAAGTGAATGAACGACTTGTGAATCGAATCGAGTCTCTCTCTTTCTCTATCTATGTGAATGGGTTGTCAATTCAGCCAGTTGCATTCAATTTAATTTAGTTTTCCACTCGATTGCAAATGTAAAGTAAAAATTCTAATGCGCAATTTCTCATCTCCGCCTGGGGGACGGACACTATTTTTTTTAAATTTTTTGCCGACTCGCAGTGACTTGACCGAAAATCCCTGGTTTGTCGACTTGTTTCTCAGACCAATTAAATTGTCATTAGAAACACGCACCCCAGCAATTCCCAGCGATCCAAAACAATCCGAGATGAGCTCAGCTTCCGTTGCTCTTGCCTTTAATACTGAGCTCTCGTCTCCAGTTTACACAGTGCACACTACAATTTTATACCTCTAGACGAGCAAATGTTTGCTCTAAGATAGTGTAATGCACAGCAGAGGCAGCACGAGAGATGGCGAGAGAGACAGAGAGAAGTTGGGAGAGAAGGCTTGGGAAGAGAGAATGACCAAACGATTTGCGTTTGTTTATGATTTCGACAGCAGCACGAGTTTGATGGATTGAATGAATATATTGATTGAGTAAGTGAATGAATGAACCCAAAGTTCATATACCATCTGTAAAGACCCGTGAATCAATTACACAACAACAGCTGTCAAAGTTATGGTAATTAGTTGTGTGTATAGCAAGGGTTATCGTGATATATGGGTAGTGTATATGGAACAGACTGACCCATAAAGAGGTAGAGATGGTGTGTTTTAGTCTTCTAGTAATGGAAAAATAGTAAGTTTTATTTAGCTTTAGCCATAAGCGTTAAAAATAAAACTTTAGACAAGCTTTGTTTATTAAAATTTATTTTAGATACTGCATGAGAAAGGGAATAGTACTTAAGGATTTAGTTAGGGTTTTCTGCATTTCTTGATTTACTAGAAATTCAAACAGACTCAATACAGTGCCTGTTGTTTATATAGTGAATCCCATACCTGCAGCTTTTCATACTCGGGTAGATCGATGATCTCAACCGTATTGCTAATGTTGATAACCCGCTGTGGTTCTTCCTTCGTTGATGGCTTCCATTGCAGTTGAGAAATTTCCCGACAGTTAGGATCGGAAGACGCTGCGAAAGCCGTCCATATGTCTACCATCCTGCGAATGGTAACATATTCCTCCGAATCTTTATCTAGTTTCCAAGAAAGTGAATTACGAAACAAATAGGTTAACTCCTCTGCATGTGGTACACCAGACTTGATGTCATCCCCACAGAACTTCTTACGCTTGAGGGCGAAATCGGGTGAATCAAAGTCGAAACGGTAGTAATATGTAGGAGCCTTTGCATAGGCCAAGCGGGCCAGGAGAGTGCGATGGGTGCCATGCCAGAAGATCTTGTAGGAGTACAGCTGAGCAATGAAGAATATTTGTGAAGACAGACCGTGCAACTGATACTATATTAACTCTACTCACGTCCAAAAAGTTCATTAGATACTCTGAGCTGGGAACTGCATCTCCAAAATGCAATTTGATCAGTCGTTCACTGTATTCCAAAATCTGCTGCTCTGTATTAATCTCTCGTATTTCAGGTGGTGTCACTCGTATGGGATCCTGCAATAGAGTATCCATAGCCTTGGGATTGGCCTTCACACCGCGATACTCGCATAGTCCCTCGAAAGAGACACCGCCTAGGAGGACAGGTAGCTCATTGGACCACGCACTACGCACCATCTCCAGTTGCGACTTGGGTACAACACAATCGGACATCTCATAGGGCTCGACAGTTGCTCCAAAAGCCCAAGTCCTGTCCTTGCGACGGTCCTCGATAGTGATTATGTTATAGTCCAATAGCTGTCGCGATGGCACTCCCCGCAAGAACTCTAGTACTTGGCGATCGATGTTCTCTCCCTGGTAGCCGTGCACCTTGGCCAGTCGATAGGCAAAGTCATCGGGTGACGAATCCGCCCAGTAGCTAAGAAGTGTTCCCGACATGAGAATCGCCTTGTGAAAGAGTCCTCGCGTCTGCTCTGTGCACATCATATAGTGGGTACAGCAACCACCTACGCTATCTCCAAATATGGTTATATTCTCATTGTCGCCGTTGAAGTAAGAAATGTATTTCTTAACCCACTTCAGAGCGAGCACTTGATCCTTAAGACCCGCGTTACCGGGAACTTCCAGGCTGGGATCACTGAGGCTAAGGAAACATTAAGAAATTAGACAAATCTATTGTAAATCTTTTCAAAGGTTTTTTAGTTCATGTGTGTCCTTGCATGCTAAATCTTATCACCCTAATTACTGATAAGAGAGTTGTTTCTTATATTAAAACATCTCAAGAAGCGATAATAAATAAAAGAACTCACCAAGGCAATCCAGACGATAGTTAAACGTAACCAGAATTACATCCTTGGCCATCAAATAGTCTGGTCCAAAGAGCTTTGGGCTGGCTTCACCGGAAGTGAATGCGCCTCCGTAAATGTAGACCATAACCGGTAGGGGTTTCTCCGATTCAAGCTAAATTTAAAGCGTGCTCGGTTAACATATCAATCAATCGCAGTCACCATAGTTGGTCACCTTTTTGGTATACACATTCAAGTTGAGGCAATCTTCATTGCCCACTATCTCTCCAGTTGGCTGGAACTTCTGCACGGGTTTCTCCCCATAATGTGTGCAATCCAACACTCCCCCCCAACCATCGGCACGCTGTGGGGCTTTGAAACGCAACTCCCCCACGGGAGGTTTACCAAACGGCAATCCCTCAAAACTGAAGTATTCATCGTCGTAGAGCCCGCGTCGCTTTTCTCCCTTAACCCGACCCAAAGGCAGGGATATTTCAACGGTCTCCAAACTACACAACGTTGGGTTTAAAGTAAGATTTTTATATGATCAGCCAAGTTATTTACCTCGCAGACATCACACCTAATAATCAACTGCTCAGAACGTGGGTTTCGCACCAACTAAACACCCAAAATAATGTCGCTAAAGTTTAATCTTAACTTTAATAATACTATAACTTGTTTGATAAGAAGTAAGCGTGGCCAAGAATTACTTTGTCAACTATAGCGGGAGGCGGGGACATCTTAAATAACCCAGTTAGGCCTCAGAGTCTATCTGGTTAACAGTCGCAGTGGCAGCAGATATGATGCTCGTGTTTGAGCTTAAAGGTGTCATAAAAAATATGGAAAAAAGTTCACACATTCCACACATAATCCGTATACACTTCCCTCAGTGCCCCAAAACAGAAACTTCCCCAACTCATTATTCATATTTCCAATGCTTTTTTATTGTGTGTTCAATTCGTATTCCTTGTTAATGCTAGGAGTAGTAAGTGGTAGGCGGTTTAGGCGATTATACATTACATATACATATACAATACACATACATATTTAGGCATATTGTAGGCGGTACTATATATAGCATAGCATATATAAACTAACATACTAGTATATATGTTACTATGTAGTCGGTATTCACTAAGTTCGGTGTGAGTCGACGATATAACGAAGCAGCTGTCACTCCCCTCTAGGCTCTAACTGTACATCATAATCAGCATAATATATAATATAATAATTATTATCAATTAGCAATTATCAATTAACAATTAGCGTTAAATTAGAATTAGACGATTTTCGATAACGATCACATTCGATTCTTGTATCTTGTTTTATAAAATGTTCTTGCAAGTTTGATTTCAATTTCGTTTTCAGTTTAAGCAATTGAAGAAGCTCGTAAATCGATTTGTGGCAAGCTGTGTGGAAGGCAGAGGGGGTGGCGAGGGATGGGGGTGCATATTGCTTAAGTTATTAGTCTAGGCCTTAAACTAAAGGGAAGGGGGGAGGGGGGACGTGGCTTAAGTGAATTCAATTTATTGTACGTCTGCCGCAAAATGTTGCACATGCGAAGCTGTGTTGCACACACGAATAACGCCATATGGAGCAGCATATGGAAGTGTGTGCGGGGGTGTGTGTGTGTGGGGGGGGTGTGTGTGCGGGGGTTGTGCGTCTGGTTTCCTTCGTGTGGCTTTTCAAACAAAAAGTAAACAGGAAAGAAAAAAATCATGAGCCATGATAAATAATGTCAGCTCATAACTAATACGCCACGTGGCACGTGCTCAGAATATGCCTGCGCCGGCAGAGCAACTCAGATAAACTTGGATATGTAACGCTTCTGGATGAGTCGACCGGCCTTCCTCTTCAGGATGGTGAAGCGTATTAACTGCTAATCGCTGAAATGCGGCGACTGCGGCGGCACGCGTGGATAGAGCTGCAGGAGAGAACGAGATGAATCATAATTAGCCACATTCATTAGGAGCAGCTGCTGCTGCTGCTGCGCCACTTACTCCAAGCAGATTGCGTGGCACGTAGCCCTCATCGCCGGCAGCGTTGCGTGCCCACCACCATTCGTTCTCGGCATCGTCGCCCTTGCGCAGCACGATCAGCGGCTCATTGACATGGAAGCTTAGCTCGTCGCTGTTCTGCGCCTCGTAAGAGAAGACAGCATAGACATCCCCGTTGTGCAGAATGCCCAGCTTCTCCTGTATGCCTGCAGGGCGAGATAAGATGTTACTAAGCCCTTTCAACTAATTTGCTGCCACAACTTACTGTACAAATACTCGGAGCAGCCATCGAAGCCCTCCTCGTCCTCCTCGCACTTCTCCGCGGGCGTCTCATGGTCCGACAATGTGGAGGCAAACAGGCAGGCGCCGCTCTCCACCAGAAACTTGACCATGTTGAGATTATTGCAGCTAGCGGCGCAATGCAGCGGCGTCCAGCCATCGGAATCCTGTGCGTTAACATCGCAGCCAAATTGCACCAGGAATCTGCAAGGAATTAAAGGGGAGAAGTTAGTGGTAGCTTAGGATTGGATGCACACTTCCTGGACTCACTTGACTATGTCAAAGTGCCCGGCACAGATGGCATTATGCAGCGCTGTGATGCCCTCATCGTTGGCCGCGCTGGGATTGGCCACCTGCATCGCTGTCTTCTTCACCAGCTCCAGTTCACCCTCCAAGCTGGCATCGAGTAGCAGAGCCAGCGGATCGAAGCTCACACGACGTGCCAGCTTAGGCTTGCCACTGCCAATGGAGGCGCGTTCCTTGATGTTGCTGCTGCCTCCGCTGCTGCTGCTGCTCGTGTTGTTGGCGCTCGTCTCCGGCTGCGCACTCATGCGATCCGTTTCGTCCACGCTGGAGCTGCTCTGCGAGTTGCTGTTGGGCGAGTGCTGTGGTGAGTCCGGCACGGGAACGACAGAGCGTCGCTCTGGCTGCCGCATTGGCTCCTTTAGCTCCGGTTTGCGTGCCAGCAGTTGCTGCTGGGCAGGCTTAGCCACGCCCCCAGCGCCGCTGGGTGTTGCCTTCAGTCGCGGTGGCTGCTCGAACATCGGCTGCTTGCGTATGGTCAGCGGCTTCGCCTTGATGGGCAGATTATCATTGATGTTCAGCGACTGCAGCCCAAAGCTGGCGGGGATCTGCATCTGCGATTGCGTGGGAGCCTGTGCCTGAGCCTGGGAGGGCACTGGAGCTGGAGCTGATGCTGCCGTTTCGCTGCTCTGTTCTGTGGGCGACATTTTGCTGGGTTTGGGCGGCAGCGCAGGACGTGGATCTGCCTGTGCGTTGACCATGTTGGGCGCCACGCGATTCACTTTGGGGCTGTAGGTGATCATTTTGGGTATGGCGCTGCCAGCTCCTCCACTGACCGTGGTCGGTGCCACGCTGCTGATGGGCTTGCGCGGCGGCACCGCCAGATTGCCCACCTGCACTTGCAGTGGCTTCGTCGAGGAGGAGGTGGACGTGGATGAGGGAGCGAGATTGGACACGGCCATGGCAACCGATTTGCTGACCGCACCCAGTGGCATGCTGTGCACCGTCAGCTGCTGCTGCGTGTTGCGCTCTGAGAGCGTTTCGCTGGTCACGGATATCTCGTTCTTCTTAGCTCCAGGCTGCTGCTGCTGCTGCTGTGCCTCCTTCTGCAGCTTTCCAAGCAGCCCCGCGCTGCTGCTAGAGATGCTCTTGGGTATTTTGGAGACGGCGGCGGGGGGACTGGCAGCAACAGTTGCTGTTGCTGTGGGCGCTGTTGCTGCTGTCGCTGCTTCTGCTGCTGCTGCTGCTGCGGCTGCTGCTGCCGCCGCCGCCGCTGCTGCAGCTGCCTCTCGATCGCGCTTCTTGGGTCCCACCTCGGCATAGATATGCGTGGTGCTGTCCATTGCCTCCGTCTGCGCCTGCTTGCGCAGCTCCGCCTCCGACTTGGACTTGTTGTTGCTGCTGCTGTTGCTGTTGGCTGCCGTCAGCAACTTCTTGGCCAGCTTGGACTCATCGCTCTCGCTGCTGCCACCGCTGCTGATCTTCACGTGGCTGTGGCTCAGATCCTGAATGAGTTGATTCTGCTGATTCGTATTCGCAGTTGCTGCAGCATGTTTCAACATGTTGTTGCTGTTGTTGCTGCTGTTGTTGTTGCCACTGTTGCCGGCGCTGAGATAGCTCGCTGTGGTGGTGATGGTGGACTTCTGTGGCGTGTGTATAAAGGGTTCCACGGCGGCCACATTGACGCTGCCACGCGCTATGGCACGCTCGGCCGCGCGTCCGGCTGCAGCGGCAGCTGCTGCTGCTGCCAACTGATTGACCTGCTTCTGCAACAGTTGCTGCTTGAGCGCGGCCACGCCTCCATGCTTGGGCGGCACTGACTGTCGTTGTTGCTGTTGCTGCTGCTGCTGCTGTTGTTGTGCTGCAGCTGCTGCCGCCAGCAACTGTGCGGATTGTACATGCAACTGTTGCTGTTGCTGCTGTTGCTGTTGTTGCTGTTGCTGCTGTTGTGCTGCCACTTGTTGTTGTTGCTGCTGCTGCTGCTGTTGTTGTTGCTGCTGCTGCTGCTGATGCGTATTGGCCTGCTTCTTGCGCTGCAGTCGCGTCTGCAGCTCGTAAATCCGTTGATCCACCGAACGCAACTCAGCCTGACGCTGCTGCAGTGCCTCACGTTGCATGTGCAGACGCGCATCCTGCTGCAGCGACAACTGATTGCGATACTGCATAAGCCGGAGATAGAAACGGAAACGGAAATGCTTTATCAACTCCTGAAAGGGGGGCAGGCAGAAGGGGAAGGGAAGGAGCGGATTCACTTACCATCAGCTCGCGGCGCAGCTTCTCCAGCTCCCGCGAGGCTTGCGGCGGCAGCGCTTGTGTGGCGCCATTGCCCGCTGCGGCCAACAAATTGACCGGACAACGTCGGTCACGTCGCAGTTCCTCCAGCTGGCGCGTCAGTGCCTCCACCTTGGCCACGGCCAGACTGAGCTCCTTTTCCTTTTCGCTGAAGAGCGCACGAATCGAGTCCAAGTCATTGCCTGAGCACAAAAGTTAAACGGATTACGGATTAGTTGACATAACTGACAAATGGAAGGAACTGTTGAGCCCCCATCCCTCCATTCCCCCTCTCTCTCTTCTGCAAATCCAAAATGAGATTAAGCGACTAATTGAAATACAGGTAAGCGCACAGACAGAAGGCGCAGACTGCAGAAAGGAAGTGCAGGTCACAAAGAGTTGAAGAAGAGAACAGAAGGAATCTAACAGAATAGTTGGAAGCAAATAGAAGGCACGGACTCACAATCAGATTATATGGCAAACTAGATAGTTGAGCTTAAAGAAAACTAAAAGCAGCGAAGTAGACCTGGCGTAACTTAGGGGTCTAGCTCAACCCTGGACGTTTAAGGACATTGGAGAAGCGCCTTAAAGTTGGAATACTAAGCAGAGTGCAGAGACGATTAGACTAACGATAGACTATGCCATAAAAGCAGGGATTAAGGAAGAAGAAAACCGAAGGTTGCAACAAGGATTCCGCTAAGATAATGCAGCAGTGCAAAGAGGAAAGGGAAACTGTAATTGAACAAAAAGTAAAGACAATCTCATTTAACATATAACAAGCAGTAAGCTAAAGACTTGAGTGCAGAGTAAAGAGAAAATTGTCAGTGGAAACTGCAGACAGGACTTAAGCAAAGGCAACGAAAGAAAGACCAAAGCTGTAAAGTAACTAAAAAGTGAAAGGTAAATATGTTAAAGAGGCGTCGTAAAGAGGGTAAGGAAACTAGCGACAGCTTTGGGGGCACAGACACGCATTTCCCTCTCCCCCTTCTCTAATTGTAGCTGCAACTAATGAGCAAGGACACACGCATCCCTAATCAAAATGTTATGTCACACAGCAGTGCCCCTACCCCCTCTTCCCCCCATCCCTCCTTGATTCAAGAACTTTTCGGTGCGCAACCCTTTTGCATATGATTACCATTAACCGTTAGCTTTGGCGAAATATCTCTGCAAATTCGCTCGTCATAAGGACGGTCGGACAACGCATTCCATGCCACACATGCCACATGCCGCATGCCACATGCTGTGGCCGCCGTCTGAACTAATTATCGCCCCGACAAGGCGCAACTGAAACCTCATTAACATAACGCTCCCACCCCAACACCCTCATGCTCCTCGGCAACTGGCCAAGTGTGCGTGCGTGTGTGTGTGTGTGTGAGGTGGCATAAATCGCCAATGCCGGCGCCATCAATGGGGTATGGCACCAGCGACATCTTTGCCGGGCAGACACCCACGCACGGGCAATCATAAAGGACAACAAAGTGCCACACATACATAAATTAAAGTCATACACACACACACACACACACGCATACGCGCACACTCTGCTGAGGTGGCGCCACTCAACACGGTTTTAACACATGTTAATCCCGGTCTGCCTCGCATCCTCATCCTCACCCCGTCGTCGCGTGTGTGCATGCGGTGCTTAACTCAATTGGACTCATCTTCCCTAGACACGCTGCACTTGTTACCTAATACCCTCTCCCCTTTCCCCGCAATCCCCCCCCCGGGCACTTACTCAGCGTTACATTGTAGGTCTTCTGCAGATCCACTTGACCCCGCAGCGCGCGCAGTCGACGCAACTTGGACTCCTGCGCCTCGACGCGCTCCCGCAGCCGACGCAGTCGTTCGCCCTCTGCGCTGGCCACCGCGCTGCGCACCTCCTGCGATTTGAGGAAGCGCAGCCGCTGCTCCTTTGTGGCCAGCAGCTGGTGCTGGCTGTCGATTTGCTGCTGCTGTCGCAGCGCCATCGCCCTCAGTTCGGCTGACGTCAGCCTGCTGGGCACCTGCATGTGTGTGTGCGAAAAGAGAGAGTGGGTGGGATTAGTGCGATTATATATAATGCGGAGAGGAGGGAAGTGTGTGTGGGTGTGTGTGTGCGAGTCAGCGCGTGTGTGTTGTGCGCGTCCGTGTGTACAGATCGTTAGAGATTCAGCTTAGGATAAGCCGCTCCAAGGTGTCATTGGCGCTATCGCCCTCGTCCACGTTCACGTCGTTGCTCGTGTTGTTGTCGTTGTCGATGTCCTTCTCCGTCGTGTCAAAGTGAAAATGAAATTTCCACAATTTATAAACGTTATCTGCAATCGTTACGTTTTCAACTCAACTTGTCAACATCTTCTCCCTTGGCCCCCAGCCTGAGACCAAGACCCAGAGCAGAGCCAGACCCGGCCCTGGTCACGGTCATGGGCCGTTGGCCACGTCGGGCCTCCTCCTCCTCCTCCAGCTGCTGCTGTCGTAAATCAAGTTATGTTTATGTGTGTGAAAAATGAAAGCTAATTTGCCACCTTTTTATTTCGGGTCTAGCGGAAAAGCCGAAAGAGCATAACAAAAGAGACGTTCGCATAAATAGATTAAACTTGCATCCCCAACTACCTTGTCGAAATAGAGAGCAGGCTGTGATTACTCCTGCGCCTCTGCCTCGGACTAAGGTGCAAATTATTGCTACACTGAGCGCAATCAAGATGGAAACTAGTCGGTATGGTTTACAGGGTATAAAAGAGCAAGTGTAGTTAAGATAATCATAAACTTAAAATAGAAATAAATACGAGTATGATAAGCTATGGGATCTCATCTTTCAATCTTAAGTGACATTTGAATATGGTCAACTTTAATTGGAACAACTTACATGATAACTTATAATTTATATTCTTTAATACATAACTTTATGCGCATTATTTATTCTTAAAAAAGATAATAACAATAAACTTAAAATATAAAAAAAATTATGCCATAAATTATTCACTTTCCCTCTGACTTTTAGGTATGTGAAACCATGTCTTCTTTTTTTTTCTTTTCAATTATAGAATTATCTATATATTTTTGAACATAACCTATATCAACTTTCACACTTTAGTTCCAGCCTTTAAGTATGCTACCTAGATAACTAAAATAGCCCAAAAGATTGTAAGAAAGTAAGTAAGATTTGAGCTTAGAAGTTTTTTTTTTTTTTTTTTTTTTTTTTTTTTTGTTTCATTAGGGATTAGCTTACATATATTCCTATAACCCAATGAGCATCTATACTTCTCCAAGACTACTTAGGATAATTATAAGTAGTTTCTGAGTATTAATAATAATTTAAGTGTATTTAAGTTCTTAATGGAATTGTCCGCCTTAAACGTCGGACAAGTCGGTTAAAATGCATGGTCAGTCTGTCGTTGTATCTGCTTGAAGAAGTTCTGTGAATCATTGTCTAAAAAAAGAGGTTTTATATGAACTTGGTATACAGAATATTATGTAGGCTATATAATATTCAGTCTGTCCCATATAAATTTCCTGACTAAGCTACTTTCTTAGTAGTTTATAGACTTAAAACGTTCTTCAACTAACTTTCCACTATTCTGCTGTATTCCTTCTTAAAGTTTCCTACTTGCTCACTGCATAGTTTATATGTTAGTTAGGCTACTTTGTTTAAGTAAGCTATATCATTTATCTAGTTCTCTCTCTCTCTCTCTTTCTAACTCACTCTAAACTGCCATAGTTATCGTCTGCACCATTTCTCAGCCAGTTTAAAGCAGTTGAAACTTTAAAGACCCAACACAAGTTTGTTTAAATTGACTTGCAGTTCTCACTTTCTCACTTTCTCACTTTTTCTCCCCCCATCTTGTTTGCTTGTCCGCCTCGATTTCTTTATCTCTCTTTCCCACCTTCGCTTCAATTGTTTTCTTGCAGTGTAATTGATGGCCGTGCAGTTTACTTACATTAAGCTTCGGCTCGGATGTCACAACTCGTGTGGGACTAGCAAAGCCATCGCCGCCGCCGCTGCTGTCACTGCTGCTGTTGCTGCTGCTGCCGCCGATGCCGCTGCTGCTGCTGGCAGCGCTGCCGCTGCTACCGAGTGACGCCCTCGAGGCGGGCATCATGGAGGCGGGCGGCATTTTGGGCAGATTCCCCGAGACGGGCCGGCAAACGCAGGTTAGCATCGTTGTGATTTCCTTAGTTGTTGTTGTTGTTGTTGACTTGGGTTTTTCTCTTAGTTTTCTAGAGTATTTTGGGTTGTGATTTTCGTTCACTTTGCGCTTGCGGAATTTGCCTGTAAAAAAGTGTCGCCTGTGCCTTGGCTTGTATCACTTTTTCGCCTTTGCTTTCGCTTTTCACTTCCGCTTCTCTTTCTTTCGTTTTATGATTTACTTAAAAATGCACTTGCAGTTGTAATATGCACGTGTGTGTGTGTGTGTGTGTGTGTGTCGGGCATGTGCAGCACATGTCCTTCGTTCTGCCTGCCGCGTCCTGCGACTTTTCGATATTGCAACTATTTTTGCATGTGACTCGCGTTGCTGCAGCTGCCGCAGCAAATTTGTTTTTATTGTTGCAGAAACGTGTAGCCATGACTTGAAGGCAGCCCCTGCCAGCTGTGGCACCCTGCCCACTCTCTCTCCGCCTCCCTTTCGTTGCCCTTGGAGCAGCACCCGCAGTCTGCGACCAGCTGCCTTCACTGTGTACTCGTTAATGGATTTTCAATTCACTGCCTGATTGAAAGCATACTTTCCACCAAGCCACTGCAGTGAGTGTGTCTCTGGTGTGTCTCTGCGTGTGTGGGTGTGCGTGCGTGGGTGTCTATAGTAGTGTTTGTCATGCGAGTGCCGGGTTGTCACTGGCAACGGGCAGCGTGACAACAACAGGCACTGCTCCACGGGGCGGCAGTCAGCGCCTCGTGGCACGACGACAACCATAACAATTAAGGCTATTCCCAGTTGAGGGCAGTGTAATGCAAGTAGCATGACTAGCCAAATACCCTGCAGGCAGACAGACGTCGTAAGTGTGCCCGGGAGTGTGATGTGGAGAGTTGCACATAGCTTGTGTTGTTTAGGGATTACTAAGCTGGCAGTGAACCGGTTCACAATAGAAAACAATGAGGTTCTTTGCAGTGCAGTTGGTCTCTGCATGAACAATGAGTGCAGGCTTGCATAAGTTGCTCAATAATGCCCAATCTGTTTGGTCAGAAATGATAACTAGGTTTTGGAGCAGTCTGCGAACCGGTTCAGCATAGAAAACAATGAAGTTTTTAAGGTAAAATTTGATTTCTGCAGTTTCTAAGCATCAAAGCATGAATGCAGGCTGGGTTCTTAAAATTCTCTGTTTATTTAACTGGAAAAGCTTAAGCTGCCATACATAGGCCCTGAACCGGTTCAGGTGATAAGAAAAGAATGGGGTTCTTTGCTTGAAACGCTTCTAAGCTTCTGGCAGCAAAAGAAGGCATCCCAAAATTCCAAATCAATTCATCTGTTCATGTGGTCTGTGAACCGGTTCACGACAGAACTGAACCCTAAGCTCGAGACCAGTAAAACCTTTCCAGCTTTAACTTCTGCTTCCATTTCTGCTCCAAATGCCGTTGAAAATGGTTCAGTTCCGTTGCCTTTTGCATTATGGAAATGTCAACGTTTCTCTTCACTCAACTTTGGCTTCCTTGGCTCATAAACATTTTTCTACTTTAGCTTTAGTTTTCATATGGATCGTTTCTAGAATCGGTTCGCTGCAAAAAACCTTTGGCCAAGTACAGTTAGGTTAACGGCAAAGTTGCGTGTACATAATCACTCGCACTTGCAGTGGTTCCCTGGTTCCACAGCTGGATTGGGTGGGGGCAAATAGAGCGGGTGCTGTAGGTGAAATGGGAAATACGACAAAGGCGAGCGGCCCACCATAAAAACGAGGGGAGGCATAGGCAGGCACACCCACATTCGCTCCCGGAAGGGAGGCAACTAAACACTGAGCAAACAACAAAATGTCGTCATGTTGGCAAATGGAAAATGAATGCGACTGCGAGCAGGCAGAGTGGATATCAAGAGGGGGGGGAGGGCGCTGAAAGCGGGAGTGGGCGGGGCAACTACAATGCTGCGCGACATGTCAACAGCTGCCAGCTGCCAGCTGCCGGCACACGACACGAGGCTGCACAATTGGGTCTGGTCACACTATGCCGGCATATTGATGGGCCGCACTCAGAGACCGAAAACCAGAAAGGAAATCAGCGTGGGCAGCACAGCGAAAGGGGGAGCGAAAGAGAGACAGAGAGAAAGAGAGAGAGAGAGCGAACTGAAATTGCATTTACAAGGCAGTTTGCCGGGGACAGAGCTCAATTTATGGCGCTTTTATGGCTAATATAAGGTCATATTGTATGTGCTCACACTCGTAAAAGCCAAGGGCAGGAGAAGCAGCAGCAGCAGAAGCAGCAGTCGAAGCGGAAGAGTCCACAGTGTAATAGATACAAATTTAACCTATATAGGGTATATACTCTGCTATGTATCTACGCTCATCTATATGCAGGCATAAAGCTCAGATTCGATTTGTCCTCTGTGATTGATTTGACTTTCGAGTGGACTCGCAATTTCTCTGTGGTGGGTCAACTTTTTCGACAGCTCTTGCGGTGTCACATCGAATTTCAATGGCCCAATGGGATACCCTGTTCCCCCTCTTTGACACTCTCTCCCCGCTGGCTGCACACAAAGTTGCCTCTTGGGTGAATTGAAAATTTTTGGTTTCGCATATTTTCCAATTAAGAAAGTTTGTCATAATAACTCGCTGGCATTTCGATCATGCAACAAGCTATGTGCCTCACATTCTTGCAACCATTTATGGCGCTGACAAGCACAAGGAAGCTACAACGACAGTGTGGGCGTGGCTAAAGGGGCGAAGCCGGGGGTCCCAAGTAAACTTTAGCCAAGGAATTTCAAACATTTTTCGCTGGCAAAAAAACGCAACTATTTATGTTGCACAGCCAGTGTGGTAAGTGAGGCGGGGGTGGGGGGTGGGGAGTAGCGCGCAGTGGCGTAGTTACCAAGGGGGGTGGAGTAGGGCTTGGTGCTGTGAAGGGAAGCGCTGGCAATGCCACAGCCAATATAATTGTACATTGAAAGACGTCGCGACGTCAGCGACGTTTTGGCGTTGTGTTTCCTTTGTTGTTGTTGTTGTTCTACTAGTTCCCGTTGCTTTTGTAGCTCCCCAAGCTGTTGTTGTTGTTGTTGTTGTTGCCAACTGTGCTGCGCAACAAGCATTTTATTGATTTTAGCCCTTTTAGCAGCGCCAGCCCGCGGGCTGTCAAGGGAGCGCAAGTGTGAAAGAGAGTCAGAGAAAGACAGAGAGAGAGGGAGCTAGGAGAGGGAGGGAGAGGGAGCAATGGGTTACGCGCTTGGGGCGTCGCGTGCGCTCACGTTTATTGCTAATTTTTTTTTATTTTTTTTCGTACTTTTCCTGCAGCGTTTTTTGTCGTCTCTATCGCCTTCATCGTCGCTCTGTCGCTTTGTCGCGCATTTCGCTGAGTTTTTCCCCGCTTTCCATTCATTCTGCATACCCTGCTCACTGCGCGCAAGGTATTTTCATTTAAGTATCCATCAATCTCTTAAGTATTTGCTATTGAAATTGAGAGAGAGCGAGAGGGAGAGTGAGAGGCAGCAATTGTAATTGAAGTTGATCGACGAAAACAGCCACAGATTGCCGCGAGTTGCAGTTACAGTTATCAAATTGCACACTTTAATGCATTATTGATACTACTTTATATCTATAAAGGTTTTTTGTTCGTTGAAATCGAAGCTCTTTTACTATAATATATATTAAAGTTATTTCAATCAATTTAAAGTGCTTCGGGAAACTGCCATAGCTTCCATCAGTTTGCTAGGAAAATTTTCTTCATCTATGCATAATTGCCAGCACATAGCTTTGCTCCACCATTTCCGTTAGACCCTCTAGGTATGGCCAATTGCAAGACATGATATAATTGCTTCCGTTGCCATAAAAAGTAACCTGTTTCTTTATTGTCTATAGCGTATTGCACTGTCTGCTTCACATGCTACTTTGCCAGTATCTTTCTTTCTCAGCCTTCTACCTCACACTATGTCCAAAAGTTTTCGCAAAGTTGCTGACGCCTCGTCCTGTCACGTCTATATGCTGCACATTTTGAAATCGATTACAAACAGGATATGCACTGCGGAAGTGTGTTTTATGCGCAGCGACCAGGGGCGGCAAAAGGGCAAAGAGCAAACGGCAAACGGCAAACGACAAACGGCGGACAGCAGCTAGGGCGATTAGCAAATTGAACGCGCGGGGGAGGGGAAGAGGAAAGGATGTGCACCCTGTGCACAGGTGTGAAGGGGTTGCTCTGCGTTTAATGAATTTACAGGCGAATCGAAGATCAGAGCCGCAACTTTTGCAATTTGTGTGCAACAATGCGCAGCATGGGAGGGGAAGGGGAGAGCACATGGGACAGCTGCCACTGCTGCAGGTGGACTGTGACACTGCGACACTGGGCACAGTTCACTTGCTTTGTGGGTCGCAACACGCTTGTCGAACTTTGAATGCGTCTACCTCAACCCTAAACCCCCTCCCCCCCCCCCCCACCCCTTGATACAAGCTTGTTCCAAGTGGTTTCAGTGCTGAGTGGCTTTTGCTGTGCCCAAAGTTTTGCACACTCATGTGCTCTCTGGCCCATCGACGTCTCCATCTCGAGGCGAGTCGTGTCGAGTTTAGGGCTTAAGTCGTCGCTCACGCGAAGCTGCTGCTGCGGGCGCAGCTCGACGTTTTGCTAATGTCCGTGCACGGCACAATTGGCGCAAAAGGTAAGAGAGAGAGCGGGCAAGAGAGAGAGTGTGAGCGAGAGCGCTGCACAAAGGAAAAACTGTGGCTGTGGCTGCGTCTGCGGTTCGCACTGTGGTTGCGTTTTGGGCTTTCCATCTCGATTCGGTTTTGGGTTTGGGTTTCGGTTTTGGTTTGGTTTGGCAGTTTCAGTTTTGGTTTCGGTTTCGGTTTCCAGTTCGGTTTCGTATTTGTATTTGTGTTTGGCAGTCAGGACGCGTCGTAATTTCACTTGTGTCGGCGTTTTTCATTGACGTTTCTTTTGCCTTATTTTTTCTCGCACTCTTTTTTTTTTTTTTGCTCGTTTCGGTTTGTTTGGTATTTTTCTTTTGGGTCAGCCGAGAGCTGGCTGGCGATTTCGTGGCGAAACGCTTAACACTCCACAAAGTTGCCAGTTGAAGCAATTTTACGCAAGAGTAATTAAAGCGCAGCGAGCAAAGGGACGACGGTGAGGTTGGTCTTGCCAGAGGGATAAGGTCACAGAAAGCAGAGGAGAAGAGGGGGGACTACCTCTCCCCTCCCCGCCCCTTTACACGTGAGCCAGGTCAGCGTTTGTTTATTTGCTGGCTGCGAAAAGCGAATAAAAACGCGGCACGGCCTCAAGGTCGCAACAATTGAATTCGAAACGGCAATTAAAGCAGAAGATTAAATGCTCTCCCCACGGAGTAATTACGTTTGAGTTGTGGCCACCAAAGGCATGGGAGTGAGAGAGAGGGATAAGAGATAGCGATAGCCAGAGCAAGCTCGGCTGATGAGAGCTTTGCGCTTGACTTACTGATGGCTCAAGCAATATGCTCGATAATATTGATGTTACGCCCATTGTGGGCGCTATAAATAGGTTTCAATTATACCATAAAGCGTGGCTTTAATTGTATGTGAAGCAAGCGGAAAGGGGGGAGGGGGAGAGAAAGGGATAAAGCGTTGAAGGATTTAAAATTGCGCACTTTTATGGCCTGAAATCAGCGCGAAAGTAATCGATATTTCACGAGTTCACAGTCATCTATATGTAATATAAAATTAATCTCGCTCTCTCTATCTCTTTTCCACTTGGTAACCAACTGCATGCTGTGCTGCATATACCTCACTTACAGCTCAAGGATTACGCAGTGTAAAAGAGAAAACCAAAATTAATTTTTTTTTTCGCTTTTTGCGATTTGTGTTAATTAAGTGCGCCAAAATGATGAACGTGCACGCACACCACAAGTACCGCACACACACACACACACACACACACAAGCGCACACTCACTCACACAGGACTCGCTATACAGTTGCGCATGTTTTTGTTTGGCAATTTAATTGTCCCGTTATTTTCAATTATAATTTGAAAATTTAATTTAATGCTTTATCGACAGCAGCCGCAACCGCCCCCAACACACGCGCAGTGCGCGCTTGCTTTGTTGTTGTTAAATAATTGACGTAAAAATAATAAACAAATGGCAACACACACACCCGTACAGACCCTCGCACACGCAATTGGCATGCAGCAATTCGCAGTGGAGAAAAAAGGTAAATAATAAACAGGCTGAACGCGCGCGCTCGCTCGCTGAATCGGCCCACTTCCGCGTGTTGTTTTACGCGGCGTATACGCATTAAAAATTGATACGCTGCCTTTTGGCTGCGTTTCATGCACACACACACACACACACACATGTGCGTACCCAAGATCGGTGTGCGCAGATTATGCGTCATGAGCTAACCGGGTGCCAGTACAAATTGCTGCCAATTATTCAACCTGGGGTCGCCCTGCCCCCCTGCTCCCCCTCCTGCTCATGCTCCTCCCACTGCCTGAGCCTTGCACTGATTGTCGAGCAAATAATAGTTCCAATTTGCTCGGACTTGCGAGCCAGCGCGCGCGCCTCTACAAAAGTGCGCGCTATTAGCCTGCATATTTGAGTTGTCTAACTTTTCTACACCCCCTCCTTATCTCCCCCTCTCCCTCTTCTCCCCCTTCTCCCAGCTGTCCGTCAGCTGCGTCGCTTTCGGCCGACTTGACTGTTCAAACTTTTTACAGTTGTAATTATTATAAATAAATGAAGCGCAATTTGGTAAGCAGGCGCCGCTTTGTCCGTTGGTTAGGCTTGACTTGGAGCCTTGCCCCACAACCCCCTCTCCTGCTCTTCCCTCTCTGCCCAAGGCTGTCGTTTAGTGCGTCAGTCCGTCCGGCGTCGCTTTTATTATTAACTTGAATGACGCCCACATTTATTCAGTTGCTCATTTGCAGCGCCATTTCCGAGTGGAATAAAACATCAGCAGCAACATGGCTAGCGGCCCCACTCCGACCCCCCTTCCCCTGTAGGCACGCTTCTTGAAACAGCTTGACATGAACCTAAATTAGAGCAGCAGCTCAGACAGTGCCAGCCAGCGCCAGAGTTATATATAGTACATCTGTATATATGACAGCTGGCTCCACATGACAATTATTCAAATGTTTCTGCTAAAGTTCTCATATTTTCTATACCCTGCAGTCGTAAAGAGAGAGAGAGAGAAGGGTTTGATGGAAAAGAGAAAGGCTTTGCCCAAGACCACAAATATTGAGCAAAAACTAATAAGCTTATGTGCAGATTAGAAGAGAAGTAAGGTTATGTTAAATCCTTAGCAATAGTTAGGTTATGTTTCGAGATATTAGAAATGTGGTGCGATTTAGCATACTAAAAGGTTTAAATATTCAAATGATATAAGAAATGGGTTCTAGTTTAAATATAAATATGTGATATTTGCCAATTCTAAGAATCTGTATAATATAAGAGTGAAGTGAGGTTATGTTGTTGGTAATAAATTTCAATTCAGAGTTTCTACATTTGTCTTATATTTTCAACTACCTTTAATTGCTAACTTTATGCATACAATTCCAAAGAAGTAAGGTTATGTGCAAGCAAAAAGTGAGGTTATGTTGAAGAAAAGCAATAAGTTGGCTTAAGTTTGCCTTTAAATCACCTTTTTACAGCGTATCTTCAGACGCAGCCCCCGGCACATTTGCCTTTATTACTGAGCCGATTTGCAAAATGGTAATTAACTGAGAAAATTCCATAAATTACATAAACGGTCTATTTAAATTATTGCAACATTTTATAAATGCACATAAAATGTGCTCATCGAAACATTTACGCACACATTTATAATGGGCTTTTCCGGGTGGGCGACAATTAAGATATACCAAAAAAAAAAAAAAAAAAAAAAAAAAACAAGCATAAATCATGACTGGCTGAGCTGGCCTGCTCTGGACGTGCACATTCATGTCTGGCTTGGCTTGCTTTGAAAATTCTCTACTGCACGAGACAAACGAGAGACATTTCTTATCGCAATTGCACTCAGATGAGTTCGCATTGAGTTAGCCATAGTTTCCGCATTTTTGGCTAGAAATATTTCCGCAATTTGCTCAAGACAAAACACAGAAAAGTTGCAGCAAAATCAAATTTGTATTTTCATAGCAATTTTCCATTTCCCATTTATCGTTTTTTCTGTTGTTGCTTTGGCTGTATTTCAATTACCAAGTGAATTCACTGCTATGCAAAATGATGGCTATGATAATAATAAGAGACAAAGTGCCGCACGGACGACAATGGGTTGCCCGTTGTGTGGCAGACATTGAGGCGACCTTGACTGGGCATTGGGCCACTCAACTGGTAATTGGCTCACTGAGTTAACTGTTTGCAATTTAACTTTGCTCGGCCCACTGCACTCGGCAAGGCCAGGCTAATTACCCACTTGACCACAAACTGTCCGAGAGGAGTCAATTTATGTGTGTGCAATGTGTTGGCAATCAAAAGGACAAGGCGAGCGGGCAGAGTGATTGATAGTTGTGTCTGCACGGGCAGATACGCTGTAAAAACAAAACTGCTTCGCCCTAACCTCACTCCCAAAGCTAACCTAACCTCACTCCCATACTGTTAGCACGCTGTTAACATGCATGTTAAGCGCAATTAACAGCAGCTGTCGCCGCTGTAGTTCGATCGACTGATTGTTATTGAACCTAGCACGCTAACGTAGGCAAAACACGTACGTTTAATATACCCATTACACACAGAAAAGCAAAGAAAGGGAAGGAGCCAAAGCAGCGGCATAAGCAACCACAACAATAACAGCTCAAATGTTTAGCCTGCCGCTTGATTAAAATAACATTTACGCAACAATGCAAAGAACAAAGAGCAGCAGAGAAAACCAAAACCAACCAGACCAAGCAAACAGCCTGCAGGGCAATAGAGCAAAAGAGCGGGGAATAGGAAAGTAGACAACGATAGAGATTGAGGTTAGGAAGGAGACAAGTAGGCGAATCCGCATGGATTCAGTGGAAGTGGAAGAGAGAGACAGCATGGGGGCGAAATCCACTTGCAAACATCAATTGAACTCTTTTGTGCAGCTTGCGGCAATAACAATAACAACAACAATAACAACAACAACCAGCTGTAGTAGAACAGCAGCAGCAATAACAACAATAGCAACAACGGCAGCAGCTACGACTGGCAACGGCATTTATTGTCTGTAATTCGAAATCAATCAATATCACGCATACGCCACGTCTGCCCTCCAAATCAAACGCACACCAAAACTTCAGCTCTCTCTCTCTTTCTCTTTCACTTGCTTATTTGCGCGCCTGCTGTCTCTGTCTGTCATCTGCTTAGCGCCTATTTAATTAAGTTAATGTAGTTAAATCTGCTTAAGCAAATATTTTCAGCTGCTCAGCTGCGTTGGCAGCAGCGTTGGCGGCGGCAGCCACTGCCCATTCAACACAATGCGCAAAGATAAAACGCCAGAAGATTCTGCTCCCTCTGCCTCTCAGCTCCTCTCTTGGGCCAAAGTAAAGCAAGTCAAAAGGCGCACACAAAAGGCATTCATTACATGGACAACGATGGCAACTTGCTGGAAACTTTTTCATCGACGACGACAGATTTGCGACATGAAACTCAACCAGAAACCGAATCTGAAGCCAAAGATGGAGACGTAGCCAGTGAGCGGGCCAGAGCAAAGCTAGAGTCATTAATATTAAGTAATCGTGAAGGATGCGCTCTCGCTCTCTGGTGGATAATACGTTGGGCTGGGCCAAGCCGAGCGAAGCAACCTGTATATAGCAAAGTTCATGAACCCGCCTAATGCCCACAGACCACCCTCCCCCCACCCCAAACCCCGTTTCGTACCCACCCTCTGCCAAGTGACCATGAACATTGCCAAGTGACCATGAGTGACCAAAAGTGTTTGTCCTCTGGTCGTAAATTCACTTGCCCGGCCCCAAAGTGAGACTGGGCATCGAGAGAGCTGTGGAGAAACAGTTATGAAGTGACCATTCCGCCCGCACCTCCCTCGCCCCCTTGGAATGCCTCACAATGGACAGATTAGTGAAGTGCTAAGAGTTCAAATATGTTTAGGACCGATGGAGCACACACAAGAAACAGAAGCAGCAGCAGCAGCATCAGGCCACACCAGCCAACCGGACTGATCCTAATGCCATGCGATGGGCCTAATGGGGGAATACGTCAAGTGCTAAAAGGTAAATCATGTGTCCACATCCTCTGCCTATGCAGTGAGGGTTGTCTAAGGTAGTTAAAAGTAGATTAATCTACATACCAGAGTGGCGGGTCGAATGAACTGACTTGTGTGTATGGGTGTGTGGGGAGAGCACTGGATTTGAGTTGGCCTAAGACTTTGGTTTGTAGGCTTAAATAACTATCGATAAATTGTGGGGCAACAAAAGTGCAAAGAAATTAAGAGAACAAACATATCAAAGCACAATAAAGGTATATCAAAGCATTTAAGTGCATATCGATACTATCGATAACTTTTGAAGTTCACAGAACGAGATATTGGTCTAATTATACCATCGGTAGTGCAAAGAAATGAAAAGAATGAACAAAGCAAATCATTAGAAGAATCTACTAATTGCATTCTAGTTCTTTAAGAGCTTAAAGATACTATCGATAACTTGTGAACTTTAAGAATGGAAGTCTTAATACAGTAAAAAAAACAGAAAAGAAGTAGGCAGATGTCTTACAGCATGATTATAGTAACAAAATTTCCAACTCTATCTACGCCTAACTCTACTTCCATCTAAATCCGTTACTATCGATAACTTTAAGCGCAGTGAACCGTTTAATTGCATAATCGATAGTTGCCTAAAGTTTGCAAAATATGCATAAGCTATCATAATTACATTTTTCTTATCCCTATCGAATCCCAAAAAAGTTCCATCCGCCCGCAATAATTGAAGAATAATTTAAAAACTTTTGCGATATGCAAATTACGACTCTGCGATAGTTTGTTTTTTTTTTACCCCCGCAGTAATCTTCCTCGTGCCTAATGAACTGTTCCATCTTGCCGCAACATGCACAGAGATCTTGGGGCCCTTTGTGTGGAGTTTATGCAATTAACTGGGCTGGCTTGGCTTGGCTGAGCTTGCCTTGGTTTGGTTTGGCTTGGCTACCTGGAGCAAACTTATTTCATTACGAGCCTTTTGGGGCGGCCTTCAAAATGGGAAATGGTTAAAATTTATGTGCCACAGATATGAGAGTCTCCTTTGGGGGGGGACTCAGACAGGGGGTGCGTCGCATGTGAACTCGTCGTGGAGTGGCATTTAACGCAATTTGGGCCAGCTGCTTGGACGTTTCGCTTAGACCATTTCGGACTGTTTGTGTGTATTTCGTATATTTTTAATTTGACCTTAACCGAAAATTCAAATTAAATGAACGTGTCGTGTCGTGTTGTATCGTGTCGAGACGAGTCGTAGCAGAGTTACGGCTCTGGCAACAAAATTGCACATTAAGCTTAATTAAGAAATTCATTGGCGTGTCCTGTGAATGCGCCCATGATGTACTCTGTGGCTAATGGCCAGCACTTTAAAGCCGGCCCAGGCATGTTAACTGTAAAAGGCACATCAAGTGGCACACGAAGAGCGAGAGAGACGGGCAGAGAAAGCGAGAGAGACAGAACGACTCCGAGAGCGAGCTGGAAATAGTTTTGCCACTTTTGATTGCCTGCGGAGCTGCAACAATTGCACAAATGTAAATAGAATTGCGGCTGCTTTGGGGCTGACTTGGGGCCAGTCTGAGGCGCACTTAGGAGGAGCAGGAGGAGGAGCAGGCGACTACCTGATGTCGTCCTGCTGCACGGACAGGAACGTCGCACACTTAACAAATTAAAACGCCGCAACTTATGCACGACGCTCCACAGTGGACACTGCTGCAGTCAAGTGGGCGTGCTAGGCAGCAGAGAGAGAGAGAGAGGGAGAGGAGCAGCTACAGCGAGGTCAGCGGGTGCAGCTGAGTGCGTATTATCTGTTAGCTGCCACTGCTGCCCTGACTGCTGCTCCTGCTGTGGCATTAGAAATTATAACGCCGCATGTGGGCCGAGTCGAGAGTTCGTAAACAAAAAGCCACGAGACAAAACATAATTTATGCAGCTGCTGCACGTCGGGAAGCGGGAGAGGGAAGGGGGAGAGGTCAACATGCAGGTGCATATGACCTTAGCAGAGCGATAAACAAAAGCCAACCGCGAGTGGTAGGAGAAGCATGAGCAGCTTGTATCCTCCCCTCCCAATTCGCACACAGATCGTTGTCTACAAAGCCAGGCCACGGGGCGTATGAGTACTAAATAAGTGCGAGTGCGAGTGGGAGTGGGAGTGGGAGGAGTATCTGCTGCTGCAGCTACCGCTGAAAATTGCGCTCATTAAGCGAAATTCAGGCCAGCAGCAGAAGGGGAAGGGGAGAGGGAGACGGTACAGCTTTTCTATGATTGCAATGAGAGCCGCGCGATACTTGAAAACTCAGCGAGAAATCACTGCAAATTGCACTGCAGAGGGGAATGGGACAGGTAGAGGGGAGGGGGACAGACAGCTAAGGTTAGCTGCATGAGGACGTGTGACAATATTGATTTAAATGTCATAAACACCTAAGAGTAGCGCACACACATCCGTGAGATACTTTCGAGTGCTGCACAGATACAAAGCAAAGTCAGAGCAGGCAAAGCACACACGGCAGCGGCATGCGAGGTGCAGGGGGTGTGCACACTAATGTGTGTAATATGCCACACACGTAGCCAACTATTAACTAAAATGGAGCGACACACACAAATGACAGGCTACACACACTCAGTAGGCGGAACCCACAGTGAACTCATGTAGACGGGGATCGTAAATATCACGAGGAGGAGCATATGCAGCCAGCCGGAGGAGCAACAGTCGGAAAAAAGCCCAAGCACAACGACGGGAGAAAAAAAACAACACAACACAAATAACAACTGAAGCTACGTTGTCATTTGTAACAGATGCGGGACCCGGTCACAATTGACTACACACACACGCACACACACAGAGACACACATAGATAGGCACACTCCGGTAACGCTAACGGGAACTGGCATAGGCTTTGCTCCTGGCCTGGCTTGGTAATTGGGCGCCAGCGTGCACAGTTACCAGTTATATTATATAGTCTCTGTGTCTCTCACTCTATATATATATACAGCGCCTGTATTGTCATTTGGCCACGCCCCCCCAAACGAAGCCGCCCAACCGCCTTCGCCTGCTGTGCGTAATTGCGACCAAAGATAAGCGCTTTATTACCGATTCACTGGCTTTTATCGCATTTTAATAACTCACGCAATGCGGCCACGAAATTTTACGTCACGTCACACGTTTCCGCTTACGTTACGCTCTTACGTTATTACGTAGCTTACGCGCGCGTAACTGCTGCTGCGTTGCGAACTGTTGTCGTCGCCAGGCAATGCACAACTGAAACCGAAACCGAAACCCAAAGGCAGCAGCAGCTGAGACAGAGCCGAAGCCGAAGGCACACGAAGTCAAGCCGAGCCGAGCTGCAGCTGTTCACACGCACACACACACACACACACAAGACTATGGGTGCTTTGTGTGGGTCTCCACCCACATTGCATTGGCAACTCTGGCTCTGTAGATACGCCAAGAAGTGCGGAAGTGCGTGCAATGATTCGAGGAGGCATTAGCAACGTTTTTGGGAAACGCGGTTCAAAAGTGGTTCGTTTCGGTTTGGTTCAGTTCGGTTCGGTTCGTTTTGCTGCGCTCCTCTCAAGTAGCATTTCAGCCGACTCGACTTAATCAGCTGAAATTTGCTATATTAACTGGCGGTATTAGGCGTAGATGAAGCCGGCGGAGTAGGAGTGAGTTTTGTTAATGCTCTGCGAAAGGAGCTTAAAAATCAGGCTAGGCATGAATTGTAAACCACTGCCAAGTGGTTTCGTGTGCGTATCTTGGGAAGTACTTGAGCTAATCAGCTGAAATTTGGTTTACTAACTGCACGCATAATGCTGAGTGCCTTGGCATTTGCAGGATGATGATTGAAGCGAAGGTGAATAGGAAAATGGATTTGTTCTTGAGCAGAATTAGAGAAATAAGTAGGCAAAGCAATATATATTTCAATTAGTGAACTAAGACATGCAAACAACAATTGAAATATTTTTTTCAGATTTTAGGAAAGTGGTTCGGTCGGGTATCTCTGGAAGTACTCAAGCCAATTAGCTGAAATTTGGTTTATAGACAAAGGGTTTCATGCTGGTTAAGTAGACATTTACTAGAAGCTGGCTTACAGAGTAAATAACACAAATTGAAACTTCTTAAACCGCCCTAACTAAGCATACTTTTGGCACTTGCTAAGCATACGGCAGGCAAAAGTTTATACTAAGTAAAGCTACAAAATTGTTGATTATCAAAAGGCAAACTAAATAATTTAAGTAGCTAAAAAAAATAAGGTAAAACTTAATAGAAAAACTTCAGTTAGTTGTTTTAGAAACTAAGCACAAAGAGTGCAGGCGCACACAATGCAGTAAGTTTTATGGTTTAGAATCTCGCGAAAGTTTTTTCCTACCCCTACCCACTACCTTCCCCCCGGCCTTAATTGGCTTGCACTGTTGTTCAGTTCAGTTCAGTTCAGTCTGCTTCAGTTAGGTTCGGTTCGTACTGTGCTCTGCACAAATTAGCTGCCTGCTCGGCCGTTTGTCATTTTTGCAGCACAACTGTTAAGCCTGCGCCCGCTCCACCTTCCCCACTCTCTACTGCGTGCACTGTGCTGTCTCTCTCTCTCTCTCTCTATGTCTTTCTCCCTCTAAACTGCCACTGCAAGTGGGGTTGCCTGCTGCTGCCTGCCACAGTTTGTTGCAGCAAATCATTGCCGACTTTTGTGCGCAAATATTTACGGCAAAGTCAGGCGACGACTGAGCTGAGTGGCAGCTGCTGTCGTTGCCGTTGCCGCTGCGTGGGCGTCCGTAGCCAGTGCCAGAGCCTGAGTCTGTTCCTTCGCCAGCGCGTGAGACAAAGGATATGCGTCTAACGGCAGCGACAACAACCTGTCACAGCGACAACACAGGCACAACAAGACACACAGCACACACAAAGTACACACAATGCGACATTAGCTCGTCGTCGTCGTCGTCAGGTCAGCCAACACACGCGCACACACACACACACCAACACACACATGTCAGCTCACGCCCACGCTCCTTTGCCCCTTGCCCTGTGACCTCTAAACAAAAGTCGAGCTTGTTAAGTAGCAGCGCGCGCGGCGTTCGCTTTTTCATTTCATTTTCATTTTTTGCGCTTTGGGAACGCGCTGCCTGCCAATGCCATCAGGGAGCCATGTGTGTGTGTGTGGGGTGGGGCAGGGGGGAAAGGGGGGCGAGTGTACATATGTCTTTTTGCAAATTAATTTATAAACACAATTGACATTGAGCTAAAATGTAAATATGCCGTGGAGAATGCTCGCCGTGCATTAAAATTTCAAGCGCCTCTCACTGTGTCACATCTGCAGCGACGGCAGCAGCTCGTTGGCAATTTGCATGTGTGTGCGTGACCCCATAAATGTAACTGTCTGTGTATCTTTCATCTAAGCATGTGAAGGGTGCTCTCCATGTGTGTGTGTGTGTGTGCCTGGTTGTGTTTGTCTTTTGCCCTGGCTTGGCATTTATTTAGCCAACCTGACGTTGCACTTAAGGAAATAAGCCAGCAAAATGTTGCGTCTACACGCTGTCTCGCTCTCTCTCTCTCTCTCCCTCTTTTCCCTCTTGCTCTGTCTGCCACTCATGCTCGTTTCGTTCGCATGTCACCTGCAACACGCTGCGTATGCGTAACAAATGCCAAAACATTTGTTGACTCATTTCCAAATTCGAAAACTTGCCAGCTACTCTGGCCTCCCTCTCTCACTCGCTCTCTGCAGCTCAGTGTTGCATGCTGCATGAGTTGCAATTAGGCGAACTGTCACAAATTGCATTTCCTGCCTGACAACATAACATATTCCCGTCTATTGTCTGACAAGCGTTGCCTACCAATCTACCGCACGTTCCTCTTCCTCCCACACTCTTTGTCTGCGCTCTTCGTCTCTTTTAATTAATAACAAATTTAGTTTTCGGTTTGCAGTTTCTATTCGCATTATTATTATTCTGTTAGATACTAATTAAAGTGGTCACCTTTTTCAACTGTTTTTCAATTTTAATTGGCTGCATCAGTTTGGCGAAAACTTTCGCTTTTTTTCGGTTTCTTTTCCTCCTCTTCGCTCTCCTCTTCTCTCTCATTCTCTCTCGCTCTTGACAGCTGTCAGAGAACTTTGCAACACCCGCGCGTCCCCCTCTCGTTAGCTGTCAGTGCGGGCTCAAACCACGGGGGAATTATTTGCGTACTTGCTGCAAGAATATTCGCATTTGTTTGACACATTTTTTTGTTTGACTATCTAATTTCGATTCTATTTTTGTCTATGGATCCCAAGTCTATAATATGGGGTCTAATTAGGCGTATTCTATTAAAAAGAAATTCCCATTGTTGAGGGGGAAAATAAAGCTATTTTGAGGGATCGAAATTAGTAGGAGTTATACCACAAATATTATATGGTATAAAAATATATATATCATATTTATATATTCCATATTGCAGTAATTGAAATGTATGCTTGATTTTAACTTAGGTTATGGTGAGTAGTTCCTTAATTCTATTCGATTACTTCCCCTTTTCTACTTCGTTTTCAATTACCAACTGCACTTAAAAACATTTCTGCTCGCTTCGCAATGGACAGAAATCAATTTGATAATCCCTAAGCGCATTATATACTCTATATGTCTGCATGTGTGTGTGTGTGTGTGTGTGTGTGTGGAATAGAAGAAACTGACTGCTAGCAAAACATAATCGTAAAATTTCACTGTAATCCGCCGCCAAGAATTTTGGGCAACTTTGCTTACTTGCTAAACGGTTATTAACTTTCGTATGTGTTGTCAGCTCCCACCCCCCACCCTCCCCCTCTCCCTGCCGGCAGAAGCCACTGCAACAGCAACAGCAACAACAACAATGACAGGCAAGTTTATTACTAAAATACAGTCATATAAATTCGTGTGTTTACACCACGAAACGTGACGCAGCCGTAGCAGCAGCAGCTGCGGTAGAGGCGGAGGCAGTGGCTGTGGCAGAGGCAGCGTTGCCTTCGCTGTTTCGCTTGTTTTGGCAGCAACAATAGCGACAACAACCACGCAGGATGAGGGGTGGCTGAGGGGGGTGGCAAAAACAACCTGTCGTTGACTTTCAAACTGATTTGCAATTTTATAAAGAACTTGCCAGAAGAGGGGGCGGTAAGTAGGGTGTGGGGATTATCATGCAGAGGCATGCAACAAAACAAAGCCGGCTACAACTTGAGCTGTGTGTGTGTGTGTGTGTGTGTGTTTGTTTGTTTGCGGTGCTCATCATCATCATCATCGCCCAAAGTCGGCCCAGACCACAGAAACTGCTGAGTCTCTCATGAAGTCAGGCCTCCACACTGTGCCGGGCTTGCTCCTGCATGTCCTGTCTGAGTGTATGTGTGTGTGTGTCGCGCATTTTGACCTTTTCGTTAAGCAACACACAAAAAAATTGTAAAACTCATTTACATAACAATTACTAAACGTGAAGAGAACCTTTTGTAAACCGACACCGACCAAACTCTGCTTAGTTTCAAGCTTTCACTTCTGCCACGCCCCCTTGTTGTTGGTTTTGTTGTTGCTCTTCTTCTTCTTCGTTTTCCTGAGGGTGTTGTCAGGGGCTTCTGCTGTTGCTGCCACATGTTGCCACATGTTGTTGTTGTCGTTGTTGTTGAGCAAGATATAACCCTTTTGCTATGCTTGCGCCACCTGCAGGCGTCGTACTGGCATTTTATTCAGATTGCTTTGCAGTTGACTATATGATATGATATTGTGTCCCCTTCGCCCCCCTTTTCACCCAAAGGCACCCACACACTTTCATTTGATTGTGTCAGTTGCATTCTTGCGAAGTTACACTGCGCGCAAGAGTTGAGTGTTTTTCCAACTTATATTTTAATACTTTAAATTAAACTTAAGGTTAAAGTGCTGGTTAAAGTCAAGGTTAGCTTAAGTTCTAAGTTGCTTACTAATTTCTTAAATGAGAATTTGCTTATCTAAACTCTTTATAGCTTTTCCGAGTAGTTTTCATTCTGTACCATCGTTTTTCTTGCAGTGCAATGCACTCAAAGTGCAAACCTAATGTCAAGGTCGCTTCTCATAACGACTTTTGGTTTCACTGTACATTTTGTTGTGGTCTTTCGATTGGTTTCTTCTTCAGTCAGTCTGTCTCTCCTTCTGTCTGTCTGTCTGTTTGCAATATGAGAATGCATGTGTGTGTGGGGAATAACGAGGATTGTGGGGACATGTGGATAACCGATGGTTACTTACAATTTCATCCAAAGTGTTCGCCGGCTCCTTCATACCATGACGTTACTGCGGATTCAGCCAATCTGCAAATGACAAAAAGAGGGCAGAAAAAACGTAAGTATTAAGCGGGAAAAGAATGGAAAAAGAGAGAGGGGAAAGCAAATAAGCAGAGGAAATGCAAACAAACAAATGATTAGATATATGAGCGCAGGTTACGAATATGTATGTGTGTATGTGTGTGTGTGTGTGCTGTGAATGTGTTTGCTTGGCAAATATATTTAACAAGGCCACAGACAAATTTAAATTTGTATTTTCAGTTTGGCTGCTTCGCTTTTGTGCGCTGCGTCTGCCTGTTATTATAACCAGTGTCTGGGTGTGTGTGTGTGTTTGGCTTGTGGCTGCTAACAATGCTAAAAGAGACACACACACAGGCACACACACATACGTGTGGTCTAACTGCCTTATCAATTTCAAGCACTTGCCACATTACAAAAAAATATTAAATTCTTTTTTCATTTTTTTTGTCCCCTCTTTTTTCTGGTTTGCCTTTGCTTTGAACCCATCTGCCATGGCCTGCTTCCATTACCAGCTCTGCTTTTACTGTCTCTCCCTCTACTCTTACTTGCTGTCTCTCTCTCTCCTCCTTGTTTGACTTATTTAGTTGAACAAAAAATAGCACACAAAAAGTGCCTTATTAAAATGTTTGCCGAGTCCTTCGTCATTTGCATTTCACTCGATGTGCTCCCTCTCTTTCTTTATGCACCTCCCTCTTGCTCTCTCGGTTTCCCTTTCCTACGCTGTTTCCTTCCTTTGCCTAGGCAATGTGTTCTTTTTTTTGCAAATTGATTGCCACATAAATTTCTTGTAATCTAATAAAATTTGAATTGTCGTCGTCGTAAATGCGGCACACACACGCAGTGAGTCCCATTCTCTATTGCACTCTCTAGCTCTCTCTCTCTCTCTCTCTCTGAGGTCCCTGTCACGCCCACTTGCAACCCACTTGAGGCACGCCAGTCTTGCCAAGCTGCCTTGGCGCTGATGAAGTTTCAACTTTGAACGAGCGATAAGCTAATCAAATTAATTCAACTTAAAACTTCGGCAAGCGAATTTGCAACAAATTAATGTTATTTCATGGCTTCTTAAACTTGACACTGCGGTGTGCCGAGCCCCGGTCCCCATCCCCCCTCTTTGCCCCTGCTGCCTGACTTGGTTCAAAGTAATTCATTTCTGATTGGAAGTTTCCTGTCAGCATTTTCTACTCTTTTGCTTTGCCTCGGTTGCTTCTTTTTCCCTTCTTCTTTTTTTTTTGTAAACTGAGAAAGTTTTGCCGGCTTAAAGTCTGGGCAGCAGGAGGGCTCTGTATGTGTGTGTGTGTGTGTGTTGGGCTGCATTTATGGTTATCTCGCATGTGAGAAATGCTGTGCGAGATATTTGCCAAACAACTAAACAATAAAGTTGAAAATTCACTTGAGACTCGAGACGAGGAAATTGCTACAGCTGCTGCTGCTGCTGCTCCCTTGGGCAGATTGTGATCAGAGCTGAGGCAGCGCAGCTAACAAAAGTTGACAAAGCAAGTAGATCGATGCGGATTGCTTTATATCAAATACTACATCGTCCCCTCCCTCGTCTCCGGCTCACATGCAAATTGTCTGCGGCCGCCCGCATTTTCTAGCAGCAAAAACTTTTAAGTCGCGACTTGAGACTCGTTTAAGGTTGCTAACGGGCGCGAGGGGGCGGGGGGCGTGGTTACTTTTTCTAAATGTTCCTCCACAAGTTAATCAAGCCAATTGGCTTAGGCATAATGCTCAAATCCCTGCTCGATTTGATGAGGCAACTTTTTGTTTGGCCCACGTGACGTATGCGTAATATTTGTGAAACACCGTTTGGCACGTCGCACGTTGCGTGTATGCAAAAAATAAAGGCACAACGTGTCGAATGCAGAAAAACTCAAAATATTATAAATAAAAAAAAGAAAAAAAATGAAAGAAAAATATGCAAAATGTGCAAAGAAAACCTGCAAAAACTTAAAGTAAATTGAGAAAATAATTTCCATGCAGTCGCAAAAATGCTGCAGAAAATTCCTTTGGCAGGAAAAGTTTGCCATAGAAAATTGGTTCAAAAGTCGAACCACAAATCGAACCAAATTAAAACCACATTTTGCTGCTGGCAGATTCAAAGCAAAAAAAAAAAGAGCAGGAAAACAAACAAATGTGACCACAAATTATTTTCGTTGTTGTTGTTGTTGTTGTAGCTGCTCTCATTGTTGCTGTTAATATTGTTGCTGCTGCATCTAAGCTTTAGCATTGACTCAACTCGTACGAGATTATTATGCGAAACTAAGCTAGCTCTCTCTCTCTTTATTTCCCTCTCTGTTTCACTCTCTCTCTCTCTGTCTCTCTCTGTCCCGCTCACGCAGCTGTTTATTATTGCATTATTAAGCGGTTTTGCAGCTGCAAAGAGAAAGCCATAGAGAGGTGTGTAGAGCCAGGCTAGTGCAAGGGGGCAAGGCGAGAGGCAGATGTAAGGGGAAGTGTTGGAAAACCGCCCGAAATGCAACATGGGCATATCAAATTGCATTTCCGCCCAAGAGTTGCGCACAGGAATTAACCAAAACTCACAATTGAATGTATTTTTAATGCATATAAATGATTCAGTTCAAATATTTCAAATTCAATTTGAAAACAATTCCCCAAACTGGCGTATAAAGTGGGGTAGTAGAGCCTGGCAGATACGCTGCAATGTAAGAAGAAATTTGAAAAGAAATTTGGCCAAAAAACCACCAAGTATAAAGCCAGAAATGTAGCTTGCACTAAGCTTTAATTATTGGTCACATCTTAACTCTACTTTACAGGGTAACTGCTAGTCTACTACGCTGCATTTTCACTCTGACTTTGTGCTTTAACATTTCTCACTCAACTTTCATATTTAGCTAAATTTTCTCTCTTAGCATTTTCTCGCTTTAAAGCTTTAACTCCTCACACTGCCTAGTCGCGCATACCCCACACAGCAGGAGAAGCAGCAGCATCAAGGGCATGTCTAGTGATATGCGCTTGCGGCTGTTTAGAGAGGCTGGCAGCAATCAAGGGGCATGGCAGAGCTAGGCCGCAAAATTGTGTGCATTTCGCTTGTTTGCATATTGGGCAAATGCCGAGAGGCAACAACAAGCGTGTGTGTTGAGTGTGTGTGCGTAGGAGTGTGTGTGCGCGCGTGTCGTACAGCATGTCAAATGCACAACAACAATAAACATGAGCGTGAAAATAACACCTGTCTGTAGTACAGCTCGACTAATTAAAATAGCTGCGGATATGCCCCCTTCCCCCCTCCAGCCAAAACCCCAAAAGCTGATCGAGCAACAACAACAACAACAACAGAAGGAGAGGGAGAGCAACGGTTGTTAATATATTTAATGGATGAACAACACGTTCGCTGGCTTTGGGCGAGCAAATTATCAGGCGCAGTTTGCACTTGCAGATACAGATACATCTGTATCTATAACTGCATCTGTGGGCTTTAGCTGTAGCTACAGCTCTACCTGCAGCCTATAGCTATGTGTGTCTGTGTGTGCCTGTGTGTGTTGTGTGTGTGTCTGTCAGCATGCACACGCTTCAGCAAACAACAATTGGCATTGTTCTCTGCCAAAAGCAGAGCAGACGCCGGCAAGAGAGGCGAGGGCGGAAGAAGCACAAAAGAGAGGGGAGTGGGCGAGGGGGGCGGATAGGTTGGCAACCGGCGGCAGCTCAATTATTTGCGTGTTAAGCATGTGCGGTTAACACAACAAATGCGAACTTGGCACCGGGGCCAAAGACAACAAAACTATGCGCAGACAGAAGACACAAACACACACAGCAGACACACACACTCGCACGCACAGTTAGAGATACATAGTTACAGTTAGAACTACAAGCAACATAATTAGATCGACGAGCTGTGGCAGGAAAAGCGATTTGTTCTAAGCACAGCTAGAGGCCTGTCATTAGGCCGGATTCCTGCCGAGAGACGGCACAAATTATGCCATGGTGCGTCTCTTTTGAATGAGTTGTTTCCGCAGCAGCAGAGGATGGGGAGGAGGGAGGAGGAGAATGGCTGCTAAGAAGTTGCTCTGCTCTGCCAAGTTTGTGCTCATAAATCAATACACACTGACAGCTTTGTCAATGGCGCTATGAATGCACAAATGAGCGCGGCGTTGCCATTGCCGTTGTCGGCATTCATAAGGAGGCCGCATCACGTATACGCCGCATTGGTGCGACTCAACACGATTCAATTCAATTCGCTACGCTTCGATTACTTGCTGAAGGTCATCAATAAGTGGCCTGTCTGCCCCCCTCCCCGCCACTCCCCCTTTCCACTCACTTTCCTACATTAGCTTATGTTTCAGCGAGCTGTCAAAATGAAAAGCATTTTCCACGCTGCCGCTTTTTGTTAGCGAAAGAGCCGGAAAAAAACTGAAATTCCGCAATTTGTAGAAATTACTCAAGTCTCGCCATCGATTTACTTTATTAAAAAACAACAACAAACCTAGAGAAAGAGAGCGCGAGCTGTGCCCTTTAAGCTGCTCCCCTCTCTCTGCTTCCTCCCTCTTTCTCGCTTTCTCTCCTTCACATTGTCGGCTATCATTCAACGCTTTTCGCTTTTCGTAGGCAAATTGGGCGCAAAAACATTTTCAATTTAATTAAAACACATACAAAAAACACAAAACATTTTCGCCACGCCCACCGCCCCCATTCCATTTGCCTGCTCTCCCAGCTGAATTGTTAGCTTAGCCAAATAATAATGTAAATTGTTTTGCAAATGAAATTATATAATGAATTTTTGGCGGTCAAAGTTTTTTGATGTCAAACAACTGACAGATGGCATAGTTAAGCTGGGGGAGGAAAGCAGACAGAGAGACAGAGAGAGGGAGACAGACAGACAGAGGCGGAAGCAGACTATGCGGCTTACGCTTTGCTTATCAATTAAGATAAAAGCGCTGGCGATAAAGCTCTTTCAGCACTTTTAAAACTTTAAGAGGAGTTGGAGAAAAAGAGAGGGAGCTAGCGATAGCGAGAGAGAGCAAAGAACAAGAACAGCAAACAATCGAAAGTAATTAAAAACGCTTAACGCAAAAAGCGCCGCAACTTTGCGTAGTTCAGTTAATGTTTTTGCCGCTAGAATAGCTTGAGAATTATAAGCGAAAATATGCTTAGCAGCCTAGTCTGCCTAGCTAAAAGTTAGATAATATTTTACTAAAAGCTACGCCAGCCATAAATAACGCTACTTGTCGCGTGCCAGCGACAATCCTAGTTGGCTAGGGCAACCCTACTCAGCCGGGGGAGTAGCTAAACACAGTAAATTATCATTTTGTGGGCTGCACTAAAAATAGTTGATATCCCCGACAGACACGACGCCAGACAGTGGGGCGGCAAATGGGGGCGTGGCAGCTGAATTCACGCCATTAGCAAAGCGAGAGAGAAAGAGAGAATAAAATATGTAAATGGCTTGGCGAATAAATCGCAGTGCGACATCGGCGCGACTTGTGCGCGCTTAATGCGAAAAGGTAACAGCCAAATCCATCAGTGGACCGCAGGCAGCCCCCTCCCTTCCCCCCTCCCCTCTCTGGGCTTCGAATGATGAGTTGCGATTACACACATAAATACGCAATTCGCTTAAGTACGCGGAGGAGCGCGACGCCGTAGCATTTCGTTTTTCGCGGTTGTCGTTGCCGTTGTTGTTGTTGTTGTTGTTGTGGTTCCGCCGTGTGCGCCCAGCGTCGGCTCCCGCCTACCTCCGCACACACACTCACATTTGCAATTCAATGTGGGTGCTCGCACACACACACAGAGAGGCGCACAACAATGCCAACAATAATGCGAATTGATGAAGCGTGAAGGATTTCAGGCAATTGCCGGCAGAGGATTGCCTTGCTTGCCATGTGTGTGTGTGAGTGTTTGTGTGAGTGCGAGCAGTTTCCTCTTCCTTCTCAATGCGCCCACCCCCTCCCCCTAGGGAGGGGAAGCAAGCAGGAAGCGCTTTTAGGCCGGAGATCTGGCAACCATAATCGATGCCGGAATAACTCGCGCATATTCACGGGTCAAATGTGTTTCCCGGGGGGATGAGGGAGGGGTGGGAGAGCAGGGGGGGGGCAGCCCATACAGTGTCCATTGCAGAGTGTAATTTTAATTTTAAATTGCAATTAAAATACGCAAATGGCATTTATCGGCCTGGCTAATAATGAGATCAAGATAAGGCAATAAATGTGCAACAAAGAGTCGACTCTGCAGATACCCTGTAAACTAAATAAATCACAGCATAAATCTACATTCATTGTTTATATATTCAATTTGAAAGTTCCCTCCCCCCGTCGCTTTTTCATCGATCGATTTCCAATCAACTGAACAAGCTGCTAATCAGTTTACTTTTTTCTAATCCACACACTGGTGCTATCTCCCTCGCACACCCGTTACAGTTACAATTTCAATTTCAATGGCCAAAAAAAAGGGGGAGGGACAACTAAAACTAGAATTGCGTTGTCAGGGCAAATAAATTCCGAAAGCGTTGGAATATTTCACACACACACGCTCACACATGCACAAAGGCGTCTGGGTGGGGGCGTGGCACAAAGCCAACTCTTTTGTCGCGTGGATAATTCGACTACAACAAACTTTGATTCGCGTACCAAATAAAATACACAAAAAACGAACAGAGAGAGAGCAAAACAGATGAGCTGGAAATTTGCATGTGTGTGCGAGTCTGTGTGTGTGCTGGTGTGTGTGCGGCAAATAAACATATTTCGCTCCCTTTTCAAGCAGTTGGCAGGCATAAATATCTGCAAAGCGCATTTAAGCCACGTCACACAATAAAAATAAATAAAAAACGGAGAAAAAGAAAGCAAAGAACTGGGCCAACAAAATTCGCTTTTCTTTGCCACACCCCCTCTCCCCTTCCCCGGCCCCGCTTACCTCACTCTTTCCCACTTTTTTAGGAGGGGGCGCCGTATACAAAGGCAACTTTGGGTAGGGGCCTGAAGCGGGTCACAGACATAATAATAATAAATATTCAGTTCAGTTTCAGATTCAGTTTTAGCTCTGCGTGTGTGTTTGTGCAGCGCATGAATGAATGAAACTGCGATATGAATGAAAATGAATATGAAAAAACCTGAAACTCCCACACACACACACACACTGCACTCCTTCTATGCGTGTGTGTGTGTGTGTGTGTGTGGGTGTGAGTACAGCAAACCAAACCCCGAATGAACGGGGATTTGCATTCATAAAATATATCGCAAGCAAAGCAGACGCCGTCGGGATATGCCCCTCCCCCTCCTCTCTCTGTTACCGCCTCCTGCAGGTATCATCTGCTTGTGTGTGTGCGTATTTTGTGAATTATGCAAATCGCTAGCATGAAAAACAAATATTAAACTTTTCATAAAAGATTCAAAAATTAAATAAAATTTTACAAAAGACATAAAAACCAAACGGTTCTTTCCCACCCATTGTGCGCATCCTGTCCGTGTGTGTGTGTGTGTCGGCGTGTGTCTCTGTGTGCTTCGGAAATACACAAGCAAACCGCATATAATATTTATATAGCGCTCGGCCCCGTTCGCATAATGATTGTACTTACATATGTAAGTACATGTGCTTCTCCTAACTAACCTCACCAAACCTTCCACTGCCTGCCTGCCTGCCACGCCCCCCTGCGCCCCCTCTGCTATGCTCGCAAAAGTTGGCAAAACTCGCTGAATAAAATAAAACAGGGCAGAAAAAAGTGTACGCGGACAATTGAAACGACAGAAAATTTTGGTAGAGGGAGAAGGAGTAGGGAAAGGCAAAGGGAGTGGGGGAGAGGGAGAGGAAGAGTAGGGAGTAGGCAGCCAGGCCAACTGGGGCGCGGCTTCATATGGCAACAGCCGCTGTCGCGCGCAACTAGTTGGAGGAGCTTCCGAAAGGGGAGGGGAGGCGGTGGGGCAACTGCCGCAGCTGGCCTAGGCCCAAGCCCCAAACACGATGCGAGGCGACGCGTTAAATAAAAATCTCGCACGCTTCGTTAAAACATGAGCAGAGCTGGCAGGAAAAAAAAAAGTGAATTGGCAAAATGCCGTCAAACAGGCGCCAGTTGGCCTGTCCCTCGCTCCCTCCCTCTCTCCCTCCCTCCTTTCTCTGTATACAAATTAAAAAGGACCGTCAACTCTTTTTCGCAGCCAAAGTCTTCACAATTCAAATGTGGGCGCAGTTACGTGTGTGCCACGCCCCGTTTTGTAGGTTTACTTTTAGTTTCGGTTACGTTTTGTTTCGATTTTTTCCCCAAAAACTTTTTTTCGTTAGTTGTCATTAGAATTCACAGCGTGTGCCAGGGAATTTGGACTTTGTTTTTGGTTTTTTCGGCAGCCTAAACTAAGCCAATTTTCAATTGGGTTTCGAGATTCACCTATGGTAGACCTTCCCCGTCATTCATTTATCTCCAAAAATAAACCCAAACTGAGCAGAGTCTTTTAGCTTGCTTCACTTTTAAGTTATTTCGCACCTTTTTTCGGGGAGAAACTCTGCCACTTCCACTTCTTCTTCTCCTTGTTCAATTAGCACCTGGTTAGGTTTCGTTGGCCCAGATACATGCGGAAATATTTGACTTTCATAAACTGAGTTCGACTTCAAGTCGAAGTTTATACAGCGCGCACAGGGTGTTTCGAGTTAAGCGTTCTTTGCTATTGTTTTAAAGTTTGATACTTCCCACGTTATTCCCATGCTATAAATTTTAAGTTGTGTTCTGCGACAAGCCGCGGGCAACTTATGTAAATTAGGTCGTTTTTAGGGGTTTTCCAACACTTGAAATACCTTTATTTTTCGATATCTTTCGCTAATTCAGCCGGAAACTTTTTTAAAATTGATTTTTATGCTTAATTTGACAAGCTGCATTGATTTAGAGCAAAAATTGATGATAAAAATTTTGGAAAAAATTTTGAAATTTTTGTAAGGGGGTAGCATGGAAAAAGTGTCAAAAATTTTTATCTCTTAGATCTATAAAATTTGAATGCTAGTTTGGTTCGGAGTTGAAATCATTGACAAAATGTCATTTCAAACGAAAATTGCTTGATTATTACCAAAGTTATGCGAGTTTTAAGTCATGGTGTAGGGTATAAAGAGACAGGGAGTTTTGATAGGAGAGAGCATGCTAATTGCTTAAAAGTGTTTGTAAGATTATGGTAATAGTTTAAGATTTTGATTCTACAGCAATATAATGGAAGAAATGTAAAGAAAATGATATAATATAGGAAAATCGTTTGATTTTTGACAAAGTTATGCTTGGTGAAAGTCTAGCTAAAGGTGAAATATATCAGAGCAATAGTTGGGAGTTAAATATCATTCTTAGCTCTGCCACACCTTTTACTCTTCAACACACACATTTCCACCCACCTTATATACCCCATTTGCAGCTACTTGCAATCAGTTCGAGTATAGAAATGCCCACCGGATATTCGCTACAAGCTACACAAATGTTTGACCCGTGTTTCCCACTCTCGTGCTGTCTTCCTCCCTCTACCCCGAAGGAGGGGCACCCGAAAAAACGAGTGCTGGAAGTTCATTAAACCGCACGTCAAACACTCTTGACGTCATAAACGATAAATAATTCTCACGGCACGACGATGGCAAAGGCAACGGCAACGGCAACTCGTTCGCCTCAAACGGAGCGTGATGAATGTTTGGGAAACAAAAGTGTTACTGACCTCACATTACATGTAAAAAACGTGCAGGTTCATCAGCTTTTTTCAACATTTTTCGCCCCAAGCTTTTTTTTCGGGCGTTGAGTGTGGAGAAATTCGACAGAGAGAAAAAAAAGGAAGGTAAATCAACTAAACGAAACGAAATTGCAGCGCGGTCAGGCATTGCCAGGTGCAGGCAAAGGAAGAGTAAGGGAGAGTAGAGACGGGAGCGGGCAACTCAAGTTCGCCTGCACAGAGAGAGGCAAAGTTCGGTTCGACTCGCTTCACTTTTCGCACTTTTCGTTTTCGTTGCGACGTCAACTGCGCTGCCCATGCGCTGGAATTTTCTATACAAAAACCAACAAAAACAACTCTAAACGCAGTGCCTAGCCTCGCGCTGTCCCTCTCTCTCTGTCCCTGGCTGTGTCTCTGCATGGGTGCGCGTGTCTGTGTGTGTGTGAGTGTCTGTTTTGGGCCTGACATTCCTGTTGCCAGAGCGCAGCAGCGTCGCGGCGCGCGGTCGGCGTCGACGCTGTAATTGGAATGTAGCGTCATAGGCGCAGCCGCAGCCGTCGCACGACACAGAGCAACAACAAAAACAACAACAGCAAAAAGTGGCCATGTTGCTTTTCAAAGCTCTTGCTGTCGCTGTCGCTGTCGCTGCCGTTGACGACGCAGCTGGAAGCGTGGCTTGGAACATGTTTTCGAGCGCTGCTCGACTGAGCGAAGCTGCGTGCGAGAGAGTGTGTGGGTTTTGGGGATGCTTTTGTGGATTGTGTGGAAGCCAAACCGGAATGTGGCTCATTCAGTGAAAAGACAACGACGACGCGTCGCAGCAGCAGCAACTCGACTCCGCTTTCGACGTCGTCATCGTTGTTGTTGCTGTTGTTGCTGCTGCTGCTCTTGTCGTAACCCGAAGCCACTGGCCGGCAATCTATGCAGCAGCCGCGCAGCGTTGCGACGTCGACAGCGCTGCTTGTTTTTCTGGTTTGGCATTCGCGCTCAATTGCGCCAGATTTGCGTTTTTCTTGTTGTTGTTGTTGTTGCTCTGTGGCTGATCGCAGCGTCGCGTCGCGTCGCGTCGGCGCTGCGCCACGCTTCATTTCTTGCGCTGTTTGGGGCTTGGCTTCCATTTTGGTTGGGGGGGAGGGGGAGGCAGCGAGAGCGGAGTGGAAGCTGACCAAAAATATTTCGTTTCGTACAGTTGCAGCGCCAATTGGCGACATGGCAGCGCGCAGCGCACAGCGCAGTCAGCGTTGTTAGCAGCAACTTCAAGGAAAATTCACACAGACAATGAGCGAGTGAGGGGGAAGGGAAGGGAGGGGGGCATATAATGGCTTTGGCGTGCGGAAAAAGAATCACGTTTATACCGTTTTGTAAACTGATTTTTCTATTCGCTTCGCTTGCTCTTCTTCTGCCGCTGTCGCCGCTGCTGCTGCTGCTTCTTATGCTGCTTCTTGTGCTTCTTCTTTCTGCACTTCTTGCTGCTCTTGCCTTGTTTTTCAAGTGCAATTCAGTTGTTGTTGTTGTTGTTTTTGCTGTTGCGTCGCGCATTTCTTTCACACACACACACACACTTACACAGAGCAAGCGACACGCCGTGGCTCAGGCCACGCTCATTAAATATTTTCGCTGTCGAATTTTGTTTGCTTTGCGCGCGTGTGCGTGTGCGTGTGTGTGAGTGTGTGCGGGCTGCGCTGCTTTCAAGTTCGACGCTGGCGTATTTTGCTTACCTTGTCTGCACCTTGCGCTGTCGCAGTGGATTCTGTTGAAGTTGCTGCTGCTTGTTGTTGTTGCTGCTGCTTCTGCTTGTTACTGTTGTTGTTGTTGTTTTAGTTGTTGTTGCTGCACTTGGGTAACTTTATTCACTTTTGCTTTATCACGCAGCGATTTTGCATTCTTCTTCGGCTTCTCATTAAATTCGCATTGCGACTTTTGCCTCTGCCGCTGCCTCTGCCCACGGCTTTGCTTTGCTTTTGTAATTAATTGAATACACTCAAAGACAACAAGCACAGGCACGATATTAACTCACACACACACACACTCACGCACTTGTATTGCTATGTAAGAGAGCGAACACTTACACACACACACACACACGAGCAAGCGACGCTGGCGGCGGTCAGAAAAACGTTTCTTAGCTGGGAAAACACGTCCGCAGACAGGTAAATGCGCTGAACAACTGACGCGAGCGCGTTCCCTTCTCAACGGGGGCCGCTCAAAGTGAGCCGCGCTCGCTCTCTCTCTTTGCCAGCGCTCTGCTCTCCAACTCCAGCTCAACTCGACACACTTGACATCTCGTTCGGCTAAGCAGTGCGTCTCGCTTGCACTTGCGCACACGACGACGCAACAGCGATCGGCAAAAGTTCGTTAGGTATTTGAATTTTACCTGTGACGCGTCGCACTGCTTGCGCGAGCGAAGTGGAGTTGCAGAGAAAGAGAGCGCGCAGTCAAGTGAGCGAACGAACGAACGTTGCGCTCTCTCAGTGTGTGTGTGTGTGGGTTGCGCTCTTTGCCTCTGCCTGTCCCTCTTGTGCGCGTGTTTACCTGTCGTTATCTTGTCGCGACTGGTTGAGTGCTTTGAAATTAGCTGAGTGCGCCTCTCCCACGCTCACTCTCTCTCCGCCTCTCAGAGAGTTGTTTTGTTTTATGTGTGTGCGTGTGTGTGTGTGTTGTGTTGTCATGCCAACCTCGTTGCCAGATGATGTTATTAAAAGGATAACAACAACGCACTAAAAACACGCTTTACGCTTCACTCGCTTGGCATTAAAAGCTCGTTAATTAACTGTAATTACTCTAATTAAAGTTAGTACGGGGCGAGCACGCAGACTAATCACAATTAAATTCGAAACTCAACGGCAAAGTGAAAAACGCCATAGCAAGCCTAGTCGATAGAGGGCGCCAGCTGTTTAGTAGGGACACAAACCTTAGACAGTTTTATGTGCACTGCGCTAGCACTGTACAGTTTGACACGCACTGTGTCGCTACAGTTGCGCAAGCACTGCAGCCATATAAAAAACCGATTTATCAGTTTGCATTAAAATAGAAAATCGTAAAAATTGAAATTAATTTTCAAAGGCGCGTCGTTAAAAAAGCCACAAATGCTTCAGTCATGACTTGCAGAAAGGTGCATAAATCTGGCAAATTATCCAAGCAGGCACACAGTACTTCCCTCTCTTTCGCACATATGTACTCCTTCTCTGGTGTCTGCCTCCCTCACGCACATGGAACATACATCAAAACCGCAAAATTTCGTCTGCCTGAATACGTCATAAAAACGATTTAACAACCGAATAAGCAACCGCAAAAAGTGAATGGCAATTGCCACGCCCCCCCGCCCGCCCCACTCTCCCTCCCAGAGCGGAAATGAAGCCGACGAGGCGCGTAAAGCGTAAAACAAAAGGAAAAAGCAAACGCAAAACGAGCGCAAAGCTTTGATAGTCCTGCCCGAAGGGTGGGGGGAGGGAGGTGGGGGCAGCCACGCCCACTTGGATGCTGCCTGCAGCGTTTTTATGGTCCATCAGCAGGCGCCTAATGCCGGCAATTAAAATAAACGACGCCAAAGATGCCGCTCGCCTCGCTCAGCCAGCCTCACTCGGACAAATCCAATTCCCCAACCTTCTGCCCGCTTCGCCCGTTTCGCCCGGTTCGAGTGGCGGCGGCTGCTGCGTGCAGGCGAAATGCGCGTTTAATGAAATTTTTATTCAATCAGCGCGGCAGACTAGCTAAATTCAGCGCGTAGACAGAGCGAGCGAGCGAGAGAGATAGAGAGAGAGAGAGAGAAAGAGTGAATTAAAAGAGAGGGTGAGTGTAAACGTGAGAGAGAGCGCGTGGGAGTGTGTGAAAGTGAGGTTATGTGCGGCAGACAACCTGTTGGTTTTGCCACTTGCTTATGATGTATGATGACGTATGATGTGAAGAGGGGAAGGAAAAGGAAAGAAGAGGAAGAGGGGGAGGAAGGGAGAAGTAGGGGGTGCGTTGTTTGCTTAATGTGTGAATAGCTTGGCCTAAGGGTAATAAAAAAGTCAAAGTGTGCTGAGTGTTAAAGACAGGCGGGGAGAAAGAGAGAGAGGGAAGGGGAAAGAGAGGCAGACAGGCAGAAGGAAAGGTAGAGTGAGGTTAGGAGACTGCGTCAAAGGGTTGTGTTTACTTTGAGGGAGCTAAATTGACTTTTAAACTGAGCTTAAAGTGGAAAGGAAAATGCTTAGGGGAAAAGCAGCAAGGGAAATTGATAGGGATAGCTCTAAAGATGATTGAGACTTATAATAACATTATAAAACTATATGATATAGGTGGGGTACAGTTAATACTAACAATTTTATAAAGCAATTTGCTAGTTGGAAAACCAGAACCCTTAAGTAAAATTGGTTTATTTATCAGGCAGGTTTAAGGAGAAACCCAAGAGCTAAGGGTCTTAGGAATATCCAGCCTTGCTTGAAGAAACCCCCGAAGTTATTCACATTAGAAATTTGATTCCATTCTGTCTCTTTGGCAAATTTGATTCCACGCTTTGAGTTAATCCCATCCCATTTAGCTGACACCTGCCCGTCAGCGTGAGATTTGCATCTTTCATTTCTCTTGCCAGCGCGTTTTACCCTTTTCAGGGAGTCCCCCAAGGGGTAGCCGTTGCTCTGACACCTGTACTCCCCTTTACTCCGGTTTGGTTTCCCTTCTTCTTTCTCAACTTTCTTTCTCAGCTAACTTGCAGACAGCTCTCTTTTCCTTTACCTTAGCTGCTTCTTAGCCCCTCCCTACCCCCTTTAAGGGCGACTACTCAGACAACTCAAATAAATCTGTCAAGGGTTAACTCAACTCACCTTGCCCCCATTCAGTTGTGGCTAAGCCGCAGCTTCATTTCGGCAACGGGACAAGCAACCAACTGTGGCATCGAATTCCTTCTCTCTCTCCCCTATCATGCTGTCTCTTTCCCTCTTTCTCTCCTTCTCTCTCTCTCTCTCTCAAAATTTGCTTAATTTTCGTCATTACGTGGATTTTCCCCTTGGCCGAAGGCTGCAATTAGCTGCCTGTAGCCCCTATACCTAAACCACTAGTCTACTGTCCGCCCCCTTTTCCGCCTTCTCTTCTCCTTCTCCTCCTTCTCCCCCTTCCCCACCTCCCCCGTTAAGCCGCAGGAAATCGTCTTTGTCGAGTTTGCCACATTCGTTTCTCATTAAAGTTGGCGGCGCGCCGCGTCTTTCAATTAATTTGCCAACTTTTGAGAAGGGTAGGAGGTGCAGTAGGCGTGGCCAGGTAGGCGTGGCACTCTGTTTGTGTTGTGTTTGTGCCAACAGGTGCGTAGCTTACATTTGCATAGATTACGCGCAGAGTTGCGATTTCCGCGAGATTCCTTTGCTGCGAAAAGTTGCTGCGCTTAATTAAAAAGTTTATCAAAAATTTAGCATAATTTTCATTTTCGCAAATGAAACAATTAAGCAAAGAGACTGCGGGAAAGAGAGAGAGAGAGAGAGAGGGGGGGATACTCTGTGGGTGCAAAGGTCAAAGAGCAAACGCGCTGCCTGCATCCCGGCTAAACTGTTCCATCTGCCAAATATTGATCGGCTGCGCGAACGAAAATAGCCCAAAGCGAAGAAGCCGCTCGAATGGGCAGGGTTAGACGGGCTGGAGGGGCGGAGGAGGGGTGTCTGTGGCAAGTGGGTCAAGCAAAATCAATTGGCAGACGAAGGTGTGAGCGGGGCGGAGCGAAGTTGCCTGGCGTCTGGCGGCAGGACAAAAAAGGCAAATGGAGACGTCACCTGGGCGAGCCTATAAATAAATCATAGCTGGCGATAATGTGCCACGCCCCCCCCCCCCCCCCCTCTCACTGGCTCCCTCTCACTCTCTGCCACTGACTCTTTCACACACTTTGACACACTTTGATAAGATATTCGCCAGGCTGCTTCACACACGTGAGTCGCGTGTCGAGCTCGCGTCGACAGCGTTTGACTTATTGCGAGTTGCCTCTCCTCTCCCTCTCTCCTCTCTCTCTCTCTCTCTCCCTCTTCTATTCCCTTTGCTTACATGCCACAATCCAGCACATACTCCATCATAATACACCCTGACAAGCTGTTGTTGCTGCCCGTGCTGTGATTAATCAAGGCAAACAACAACTTGACGCAAGGCAAATGAGTTTTTCGGCTATTTAAATAGCCGTTTAGCCGTTTTATTTGACAAGCCAGAGACGGCTGCAAGACATGTGTGGGATTTAAGGTGACAGCAGCAGAGCAGGAAGGGTGTGCAAAACTTACCCCCAGACATGGCTTTAAGTCAGTCAAAAAGGGTTCAAAGTATTTGCATAGCCCCAACTGCAGGCGGTATGCAGCTTTAAGTCAGATCAAAAATGGGTTCAAAGTATTAAAACAAACAATAACATGATATAGTGGGAACATTTGAAGGTTTTTGAAGAAAATAAATAAAACAATCCAAATGTTTGATTACCCCAACTCGCTTACGATTAAAAGGCTTTCCAAATAAAAAAAGCTAAGCAAACTAACTCAGGTAACTCGGGATATACTTGTGCTATGCAGCTGAAACTTGCTAGGCAGTTAACTAGAGAGTTAAACAACAGATTAAAGCTAGAAAACGTGCTAAATAGTTAAGAACTAACTGGGAAACTTATAAAATTACATGATATAGTGGGAACATTTGAAGCTAAAACAATCCCAATGTACGATAACTTGTGCTATGCGATTAAAAGGCTTTCAAAATAAGAAAAGCTAAGCAACTACCTCAGGTAACTCGGGATATACTTGATCTATGCAGCTGAAACTCGCTAGGTAGTTAAATAGAGAGTTAACAACAGATTAAAGCTAGAAAATGTGCAAAATAGTTAGGAACTAACTGGAAAACTAATACATTGACATGATATAGTGGGAACATTTAAAGGTAAAACAATCCAAATGTTTGATAACTTGTACTATGCGATTAAAAGGCTTTCCAAATAAGAAAAGCTAAGCAAACTACCTCAGGTAACTCGGGATATACTTGTGCTATGCAGCTGAAACTCGCTAGACAGTTAACTAGAGAGTTAAACAACAGATTAAAGCTAGAAAATGTGCAAAATAGTTAAGAACTAACTGGGAAACTAATACAATAACATGATATAGTGGGAACATTTCAATGGAAAACAATCCCAATGTACGATAACTTGTGCTATGCGATTAAAAGGCTTTCGAAATAAGAAAAGCTAAGCAAACTAACTCATGTAACTCGGGATATACTTGAACTATGTAGCTAAAATTTGCTATACACTTAGCTATAAAGCTATATAACAGTTTAGATGCACGAAACATGGCAGTTTAGTTCGACATTATCATTAAAATGCAGTACAATGACAAAATAATGCCATTTCCATTGCCAACAATACTTGCCAGTAATACTGCGTGCTGTGCATGCATGAACATGTTCACTTTTCAATTAGTATGAGCTGACATGTTGCAAACTGCATAGCGATGCAGGTCAGCGATAACGCGGCGTATGAGTAATATTTACATTGTAAACAAATCAAAACATGCAAAGGCAGCAACAAAATTTACCAAATTGTCGACATATTTTAAGGCACCACGCTATATTTAGGCGCACATTCAGCGCGAGAGAGTGAGAGGGGGAGAGGGGGGGGGGAGGAACCTATCATAGTCGAGCATAGCTATCAAAAAAAAGCTATGAGCAATGGTTAATCCCAGAGGCCGCGGCAGAAGCTAATAAAATGTCAAAGAATGCGCACACACACACACACTTACACACACACACACTTGTGTACGGTATATAGTACATAAATAAATAAATAAATAATCTATGCCTGTCAGCATTTTGGCTCATAAACGGAACAGGCCGAACAGCAAAAAAAAAGAGAGAAAAGTGGCAAATGCTGCAAGCGAACGAAAAGGGAAACAAGACAAATGAGGCGGCAGCTGCAGAAGTTGCACTCGACGTGTTTGTTACAACGCAAGCAACAACAACAACAACAAACAAAAGGCGACAGCAACAACAAGTGTAGCTACAAAATGTGGACATAGCTTAGACAGCAACTAACTTGACTGTGACATACCCTGCAGGCAGTAAACGTCTTTAATTTTAGAATTTCTCTTAGAAAAAAGCTATAGTTCTTTCTTAATTTCCCAATAGTCTATGCTATATACTACAAATTTGATCAATTCTAGACCTGCACAGTATATTGAGGTATATCTATACCAAATTTCATAACTCTAACTTCAGCTGTTCCTGAGATCTATATCAAATTATATAGAGAACAAAAGGAAAGCAAACAAGCAGAAAACTTCTTGAAGTTTGGAATTCTTTTTAAAAAACGCCTAAGTTCTTTTCAGATTAGCCAAGAAACCAAGCCAGCTACCATAAATCTAAAAAATTAGAGATCTGCATAAGATATAGTAGTATATATTTACAAAATTTCATGACGCTAACTTCAGTTGTTCCTGAGATTTAAAGCAAACTATACCAAAGACTCTCAAGCAATGCTTGATAAGCTTAGCATACTTTACTTCCCCAACTTTCATACAACCTTAATATACCCCACTCTCCAACCCCTCCCGCCCTACAGGGTATTGCCGTGCACAACTACAAAACAGTTAGGGCACAAAGACAAACAGCGAACTGCACACAGCACAAGCTTTTCAGCTTTTAACAATGACGTTTTGCCGCTGTTTTTGTTGCCGTTGCAGGCGCAAAAGCTTTGCAGTTGTGACGTCACACATGTTCGATCGAACATGTTGCCAGGTTGGCATTGCTGTGTAGCTCGCCAGAGCCAACGCTAGCGCTCGCGACGACGTCCTCAAACACTCGACGACGCTCGCACGAAACGGACGCGAACACGGAAATCGGAACAGGCGAAAAGAGAGTGCGAAAACACACGAAGCGAAGGCAAGAAACGTGAAAAAGTGAAACGCGAAACGGACATTGGCCCCACGCGGCGCGTGCTGAGATCAGTTTGAAATCAGTTTGGAAAACTGTTGTGTGCTGCTATTTTTAACGGTATTTTATTTGGTATTTTGTCGAGTACATCGCCGAGTGCAGTTCGAGTGGAACGAAAGATAGAAAAAAAACCCGCTAATAATAGCTAATTCAAATACAGAGCAGAGCCACAACAAGTGCATCGTCCGTTTCTCCACATAATCGCGCCTGTGTGGGTGTATTTATGTCCATGTCTGTGTGTTAGTGTTAGTGTTGTGTCTGTGTTAATACAAATTATCGACCAAATACATAAGGCCGCAACATTTGTAGCCAACAACCCGCTAAGTCCGCCCGCCCGCCCGCGGCGACATTAACTTCAGTTTTTTTCCGCATTTCTCCCACTTTTCGCGTTGTTGTTGTTGTTGTTTTTATGATTGTTGTGGATATTGACCAGCAAACGACGGCGTTTATTAACTGAGGCCTGACCCCGTGCCGTGACCCGTTGGGTCAGCCAGGACACACACCAACACACACAGGTGGGTCTGATTAATTAAATCTTCTAATATGGGAAAATGTCAACGGAATTTGGTTTCAAGAGTTTTCCCCCCAGCTTTTCCTCCTGTTTGCCTTGCGCTGCTTTGGTCTTTGTTTTGGCTTTGCTTTTGTTTACTTTTTGCAGCTTTGTCTTGTCTCTTGTTTACATGCCTAATGCGATTTGCTCCTAGCCAGGCTCGGACAGGCTCCTGCTCCTCCTACTCCCAGCCTGATTTGTTTGCTTTTCAACGCCTTCATCGCCATTTCTCCCACTTCGCATTCCCCGCGGGCTTATCCATTTTTCCGCCTAAAATTCATTTGCTGATTTGGGATAATCAGAGGCTGCGTTGCGTTGCGAGTCGAAATCGTAAAAAAAGGCAAGACACACACACACACACACTGAAAAGGAAGTAACGATGAAAGCAACAAAAATCGCTCATACGCAACGTTCGCCCTCGGGGCACTTTTTACTCCGTCCAAAGCGGAGCAGAAGCAGGAGGAGGTGGAGAAGGTGGCATTAAATATTCCAGGACATTGGCAGCCCGAGTTTATTGCACTGTTCGAATGTGCTTGGCCTGTTGTTCGTGTTGTTGTTGCTCTTTTACACCCCTCGCCAAGTAAATAAATACATTTCGCAATGATTATTTCGTTCGTTGTAAAGCGTTTCACATTCCTTCGGGTGCCATAAACCACTTGACAGCGCCAGCAACAACAACAACAACAACAACGACGACAGCAACTGCCTAAATTGCAATCAATTTTAATACATTTTCTCAAAAGCCAAAAGTCACACGCTGTGGCCAGTGGTGGCTTTTGAGGGCATTTCGAGTGTCTGCCATGCCGGAAGGAATTTAAGTGCTCTAACGATAATTCGTTGCTTTAAAAATGCACAGAGAAAAGGGAGAGAGAAAATGCGTGCTTAGCAAATTGCTGCTGCCTTGCACTCGTTTCGTGCTCTCTCTCTCTCTCTTGTTAAGCTGTTGCAGGGCAGCCATTTTGCCAGTTAGATCTCTTTGCTGTTAGGCTCAGCAGCTCTAACAGCTGTTAAGTGCAGCTTTACAGCAGCTGCAAGGAATTATCGATACCACGCTGTTAAGTTTTGTGCCTGTGCAGTTATCGCTTATGTTAACTCGATCAGTCGCACTGTTAACTGACTAGCGCTGCAAAGGCTTTGCAGCTGTTATTAACAGCGATAGCTTGTTCTGTTAAACGATTACACTGCGCTTTGCAGCGCAATGTAAGCCAAGCTGAACCGCTTTTACTTGCTGCAACAAATTGTGCAATTAAAACAAAGTGTTAAGTGCACAAAAGTTTTGCGCAGCTTATAAAAAAGTTAGATTAAACAAAAAAACAACAAATAAATGATTGCCACTGTCGGCACTAATGGCAACCCCGCCGCCGCGCTGCTGCTGCTATGCTAACAGCTTGGCTTAACATTCTGTGTGCCTCAACTGCAATTAGCAGTTTGCAAACTATGTAAATACTACGCGTAACTTTTTCAAGTTATGCAAGTTATGCGCTTCAACCGATTGGCTACAGGCCACACTACACTTGCCCCATGCCACATGGCACGTGCCACGCGCAACGAACTAACAAATCCCGCGGGCAAACGCCGTCGGGTCTTAATCAAAGTCAACCACTCAGATTTCCGCACGTTGACACCACAATTACACAAACCCAATCAAAGCAACAACAATTGCAACAATTGCAACATGGAAAGCAACTGCTGCACTGCGTCATTTGAGGTTCAATCGCTTTGCCTGCCTGCACTCTGTTGTTGTGGGCTGTTTGCCAATTAAACTAAAATGCCAAATTGGCACGCGACTCCAGCCGGACACGCCCAGCGGGGAGCTGTCTGCCTGACTGTCTGTCTGCCTGTGTGTTTGCTTCGGCTGCAGGTAAAGTTCGCTTTCAGTGGAAAATCAAATTTGCCCAACTAATTCTATTAGGTTCGCTTGCAACCGAATTGAGCCACAAATAATTGTTGGCCCTAATGAAATTGTTGTTGTTGCTGAGCTGCAAAGGGTATGCACGGCTTTTAGCCTGCCGAAAATTGCAAATTCAATTAAAAATTTGCATGCAGCCGCTTAAGCCAACTCCCTCCCCGCCTTTCCCTGGGGGCACAAAACAAAGCGAGGAGCACTAAAAGCCTCGACTCGCCTCGCCTGCTTCTGCACCTGGCGAGTGGCAGCTGACAGGCCTGTACTGAATGGGGTTGGAGTGGAGGGGATGGGGCTAGGATCCATGTTCGGGCCGCGGCATTGTGTTGCCTGCCCTAAATGCAGCTAGCCCGCCTCAAAGTGTGCTTTGTTGTTGCTTGTAGTTGACACTGCTGCCAGTCCGGGCTGAGGCACACGGCCTGTCCTGCTGTTATCCTGCACTGCCAGCTTCCTTTCCCCCCCCTCCCCTCTGCACCCACTCCCACTCTCTACAGCTTCATTGGGCTAGTCCCGGGCGTGGCTACATTTCGTGTATGACAAGCTTCGCCAGCTTCACTTTGAACTACCCACGTTGTAGTTGTCCCAGTCCCTGTTCCTATCCCTGCTCTTCCCTCCCTCTCTCTCTCTCTGTGTGTGTGTTTGTGTTGTTGCTCAAGTGGAAAACTTGAAAAGCGAGAAACGTGACTGAGCCAGAGCAGACTGACAACATTTCCGCACTCACTCGCAGCCTCGAAAACTAACAAAATGTTTACTTCGACTAGGAAGGCACTTGCCAGCAAATTTCATACGCATCATTGTAAAAGTCCACAGCAAACATGCAAAATCGTTACACACACACACACACACACACACACACGCGCAACGAACCGCAGCAGCTTGCTTCCAATAAATTGTGCTCGGCAAAAAAATAAGTGCAAAAGCATCAGAAGATATATTGTATTTATCCACGCAGTTCAACTTTCTGGCTATTTGCCATTTGAGTTTTTCACATTTTTTTTGTGCTCTTTTCTAATGGAAGCTCATCCATTGGCCAAGCATTTTGCCCGTTTTCCATTAGTCTGCTCTCATAATTGGAATGTCCTGGCAAAAGTCGCACGGGGATTGACGCTTGATCATAAAAAACAACAGTAAAGTGCAAGGACACTTTAGAGCGGAGAGTGGAAACGCGAAACGCGTTTAATCGATAAACCATTTGAGGCTGCGAGGCATGTACTCTGACTCTACAGTTATCGCACAATGGGGACACTGACAAATACGTGAATTCCACTTAAAAAAAATGAACAGAGGAGCATGAGATGAATTTAAATCGAGTGAAAATATTAAGGTACACAAAATAAACAACAATTCTGATGTGAAATAAGCGCGAAATTATTGAATTCTTTATTTGCTTTTATGTTTGATTTCTGCTCTGTTGCCATTTGCAAATTGAACGCAGGCTTCATGACAGCTGTTTAAGCCGCTTCGATAGGCAACACTAACAGAGCTGTTAAAGCTGATCGAGCGCCTGCTCAAAAGAGCTGTTAACTCATCTCGATTGTTTGCTTGCTCAAACGGAGCTGTTAAGCTTTCGATAGGCAACACTAAAAGCGCTGTTAAAGCCGCTTCGAAAGGCAACACTAACAGAGCTGTTAAAGTTGATCGAGCGCCTGCTCAAAGGAGCTGTTAACTCAGCTCACTTTAAGCGCTGTTAAAGCTGCTTCGATAAGCGGAACTAACAGAGCTGTTAAGGCTGATCAAGCTCTTGCTCAAAGGAGCTGTTGCCTGCTCAAAAAGAGCTGTTAAAACTTCAAGAGGCAACTCTGAAAGCGCTGCTAAAACTCCCACTTCACCTGCACAGCTCTTACAGAGCTGTTAAAGCTGTCACTCTCCAAGATCCACATGCAGCCGCTGTTAAGCCAGCTTTAAATCTGTTAGAGCACATTACGATGCGCATAAATTTCTTAGGGTACTTTAAGTAAATCCCTAATTTTGTGAATATCAAACCTAATGAAACGTTCACAAAAAAAAAAAATAAATAAATGAGGGAGGGCGAATGAGAAAGAGGCGCAGCAGGCAAACAAAGAGCGAACGAGCACAGCAAAGTGTGCCAAGCATGTGAAATCAAAGACAGCAAAAGACCCTCAACATATGCGCACAGACAAAGGCAAAGTGTGCGAGTGTGTGCGTTATAAGTGAGATAGCTAAACAACTGTCACGCACACACACACAGAGACTCGCAGTCGCAGTCGCACACACAATTAGGTTGCGAACAAAGCGCTGGGAAAAATCGTAAAAAATTTTCCAATTTATTTGTATTCAAGTTAATTATGGCGTACGAACATTAACACAGATTTTCACAAAGGATACGGCCAGGGCCGGGACGGGACAGACGGCGCACTGCGCACTTGTGCCTTGGGATGATCCCCGTGAAGGTGAAGCGGCTCAATCTGTTATGCCTCAAGAGGGCAGGCAAAAGCGGGGTTGGGGAGGGGGAGGGGGCAAAACTAAATGAAGTGCATTTTTGTGTAAACATCTGAGCCCGAGACAGCCGACGGCATTGCGCAGCCAAATTGAAAATAAAACAGCAGCGGCAACGGCAACGGCAACGGCAGCATCCTCTGCCTAAGCCCCAGCGACAGCTCAACGCAGACAGCGACAAGGGCAGACATACGCCCACACGCACACACACGCAGACTACTGCACACTGCTACCTACATGTGTCATAATCATCATAAAAGACGTTAAGTTTAAACTAAGCAGACGGCAATTTGTGCCAAGCTGCTGTTGTTGCCTTGGCTCCTTGTGTGTCTTGTCGATTTGTGCAACGATTTGGAAAATCTTTGACAAAAATAAAATTAAGCTCGGCGCACGGCGCACGGTGCTGGGTGCTTCGTCCTGCTTGCGCCTTGTCGCATCGATTTATCGAACAATTACGAAACGAGGCGAGCAAAAGTTTTACCCTGCGGCAGATTATGCGATTATGTCACCTACGCCCCGCCAAGGTGATCAACGCATATCGTCAAATATCAGATATATCTTGCTACTATATATAGCAAACATATTGCCGCGTGCCGATATATTTTGCTTTTTGCAATTAAAATTCCCGCATGCCGCGCCGCGTTGTCAAAACTAAATGCAGGAAAATTTATTTGAGCAACAAAATTTGTTTTTCGAAATATCTTTTGGGGAAAAACAGACAGCACTAAAAACAACAACAGCAACAAATACTACACGGGCAATTGATGACAACAAAAACATAAGCGAGCAACAGGCGGAGGCGCACAAATAAGTTTTGGGCCGCCGTCTACGCGGCGTATGAGTAATAAAAATCATCGCAGATGCTCTTAACAAACCGCTAACGAAGCGTCGCCGTCGCCGTCCCGCCGTCCCGCCGCCTCGTACAATGATAATGATAATGTTCACGATAATAAGGATGTTTATGCCATAGCAACGACAATAGGCACAGTGTCTCTATCTCCCTCTCCCTGCCCCCCTCTCTCTCTCTCTCTGCTGCTTGAGGAAGCAGCAAAAAGGGAACTCGACAATGTTCTGACCTTTGTAACAATGCCACGTGCTGCCTGCCTGCCTCAGTCTGCGTATGTGTGTGTGTGTGTGAGCCTGTCTCCTTTTTCCCTGTCCATTGAAATTAATTTTATCGCCAGCATGCAACAGGTGTGCGTGTGTGCTAGTGTGTCTGTGTGTGTGTGTGACCGTGGCCATGAAAACAAACGACAAACACCCGTCAACAACAGCAGCAACAGCAACTACAATAAGAAGAAGAAGATGGAGAAGGGGTAGGGGTGGTAGGGGGTGGGGAGTGACGGCAGGACAACGGACAGCTAACATGGGATACAACATGAAACAACTCGAGGCGAAATACACGCAAGAACAACAACAACAACGACAACTGAGGCAATAACAGCAAGCGACATTCTGCTAAAACAAAAGCCTAGTTGAACATGAAACTATATACATACATACATATATATACATGCATATATATTGCTAGATGTGTGTAAAGCAGTATGTGAGAAAGCTGCACTTTTACAAGTTTTAAACTTTCTCTCAGAAAGGTTTAGTTTAACACATATGTAAAAGAACTGCTAAGCTTGGTGCGTTTTATGCAGCGCCTCTCTATGCGCTTCTCATAATTTAAGGTAGGGTTTCTGCTTGCTTCGCGTGAACTTGAACTGAATTGAAGTGAAGACATACTATTTGAGGATCTTGAACAGATATGTTAATGAACTGTTAAGCTTCCTACTTTTTAACAGCGCCTCTCTACGCGCTTCTCACAAGTTAAGGTAGGGTTTCCGCTTGCTTCGGGTGAATGTGAAGTGAACTTTTGCCAATTGAGGATCTTCAATAGATATGTTAATGAGCTGTTAAGCTTCTTACTTTATAGAAGCGCCTCTCTATGCGCTTCTCATACTTAAAGGTAGGGTTTCTGCTTATTTCGCGTGAATTTGAAGTGAATTGAGGTGAAGTCTTACCATTTTAGGTTCTTAAACAGATATGTTAATGAGCTGGTAAGCTGTATGCTTCTAAGCAGCGCCTCTCTATGCGCTTCTCATAACTTAAAGTAGGGTTACGGTTGATTTTGAAGTGCTGTGCTTAAGTTAATGAACTGTTAAATTGATTAAACAGCGCCTCTATATGCGCATCTCACAATGTAAGGCAAGGTTCTGCTTTTAAGGAGCGCCTTTCTATGCGCTTTTCATATCTTAAAGTAGAGTTTTTGCTTATTAGGTTTGCTGCTCATACAATTCTTAGAAAATATCCATTTATCGTTACAATAAGTGGAAAATAGCAGCACAACATTTCAGTTTGAGCCACAACGTCTTCATTGAAACATTTTCCTCACTTTCGCCTGGCTACTCCCAGCTCTTTGCCCGCCCTCACAACAGGTGAACAGGTGTCACAGTTGTCGCAGTCGCTTTTGCAGTAGACCGCACGCTGTGGCATTCTGTCGTTGCTACATGCTGTGTGTGTGTGTGTGCCACATCATTTTCGATGGGACGAAAGACCACGCAATATCGCCCGACACTTATCGGCTTATCGAGTGCGGCAACAGCAACAAGAGAAGCGCCAATGACAGTGAAAAACCCCCCACGCACACACATGTGCTGCGTGTGTGCTGCGTGTGTGTGTGTGCGAAGCTGATAACTTAAGTTGGGTATAGCGAAATCGGGAATCGGGCACAGCTGTCAATATACACATCGATGCGCAGCACCGACATTGTCGACGTGAAGTGCCCGCAGAGAGGCAAACAGACACAGACACAGAGAGAGAGAGAGACGGAGCAGCTGCTGCTGTGGCAGCCACTCCGCCTCCTCGCTGGCACGATAGGTGGGCTGATTAACCAATATGTGGCCAAATATTTGAGTTGGCATCAAATTTATGTTAATAGCTCAGTTCATTTTGGCTTAGTGATAAGAGCGCCCAAAGTTTCATAACAATTGAAACGCACATGTGGCCACCACATCATCATGTATAGGGGGTGCCATAAAAACCGAATTGTGTCCAAGGCCAGCTGCCTGGTGGTGCCCCCCACTTCGGTCTCTAGTCTCCTTGCCCTGGGCCAATCAAGCCGACTTGTCGGGGCAATTAGAGAGACGGAGAGAGAGAGAGAAAGGTCTGTGGCACGAATTGAATGCAAACAGCACAACAAACGAGGGAGAGACCAACTTCATCTGCAGTTTCATGCACGAACGAGTGTCGTCTTCATCAGGTCCTACTCTCCCTCCTATTGTATCGCTTTTCGGCTGCTTGCAATGCATCGTTGGATTTTCGCATTAGGTTTTTCGGAAAGCAAATCAAGCGTAAACTCACATTGACAATGCCTTCGAAACGGAGCAAAGCAGCCAACCCTTTTTGCGAGCCGCTTTAAAGGGTTGCTTGTATAACGCATACGCAGCGTACGCCGCCTGCTGTGCGCACACAAAACTTTTGCATTATTTACCCACTTTCAGGCTGCTTCCTTTGTGTATTGTCCTGGTCCCAAGCAGCCTAGCAGCCTAGCAGCCACAGCTGGCGTCGCCTCCGACAGGCCAAGAAAGTCAACGCAAATAAAGCGAATACTTAATTATTTACGTTTTAATCATTCCGCAAGAAAAAAGAAGTTAATTACTACAAAACGTTGAAGCTGAAAAAATGCCAGCAAAGAAAAACAAAACATTGCAAAGACAACAGAAAGGTTAGAGTGGGAGATAGAGTGAGAAAGAAGAGCGACAAGTGCACTTGAAGTGACTCGAATTGTCGAGGGTACCCAAAAGTTTCACGGTTTACCTTTGCGCTAGAAGGATGCGCAAAGAGACAGCTGGAGTCCTGAAAAAGAAACCTATCAGAAAGTAAGGCTGTGTCAACCTTTTCTCAAAAGGTTCTTGTTTATAGAAGACGGAAGAAAAGTCTTGATAGCATCACCAGAAAAGACTAAAGTACAGCTGAAGTTCTGTAGAATTTTGTCTTCAAACTGAAACCCATCAGACATGTCAACCTTAGCGCTAACCCTATGAAACTTTGATATTTTCTAGCCTTAACAAGCTACAACAATTGTGCAATAAAGATTCCTCAATTCTGTTCAAGCAACTCTAGAAACCCTCAGCATAATAAGCTCATATCATATAATATTGCAGAGAGTTCAGAAGTTTTATGCGGCCTTGCCTAGCTAACTTTATCTAAATTCCAAAGTAAATCGCTTCATTAGCAAGTTATACCTGGAGAAGCTTGAAACTTTTAAAGCGCAGCTTAGCAGATGTTATGCCAGAGTCCTTAAGCAGGAATTCAGCTAAACTGCGCAAAGTATTTGGGGTGGAGCTTCCACCTTTCCTTTGAGTGCCACACGAAAATTTTAAATAACGCAGAAACTGCTTAAGCTGTCAGCGCGTTGAACACCCCAGCACAGTGTCTTGCAGCAGACGTGGCATGCCCCAAATTGCACTTAGGTGCTCAGAGGAAACTGACACAGAGAGAGTTAGAGAGAGAGAGAAACTGACACGGCAGCTGCTGGCCTAATTCGATTATGCAGCAGGAGAGGCAAGAGACGTGACAGGAAAGAGAGGCAGCAAAGAGAGAGAGAGAGAGGATGGGGAATGTGATAGCTAATGATGCATGTCTAAGTAGTGCGAGCCTAAATAGATTACAAATATGCTGTGATTGTGTGGCGCAACTCAACTCGCGAAGCAACTCACGCTACGCTCGCACAAATTCAATTTGGTACAAGTTCCTGTTGGACGCTCCCTTCCCAGCTCCAGTTCCAGCTCCAGCTCCGTCTTTAAGATGAGAAATGGATTTCATTTCTTTGGCCTGCAAATGGCAATTAGTGTCAATTTAAGAGCGACTCAAGATGGAGCACGCTGCCACCAGAGGCGGATTGCAATTTGCGCCACGCCTACCGCCCCCCTCCCTTGCACTGGGCTGTTGCAACATCCTGCCACTCGAGGCATGCCACAGTGACGTGCCCCTGCCCGGAGGCAATCGCCTTTATTTACATCGTTAATTGTGAAATGTTTAGAGAAACGTGAAACGAGAAAGTTCCGCAGATGATGTTGATGATGCAAGAGCTACGACGCAAGCAAGCAAGAACGGAAGAAAGCAAGGCAAGCAGGCCAGCCAGAACGTATCCAAAAGCTACATTTATTTTTAGAGAAAAAATAATCGAAAGCAACAACAACAAGAACCACTAAGTGATTAAACAACGGACACACTTAAAGCACTGGCCAGGCAACCACATGGAAGCACACAGAGAAACCTATGTCGTCATATGAATGGGTTGGTTCTAGAGAGGGGCCTGTTTATGCAGGGGAAGCTGCTCTAATGGAAACGAAAGAGTTGTTCAATCGATTTCAAGTGTACTCGAAGATTGACGGAGAGAGATCTGCGTGGTCGAAAAAAAATAGAAGAAAATTGTGAAAAAATATCTAAAATATTCAAGAGGCAAATCAGTACGCTAAAAAAAATATATTATATAAAAAGGTTCGGGAGAAAATTGTATAGCATAATAGAAAGTATTCAGAAGAGAAAATCATTTTGCTTTGGAAAAAGGATTATCGCAAAAAAAAAGAAGCTCACACAATGCACATCCAATTATATCATTTCATGTGGCACCTTTTTTGCAATAATTTCATAATATTATTCAATTTCTAACAAACAACCTGCCTGCTTATTCCCTCCTGCCTCTCCTCCTGCTTCCCACAAATGATGCGTGATTTTTCAGCGCTTTTTTTTGTGGATGTTGTTCGGTTTGTTCGGACTGTGACCCAGTTTTGTGGGACTCATGAAAAGCGAAAGAGTTTAAAAATAAAACATAAGGGGCAGCAGCGGCAGCGGCAGGGAAATGAAATGAAATGAAAGTGCTGCAAAAATAACAAAATACGCGGGTTGACAGACATACAAGACAGACGGGAAGGGAAGGAGGAGGAGGAGACACGACGCGCTGCGGGGGAATTTATGTTTAATGGCGAAAAGTGAAATGAGAAATCACACAGCAAATTATGTTGTTTGTACTGCATAATTTTAGTTTCATCTTTGCTAAGAATACCCTGTAAAATGTGTAAGAAATGTATGCAAAACTCTGTCTGGTCAGCAAATAAAGGACTTTCTAATTTAAACTAAATATTACCAAACAAAACATTGTTGCATGCAGTTACGGCCAGATTTAGCTGTTTTCTAGCCTAAATTTTAAGCTATAGCTCTGATTTTTTAGCCATACATAGCTTTATATATTAAGTACATATGATCAAAATTTCATAACGATCATGCAGTTATAACGCCATGCAAAGCAAGTAAATAACCGCATCAATTTAAGTAGCGTTTGCCTCACAGAGTATCTGCTTGACTTTGCACTTGCTTTGCGTTTGCTGTAATGCTTTAGCTATAAATATAAAACATGGCCACACAAAATATAGTTGCAAATATTTGAAAAATGCCAACTTTGATTTCGCTTGCAACGCATTTTTGAGTGCTTTTATTATACAATTCTCATGCTCATTCTTCTACTATTCGTTTGTTGTATTTGTTTCTTTTTTTTGCTTCTCTTTTCGTTTTATTTGCAGCGCACCGCAAACTCAGTATTCACAAATTATGCACCCGAAAGTGCAGCCACAGTCACAGCCACAGCCACAGCACCCACTACAAGAGCAGGAGAAGGAGAAGGCACAGCAACAACAGCAACTGCACCCAATGCGTAGCGCACACAAATAGCTTTGCAGTTACTTGAACCAAAGGCACCACAAGCAGCACAGTCAGCGCACCCGCAGCCAGGCGAGGAGGCAACTCGAGCAGCAACGCAAACCCAACTGAGTCAACATGGTCGACGACATTTCACCCATGCATCATCGCATGCAGAAGAAGACGCGCAGCGCCTCGATCTGTGCCACTGGGGCCAGCATCGAGACGGTCATACACAACATGCCCTCGGGCAGTGCCACGCCCGAGGGCGGCACTCCGGGCTACAGGCGTCGCAGGCCGGCGACACGTTCGCAGAGTGCACGCATTACATCGGGTGCCCGATCGGTAAGTAGAGAAGAGCCTGACTTGATTGACTATCGAGTACCGACAAATTAATCGATTGCTATGCTCGCTCCTTCAGTTGTAGCGCTTTGCTCACGCACCTTACGCTTAGCGATATTAGCGATGTGCGCGTGCTCAACTATCGCTTTAGTAATCACGAATATGCACAATAGTTTTAGTACTGGTTTTATTTACTTTATATCTTCTTCAAATTATATTTTTCTAGCTTTATCAAAAATTTTTAAAAATTAAGCGGAGTCCCTAAAAAATAATAGCAAATTTTCAAGCAGTCTATAATGAAATTATATAGCTTAAACTTGAACAAAATCTTATTCCGCGTGAATATAAATTATTTTATACTAAATTTTTGGAAGGAAGTCATCTCTAATATTTGGTCGATTTTCAAGTGATACTCAGCCAATTTTGATCTAATTTTGAAAATAAAAACACGCAATTTTATATTTAAAAAAATTTAAAATAAATTTTGAAAAAAGTAGACAATTTTTAAATAGTCCAAATTAAATTATTGAAAACCTGAACAAAATATTCCTCTCCAAGTTTGTTTGATTTTTTCCAAAGTTATGATAGTTCGTTCCCTTCCTTCCTTGCTTTTCCTTTCATCACACACTCTACTCTTCTTCTTCTACTCATCTCAGTTCATCTTTTGCTCACTCAACCATCTTTAGCTGTACCTTTTCATGCGCCCCGCCCTCCTCTTCTCCAACTACCCAAACTATTTGAATGCTCTGCCTTTCTGGTTATTCGAAATGAGTTTTCAAGTGACTCAAAGTGAAATTTGATATAGTTGCAGTTGCCGTTGCATTCGAGTTAAGCGAGTGCTTAAGCTGCTCGGCAACTTGCCACGCCCACGCTGCCTTCCCTCCCCCAACAACTAACCCGCTGTTGAAGCAATCAACGTGGGGGTAGGTTGCCGCAACGTACACAGTAGGCAATGGGGCAGCAAATGTGATTTGCCTGCAGCAGCAGCAGCACGAGGAGGCACAACAAACTGTTGCGACATGCAACAAGCTGGCATTGCGTGTCGTTTAGTGGCAAGTTGCAACTGCAACATGCAAATTTCAGAAAGGGGTGGCAACTCCTTCTGCATTTGTGTGCGAACATAGTTTATTTCTGGACTTTATATAATCATGAATAATGTGGAGTGGGTGGAATCAGTTAAACGGCAAACTCGAAGGGGGAACACAAAAGAATTCAGTTGGCATTTCGGGTGACCGTAGTTGGCACGTAGCCAGGCGGCATCAGGGACGGACTGAGGGCATAGATCATCTGCTCGACCAGGTCGCGCTCGTTGCGATCGGGCTGCACATTGACGGAGTCACGCAGCTGGGCCAGTCGTGCGCTCAGCTGATTCATGCGCAACTCATGCTCCAGATTCATGTAGACAGAGTTGCCCACCTTGTTGACGTCGAGGGGAGCCGGCGGGCCAGTCTCTTCTTTTATTTCGTCTACGGCCTGCGCAAGGTTCAACATCTTCTCCCTGCGACGGGCACAACGCTTCAGCTTGGCCCGCATCATCATGGCGTGGGTCTCACGCTGCGGCGACGTGCACGAGTTGGCCAATTGGGGGCAGACACGCTCCGCCGCCAGACACTGGCAGTAGCCAAGGTTGTGCAGCAAATACTCCTCGAACTCCTCGCAGGGCGCCAGAAACTTCTGATACCGCTCCAGGGAATCCATGTCGCCTGGGTCCAGATGACGTGCAGCACAATCAAGCTGCAGGTAGTTGGAATGGAAATAATTGAACAGATCCTCAGCCAGTTCCATGAAGAATTTGATCGGCTTGTGGAACGTATCGCCGAGTATAAACGGAGTCTCTTCCGTCAAGTCCAGCTTGCTGAACTCACGGCGAAAGGCCAAGAGATTCTTCCTAATGTTATCGACACCATGTCCCAGCGACAGATTCGAACTGAGTATGATCTGATAGTGCACCTGATACTTGTTAATAATCAGCTCCTCCGCATCCACGATATGCGGTTTTGGGGGCCTACAATTCAACTCCGCCTGCACGATATAGTGCTCCGTGAGCTTCACCAACATCGAGGCTGCCATGCGCTGCACACTGTGCTCACTGAGCCAATCCTTGAAGTAGATGCGATAGGCCTGATCCAGCTGGAGCAGCTCATTCAGCACGCTCACTTCGGCCCCCGCGTGATCCTCCTGAATGCGCGAAAGGATCGGTCCCAACTTCACCTTGGTCGTCTTGGGCATTGCTAAATCACTGGCGACCAGACGCGCTGTGGACAGACGATCCTTGTTCATTTTCAGGCTGGATCTGATCAGTTCATAAAATGTTTCAAAATATTCTTCGTGTTTTTCCCTTACGATTTCTTTCGTTTTAGGGGAGAGCGTTTTGTGTTGATTCATTTGTCTGTGTGTGAAAGGTGTGTGACTACAGCCAAAAAAAGGAAAGGAATGAGCCAAGGTGCCAGATGTGTGGACGAGAAAGGAAACGACTGCTACGCCTGCTTTAAGCTCAACGAAAATTTAAGCAAGTAATGAAAGAAAGATACCCTTTGCCAAATTTCAGGCATAGTGATCTTGATTTCTAGGAGGCGTTGGGCGTGGCATCTAAAATTTGAAATAAACTTTCTATACACAGGATATGCATAATTCTTCACCTCAAATTTGGTGCCTCTAGCTTAGGTAATAGCTGAGTTTTGCGTGTTCACACAAACAGACAGACTCGCTTAGCGATACTTACATAGTTTGTGGGCTCTGCCACGCCTCCTCCTCCGCACATTTGTACAAAGCTAGCATACCCCATTTTTGACCATCTTCAATGTGCGTAGGGTATAATGAATGCGCTACAGTTTGCTTAAGTTCGCCCCAAAGATTTCAGCTTGCGCATTTCCTGCGCGCTATCATATCATTTCGACATATTTATCGATTCCAAGAGGACCCTGGGGGGAAATGGCCAGCAGCAGCGAGCGACAGGCATTGAAAAAGACGACGACGGCGACAGAGTAGAAGAGAGTGTCAAGAACGTGCCGCAAGTCGCTTTGCATGGCAGCTCTCCACCTTCCCCCGTCATCCCCTCCTGGCCTGCCCTGACACTTTTGTGTCGCTTAAGCCACATACACAGCGCAACAAATGCGTCAACTTCAACTCCAACTCCAACTGCGACTGCGACTGCGACTGCTTTTAAGCGTGTGAATTGAATTATGTCCGGGACTGAATTCAATTTGAGCACGTGTCACAGTCAAAGGTTTCATGCCACATGCCACACGCTGCGTATGCGTAATGTCAATGTGTGTGCTGCCGCGTCCTTGTCGCTCGCTCGCTCACTCGCTCGCTTTATTAGCACATCAAGTCGCGAATCGAGAGCTAAAACTGCAAATTTACGAGCAGCAGCGGAAACTTTCTACAAGTTAACAACAATTTTTACACGCACAAGCAATCCATGTGTGTATTTGTGTGTCTTGTAGCAAATGGAATGAAATGAGTTTTCTTTCTTCGCGCTACGCACTTGTTCAGCTGCAGCCGAGGCGGCAAAAGTTTAATGAGAATGTGCCAAAGACATCAACCAAACAAAGCAGACAACAAGCAGGATAAAAGAGAGAGAGAAGGGTGCATAATTCGCAGTTAAAGCAGCAGCTGATCAGAGCTGCCAACTTGGCCAATGACTGCTTCAACAAATGCAAAACTCATTTCAGCTCTCTTAAGCACAATGAGAAACAACAACAGCAACAACATTCCGTGCTGCCACTTTCCATTTACATGCACTCATTTGCATTGTCCTAATGGGGTGCAAAAGTGAGTGGGGCAAAATGCAAATTATCGGATTATTAGTAGAGCGTGCTGCGTGCTTCGTGCTCGAGCTTAAATTGCAACCACAGGCTGGGAGATTAGAATCGGAATCCCTTACGACATCAAAGAAAACATGAGTAATGCCATAGTAAAAATCAGGTACAGGAGCAGCTCTAAATCTCTTCAAAGGGGGTCAAAGGTTATGTTGTAAGTTCTGCTAGTCGTCTTAGAAATTAATTCTCGCTTTGACAAAACTTTCGCTCGGCGGTTTTTTTTCCACTCCTTTCGCGGATGAAGTTTTTTGTTTATCAACTTTTTAGTGAACTTTTTTCCAGTTGTTGTTGAAAATTTCGCTGCATGTTTATGAGTTCGCTAAAGAGTTCGAAATTGTTCGGAGAAGTAGAGCAGGAGAGAGAGAAAGAGAGAAAGAGAGGCAGAAAACATTGTTGAGGTATAAAGTAATAACGTAGTTTAGCAGAAGCTTTGTGCTCTTAGCTGCTTAAGAGGTCAAGAGCTTTGCAGAAGCAGGAGAAAGATAATCTTTATATTTAACTAAATTCAAAGCACATGAAAGCTCGCTTAAAAGCTTTCAATTACATTAGAGCATCTTAAATAAGCAAGCTCCAATCACTGAAATACTCAGACAGCAGATTCAAAAGCTGAGCAAGCACCTTAAAGCTTTCCTATTTCCAGCTTACAATTAATGAGTGAATACTCTTCATTGTTTATATATTATATTTAATTTCAAAGCACATGAAAGCTCAGTAAAGAGCTTTTAGTTACATTAGAGCTGCTTAAACAAGCTTCAATCACTGAAAGCTCATTAAAGCTTTCTTTTTTGCAGCTCACAAGTTCAAAGCACATGAAAGCTCCCTGAAAGCTTTCACGTACATGAAAACTGCTTAATTATTCCAATACGAAAGCTCAATTTACAGCTGTGCTAGCGCATTAAACCGTTTGTATGCAGCTTAAAGCTCTGTACTCAGTTTAATCTGAAAACCTTTAAATCAAATATAATTACACCTAGGAATTCACTTCAAATTTATTATGCCCTTAACACACACACATGGCACACAATTTTATGCATATAAAGAAATACTATAAATATTTCGATTTGTGCCCCGACAAAAGCAAAAACAAACGAGCAACTTGACGCACAAAGGACGAAAGAGAATGCCCCAAGGACTAATTGCTGGGAATTAAGTAGACACAAATTGAAGACAGACACGACGACAGCTGGACAAAGGAACAGGGGGGGGGGGGCGAGTTAGGGGCAGGATCAAACGCACAAAGAGCGGATGTAATTAATTTTGCCTGCGCTTTCGGCTAAGTGAAGACATGCTGCATCCGGCGGGTGACACCCGAAAAATAAATAAAGCCCGGGCAGGAGCTGAGCAGGAAGCGTCAAAAGAAAAACAAAACTATAGGGGAATATATATAGAGTATATAGGGTCTCTCTCTCTCTCTCTCTCTCTCTCTCTGTGTGTGTGTGCAACAATATTTGATTAAGTCTGAAAGTAAACCACATTCAAATATGCCACAAGAGCAGCAATTACGGGTCACGCGAGCCCATTCCCCACCCTCACCCCCTTCCCCCTGCCACTGCCACTACCCTGTGAATTGTGGGCGCCATAAAAAGGCGCAAGGCATTGGCCACTAAATAAACAGATAGCGCACGGCTAATGGCAGTCCGAGAATGGGAGAGAGAAGAAGCAAGGCTCACAGCGAGCTTGGCCCAAATCCTGTGGCCACTTGACAGCTGATGCCAGCCACGTCGTAAGAAATGCTTCCGGCCTGCCAGCCTAGTGTGAAAGCCACAAAGTGAGCCAGACAAGGGAGGGGGGAGATGTAAGCGGGGACTTAGGCCTGTGCAGGACTTTGCGCTGGCTGGTATTGAGTACTCGACAGGCGGAAGCTGCTAACAAAGTTGCATGCACAGTTGCCTCCGCCTTGCCGCTTCCCCCTCACATGTGTCGCATAAACTTTTCAGCAGAGGAAGCAGAGAGAGAGAGAGAGAGAGAGAGGGGAGATAAGGGGAAAGAGATATGTACACTTGCCAGGCAGACAGGTGCTTAAATGAGTTTGCGCTGCGTTGCCGTCGACACGTTGCCAGGGACGGGCACATCCTTTGCCATGGATTTACTTGCCCACACGGACGTGCGGGAAAACAAACGCAACGCTGATTGCCATTTGAGTGGCAGCCCCCCCTCCCCCTCAACCTTCCCCTTTCCCCTGCACATTAAGCCTTGACATTTTTCTTTTGAGCTGTAAAAATGCAGCCCCCCTTTGCTCCCCCCGCTAACAAGTGCAATTTGATTTGTGTTCGACATTTTGCAATTTAATTTCTTCAGCTGCGCTGCGACAGTGCATAAATCAAGTGCCTCGATAAGCGTCGGCTATAGCCGAGGATATATAGTCAAGCATCTGCCTTGAGTTCTGCGTCTTTGCCCTGCCGCTGATTGATGACGGCGACTTGGTGACCCGCGTTTGGCAGCGATTACCATTACGTATACGCCCTGTGTGGCCTTTGCCTTCTCTCTCACTCCTCCTCTCCTCTTCTCGTTGCAGGTTCGCCGACGCACCCAGACACAGCAGCAGCAACAACAACAGCAACACACGCTGCAGGAGACGCGCTCCTATTGCACCAGCGAGCCGCGTCTCAGCGAGACAGAGACGCCGCCGCAGCGTCGCAAGCTCTCGCAGCGCAGGCCGCAGCCACACGGTAAGTTGCGACTTCCCTTTTTTAATGGGAGGGCCATCAAAATATGTTGCTGCCACAAATTAGTCAAGTGCGGAGCCGTTGCGCCGGTTTTATGCCACATAAAGCGCGCGAGCTTAAGCTCTTAGCCAAATTGCTGTGCGGGCAACTAAAAACTTGGTCAATTGGCCGTAAATGTTTGTCCTCCCCACTCCCGCTGTGCTATAATAGTTTAATTTGGCAAATGATAGATCAGCACACTGTGAGGTGCCAGCTAATTGTCTCTCGGAAGCGCAGCATATGCGCTGTATACACGATTTATAGCAAGTTGCCATAAATTTGCTGCAAATTCAATTTAGGCTGGAATAACCACAAATTATACAGTTGCCAGAGATAAAATGGGAATTAAAAGCTTACACAGTGGCAGTCTGAGCAGATTTAATGTGATATTAGACGCGTAGATACCCTTTAAAAGCTGCTATAAAGTGCTTAAATTTACAGATGTAGTGACCATAATCGAAATTACTTTGATTGTTAAGATATTTCAACGATAAAAGCACTTTAAGTGCGCTTAAAACTTACCTAGCTGCATTTTGAGCATGACTAAGTATATAGTAGACTAGCAGATACCCATTAAAAAGCAGTTACAATTCAATAACTTCTTCTGTTTACACTTGGCTTACTTTGTCTGCTTTAAGTCTTCAATAACTGCATCTTTAGTTGCCTTATACCCTATAAGAAGACTGCTTAACAGGGTAGTATAAGCCCTACACTTTCTTAGGGTATATACTCCTACTTCTGTATGATTTCATTAGCCTACAAACAGCTCTATGTGCAGCAAATTACTTTAACTTCTGCTCCCTGTACTAACTCAGAGTCTGTACACACCCTTTCCCAGTTAAGCTAGGGTATGCGGCCCCCTGTGGCGACTGAATTGAAATCAATTGTAATGCAATTGCACAGTAAGGATAAATTAATTTAATTCAATGATGCGGCTACTGATGCTGCTGCTGCTCCTCTGCTTCTCTTCCGCAGGACATAGGAAATCGAACGCCTTCCTGGACGTGCCCACAATGAACATGCATCACCTGAGAGTGAACGACGACGACGAGGATGTGGATCGTCTGCGCACATTTAGTGCATCCAAAGGAGGTAAGCCAAAGCCACAAAAGGCATTTATTAATTTTGAAATTGGAAAACCAAACAAAGCCGCAGTTCCAGGCCAGGGATTAGGTTGTACAAAGCAGGCGGCGCCGACAGCACATTAGGCATGAAATGATTGTTTTCTCAGGGGATCTTAAAAGGTTGTTTCCTTCCTTAGCTGGCCTGGCCATGTGTGCTAAGGGATATCAGTGGCATTTAATGCCACTTAGAGAGCGCAGGCAATGTTGCTCGGGGTCTATTTTCACGTTTCTATATTTGAGTCACGTTATTGTAACGCATACGCAACGTGGGACGCAGCTCAAGCCATGTCTGTGCGCGTGTGTGTGTGTGTGTGTGTGCTTGTTTGTATGCATAAATGCATGTAGTCTTTAACTACGTGTTTAAGTTCAACCACACAGAGAGAGAGGGGTAGAGAGCGAGAGGGAGGGGGAGAGCTGTAGAGTTTCAGCTTGGCCAAGCCGCAGGCCACACTCAACTGTGACTAGTTTCGCGTCGGGTTCAGCAACCTATCTATGTATCTATGCCTCTCTCTCTCTCTCTCTCTCTCTCTCTGTATGTGTGTGTGTGTCTGTGTTTCGTATCTTTTGTCTATTATCTGCATTGTGCGCCCGACACGCCATACCAACATCATAATCAAGCGCAGCTTCAGTTTCAGTTTGCATTTTGTCTTTGTCTTTTTTGCAGGGGATTCGTGTTACGCAGCTCCCTCGAACATGTTAAATTGACTGTTGGCAGTCTGACAGGCTGCATGGCAGCGCATATTAAAATTCAATGAAGTTTCACAGCGTTTACTCAACTAAATTGCTTTCGAATGCAAGAAAATGTCTGCTACATGTGCGCGTAGTTATCTGTCTCAGTGTAAAGCGAGGATATCTCGATTCGTGTGTGCGTGTGAATGTGTGTGTGTGCGCTTTTGCGGTCCTTGTGGCCGTGTCTGCCGCGTGCTGCGTCATGTGCACAAATTTAATTAAACTTAATACGCTGCGGACTGTCGAATCGAGGCAAAGGCGAAGGCAGAGGCAAAGCCATCAATTATGTTTGCTGTTTGCATTTAAACAAAACGTACAGCGAACGGGAAAATCGGGGTAAACCAAAAGAAAATTTAAAGAAAATATCATTTATAACAGCAAGAGAGGCGGAAGAAGGAGGAGGAGGAGGGGGGGGGGGGGCGTGTCGGTGTGATTAATTGGCACACTGGCGTGGCGTGTGTCAGTCGTCAGGCGGGGCCAATGAAGCGACAGGAGTGAAAAATTCATTGAAAATCTGACCGAAAGCGGCCGCAATGCGTGCGCGAATCTGTCTGCCTCTGTGTGTGTGTGTGTGTGTGTGTGTGTGTGGGAGTGTGTGTGTAATTGTGCTGCGCCACGGCTTGAAGTGGAAGTGGCTCTGCGGATGCGGACTGCAGCTGGTTATGATGACGCGCGGCGCTGTGTAAATTGAATTATAATTGAATCAGCTCCACGCACGTCCCTACTGTATGTGTGTGCGTGTATGTGTGCGTGTGTGTGTGTGTGCTGTATGCGTGTGTGTGTGCGTAGCTCTCTTCATCGCGCCCCCACTTTATTTATAGCGCAAACGTATTGAAATCTCTGCACTTCTGCCACGCAGCAGCAACCTTGAATGCGTTCAATCGCCCCTCGTAAAAAATGAAAAACCTCGGCAAGAACCTCCCTTACACCTTACCCTCCTCCTTCTCTGGTGTACAGTGCGAAACATGTGCAAACACTCGTGCAACACTTGGCGATCTCTAAATCAATCGGCAAATAAAAATCAAAATTCATGCCCCGCCCCTTCTGCCGCCGCCGCCCCTCCCTAAACAGTTATTCATTATGAGCAAATTTTAAAACAATGCGAAATGAAAAATGCGAACCAAGAAAATAATTCACAAGACACACAAAGCACACATCAAACGCGCGCGAGAGAGAGAAAAGCGAAAGAAAAACAATTGATTTACCATTTAACATTTTTCGGCCAACTGTTGCGTCGATGGAGATTGCGAGTTGCCATTAAGAAGCAGCAAGAAAAAAGCGGTGGAAATTAACAATTAAGAAAACTGTAGGCGACTAGCAAATACTCTGCGGTGCTAGGCAGGCTGCAAAGGGGTATCAAATGGTTCAAAATTTTGGTTTATTTGCCTTAATTTATACAATTTCCCTCGAAATCTTTTGCAAAGAAGATTCTTATGCTAATTTTAACTTGCTTAATCGATTTAAAGCAAAAAATGTGGAATTTAAATTTTGCAAAAATTTTGAAAATTTTGTAAGGGGGTAGCATGGAAAAAATGCAAAATTTTTCAATGTTTTAAAACAGTTAAATTTGTATGCCAAATCCATTTCAAACTAAAACCATGAACAAAATGTCATTCCAAACGCAATTCGGTTAATTATTGACAGAGTTATGGTTGATTAAAGATGTCATTTAGGTCCCTGAGGGACTTGAAGTTAGATAGATAGATATTACAGCATGGAACAAGTAGAAAAGTGTAAATTTCCTTCTTAGGAGACATCTCTGACTCTATAAAGTGTATATATTCTTAATCAGCATCAATTGGGGAGTCGAACTAGCCATGTCCGTCTGTCTGTCCGTCCGTCCGTCTGTTGCAACGCAAATTAGTCTCTTAGTTTAAGAGCTATCTTGATGAAACTTGGTATACATGTTTCCCACTGCTGCACGCAGTAAATAAGGCGGAACGAGGCGGATCGGACCGATATATCGTATAGCTGCCATAGAACCTATCGGTCGAATTTTGTTATTTTTTTAGATATCGCTATGAAACTTTGCCAATTTATGTCTAAGTGTGCCCTTAAAAAGTTGTCAATATTTGAACGAAATTAGACCGATGTATCGTATAGCTGCCATAGAACCTATCGGCCTACTTTAATCATTTTTCAAGATATTGCTATGAAACTTTCCTGATATACGTCTAAGTATGCCCTTTAAAGGCTGTCAAAGTTTGATTGAAATTCGGCGTTTTGAAAGTAGCCTTTCTTTATTTTTTAACAAGATTCTTTTCGCTCTTTTCTCATATCTACCACTCTTTGTTTATCTTAGCTAAGCGTTATAAGTTATACCGAAATCGAAAAAACTTGATTACACTACACGAACAGTTCATTTTTGGTAGCCTAATCAGTTAGGTTGGGCCATAAACTTGGCCCATTTCAGGCACATCATGTGGAATACTTGATGATGCGCTTCGTTTGTGTGTGTGTGTGTGTGTGCGTGGGTCTAAAATTAAACATTCGGCATTCGCACAAATATTTATTGTAACCAAAAAGGCAAAGCAAGCAACACAAGCAACAGGCAAAATACAAAGCGGAAAGCAGGAATAACAATTGTTTCCAATTTTATTGCTGGCAGTTTTCACCTATGGAAAATTCAAATGAAAATTGCGAAAATTTATTTTCGATACCAGGCCGGGCCGGGCCGGACCAGTCGAGCGTTTTTATGGCTTTCCTATGACTTTAGCACACATGCAAATTGCAAAAACTATTGGGCTGCAAACACACACACACGCACACCAATGTAAATATTTATAGTCATGTTGGCAATTAATTCAATTTGCACAATTAATGACCGCAGGCTGCGGGGCAAGCCGTAAATGGCGGAAAAAAATCACGGCGAAAAAATTGGCAGATAAATTGCCGAAATCAGAAATCAGAAAAATGAGAAATGAGAAATCGGCCAAAATCTCCGTCAGGCGTTTGGCTAAATGCAATAAAACAGGCCATAAATCTATTTATGACATTTAAATGTACACAAAATGTAATGGCACAAAAACACACACACACACAGCAACCACACACAAACGTAGATCGACTGCACATTTCACTTAACCCATTGACGACCGGCAAAGTTGACAGGCTGTTCACATTTCAACTGCCAGCACGTTGGGTTTATGAACTGTGCATAAATTAAGTTCACATAAAGTCGGCTATAGTATGTGCAATTACTTTGTAGAAGTCGGCTGCGAACTGCATTAAATCGGAAGCTGTGTCTGTGCAATGCACTCGCCTTGTCTTCATTATGCAGGCAACAACTGCGACGCCGTTGCGCTTGGCCTATTGCGCGGTTGTGCCTCGCCTAATGCCTACCTCAATGTGTCTGCCAGAATGTGTAGATAAGCGAAAAGCTCGGGCGACTAATGAATTTTTAAATTCGAGGACACGGCGAAAAGACACGACGAAGTGCAGATACACTTACTTGGATGCTTATGAAGTTTTCAGCATGTGTAAAGTAAAGGTAGCAGTTGCTAAGCTGTTGAGCTTAAGAGGGTTAAGTGAAGGTTAAGCTGTAGAAAACAGATTATATCTAGAGTATACTGTATATCTATATAATGCAAAGTTTCTTGTAAACCCCAATCTGTTTGGTTAATTGGACCAAAAGCTAAACAACTTAGACTGCTTTCTGCATTGCAAGAACTCCCCCAACTTCATGCTGAACATGAATATATATGCATGTTAGCACACATCACACAACGGCTACCAACGCCGCAAAAACAGCCAAACCAAGTGTAGAACAAAGAAAAGCCATGTCAGTTAGAAAGGCGCAAAAACTCGCAGCATGTTTGCCCAGCTGCGTGGCAAAGGGGGGCGTGGCACGTCGCGCACGTAGCCTGCACAAAAGATAGATTAAGCATTGTTTTGCCATTCATGTTGCTGTTGCTAGTTGTTGCTTTTCGCCTGCGGCAGGAAACTGTAATTTTAGCGTGTGCAACGTGGCGTATGAGCAACACATGGCGGCTGGTTGCGCATACGCCGCGTGCAGCATGCGGCAAAAACGCAACGCTGCAGTTAGAGCGCGTTAGTGTGTGTTCATTCTCATGCCTGACTCCACACTCTCACCCCTCCCTTCCTCCTCTGCAGGCATCATCAATCGCGGCGACTCCTTCCGAAGGCGCCGCTCGCGCAGCAACAGCCTCGCCCCGGTTAGCCCCATGCACTCACGCAATGCCATGGCCGGACTGAATGGCGGCGGCGGCGGTGGCAGCAGTTTGGGCCTGGGCAGCAACTACAATGGCGGCAGCAGCAACGGCTTTGGCGATGCTCCTGGCCAGGATAATCATCAGCAGCCCGTGGAGTTCTATCGCGTCGAAATGCTGGGCTCGGCGGGTGTGGGCAAGCAGGCGCTCGTCTCACAGTTTCGCACATCGGATTGCATCAATGCCTACGATGGGCCAGGTGAGTAGCCAAGACATGGCTAATACGAAGCTCATTCATTGTTCCCCCCACCTTCGGCCCTGCCTTGCAGAGTGCGACGAGGCCGAGCAGAACATTTCAATTATTTTGAATGGCATCGAATCGGAGCTGAAGTTTCTCACAGGCAACACGGAGAGCAAGGTAAGCGACGGCCAGGGCCAAAGTGGCCCTAATGAATCATTTGTCAAAGTGTGTGCAAGACAAACAAGCACACACAAACACACATACACGCTCGCACACACGTACACAACATTAGCTTGCGCTTTGGGCAGATTTTGTATTTGCGTTGCGTATACGACATGTTTGCCCCGGGAATTTGTCTGCTCGTCTCGTAATTGTTCTTAAATATTTCACTATTAACTTTGTGCCACGCCCCCCGCCTCCTTGCTTTCGTCACTAGAGACAAATGAGTCTGTCACAGCTGACGAGTTGAGCAGACGCGGCCAAAAAGCGAAACATTTGGCATTTCGTTTCGGCCAAATGAATTAATTACACAATTGCAAGCTGTGCCACTAATTAGGCCGCAACATTTTGTTGCATGAAATCAAGTTTCGAAATAGTCCAAAAATTAAGTGGCGGAAACGGCGCCCCCTTCCTACCTACCGTGTAGCTAATCGGGCAAACTCTTGCGAAACTGCAAGTTGCACAAACCACGAAGGAGAAAGGGAGAAAGAGCGAGAGAGCAAGAGATTGCCTAGTGGCTGCCACAGTTTTGTGGCAGGCAGCACCTTTCTACCGTTGCCTGCATACTCAAGTACCGTTAATTACGAGGGCGTTCTGTGCAGCACATTCTAAGCGCAGCAGTTGAAGGAACTTGGGTCGAGCAAAGTGTAGAGCAAAACTATGAAAAGGTTAGGGAAAGTAAGAGAGAAAAGTATGCGACTGGATAATACCTGAAGCAGCAAAGGTAATAGGAACAAGCTTTAGTCTATCTAGAAGTAGAAACAAGCACAGATAGAGCGAGAGAGAGCATAAGCGTAAACGTAAGAGCAGCTAAGCTTAGTGCTGACTACTCAAATCACCCCAAACTTCTCTACCCAACCGTTCTTGTAGCACAGTGTAAGACTCACTGATGCATGCGTAAGAAACTCTTGGGCGTAATAAAACCAAGTCAAGTGACCACGAAGGACACCAGATGAAAAAGCGATTCAAGTGATTCGAAATCGAATAAACAAAGAAATGCGCTTCAGCTGGCCCGATTTTTATTTAGGCTATGCGAAATGGCTAAAATAACAAATGCTGAGCAATTTTTGCAATAACTACAATGGCAAGAAGAAGCAGCAGCAACACAAAGAAGAAGAAGTAGAAGAAGACGCAGCAGAGAAAGAACAAGAACAAGAGCAAGCAGAACGGCGATAAACATGCAATCGAAATGCCAAATTGCTGGCCAAATGCCAAATGACCAGCAAGAAGTCCAACCGGGGGGGCAATGGAAAGGGTGCAGTAGAGGGGGGAGGGGCGAATGGATCCTGAGGCGTAAAGGGAAGAGAGGAGAGGTGGTTCGACGACGCGCCATTGGCGCAAACAATAATGGCCATGATTAAGGCGACGATTGTGGCCCAAACAGAGTGAGTGAGAGAAGCAGGAGGGGAGGGGACAGCTGCGTTGACAAACAAAAGGAAATGGCAACAATTTATACATTCCGGACAAAGCGTAGCGTATTAAAGCGTCGCGTTCAAGCAAAAGTTGAAAGTTGAAAGAACAAATAATCAAGCGAGCAACGGAAAACAACCCACAGAAATTTGTTGCCCAACTCTGAGGCGAATGCACACAAGCATGGCCGTCAATCATAAACACCTTGACGCACACACACACACACACACACACGCACACTCTCATACCTGCCTTGTGTGTGTTTCGTGCATTCTGCAATCGTAAATCGCTGCCAAAATGCCGGATGCGCCTGGCGTTGCTTTATGGTTGCTTTTTAGCCGCGAAAGTGGCAAATAAAAACTGCAGCGTCACTTCCGCCACGCCCCACGTCCACGTCGCAAAGAAACAACAGTTTATGAACTTAGTTTAAGCTAAAAGTGAAATGAAAGTGGCAAAATGATGACATACTTTGTGCGGGGCATGAAGTAAGCGTGCTAGACTAGTTATCGATAAGTTATCGATATATTTGTGCATGTATTTCTAGTAAATTGAATAGTTTAAAGTGGTATGAAGTGTAATCAATGCATTGCGTTCCACTTTCCCTAACAAAAAGTAAAGAGAAACAGTCGCAAAGCGAAGCGCTTTGTAATCGTAGTCAATTCCAGTCGTTCCCCAAGAAAATCGTAGTCAATTTCAAGACGTTCCACATACAAGTTCCGCTTGGGAGTAGGCTCAATATGGTTCGTTTCGTTTCCAAGAAATTCTTAAGGGAAACTTAAACAAATAAATCGTATTCAATTCCAAAACGTTCCCTTTGCAATCGAAACTGAGAACTAGCCTTAGGCAATTTGAAAACATATGCAAAATGCAGAGACACTTCGCAGCACAATTTAGATAAGTCGAGAGCGAGGCGAGGCGCCTCGAACTTCCTTGGCTACCTATCTTGGGCGGAATGCTGGAGAGGTTGTTAATTTCAGCGCCTATAAAAACGAAAGTACCTGCAGTCAAACTTGCTATCATTAAACGTTGCCGTGCAGTTTTTATGCGCCGTAGCTGGCAGGATGCAGGGCGTGCTGGCAGGATGCGCAGCATACAAGCGCAGATACAGATACAAATACAGTTATAGAGCGGGAGAGAGAGGAAGAGAGGAAGCGATGCCTGAGCTGGATGGCCGGGCAACTTTGTTGGTCGTTATGGCGCAAAGTGGCCATAATTTTAATTTTTACGAGCGAGTCAAGAAAAGCACAAAAGCCGCACACACACACACACACACACAGACATCGCGTGTCCTGGACATTTCGCAACTTTTCATTTTTTGCTTTAATTAAAAATGTTTTGCTAAAGTTGCTTTGAACTCATCGCAACAGGAAGAACTTGAACAGGCGGATGCATTTCTCGTGGTCTATTCCTGCATCGACAAGGAGTCCTTTACGCGAGCCAAGCACATTCTCTCACGACTGCAGGATATGGATCTGTTGCGCCATAGACCCACCATATTGGTGGCCAACAAAATTGATTTGGCCAGATCACGCGCCGTGTCCGCACAGGGTAAGCCAAAAAACGGGCAGTTTGCCTGACCAGAGGCCATTCCACATTGTGTTGTTAACCCGATAAATTAACACTCTCTTTATCGACCATTGTTTAGATGGCAAATGCGTTGCCTGCACCTTTGGCGCCAAGTTCATCGAGGTATCCGTGGGCATCAACCATAACTGTGATGAACTGCTCGCCGGCACGCTGACCCAAATACGGCTGAAGAAGGATCAGAATCTACTACAGGTGAGTAACAGACCGCAGAGGTCAGAGAGAGAGAGTAAGAGGGAGAGCTGATTTGTGTCTTAGAGTTGATGGTACTTAGACTAGCTCCAGTTCCAGTTAGTTGGTGTTGGTTGTTTGGTTGCTCATCATGCATCATCATCATCATCCTGTATCATCATCTTCTATCATCTTCTACTCTACTCATTTTGATCTGTGTAATCTGTGTGTAATCTATCTATCGTACAATCGCTTTCGCAGCTGAATCCGAAAAAGTCGAAAGACAAAACAAAATTTAAAGATAACAAAGACAAGCACGTAGAGACTGTAGAGACAGATAAATGTCTGACCCTGACTGATCTTAAGGCCGACGATGCGGTAAGTAGCAATCGCAATTGACTTAACTGAATTGAGTTATCCCAGCCTCAACTCCCACTTCTAACCCTCTCGTTCCGCCCCCCCACTCTTTGCATGATTCAATTCAATCGATTGTTAAGTGTATAGTAGAAACTGTCCTCGTTGTATTTACATCTTTCAATTGGAGGCCAAGGCTGTCCCGCCTCCGCGCTGCAGACTCCTTTGATCTCTTGCCAGCATTACATATTCCACACAAATGCTCTCGACTGTCGACTGCCAAATCGGAAATGTGTCAAGTGTTCGAATGCAGTGGAAAAACTATCAAATTGTTTATACCATTTTACCGTTTACCGTTTACCATTTACCGTTGCATTTGTTTATTTTCCCCTGTTGTCTTTCTCCGTTTTGTTTGCCACTGTTTGTTATTCCCCGAGCAATGCAGCTCAGTCTATCCATACAAACTAACCCAAGGAAACAATGGAAATTGTATACTATATATACTCACCCTGCGCCTCAAGAGAAACTTCCTACTTGCTGTCGCATAGCACTTGCTAATTATGACTTATGCTATCGATTTCAGGGTCCTCGGGATGGCAGCTCGCCGGCGCATTGGTACAAGAGTCGCAGCGTGATGCTGGCCAGCATGAAGGCACGACAGATGCTCACCTGGATACTGGGCAAGGAGGACTCTAAGTTCAAGCACTGTGAGAATCTTCAGGTGCTCTAAGCAAGGCAGAGAACGAAGCAGAGAGAGAGAGAAAGGGCGTTTAACACCAAAGAAAATATTTAATTATATTATAAATATTTATAGCTTTGTAATTATTGTATTTGATATATGTCTAATCCCAAGAAACAACAGTATGTGTATATTTCTAAAGAGCCATAAAAAAACCAGAACCAGTTAAGAGGTAAACATAACCTTAAAGCGTAAACAGGTTTCGATATTTCGATTACCGATATACGACAAGAAACATGAAACCGAAAAACAAAATGTCCTTAATACGTGTATCTAAAGCCTGATAATCAAAAATTAAATCAAATTTAATGTAAAACCAAAAAACGAGTTAAGCAAAAACGGCAACTTTATGGAACCAAGCAACAAAAACCTAAACTTAAACTAAACTAAAACTAAAACTTATACTTAACTTAAACTTAAACAAATGTTGGAAAACTTTAGAGCAACACATTACGTACGTAAATCTACTTAGATAATTGTGTCGAGAAACTTTTCTAAGCTTGAAGCAAGAGATATTTCCCATAAACTGTCTAGCAGAAGATGAACTATTTACACACAGATACAGATATGCAAGTGTATTCGCCCCCCCTAAACATAAACGAGTTTTTATAAGATTTACATGCTGATACGTGTATGAATGTGTAGCGTAGTGTAGAAAGTGTAGTGTACTTTGTTGTCTTACAGGGTCGATAAAGAAAGTAGAACAAAAGCTAGTTAGCTTAAATATATAGCATAGAGTATACTATATATTATATATTTACCCATTCACTTAATCCGATCCGTTCAGTCTCTTTGTTTTCTTTGTGTCTTCCGATTTTGAATAAATATGTACGTATGTGTGTGTGTGTAAATATATATATAGACGAGTCTAGTCCCATTGCAATGTAAGGAATTTGAGTGTCTGTCCAGCGGAAAGCGAGCGCGAGTCTCAACTCGCACGTGGTTGGGCGACAAACAACAATAAATTTATATTCAAATATATACATGTACTATACACTATATTTAACTATTCAATTAGAGGCGATGATTATATATATGTGTGTGTCTGTACATAAGATTAATCACGTGTGGATATTTTCAAAGCGCATCTGTACTATATAAAAACCTATAATAAACTATGTATTTAAATGTTAAATAATTATCTCAAGCTGTTTACTTAACTATCATTTATTGGTTTTGTCTTTATAAGTTAGGTTTTTGGTATAAAACGGAATGAGAACGGATGAAGCTGATGATGTAATGAGACTAGAACTAAACTAACGAGACTAAGCTGAGTCCAGTTCGAATTGTTAGCCGAACTGTTGTTGCTGTTGACGGGGATTCTTCACTTGGCGGGCGATTTCAGCGCGATAGCGAAACAGTGGGCGGAACACGTTTATCTCGGCTAGCTCCATATCATCGACGGCCTCCTCGTATTCCAATTCGACGAGTGCGCGGCGTAATCTGCTCAGCGTGCGCTCGTATCTATAGAGATTCTCGACGGCTTGACTCTGAAGGGGCTCTGTTCCCGCCCCTGTCTCAGTCTCTGCGCTCAGTCTTTGGCTCTGCGAGCTGGTCTGTTCAATGGAACGGGCAAGGGCACAGCCCGCCAACTGCAGGGTAACAAAGCACGCCAAGAGTTGCCAAATCTGCCAATTAAAAGTTAATATTAGCATAAAGTTGTGCACTTTTTGTTGCATTTGTTTTCTTAGCTCACCTTGTAGAAATTCATTTTTTATTTGGTCTTTTGCTTTGTGGTTGGAAGCTTCTTTTGAGTTGTGTGTCTGTAAGTTGCTTGACTGCGTTGCTTGGAGTGTGCTCTGGCCCAGATCGCACATCGCTTTTATACAATTGGGCATTTGTTTTGCAGCTAACGCTAATTAGCACCTCGAACTGTTCTAATTACTCATATTACTTTTCGCATGCAGTGCAAGCTGCAATACTTCTAGCAAAATTAACAAGTCTCTGGTGCAAACGAGAATCAGAGCAGTTTCCGTCTGACCCAAGAGAGGCGACTCTGTTGTCGAGGCGAGGCTAGGGATGTCGTCGTGTCATGTGAACTTCAGCAGCAGCAGCAGCAGTTGCAGTTCCTCTCCTAGCTTGCAGTGTTGTCACAGCAAACACAGCTGACTAATACCTGCCGCTGTTTTGTTAGCTCATCCGGTCGCGTGTCCGCGTCGTAATTGGGCGCATGATCTCAGCGAGTTGCGGGAACCACAGCTACCAAGCTGTTAAAATAAACAAAAGCTCCTGCGACGTAGCTGTTGTATTATTTCCCCAAGTTATTGAAACTTTTGCACGTGCAGCACTTCTTTAAATTTTTGGCGCGGCGAAATAAACAGTTTACGACGCCCTGGAAAACTACAATCGATAAGCGATAACAATATTAACAGCAGCATAATCGTGAGATTAACAGTCTGTTGTCACACTGCAGAAAAACACACGTATTCAGATTTGTTGAAAAATACTCACATCATTTACAACCACACTAATGTAAATTTTATTTAAATTTTAAATATCCTTTTCATATACTGTTACATGCGCATTCAGAAAGTGCTTCAACTCTTGGTAAGGGCATCAAATCGCCTTCGTTGCTAACAGCTGAGTCAACAAAAACTAACAGTGCCATTTTGAGTTTAACAGCAGTCACAAAGCGAAGTTAGATGTGTGTTACGGTTCATTGTTGTTTATTTGTTTAATGTTCATTTAACGGTACGGTGAATAAATAAAACACTAATCGATTTGAAATAATAGTTAGTGAATACTGCGCCGAATACGCACTGAATGGAACTAACAATATTCTAACAATGCCAGAAACAGAAACAGGCAGCATAACGCGAGCCACACTAACAACAAACAAAGGGTTAAATAAATATCAAACAAACTACGTTGCAGTTTCAAATTTCCACTAATAATTGCCAGCGCAACAAAAGTCACATTCATAATTTGCGTTGAACGCAAAAGAAAAAAAAAAACAGATACGAGTATCGTTGCCGGCGGCGGTGATTCAGATATTTTGAGCATTTAGTTTTCTGCTGCTGCCTGCCTGCCTGTCAACATATGTTTGTTTGTGGATATCAAAACAGTTTGTCAGTTTGTATGCGCGGTTGTGTGTAACTGTGTATGTGTATGCGAAAACGAAACTGCGATAAGGGCGAAAATTTGTACACTCGCAACTTTATAGGGGAAACTCAAAACTAGTCGATTGTCTTCGCTTGAAAACCGCACAAGAGGCCGCCGCATGAGATATCTTCGCTGGCTTCGCCGCGTCAGCGCTACAGTGACTACTACCTGTTGATGTACGCGCCCACCTCTACCTGCTCGTAATCTCATGCTTCGTGACCTTTTCCAGATACAAATTCCAAAGTAGCCGCGCGCTACTTTATACTACTTCTGCCGCCAGTAGATGAGACCGCCAGCGTCGAGAACGCGCAAAATGAGTAACAACTACAATGATATACCCATCGGAATACGTGTCCTGCAGAGTCTGTCGCGGCATTGTCCGCGATTTCATGCGCGCAAGGAACTATGGTAAGTCTGCCACCTGTAATGCCCCTTCAGAGAAATATTAATGAGATTTCCCTTCCATTTGCAGCTACAAAATGTCGATTATTGTATTGACATTCCTCTCCTACGCCTGCTATCATATGTCCCGCAAACCCATCTCTGTGGTCAAGTCGGTGCTGCATGGCAACTGCTCCAACTCTCCGGCAAAGTTACATGAAGGCGGCGATTGCGGTTATGCGCCCTTTGGTAAGCTTATCGGTAATTGAATGTGGGCTCAATAAACTAACCCACATCTTTGCGCAGATGGACCGGATTCAAAGACCCTTTTCGGCATGCTGGATTCGGCCTTTCTCTTCTCCTACGCCATTGCCATGTTCGCATCCGGCTTCATAGCGGAGCGAGTGTCACTACGCTACTTTCTATCGATTGGCATGATCATGACGGGCATCTTCACCTACATGTTTGGCCTGGCGCGCACGTCCCACATACATAGCCTTAGCTACTTCATATTCGTGCAGATCTTTGCCGGCATTTTCCAGACCACCGGTTGGCCAGGTGTGGTTACGCTGGTGGGTCGTTGGTTTGGCAAAAAGAAGCGAGGACTGATCTTTGGCATTTGGAACAGTCACACCTCCATTGGCAACATTCTGGGCACGCTGATAGCAGCGCATTATGTGGAAACCGATTGGGCGCTCTCGTTTGTCGTGCCTGGCTTTATTATTGGAGGAGTTGGTTTTCTACTCTTTTTATTCCTCGTCGATCAGCCCGAGATCGTGGGCTGCCATCCACAGCACAGCACACAGGAGCGTCGTGTATCTAACGAGTCCGATGCGGATGATGATGAGGAGCAAGCGCGTCGTTCCGAAGCAGTAAGTATTTGCATTCTCTTCTAATGTCATTTGCATTTCCGAAATCCCCGCAAGCATGGTGAATCCAACTCATAAACCTTTGCCATATGTTTGCGCAGTTTTATGCCAACTCCCAGTATGCGAAGCTCCAAACCGTAAGTGCATGTTGCATGTCCAGCTTAGCTTCTTCCCGTGTCGTTTATGCGCCTTCAACTATTGCTTTCTTTGTGTGTCTACCCATTGCCTGTGTTCCCAATGAGATTACTATAATCGTATAACATTTGTCTCTGCAGGACCAGATCAGCTATCGTCCTGCGCCTACAGAACGCACACCCATCTTGGCGCGCCCACAGACTGCCAGAGCACACGCGGCACATGGACAACCCATTAGCCTGGTCGACGCACTTTACATTCCCGGCGTAGTGGAGTTCTCGCTATGTCTCTTCTTCACTAAGCTGGTCAGCTACACCTTCATGTATTGGCTGCCACTCTACATACAGTCTTCCAGTAAGTTTACGCCACTAAGGAAGCTGATCTATGAACTCATGTGCACGTTTTTTGCTCTGCAGGCACACTGGGACCCACGTTGTCCGCAGATCTCTCAACGCTTTTCGATGTGGGCGGCATTCTGGGCGCCATTGCCGCCGGCTACGCATCGGATCTGACTGGCATGTCAGCCACTGTTTGCACAATTATGTTATTTTTTGCCTCGCCCATTGTAAGTCATGGAAACACTTTAAATCGAGCTGGTCAATATTTACTCTCTCGATGCTTATTTCAGCTGCTAATGTACCAACAATACGGCGCTTTGTCGGTGACAATTAGCGTGCTGCTGCTCATCATTGTGGGCATCTTTGTGAATGGACCGTATGCGTTGATAACGACCTCGGTGAGCGCCGAACTGGGCCAGCACAGCTCGTTGCAGGGCAACTCGAATGCCCTGGCTACCGTGACGGCCATAATCGATGGCACGGGATCCATTGGAGCAGCTGTCGGCCCACTGTTAGCTGGCTTCATCTCCAGCCACAGTTGGCAGAATGTCTTCTATATGCTCATCGTAGCCGATATCATTGCCATGGTGCTGTTAATGCGTCTGGTCATCAAGGAGTGCGCCACACTGCGTCGCTCCACGACCCGCATACGCATTGAATAGCATCAGGCAGCAGTTTAATTTTAATCTTTATCAAAACGGAATTTAACAGTTATCATATGTATATAGTGCATAACGGCAATGCACACATGCCGAATGCGGGCCAATTGTGCATTGGCTCTTTTACGTTCAACAACAGCGACAACAACAACCACCAGCAACATATTATAGTAACCTATTCATAAGTCAACGTGCTTTGTGCATATCAATTGTTTTCAACCTACGATCTACTATGATATACATACATTATATACTATTCTTAGTTTCAATTAACAAAGCCGAAATCTTTTATAATTTTCGCACTTGGCACTTGTGCAGCCCAGATCTTACCCGATAATTATAGAATGTGCGTGCGACGAGAGAGCTATATATAGCTTTGTAGTAAGAGTTGACAGTTTTATATACCTATTTTATACCGTTGTGTGTGTCTATCAGAGTCTCCTCGTTTTAAGTGCCGAACTATATATATGTATATGTATCTGTATACTAGTTAGCCTAGAACTATTGTAGCATGTTTACACTGCTATGTAAATACGGTTTTCGTACACTTTTGGTACCAATAAACGAACTCGATTCAGTTTAAAATTCTATTTTATTATATGTATCTGCAGACTTAGCACGGACAGCCTCATTGAACCGGGGTATTTCCACATTAGCCTCAATTCATCTATATTGACTATATGTCTAGATTAATTTTAATCACTAGATTCCGCACATCTCAGGGTTACAACTTATCACAACTCTCTCCTTCTTTGGCTTCTACAGACGCTGCACACAGCGTCGCACAATCTTCGCCTTGTGCTGGCACAGCAAGCTCACCAGGAAGATGACCAGCAGCAGGCTGACCCCGTAGCCCACAACGAGTACGGCACGTTTGCGTCGCCGCCAGCGCTGATAGTCGTTCCAGGAAACGTAACGATTGCGATATTGCGATGGCAGTTCGAACTTGCTGCGACGCGGAAAGAACGACAGGTAGAAATCTTCGAGCAGATGTCGCACTAGCTCGTTATCCTCGCTACGCTTCGCATCCAGGTTATCATTGATGCAATTGAATTTGCGTGGATTGCGGCGCATGCGATCGAGTGCCTCGACCACCTCGGTTATGTTCGATGTGAGCATCATGAAGTTGCTGTGCGAGGCGCGCTTGGGACTCACGTGGTAGTGATACTTGGAGCGCAGACCAAAGTTCGCGCTGAGAGCCTCGGCAAGCAGCGGGCAACGGCAGACCAGTTCACGTGTGATGGTTGGCTGTAAAGGATACAGGGCTATGAGTACGGGTCGAGTGGAAGATCATGGCCGGAATGCTTACCAAATTGGAGTCCTCGTACCGTTCGTAGACCAGCGTCGAGTGAACAATTTGCTCCTTAGCCCTGCCATCCATGCCCAGGTTGATGGTGCAGTTCTGCACAACCTCCTCGAAAAAGCGCATGGCCGACCAGTCTAGTGGCGGCGGATAGATGCGCGTCAGACATGTACGCACCTCACGGTCCGACCATGTGCCCGACCCATCTGTATCGAACTCATCAAAGATCTGCTCCACACTCATCGTCTGCGTCTCGCTCATCAGGAAGGAGTAGTAAGCGAACGCGTATTGCAAGTCAGTTCCGGCGCGAAAGCGCTGATGTGCGGTCTGCTGCACCTGCTGCTGGAAGCGTTGCTGCATTGCCTCGACAATGTCACGCTCGATGAGGAACCCAACATGGGCCAGCACATGACGCGCCTTGAAGCCGTAGACGCGATTCAGCAGCATGTTGGTGGCAATAAGCGAATGGGAGTATATGTCTGTCGACGATTTGAAGTCCTCCTTGTGCAGCAGGTGGCTAGATGAGGTGGTGCTGCTGCTTAAGATGTCACTCGCGTCCTGCTCATGATTAAGCGATTTCAGTTTATCCTTGTTGAACCGCTCCACAATGCGACGCAGTTCATGCAGCGTGGAAACATTTTTGTGCCGCATTATTTCCTTGAAGTTGCTCGAACTTCTTCTAAAGAGTTTCTGTAGTCCCATGTTCGGGAACTTGTGAACGCCCGCATGAGGTGCAGGTGCCGGCGGCACTGCAACATCGTGCAGTAGCTCTTCGTGCCGCTCGGCAGGATTTGTCGTTGCACTGTCGCTACAGTCGCCTCCGTCAAACTGGCAGGCATCGATGTTGCAATGCCGATCACAGGCGCCATCCCCTATGTATGTCCATGGGCAGTCCAACGCGCAGTCGGGCACCATCCAAGCCTGGTAAATGCGCACCCCCTCAGCGTCTGTGTATAGATCCTCCGGGTAGAGCGGTGCCCCTAGAAAAATGTCATCATTTAGATAGAGAAAGCGTTTAGAGAGCTTTGGTATGCGATGCAGGAAGGTCTCAATGGCTGCACTGGAAAATGTTGGCAACTGCTTTGGATCCGGTGCCAAGAGCTCGTGTGGCACCACAGTCACGCGCTCGTAATTGAGATCCAGCCAGCTAGGTATCTGGCCATTGGTTACGATGTACACATGACGAATCCAGTTCGCGTGCTTCTCCAGCGAGCGCAGTGAATATTTCAGTTCATTTTTATCATCGAATCGCGACGGATCGTAGCTGGCATCGTAGCGCCTTATGGACTCAATGAAATCCGAGTCTGTTCCGTTCACCCACGTGTATACCGCGTCGATGGGTGCACAGCCTTTATATCTATAGCCTCCACTGGTTTCGTGACTGTCGGTTTCTGCCAGAAAATATTGCCCGGCCAGCCAGAATATCACACACAGTCCTCCAAATACGGCTAGGAAAACCACTTTACGCCTCGACTGCATCTTCAGCCGATAAATTTTCTCAATTGTACGCCGCATCCGCCGATGCCAGCGGCGTCGCGGTCGCATGCTTATGCCTTATCAGGGTCTACATTGCCGCACATTTCTGATGCAGAAAAGAAAAATAATGCTACTTTGCTTTACGATCTCTATCAGTTTTATTTTATTGTGAAAAAAAAACTTGACTTTTGTTCAGCCGATAGATATTTGCGGTAGTTGAATGAATTCTATAAAAAAAAGTCGCCTATCGATAGTAATCGATATGGCTTTTATTAGGAACATGTCTTAAGGTAGTAATTATCGGTTTTTTATTGTATTGCAAAACTTTTTTTGGTCACACTTTTTGTTTGCGCGCGAGATGAGTTTAATAAGTTAAGCTCTCCGAACATTGATTCAATAATTTTATTCAGTCATATATGTTTATTTTGAAATCATGTTAAATCTTTTATTTAAGGCGTTAACGTTACTCAGGAATTATACTGGTTTGTCCATTTATGCGAAACCGCTTGAGTTAGCTACGCTGATAATCTAGTAAAGAACTAACATCAAGATCAAGCTTATCTGCTGACTTCTCGATGAAACAAGATACAACGATTTGCATTGTGGGGCGATTGTGTAGTTTCTCATCCCAGCATGCTTCAAGCAATTTTATAACGGTTTGAAATTGTTTCTTATGGTTATCATTCTCGAATTTGATTTCTCGAAGAAGCGCACGTCTCTCTAACAATTTACAGCAAAGTGAAGATTATTGAACACACATAAATTAGTTTCGTTTTAATTACCTTTTAAGGGAATTAAGCAATTCATTCCTAGGTGATATGGATTGTGGAGATCTGAACATGGCTTCTGGCGTACTAGTACATACCAGAAAGTTACACCAAAGCTATACACATCGGAGGCAAAAGTGTATCTGTCTCCGTTAAAAATCTGTAAACAGATTCGCTTTGTAAGTTATGTTTCAATATACAACATATGTATACTTGCAGTACCTCTGGGGCAATGTATGGGGGTTCTGCAAGTGGATTATTATATTGATTGCCCATTTCTATTGCAGCACCAAAACCGCCTATCTTCAAAGTAAGAAATTGATCGAAAAGCATTAGAATCTCAGATTGTATATGTCGATGAATGATATTCATTTGATGCAAGTAGGCCAGGCCCTAAAAATTAGTACAAATATAAAATTAAATAGGTAAATATTGACTTAAAGGCAATAAAACTTGGCTTAGTATGAATTGAACCTTAGCGCATTGAAGCATCCATTTTAAGGATTCCCAAAAGTCCGAAGACGAATTGCCATACTCGTCCATACCCGAGGTGTACAGATAATCGTAAAGGGTTCCACAGTCTGCGAACTCTAAGACAATTAGTAATTTGGATTTTGGATCTTTGCTAATACCATAAAAATGCACAATATTTTCATGGTTAACCTCTGACAGACACTTAATTTCCCGCTCGTTGTACCCCATGTGACCGTAGAGTACTTTAACCGCAACCTCTTTGCGGCTGTTATTTTTTTGTTTCCATGTTGCCCGGAAGATGTCACTAAAGAATCCACCTCCGCTAGGCTGTCCAATGAGAAAGGCATTAGAATGTGATATTGATTTACTTAAGTACGCACAATCTTCAGCTTTAAATCATTCCAGTCCACGTGCTCAACCATTATTTCATTATTTTCACTTAAAACTAACGGTACTGTGCCCGGCTTCGCTTCTCGCTGAAAGGCCAGCAAGGGCTCCAGTTCAAGGTTGAAATCATTTGCAGGCTTTACTGAGATACAAGATGCAACAATTTGCATTGTAGGACGATAGTGCAAGTTTCCGTTCCAGCATGCTTCAAGTAGCTGCCTAATAGTTTTAAATCTTTTGTTGCGATTATCGTTTTCGAACTTGATTTCTTCAAAAAGCGGACGTCCACCTAAGAACACCAAGAATAGATTATTTACTACTCATACTGATGTTTTGTTTTGTTACCATTTACAGATATATATTGAAATGCCAAAGTATTTGGGTTTTCAAGATGCGAATAAGGTTTCTTGCGAGCAAGGACTTCCCAGAAAATAATACCAAAGCTATAGACGTCAGACGCCAGTGTATACTTGGCGCCAAAAAAAATCTTCATATATGATAGGTACATGTTGGAAAAAGAAAAATCTCAAAATGCAATATATTATCTTATAATCAGTACTACCTCTGGGGCCATATAGGCGACGGTTCCAATCGGTTGAGTACTTTTCGATTTGAGTATTGTGACAGCGCCAAAATCTCCGATCTTAAGAGTTTGAAAATTGTCGAAAAGCAAAAGATTCTGAGGTTTTAGATCGCGATGGATAATTTTCTTCTCATGCAGATATACCATGCCCTAAGATAGTACATTTATGTTTGTGTATATTAATATATATATACATATATGATTTCTTTGTTCAAGACACAAATCGAACCTTGGCGCACTGATGCATCCATCTAAAGGAATCTGAGTATTCATACGAATGAACACTTTCGTCCTTTTTTGGGTATAGGTAATTGTGTAGCGATCCACAATCGGCATACTCCAGGAGTATAACGGTTCTGCATGCCGTATCTTCACTTATACCGTAGAAAGTCACTATGTTCTCGTGGTCAAGCTCCGCTAAACAATCAATCTCTCTCATATTGTTCGTTTCATGTTTGTCATCCCGAAATATTTTCACAGCAATCTCTTTAAGGCAGCCATCATCCTTCTTCCAGCGTGCCCGATGGACATCGCTAAAGCTTCCGTATCCGATTCTCTGTCAAAAGAGACATAAAAGGAAAATATTTAAAGGAACTTGTTAAGTACGTACCGTTTCCAACGTTAAGAGGTTCCAATCCACTTTGTTAATCATTATGGAAATATCAGACATTCTAAAAATAACAGCTTCTTAGAATCGGGAATGGGAAGAAAAAACTAACTTATTTTTGAATAAGTATGTAGGTAGACCAATGTGCATATAATGTGAGTAATGAGTACACCAAATTTAGGTGCGGTATTATTGCTGAAAAATTATGGAATAACGGATTTTATGCCCAGACTCTTTATAATACTGTACGTTGTCTTAGAAATTGCTAACACTTGTTGATAATGCTTAATTGATCGTTTTAAATATACTAATTCCACTGTTAGTTTATTTCACTGCTTTGGCTCTAGTAATAAGAGTTCTAATAAAGACCCACAAAACGAAAACCATAAACGATATAAATACTTTCTTTAAATGTGGTAAGCAGAACAAAGAGTGACAAAATCTTTGCTAAATTGTATGAAACTTGAAAATCGGTATTTTTATATAGCGCACATTAGCTTTCGTTTTATTATCCGTTTTATTTATTTTCTTGATGTCACCAATTAACGTATTTTTTTATCTTTAACTTCTTAAGAAGTACCGAATGACTTAAACAGTTTGAATATTTTTCAACATGTAGTTCCTCGAACAGTAGATCACAAAGTGAAAGTTTTAAATGGCAGAGCCTACAATGGTGCATAAAACTAAAAAAAAACATATATGTACATATGAAATAGTCACAAGAATCGAAACATTTAAAAAATTAGATAATTTAAATTTGAAAATTTTAAATTATTAACCATTACAGCTTATATAAAATTTTCAGTTTCACAAAAATTTAAACATCACAGAGCGTTATTATTAATAATTATGTGAACTAAATAGTTTTAAATAATTTTATCATGAGCTTAAAATTTAAATCCGCTCTAATCGATTGCTTATTGACTAGTGTTGCTCAATGGCTTTTTGCAGTGTGACCACACTTTTTACAACTGCTTTACTGTGACTGGCACGTCTACCGATTGAAATATCGACTTATCGCACTCTTTATCGGTCAGCTGGTCGGCCATCACATGACCTGTCATATGAAAAGTTTTTCACTCTGACAGCGTAAATCGACATCGGACTGTGCAAAGCGAAAACTTTTTCACATTTTTCGTTTGTAGTTTTTGTTAATTTTTGGTTGGTTTTATTAACGTTTTGTGTTTAATTATGTTTGTTAATTGTTTGAACTTTTGTTTCGTTTTGTTTTCATCAACGCAGTACGTCCACGAAGCGATAAAGGCAACGAAATGTTGTGGAAATCGCTGATTGCGCTGTGCGTCATTGGAGTCGCCTTGGCCGAGCAAACGCCCGTCTTCCTATGGGGTGCCAACAGGTGGGTTCACAACTAATTGTATACAACAAGTTGCACCTTGAATATCATATATCATATATGTATGTGTGTGTCCCGTGCAGCCCCACGAAGCCATCGCTGCGCACAGTACCGCAAGCCGAGTTTCAGGAGCAGCTGGCGACATTGCTGAAAGATCACATGGTCGTGGCCTTCGAGGAAAATGGCGTAAGTAATGCGACTTGTTACGTGCACACAAGATATCTGAACTTGAGTTGCTCCTCTAGCTGAGCAACAAGGATTTCCTGTGCTCAAACGGCGAAGCACAGTCCTGCTACGCTCAGTTGCAGGGTGTTAGTCCCAAGACCTACTATACCAGCGTTGAGAATCCTTCTGAGGCGCTGCGTGCTGCCAGCCAGAAGCGTGAGCACAACAGCGTCGATGCCCATGGTCAGTTGGCCAATCCGATCAAATGCAAAGTCGGCTCCGCAGTCTTTGTTTCCTTCGAAGATGTAGCCGAGACACGCGCTGTCGCTCTGCAGTCACATGGTAAGTGGCAACAGCTACCCCCAGCCCGTCTGGCCAAAACTAATTAGTATATCGTTGTGCGTAAACAGACTCTGCGATTGCCGCTATCAGCAAGAGTGTGGATTGCAATGTGGCTTATCTGTATATGGCTGCGCCAGCTACTGCTCCCGTCGTGCAGCGTCGCCTGCGTCGTTGGGCTGCATCGGAGGTGTCCGGAAACCGTTTCATCGCTGGTAATCAATTTCAAATCACCTTCACTAAGGTTGCCTACAATGGCGAAGAGCTTTCGGTCACCAATATGGCCATCACCAACTCGACCACGCCGAACACCAAGTTTAGTGTTAGTCTTACAACCAGTGCGGAGCCCATTACCTTTGATATCACCTATAGTAGCGTTGATGGCTACTTTACACTGACCAATGCGAAATACGGCAGCACAGCGCTGCGCACGCCCGGCGTCAATGCACCCACCACATTCTCGTATGCTTGCGGCAACAACATCTGGTACTCGGCCACCGTTAACAATGTGGCCAACAAGTTGTCGTGGAGTTCGCTGCAGCTGCAGGCACCGTTCAATTCCAAGGCCAAGGATAACTTCGTTTTTGGCGACTCCTGGGATTGTGTTGGCTTCGTCACACCCGGCATTCTGATGGGTCTGTTCGTGCTCGTCATTCTGCTGGTGATCGTCTTCCTTGGCCTCTGCTGGATGATGGACATCAAGACAATGGATCGCTTCGATGATCCCAAGGGCAAGACCATTACCATCAATGCCAGCGCCGATTAGGCGGCATGTTGCATGTTGCAAGTTATCCGACGTTTTCCGCTGTTTTTGCATCATTCAATGAGCGCATATATATTCAATATTCATTCCTACCTTCAGCTACATAATATGTGTAATCGATAACATATAACATAATACCTAAACACTATAACTAAAAAAAAAAATGAGAAAAAATTCAGGAAATTAGTAATTACAATGGGCAATTTGTTGCCCCCAAAGGCTGAGAGAGGCGCCGCCTGTTTCAGCATCGCATGCGGCATATCCTATCGCCTTTGTGGCCGACAAATTGCCCCGCCCCCGAAGGGTTAATGTTTTGCTTGCGACGACTTTAATGCAGTATTTTTTTATAAGTTATCAATATTGTTGTTAATCGAAAGAGACGCACAAATTACTTACGAACAGCGCGCGCGCGTGTGTGTGTGTGTAAATATGATTGTGTAATCCTAAGTGTTTTTCTCTCCCCCCGTTTTTTATTTATGTGCCCCACTGTATGATAGTTTATCAAAGGGCTCTGTGCGACGATATGTCTATAGTCTATGTATATGTATGCGATGTATCCCAAATAAAGTTTTTCAATTGTTTTACAAACAAAAACAACAACGAGAGCACGGCGGGTATCGACTTAATTGAAATCCCATGGCTGGGGCTGAAATCTGTACAAAAAAAAAGAAACGAGAAAAAATCTCATAAATACAAATCAAAGTTTTATGAAAATTTATTGACTTGCGGCTGCTGTGGATGTGGCTGTGGATGGCAGGGATGGAGGATTAAGGATTGCCAGGGCAGAGCGTGTGTGTTGTGCACATGGTAAGTTGTTGATTGTTTTTGCCATGGCCAAGTTTCAAGTTACCCAAAAATAGTTTTACACAACACGAAACACTTTGCGTGTCAGTTGCAGTGGCAAGGGGGGGAGAGGTTGAAAGGGGGAGACTTTCTTTTGACCCTGCTAGCTTTCATTAAGTTGTTTAGCAGGACGCTCAAAAAGCATTGTTTATGACATTTTAATCTCTTGTTTATCCGCTTGACTCGCCCAGTGTCGCAGCCAGCTAAAGTGCTGTCCCCATGCCACAGCAACAAAAAAGCAAGTAAGGAAAGCTACAGTCGAGCGCGCCCGACAGTAAGATACCGTTCGCCCAGTTTCGAAAGAAGTTATCACACTTTTATTTACTCTGCAAAAGTTCATATGTCATCTATTGTTTAACTATGATCTATCTTTGAATAGCGCCATCTACATATGAGAACGTCATAGCAATCAGCTTTACACACGCTACGGCTGAAACGAAGCAACGCGACGATAAAGTCACGACATACTGAAAGGGCGCAAGCAGCGAAACGACGCATAACTTTGGAATAACTTTTGTCTTTATAATTCGATCGGCTTGAAATTTGGAATATACATATATGCATATATTGTAGTATAAATCTATAAGTGTGTTAAAGCAAAGCGTTGAAACTTAAATTCTTTCGTCACAAAGCTAATTCAAAAATATATTTATCAATTTTCAGAGGCGGTGGGCGTGGCACTCTAAGTTTGACAAAAAGTACAGGAGCTTGTAATGTTTATACACCTTCATACCAAATTCTGTCTCTAGCTTTTATAAAAACTGAGATCTGTGTGTTCACACAGACGCATGGCGGACAGACGGATAGACAAACGAACAGACAGACGGACATGGCTCAATCGACTCGGCTATACACTTTGTGGGGTCTGCCACGCCTCCTTTTGCCTGTTGCATACATTTGCATAAACTTGGTATACTCCTTTTAGAGCATTTTCAATGGTCGCATGGTATAAAAAACGAGGGGAAGTCGGGGCATGCTCGACGTGCAGATACTTATGAGGAAGGGCTGGCAAAAGCAATTAAATTGCATAAATATTTAATTAAAAAAGTTGGCAAGATTAATGACTAGCTGCTGTGGGTCAAGTTGCTTAGCCCCTTGCTGCTCTGCCCCCCCTCTGCTATTTGTGCTGCTCTGCATACCCTGCCAGCCAGCTCTATGTGTGTGTGGTATGCCTGGCGCTGCGTCAGTTCACTTGCTGCGCGTTGGCGTCCGCGTCTGCATCGCAGTTGACTGCACCAGCTTCTCTTGTTTTTGTCTCTGGAAACAGGTCAGTGCGTCATGCACACCAAATGAGCAGCATATGACCCCCGCTTGCAGCAGCTCGCAGCTCGCTCGCTTGGCAGCCGCAGTCGAAACTTGTGCCAGCTAAACTTGCCAGGCCAAACAAAGTGAGCGAACGCCCCATCTCTTTGACCTGCCCCTGCGCCCTGTCCCGCTGCCTCCCCCTCCTCCCTGGGCTATGAAAAACAGTAATTATGCATAAGTCAACACGCGGCGCAGCGTGGCGGCATTCGTAATGAACTCCACTCAAAGCCAAACGAGCACTTTGCCACTTCTGCAGAACGTCCCCGCCCCCTGGCACCCGTCTCCTCGCCCCGCCACTGCCTTCATTACGCGGCAAGTTCAAAAGTTTTTGGCTGCCGAAAATGTCAGCCAAAAAACTTGCGCCAGAAACTTTTCGCCACTCGCCCAAAGAGAAACCAACTGGCAACTATGTTGCTCTTCTCTCTCTCTCTCTCTCTGGGTGTGTGTGTGTGTGTGTGTGTCGCATAAGTAACCAGGGAAACAGTTGGAGCCGTAGCCACAGCAGCAGCTGCCCCGCTGCGCACAGTGGGCCAGCAAATTGCAGCATTAGCGGGCAAAAAGTAGAGCAAGCGGAGCACGCGCAGGCAGAGAGAGAAAGGGGAAGGGGAGGGGGGCGAAGCGGAACTGGACTCAACAGTTCGGAACATGTGTTTTGTTTTGCCCCCGCCAATGCAGTTGCGCAAGTTTTCACTAGCTGCAGATTGTTATTAAGTTGACCAGCAAACCAGCAGCCAAATCCAAGAGAAGCGACCACTCTCGCCAGGAGTGTGGGTTAAATCATTAGCACTGCAGCGCGACAGGGCAAACAATAAAACCGCCGTCACTGCAGGCGCAGCTCGGTTAATGATGTCAGTGATGACAATGATGGCAGATGGCGCTACTTCTCGTCTGGTGGGTATTTCTACTCCTTCCTTTTACTTCTCACATTTCTTTTACTCCTCCTCCGCCTGCTGCACTTGCTCCTTCTGCTGCTCCTCCGGCTCTACATATTATTCATATTACTTGCGCTGCACTTACTCCGCTTGTTTCTGCCACCAAACTAGCTTCTCTTACCCCTACAGTTGTTTCTTCTGCTGCTGCACTTCTTCCCAGTGCAGCTACTATTCATATTCCTTTTGCTGCTCTGTCTATATCATGCTCCTCCCACACTTGCTACCCGCATGTAATATTCACCCTCCCTCCCTCTCCCCTGCTCTTGCCCTGCTTAATCCACAGCTGAAACTGCATCATTGCAGCGCTTGGCTGAGCTGAGCTGCTTAGCTGCGTTAAGTGGCTGCGGCGCGGCAAGGCGGCTTGTTTAACTAATAGATAGAGCAGCAGCTAGGGAGAGAGAGAGGGGGAGAGAGTGGAAGAGTGAGAGTGAGAGAGAGCACGACAGTTGGCAGCCTAATGAAGTCATTTGTGGCGTGAGCCTAAAGCTGCTTCCTGCCGAGCTGCGAACCCTTTCAGCCTGTTAAACCCGCATCCCCCTTGCTTACCCACACTTCGCCTGCTGCACTCCCTCGTTATCAAAGATTCAGCAATGGCCCCAAAAAGCTGCCCCAAGTGATGGCAACCACTAAGCCAAAACAAGAGGCAGCTGATGTGCTCGAGCGGTTGCCCAGTTGGTCAGTCAGCTCGGCCAGACAAGAATTAATTAGTTGTCATTTTTAACAATTGAGTGTGGCAGGGCAGGCACAGCAGGCAACAGCAGAGAGGGAGAGAGAGTGAGAGAGGGAGTTGGAGTGGGAGCAGAGAGCGGGGGCCGGGGCCGGGGCAACACTGACAAATGATGTTGCCGCTGTGTGACGTGTGACAGATAAGTGCCGAAAAAGGTTTACAACTTTTGCCAAATGCCATTTATTATTGATGTCATGCCCTGCCCCTGCCCACCTCCTCTCTGCCCCTCCCTCCCTTACCCCTTTCGGCCTGCAGCTAAATGTGCTACAAATTAAAGTTGTGTCAAAGTTTGCAGTCGGCAATTAGGCGCATTGCGTATACGACACCTCAGCCGGCAGACCTTTTTGCACTCCCTCTCCCTCTCTCTTTCTCTCTCTGTTACTCATGTTGATGAACTGCCACACACACTCCCCCACTTCACTCCCCCCTCCCTCCCTCTCCCTCTCATCTAACTGCAGCATCGCACTTCGATTTGTCGCCTCAATCGTGGCGCAGCTTAAAGTGTCTGCTTGCCTTTAATTTATTGCCATAATTTATTACCTTTTTTATTCACTTGCTTTTTGTTTAAATTTAAATTTCTTGTGCTACAAAAAAACGCCGCCAACTTTAGCGGAATTTCACCATGTTGCGGCCTTAATTTATGCAATTTAATTCACGCTTCATTTGCGCAAAAAGTTCTGTGTGTGCGCTGAAATTAGCGGTTTATTTCAATTTTAATTTCCAATTGCGGTTGGCTTATCATCAGATTAGAACGCGGTGATAGGAGGGGGGGGGGGGAGGAGCGAAGGCAGGGGAATTACAGTGCAAGTTGAGGAGGAGAGACAATGCGATACATGTAGAGTTGTCTGTGTCCATCTCCATCTCTCTTCCTCCTCTTTAATTTGCTATTTTTATCTAACAGAAATATATCTATATATATCGTATATATCTACCTTACTATTTGCTTCACCTACTGTTCCTATTTGTTCGACTCTCTCTCTCTCTCTCTCTCTACCTCCTTCTTTTTGATACTCAATCTGCCAGTTTGTTTCTTTGTACATATTCCTTTCCATTTCTGCATTCTGTTTCCACTTCTCTCTTCTCCTTCTCTCTCTCTCTCTCCTTTTCCTCTTCACTCTTTTAGCACTCATTATTACACCTTATCTCTCTCTTTCTTTACCCCTTCAATGTTTTCTCTGTCTTATGTAACATAATCTGCGTTGTTTATCGTATCTTTACGTCTCAAATTTATCTCTTTACTCTTTCTTTAATTGTTCATTTTTGTCGTTTCTTAACTCTTACATATTTTACCTCCCTCCCTTGTACCATATTCATAAACCTTATCTCTTCCAATTAATCGCGCAACATATTTCTCTATCCAAGCTTTAACTCTTGCATTGCTGCTTACTCTTTCTACCCTACTCTCTCTCTCTCCCTCTTTTTGCACTCTTCATTTAGCAATATTCCATCCGAAATAAGCTGCGCTTTTAAGCCACCTAAAGACCGTAAAAGGGTCTGCATAAATAAGCGTGCAACTACCTCAGGTAACCAGTTGCCTCCCCCTCCCCCTTCCTGCACCCTGCTCCCTGCTCCTTGCAGCGAAATATGAATAAATCTGTTCACCTGCTGCAGGTGCAGCTACTGTTTGTGCATGACTTTGCACCTGCTGCAGCTGCAGCTGCTTCTCTTGCAACGAGGTTGCCCCGACAACAGCTGCCTAATTAAAGGCCAACGGCAACGGCGACGGCGCCAAACAAAGGCAAAGCTTGGCAAGCGTCGTGCTAAGCCAAGAAGATGTCCGAATGGGCCCAATTAGTTAACAGCCGATTGGCCACGCCCAACGCCCCTTTTAGGCTAATGCCAAACAGCAGTTGCAGTTGCAGCGCAAAATAATTGAAATGGAGACGGGGGCAAGGGGAATGGGGTGTGGCATATTTGCCATGCGAGTGCATTAAGATAAAGCCAAAAATTTATGGCTAAAGCTGGCGGGAAAAGTAGCGGGAAAATCGTAGACAAAGCCAAAGCTAAAGCCGATTAGCTGCTTAGCGTGTGTAAGGCAAGAAAAGACAAGGCGGAGAAATGAAGACATTGTCAAGCAGGGCAGGAAGGTAGAGCTAGAGAGGGAGAGGGAGAGAAAGGCAGAGTGAGAGAGAGGGAGAGGGAGAGGCAGCGGCAGCCTGCTAGCTGAAGTGTTTCAATGTAAATACATATATTTATATTGACACACATGCGGGCAGACACACACACACACAGACAGACAGACGGACGGAGAGGCTGCCAGTTGCCGGAGCAGATCGAGTGCATTTTTATGTAAATACTGCGTGTGTGTGCGTGTGTGCGAGTGTGTGTGTGCGTGTTTGCCAAGTGAAAATGCGTAAAAAGGCGACACCAAGCATATTTGCATAGCCTGCTTTTCGGCTGCGGTGAGCAGGGTGTGCAGAGCGAAAGAGAGAGAAGGGGAGGGGAGGGGGGCGTGGCACTGTCACTGGCACTGAATGCCATTTAAAGAGCTCCAGCTCGAGCCTGGCTTTCGATTTCCGAACAGACATTTGGCTTTCCATCTTTGCACAGGCTCCACTCCCTCCTCTTAAGCAACCTTTCTCTCCCTCCCTCTCTCTCTCTCTCTCTTTCTGCTCGTTTTCGTTTTCATTTTCTATTTACGGCTTGACAGACTTGCAAGATGAAGACATCAAGTCACGTAGCAGCCAAACATGCCGTGCCCCCCTTCCATGCCAGCCTCTGCTTCATCGTCTTATTGATTGAGATTGAACCTGCTGTAAGAGTTGCTGGATAAAAGCAGGGGCAGGGGGGGCGGTGGAGACGCCAGCTGGCGGCACATGTGTTTGCAAATCATATTCAATATTTTGTTTGCGCTCCGTTACAAGCTACGCCACAAAACGAGCGGACGCCCTTCTCCCTTTCTTCTCTTTCCAAAACATGAGCCATGTTGCAGTTGTTGTATTTGTACTTACATTTGATTGCAATTTTCCTCCCCCTCCCCCTTCGCTTCCCTGCCGCCTCTGCTCTCGTTGCGAGCAGTTTGAACTTTGTGCGCGTTGTTTGCCAAAAATTTTGCTCAACTTTTGCAACTTAATCATTGCTGCAAAGAGGGGAAAAGGGGGGTGCCATACTCTGTAGCAGGCCACGTGCCGCTGTTGCCATCTGTTGTGGAAATTGTAGGGAAAACTGAGTGAATGAAACTCCATGCTCCGTGCGTACACACGGCCTGCACCTTTTCGTGCAGCGCAAAGTTTTCACATTAAAAGCATTTCAAGCCAGCAAATTGGGAAATGAGTTTAGCGCACGCATTTTCCAACACTAGCAAGTACATTGTCGTAAGAACAGTCGCTCCCCCTCCCCCGTCCACCATCCCCCTGCCCTGCAACCCTAAGAAAACATAAACTGAAAGTGAAAGTTGCAATTTGCGGTAAGAGGCCGCAAAAGTTTTCGCTGATTTTTTTCCATTTTTTTTTTTGGGCGATTGTAAATTGAAATGGAAATAAATAAAAAAATGTTTTTTCCCACACACAAACACACATACACACACATTTCGCATGCTAAGCCAACGCATCACTCAATTTTCCATCTCCCTCTCACTCTCTGCCTCTCGCTATCTCTTTGCCAACTGTCAGTTTTGTTGGCCGGCAATTTTCACAGTTTTCACAGTTTTCCACAATTTTTCGACTGTGGCCCCATTTTATTTATGAGACGAAGCGGCAAAAAGGCGTTTTGCACTTTGCCCAGTATACTCGTATGCGGCGCATTGAAAAGCCAACGAATTCAAGCCAAACAAGAGCGGCCAAATTGTGCATAAAGCTGACGAAGAAGCGGCCAGAAAATGGCCGACAAAACAGTTGGGTGCGCTGTCTGTTGTCTGCTCTGAGTTGAGGGGAAAGTTGACTTCGAGCAGCTGTTGGCATCGTTCAGAGAGTATAGACTACACTTATACCCTGTAAGCGAAAAATTATAGTTAGGGTATATTGAAATTTAGTAGATTTTTATATAAGTTTCGGCCATAAATCAAGTATTCTCTTTAACAGCTTCAAACCTCTGTAAGTGTATTGGCAAAGGGGCTTTTTAAACGTTATCTTACTGTGGAAGGGAAAATGCTCAAAAAGGGGTATACTAAGTTTGTGCAAATGTAACATTTATAACAGGCAGAAGGAGGCGCAGCAGATCCTACAAAGTATATGTATTCTTGCTTAGGATCATTAGCCGTGTCGATTGAGGCATGTCCGTCTGTCTGTCTGTCCGTCTGTCTGTCTGTCCGTCTGTCTGTCCGTCTGTCCGTCTGTCTGTCCGTCTGTCTGTCTGTCTGTCTGTCTGTCTATCTGTCCGTCTGTCTGTTCGTCACGCGTCTGTGTGAACAAACAGATCTCAGCTATTATAAAAGTTAGCGACACCAAACTTGGTATGAAGGTGTATAAACATCACAAGCTCGTGGAGTTTATTTCAAATATGAGTTGCCACGCCCACCGCCTCTAAAAATTGATAAACAAATTTTTGAGTTATCTTTGTGAAAATAGGTGCCATATGAACTGGTGCAGAGGAGTTGAAAGTGTGGTAAGTTCTTGCGAAACTGGGCGAATGGTATCTTACTGTCGGGCGCGCTCGACTGTAGCTTTTCTTACTTGTTTCTACAATATAATGTCTGAAGTTGCGCTCCAGGAACTTACACTGATTAAGCAGCAAATCGGAGACAAAAGCGTTAACTTTTCAGCCGTAAAAACTTCACTTGCTGCGCTCGCTCGAAAGTTTTCAGCTCACCCGAAAGCAGCGTATGAAATTTTCAGTTTAAAGAGCACTCCAGATTTTCCATTTACCCATCTCTTTTGCACGCTTTCTTCTGGCCTGCTCTCTCTCTCTCTCTCTCTCTCTCTCTTTCTGGCTTGCTTAAAAATCTTTAAATACGCAACTTTTGCCAAGCTCTTTACTCTGGCTCCAGTTCTTCCGCCTCTGGTTCTGCATTTTGTAGTATTTTGTTATGAGGCGAGCTGCATTTCGTAGATATCTTTATATCTGTATATAAGTATGTGAATATATATAAAAGAATAGCAGCTCTGCAGCCTTGTCAGCTTTGTATGGCTCTACGTAGTTGTTATTATATGCGGCGTTGTTGTTGTTGTTGCTGTGTCATTATATGGCTTGGGTTGCAAAGCTCATGCCGTGTGCATTTTGTACTCGAACTCGTTCTTATTGCTCCGTGTCTGCCTTACTTTTGTCGCATTTTCCACTTGCTTTCACACACACACACACAGACAGACATGCAAACATACACAGATACAGATACTCGCATACTTATACACTTACATACATAGGTAAAAGGGCGCATCGCCATTGTCAATTTTTATATGAAAATGACCAAGCTACATCTTTGTGTGTGTGTAGGTATGTGTGTTTATCTCTGTGTGTCTGTATGAATGCATTGTTGTTGCTGCTGCAGCCTCCGCTGCTGCCGCTGCTTGTTCATGCTGCTCAATTCCAGTTAAGAGATAAAATTTTTATGACATCACTTTTCTTTTTCATTATTTATTTGACCGAACAACGTTGCCGTTGCCGTTGCCGTGGCTGCCGCTGCCGCTCCTGACTGAATCCGCTGCAAATGATGAGCAACGACGCCTTGGGAGTTTATGAACTTTATGTTTATTGAAGTCATAAATTGGTAGTGCATATGGCGCTTGTTTGCTCTGGCCGCGCTGTCGTATACGTTATATCGTAGCAGCAGCAGCAGCAGCAGCGAGACATGACTTGCATGATTAGATGATTTGCACTCGATAGCTACAGCACACACGAAGCACACATAAACCAAATAGCAACGATGGGAAGCGATGGAAATGGAAATGTATCGGCTGGGTTGGCCTGAAATGAGATGAGTTAGGGTATCATTACAGGCAGATAAGCTGGCAAAGCATTTAGGCTGCTTAATTGCTAGCACAATTGCAATTTGCACTGATTAAATGGAAAATTGTTTAATTAAAAGCCGCATATAAATCGGATGAATTGGCGTAAGTATTTAATTAACACAGTGCGCCACAATATGAAGCTGGTGCTGCAGCTGCAGCTGCTGCTCCTCCTCCTCGTACCCTTTAGCTGGGTGAGGCTGTAACTCAACACTCGCTTAACAGTGCGCTCTAATCTCTCCCTCTCTAATCCAGGCAGGTTCCTACTACAATGTGGAGATTGAGAAATTCGAGCATTTGCCCGGCGAGCAGGAAACGCTCATCGATTTCAGCAACATACGCATTATAGGCAGAGAACGCGCGCTAAACGGTAGCATGACCATACTGGAGGATATGAACGACGAGCACTTTCAGCTGTCGGTGGACTTTCAAACGGATCCGCTAAACAACGGCTACTGGCGCAACATGGTCTTCTCTGTGCCCCGTTTACCCATTTGTGTGGCCTATTCCACGCTCATTGCGCCCTATGCAAAGACAACCATGCTGCAGGGTATCAATACGAACATGCCCTTCGATGGCAAGCGCTGTCCGCTGCCCAAAGGTACATACTATCTGAGCCGGTTGCTAATGAACACCGATACCTGGCCAAAGATTATGCCCTACGGTGGATTGCGTAGCACTTTCCGTTACTTCAAGCATGGCAAGCTTATTGGCGCCTGTCGCTGCTCTACGTTGATAACGCGCATACCAAGCACGATTTAAATTCAATTCGAATTATAAATTCATGAAATTTGTCGTGTTTTTCTTTATTGCCCGCATAATGTGAAATAAATTTGTTGCCTTTGTACGCCTGGGCAAATTCCTGTAAATCTGCAAATTTCCGCAAATGGATCACATTAAAACACACACTAAAAACCCATTAAATTCAAATAAAATCCCATTTTTGTGCATTTAATGTCATAAATCACAGAATTTCACAGCACATGCATTAGAGTACACACACACACACACACACACACACACATACGAGCGTGGGCTTAGTCGTTTGCCGACAAAAGCCAAACAATGCGAGCTGCCGTGCGTGGTGTGTCGCCAGTTTTTGGGCCTCCATCCCAACAACAGGCATGCGAACAATATGTATCTGCTTGTGTCTGGCTGCTGGCTCCAATTTCTGACCCAAACGGGCACCGAATACCCTTGCTTAGCATCGCAGCAGGGTGTTTAGTGCTGCCCATGCTTCATTTCGCATAAGTTTCAATGTTAACATTCAAAATATAAGTAAAACAGCTGATTGCAAAAAGTATCGATAATTGCCAGCAATTAACAGCGATCAGCTGCTGCTAATTATCAACACTGTTAATGTTATTAACATAGCTAACAGTGGCTTAGTGCTTACATTTACAGCGCACTGTTAAAACGAGTATTTCTGAGTCGAAGTGCGGCAAACCATTTGCTTTTCTTGTTTGTTGTGCTGTCTGTGTGTGTCTGTGTGTGCTGTGTGTGTGCTATTTTGTAAACATGCAAATGCAGAATGTCCCTTTTTTGGGCTTTGGTCGTTGCTTGGTGTTTTGTTTTGCGGTCGCAAGGCATTTAAATGCCGCACATTAATGCAATCCAGGCCGGATTTGTGGATGTTGCTGCCCCTGGTTGTTGCTGTTGTTGTTGCTCTTGTATTCATTGAGCAATAAAATCGAAAAATTCCAAACAAAATAGATGCGAACATATGTGTGTGTGTGTGTTTTCGGGCAGACGAGCCGAATTTGTCAGAGGCAAATTTCATTGGCATTTTATTTTGGACGCCCATTGGTGCGGTTAGCCAATTGCGGGGGGAGCCAGAGGAGTGTAGGCAGTGCCAGGCAAATGTAATGCAATAGCTCATAATTAATTGATTTGACAGTCGTTAGAGCAGCAGCAGCAGCAGCAGGAGGCATCGCTTTAGTCAGTTTGCAATAAGGACTCGTTTTTTTATTTTTTGTTTGGGATTTCTGCCCTGTGCAGCGAAGTGTGCACAACACTTGTGCAAATATGAGAAACACATGTTGTAACCCGGCACTCGAAGCACAACGAAGCTGTCATAAAAAGTTGAAACAAAGGGCAAGCCGAGAAACAGAGCGGGAGAGAGAGGGAGAGAAGTACAGGAAGACAGAGCAAAGTGGGTAAAACCAAAGCGCATAAATGTATGAAAGTACTCCATGGCAGGTGCAGCTGCTGCAGCTCATGTTTGCCGACAGGCAGCACTGGCAGCACTGGCAGACAAAGACGCTCAGACAGACAGACAGACAGAGATATATACTTATATATACTATAGTCGGCTTGAGCTTCGACTACAAAACACTTTGGCTCGGCAGGAGCAAGTAGCAAGAGCAACAATAAAAGTGAGAAGCGCACTCTCTCTCTCTCTCTCTCTCTCTCTCTGGGTATTGGCAAATGCTATAAACGTGTCGCTACTGCTCGTTGTCTGCCAGCCCCCCTCACCTACACCCCCTCATCTCCCCCTCCTGCCTGTCTTGCTCGGTCCCAGCGCCATTCGCTGGCAGTAAAGTTGGCCATATTTTTGGTCTCTCAGATCGTTGCTTACCTGCTTTGTATCGCACAGACATATGTTTCGGTTCGCTTGCGCTTCCCTCTCCCTTCCCGCCTCCCCATGCCACTCGCTGTGTCTGCTTATTTGGCTGCCCTATGAATAATGGCGCCAGCATTGCCTGCCTGCCTGCCTGGCTGCCAGCTTATTGTGTGAATTATTAGCGCTGTGTGTATTAAAATGCAGCTCAAGCTAATGCAGCCACACACACACACATACACAATCGCAACGCACGCTGGCAAGTTTGCTTTTGGCGCACGGGGCGTATGTGTAATGTGCAATATGTAATGTGATTTACAGAGCGCAGCAGCCACTCGCAGCAACTCGACTGCGCATTTAATGTGCGGCTTTATGGCCACAGTGCAAACACACAGACACACCCACACACACACACACACACACACACACAAAGCGTGTTTAACAGTCAAGCCTGCGAATCCAGCGACGCCAGTGACCAATGCCACAAGGCGCCGCAGCCCGCACATCATTCGATTATGGAAAGAGAGAGAGATAGATAGAGAGAGAGAGAGAGAGAGAGAGAGAGAGGAGAGAGAGAGGCTTCAGCTTCGAGTGCGAGTGCAAATCCGAGTCCTTGGCTCAACTAATTAGCCAAACGTTTGCAATTTGCCTGCAAATTCAATTTTGTTGGCAAAGCCATTTAAAAGGGATTTACAGCAGCGAGGTAGAAAGAGACAGGAAGATGGACAGAGAGAGGGAAGGTAGTGCGTAATTCACTTAATTCAATAGGATTAGATTTTAATGTTGCGGCAATTATGCAATGCATAAGGCAACGACAGAGAGATTATAATCCACAGTACAAGCAGAGCTTGTAATCGAGCCAAGTCTTTATCTCTCTCGCCCTCTCTCTCTCTCTTTCTCTCTCTCTCTTTGCTGACAGCAGTCACCTGCTTCACCTGCATATTCAACATTCAGTATTTGCACAATGAATACATTCATTCGATTGCATGATTTAAGCATATCACGTAGCAGTTTGTCCAGCGTATCTCTCGCTGCACGCAAAATTGCGTATACGCCCCGTTGTACCGACAATCTTACGCACAGATATATGTATTTAATCACATAATGAACGTATTATGCTTTATATTAATTATTGTGTTTAAAGCCGCAACAACAAATCGAGGCGGCAGCTGCTGCTGCTCTTTATAATTTCAGTTGCTGCGTAATTAAATTTTTATATTACTTTCGCCTGCTGCAGTGTAAAAATCAACATCTTCTGCCTGCTCACCGGGCGTATGCGCAATTTAATTGATGAGCAAGTGCAGTGAGTCTTGCTGTTTGTGTTTGTGTTTGTGTGTGCAGTGACCTGCATTGCCTGCCTGCCGCGTCTGTCAGCCTGTCAGTTTTGCGCATTTTGCTGCTGGCTTCAAACCGGAAACGGATGCAAAACTGTGGCAACAGGAAACGCAGTCGTCGTCGTTTCAACGGCAACGGGCAGCGCAACAATTAAAGCGATAAAAGCGCAAAACGGTCACATTTCAGCAACGGCAAACGACAGCCACAGCGTGCAGCCTCGTCGCTTGTAATGAGCACACTTGGGACGCAGTGCAGCACACTTCAGGCTGGTTGGTTGCCTGGCAGCCACATGATGACACACATTTCCCCTGCTTAATGGCTGCCACTTCATATGGCAGCACCTCTGCCACTGCCCCTGCCACTGGCCCTGCCCGTGGGAGGCCGCTTAAAGTTTGGTAAATTAAAGCATTTAATTGACCGACCACGCTGCCTGCTGTCGTGCAGGTGAAACGCAGCCTGATTGAGCTAATGGACGAGCGTTTTACAGGCACGTCAAGTGCACAACATCAGCGAGCGAGAGAGAGCGACCCCTTAAGTGCGAGCCGAGCGAGACTGTGTCGCCAGGCGCTTTGTCTTTGGCCCGAGCAGCCACTCAATTAAGTGCATTTGGCTTTGATGTGCGGGCAGAGTTGAGCCGGGCCAGAGGGGAAGGGGTTAGGGGAAGCCCCTCTGCTCTGCTTTGCGCTGTGGTGTAATTCAATTTTCTGAAGTCAAGCCAAACGGGCGTATCGATTTCTGTGCTCGCTCGCTGTTTGCACTTTGCAGCGCAACTTAATCATAACCAGCAAACGCGCAGCTTTTGTTCGCTTTGCAAATTGCCTGCGATTTTAATTAATTTTTGAGTTTTGTTTGCGCGCGCACACACACACACACACACGCACACGCACACGCACACACAATTAATAAGCATATAATGAGTAAAGAGCGGCGGCGCCAAACGTTTGCGCGTATTACGCATACGCCGCATTGCGCTGCCAAAAATCGCTATGCAAATGCAGTTAGCGTAAGAGACAGAGAGAGAGAGGGAAAGGGAAAGCTGCCAACTCTCTCTCTAATCCATTAGCCGCGTTTAGCCTGATAAACAGCTAAGAACCGCAGTGGCAACAGCAACGCCAGCCACAAAAGCCAACGAAATTCGCATCAGTCGAATGGGTTTTTTTTCTCCACTTATTCTCTCTCTCTCTCTCGCTCTCTAGTTGTGTGTGTGTGCGTGCCACACATTAGCGTTTGGTTGCAGCTGCAACCGAAGCTGACCGAAATGCTGTCTGGCTCGAGTGCTCCCTGCTTGAATTGGGTCAAACGGCAGCCACAAAACGGGGCAGGCGCTGCAGACCAGCGAGGCGTGCATTTTAATTGCGAATTTCAGCTTGGTCAGTATCATGAAAGGGGAAGCGGAAGGGGTAGGGAGCGTGGCAGGTGAAAAGGTCTGCGAATAATTTATTTGAGGCGCTTAGCACACGGGATTAACGGCAAATGTAAACCAACCAACGAACCGGAAATGGATTACGTAGCAGCGGAAGTAGAAAGTCACACGTAATTTAATATCACGCTGGCAATTTACGAGCGCACACACACACACACACACACACGCTCGTGTGCTCGGTGACAGACTGAGAGTGTGTGGGTAATTGCATCTGTCGTGTGCGGCTGCAATTGGCAATAGAATTTAAGTCGCCGCCAACGAAGCAACGCCAAGCCAAGCCAAACCGAATCCATGCAAGCCAAGGCAAGGCAAGCCCTTTAAATGCCACGCAAATTGACAGACGCAAGAGGAAGAGAATGGCAGAAATTGTTAGAGAGAGATATAGAGAGGGAGCGAGACGGGCGCCTGTGGCAGCTGCTGACGCGGATGCCCTATGACAGCTGCCAAGCATCGTTGCCTTAGCCCAGCTCGGTCCGGACTCCTTTGCCAATCTACCCCACTGCTCCCACTTCCAGCCCCTCCCCCACATCATTCATCGCGCAGGGAAACCTTTTTGCTACCCCCGCCCAACCCCTGGCAACCTTAATTGGCTTTGAGGCAAATGTGTTTCAAATCTGATTTCACATATGTAAGCATGCGGCATACAACACGCTGAAATCCCCAATATGTCTGTCAGTCAGTCTCTCGACGCAAATTTACGCTACGCTTCCTTCTACTTCCCCGCCTCCCCCTCCCGTTGCCGCTCCGCACGCCTGCGGGCATGCTCCAATTCAGTCATTAACGCCGCGCACAGCCGCGCTTGTTGACAGCTCATCATGGCTGGTAATATTATTAACAGCACGAATGACTGTTTAATTTGCTCGAGCCGAGCATTGCTGCTGTTGCTGACCTTTGCCCTTTGGCCTGTGTGGCCTGTGTGGCGCCCTTTGAACCTTTTCCCCAGCGCGCGCAGTGTTGTTGTCAATAGCAAAACAACTACGTCAGTTAGTTGTAAACAATTATGTTCAGCAACGAGTTGTGTGTGTGCTCCATTGTTTTTTTGCCCTCCCTACACACACACACACATAGTTGCACACAACTACAGCACCACTTCCGTTTCCGCTTCCGCTTGCCAGAAATTCACGCCATGCATTCGATGTCAGCTGCCATACCCTGTGCACACAAATAACGCAGCAGCAAGACTGACTTAAACGTAACATAGCAGCGCGCTCTGTTAACTGCAGCTGTTAACAGCGGCAGCAAGATCTGTTAACAGCGTAGACGTGCCAAGTGAATTTGAATTTGCTTGACTAACAAGACACAAGCTAATTGCTTTAACATAACCTAGCAGCGCGCTCTGTTAACTGCAGCTGTTAACAGCGGCAGCCTGATCTGTTAACAGCATGATCCTTAACAGTGTAGCCGTGGCAAGTGAATGGCAATATTTGAATTTGCTTGACTAACAAGACACAAGCTAATTGCTTTGACATCACCTAACAGCGCGCTCTGTTAACTTCAGCTGTTAACAGCGGCAGCCTGATCTGTTAACAGCATGATCCTTAACAGCGTAGCCGTGGCAAGCGAATGGCCATATTTGAATTTTCTTGACTAACAAGACACAAGCTAATTGCTTTGACATCACCTAACAGCGCGCTCTGTTAACTTCAGCTGTTAACAGCGGCAGCCTGATCTGTTAACAGCATGATCCTTAACAGTGTAGCCGTGGCAAGTGAATGGCAATATTTGAATTTGCTTGACTAACAAGACACAAGCTAACTGCTATAAGTGGCAACTCTACGTCGCGCATACCACGCTCGCTCTTTCTGTCTCTCTCTCGCACTCTCTCTGTGTGCCTGCATGTTATTTATGTAAACAAGAGTATTCGCAATATATTTGTATTATATAAACAAGCGCATAAACTTTCTGCGGCCAGTGAACCAATCTGAAGCCATTGCGAATACCGAAACTGCAATTCCCAAATCCCAAAATGGACGAATGCTCTGGCTAGCGCAGCTCCCTTGTGCTCTCCCTCCTCCCCGCTGCCTCTGCAGCTGTTGCAGCTGCCGTTGCTGCAGTCAAGCGTATCCCGCTGGCAGCCATAATTGTTTTTTGAAGTGTTCGTTTGGCTAGACTTTATTTATTGTTCGTCGCACCCCACACCCACACAAACATACATACTAACACACACAAACATGCACTCGGCAAATGGACAGCGGTTTTAGAGCGTTTTTTATTGCTCTACGAGTTTTTTAGCCCAGCTGCTGACCAGAACTTGATCCTGTGTGCATGCCAGTGGGTGTCTGCTTGTGTGTGTGTGTGTCTCTGTGTGAGTTTCTGTTTGCTTTCATTTTAACAATTTGATTGACTTTTTGGCTTTGAATTGATTCACTTTGTGTATGCAAATCCTTTACACACACACAAAGAGGGAGAGAGAGAGAGACTGAGTAAGCAAATGGGTGAGAGAGGGAGACGGTGACAGCGCGTGTGAGTGAGACGCTCAATTAATGCATTTGCTGTGTGCCGATTTGGCATGCAAATTTTGCCTGCGGTTTGCTGCTGTGTTGCATGACAAATTCGCATGCCACCTGTCAGCTGCTTATGCTAATGATAGCTCCCCTTGCCCGCCCCCCTTCTCATTCCCTTTGTGCGCGCGGAATAATCCAAAACGCAAGTCGACAACTTTCTTTCAAATGGCGACCAAAATTGAGTGGCGTTTGCGAACCAGCTGGAAACTTATGAAACTTGTTTGCCAAACAACAATAAAATAAATTGCGCAAAGTGCAAACAAAAAGTTCCCCTCCCTTGCCTGCTCCCACTCTGTCTCTCTCTCTCTCTCTCTCTCTCTTTCTGTTTTTCCCTCCCCCTAGCAAGCTGCCAACTCGTGTCAATTGTCATTTGTGCTTGTACTTTTGTTGCCTCCCAACTGACTTTGCTTTTGTCTTTTGGCGCTTGGTCCTTGGCGCCTGGCGCCTGGCGTCTAGCTCGTCCTTGCAGTTGTTACACTTTTATTGCCATTGTTGTTGCCGCGCCTGCTGTTATGCTTATTATTTATATTGCTCGGCACAGCGTGAGTTGTGAAGCAACTGAACAAGCTGAAGAAACTGTGTGCAGCGAGCACGCTACACTGCTCTCACTGCTCCCGGAACCGGACTCCATTTTCATTTCCTCCCGTGTAGGTGCTAAGAAATTTGATTTGCCTGCCGCCATTTTATGAAGTGCGCGCACAGCGTGCTTTCAATTTGTTGTCGCTGCTGTTATTGTTGTTTTTACAGCACTTGTTGTTGTTGTTGTTGCTTTCATATTAAAACCCAGTGAGCCGTAAGCGCCAAACGGAAGCTGAATTCACAGCAAACGCAAACGCAAACATACATAGATACGATACGAAATAAATATAAATATAAACATGCAAATAAATACTTATCACATGCGCGAGTAATGTAAATAAAAAAGTAGGCAGTGAAAGTTAACAGCAAAGCAGCCAATCCGCCCACTGTACCGAGTACAGCCGTCGTCAATTTGCATTTCAATGAGTTTCTGGCTTATAAATTTCAGTTATGCATTCATATATACATACGTATGTAGTATATGCCACGGTAAACGCAACAAGAAGTTATGCTGCTTATTTTCTGTGGCGTCTGCAAATATGAATTTGCGTGCAAATATTTGTGCGGGCTGTTAAAGTCGCTGTAAATGCTACGCCATCAACTTACAGCGTGCTGTTAATCAAGCAGATGCGATCTCTGTAATTAACATCACACAAGAAATGTTAAGTCAGTAGCTTACAGCGTGCTGTTAACCGACTGTGATCTTACACTGTTAAATCGATTAATTAGCCTGGCAGCCTGCTTAATCGATAACGTCTACACTCAAAAGCTGATTGCTTTAAACTGCAACAAATTGACCAATCGCAAGCACCTTCTCTCTCCCTCTCTCTGCTTGTTGATGGAAAAAAGACGCCATTACCGTCTCGAGTAGCTTTTCGATTCCTTTTGCATATTGATATCAATAATAATAACATTGTGCTTCTTCAAGCAGCAGCAGCGGCAGCGGCAGCTTTTTTCTTTTTTACCAAATAACTTTTTATTTTCAATTTGAATGGAAAGCAAGCAAAGTGTCCGGTTGCCAGTTGGTCTGCTTCCTTCTACTGCTTTTCCTTCTTCTGCTGCTATGCTTGTTGGCTTTCATCTCTTATTACATTGTGCAAATGCAAAGTACTTTTTCGTAGCGGCTTGGCTCGAGTTTGCAGTCCAATAACGCAAGAAGTTAGATTGCTGCAATTGAAACTGTTGCTGAAAGTCGCCAAGTCGCCGCGTCGCCGCTTTCAATAAATATTTATGAAAAATGTTAATATATTTTTATTTTATTTTCTGGTATTTTGCATTTCACTTGGCTCTTTTTACTGCTGCTGCGTTGAACATGTTGCGTTTTAATCTAAATGTTAATTTGCACGAAATGAATCAGTTAAACAGGCAAAGGCAGCGGACAAAGAGAAAGGCACACGCAAACGCAAACGCGAACGCAACGCGGCGTATGCGTAATGCGCTGCGCTATTAAAATGTGTATATGTGTGTGCTTGCGGCGTAGAAGGGCTCCCTGTGTGTGTGTGCGTGCATGAAAATTAATTGGAGCGCGGTACGTAACAAAATGCTCCTTGGGGAGCAATTGCTAGACGAAGTTCAAGTGGTTGCGGTTTTTGGGGGGGGGAGAGCAACTCGAGCTTGAGCGAGCAAAAGCTGCAAAACTCCGGGCACAATATCAAATATTTAGACTCGTTCTTTACGCAACCCCAGACCCCCTGCCACTTCACAGTTGCAACAGTTAACAGTTGGAGCAGAGGGAGAGGGGGAGGGGGAGATGAGTGTTGGCAGCAGCCACGGCTATGCCAGGTGTGAGATTTTAATTAAAGCTACAGCCAGCGCCACAGTCAGAGGTTAATTACGTGACAACCGGCAACAACTGAATTTGTGCCCCTGCTCTGCCTGCTATCTCTTGAAGCAATAAACCGCATAACGCATACGCAGCGTTGCACGTTTTAGTCCCATACGAGTGCCCGAGTGTTGTCCAATTTGGGCATGAAACGAGCTACCAATCAGCCCAACAATTATGAATGGTCAGCTGCATCATGTGCCTGTGTTGCCTGTGCTGCTGCTGGATGCTGATTTACGGCTCATGAGGCGTAATTAAAGCGAGGCCCTGCAAGCGTCGCTCTTTGATGCTGCAAATTGAAATAAATTGCCAAAAAGGCGCGCTGCGAAATTCGGCTGCACTAACGAGGAACGAGGACGAGGACGAGCCTGAAGGCCCTCAGCTGCTACGGTTGTAAAACATGAACGATTACAGGGAGGATGCAGCAAGTTGTTAATCAAATATGAAACACGGCAGCTGGGCATCATTAATAATTGGGTCCCTGGCCCCGTTCGATTGTCATGTTCGGCAAGCCTGAATTAAACTATTGATGGGGCCAGGTATAGCCTGAGCAGGGGAAAGTCTCTCTCCCAGGAGAGTCTGCGTCTCAATTGTTGCTTAGTAGAGATGCCAAACTGATTGATGATGTTGGCAGAGCATGAAAGTGCGACCATTTTGCTGTGAGTAATTGTTCAAGGAATTTTGCATGCTGAGTTCGAATAGATCCCCAGGGTTACGGCCTACGATGATGTGGGGAGGGGCTCAATTATCTACGGTTGCTCAGGGGATTAGCGTGCTTAAGCCTTGCATACGTCTAGGCGTGCTAGAAGTAGAAGTAGGTAGAGTCCTTGCTAGACAATATATACGCTGCATATGCCATATAAAACATGCTATATATCATGCCTGCGGAAATTTGTCAACTATGCGGCATGGCATGAGGTGCAGAGAAGTTTGGGCGAACAAGCGAATTGTGCGAATAAATGGCATAGATAACTTTATGGCCACCAGTGCACTTTGTCTAACCCGTCAGGCCGGGCATGCCACACACACACACACACAGTGGAGTGGAGTGGGAGGGGGAGGGGGCGGGGGAAATGTAGTTAGCCTTCGGCTTTGGCATGCATTTAACATCAGCTGCAGAGGGCAGCGGGCCAGGGTTGGATTGTGTCAGAGGGCAAGCTCGTGATGCCATTGCAGCTCGTTTTTTAGCCAGCGTGTGTGTGTGTGTGCGTTGAGTGTGTGTTAGGGGTGTGGGTGCCGCTTTGAGCGGCATTCGCAGCTACGTGACACGCATAGCTCATTGCTTGCCGTGGCCCAGCTTGGCCAGAAAATATTGCAGTTGTGATATGTTTAAGCTGCAGCCGGCATATCCGAGTATCCTGGCTATATCCTGCACCCAGTCTCCCTCTCTCTCTCTCTTTCTCCCTCTGTCTGACTGTCGCTTTAACTGAAAAGTTTTGAGGTGCTAATGAAAATTGCGCAACTTTCGCACAAATCACGCGGCGCAACTCGAGCTGCAGCCACACGAAGGAAATGGCAAAGCTTCCGCAGCGACAGCTAATTGCCTAACGCGGAGTCTTTGCCAGCGGGGCGTAGCATCGAGGGGCGGGGCAACTCTAACAAAAGCCGGTAATTAGTTAGCCAAAATTGTGTGTGTGTGTGTGTGTGTGTTGTGCGCTTTAAGGCAATTAAAGGCTGCGACTCGAAATTGAAGCGGGGCAAATGTGTTTTTTATGTAGCTGTGTATTAATTTTTCGCCAGCTCGAAGAGGAGCGAGGTGAGGGCACAACAAGCAAAACCAATTTGCAACAGCCGTGGCAGAGGCAATGTGTGTGGCAATGTGGCAACAACGCGCTGCCAGTGGCTGTGGCAGTTAATTTTAATTACGCACACGGCAGTTAATGTTGCGACACGGCGTCTCAATTTAGACACCTTTTTGCGAGAGAGGCAACATCAGCAGAAAACCAGGCAGCGCACCCCTTCCTCTTCCCTTTAGCTGCCCCTTAAACTGTAACCCCTGCACACACACACACACACTCGCACACACAAATTGCCATTAAATGCGAAAGTGGGCGGCAGTGCCAAAATGAATAAACGACAATGGCTTTTGTGGCCCTCTGTGTATGTGTATTTGTGTGTGCGTGCACATGTGCACGTGTGTGTGTGTGTGCTTAGTCTGCCTGTAACGAGCTGGCTGTAGCGTCAATCGTTTCATTTGAGGCACCACGCTTCAGGCTGCCAAAGGTAAAAGAACAAAACAAATTAATTTTGGCCATGTGTGGCCAGCTCTAAACACACGTCTGTGTCTGTGTGCGTGCGTGTGTTTATGACTGTGTGCAGCCAAGCCTGAAGCGCAACTGTTACGCCCGCACACACACACACACCCCCTTGTACTTCTCTCCTGCGCGTAAGCAGATGCTTTATGGAATCCCCTGCAGGGCTTATTCCTGTTGTTCTTGGCCAAGATTGCACTGCATATGACAAAACTGTAGATGGCATAATATAATGGAGGAATATATATATATACATATAGTACACTACACACACTCTCACACAGAGACAGTTATGCACATGAGCTTTTCAATTATTTAGATTATTTTCAACTTGAAAGATTTTTCGCTTTTTAATAAAGTTTCGCATTTCTGTCAGGCAAACCAAAGTGCTGTCTAATGTGGTTGTGCAGGGTATGCAGTTGACTTTCAAGCAAGTGTAAAGCATATGAGTATGTAGATATGTGTACAAACATGCATACCTGCATGAGGTATAGATTTGTATGTAGACTTTTATGTAATTTTATCTTAAAGCTAGTTCAAAAATGTATTTAACAATTTTTAGAGGCGGTGGGCGTGGCACCTCAAATTTGAAATAAACTCCAGAAGCTTGTGATGTTTATACACCTTCCTGCCAAATTTGGTGTCTCTAGCCTTCATAATAGCTGAGATCTGTGTGTTCACAGAAACGCGTGACGGACAGGCGGACAGACAGACGGACAGACAGACGGACAGACAGACGGACAGACAGACGGACAGACAGACGGACAGACAGACAGACGGACAGACGGACGGACAGACGGACAGACAGACGGACAGACAGACGGACAGACAGACGGACAGACAGACGGACAGACAGACGGACAGAAATGGCTTAATCAACTCGCCTAGTGATCCTGAGCAAGAATATAAGAACTTTGTGGGGTCTACCACGCCTCCTTCTGCCTGTTACATACATTTACACAAACTTAGTATACCCCTTTTCAATGGTCGCATGGTATAAAAATATAAAACCTGCACCCCATCAAATTATATTCATATTAATAATCCTTGTCTCTGCAAACTCCAGAACACGCACCTCCCGCGCCTTACAGGGTATTTCGCGCAGCACACACCCCCTCCGTTCCGTTCCGTTCCGTTCGCACCTCGCACTTATTTCGACAGCTTTACGCCATTGCCGGCGCATTAACGTCGTGTTTAGGCCCCGACATGGCGTTGGCTTTGCCAGATGAAATATGTATTTGCTGCGCGTTGCCGAAATTGCTTTTGTGCGAGGGCCCCCAATGCTGCAGGGTTACCCCTTCTGCTTCTGCTTCCCCTACTACCTCCTCCCTCCGCCAAATGAAACAATCATAAGCGCATTGGCATTTCAAATTGCAATTTACACATATATTTATATATATGCCATATATATATGTATTTGTCGGTATGTATATATAGGTATTGTATATATAATTTATCGTGGTTTTATTTAAAAGTTAGTTCCTCACTTGCAGATGCTTACACACTCGCTATACATACATATATACACACATATGTATGGGTCTTACTTATGGCTTGCTTAACTCTCTCGTATTTCGTATATATTTCTTGGGGGAAGATATGAGACGTTGGAGCATCTAACTAAGCAACGTTTTCTTTGCTTTCTTCTATAACTTTAGCCAACAATTTGCGGAAGCTTCACCTATGTCTTTGAGCTTAACAAGTAAGTACAGCTTTGTATATAGATATAAGTGTGTGTTAGAGAGGATTAGCTACATATTCGGCTGGTTTACAAACATTTTGGTAGACCTGTAATTAACTGTTGATTATATGTAAATAGTTTGTATCTTCTTTCGGTTTTATCAGTTATAAAATGCAAGCGAAAAATTCGAATATTATTTATAAAGTTTTCGAAGCGACAAAAATCGGGGAGAAATTATTAAAGTTTTTTTTGTTTTCGTTTTTCTTGGATTTTCAACATTTAACACGTTTTATATGTAGGTTTTCTTTTATCTTACATCGTTTCTCAGGTTTGTCGTAATATCATTTCGTTTTAGCACTTAAGAACCTCTCTTCCTCGCTGGGAAATACTGAAAGTTTCAAGTGGGCCTAGGGTAGAGCTTGAGCTAAGTTGAGATAAGTCAGATTGATAGTTAGATAGATTACTTGTAGATAGCATAGTTACTGCTCTGCTCGGCGAGTGATTTCAAGTTGAGATCGATACGGGGTGGGGGAGGGGGCCAATTAAAATATACACACATATAATAATTATGTTTAATTTAATAATTTTGATACCTCTCACTAAGTTAATCTAAATATCACTCGGGTTTTTGCATTCTCTTTTCTTTCGACCACTTTCTTGCTTGCCTTCTGGTTGTTGATTTTGAATTTGGATGTTCTTGTTCTACCACAAAATTGTATACAAGTTTTGTTTGGGTTGCGTAATACTAAATTGGAGTCTGAAGAAACTTCAAATATGCGTGTGTCTGTGTGTGCGTGTGGATTCGGGCTGTTCCTGCGGATCATCCTTCATCCTTGTGGACTGTGGACAAGCTACACCTCCTCGTAGCTGCGACACTTGGGCAACGGTCCCGACCATTTGCCATCGGGCTGACATTTTGGCCGCTCGGGCGGCCCCGTGGTGTGATCTCCGTTCGTCTGGATCTGTATGAAGCCGGGCCGGCACTGCACGCTCAGGTAGTCGCCCGCATCGTAGTTGAACTTGAGGGGCGCGATCAGGCCGTTGGGCGGGTCGCCCGGATAGGGGCATTGCGATTTGCCTGAGCAGAGAGCATGGAGCGTGTAGCGTGTGGAGGCATGGATGGAATATTACATGGTACATGGTTGAATGAATCGTGATGATCGTGGTATCGTGGTTTCGGTAACGGTATCGGTATCGATAGTTCGATATACAGCGGAAATAGTACAACACAAGTTTCATTAATTCATTGGGTTTGTGAGTGGGCCCACTTTGGAGAGATTACGCAAGGAATCGCAGCGTATCGTATATGTGCATTATGTGTGCATTATGCATTATCAGTTGTCTACTTACAAAATGGTGGCGAGTGCGACCAGAACCCGTTCTCCGTGCATATGATGCTCGACTCGCCGACCAGAGTGTGACCATCGTTGCAGCTGAATGTGACCAGAGCGCCAACAGTCAGACGCCGCTGACTGAGGCTGGTGCCCCCAATGCGTCCATTTAGCGGCGCAACTGGCATCACGCACTGAATGACTGCGGCGAGGCGAAGAGGGAAGAAAGAAGAGAGAAGAAAGATGAAAGAAAGAGACATGTGATGCACTCATTAATAATAATTAATCATAATTTATTTATCGATTTTCATGCTGACATCCTGCACACCAGAGTTGCCAACTTTTGGCAAACACAAAATGCCAACAATTTTGTTTTATTTAGCGGGAAAAAAGCTGACCCGACAGCACTGGATGTGAGACATCAATTAATAATTAATTTCTCGAGCAACCTCATAATTTATTTATCGATTTTCATGCTGACATCCTTCGCACTGCCTTAAACATGCTCAGCTCTCAAGTGAATGCCTAATTGCCATTCACCTGTAAATGTATATTCTATGGAATGCCAAAAATACTGCAAATTACCAAACTAATTCAATTTGTGTGGCTTATTAGAGAAATTGCATAGGACATTGAAATTGCTTTGAAATTTATCGATTACTATCAGAACGAAAACAATTAACATCGATTAACCCAGTAATTGGTTTGCCGACTCACCTTTGCAGCGTGGCACTGGGCCACTCCAGACGCCCGTCGGCTCACAGTCCAGCAGCGCCGGTCCGGTCAGCTTGAATCCCCATTGGCATTTGAACACCGCCCGCCCCCATGCCGATGTATTCAACTCAATGAGACTGAGATGCGGATCGTCCAGTACGAGTCGGGGACATTGTATGGGATGGCATGTTGGCGACGGCGATGACCAATTGCCGGAGGCCAGGCAGGTGGCATTCCATGCGCCATCTAGCCTAAAGCCCTCGGGGCACTCGTAATGTGCTCGCTGGCCCAACTTGTTGCCCTCGAGCCGCAGCCTGAGCGGCGCCATCGGTTCCATTAGCTGCGGGCATGTCGAAGTGGCCACCACCACGGCAATGCTGTTTGTCAGACCGCGCGGTGAGGTGCAAGTGAAGGTTCCCGAATCGTTATTCTCGATGTTCTTGATGGTCAGCCGATAGCGCACAGCCTTCTCCTCGCCAGCGGGCGACCAGCCTGCAATTGAAAACGTTATGCCAAATCCCAATTTGTCATTGCGCCATAGCCCACCTGTGGTGTACTGCATATACCAGCTGGTCCAGCTCCATTCGGGTGTACCACGCACGCGTGGATACATGCAATCCATGAGCACGGTGCTGTGTGGCGGCACAGCCATCACGCCGGATGGCTCAAAGGAGTGCGATCCATTGAAGACCTTCACACGTATAGAGGGTGCACTGTCCTCGGAGTAGTTGGTCAAGATGGTAGTGGGCACGCAGCTGGGCATGCGTGGTGCCCACAGGCCATTGGAGCAGAGCACACGCGACTCACCGAGCAGCTTGTAGATGCCCAACTCCTGGCAACGTGCCTGCAGCGAGTGACCATGCGGCAGATCCCAGCCAACGTTCTGCAGGAGGCGGGACAAGGTGTTCAGCGCGTAGGGACAAGAGATGAGATGAGGCGACAGCAGGCAGAGAAATTAAGCGAAAGATTATACGTGCAGTGCAAGCGAAAGAGAGAAGGAGATAAAAAGAGAGAGAGAGAGAGAAGCACAAGAGATTTTTAGACTTATTTACAGGCTGTAAAACAGTTTAAGGAGGCGCACTCGCTTGGGCGTGGGCGTGGGCGTGGCATTTGGACGTGCTTTGGCGTGCAGTTTCCCTTGTGTGTGTGTGTGTTTGTGCCGCCTTGTGTCTGTGTCTATATTATTAGTCAGACTGTGTGGGTGTGTGTGCTTCCTCGTGCTCTTCGCGCTGCCCACTTCTGGTCATTTCTTAAGCCGTGCATCAAAAATTTTCATAGTCAAAAGCCATAACAGCACCCACTATTTGGGCAGAGACTACACTACACTTGTGTAGGTGTGTGTGTAGGTGTGCGTGTGTACACTGAGAAAAATGTGAGCAGTTGAACTACGAAAAAGGTTAACATGGATAGCTTTTGTGTTCGATCGGATTGTAATTTGGAGAATAGATATATATTGCATTCAGCTATGTTCATATCAAAGCAGAAAGCTGTAACATTAATGCTTTTCCGTATAATCGTAAGTTATCGATTTGCGTGGGCTGTGGGCGTGGCATCAAAAATTGAAAATAAACTCAATCAGCCTATGGTATAAAGGAAAATTCATGTGAAATTTGGTGTCTCTAGCTTATGTAATAGCTGAGATCTAGACGTTCAAACGGACAGACGGACGGAGGGACTGACGGACAGACAATTTTGCTATTTTGATTCAATGGGATCTTATTGCTTCTTTACTGCTTGCAACATTCTACGAAAGATCTTGTTTCTTTTGAGAAAATTTCTTGATTTTTCTTAATCTTTTATCTTTAACCACTCCTACTTTCTCTCAGTGTATACATCGTAGTATTTGTGTGCCCGTGTTGTGTGAGCTCGTTGAGCGAGTGTGTGTTTTCGTTGGGTTTTGTTGTTTCTGTTGCTGGTGTGAGTTCTACAGATGTCAGCTAGTACTATATGCGCATAGATACGGATACGAATACGGCAACGGCAACGAGGTGCGAGCACACGACGCCGGTGACGACGATAGGGGAAAGCGTCGGCGACGGGGATGGCCACTCACAATTTCTGTGTTTGAGACAAGTGTCGATTTGGATAAGCGCGTTTTACGCCAGCCGCGATTTGGTGGAATCGGTGTCTGCAAGAGAGAGAGATCAAAGAGTACCAAAAATACAGAGTCTGTTGTGCTGCACAGAGCAGATGCGGATGCAGGATGCAGTTAGATATTTTTATTTTTATTTTTTTTAGTTGCAAGAGATTTTTTTTTTTTTATTATATTTTTCTAAGATGACGCTGGACAAATTGTTGTAGTTTTTTTTTTTTTTTTGGTGCGGCTGATGATGGAGAAATTGAGAGAGAGAGAGAGAGACATAGCTTAGGAGAGAGAGATACTCAAGGAATTAGAGCGAGAAAGACAAAAGAAGAGCAAGTTACAGAGAGAGAGAGAGAGCGAGACATAGTTACAGAGAGAGTGAGAGTGACAGACGCAGTCGAAATTGAGTTGGACTCACATTAAGCCTTCACTAGCTGAGTGTGTGTGTGTGTGTCTGTTATGTATGTGTGTGCTTGTGTGTGCCTGTGTGTGCCTGTGTGTGCGTGTGTGCTGCTGGTTGTGCTGGTGCTGGTGCTGGTGGGTGGCGTGTGTGTGCTCTGGTGTGTGCTGCGCTTGGTGCTTGGTGCAGCTGCTGGCACGGCTGACGGCATTCGCTGCCATCGTATCATCACTTACCACGGAGATGTTGCGATAGCTGAGCAGCAGATGAGACGGAATTCGATTGACGTGGCAGCTCTTGTACAGTGGCTGAAACTTCACGTTGCCGTTGTCATCTACAGATAAAGATGTCAGATTGATCACAGATGATACACAAACAGATTGAGGGGAAACAGAGTTACGGATACGATTACGAATGCCACAGCTGCCGTGCTGCGATTTCAAGTCTTCAAAGACTTTTACAGAATAGACTTCCAAATCGTAGCTGCAGCTGCTTGTGGCACTTGCAACGTATTGATTGTATGTTGAAAATGAAACAACTCGATTGTTGCTGGTGCTGCTATGCTGTGTTCGCTGATTGTGTTGTCTTTATTGTACGAGTCTCTACTGTAATGACATGTTTAGCTATTGCTATTTGTTATTTGATATTGTTATAGTATAATTAACATTCAATTGCGTATATCGGAGAGTAGCGTATATTGCGTATATTCGTGTAGATGTTTGTGCGTGTGCGTGCTGTGTGCTGTGTGTGGTGTGGGAGGGAATCTCCTTGCTGCTCACTTACCCTCCTCGTTGGTGGCACACAGCGGCCCAACCCACTTGCCCTTGACACAGCGTATCTTGCAGAGGCGTCGATCGCCCATGGGTCCAATTTCGCCGGGGAAACGTATCTCGGAGACTTCGGTGAACTGTTGCAATATGTCGATCTCCTCCTCCTCCTCTTCCTCCTCATCGAACTCAGAGTCATCGGTGTGCACAGGGGAGTAGCCTGTCTCCTCGTCGTAGATGCCTACAGTGGGATGAAATCGGAACAGAATAGGTGAGGGCGTTATGAAATGGGCAATGTTCAATGCTAAGAAACGGGGGTAGACAGAGATAGAGATAGGTAGAGAGAGAGAGAGAGAGCGAGAGAGAGCGAAAGAGATAGCGGGAGTAGAGCAAGTAGAGCAAGCAAGTAATGAGATGAGATGTTGCTGTCGGCGCATGAATGAATGCGAAATGAGTGACCGAAATGAATGAATGAATGATCTTTGAATGGCGCAACTCGACGCCAACGCCTCAACGAGTTGTCCCCCCCTACTTATCCACCTTCTCATTCCCATTCCCATTCCCATTGCCATTCCCATTCGACGCTGCGTCTCTTATCCGATGCGAAGGGCTTTCAATGCTGAAGTGGCCCATAGAAAAAGCAGTGTGAAAAGCTGGCTAAGAAGCCAAAGATGCTGCAAGGAGAGCAGCAGCAGCAAGAGGCGGAATGGGAGCATGAGGAAGACGCAACTCTTGAGCACACACATTAAGCCGCACGAAACGTGCGAAAAGGCGCTGCGAAGTGAACTTCAATGGGGCAACTTAAGGTTGTTAGATATGCATTAAAAGTGCCACGACGGAAATGGCCTGGGACGGCCAAGGCACGAGTGGATAGGGGGGAGGATTGGAGTGGGGAGTGGCCACTTAACAGGATACAACTTCATTGCTGAAACGAGGCGTCAAAAAAGGAGGCGAAGTGAAAAGGCAAAAGATAACATGAAAGATAATATTATGAGGCCCCCCTTCCCCTTCTCCTCTCCCACTCCAACCCCCTCTCGGGCTAATAGGAAAACGCAGCGGACAAAAGCAGCTCGAATCAAAGTAAACAAAGCCCGCACAAAGGCCAAGCAGCCCCGCCGAAAAAAACGTAACAAAAGGCAAAAGGAAACAGATGACGAACCTAACCACGACAAAGCACAGGGTGAGCTGTGCCAGCGCCAGTGACTGAGGTGAGCTGTGCTGTGTGTGGTGAAAGCGGAAACGAAAGCTTGGGGGTGGTGGTGGTGAATACAGCATGAGGCATGGTAATGAGGTCGAATTGCGAGGCGACTCTGGAGCCGGAGCCATGAGGCGACTTGTGGCGATTAGCTTTAACGATTCAATGTGTGATCATGTTTGCCGTGTATATACTCCACTCTCAACTCCAGGTATGTGTCTGTGTATATCTGTGTGTGTGTGTGTGTGTGTGTGTGTGTGTGTGTGTGTGTGTGTGGAGCACAGCACAGACGGACAGACAGACAACGAGACAGCGACAGCGGCTTTTCAATTCAATTCAATCTTTTCTATGGGGCACTGCTTGCATTGCCAGTGTCTGGCCGGTTGTGAGGCACCGTGCGTCGCCTTACCCTTGTCCTTGCGACTGGTGGTCTTTGAGCCGGAATCGCTGCCGCCTTTCGGACGGCTCAGTGCACCCGTGGTCTTGCCCGACTTGCGCTTTACACGTTGCAGGGCCACTGCTGCACTGCTCGACTGATTTCCAATCTCTTCCATTCGCGGCTGCATCTCCAGCTGCTGCTGCTCGGGCTGCAGCTGGCCGGCATCGCCCTTGGCCAGCCTATTGGCCATGCGGCGGCGACGCCAGCGACGCGGTTCCATGTCACGCTGGTCGAGCTCTGCAGCGTGACTGTCACCGCGTCGACGATGATGCGGCTGCGACTGTTCCACCTTGTGCTGCTGCTGCTGCTGCTGCTGCTGCTCCTCCTGCTGCTTCTCCTCCAGTTGCTGCTCCTTGAGCTTCTGCATTAGCTTCTTGCACTTCTCGGTGACGCTGCCTGCCAGGCATTTGTTCATCTTGGCCTTCTGCTTCAGCTTGTGCAGCTTGGCGCGCAGCTGCCGATTGGGTTCCCTGGACTTCAAAATATCCGCCACATGCACATAGTAGACATCTCCCTCGGCGGCCAGCTTGCTGCCAGCCCAACGATCCGTGTCCGCAGAGGCCTCAGTATCATGAAGTATAGCATGGCGCTTATAACGACTGCCATGCCCACGTCCGGTCTGCCCATTTTCGTTCTCCAGCCGCCTGCGACGTCCGGAGCCGGAGCGACGCTTCTTGCCCTGCTTGCGATTGGTATTCATGCGCTTGTAGGCGCCCTCCTCAAGCACATCCTCCTCATCTGCTGCCGGATCGGAGTCATCCACCAGACTGGCCGCAGCATCGCCTGCATGCAGCTCATGATGATGTGCATCGTCGCCAAAGTCCATGGCATAGGGATTCACAATTGCCGCATGATTCTCGCTCGGTGCATGATGCAGCTTGTCCACAAACTCCACATCGGCTGTGGTGAAATCCTCTGGCAGATAGACTTGTGTCGTCTCGAACTTTGCATACGGCTGCTCTGTCGTCACTTCCGGTGCGACAATGGTGAAGCGCATATCCGGTGCGCGGCACCCAGGGGAGGCATCTGCAAAGAGAGAGAGAAAGAGAAAGATGTAGCCTGTGGTAGAGCGAGATGCAGCAAGGCAGGCAGCGGTTGACTGGCTGAGTGAACTTTTGCCATAAATATTTCATATATGATCTAATTTAATAACTTGCCAACTTTGACTCGACTTTGAAGTGCAATCGAAATTGCAAATTTCCAATACTTCCCTCCCTCTCGCTCACTCAGCATTGGCATTTGGCATTTCCGCACACACACACAGTTGCATAGTAGTTTCAATTTGCAATGAGCAAAGTCATACAAGCATTTTCCGTACGAGCTGCGTCGTCATTTTCCATTTTCCTGGACCAGGACAACTGCCATCGGCTGCATTAAAGTTTTTTAGCCACGCCCCCGCCCACTCCCTGTTGATTTTTTAAGGGAATCGTTCGGCAGAGAAGCAGCTTGTTACAACAACTAAACTGGGTCAACTACGCTGCCAAAGCAGCTCAACAGCTACAACAGTCCCAGCTAAATTGCATTCTACGCTTGTAATTTATGTAATTCAATTGCCAATTAGCCAACGCGACGAGGCACACGAATTGTATCTGCAGCTCAGCGCAAAATGTATCTCAAAGCGCGAACACTCAAATGCAGCGCAATTCAATTACAATTTGCCGCACTTCCCCCTCCCTGCGCTCTGTCTGTGTATTTACTTGTATTCAAGCAGTATCATTAATATTGTTGGTCTATTATGACTGCAATTTGACAGATACTGTGTAGGTAGATATGGCTATTAGCTGTGTATAGTATAGTCTGACTAGTCAGAGCAATAATCTCTTGAATAGACTGAAGTTATATCAATTTCTAGGGGCAAAAATTTGTTTTGAAAAGATTATGATAGCCTAACAACTACTTAAACAAGCCATGTAACTGATAAGATACAAGTGCGTATAACAGATATAAAAACTTTACGAACTAAAGAGAAAGCATTAAGATAAAGTTCTACTCAGTAAGGGTGAGTAATTATTATGTTTTCAATTTCAATAAATTGTTTATCAAGTTATATGTTAATATTTGAAAACGGTCGGGCTTTTTGGCACATCTATCTCCTTAAGAATCTTACTGAATTGAAGTGTTAATTCCAATAAAACCTTATTATAGCAGCGCAAACCCCCTAAAGTATCTTTTAAGATATTCACCAAAAAAGATTACTATACGATTAATATATATTACGCAAATATATAAAATAAACTTTAAAATTAAATGAATAAATAAAAACCCCCCCCTAAAATGACTCACATTCACTCCCAAATTTTTTATAAACTTTCATGCTTACACGGCAGATTTGATTGAACTGTGAAAAATGCTCACAGTCACAATGATTGCGCACTTTTCTGTATACTATATATAGAGAATTATGAAATATCATGCTGAGAGCGTAGAATAAACAAGTCTCTGATTCTGTTATAAGTTGTACTATGCACTCTACAAATAAAACCAGTATACAATCTTATCGCTCGGCGCTTTTAGTACTACTACTACATGCGTTACGCCTCAGATAATGTCTGGTTCAGTATATGAATTATTCGAGTATAAAACATGTTCAAACATTGCGCTGCAGTCGTCGCTCAACAAGCGCTGTGACCAGTTCGCAGCTCAGCTTAATTTCAATAGTTTTTAGTCCTCAGTTTCCAACTTTCAATCCATTCACAATGGCTCTGGGCCTGCTGCTGCTCATTGGACTGGGCACCCTGATCGTCTGGCTATATAGACTCAATAAAGACTACTTTGTGCTCTCGTTCTTTGCGCCTCGTGTGCGCACCAAGGATGGGCGACCGCTGGAGCAACTTGTGGCCTTGGCCCCGGGTAATTCCATGTTTGGCAATAACTTTGATCTTTATGGGCTGAATGCAGGTAAGTCCGGGTGTGCTACAATGAGGTATAGTATTATAATTTAATTTTTTTCCCCCTAGCTGAGGTGTTTCAGCATTCGCGTCTGCGAGCAAAGAATATGGGTCGTAGCTATCTGGAGTACGGTCTGTCTATAGCTCTCTATAACATTATCGATGCTGATAACGCTGAAATGGTGCTAAATAATCCGAATCTAATTACCAAAGGAATTGTCTATGAATTTTTGCACCCTGCTCTGCGCACTGGTCTGCTGACCTCGACAGGTAACTGCAACTAGTTTGAACTATAGTGAACTTTGAACTCAGTTTGTGTTGCTTTCCAGATAAGAAGTGGCACTCGCGACGCAAGATGCTTACGCCTACATTCCACTTCAATATTCTCACGCAGTTCGCTGAGGTTTTCAAGTAGGTTCCCTGATAAGCTGCTCTCTCTTCATAAGGCATATCATATGGTAATATTTCATTTTCATTTCTTTCACAGAACGGAAAGTCTTAAGTTCGTGAAACAGTTTGAGGGACAAACGGAAACTGATATCTCATTGAGCGAGTTAATACCCCGCTTTACACTGAACAGTATTTGCGGTAATTTGGAAATCTTTATAGTATAGTTTTCCTGCTTATCTTATCTAATCTCTTCGTGCCCCACAGAGACTGCCATGGGTGTCAAGCTGGACGATATGGCCGAGAAGGGTGATTTATATCGCAAAAACTTCAGTATGATTGAGGAATGTTTTATTAAGCGTCTGAGTAATCCGATGTATTGGAACACGAAGATTTATAACTTCTTTGGCGCCAAGGCAGACGCGCCACCTCTGAAGGTGGTGCACGATTTCTCCAGCGAAATCATTGCCAAGCGGCGTGTGCTGCTCAAGCAGGAGCTGCAGAACAGACGCGATTCTCAGGAAGCCGATGATGATATGTAAGCTTAGACTACATACAGTTTATTAAACTGATCTAAGCGAGTTATCTACTTCAGCTACATCAACAAGAAGCAGCGCTATGCCATGCTGGACACGCTGATCTTCGCCGAGAAGGATGGCCTAATTGATCATCAGGGTATTTGCGAGGAGGTGGATACCTTGATGTTCGAGGGCTACGATACAACCTCAATGGGTCTCATATTTGGCCTGATGAACATGTCGCTCTATGCGGACAAGCAGGAGCTATGCTATAAGGAAATATCGGAGCATATTGCGGGTGGGTTTGCCTTAGGTACTTTCCACTTTCTTTCTAATCCTTCTCCCTCTTCCTTCCCCAGATGACTTCAGCAATCTGGATGTCAATCAGCTCTCTAAGCTAAAGTACTTGGATTGTTTTGTGAAGGAAACGCAGCGCATGTTTCCCTCGGTACCGATCATGGGTCGCCAAGTGCTACGCGAAACGGAACTGTCCAACGGGCTCATCCTCCCAGCCAAATCACAAATCACCATACATGTCTTCGACATACATCGCAATGAGAAATACTGGGATTCCCCCGATGAGTTCCGTCCCGAACGCTTTTTCCCCGAAAACTCACAGAATCGTCATACCTTCGCCTACATTCCTTTCAGTGCTGGACAACGTAATTGCATAGGTAAGCGAAGGAGAACTTTAGTCAACTTCCTGCTAAGCTTAAAGCTCTTTCTTTGCAGGTCAAAAGTATGCATTGTTGGAAATGAAGACACTACTTATTGTGGTGCTGAAGAAGTTCAAGGTGTTGCCACTCGTAGATCCCAAGGAGTTTACCTTCAATGTAGGCATTACCCTACGTACCAAAAACAATATTAAAGTGAAGCTAGTCAGACGTACTTAAGGGAAGGGGAAAGGGATGGCTAAATAGCTTAAGACTCAAGTTTTACATTAAGAGCGAGGCTTTCGTAACTTAAAACAATTTCAAGAGCTTTTTAAGTTTCTTACCAAGAGAGCAAACTTAAAGTTGAGTACTTATTATAGTATATATGCAAGGTTTACTATAATGAAGAATGAAGCAGTTTCTGAAAGTTCTAACAGGTTAACGGATTTGTAAAAGAAGCTTCTTGCTTCTTACTTAAAGCTTGATCGTTTTCTTATTTTTCGCTAGATTTCTTAAGTATATTAAAGCTCAATGCGCTTGGAAAGCTTCTGCAGCTTTCACAGAGATTGTTATAATTGTTATGCAAGTAAAATAAAAAGTTTATACACTCAATTTCAACTTCTGCCTCAACTTTAACTCGCAAAGCAAAAGCTTTCATAAAGTAATTAGCTCAGTCAACTGCTTGAAACTTGTTAAATCGGCTCTGATAATCGCTGGCAACGGCCGCCAACTGAGCTGGGGTGGATTGAGAGTGGAGTCAGAGTTGGAGTTGGAGTTGGAACTGGAACTGAAGCAGCTACATAAATCATTCATGCACAGCCGAGCAAAAGCAGTTTTCGCCACAATGAGGACAGGCGGGATCGGCTGAAAGGACTTTATCTCTCTCTCTCTCTCCTTTCTGTGTCTCTTTCTCCCACAGTGTCAGCTGCATTTATGCAAAACACGCATACTCCAGAGGCAGCTGGAGATGCACAAGGCGATGGAAATGAAGATGGCGGCGCAACTGGAGCCAAGTCGAGGCGAGTCATCTTTATCTTTTAGCGCATACATTGCACATAATGTGCCAGGGAGTGGGACGCAGGAGATGGAGGAGGAGGAGAAGGAGGAGGTGCAGCATTTTTTGTGCTCCTTTTTGCGCTGTGCAGTTGTCGCTTTTGATTTTGACAGTTCGTTACTCGGTTATACCATTTGCATGCATAATGCGGCCAGACAGCCAGGCAGGACTCTAGCTAAGCTGCAACAACTATGGCTGCCACATGTGGCACCAGCATCATCATCATCATCATCAGCAGCACCAACATTATCTGCAACTCATCTTAGTCAGCTTGGCAGAGAGAGAGCGAGAGAATAGAGAATAAAAAGAGCAAATAGAAAGGGAAACGCTTCGAGATTTATGGCACATGCCCCATGGCCCATGGACAGTTGCAAGCACAATGGGTGGGCGTTACGGCCCGGCTAGCTTGGGGCGTGGCCGAGTGCATAGTGAACGACATTTTTAGCTGCCATTTGGCTTATTGCAGATTCCAGCCAAGTTGCCTCAGCCCCCTGCCCCATGCGCCGGTCTTGTGGCAAGCATTCCATTTGGCAATGCGATTTGAATCGTGCGTCATTCATGCAAATTAAATTCCGCTCTTGCTTGCGCTGCCAGTTGCGAGTTGGTCAAATATTTTAGCTAGCGAAATGGAAAGTGCTTGCAACGCGATGCGGCAAGGCATGGCAACTGCAACTGTTGTTGTTGCTGCGCAATTTGCCGCAGCGCCAAACGCGCAGTAAATAAAATCAACTGCGACGCAGCAAAAACTGTTGCAAAATGAAATGAAATGAGATCATCAGCGAAAAAGGACGCAAAAGGATGCCACAGGCGGCAGCTACCCCTGCGACTGCGACAGCAACGGGTAGAAAATTAATTACTTTATGCGCATCTGCTTTTGCGTAACAAATTGCGTGCGACAGCCTCGATGCCTCATCGCCGTCGCGCCTCGCCTCATCGAGCACTTTTCACAAGCACTCGAAAAGCCTTCTTAGCCCCCTCCCCCCCTCACCTCTCAGCTGCCCCTCTAGGCCTCACATGCTATTAATTTCTATTAGGCAGCCATCTCTCTCTCTCTCCCTTTCTCTGTCTTCCACTCTGCCCTCTCGCTCGCTCTCTGCCATACTTCATTAAATGCTTTCATGCAATCTCACTTGCCGCGTCTACCTTTTGCTTTTTTTCCCTCGCTGCCTTTGTATATGTGTGTGTGAGTGTATGTGTATGTGTTGGTGTGTGTGTGTTGACTCTGATTGGGATTAAGGTTTGGCCAGCAGGCCTCGTTTTGATTGCCTCTGCGCCGCGCTACTGTCGAGATTCGCACAGGGCAAGGGCAACTGGCAGGGCAGAGAGAACAAGGCGAAGAAGGGGCACCAAGGGGGGGGGCACAGAGGATTCAAGGGGGGCAGACCGTCGCAACTGTGAACGTGAAATATTTCATTTGCTGCGAGTTATTTGATCTGCGCTCTGCGCTTTGCCTTTGCTTTGTTTTCGGATAACTCGATAGAAACAGAATCAGCCCTGCACACGCAGGCAACCGTACAGTCAGGGCGGGCGGGCATAGCAGCTGGGTTAAGGCATTTGTAAAGATTTGGCATGGGAATACATGTATTTAGTATGCAACTATTTAGAGTAGAGTTTGCAAATATTTATTATGCATTTTTGTTTGGAAAACTTTTTAAATCGGAATCTGTTTACATTTTGAGAATGGCGAAGCGGAGGATTCATTAACCATCCTCAGGCAGGTTGTCTGTCAATCTTGTTTCATTATTGTATTTATTTTTGATTTTTCTTTAAATATAAAAACTTTACATCTTTTTACTCGCCACCTTATCTGATACACCATATATTTTTGTTTATATCTTTGATTTTATAACATGTCTATGGTCAGTCTCTTTCTATCTACCGCATGTATCTTTCCACCTTACAAGTTATACATATCTCTATCGATTCAGCCATCCATCTATATCCACCTATGCATCTTTCTTTATCTTCTTTATATTAATCTATGCACTTATTCATTGATTTATTCACAATTCGATCTTTGACAATTCATAGATCTATCACAACTTCAAGTCTCTTTTGTCTAACTGATAAACTACTCATTGTTTAACTGCTTGATTCACTTTAACCCTTTGCTTCTCCTTCAAAAGCTTTCGAACTTTCCATAATCTGAACTTTTCCCAACCTTTCCTTAGTCTTAACTCGCCTCAACCTAACTTAGAGTATTTCCCTGTTCGACCTTTTCCCCAAAAACATGAATGACTGCAATTTTTTGTCAGATTTTTCTTGTTTTGCTTCCATTTCAGCAACTGTTCGTGTATAAGTGTCTGTGTGTGTCAGTGTTTGTGCGTGGAGGCGTGTGTCTGTGTGTGTGTGTGCGTGCGTGATTATCGTTTTCGGGCACGAAAGTCATTTAACAAAGTGGCTTCAACTCGACTCGACTCGCTTCAGCATCAATAACCGAGCGGACAGTGCTGTCCCTCTTCCTCTTCCTCTTCCTTTTCCTCTCCCCTCCCATAAGCTGCTCTTCAGCACGCCTCAGCGCGCCATAATTTTTGATGAGCACTGTCGAGCTGAGCGCCGCTTTGACCTTCAAAGCTCGACGAAATGCAATGCAAACCCTTTAATCGTCCCTCCTCGAACTTCCCCCCTACTCACCTGGCTCCGTGGTGGTGGTGGACTCCACCGGCGGCGGTGGTGGTGGCGGTGGCTCCTCCGTGTTGGCCGCACTCTTATCCAGGGCGAGCAGCAGCACGGTCAAGGATATGAGGGCCCACAGCGGCTTGTGGCGCAGGCGTTGCCAGCTCCACATGTTGCAAGTTGCACGGGCTGCGCTGCCTCCTGCTCTTGTTGTTATTGTTGTTGTGGTTGTTGTTGTTGTGGTTGTCGACTGTTGCACACACGCGCGCGTCAATCAATTGGCTGACATTGAACCAAACACGCACACTCGCACACACACACACACACACAGAGAGCTGAGGCACAACAACAAGGTCGAACGAGTTGTGGTTGGCTGGCAAAACTTTGGTTTTTGTGTGGCAACTGCTGGCGTAGGCGTCTTTAAACCGCGTTGCAAGCACACTGCACGCTGCACGCTGCACTTTAAAGTTTTGTGCTGCGTCGCGTCGCTGCCGTCGCTCAATGCCAGCTACAGCCGCAGCAGTGGCAGCAGCAACAACACTTCACACACGCTGGCGCAAAAATAGAATCGTTTTTGGCACACACAACACACACGAACGCACACACTCACACAGTGAAGGGCTGCACTTGTGTGTGTGCTACAAGTATTTTTTGGCAATATTCCAAGCCAAAACTTTGGCTTTAAGTTTTCACTTTTGTTTTCACTCTGCGACGTTTGTTTTTCCTTTGGCTTTTCCGCTTTTGCTCCTGTCTGAGACGACGCTGCCTGCCTGGACGACGTGGACGAAATGCGTTGCCTGGCGCTGCCTGTGCGCCTTTTATAGCGCTGCCTACGGCTCGTTGGATTCGGCGCGACGCTTTCGTTAAGCTCGCAACTGAACGAAGCACGACGAGGCGAGCCGAGCGCTGCAGCCGAGCGCGTGTCACGTGCAATTTGCCGGTAGCTCGTGTGTTTTTGTTTTGGTTTGCTCCGTCAGCTTTCGCTTTTAGGCGCCAACTGGCAGTGCGTCTGTGTGTGTGTATGTGTGCCTGGTGTGTGCCTGTGTGTGTGCTGCCCTTGTAGCCTGCACGTCGCTCGAAATGGCGCGCTCTGGCTTGTTTCCCTTCAGCTTTAGCTGCAAACGAAGTTTGTTTTACTTGCGGCTGCCGCATTTGATTAGTTTAGGCAACACACACACACACATACACACATACACACGAGCACACCACATGCACTACCCCATTAGAGTGTGTGTCTTTCTCTTATGCCAAGCAACGCAACGCACGGCGCAGCACCTTGTCAGCAGCTGCTGCATAATAAACAACACGAAACTGCACTTAACAAGCTAATCAATAAATTTGGCAGCTAAATTATGCAAAAGCTGCAATGACACTGGCTGAAAATGTAGCTGAAGTTAGGACGGGCAGAGTTGGAAAACTTAGGGCGGGGTGGCTTTGCGAGGCGCTTGAGCAGCTGACATGTTAGACAGTTGCTGCGCTCCTTCGAGTTTTATTCTACATGGTGAGCTTAATCTGGTACAAGACAGGGAGTAGCAGCTTAGAGTAGGAATTTTGTATAAAGTTGATCTGCTTTTGTGGCTGAAAGTAGAGAAACTTGGCTAAGTTACATAAAAGTGCATAGAAAACATATTTTCTAGATACTTCTATCTTTTAGTTCAGATTATTATTATATAACAAAGCTTTAAGCTCAAGAAAGCTTAATATGTATGCTTAAAGCTCATTTAAGCTCCGTCTCAAAGTCTTGATTCTCGACAAAAGCTTTCAAGCCACAACTTTTTTACTAATAATTGTCTTTAATCTGAATGTAAGCTTTAAGCTCTAAGCGTCTAACTTCTCATGCACTTTATACAAGCTTTAAGCTCAGATAAGCTTAATATCTATGCTTAAAGCTCATTTAAGCTCCGTCTCAAAGTCTTGACTCTCAACAAAAGCTTTCAAGCCACAACTTTTCTACCAATAATTGCCTTTAATCCGAATGCAAGCTTTAAGCTCTAAGCGTCAAACTTCTTATGCACTTTATATAAGCTTTAAGCTCAGACAAGCTTAATATCTATGCTTAAAGTTCATTTAAGCTCCATCTCAAAGTGTTCACTCCAAACTTTAAGTTCATTTAAGCTTAACAACGACTTTGACAAGAGCTTTCAAGGCGCACCAACGTTTTTAAGCAACCAATAATTGTCTTTAATCCAAATGTAAGCTTTAAGCTCTAAACTTAAAGCTTCTCATGCGCGTTATATAAGCTTTAACCTCAGAAAAGCTTAATGTGTAAGCTTACAGCTCATTTAAGCTCCATCTCAAAGTCTTAACTCTATACTTTAAGTTCATTAAAGCTTTACAACGACTTTGAACAAGAGCTTTCAAAGCGCACCAACGTTTCTAAGCAACTTTTCTGCCAATAATTGTCTTTCATTCGAATGTAAGCTTTAAGCTCCAAGCTTCAAGCGTCTCATGCGCTTTATAGAAGCTTTTCCAAACAACTTAAAGCTCTTTAAACGCATTTTAATCGACTGAAAGGAACTTAAAGTCCTCAAATCCCGCTCTTAATTCACTTTAAGCCAAAAGTTCAGTTCAGTCTTCTCTTTTCTCCTCCGCCTGCAATCTAAACCTTTGTTCCGTTTAATCCCCCATTTGTTGACATTTTCCAACACTCCCTGATGCGGCGGCATCAATCTGTGCCTGCCTGCCTGCTCTACGCAATTGTCGCAGCAACCCCGAAAAGTAGGCAACGATTTGTGCTGAACAGGATAACGCTGCGTCAAGCCGAGCCGAGCCGAGACTCGAGCGTTCATTGCGGTCAACACAAAACGAATGCCTGCGGCTTACGGAGCGCCCTCAGCATTGACATCCTTGGGCCACTAATTAAGTAAATGAATTCTGTGGCCACTGACTGCCCAGCAGCAGCTGCCCCACTCCTCGGGCTGTGCAACATTTCCGGAGCTCGGAGGCTCGTGCTGTGATAAATGTTGTTTCATCCCGGACACGTTTGCCAGGGCGAGCCGAATAGGACAACAATTGAATGCAGCAGTGCAGAGCAGCAACACACAATGCTGTCTGGCTGTGAGTTCTTGCCGCATGCCACTTGTCTCCTGTTCGTGCCCCACGCTGCTCGCTGCTCGCTGCTCGCTGCTCAGTCGTCTGTCGCATTGAGAATTTGCTGAAATGCGAAACGCGCAACTCAAACAGAGCAGCTCGAGCTCAAGTCAAGTGGAAAATGAAACCAATGTTCTATCCGCTTCTCCCTCTCTCTCTCTCTCTCTCTCGCTCCCTCTCTCTCGCACTGATAGAAAACTGTAAATTCAATTGTGCTGCATTATCTGTATAATTTGTTGCATGCAGCACGTTTTTGTTGCCAGCTGCCTCGATGCGTTTTCCTGTTGTTTGCTTCAATGCACTCGGGCTGCATATTTACGAGTGTATTCACGAATACACCCACACAACTAGCTTGTTTATGCATTAGACAACAACAAATAAATTCAATTTTCTGGCAACTTGCAACAACTAAGTCGCCTCAAGTGCAAATTGAAATCGGGCTAATAATTGATTTTGTCATCTTATCTAATGGAATCTGCAGCTTTATGTTTTTGTAATCGCCTCTCTGTCTCTATCTTCTTTATCCTTGTTGTTATATTTTTGCATACCAAATTTGCTTGTTGTTGTTGCTTTTGTGGTTGTTTAAGCTGACGTTGACGTAGATGCAGCCACAGGCTGAATTATTCATATGACAATCAATGTAATTACTTAGCTGTGGCCTGCCACAAGCTGTGGGTGACACGCTTTGAGCAGGCAATGGAAGAGTAGTAGGTGGTTATACCCTGTAGAGTAGGAGGGATTAGAGTGGGTTGGGACATGAATAATCTTCATTTGAGATAAGCTGAACAAGCTTTTCTCTTCTTCCCCTTAAAATCTTATTTGGGTCCTCCTACCTCTGTCTAGTCTATCTATATCATATATAGAAGTCTATCTGTCTTTAATAGTTCTGTCTTTTTTTAACCCCATCTCTTCTGCAGTATCTCAGTGCCTCTCTTTACCTTTCGAACTCTTTTCTCCATCAGTCTCTTTCTGAGTTTCATCTCTCCTTCTTGCTGTACTTGTGGTAAGTCTTCTTATCTTTTCTTCCTTTACCCCAGCTTTGGCATTGTGCATCACTTTCTCACTCCGTTCCTCTTTCACCCAGCACACCTTATTACCGTTAGTTCATAAGCTTCACGTGCTAAGACATCAAGCTGAAGTAATTTACTTTTTAAATTTAATACATCAACTTCATTTCAAAAATCTTTTAAAAATCCAACTTGCACATTGTCATTTATCATTCTCGCAAATCAAAGTAAACCCATCAAATTCTTTTCACATAATATTTCCATATCCATAGCTCTTTCAAGCTCAGCCCTAGCCATGCTTTAGTAATTAATTGTTTTCCACTTCTTGACTTTCAACTGCAGCAAAATGATGCGCATTTTCAATGTAATTAAAATGCCAGCGCCTGTCGCTCGACTGCAAGGCACCAGGGGGTTAGCAGGGAGAGAGAGGTAAGGGGGATTCTGCGTGGCCAGTCAAGTGTGTAGCTTGGGGTCGAATCAAGGAATCGACTCGAATCACTGGCAATGCAAGCAATCGTATAATTAAATCAATTGCAGACTGCGACGCCCACAACGAATGCGGGGTAGAGGCTGAGTCTCTCCGCAGTCTGGCCAGGCATTGTCTGTGGCCACAGCAGAAGAAGAAGGAGGCGGGTTATCCTGGCCTAGACCAAAATCTTGTCGTGTCATGCAATTATCGAGTTTTAATGAAATTTCACGCAGCGTCATTGAAATCCATTAAACGCTTGTCCCCCCCGAAAAAAAAGATGCGAAAGTATCTCACAGATACTTTCTGTCCGCATCTAATTACCCGGCACACTGTACCAGTCTCTCGATCTCTCTCTTGCGTGCTGCCCCACAGCTAATTGCATTGCCAATGATGCGGCAACATCATTTTGACAGCGAAGAGCTGAGAGAGGGGCGGGAGGGGCGGGGAGGCGTGGCACAAGCCAAAGGCCATTAAGTCATTTAGAAGGACACTTCGTGTGGCGCGCAGCGTGCTTAATAAGTTTGCCCAGCTCAATACAAATCTGTGGCAAATTGAATACAAAACTGTTACACAGCGTGGGTGGCGGCTCCAATGGCAAGGCGGGACGTAGACGAGGGGGCGTGGCAAAAGTTTTGAGAGCGCACCGCACAGCTTGAAAGTTGCCACGTTGCGGCGTAATTAGGCCGAATTCGCATTGAATTGCAAATGACAAGCAGAACTTTGCAGCCAGAGGGGGAGAGGGAGCGAGAAAGAAGAGTGAGAGAGAGAGAGAGGGAAAGTATGTGTGGAGCTGCTTAACGAGTTTGCGGCTGGCAGTCGCCTTCTGCAAGTCAACTTTAGCGGCTTGCGGTGTAAATTAAATAAAACATTAATTGCTTGCTTACGTCACGTAGTGCCTGCCACTGTGGCTGCCACAACATCGCCAACATCGAAGTCACAGTCAGAGCTGGCAATCCGCAATTCGCAGTCGGCAATCTGCGCAGCCAAGTCGCCAACGGGGATGCCACGTAGTGCCAATAAATCTCAATTGATCCCCGCGGTGTTGTTGCAGAAGTTCAATTAAAAGTCTCCCCCGGTGCCGGTGCTGGCAAGCCCCAAAGCCAACTGCGTGTCAGCTTGCAGCATGCAGCGTTCCCAGCGTTGCTTATGCGCCAACGTAGGGTATGCAAGGCAGAGGAAGGCAGAGTACACAAGGTATAAAGAAACCTTTTTGAATTGAAAGTAAAAGATGCTCAGATTTCGGAATCTAAAAGAAGATAAATAAGATAGAAGATAGTTCAAAACTAAAAGCAGAGTATCCAACAGTCAGGCGTAGCTTTCATTGCCAGTTTTTGCTTTTGCTGTCGCAAATGTAGCTGCTAAGTGACCAAGTGTGCACAGAAATTTCCATGCACTGTCGTGGGAGTTGGCACACGGCACACTTGCCACATGCCACATGCCAAATTGCCGCTCCCTACCTGCCACACATACACACAGAGACACACACACACACACACAATATTGTCTACGGCCTCAGGTGACTTGTAAGTGAGGAGGCAAAAAGTGTAGCATACTTTTTAGCGCTCCATTTGAATTTACTCGCTCGACTGCGCGTTCTAATTAGCGATGCAGCAGCAGTTAAAAACGTAACAGCTTAAGTTGCAATGACACCAGCTGAAAGTGAGAGCGATAGGGGTGCAATTAGGCTAATAAGGGGTGTGAGAAACAAACAATGAACTTTAAAGAAAGAAAGTCAGAAGAGAAACTTGGTAGTTGATTAGGGGATTGAAAGAAAGATAAGAGCATGCTTAAAACAAACATACTGTATACTGAATAGATAGCGCAATTACTTAAGCAAAAGCTTAACTTTTTTAAGCAGCTTTAATGTGCTTGCAAAGCTCACTCGAAAGCTTTGCTATTACTTCTCTTTTACTGCTAATGTTTTGCGCTCTGCTGTGTTTTCAATTTTTCCTGTGAAGCTGGTGTCAACACAACTTAATTGAGGTCTCCCCGCTCCACACACACACACACACACACACCTACACATACCCATGCATAGCGACATCAGAGCAAAAGCCATAAACGCTTTGGCCGCTGTGCACGGTGAATGGTTATGACTCCACTCACTCGGCGCAGAGTATATTCAACTGACCAGCAGAATGCTGTCATTGTGTCTGTATGTGTGTGTGTGTGGCTGGCTGGATAAGCGAGCAGCAAGTGCAAATAATATTATGCTTAACTGCACGCACGCACATGCCCCGGCAGCAAGGACAAAGGACGCAGCAGTTCTGGCGACAACTGCGAGATGGAGTCCGAGTCCGAGTCCGTGTTGAACTCAGAGTTGGAGCTCTGAAGTTGGACTTGTGCTGTGCATGGCACCGGAAGGAGCAAAGGACAACACGCACAACTTTGCTTGGCCAAACAGCATTAAGTAACCGCACGTACGCCCCCGCACACACTCACACACACACTCATAGCATCATCATCTCTTTCTGTGTGTGTGTGTAACTGTAATAACTGTTGTTCCGTATCGTCGTCGTAAGCTGCCTTGTTTGCCACTGTAATTGCCCTGACTGCCGCTTCAGCTGCCCCAGCCCAGACTGCTCTGCCGCTCGAGCTACTCCTACGCTGTCCACTGCTTCACTGCTGGCATTGACAAGTTCAATAATGGCCATCGACCACAACATCTGGTTTAGTTAGCCGGCCTGGCAGCTTGTTGTGACCCGCCCCTCCTTGCTTCCGCTTGCTATCTCCCCCACTGGGTTTTAGTTTCAGTTGCAGGTGCAAGTCGAGCGCCTAATTGAATCGTCTTTCTTCGTCCTGTATACAGTAGCAGCATGACTGTTACAGTGAGTACCGAACGTTAACTGACAGTCGATGCTGCCGCAGCCTAATCTGCATAGACCAAAAAACTTGCTTATCGTCGTGCACAAGGCAAGACACGCTCGCACACACACACACACACACACAGAGAGAGTCTCTGTTCACACTCACACACATTAATATGCACACATGTGCGAATCGCCGGCGCACATTACAGTGCCTGCCAAACCCTTATCAGATGCCGAGACGCCGCAGCTGAAAACTGCTTTGCATGCATATCCGGGGCCATTCTCTCTTTCTACCTCCCGGCTAACTGCATCTGTTTAGCATAATTTGTTGTCTTTTATTCCCTAGCCATCCCCTTCTCTCCTCTGTCTATCTCTTTCTTCCACTGTCTGCTTTCCGTTTTTGGTTTTTTGTTTTCGCCGTCTGCGTGTAGCATGCGATGTGGGCGTGCAACTTGGCAGTCAAGTGTCAAGAGCGCCCCAAGTGCCGCAGTTAGGCAAGGCAAGGCAAAGACAACGTCTGCACTTCTTATGTATGCATAATTCGAGAGTACTTTAGTTTTATTGATTATTGCGCGTTGTGGTAATCGAGCACTAAATGTGCGAATTATTACTGCAATTTAAGCGAGGCTCTTTCCATAATGGTTTAATAATTATTTTAAAGTGTACCTGCAAGCTGAGTACTTATTTTAAGTATGCATTTTTAAATGCATTTAATTGTTTTATTTTATTTATAAATAAAAAGAATTTAAATAACAACAAAATATTACCAGACAGCAATTTTCTACAGCACTTGCAAGCTAAATTCAAATTTGCCGCCATCTTTACTTAATGCAGCTTTGGCATACACGTTTTACAGCACTGCACGCGCGTGTCATGTTAACATTAACAGTCGCTGTTAACTACAGCTGTTTTGACGCACAAAAGCTGATCCGGCAACACTGGCTTGCCGGCAAAATAAATAAGAAAGACAAAATAAACATTTTATTAGTTGACAATTTAAAAACAAAAGGAATTTATGTTTTTAATTTATCAAACCTGCTCACAACACTGCAGTTATGGTAAGTTTAGCTAGCAAAACTGCTAAAGCCCCTTAATAACACAGAAATATGCAGAATCTTGAAGCTGTTTATCCCAATGCACCCGCACTGACCTGCGCGCTGGTCAAATTGGTCTACAACGATCTACTTAATGGCAAGTTAATCAATCTGACTACTATATAATTCCTGAAACTAATCTAACTTGCAGATGAACGCCTACGCAACATACAGCCGCACTTTGAAGCCAGCCTCAAGCTGCTCTATTTGAGCGCAGAGAAGCAACCGGAAGAGCAAATTGCCTACGTACCTTGTCCCCACTCCGAGTCCCTCGACTTTCAGCTGCTGCAGGCGCTGCAAAGTAAACTGCAGAGGAGCAGCGTCTTTATAGCTATAGCCAACAATACAGGCACCATACTGTACTACCAACTCACTGAAGGAATCACTGACAAGTTATAGAGAAAGCGAACTAAACCATCGTCAACTCGTATTCTACATGTGTTGTCAATTAAACTTAGATTAAAACATGCTCAGCCGCTAGCGATAAATACATATTTATTCAAAATCATATCATAGATTGCATAAATAACACATTATGTGCACGGCCCAAGGCGTTAATGCCTCCCTGCTCAGCTGATCTCTCGATCTCTTCTTGCCTTCAGGCTGTGCACACAATAAATGACAATAGTTCATAGTTCGTATTTCATAATCGTAAGTGTAATCAATAATCGTATAATAATTATCTTGACATACGCGTAACTTAGGCTAGTGTTTCAATAATCGAATACTACAACTTAGATACGAATTAAATATTACATTATTAAATATATAGCATATATGTTTATGTATGTATGGTGCCTTATGTGTACAACAATCCGATTTGCATGCAAATTAAGAGAAGAAAAACCTATGAAAAAACATCTATTGGAAGCTTCAAGGCATTCTTCAGAAATCGTTTTCCAATATGAAATTTAATTCAATTTTTATCAAATTCTCAAAGCGTTACAGTTTTTATGTTTTCTTGTTGTTGTTTTTAAAGTACAATAATAAATAACAAATGTAGCGTGTATATATGTATAATTTAAAATATAATTAAAATAATCGCAACTCGGGCTGATAAAACGCAAAATATACAATTTTAAAAGTGCGTATGTGTTGGTGTGTGTTTGCATGCTTATGTATATGTATGTGTGTATGTATATAGAGAAGAACTCTCTCTTTCCTTCATATCAGTTTAGTTGTATATATTCATAATTAATTATAGTTCATACAATCTGATGACTTGTTTCCTTTTGTTCTTGCAACATTTTTTAAATGTGTTTTCTGTATGCTGTATGATTACTATGAAAATACGTATATGTATGTGTGTGTGTGAGTGTATGCCTAGGTAAAAATCATGTTTCTATAACTCATCTACTGGCGCTTGTAAAATAGCTGGTGTATATGTATGTATGCTTTATGTATATAATGTTCCCTCTTTTCCTCCTGCTATCTATATAAAAATAGAATCTGGCTTTACAAAATCGGTCCAAAAATCTATAAGATTTCGTATAAGGCTTGTTCCAAAGGTTCGTCAGACTATTCAATGCATTTTTCTTCCCCCGATTTGATTGGGATATGAAAACAAAAGCGATAAACGCGACAAGCTCACAAAGTTTGTGTTAACCCTTTCGTCATAAGAATGAATTGGTATACTAAGTTTGGCTGACACGATATAGGGATCTATGATGTATCGATCGATTGATTGGTTGATTGATTGATTGATTGATGATGCAGGTTTACATTAATGTAGAATTCTAGGCAATTTGGTTAATGCTTCTGAGCAACATGCACAAGGTGTTAACAACAATATAACTGTATAAGGTATATAGTATATATGTATATAGAACTGTATATATCTGTATAACTGCATATCGTGTATTTTTTGTAGTACTCCGTCTGGCAACAAGAACTATCGCTGCACACCTGTTTAAAAGCATTAATTTTCCATGGGCCTTTTGAACTTATCTAACTGAGCTGCGCCCAGTTATACGATTACTACTAAGTCTACATAGAGCTGCCTCCTGGTTTCGGTACTCTTCCCCAAGCTGGATTAACACCATTCGGCCGTATAGGAAAAGTCCTGGAAAAGCAGCTGCTCATCATCGGTCAAATGACGCGGCTCCTTGGGCGGCGTCAGCTGCGCCTTCTCCGACGTGAATTCCTCATCGAAGTTCGAGACATCCTCCAGGTGATTCTGGAAAGGCCAATTTGGGATTAGCAATAGTGAGTAATAAACGAGCGAATCCAATTTGGACCTTACAATTGTGGGTACAAACGGTGGCTTGACCTTGCGCAGCAGCAGATCATCCCAGACAATGGAGCGGAAGAACGCCTGCTTCTTGACATCCTCTGCATCGCGCTCCGACGAGCCCAAACGGCGTTCCGGATTCTTGCGCAGCAGCTAAGCGAGAGAAAAGCAAACAGTTAGGTTGAATCTGATCTGAGGATATATCCTTTTACTTACCCGTCGCATGACAGCTATGGCCTCCAGTGAGAGGAAGCGCGGATAGCGCACCTCATCGTTTACAATTGAATCGAAGACTTCCTCCTCATCGTCCCCGGGGAAAGGTGACTGCAAGGAAAGAGAAAATTAATGAACGGTTCTTTTTGCTATGTTTTTTCTTCTCACTCACCTCGCCCACCAACATCTCAAAGATGAGCACACCCAATCCCCACCAGTCCACGGCGCGTGTGTATGAGGTCTCTGTGAGCACCTCGGGCGCCAAGAACTCGGGTGTGCCACAGAAGGTGCCAGTGCGATCACCAAAGCCCATGCCCTCCTTGCACAGACCAAAATCGGCAATCTTCACATAACCATCCGTATCGAGCAACAAGTTATCCAGCTTCAGATCGCGATAGATGATCTTGTTCTCGTGCAGATACTGCAGACCGAGCACTACGCAAGCGGCATAGAAGACAGCACGTGGCTCCAAGAAGACGTCCGTGTGTATGTGCATCATCAGATCACCGCCCGCGGCATATTCCATGACAAAGCAGACGTGTTGCTGGAGAGGAAGAAACATAGAATCAGCTAGGTAAAGGATTTACTTCATGCTACTCACATCTGTCTGGAAGCACGAATACAAATTGACTAAGAACGGATGCCGCATGGCATTGGCCACCTCGAAGATGCGCTTCTCGCTGAGCAGCGACTCCACCTCGTCGCGTGAGATGATGTCGCCCTTCTTGAGCGCCTTGATGGCATAGTACTGGTTGTTGCTGCGCAACTGCGACAATATCACCTTGCCAAAGTGTCCGCGGCCCAGCACGCTCAGCAATCGGAAGTTGTCCAGCGATAGCATGCCGGCATTGGGTGGTGCCTGCTGACGCAGTGCCTCATAGCCGGCTGGCTCGCGATATTGAAGGCCACGTGCCACATTGCGACGTCCGCTTGTCGAGGCACCGCCGGCACCTGAGCCTGCAGCCTTGGCCACATTCAGTTCATATTGATTGGCATAGATGGGTTGCTGCTGCTTGTCCAGGCGCTGTGTAGGCTGTGGGAACTGTGGGGCCGCAGCTATGCCGGCTGCGCTGCTGTTGCCATATATGGTGGGCGTCGGTGGCTCCTGTACAATGGGCGAGGGTTGCACATAGCCCTGCTGCTGTGGTTGCTGTGGACCCACAAAGAGCTTTTTCAACTGTGGTATGACCTGCAGAGAAAGATCAGCGATTAGAGAGAGGGAGCACATCATCTGAGCAAAGGGATTCGTTTAGCTTATTGTTAGTTCTGTTTTTGGTTTTTGGAAAAAGCTCTGAATACAATTCGAATAGACCTGGTCGTATACCTCATCCAATGGTTGCACCGTATCAACGGTTTCTATCAAAACACTTTCTATGGTTATTGTTCCCTCTCTCACGCTCTCCTCCCGGGGCAATTGCGGTGGCGCCGACTGCGGCAGCGGTGGCGGCGTTGGCGAAGGCGATGGCGATGGCGATGCCTCAAGTGGTTCGATTGTGATATGTACAAGATTGATCTTTGCCTGCAAGAGTTTTGGTTTTTGGGATTTGATGAACTACGCTTTTGAGACACAGACACAGTGGGGAACACACACACACGTACAGGTGGTGCAGAGGCTGGTGTGGATGTTGTGACGGGGATCAGCAGGCTGTGCAGATTATGCCCGAGCAGGGCCAATTGTTTGCTATGATGAAAGTGCTGGGTCAGTTGTTGTTTGTTGTTGTTGTTGTTGCAGTTGTTGTACTCTTGTTGCATGTGCAGCGCACACAGTTGCCGCACCAACTGTGCACAGGCCTGAAATGTTGGCAATATCATGACTACATCCGAGGCGCCAAACCTATTGATCGAATTGTCAACAACAACTGAAGGCGGCCAAGTGCCAAAGTCATGACCAGAGGCCATGTCGAAGAATTGCCAACAACAACAACAACAGCAACTGTGCTTAGCATAGTATATAGTACCGACTATATAGTATATAGCACTATATATGTACTTGTACCTTGGCGCAACGTGAAAATGGTAAATGGAAGCAAGTGAAAACGAGAAAATAAGCGAATGCTGACGTGCAGCAACTGAGCGAGAGAGGGACAGGGAGAGGGAGAGAGAGAGAGACACATACACATACACAGGGTGACTTGGCACATACACAGGGTGATGAAGCACATGAATTGGACGTGTCCCTTGTTGGCACGTGAAGTGATGTCGTTGTTGTTGTTGCTTTTGTTGTACTATATGCCGCCTTAATAGCATTATTTAGTCTATTTCAAGCACTTAAATCGTCTCATTTAACATTTCATTTTAAGCACGTTATTACGTTGCGGTCTCTGCTTTTAAATTGTCATATTGCAATGTGACAAAATATATGTATTTTTTTGACTCGTCTTTCGACTTGTTTATATATACCCTGCGCAGGTTGTGTACATTAACTAAATGACTGAAGTGGAGAATTTTAAATGATTCGATTATAGAATATATTCAGAGCTTTTTCCTGTTAATTTAAATATTTATTAATTAATTATAAACTACTCAAGTTCTAGAGTTAAGAGTGAACGATAACTAATTAACATTTTGCTGCTAGTCTACAACAGTTAACACGATTAACAGAGTTCTACGCCTATTTGGCTGCAACAGTTTTCTATTAACATTTGCATAACATGCGCTGTTAGCTAAACTACACGTGCATTCTGTGAGTGAACTGTTAATGTGCTGTTGTTGTTGCTGTTAAACTACAGTCGGTGCTGTTAGTTGCGCATGGGTGAGTGAGAGGGAGAGAGAATATGTGCGTGCTGTATGTACAGAATTAAAAGTGGGTTAACAGAACGTTTAACAGAGAAGATGCAACAGGTTGAAGCTGAAGCCGCTCACAGGCTGCCAACAATAACACATTTATCGATAACTTTGATAACACAAGACAAAAACAAAACAGAACAAAAACAGAAATTGAACCATAAACCAAACCAGACCCAAAAAACAAAACAAAACGGGTTCAAATGAAAAAAAAACCCTCCTAACCTCCACACAGAAACGATCGCCGACACTGGAACTGTTGCTGTGATGGCTGTGGCTGGGCTGCAGCCCGGCGCCGCCGCCGCCGCTGTACAAATACTCATCATCATCCTCGGGATACTCGACCAGCGGCGATGCTGGCACCGATTCATCCTCCTCAGCCCGTCGGCCGCCAAGAAGCACCACCGGCGGCAGCGTCAGCACTGGACGATGCATTTGCTGATCCACAGCCGAGGATGGTTGTGGTGGTGCCACAACCGTTGGGGAATCTTTGACGCTCAAACTTGAACTGGCGTTGGGCTGGAACTGAAACGGGTTGCGTATTGGTAAGGACAACTGCTCGCTGCTAGCGCTTTGGCGTTGGCTATGGCTTTCGCTATGGCTTTGGCTTGGGCTGTGCTTGTGCTGGCTACTGCTGTTGTGCCGCGACGGAATGTGGATTAGTTCGGGTTCGGCATAAACGGGCGGGGATTCCTGCAGCGGCATGACAGCGTCACTCAATTCCAAGCGTTGCTGTGGGCGACGCAGCGTATTCGGGTAGGATTCCATGTCGCAGAGGAAGTCAAATTCTTGCAAAGCATCCTGCAACTGTCGACGATTAACAGCATCATCACGGGACACAGAGACACGCACCAAGACGCACGGACACGCACAAGCACAAAGCAAACAGCAAGCAGCAGCAGCATGGGGAATGGGGGGCGAGGAGGAGGAGAAAGAGAGCGAACACGCGCCAAGATGGGGTGGGAGTACATAAAAGAGATAAGAACACAAAGGCGACGATTGATAAGGAAGAAGAAGAGGTAAGTGAAGTTTGTATGTGCAACAGAAGAGAAGACGCAAGATAGAGACACCATGGACAAGTGGGACACCCGTAAAACAGATGTGAACGAAATAATGGAAGAGAGAGAGAGAAATGTGATGACAGTTGAAGAGTAGAGGAAGAGAGAGAGAGAGAGAGATAGAAAGAGGGCGCTAAGCAGAAGCAATGTAAAGAAATGATGAAAGATATATGAGCAGATTTATAGGATAACTAATAGCTGCCTAACACTTTGGAACCAGTGCAAATGAACTAGATGACAAGCTTGAGAAGCATGTGACCTACTCAGTAACAGTGCAAGACTTATGTTTATTTGAACTAGTTCCGAAAATAATCCACTCAATTGTTCAATTTTAAAACTAGTTCAATTGAACTGCAAACAGTAGCCGAGAGATAAGCTGTGCGGCAAACTGCAAGCTTATCTTCTATAGCCACAGTAAACAGTTCGTGCTCATTGAACTAGTTACAAAAGTAAACTGATTAATTGTCGAAATTGGGAACTAGTTCAAATTAAACAAACAAAAGTTACTACTTGCAATAAAAAACTAAAATGCAAAAGGAACTAGTTCATTTAAAGCAAAATAGTATGAATTTACTTTAAACCATATATAAAGCATTGATATCCAAACCGATTAATTCGGTTAAAAAGAACTAGTTCCGATTTAAGCAAAAACATAGCTAAAATTCGATTAGTTTCAACTTCAATTCAGTTCTACGTAGAGGCTTTTCTGTATGGAGTTTTGGTTCCCATTCAAAATAGATATATCTACAGATCGAGTTGTGAGTATGGAAATGTATATGGTATATATGCATATTGAATGTGTATGTACAGTTACAAAACCAACACCAAGGCAAATGTGTGAATGAATATACAGAATGGAGCGCAGCTGGCAAAAGGCACAACAAATCGAATCAATTGAGCTACAGATACAGCTATATAGGGTGTATTTATAGGGAATATATATAGATGTGGGTATAGTGTATATATATATATCGTTTGTGTGAATATGAATATAGTTTAAGAGTAGGAGGAATAGGACGTGTTTGCTGTACAGTTTCAAGGCAAAGAAGGTTCCCAAAGCAGCGACTTACCTCTTGATCCACCACGGGCGTCACCGACTTGAGCACGGGCGGTGGCGGTGGGGCTGTGGTAGGTGCGGCAGTTCGTTGTGGCGGCGTCTTGCCAGGCATCTGCAAACTGAGCGTATTGGGTCTGGCAGCTCCCGCGTTGCTGTTGTTGCCGCTGGCCGGTGCCATGGCCGGTGGAGGCGTCTCTGGCGGCAAGACGCTAATGCCTTGCAAGTGCATAGAATGCATAGAGAGCGGACGAATGCCGCTCAAGCCGCTGGCAGCGGGATCAGGATACTCTCCAGGTGTCTCGACATGCTCGTTCAAACCCGCATCCGGATCGAATTCCATGTTGTGTGCCTGCTCGCCAGGTGAATACGGTTCCGGTTCGACGGCCAGAGCATCCGAGGAAGGAGTACGTGAAATGGGTGACTCAGAGCCACGCGAGGCGCCAATACTGGAGAGCGGCGGCGAGGAGCGTCCTCCAGCTCCGCCAGTGGCTGTGCTACTCGTTCCGAGATGCACATGATTCGGCGCATTCCGCTTGAGCAGGCGACCCCAGGTGGCCACATTGATGTTCATTTGCTTGGCACGCGATATATTCTTGGCCTGCTGCCGATTGAAGATCATGCGTTGACGTCGCAGTTTGGGTTTCTGCGAGATCATCGGATTGAGAAACTTGATCTCGGCGAAGAGCAGACCCTGTGGCTCCAACTGCAGTGCCATGCCATGACGCACATCGTCGATGAACTCCTCCAGGCGCAGCACCTTGACGGCGCACAGTGAACGCCAGTCACGCCAATAGACACCGATCTCCAGCTCCCTGGAACGATCTAGATCGATGGAGAAACGCTGATCCCAGGCCTGCTGTGAGCATGGCTTCCATGAAGTCTGTCCCACGGTCATGTTGTCCAGCTTGATGACCGCCATAATCTCGAACGAGGTCTCATCCTTAACCGAATAGCTCTTGGAGCTGCTGCGCGAGGTGACGCCCTTGACAAAGCTGCGCAGATCACCGGGACTGGAACTGTTGTCCTTGTCGCGTCGCGAACGTCCCGGCACATCCTCCAGTAGATCTTGGCAACCCATTAGTCGCACCTCCAGTTTACCCGTCACGCTGGCACAGCGTCCCAGCGATGACACCGACTGATACGACTTGCCCCCGAGCAGGCCACCTGCTCCTGTCTGCAGGGATGTGTAGTGCACTGGGGCAGGCGATGTGGATTGCTGCACAATCTGCAACTCCTGCTTGAGCAGCTGAGCTGTGGGCGAGTCGGCGGGCAGCTCCTGGCGTCGCAGCTCCAGCGAGCAGCGCAAGAGATCAAGTTTTCGCGACGATTCCGAGAGGCGTCCATGGGCCTGTGAGGGAGAGGCAGTGGGAGTAGGCGTAATGAGTAAGTGTTTTTCCTTTTGTTTCTTAATAAAACGAATTAAATGAAACATTTTGCAAATTGTACTTTTCTTTTTTGTTTTTTTCATTGTTTACACTAGTTTATTATTCATTTCATTCATTGTTTATTAAACTGATTCAGCGCACATTGAGGAACATTGAGAACAATAAGTAAACTTAAGTTTCTAGGTCAGGGCACAGCTGGGCACATGGATGGATCGATCGATCGGGTTGGGTTTTGTTTGGTTTCCCTGGGGGTTGGGTTGGGTTGGTTTGGTTAATGGGCGTGGCAACTTATGCAGAGAGTGTGTTAAATGCAAATTAAAGCAACAAATTATGGCAAAGTTCGATATGTACCGAAGTTATTCGAGAGAACATTGCAGCGAGTGCGGGAAAGTAGATGGATTACAATATTCTATGGGGTTTATAAAATTTAGATAAATATTTAAATACAGCTCGGCTTATTAACACAAAATGTAGCTAATTATTTATAAGGATATTTATAGTTTTAAGTTTTATAAAAATTTAATGAAACAAGCAATCGCCTATCAGTTCTTTGTTTTAAAATATCGTGAACATATTATAAACTTTTTCAAAAATTTTCTGCAAATTTCTAAAATATTTAGCAATATTTTAAAATATAACTTATATAATTAACTATCAAGTTTAAGCTAATCTTTTAAATCTTTAAATCTCGCAAAACTTTCAGTTCAATTTCTCCCTCTTTCTCTGCAATGCTTTCTCTTTCCCTTTCATTCTTCTTCATTCTTTTTTTGTGGTTTCCTAATCTTAAGTCTCTTTCTATTCTAAATCTGCGCCCTCCGCAGCAACGGTCGCTCGCCAAGTGAGAAGGCGCGTCCGCGCAGCTGGAAACGCTCGGCTAGCCAACGCTGACAGCTCTCACAGTGGCAGTTGGGGTTCTTGGTGGGTCCGACATGGTGACCGGGTTTACGCATGGCAACCACATTGCCAAAGCGTCGTGCCTTCTCCAGATGTTCGTGTGTGTAGCCTGAGACGACAGTGGAGGATTCGCTCGCCAGGCTGGGACTATCGCGCGAGATCTCAAAGCGACGTGCGGCCACAGGGGAAGGAGCCACAGCTGTGCCAAAGGTGGTGGCCGAGGTGGTGCTGGGAGGTGCCTCGCTGCCGCAACGCAGCACAGTGCTTGCCGCTGAGAGTAGCTGCGGGGAGCTACGTTCCGACGAAGGAGAGCCCGGCGCCGCTTGCACGCTCAGATTATCCCGTGCCTCGCTCTTCCAGCGATAACCAGGATGCAAACGCTTGAAGGGATCCACACCTGCAGCAGCAGCAGCACCTGGAACGCCCGATATCACTGGCGCAGTCTGTGGCGGTTCGGGACTGGCGGGTGGACCAAAGAACTGCAGGAATCCCGGACGTTGACGCTGCATATGCGACATTTGTTGCTGCAGCTGGCGACCAGGATACGTATTGAATCCGAGATTCGCATCGGAGAAGCCATCCGACTCCGAGGGCAATGTGTCGCTGCGCTGAAACGAGTTGCCACGCTGCGATGATTGCACCTCTGATATGGTGGTCATGCGATGTGGCAATGTGGGTGATCCCGATGATCTCAGCGGAGTCACAGGCGAAGGCTGCTCCATGGAGTGTTGCCGCGACCAGAGACGCTCTTTCTGCATGATGCGCACACGATCCAATGAGTTCTCATATTCAAAACTCTCCGACTTAGTCAACGAGGCAAAGGGAGCCAAGCTGGCTGTATCCAGTTCATCCGTATCCTTCCACGAGGTGTCCACAAAGTCGCCGGCCAAGACGCTGGACACGCTGCTGCAGGTGGCATCGCGGGGCATTGTCGAATGTGATGAGTTCGGGTAGGCGCTGCTACTCTGCGTCTCATCGCTGGGTTGGCGCATATATTTCTGGCGGAGATTGGCTAGCTTGGCGGCACGCTGATCCCCTATGTGCTTGCGGAAAAGCAGCTGCTTGGACTCGCTGACCTCCTCGGCGGTGCTGCACTTGGTTATGGCATGGCCAAGATTCAGTTTCTGCTGCTGCTCGCGTTGCTTCTGTTTCTCCTTGGGCTGTGGCGAAGTCTTCTGCAGGCGACGTGGCAGCGCGCCACCCGAGATGCGCTGATGACGCAGCAGCATTTGCTCGTTATCCAACACTGTTTGTGGTGTGGAGTTTGAGTCTAGTTCGTAGGGATGTTGCCCGTTTCCGCTGCTATCCGTGTCCGAGTTGGAGGCATCTGCATCCGCTTGCCGCTCATCATCCTCACGCTGATCCTCCTCATCCTCCTCGGAGCCCGTGCAGTAGACATCAATGTGCACAGTGCGCGGCTTCTTTTCGCCCAGATTCGGCAGTCGCGGATTGGATTGCGAGGTCTGTGAGGCCGCAGTGGGCAATGTGGCGGGCAGCGGCGGTATACGCGGCATCGAGGCCGACTTGAAGGTCGACGAGGGCGTGGGCGTGGGTGAGTAAGGTGGCTGCACAACAACAGACACGAATCGATTAATGAAGAGGTTAACCAGTTGGGCAATCCATGCCTGCAACTTACCACATAAGTGTTCGCCTCCTCTGCATGCCGCCTGGATGCAAAATTCATCAATGCATCCGTTGTGGCACGACGCTGATCGTAGGCGGGACGCTGCGCACGCCGCTGTCGCTCCTCCGAATCCGAGGTCTGTGAGCAGGCATCGCGCAGCTGCTGGGCACGCACCTTGCTGTGATAGACAAAGGGCTCGTTCGTCGCTGTCGACGTCGCAGTCTCCAGCTGTGGCAGAAAGTCGGCAACAGCCGAGACAACAATGTTGCAGGTGCTCTGACAGCGTGTGCCACAGACCTGAGCTGTCACGCCAGGATGTGAGGTGTCCACATGGCGCATCGGCTGTGCCACGCGCGATGCTTGTGGACTGCCGAAGGCGGAATCCGCATAGGTTGTGGCCGATGAGTTGGTGCTGCGAAAGCTTGTGGCAGTTGTTGCCTGTCACATGTGGCACGATTAGCTACGATATTCATTCCATTCCTCCCTGCCTGCTTACCTTCTCCTGTTCCGGTTCGTGCTCCTCACAGGGCGTACACCATTTGTAGACCACACGCACTGGATGCACTGCATCCTGCCCACTGTACTCACGCTGCACTGGTTCCCCCGCCCGCGCAAATGTCAACTGAGCACGCACTGTCCACTCCGCCGTCAGCTCATGAGGCAGCGGCGGAGGCGGCGCCGGAGGAGGAGGAGGTACGTCCTCGCCGCGATATCCGCTGCTCATGTTGCTGGCTCTCGCCTCGTCGCCTCTTCCTCTGGCTACAATCACTCGCGGCGCGTACACATATCGCACTGACGTCGCTGTTCAAGGTGTGGGCCCGATTTCTTTTTGCTATATAGCACTATATACTACACACGATCTGCACAGATACACGGCATATAGTGTTTATGATATGCTTATAGATTAGGGGCTAAAAATAACGAGAGAATCTCTTGCAAACAAAAGCCAGCAAAACCACAGCGAGGGTCGCTGCAAAAGTGTGCGAAATCGATAGAAAGTAATGCAAAAACTTTGAGATTCTGTTTGAGTTTATGTTTTCTGTTGTTCCAAAGTTGAATGAGAATAATCGCTAAGGTTTTCTTAAACTTCAGATCATAAAAGGAAAGTTAATTCAAGTTTTCTCAGTATCTAGGACATTCTACAAAAAAGATTTGGTCTTTCCGTTTATAGATACTGTAAGTGAATAATTCTTCAATTCTTCTCTGTCCGTCCGTCCGTCTGTCCGTCCGTCTGTTGCAACGCAAATTAGTCCCTCAGTTTTACAGCTATCTCGATGAAACTTGGTATACGTGTTTCTTATTACTGCACGCTATAAATAACTTGGAACGAGCCGGATCGGATAGATATATCTTATAGGTGCAATAGAACCTATCGGTCGAATTTTGTTATTTTTTAAGATATCGCTGTGAAACTTTCCTGATACATGTCTAATTATGTCCATTAAATGCTATGCAAGTTTTCTTCAAATCAGACAGATATATCGTTAAGCTGCCATAGAACCTATCGGCCGATTTAGTATATGGAGTAACTGGTATGGTATAAAACCTTTAGCGTGTCGAAGGTAGCCTTTCACTCTTGTTATTTTTGAAATGGTTAATTCTTTAAAGATTCATCAAATCTTTGCTGCATTTCCTTCTCAAAAACTGAACTCAATTAATTCTGTCAAATTTATCAAACGAAATCAAAAGCTAATTAAAAATCTAAAAATATAATTCAAACATTTTCGGCATAAAATATCGCTTCAAATAATTTGATAAATGTGACATGCCAACGGGGCGTATTGAATCATCATTTCCTCTGCACACACGAGAGTGTGCTATTTAATATATATAAATATATCTTCTAAACCCTAAATGAATTTAAAGGAACTTTCCACTACACTCAAAAGTAATCGCTTCTTATTTGCATCACTTTGCACACACTTTTGTAGCCGCCCTCGTACAGTGGGCGAGATTATATTGTTATTCGCCTCGATGCTCTTTATTAATTTCGCTTTTTTTATTATTTGATTTGCTTGTTATTTTTTTTCTTGATTTTTTTTCTTTTGTCGGTTTTTCTTTTTGTATTTTTAGCCACGCACAGCAAATACTTTCGTTTTCAGTTTTTATTTTCTTCACTTGGCATGTAAAATTGTGTGTTTCTAATTTTATGTGTATTTATTTATAAATTTTTCATTTCGTTTTTCTTGTTGTTGTTGTAAAATACTAAAAATCGCGAGATGACCCCAAAAGCCAATTCGAGCGAACCACGCACGAAAATAAATTAAAACTGCAGCTGAATAACACAACAGAAATTCACGAAAGGGGAGCGAGGAAAACTCATTAGGAATTACGCAATTTTCTATTTAGCTTGAAACACGCTGCGTATGCGTAATGTTTATGCCTGGAATTGAACTGTCTCTCTGTCTATGTGTGTGCGCGTGTTGACTGTGTGTGGCTTGCAAAACGTTGACAATAGCTTTTTTTTAATTACGTCTGCATAAAAGTTTCCACAGAAAGTCATAAAAAAACAACAGAAAATAGTTTATAAAATCTTTTGAAAGAAAGAAGCGACACGCGGGCAAACAAAATAAAAGCAGAAGAACGCGCAAAAATGAAAAGAAAAACGTTGGCCAAAAAAGACGCGCCACGCAGCCCAAACGGCAACTGAATTCAAACTGAAATGCGTGAAAAATTCGCTAGAGGCACAAATGTTCCTCTAACTGAATTCGAACTGGCTCGCTTGCTCTCTCGCTCTCTCTCTCTCTCCGCTCTATATAGACATATGCATATATAGCTAGCTAGATAAATCTATGCAGCATAGTTCTATTAATGTTTAGCGCAAAGGGCATTTTGGCCGCCTTTTGCTTTTGTTTATCTCTTCTGTGCTTGGAGAAAACATATGTCGCCCATTGGCGTTGCATCTGTTTATGTCAAAAAAGAAAAGAAAATGAGGAAAAACTGCACTACGTCAGGAATTTCCCCGCAAGTTGTACAAATAAATATGGCCAGCAAGTGGAACGGAACGTGCTGCTACGACTTCTGCTGCTCCCCCAAAGATGCGTACATATATTTCTGTTAATCTTTAAGAAGCGAAGACAAAGCCGCAAGCAGATAAATCACAGACAGACAGACAAGGGGAAGGGGGGCACCCCCACGCGACAGGAAGTGTAAAATATTGAAATATTGTGCAACACTTCACAAAGTGCGCGATAAACTGCGACAGCGCAAAAATAACACAATGAAACTTTGAACTCAACTGAAGCGATTCGATTTCATTTTTATGGCATAAATATTTATAGGAAGAGCGGGAAAGTAAACATAGAGAGCTGTCAGCGATGTCGCAGCACTTTCCAACACTATAAATACACAATACACAATTACGCCACATTACACTTCGCGCACACATTTATCATATGTCTTCGACTACGCGCGTTCCTTTCCAAGGCATTTTCGAAATTCTTAAGTAAATTAATGAGGCGACAGTTAGCACTATGCGACACACACACACGCACACGCACATGGCAGAGATTGAAATATACTCAACAGCCACGTAATTAGCCTCGTTTTTGCCGCATGTACATACACCGCATATACCCGGCGTATACGCAACCTGGCACATTTGCATATGAATCATACGCCGTGTGGCACACGCCACGCCACACGACGCAGCTGTTGCCATTGCTCTCACTCTGGGCAGGCCTACGCTAGGCCCGCCCCCGCCTGCTTACCTGGCCAACGGCCAGTTCTACTTGTACCGCAACTAGGCTAATCTAATTAACTCTAAGTAGCGAAAAGGAAGGGGAGCTTGCTCCTCACTCACCTCTTGCAGCGCCTTCTTGTCTGGCGCACGATTCGCTGTCTGCAACGTGCGTATAACATTTTTGGCTCCATCCACAACGGCGGCCTCGATGCGCAATCGATGACGCAGCTCCTCGATGCGCTCCTCCAACGTTGTCTCCAGGCTCTGCGGTTGCATGTTACCCATGCCAGCACCGCCCATGCCAGCGCCCAATTCATCCGACGACAGCTGCTGTCGTTGCGCCTTAATGCGATCCGCCTGTTCACGATTCTGTTTCACTTTGATGATGCGCAAGCGCAGAAACTCAATCTTGGCCTTCGAATCCGCCAGCATCTGATGCGCCTCGGCCAGCAGCTTCTTGTCGCAACCGATGCCCAGCGATTGAATCATGTTCTCTGCGCCCGTCTTCACCTTCATTTCGATCTGCAGCTGCTTCTCCAGCGAGGCCAGCACCTTGTCATTGGCCGTTGCCGGTGCGGCCGGTGCCAGTGCATTGTTTGCACCACCAGCAACGCCACCAATGCCGCCTATGCCACCCGCACCGCCAACAAATTGTGTTGCACCGCTGCCATCAAAGCTGAAGGCAATCGATTCTGTGGGCGGAGAAAAACATAGAGAGAAAATTTTACATTAAAGTTTAATGCGTTTTTTGTGTCTGTGCATAAAGTAGTGAATACCCTGTAATTGCGTGGGCAAAAACCTTGACTAATCTCTGCCCAGTCGTTTAGTCAGGGTGTCAAATCGTTTAACCGCATGCTGTCAAAGTTCACACACACACACACACACAAACACACACAGGTCGCTTCACTTGACCGACAGCGACAACGACAACGCCCACCCACGTGTGGTCCCCTTTGACATGGCATGTTTTATTTACAGTTCGCAGTTTACAGTTTGATATGCTTGCACACGCTTTAATTAAGCTGTCAGTGGGTGGCAACTCTGGCAGCACAGCAGGGGTTTAGAGGGAAAGCGCAAGGCCAGCGCGATTTTGTGGTGCAGTCAGTGAATTAATGAAGAGTTCAAAGTTCTCCAAAAGAGCATAGACTATTTAAAAGAATTTAAGACTTTTTATTAACTTTAGTAGATCATTATACCCGCTACTCGTAGAGTAGAAGGGTATTATAAATTTGTTGAAAACGAAAATGTATAACACGCAGAAGGAGGCGTGTAATACCCCACAAAGTATACATACTCCTGCTCAGGATCACTAGCCGAGTCGATTGAACCATGTCCGTCTGTCTGTCCGTTTGAACGTCTAGATCTCAGCTATTATAAAAGCTAGAGACATCAAATTTCACATGAAGGTTTCCGTATACCGTAGGTAGGTCGAGTTTATTTTCAATTTTTGATGCCACGCCCATCGCCCACGCAAATCGATAATTTATGATTATCAAGAGAAGTGTTGAAGTTACAGTTTTCTGCTTTGGTATGGTCTTGTCACGCTCAACTGTAGCTTTTCTTACTTTTTTTATATTATATTATGTCTAGCTACATGTTTAGACCCTCTTGCTATCTTAGCCAAGTCTTGGTACAGTCTTCAAACCCTTTTTGCAATTGCCATCGCCCGTTACAGCTGTCACTAAATCGATCTACTTAACGGATCTTCAATTTCCTGCCCCATTACAAACACACACACACTATGCTAATCCCACACACACACACACATACATACATACATAGAAAGAGCCAGTGAAATGTTTGTTTGTAGCTCGCGTTGGCAGCTGCTGCCAAACACATCAATCAATTCGGCACATGAAGCTTTCAACAAGATGATGATGATGCTGCTGCTGATGATATTGATAGAGCATCTACTGAGATGATGGCAGCTGCCGTTGAACCAAACACGGAAGCAGCTAGCAAGAAGAACAACGCGCAGTGGCACGACGAGGCGAACAAACCAAAACGAAAACGTCAAGCAGTCACATTCAAAGCAAAGCAATTCATGACACTTGTGTCAATAGTTGAATAAAAGCTAAGCTAAAGCAATCAGTGTGTGGTCTAGAACGACTGGCAGATACCCTGTAAAAAAAAGAGAGCGAAGAAATGCCCAAAATGCAGCCTAAATGAAACTTCTGCCATGTTTCCCAACTACGCACAGTTAAACAAGTTGTATCTACTGCCCTATATACCCGCTTTCTACCCTACTTACACAGCATTTGCCGCACATAAAACTCAAGTCAAGCGTTTTGTTATAGATACGCGGCGGGGCGACAAGTATTTCACGCCAGGTAATGTCAGAGCGCACGCCATAGATACAAATGTATCTGCAGCGACAAACTAGACGCAGATACATAGATAGCAAAAGGTTTGCGTGACAAGCGCTCGTAAAAAGCGATTTCCAACTGAGATTCAACGTGCCAACAACAACCTGTTGCAGGGATTGGCCAAGTTTGCCAACCTGATATATCTTCTGCGTCACTCACCTTGACCGTTGCTATTGACCGCTGTATTCGCCGAGGTAAGCAAGATTTGACTCTCCAGCTCCTGCAGCTCCGACTTGAGCTCGGCCAATTTGCTTTTGCTCTTCTTGACCAGCACAGCGACATCGCTTAGGGAGCGACGATCCTTGGCCACTTCGCGCAACTTCTCGGCGCCCTCCTTGATCTTCAGCTCCTTGCGTATCTCACGCCTGATGGCCTCTTTGATCTCCTCCAGCCGTATGGACATACAGCTTTCGGGCAGGTTCTCTGTGAAGCCATATTTATGACTGAGCTCGTACAGTACCGGATGCTTTATGTATTCGCCCTGCGAAGAGAGAGAGAGAAACAGTTAGTATAAAGTTAAAAGATATTGTTCTTGCTACGCCTGCCTCATCTGGGTTTAGTTCACTGGCACCGTTAGGTAAATCTGTATAGAATAGACTTCCATTCTGTGGCGCCTCATCTGTGCGTGAGACAAGACGTTGCCACAATCTCGAGGCACTTGCTCGCCGTCTAATCGAGCTGCTTGACGCCGCACCGCGTGGCAACGTGTTGCATTTCCGCTCATCCGTTGATGTTTCACGCTGTTTCGATGGGGCATGCAACATGCTGCGTATTCGCTTAACCAACGTCGACATTTTTCACGCCAGTTTTAGTTTAGTTTTTCCCGGGAATTACGAAAAGTGCGCCTCGATCTGGATTCGTTTTCGGGTTCACTTTGTTTTGGGTCGCTTCTGTTTTACATGTTTCATCAGTTTAGTTGCGACCAGTTCATGTTAATTAGACAACTTGTGTCGCCTTTTTTCTTCACACGACTTTAACAGTTAACAAGAAAATGTATCAAAGAGCGAGACGCACACAAAGAGAGGCAGAGCGAGAGCGAGACAAGCTGTCGACATTCCATTTGATATGAAGAAAGTTAAGGCAGCTGATAAATATTTCTGTACTCATTCTCTCTACACATATATCTCTACACATTTCTATACTCATTTCCGATGCGATCATATCGACAACAATTGTGATGCAAATTAAACTTGCGTTCTAATCGATTTCAATTGCACGACACAACCCGAGCAACTTTCACGCTACACTGAAATTCCGTAAACTTTCTCAAATCAATCGTAAAATGCGCTAGCTGAGCTGCATAGAGAAATAGGTAGGTCTTCTAGTTCTTCATATTTTCTCGATAAATCGATTATTTCTTAAGGCAAAAACCTTTACTAAGTCGCACAGGAAGCCCAAAGTCTGCGCTTTTTGCTTACATATTACTTGAAATTTATCTAAATTAAAACTATTTTGTTTATGCCGTCGCCTCGGGGCAATCCGACTATAAATACGTCTGGGCGCGTCCGATAAGGCACAGTACAGTAAGTACATATCGCATGACTTGAAAATAAAGCAAAACATAAACATACATATAAATAAGTACACAGATACTCCCCACCACACCGAAGTATAACTTGGCCTCGCGTGTGTGTTTACTTTGAAGCAAAACTTACAAAGTAAGCGACAAGAACGCGACAATGTTTTGTTTATCGACAGCTTTATCGATAAATATTATTGTTATTGTTATTGTTGCTGTTGCTGCCTGTACTAGTTACGAATTCACAAAGGGAAAGGCAAAGAGAAAAGCAAACAGGGCATTTGCATTAATTAAAGGCAAAATGCAAAAACCCAAAACGAACTTGACTCATTGCCAATTAGCCCAATATGGCAAGCAGAGCAGCTGTCCAGCTGTCCAGCTGGGCCCACTTCGCTGGGGGATAGTACGCAAGGGAAACTTGGCTAAGTTCGACATGAATATGCAATGAAATTTCTACGCTTTCGATGGGATCTAACGCATGTGCGTCTAACTGATTGATTAATGATGTTTCCGCTGGCACTTTGTCAAAGTTTTTAGAATCTACCGCAAAGTTGGGAACTTCGAAAACTTGGGAAGGTCGCTACCGTCAACCAAAACAGTTCCAGGGACGTAGCGAGTGCGCAACGCGTCGTTTTGCTTATCAGCCACAGCTCTGGCGCTGGCCATGTACCGCGCGCGCGATAAGCAAAATTTGTTTATCCACACACACAAAGAAATCTATTCAATGCCAAAATTGAAGTTGATTATGTAAAACTGTACACATATTTCACTAGCTTAACATGCAACTTGTTGCAAATACACGACGCTATCTATCGCACTCTCTCTCTCTCTTTCTTTCACGCCGCCCGCACGAGCGGCCCACCGTCAACCTCAACTATCGAGCTTCGAGTGAGGCTAATGTCATGCTCGGTCTATCTATCCAGTGCGGCCCGGAGAACTGACGAACCCCTTCGTTGACGAACCTGAACCACCTTCGCCGTGCACCGTGCACACACCTCGTGGGCGTTCGATTGGTCGACGAAGTGAGTCACGAAGCGCTGGCAACTGCTTTCGGCTCTGCGTTGTTGTTGTTGTTGTTGTTGCTGCTGCTGCTGAGCTGATAACAGCAAACGCAGCTGACTGACTTGACCGATTGCCGCATTAACCGTTAACAGCAAACAGTTAGTTACAGCTAATGATGTAAACGAGGCGTATACGTAATGCGAGCGTGTGTTTTCCTTGAAAATGAATGAGTGAGTGAGTTGAGACGGCACTCGAGAGAGATTAGAAATACATCTCTCTCTCTCTCTCTCAGCTAACTAATCGAAAGTGTCGATAAAGCTAAAGATGCTTAGTTCTTTTGTCGAAACATGCCTGAGCTGAGGTAAGCGCTATAAATTATGTCACACTTTGTTTGGCCAGATAATCAAACAAAGCCAAGCCCAAACAAAAGATATTGTTTACAGTTAGTTTACATCCAATTTCACTGCTGTTTCTGTGGCTCTTTCAACGCTTATTCAAAACTTTATTGATTGAGACATTAATCTAGCTCTCTTTGTCTTCCCCTCTCTCTCTCTCTTTCTTTCTCTCTGGTGTCACATAACCAACATTAGCTGCACACTTTAATTTGTCTTCTTTGCATTTTACCCGCTAACGTCTTTTTTTCTACCTCATTGCAGAAACAAACAAACAAGTTGAGGCAAAAAGCTCCTGGGAAATGTTTTACGAGCCTCAAGACATCCAAGACTCGCTGGCTTGGTAAGTATGTGAAATTATAGCGGCTTCGACACGGCGCATTCTTTATAAAACATCTTGATGACGGGGCGGAGAGAATTGCATAATGCAATTGCAGAAAGCCAAAACAGAAACAAAAAAACTGACACAACATACTTACGAATACTTGAATAATCAGCATAATACGCGAGGGGACAAAGATACCGATAGGGAGCGAGAGAGAGAGAGAGAGAGGGAGAGAGACAAGTACTATGGGTATTCGCACTCGACGCGACGCGACGCGACGCTACTCGACTCGCACTCGCACTCACACTCTCCCTCTCCCACCAGCGAGATCCCCATAGGGCGGTTGCGCTGATGATGACAGTCGTTGTCTGAGAAAGTTGCAAAAGTTGCAGCAGAACTGATACAACAACAACGACGAGGCGGCGGGGGAGGTGGGGCAGGAATGCTGCAAAACGGAAATGGGAAATGAGCTGAAGGCAGGAGACAGGCTGAGCAGCAGGAGAAGCTGAAAGAGGAAGGAGGAGACAAACTGTGCAGACGACGTCAGTAAATGGCTAAATTTTGTGGCTTTCTTTTGACGCAGTCTGTGTGGGCTGGCACAGAGCGAGAGAGACACAGCAGCAGAGAGTGAAAGAGATAGAGGGAGAGAGAGAGGAGCAGCAGGAGGCGTGTAGCGAGGTAGCTGCAGAGATATGCTTTGCGAGCAGAGTCGCCAGCCCACGTTTAATTAATAATATCAAAAAGTTTAACGCAAGCAAGTGCAGTATGTGCGGCGAAATACCCTGTAAAGATAGAATACGAATAGATACAGCTACAGCTATGTTTGTGCTTTGCTTTTCTCTTTCATTTTGATACTTCTAGGTGCCAACTAGGCCCACAAATCTACCCTTTTCAAATGTTTACAGGGTATGCACATGGCATGCCATCTGTTTGACTATGTCTTCTTCACTTATCTCATACTTCTGCCATAACTACTGTAAATCCCCTCACTGGCAACACATTTATCCCCTTTAAATTACAGGGTATTCACACTGCACGCGTGCTCGTTCTTATATTGAAATTCATATTCGTTTGCGTATTCATATTCACACACAATATGCACATACTCGAACAAAGCTTATTACAATGCCAATTGGAATGTGCCACACGCACACACACACACACCCACACGCACAGCATGTGTGCATGCAGCATACTGGCGGATACATACGTGCAAATATCCTTTGAGACGTGAGCGCAAATCCTTTAGGAAGACCATGTTCATTGTTAAGGCCATTCTAAGGAATTCACTTTGTTGTTGTTATTGTTGTTGTTGTATCCGTTGCTGTTGTTGTTGCTTTTTTTGTTGTTGTTATTGAATTTGCGTACTACAATTGGCTCTGAGGGAACATTGTGTTCGGTTCTTTTTCGTATCTTTTCCTCTTCGCTTTTTTTTCAATTTAAAAACGACAACAGTTTTTCACATACACTTTTCCCCTTCGCTTTGACGCTTTTCTTTCTTTCTGTCGAAATATTTGCGAATATTTTTCAACCGTTCTTTTTTTTTGTATATTCATTTTCCAAATCGAATGCGCGACGCAAAATACACGACGCCGATGGCGACAAACTGCCAAATGTGCGATATTATATACCGTTATGTAGGAATATATATGACATACCTATACCCATAGGTATATATGTATATAGTATATAGTATATAATCGTTTGCTTGGAAGCGGCAAAAACGCGCGACACGCTGCCAGCGAATTGAAATCGGGAAATGTCAAGGCAAGGAAAAACTGCAATGGAAAAACTGCTGAGGCAGCCAAGCGATTAGAAAGCTTTTCATTTGTGCGCGAACATTTTTACGGAAAAACAAATCAACATTTTCATTTGCTTTCTTGCATGCCTTTTCGCTTGCTCCGCAAATGCAGATCGAGATACAGATACATTTACAGATACAAATGTATCTGCAAACACATGTGTGTTTGGGTGTATTTCATAAATATCGCAGATAGATCTATATGCATTTGTTTCTTCTGTGTTTTTGGAACTGGAAACTTTTGCGGTTTTTGTCGCTTTTCGTTTTGGAAAATATTTTCGATGAGATGGAAAAATAAACGCAATAATCTATTTTGGTTGTGGTTTTTTGCACTTCTTGTTATTTACCTGCAAGAGAAAGAAAGAGAGAGAGAAAATCATTAGTAAAGTGCGTCAACGAGGGTTGCTTAATAAGTTACAAGATGCTTAATTATAGTGAAATTTATTACAGTAAATTTAAGTGGAATTTAAGCTTGATAAAGACGACGTTACGTGACAATATGAAATCGCTATAAGTGAATGAATCACGGCATGAACTCACACTTGGTATGAGGATGACGATAAGACCCTTCGGTCTAGGCAAGATAAACATTTAAATGATAAGGGGCACCCTTAGACAGAAGTCGAACATTTCAGAAAATTTTCTAATTGCTGATTTAACAAGAATGAAAGGTTACACTTACTAAATCGGCCGATAGGTTCTATGGCAGCTGTACGATATATCGGTCTAGTTTCGTTCAAATTTGTACCGCCTTTAAAGGACATACTTAGACATATATCGAGAAAATTTCATGGCGATATCTTGAAAAATAACAAAATTCGACCGATAGGTTCTATGGGAACTATACGATATATCGGTCCGAACCGGCTCGTTCGGAGTTATTTACAGCGTGCAGCAATAAGAAACATGTATACCAAGTTTGATCAAGATAGCTCTAAAACTGAGGGACTAGTTTGCGTTGCAACAGATGGACGGACAGACGGACAGGCGGACGGACAGGCGGACATGGCTAGTGCGACTCCTCTATTGAAGCTGACTAAGAATATACGAATATACTTTATAAGGTCGAAAATGTTTCCTAAGGTGACATTATACCATCTGCAATGGTATAAAAATCCTATTCTTAAATAAATTATGTAGGGTATCTGCCTGTCGGGCACCATTGTCTCTACTTTCATTACTTGTTTTATTTCTGTTTGCAGCGAGTGCTTTCTGGCAATTAATAACTGGCAATTTCTAATTGTTGGCGCCCGCTTTGATCTTGCCACAACAGAATGAAATATGAATAGAAGCAGCGAAAGAGAGAGAGAGAGGAGATAAAAAGACATGAAACCTATGCGATTTCTAATCGGTCGTTTGCCCGAAAGCGCCTACCAACTCTACGATATTACACAAGGTGGGAGAGAGAGAGCGAGAGAGATGAGGGAAAGAAGCTGCAGGAAGGAGCACGCACAAGGTCTTGCTTGCGTTTGTTGCGTTTGTTTTATATAAAAATAAAATCGTCTATCAACAACAAGAGCTAAGTAAGTATAACAAGGGGGAACCTAAGGTGAGCTGAGATGCGATGAGGCGAGGTGGAATGAGGTGGGGGTTACCCTTGGCTGACACGGCCCACGCGTTTCGGCCACAAAATTCAAGTGGTAAACTGTGTGGGGAAGCGTGAGTCGATTTTCGCACTCTACACACACTAAATCTTTGTGCGTGTGTATGTGTGAGTTTGATTGCTCAAAATGAGAAAATCAAAATAGAAAAAAACAAAAACTGACCATTTATGAACAGCAACAACAACAACAACAAATTGTGGCTCTTTTTGGTCAGCGCGCTACGAAAAACAAAAAAAAACGCCTAAACAATCTTTTTGTTGATTTCTGTGCAATTTGTTAAGATACAATGTATCTTTTTTTTGTATCTTTTGCGTGTATTTTATTATATACTTTTATTGTGCTGTATTTGCCATGGCCTGTTGATGTTTTTATGGCGTTTGTAACAAAAGACAGGTGAGTTTCTTAATCGATCTACGACTTTGAGGCGATTTCCTTAGCGCAAAGTGTCATAGACAACAACTCGACAGATTTATATATATAACAATATATATATAACTATTTCGTGTAGCGTATGCCTCAATTCGTTGCTAGCTGCTTCATTCGCTCGCAACTTGTTTTATTTTTCTGGCCGCTTTTGATGTTAGCTAAATGTGAATTTTTGCATTACAAAAACTTTTAAGCAGCAGCAGATTCAACCCAACCAACTGAGAATGATGTGTGTGTGTGTATGTTTATAATCAATTTGCGATTATACGAGTATGGGCAACCCAGGCTGCCCCCCCTGCTCCTCATCCTTCTCTTTGTTGTTGTTTGCTTAGTTGATGAATACGTTTAGTTTTGTTAGTGACAAGCGCGAGCTGTCAACGCATTTGTAATTCGAGTGGGGAGACCCAACCAGGTGCGCAAAGAGGGAGGAGTGGGTCTGCTCTGGAAGTGGGTCGGGCAACCGCCTTGGGCCTGACCCAGTCTGCACCCTCTCCGCCCCTCCGCCCCGCAGTTCGTATTGCATTTACGCGCAGCCATAGAAAGGCAGCAGCGGCAAGCGACAAGCGACGAAAATGTTCAGTTTTCTTCGATTCTGTGCAAGGTTTTTTTTTCTTCCATTTTCAGTATTATTATTATTTTTCTTCAATTTTTTTTTCAGTTTCATTTTTTTGCTTATTCAGCACATGCAACAAGTGAATTTGGGTTAAGCCTCGCATCGCAAGTACCGTAAAAATACGTTAAGAAACAAAAATAAAACAAGCCAACGCAGCATGGCACGGATAGAAAGGGAGAGAGAGCGGGAGAGCGGCAGAGGGAAAGAGACATAAATAAAACTGTGTGACAAAATTAGAACAAAAACTCGACGCGTTGCTTGAAATTGAAAATCGATTTTCGTTTTTTTTCTCTCTCTCTCTCTCGTTTTGCTTCTTTTTTTTAACTTTGCTGCCTGGTCTCGAATTTTAATTGATTGTCACTTGATTTTCACTTTTTATAAATGTTCAAAGATGGCAACGACGAACGTAAGATAGAAAGAAAGGTGAAAAAAATTGATAGAAATAAAAACAAAACTAAAAGAGAAATGAAATTTCACCCAAGCGGTATTTTTGGTTTTTAACCGTTTGTTGTTGCTGCTGTTGCTGTGCGCTTTTGTCTTAATTATTATTAGAGGAAAACGAAGAAGAAGAAGAAGAAGCTGTAAAATAAATGGCCCAAATCGAGTGGAGTCGCATCGCCGCGAGTCGCGTTGAAGCATTTAGCAACTTACGTTTGAAACTGTGCGGCTAATCCAAAATTGTTTGCAGCGCTTGGCTTGATATTGGTATATAAACCACACACACACACGCACAACACTTGGGCGTTGTTCCTCGAAAAAGGACATTGACACTGGCCCACAGCGATTTACATACACTGCATTTTTTTGTATGCGTCACACTGCAAGGAGGCGCGCTGCGCAACGCCGCAAAATTTATGCATTTCTTGTCAGACTTTCTCGGGACGCGACTGCACGCAAAAAACAAAACAATAACAAAAGTTCGGCAAGAGCGAACAAAAAACTCAACGCAGCGCAGCGAAACGACGACAACAACCGGCTTCAAGCGCGACTGAAAGCGAACTGAGCGCCAAGCGTCAAAGCGAGCACACAAAGCCCGAAGCAGCATCAGCAGAGCGCGCTGAGCATGCGCGAGAGCCAGAGAGGCGAGCACTGAGCGCACCCACGAGAGCGCGGCTTGCATACACACACGCACACACACCAACACAGCGAAAGTGGAGCGAGCGCAACTGCAGGCAGGCAGGCAAAGAAAGCAAGCCGAGACCAAAGCTCTCTCACTCTCTCTCTCTCTCGACTCTCTGCATGCTTCAATGAATGACTGGACAGTTGATGTTGCCGTTGACGTTGCGTCGTCGCGTCGCGTCGTCGCGACGCTGGCAGAGCCATGCTTCTTAATTGGCCTGGCTGCGCGTGCGCCAGCAGCTTCTCTATACACAAGTGTTGTGTTATTATTATTCTTTTTTTTTCGTTTTTCTTTTGGCTTGCTGCTTCTAAACGAAGCTGAGCCGCTGCTGCTGCTGCTGCTGCCGTTGGCTTGGAGTGGTTTTTATTGTGCCAGTTCTTAGAATTGTACAGCTATGTTTGATTAACATTTCTCTGGGGCGCGTTGCTGTTAAGCGCAGAGCAGCTGCTGCTGCTGCTGCTCTGCCGGACGTTGACTGCAGCAACTTTTCGTGGCTATTATGAAACTGTCACACATTTTAATGCCTTAGCCGTGTAGACTTCTTTGTTTATTATTACAAGCATTTTCGGTGAGATAAGCCAAGTGCCCGCTCATTTGCATAAGCACAAAAGCTGCAAAGCTGTAGAAGAGCAGTAGAAGAATTAGTAGGGGAAGGGGAAGGGGAGGGAGGTAGAAGAAATGCTGAAAGACCCAGCATGGCGCCGCTTCACTTAGAAGTAATCTGACAGACCGTGACTTTCTCTCTCTCCCCACCCCAACTGACCTGACACAGCCCAAAAAAAAAAAAAAGCCAAAACCAAATCCAAAAAGCGGCACAAAACGTTAACAAAGAGACCCTCCTCCCTCCCCCAATTGCCGCTGACAACCCTCGTTTAGCCAGAGAAAAGCGTACAGGGCTAAAGGGTTGCCAGCCGAAGCCCCTGCAATGCCAATGACGAGTCACTGCTGCTGCTGCTGCCTCTGACTAATTAGATATCACATGACCCCCCCAACCATCTGACACCCTGACCCCTTCGCCGTTGAGCGTGTAAGTGGGCTAAGAGTTTAACCCACAATTGGCGACGGGGGGATTTTTGCGCATTAAGCACAGTTCTCTGTCCCCGACAGGTATCGGTGTCTATCTATCTAATCTGCCTGTCGAGCATAATTTACTATGAAAACACAATATAACGGCGCATTATCGCGCAGCACAAAACAGCTGGCATAATTCCGCAAAAGCTTATCAATCTTAATTCGAGCGAGAATAACACGCGAAAATCTATTAGACAGCTAAAAAAAAATTATCCAGTTTTTTGTTCCCCCAAATGATGTTGACAATACGCATACGTAACGGCGCACAAAAGCTGTTGGCTATAAAACTGCAGAGTCAATGAGAAGCTGCAAATAGAGATGCCCGTTTCGGGTGCTTTCCGAAAAACTGGCTGAAAGAACTTAAAGTTTTTAAAAGCGGCAAATCTGGCTTTTTTGTATTTTTATAACCCTTTTGTTGTTACTTTAAAATTCTTATGAAATTTTCATTTTATATATATTTCTATTTAAATTACTCAAAAAAACCAGGTAACATTTTTCTTTCTTTTCAAAAGCTTGCAAAACTGCCTGCAAATATTATTCTGGTTTTTCTAGAATCTATTAAGTTTTTCCCGCTATTTTTGTGTCCGTCCGTCCGTCCGTCTGTCCGTTTGTTGCAACGCAAACTATTGTAGTACCTTAGTTTTGGAACTATCTTGATGAAACTTGGTATACATGCTTCTTATTGCTGCACGCTGTAAATAAGTCGGAACGAGCCGGTTCGGACCGATATATCGTATAGCTGCCATAGAACCTATCGGTCGAATTTCGTTATTTTTTAAGATATCGCTATGAAACTCTGCCAATATATGTCTAAGTATGTCCTTTAAAGGCGGTAAAAATTTGAATGAAATTAGACCGATATATCGTATAGCTGCCATAGAACCTATCGGCCTACTTTAATCATTTTTCAAGTAATCGCTGTGAAACTTTCCTGATCTATGTCTAAGTATGTCCTTTAAATGCTATGCAAGTTCTTTTTAACTTTGTGTTTTTTTTTTAAAGCAAGCTTCTTAAAACTTGGCAACACTGACTGCAAAAAAATCGAACTGCAACACACACACACACACACACACACAGAGACAGCGATGGCTGTGACAATTTAACGAGTGTGTTGCGTCTTTTACGAGTCAATAAACGGAAATTGCCAACAGCAAAGCAAGCCAAAAAGAGCCAACAAACCGGATGTCGTATGTGCCACAAGCCACAAGCAGCTACCCCAGCCCCTCCCCCTGCGTGGTCGGCGGCGACAAGCAATGCCAAGTGCAGCAGCTGATAAGCCCCCCAAAAGCTTTTCATAACAATTTTTTTATTGCTTGGCCAGTTTAACAGTTTTTTCTTGTTTTTCGCTGCCACAGACAGCCACAACCAGAGCCAGAGCCAGATGCGTCATGGCTAAAAACCCACGCACTGCCACGCCGTGGCGAGGTTGACAAACCCGAGGCGAGTCGACGTCTGCAGACGTTGATGACGATGATGTCGACAGAGCGCGCACACGCAATGCGCCCCGAAAAAGCAAAAAAGCCAAGACGCCGTATATAATATTACACGGGAGAAAAACTAGTACTAAAAGCCTTAAGAGTACCAGTTTCAGCGTAATTACAGCAAAAGGAAAAGTGCAAATATCAAAAAGAAAAAAAACCCAGAAAAAAAGCCACAAAAAGTTGCATAAAAAGAAAAAAACGGCTAAATGATCTTTGGGAAAGCCGCCGCATTCGGGCGGAAAATGAGCGCCTGCCAATTATACGTAGTGAATATAACTAGAGAGACCTCTATATAGTATATCTGTATGTACGTACATCATATATCATGATTATCGCAACGAGGTAAGAACAATGCAGCGAAACTAAAGTTAAGATCTGCCGCGAGGCTCGAGGCGATATGCAGATTACTTTGCCTTGTTTTGGGTTGGGTGTCTGCAGTAGGATGGGTCCCGCTCTCTCTCTCTCGCTCTCCCGCTCTCTCTGTCACTTCATGCAATGTGTGATTGTTTTTTTTTTGGTGTGCTGGGCGCGCTGTCACGTAACGAAAGGGAAAACTCTGTGAATCTGTGGGAAGTCATCGTCTTGCAACAATGACAAGGCGGCACTGCCAAAGGTAGCAGAGGCAGCAGCAGAGGCAGCGGCAGAGGCGCAACAATGGCTGCCAGGCCAGGCAGAATATCATAGAAGGTGCCAGTTCCAAGTGGCTGCCTCTGCTGCAGCATAAAAGGGTTAGCTGAAGCACTCGAAAAGCAGAGGGCGGAGAGAGAGAGGGAGAGAGCGCGGTTTGCCAGCTGCAGCACGCCCTGTTAACATGGCAAAAGCGTTGATTAATTAATTTATAAAAGCTAACGGTACACGCCAGATGCTGTATGTGTACATACATGTATACATGTCTGCGATTACAGTTAAATAGGTTCTGCTATGGGAAAGCAGCAGACGCTGCAGACGCTGCAGTCGACTGCTCTGCCACAGCTGGGAATTGCGACTAGAAAAAGCAGCCTAATTGCATTAGAGAAGCTCAGACAACACCAAGCCCAGGCACAGGCCCGATCCGATCCGAAGCGACCAGACCGAACGGCAGTCAAAACAAAAGCGCAAATAAAGCTAAATCGGAGCAATTCCCACAGAATCTGCAAGGCGCGCACAAACACGCACAAACTTGCATACTAGATAGAAGCTATTGTTGTTGTTATTGCTGCATTCAATCAGTGTGCAACGGCGTTTTGAGAGCAGCGACAGCGACAGCGACAGAGGCAGCGGTCAACAACACTTGCTGCTGCTCGCGGAAGCAGCGCACAAAAGAGTGCAAGAGGCAGCGAGAGAGAGCGGCAGAGCGCAGCGGAAGCTGCAGGTGGCGTTTGCCAAACACAATTGCTGCTGCATTGGCACGCTTCTCTCCCACTCTCCCGCTCTCCCACTCACCCGCGCTCTTTGTGTTCGTTCGCTCTCCCCCTGGCGCTCTCTCTCTCTCTCATTAACACTCGCTGGCAATGCTATTAACATTCTGTTAGTTTGATTGAAAAATGTTTTATGGCGCTGCAGTGCAGTCGCTGCCTCCGCTGCAGTGCTTTGTCATTTGGCCGCTTTGAACTCGCCATTTGGCGCTGCGCACGAGTGAAAGTGAAAATTGCTAAATTATACAGAAATCAATGTTACAGCAGCAGCAGCAGCGGCAGCAGGCAGAGACAGCTAACGGAAAGGTGGACACTGTAAATGACTGGGCCGCTGTTGCAGTTAATTAGCCAACTGTGCTGTGCAACACAACAAACAGTAAGACAAAACCAAAATAAACAAACAAACAAGCGACAGGCAGGCAGGCAGGCAGCAAGCGAGAGCAAACAAGCTGCAGCAGCCACAACACGTGTTGCAAGTTCATGACATGCCACAAATCGTTCTGTCTTTCTCTTTCTTTCGCTCACTGCCAGCCTGCACTTGACTTTGGGCTCCACTTTTGCCGCATTCCATTTCGAGTCCAACTACTAGACAAGTTCTACTTTCGCAACTCGTTTCGTTTCCACTGTGTGTGGCAGCTCCCATATTCAATTTGCAACTCGAGCTATAGAGTCAGTGAGCTCCCCTCACAAAGCTAACGTTGTGCCAATTTCCGACTAGAGTCGAGTAGCTGCGCCTTCCAGCATAATTGGGGACACCTGCATGTGCCAAATTCACGAAAACAAGTTGCAACAGCAGCAGCGGGAAATTGGGAATGGGAATGGGAATGGGAATGGCAATAGAAATGGAACGCAATTTTCCAGGCACGCAATTAGAAGGTGAATAAATGTGAATCGTTGAGTGTGCCATAAGCTGGCAATGTGGCGAATGTGACTAGGCCAAGCAGAGCAGTTAACAGTTTAATGCGATAGGCAAGTTCAGCTAACAGTGTCTGTTCTACATGCCGATAGCAGTCGATAACAGTGAATTAGAGACGATAACAGGCAGATAACAGAACAGCATGCACAGCTAACTGTTACTTAACATACTTAGCTCATTTGGAGCTTGCGTTCGGTTTCTGATTCATTTCTGTTGCAATTTGGGATGCCTGATTAGCTGGCAATGGGAATGGGACTAGACCAAGAAGCGCAGTTAACAGTTTAAGTGGATAAGCAGATAACAGCTTAACAGTTGCTTAACATAGCAAGCCCATTTCAAGCTTGTGATCTCTTACTGATTCATTTCTGTTACAATTTGAAAGCCACCCGAGTCTGGGCAAACACTTGACAAGCCACCTGAGCACCCACCAGCAATCCGCTTAGCCTATGTCGCTGTTCAACTGGCTCATTTGGAGGCGAACAGCGGCAAAAGTCAGCGAAGCAATTTGCGCAATTGAACTCATCAATTGCAGCAATTAAATGTGCCCAAGGCGGGCAGCGTCGCGCAACTAACCAACTTACAGAAAGCGCCAGCTACACGGCAGCTCGAGATGAATGTGATATAACACCGACACGACTACAGCAACAGCGGCAACAGCAACAACAACAACGAGGCAAAGTTAATTAAATGATTTTCAATGTCTGACGACCCCGCTTTACTTTCTTTGGCCCCCAGCCAAACAGTGGAACAATGGCGCACAGTGGCGCACAAGCAGAAGGGGCAGCTTTGGGGAAAATCAAATCTCCGGCATTGGAAATGCATTTCCGTTGCAACAGAGGAAGGGGCAGACACCCGACACCCAGGATGTCAGGCTACGCTGCGAATCCGTTGCGAATTCATCAGCTTAATCAGCTTTGCTTGACTTTTTGATTGCTTGGGGAAAATGTCACAGGGTCGAATTGATAATGAATATATAACATGGTATATGCTACAGTAGTGGTCACAAAAATAGCAGCAATTGCAACAATGTTTACCTTTAGTGAGGTTAAAGATGAAATGAGGGATTACTAAGGATGTCAACAGAATTTCTAAGACATAAAGAAATATGAATGAAAGAACTGTAACAGCTCAAGCGCTGCTATTTCACTGACCGCAGCTGTACTTTATATACTTGTAGACTCCCTAGTCAGAGACGTCTCTCGCTTATACATATACGCAGCGCTTACATGAAGGCAGATCTACAAGTAAAACGTCTTGCGTAATTTGTTTATTTTATTGTTTTCTTTTTGGATTATTTTATTTTTTTTGCGCCGCTGCTAAAATTTCCAACACAAATCGTGAGGCATTATTATTATTATGATTATTGTTGTTATCAGCAACAACAACAACAAAGAGAGGAAAAGTAACAAATTACAATGTATACAATTGAATTTGATTAAAGGCATCTGTGGAAATAAACCGAATAGGAGCGCATGAGTAGGCAGCTGCATCTTTGAGATACAAATGTATCTGCGCACTGCAGTCACTCGCTGCGAGCGCTGAAAATGAAACTTCTAATTGATATACTTCAGCCTGCAGCTACGGGCCCACAGTTTCACTAAGTTTGGCTTAAACCTCTGGCCACCATCGGGCGGTGGGCAAAGACAACACATTAAGCCACTTGCTGGATGCATTCTTGAACAAAGTAAACACACCGCAGCGACGACAACAACAACAACAACGAAGATGTTGTTGCCTCTCTGACAGGCAGTGCCCTTTGTTCAAGCTGACGGCCTGTCAGTGGCCAAGACGTAGGCACACAGACGGACGGACAGACAGTCGGACAGGTAGTTGGACAACGGGCGGCAGGACACGCGACACTTGACATACGCGTGCGTGTGTGTGTGTGTGTGTTAGTGTTTCCACACAGCAAATGTGGCCAAGTATTTGCACAGGCATTTCCCATTTGCAAATTTGCTGAACAAATTAACATTGCCAAGTACTCCGAGAGAGAGAGAGAGAGAGCCAGAGAGCTTGGCTATCAACGAGTCTGGTAGCTGAAGTGCAAACAAAGATGCGATGTTACTTAAAGAATGCTGAAAATGTTAACAGCAGCTCTAACAGTGTTGCTAACATACTGTTAAGCATGTTTAACATTTCTTGCTAAATTTAGCCACTTTTCGCATGCCTTTTACAAGGCCAATAACAACTCACTTTGCTTGCCTGCTGATAAAAGTTATTAAACGATCGCTCTCTCTCTCTCTCTCTCTCGCTCTCTCTGGGCAAAGGGCATTTAAATGGCATTCGCTGTTAAGTAGCCCCAAAGCCATTTGCAGAGTCTTCTTGAAATGGAAATGGATATGGCAAAGCATTCAAAACTGGCCTGACCCTGTTCTGGTGCACCACAAAAAAGTGCGAGGCAAGCTGCAAACCGGTTGAAGACAACAACAAGAACAGAGTGGAGAAGAGTGGAGAAGCGCAGAGCAGAACCCGCAGGCTAACTTAACAAACAGCTTCCGATGCAGCATCAACAACAACAGCAGCTTAAGTTGCAGTTGCAGTTGCAAGCAACTCAGGTGCACAAAGCAAGGTAGAAAAGCTGTAGCAGTTGCAGCTGAAGATGGAAATGGAACTCCCAGCAACAACAACAACAACAGGAACAACAACTGCAATCTGGTTTCTTTCTGATTTCTTCTGCAGGTTTTTTCTTTTTTTTTTTGGATTCTTTTACTTGCGATTTGCATGACGACAAAGCTCGAAACAAACGAGGTCATTGGCAATGTGACTTATGATTTTCACCTTCGAATTCATGACCAATGACATCAGGCTGTGCCTCCCCCAACCCCGCAACCGGCTAATGTTGCGGCTGGCTAACTCTGAATGAACGAGGCCCGATTCGGTTGCGGTTTGTGCCCCGATTTGTGCAATTAACTCGCTGAGAGTACGTGCTGAGAGCAACAACAACCAGTTGCAGCGCGCTGCAAGCTGATAAGCACAATTTGCTGGCTGATAAGTGCCGCGGTCTCGCTCTCTTTTTAATTGGCGCCAGTCTAATTGCAGACACGCACACACATACAGTTAGTACTATTAATAAACAAGTCGTTTTAACACGCTACACTTTGTTTATTCAGTGCGACACACGCACTTAATCCAATTGACATTTTGTGCGCACGCACACACACACAGCGAGAGATTTTGAGTGTGTTATTTTTGTGTACATTCCTATGATGTCATTTAACAGTTGTTAGTGCTATAAATAACACTAACTTATTGTACAATTATGGGGATGCATACTAAAAGCTGCTAGGCAATAACATATTATAGGTTATGTTTGTATTGGACACACACACACACACACAGCTGGTTAGCTAACATTAGTCAGCTGCTGCTGCTGTGGCGTGGGCGTCATAGCCACTTGGACAATATTATTATTGGCACTTGTCCAAGCAATTCAAGTAAGCAAATATATACACAGTGAAATACACATGTATCCAAATACAAGCAAAGGATTCAGTTAAGCTAATCGATCAATTTACGTATCGATAAGTTTTTCGCTGCGCTGTTTATTGACCTCGCTGTTAAATGTAGCGTAAGTGCATTCATCATTCATCCATGTTAATTAACAGCTCAATAACTGTAATCAAAGCTTAGCTTCGTCAAGTCGTTTGCCCCAGGCAAATATGTTAAGCTGCAGCCGCTGTTACCGCACTGTTGCTAACAGCAGCAAGCAGTGTGGGAAAGGAATGCGGCGCATTACGGTTGTTGCCTAAGCTAGCTGGTGTGAACTAGTCTCTCTCTCTCTCACTCTTACACTTAGTCATAGCGCAAATATGTATAGAGTACAGGAAACGCCAAGGGGCGGAGGGAAATGTTAGCTCAAGTGGCGTAGTAGTATAAAGGATGTGGCCCACTGTGGCTGCGTCAGCTGAGCCGGAAATTCCTGGCTTCCGTGCTTACGCACACACACGCACACATGCACACACACACGCTGTGTGTACCTGAGCAACAGGTGTGCCCCTGATAAAAACTAGTAACAAAAAAAATATTAAACACGACAAGCCCAGGCCCAAACAAAAAACTGGCCATGTAAAAAAGACCCTATCAGCTCCGCCGACAACGTCGACGTCGACTCACCTGATAATATGAATCCGACATGTTTTAATGTTGTTGTTGTTGTTGTTGCTGCTGCTGCTGTCTCCGTTGAATCACTCGCGCTGCCTTAGTTGCTTTAGCTGCTTCGCTGTTGACTTTATTGTTACTGTTTTTTGTGTTCTCTGCTTGTTCTTCTTGTTGTTGTTGTTGTTGTAGCCCGAGATACACACACACATATGCTCGCTTACGCACACGCACACGTATAGAGAGCACGTCGCCGCGTTACTTTTTTCGTTCGCTTTTTGTTTCGTTAGGTTTGCTTCAGTTTGTTTACTTTTGGCTCTAGCTATTTGTCAGTGTGTGTGTGTGTGTGTGTGTGTGTGTGCGGGGGTTTCTGCTATGCTGTTCACACTTTAACACCTGATGCCAAAAAATAACCGTGCTCTCCTTTTGCTATTTGCTGTCGATATATTGAACAAAGCTTTTGTTGTTGTAGTTGTTGTTGTTGTTGCGGCGACAAGGCGGCAGCAGGCAGCAGGTGGCAAAGCGAAAGAGCGAGCGAGCGTCCAAAAAGGGCAAAGAGTGGAGTGTGGAGTGTGGAGAGCTTTGCCATTGTTTATAAATATTGTTAAAGCTTGCAAATATTATTATGCATTTTCCTGGGAAATTCACACACACACACACAAACAAACAGACAGACAGACACATAAACAACCTGCCTCATAGACAATAACAATGACAGCGTGTGCTGAGCGGGCGATAAACAAAAACAATTGTTGAATGAGTAGTCAGCAGAGGCGGGGGGGAAGGGGTAGGGCGGCAGGGGGTCGGGAAAGTGCTGGTCTTCCATAGAAATTAGCTTCAATTGAGCATTTTGCGGATTTAATTGGAAATTGTGTTTTCTGCTGTTGCTTTTTTGATTGAAGCTGTTGTCTCTGCTGCAGCGCTGCCGCTGCCCTGCGTCACATAACAACCAACTGCAGCGGCGGCAATCGCTTTATAAATAAGCACCAGTCCAGCGGGCAGCGGGGGGTGTGGTGCGGCGCCGTAATCAGCGCGAAGAAGAAGAAGAGACGAGCAAAGCTGCAACAGAAAAGTGAAGACAAAAAAACGCAAGTAGCGGCAAAAAGCTACTCGCGCAGCTAAATGGAAATATGCTGCTTCGCCCTACTCATCGGCTCTCCCTCTTTCTCTCCCTCTGCAGCGCGCGCACTCACCAACACTCTTTCTCACTCAGTCACACACACACACAGCCGCACACACGCTCGGACATGGCAGATAGGCAGAGCGAACCAACAGGCACGCAGGTCCAATACCGGTTGCATTGTAATGGCGTCTAAATGAGCCACCTTGAAATAATAACACGGCCAAGATTGTTTAAACAAAATTCGCAACACAAATCACTCGAGCACACACGCATACACGCACGCACTCTAGGCTGCCAAAGATACACACAAATTTACATATATGTAGATATAAATGTGTGTGCGTATATGTTTAGTATCTTTCTCATCTTCTTTATCTTATACGAGCATTTCACTCGATTCGTACATTTTTAATTGTAATCTCTTGCTCGCTCTCGCACACTGGCACACACACGCACGCACACATGCATACAAATTGCGCTGCTCAGATCAAATTCTTTGCCGTCTGCGCTTGCTGCTACTGCTGCTGCTGCTGCTGCTGCTGCGTTGTCGACATTTCGCTTCGTTTTCCTTTCTTGTTGTGTATGTTCAAAATGCAAAAGCAACGGAGCCTATATTTATCACGTACACTTTTTGTATTCAAATCATAACGCTTGTGTTGAGAGTGTTGTTATTTTTTGTATATTGTTGCATGCAATTAAAAAGACACTTCTTGTTGTTTTTTAAAACGGAAAAATGTGAAATGATTAAAAACAGAAAACGGCGACGACACGACGTTCGAGCATATAACCAGTGTGACCGCACACAAACGACTCGAAAATGTTCAACAAGTTCTTTGGGAAGAATACCTCGCAAAAAATACCGCAACGGAAAATGCCAACAAAGCTTGTCGAGTATATTTGGTTTTTTGTTGCAATAATAAAGAAAATAAAAATTTAAAGTTGATAAATTAATAAACAATGGCTTAATAGCCTTATAAATCTAATTTACATAGCAAATACCACTTTACGCTGTGACTTGCCAGTCACAATATGCAGTTTGCAAATGATATCGATAAGCAGCGCTGCGTTTTTGCGTTTATTGTGAATAAAACACAGACGTTTGAATAATTTTTATTTCTTGTTTTGTTTTACAATTAAACCGCAGGTTTCTTGGGCAGAGATCCAAACGCTGATATGACAGTGCCCTTGGTGCCCGTTACGGTTGTGGTCAGTGCGGGTAAAGTTGATTTCGTGGCCGGTTGATCCCACTTCGATTTGCTGTAAGATACGAACTTGATTCAAGATTCTGCAATGATTTTGATTACTTTATGTCCCACCGCTTCTTTGCTTCCTCCTCCACCTTGCGTGCCAATGCCGTCGCCTGCTCCACCTTGTCCATATCCTTGCGATCCTTTTGCCGTTTCACCATCTCAGTTTTTTGCACCGCTGAAAGGGATTCGTAGTAGCTCTCTTCGCCCCACTGCAGCGGATCGTAGATTTCGGGCGGGTAGTTGGTGCCAAACTCGTTGATGTCACAGAAACTGATAAGTTTCTCGTAAATGCTGGGATTACGGAACTCTTTGCGATCCTGAATGACGCGATTCATGTCCATGTTCGTTTGCTGCATTTTTGTATACATTTTTGTGATCTTTGCCACAAGTTCTGGTGGCGGATTGCCCTTCGGCTCGGGTGGCAATTGGAATTTGTATTTGGCATATTTGGGATCCTTCTCGTAGCTCTCGGCCGATCTTTCATCGGCGTTATATGTATTGGAATCGTCATCGTCCACTTCCATGGGCGCCTCTGCGGCTGCCTCAGACTTGGCTGCGCCTTTTTCCTTACCATTCTCAATCTGCTGACTGTCGTCCTCCGAATTGCTGCTGTTACTCGAGGATTCCTCCTCGCTGGACTCGTGGGCGCGACGATCCTCCTCTTCGTCCGAAATCAAGGTGTCGTCCTGGTAACTCACCAGGCGTCGCACCTTTTTGGCGCGTTTCTTTTTCTTGGATTTCTTTGCCGGCTCAGGTTCCTGTTTGGCTGGTGGTGGCGATGGTTGCTTCGGTATAATTACCTGGAAAAAGAATACAGGACATTTAAAAAGAAATCAAGGTGAAAACGTTTGCAAGTCTTACCTGTGACGCTGTGGAGTCCTGTGAGTCCGGACTGGCGTCGCCTTCGCCCTCCGAGTCTGTGTATTGTGCCGTCAAGCTGGCCAATGCAGAGTGGCTCATTGTGAATAGACAATTTCTAGTTATTTTTAATTAAAAAACAAAAATCTTGCTACAATTTGCAACTTTTGTTTTGCACTTTTCTACTTCTTTGACTTTGACATTCACAGCAGAACGTCAACACATTCACTTGGTAGTTTGGTATTTTCTAATAAGTTGGCAGCGCCAGACGCAAACAGCTGTTTGCTACGTTTACACGAATTAAGATTGTTCATATTAAGTTTCCAATCGGAATTTAAGAATTAAACCTCGGTAGGCAGAAGGAATAAATATATTCTTTAATTTCAGTGGTGATTTCCTAACTTTTCCACAATTTGCATGCCCAATCAATTACTAAAGTTCACTGTGTAAACATTTTCAGTTGCATCTTGTTGATGTTGACGTCGTCAATTGGAAAAGATGAGCGTGGCCCAAGAGGAACAGGATCGCATACAGAAGCGAGTGAATAAAATATTGGAGACGCGTCTGGAGACGGACACGGATACGCTTGATGCTCTGAATGGCCTCTCCAGCTTCTTTACGGAGAATACGCTGCAGAATCGTCGCAATCTACGCAGCCAAATCGAGCAACGCTCCGTGGCAATCAATGAGAACTTTCTGAAGGCCTTTCACCAGGTGAAAATAGCGCTGGATGAGGTGTGCGAAGATCTGGACACCATGGCTAGTTCGGTGGACACAATGCGCAGTGATCTGGAGTCATCCAAGGCGCTGACTAAAGATCTTATCCAGCAGACAAACAAAATGCAGCAACAGCGGGAGCAGCTCGAGGTGCATCAACAGATTGCACAGGCCTTCCTGGCACGTTTCCAGCTCAATGTGCCCGAGCATCAGTTGCTCTATGGCACCGCCAAGGATGCACCCATTGTGCCGGAGTTCTTCAAGGTGCTGGACCGAGTGCAGTCCATACATTCCGATTGCCGCCTGTTGATGCAGTGTGGCTATCAGACCGCTGCACTGGACATAATGGAGGAGATGACGTTGCACCAGGAGGGTGCACTGGAACGGCTCTATCGCTGGACACAGAATCATTGTCGCAATTTGGAGAACAACGAGATCGGTCCACTTATTGTGGAGGCCATGAGTCGCCTGCAGGACAGGCCGGTGCTGTTTAAGTACGTCATCGATGAGTATGCTATAGCAAGGCGTGCGGTTCTGGTGCGTCAGTTCATTGACGCGCTCACCGAGGGTGGACCCGGCGGCAATCCGAAACCCATTGAGCTGCACGCACACGATCCCAAGCGCTACATAGGCGACATGTTCGCCTGGCTGCACCAGAGCATACCCAATGAGAAGGAGAACCTAATGCTGCTCTTCAAGAAGTGCGACAAACATGGTGAGTGAAGAGAACACTTTCCTTCTCTATGTTCTTCTAATCCCTGCTCCATCCCCTCTAGACATCTCGGAGCAAATGCAGAAGGCGTTGAGCTACATTGCCGACGGCGTCTGTCATCCGCTGAAGGTGCGCGTGGAGACCATTCTCAGCTCGGAGCAGGACACCATCATTCTGTTCACCATCTCCAATTTGCTGCGCTTCTATCAGCAGATTATGCGGCAAGTGGTGCAGGGCGGCAGCCTGGAGCAGTGCTTGATCGATCTGCAGCAGAGCAGCGAACAGATCTATCTGAATGCATTGGCTGCCCAAGTGCGCAGCGTGTTGCAGCGTCCGGCGGGCACCAGCCTGGCACTGGAGCCACCACAACGGGATCTGGTGCCGCCGCCAAGCGTAGCGCGACTGCTGAACATTCTCAAGGAGATACTTTCGGTGGCCACCATGGTGGATGGACGCCAAGCAGACATCACCAAGATTGTAACGTGCGTCATTGATCCGCTGCTGCAGTCGGTGCAAGAAAGTGCCGCCCACTTGCCCACCGTGGACATGGCTGTGTACCTACTGAACTGCCTCTATCACATGCAGAGCACGTTGGCTGTCTTTGAGTACATGGACGAGCGTGTGGAGCGCCTGCAGGCACAGTCCGATGCACAGCTGGACACACTCACCTCGGAGCAGGCATCCTCGCTGGTGGCCAACCTGAATCTTGGTCCCATCTACACCATTTTGCAGAGTAATCAGAGCAAGATCGAAACGAATCTGCTGAAGATCTTCATGTCCAAAATGGATGCATTCCTACAGCTGCCCGATGTGCTGCTGTTGCCGCAGGTGCAGCTCATCATGTCCAGCTCGCATCGCAGCACAGTGCAGCGTCGCGCCTTCAATGTAATTGTGGCCATCTACAAGCAGATCTACGAACGGGTGCACGATCCCGCCAATGGCTTCGAGCAGCCCGAGGCACTGCTGCACAAGACGCCGGATCAAGTGGCTCAGCTACTTGCCGTCACTTAGGCTGGATGATGCCTGCTCTGCCTGTGCTTTGTGTTACTACTTAGTCTTATTCTATGTACGAGTATATATAATATATATCCCTCTGTATTATGTGCTAACTATCGCCGCACTGTACCTAATTGTTGTTGCGCGACAATTCACTCGCCCTCCCAGATACCCTGCAAGTGGGGCATATTGATTGAACTGACTGACTTTGCTTGCCTCCTACTAATCTCTCGCTAGTCTTCCTGCTGCTGCAGCGCATGCCCGCTTCGTTGTGGCCCATCCCACGCGCTCTTCCTCTTGCTGATTCGCGCCTATTAAAAATGCACAATAGCGCGCCAAGCCGCGGACTGGTCGCGTCTCCGCCTCGCGTCGCCAATTGTGCAAATCTCGTCGCGTCGCGCTGCTCGCTTATCACGCCGCAAGAGAAACTAAGAAAGCAACGCGTAGCGGAAAACAAACACCAAAACAGAGAGGCAGCTAAAAATAGGCAAAGACAAGAAATATCAGAAGAGAAGGAGGCACAGCTGAAAAAATTCCTCGGCCTGTTTCAAGTGTTGCTGCTGTTGTTGTTGTTGGGGCTCGTTCGCCATATCTTGCCTCCATATCGATATCGTTTAAATCTCTTTAGCACGCACGTCATTAGCACGAGAATCGATCGATCGGTCGGTCGGCCGCTTGGGGTGATTACACACACGCCCCTGTTTGTGGCCCAATCGCCGCTGGTTTCGTTAGCGTTCGGTCGCGATCTCCGCTGGCTTTGCCTAGAGCTTCTCCCTGATCTCCGCCTGATACTTTCTCGTTCTCCTACGCGCTACGCTCGGATCTGCTGGCTCTACTCCATCTCGTACGGGTTCTGCGTCCACTGCTGCTGCTCCTCCTCCTCCGTCTTATCGCGTTGTTGTGCGGAAGCTGAGCTCGCTGCGTAAGTGTTACAAATATTTAGCCAGATAAAGCAAATCCGTGCTTAAAATTCTCTTCTCAATATATTATTAAAAAAACTATACGATAAACTTATACGAATGTGTGTGTGACTGATCCATCTCCTGCCTGTCCCACTGTCTCCCCGTCTATGTAATCGTCACTGTGGCACGCTGGAACAGCTCCAGCGTGAGGGCGGCAAAGAAGGCGGGAAATGAGTTATTGGCTGCCAATTGTTGATCGATCGCCGGCTTGAGGGTCTGCGAGTAGGGTGACTCAAGCAGGGCCAGGCAATTGGATTCGTTAACGCTAATGGACAGATAATCATCGGGGCTCTCTGCATACATGCTGGAAATGCTGTCGGAAGGTGCGAAAATGCGCAGTTAGTAAATGAAATGAATAAAGTAGGAGAAAGTGCCCAAACCCACCGATAGTGACTGTTGGCTCCCACGCGATCGATGCGATAGCCAAGCAGCATGTAGCACACATCGCGAAACTCCTTGCTGGCCGCCTTGAAGCATTCCTTCATCTTCTTCATTTTGCCATTTGCCGACTCGAGTTCGGTGCGCAGCTGATTCAGCTCCTTGAAGTTCATGGTCATGCCGCCGCCGGCTCCACCCGCAGTGTTGGTCGTCTCATTGAGACGCGCCAGTGTCTGCTCGCTATCCTCCTCCAGCTTCTTGTTGCGTCGCTTTAGCCGCTCAATCTCTGCCTGTAGCTTCTCCACCACGTTCTTTGTGGACTCGTAGGCCTCGGCGGCGGGATTGTTGCTCAGATGCAGCACCTTGTATTCGCGCATGTTGAAATCGCCGCGCAGACAACGATGCTCCAGCTCCAATTCCAGTTCATCCTTGCGACGACGCAGCCGCTCGTTCTCCATGCGCAGCGTATCGAGCTCCTTCTTTACGCTATCATAGCCATTCTCGCCGGGTGGCGGATCACTTAGGGATTCCTGTTGGCGCATGTTCTGCATTTCGCGCTCCAGCGTCGAACACATCTCCTTGTAGCCCGTGACGGTGCGCTCGAGCACCTCGACGCGGTAGCGCATCTGCACGTCCGTGTTCATTTCGGCTGTGCTTGCATTGGTCATAGTGAGATCCTTGTCAAAGTTGTCCAGCAGTTGCTTGTAGAAGTCACGCTCCTTGCAAACGATGAGCAGCTTGCGTTGCAGTCGCTCCCTGAAGCTCTTGTGCCGCTTTAGAATGGCATTCATATCTTCGATGTTCTTCAGATACACCGCGCATTTCTGCTCCATTTCACGCAGCGAGGATTGCAGAAGTTTGCTGTCCGAGTCGGCGGTGCCTTTCTCTGCCACGCGTACAATGTCATCCTGCAGCAGCTGCTCGATGCGTGTGCGCAGCGCCATGGGGCTGACTAGCGTGTTGGCCAGGCAATGATCTTGCGCCACTTTGACCCACTCCTTCAGCTCCTGCTCCACATGGTTGAGCTTCACCTGCAGTGCGGCCGCCTCGGCGCGTGCGCCCTCCTCTCTGTCCAAGCGTGTCTTGTAGTCATGCACCTGCTCCTCCAGCAACAGCTTGTCTCCAATGAGTGAGTTCAGCTGCTTGTTGTTTGCCCTCAAGCGATCCACCTCGGCTTGCAGCTCTGGCACACTTAGCAGGCGAGCCTGTGAGGTCTTGGTCACCTCTTTCCAGTCATTGTAGGACTGTATGTCGAACTCTAGTTCTTTAATGCGCGCATTGGCTGTCTCCAGGCTCTGTTGCTGCAGTTCGTAGTTGATCTTCAGTTGGTCATAGCTGGCAGCGGTCTCTTTGTATTCATCGTGCCGCAGTCGTATGCGTTCCAGCTCGGTTTGTGTAGCCTCCAGCTCCAGTTCGGCACGTTCGCTTATTCTCTTGTATTCGCTCAACTCATTGTTGATGCAATATTGCACTTCGCGGGCATCCTCCTCCAGCTGCTTCTTCTCCTTCTCGGCCAGACTCAGCGCCGCTTCGTATTTCAGTTTCTGTTGCTCAAACTCTGCCTGCAAACGATTCGCATCTTGCCGCGCGATGTGTTCCCGCTTTCGCACCACCGCCAAATGCTTCTCCATCTCTGCCAGCTTTTCGCTTGTGAAGTCACATTGCTGCTTCAGTGCAGACACTTTGCTCTCGGCAAGCGCTACAGCGCCACGCTGTTCCTTGGTCTGTTGCATGAGTTGATCCTGCAGCTGAGCCACAATTGCCTTGGTCTCAATCAGTTCGGCGCGCAACTTACGCGTCTGCCACGGCCCCAGGGGATCGTTGAATGAGTTGTTTAGCGACGTGTTACTTGCATTGAGACTGCCATTGAGTGACTCGTTGTCGTCCAGGCGTCGCTTTTTGGGCACTACTTGATTTAGAAAAGCCATGTTCAAGTTTTACAAATACTTTTCATTGTTGCCTTTTCTTCTTCTTACCTATCACGGACTCGTCTTCGGTAAACGACATGGAAAGCCGGTCGAAGCTGAGTTTCTTGGGCGCCGAATGCGTGATGCTGTCATTGAAACGTGACATTAAGTTGTCCAGGCTATTTCGTACTTCATCCATTTTATAAAAATGCCTTTTTTTCTTTTATTTTTAATTTGTGTTTGGCGTTGATAAAAACTGAAGACCGACAAAATTGCTAGTGGTGGCACAACTGTGTGATTTCTACTCATGCTGTGGCGGTGTGTCGATAAAGTTATCGTTTAGTGAACTGCTATCGCAAGTGAAACGAGTTGGCAGCCCAGCTTGACAAAAAGGCGCGTTTATACAAAAGTTTTACTGCTTGATTAATTTTTAAACGCAAAATATTAAATAGATAAATTGCAGCAATTATTTACGGTTTAAGTACTTTGTGAAGCTGCAAACAACGTGAACAACACTTTATGGGTAAGCAGCATCATTAATTTAAAGCAAATCCTTAGCGCAACATAACATTTCAATCATTTTAAAATAAGGCGTGCAAAAATAAAGTGATAAAATTTGCGCTTATGATTTATTTGCTTTGGGCCTGCGTGTGCGTGTGTGTATGTGTGTGTGTGTGTGTCTTGTGTATGTTCGGGGGAGGGTGTGTACTTGTGTGTGCGTGCCGTGCCGCTGCCTATGCCTCTGTTTAGGCCCATGAAAAATGAACGCATTAAATTTTATGATATTGTTTGGGCCTGTCATCAACTTTGGTCCAAAGCACACACAAGCTGCCCGCATGGCACACACACACACACACATACTGCCCCATTCCCCTTCAACTCCCACTTTTTCGCTCTCACTGGCATGCTGCCTCTTACGCACGGACGACAAACAAGTGCCAAAGTTCAAAGTCAAACAATAACACTTTCCATAAACAAAGCATGTAAAAAAAGCTACAATTGAGAAAGATCGACTATAATATACCTGATGCTTAAATATTCACTTGATCGTCTGCTTTAATGGACTCTTTGATCTGCATCCCATTAAATTTAAAAAACAACTGAGGCGCAGCGTCAGTTGGCAGCTCTATTTATAGTCGGTGCTCTTCTTCCTTCAATCGTGAGAGCAACAGCCTAAGCTGCGCTCCTCTCAATTGTGAGAGCAACAGCCTAAGCTGCGCTCCACTCAATCGTGAGAGCAAATGCCTAAGCTGCGCTTCACTCAATTGCGAGAGCGGCAGCCTAAGCTGCGCTTCACTCAATTGCGAGAGCGGCAGCCTAAGCTGCGCCTCACTCAATTGAGAGAAGATTGACACCAAGCTAATATACCCTTTCATGCCATGCGTATCGGGTACAACAGACCCAACTCGCACACATATAGCTAACTAATACGCACGTATGTATGTATGTATGTATGTATGTGTGTAATCGTGTGTGCGGCGTATGAATTGGCTGAAATCGGCAAGCGGCTTTTCTTTAGCAGTTTACCTGGCATCCCGCCGCCAAAGCCTGGCCAAAAAAAGCCGAAATTGACCTGTGCCAAGACGCAACGCAGTGTGGGCGCAGCTGGTAATGTAAACAAAGGAAAACTCCAAGGCACACATCGAAGAAATCTTCGTGTCTCTGCGTTTTGTTCTGGCAATTTTGTGCGCAGTTTATGTGCCGTAGTGTGTGTGTGTGTGCGAGTGTGTGTGTGTGCGGTGCGTGGGCTTAACTTTTTGCCCGTTGAGCACTTTATCAAAGCTTAGCACCTGACAATTTGCCATGAAACATGCGGCCATTTTTTTTCTTACTTTGCGCGCGCTCTTCCCCCCCGCTTACCGCTCTCTTAACATACGCTCTTATGTGCGTGCGTGTGTGTGTGCAGCAAATTGTAATGAAAATGCCATCAAGTGCTTTTCATTCTACGCATTTGCTTTTGTTTTGCTGCTCCTTGCTCGCACACACAGGTGGCAAATGCTCTCAGCTGTTGTTTGTGTTGCCCCGCTCCCGCTCTTCCGTTCTCACTCGCCCGCTCTTTGTGTGTGAGTGAGTGAGTGAGTGAAGAGTACTTTGGTGTCACCGCTGCAGCTTAGCGGGCAGTCAGTCGCTCTGGCTTTGAGATGGGCAACTAATTAAATTAAAGCCGATTAGCTGTCAGTTCATGTGGCCAACTTGGGCATCCTTATCGCAGGGATAAGCGCGCGCATTTCTGCTGACTCTTGCGCGCTTCGCAAGCGGCGACTTACCTGAACATATTTGCCTTAATTAACATATTTAGCTGCGCTTGGTCTACGGCTTTAAGTATCGCTCAACAATTTAGCTTTTTATATGAGCGTATTTCCCCGGAATTGGGGGTAAATTGCACATACTGCACGCACACACACACACACGCGCGCAGACAGTGTGTCACGCATTAATGCATGCAACAGGCGGAATTTACGTTTGGGATTTTTTTTAGGGGGGTTGTTGTTTATATTGCGCGCGCGTTGTTCTCTGAATTTCCGCTGACTCACAAATCCGCATAAATTTCGCCAAGCGACTTGCTGGAATTTTCCTGGCCACAGGCCACAAGCCGCGGCGCGCTATGGCGCTACCTGTCATTCAGTTCGCAGTGCAGTTCGCTGATAGTCGCAGTCGCAGTTGCTCTCTTTTATCTAAGTCACAGCATAGCAAGCTCTCTTTGCATCTCTGAGCGGTAAGTGTGCGTTCATCTCTAACACGCTGTGCGATAATTGATTTCGATAGCAGCTCGTGCAGCCGTTGCGCTGTCCACTTAAATTCGCATCTTGCGATTTAATGGTTGAAAAGGCCATTCACACATACGCGCAGACACACAAGCTATGCACACAGCCACACACACATACACGAACACACACGCTGTCGAGGGTAAAGCATTTCAAATGCACCTGTTAACCGTTTGGAAAATTTATGACTTCCTTGCTGCTGCTGCTGCTGCTGCAGTCACGAAACTGTGTTGCTCTTCCCCCTCTCTCTCTCTCTCTCTCTCCTCTCCCCCCTCATCTCGTACATATCATTGTCTGTTCACTTGCATTTTGCTTTTGTTTTTGCTTACACTGGATAACGATAGCAGTTCCTGCTGCCCACGTCCCCAAGTGCTAAGCTGCCAAGTGCAAGGACATGCACATGCATGCCCAGCACGTGTGTGTTCTCCGTTCTATGTGTGTGAATGTGTGTGTTCGTGTCCTGAGCAGGCAATAAATAAAATCAACAATGGCTAATTGCAAGCACAGCCTTTTGTACGAACAACAAACAAGCACACACACACACACACACACACACGCATCCTGACAAGCACTCACACACACATACCGTACAACACATGTACGGGCAAACAAAGCACATTATGCAAGCGCCTAAGCGCCTAGTTAACCTATTGCATAGCTTAGGACACCTCAAAAATGCATGTCATGTTTGATTGGCAAGTCGACTTGCAAATACCCTGCATGACTGACGTGCTCAACTTCCCCCTGCAATCCGACATTCCCCCACAGGCAGTTGACTTAAGGCTTTCACTTTCACACTAGCAGCGCCTGCAGGCAGCTTAGCTAAAGAGTGTGTTTGTGCTAGCGTGGTGAATTGCCTGTGAGCGCGCGAGAGCGACTGAGCGCACGTTTCGCTCTCTTTGGCCAGTTAACACAGCCGGCCCCGGCAGCAGCAGCTGCTGCTGCATGCCAACAGGCGCCCACAGGCAATTCACCACTTTAAGAGAGCAAGGCGCGTAGACAGCGATATGTTGTAAGTGAGAGAGCGCACAATCGATAAATTTGCGCGCTTACTTGCTAAGAGCATAAAAGAGCTGAATTTAGTAATTTAAACCAAAAGTTTTTAAATAAATTTACTTTTAAGCTGCAGCACAATATTTTTATAATATTTAGGCAGCTAAAGCGTGTAAAATCCGTGCACAAATTCGAATGACTTTTCAAACACGATACCTATCGTTTGCACACTTCGATTACTAACGCCTGCCTGCCTATCGATTGTGTGTTAGAATTTACTACGAGTTCACTGTGCGCTCTTCCATGAATTTGTAATTGAAATGGCCGCGTCGCGACGAAGTGCTTGCAGTGCGTAGGCGGTTGTCGTAGACTGACGTCGTGGCCCAAGCACGTGCTACGAGTGCGGCGCGTGCAACGCTACTACCACCAGCAACAACAACAACAACAACAACAACAACAGGCAGTAACAACAAAACACAGGCAAACGACCACAGCAGCAGCATCCAAAGCAGCAGCACCAACAACAACAGCGAAAGACACAAAGAAGACGAGGCACTTAAGTGAAGAGTATGCGGAATATGTATAAACTTGCTTAGCTATTCAAATTAAAGCAAGCGAAAGAGAGACGAGAGAAGGGAAAAGGTGAAAATTCCCAGCATTTTAATCAAATGAAATTCAATGACAATAATTACTTAGATTGAGTGAGTTTTCCCTTAGCAAGCGCGCGCGCGTGTGTGAGTGAGACAGAGAGATAGAAAGTGACAATAATTAAATATTTAACTTGCACCTTGTTATTTGCACCTGGACTTAGTTAGAGCAAAAGACGCTGACAATAATGAAACAAACAATTTGAGAAGCCAATCAAATTTAATTTACTTACGTATTTAGAGGGTGGCAAAAAAGTAATTATATATACACACACACACACACACAGACACACACCGACACACACACACACACAATACATGAAGACATTCGCGCTGAAGAATTGAATTGAAGGCGAGCAAAGCCAACAACGTGTCGAACGTTTACGCAAATAATACTAAACAAAGAATAAAATCAGCGCAGCGCCAAAAAGTAGGCAACGACAGAGGCTGCGACGGCGACGTCGACAGAGGCAGCGACTGCGAAGCCCGCAAAACGCAAACAGGATACTTAAAATATCAAGGCAAATACGCACACGCACACGTAGACGGCATAAGCAAAACAAACGCACAGAAGTGTGAGTACAAGTACGAGTGTGTGTGTGTGTGTGTGTGCGTGAGGGGGTGTGTGTGTGTGCGCCAGGGGCCCGTCAACTAAAAATATATTGTGCGCTTCATATTTTTGGACCCGCTGCACGCTTGGCTGCGCGACACGGCACACGTATACATATACACATAAAAAAGCCACAAGAAGAAAAAGAAGTAGAAGCAGTAGCAGAAGGAGAAGAGGAGAAACAGAGAGAGAGAGAGAGAGAGAGCAAGGAGCAGGCTGAAAGCGTGCGCTGAGGTGTATTTGGCAGGCGATGCTGAAACAGACGTTGCCTGTGTGTGCGGATGCCAAAGATGCCCAGGCTGTACGGAGAAGATTGATGCTGCCAGTCAACGCACAAGCAACAACAACAACAACAACAATAATAACAAGAAAATCAACAGCGACAAGCGACAACAACAAACGACAACCGCCGAGCGCCATTCAAACAGCGATTGAGATATGTAAGTAACGAAGGGGGATAAAAGGGGCCAAAGCGGGAGCAGAGGGAGAGGGAGAGGGAGGGGGAACAGAGGCGAAGGAAAGGGCAGTGTGTAAGGGGTAAGGGGTAAGGGACAAGAGTAAGCAGCGTAGACATATAGAACGACATGTTCGTCTTGTACTGTGCAAATCAACTGCCATATCCCTTAAGCAAGGGGTGTAGCGGGAGAGAGAGAAAGCGGGAGGGGGAGGGGGGAGACGGGGGTTAAAGCCTGCATCGTCATGGAACATGGAATTTGGAGCACGGCTGGCAATATGCAAATGTAGCGAGAGCAAAGCTTTATGCATATTTTTACAGCATTTAAGTGTGAAATGATGTGTTAGCGCATTATTTGACTTAGCCAGAGAAAAAAGTATGCTAAGCCTCACTCACACACAGAAACAGAGACACACTCACTCACACAGACACACGGGGGGCAGGCGTAAGACAACACGAAAGCTGTAAACTCTGATAGAGTTGAAGTGGCAAACAAACAGGGCAGATACACACAGAATTACACACACACACACACACACACAAAGCAAGCAAAAGAAATACATGCACACACGTGCCTATGTGTGTGTGTGTGTGTGTGTGTGACTTACAAGAAAAAACACTTATACGCCACGTTGAACGTGAAACGGTCGCAAGTTTTATCAACTTGTGCGGGCTGCCTTGGCTCGCCTCGGACGCTGCAAACTCAATTTGGCATTTAGGCTGGCAGGCAGGCAAAAGCACAACAAATACACAACAAACACGGACACACAGTCGTACACACACACACACACACACCCAGTCGCACACACAGTGAGAGATACACAGGCAAGCCAAGCCGAAAATCGATTGTGATGCTGAGGCAAAAACAAAATAACTGCTCCATAAAGACCCTCAGCACGGCACAACAATACAGCGCTACTTTTCTGCGCCTGTGTGGGTGTGTGTGTGTGTGTGTGTGTTTTGAGGGCCAACTCAATGCTCAATCAGGCAACAGCTACACGGGCTTGTAAGCCGCTTTCTGCATTTACTGCACGGGTTTCCCCTCGACAATTCACTTCATACTCGGGCGCATAACCTCGTTCAATCACCGACTACCTCACTCTATCAGTCTCCCTCACTCCCTCACTCCCTGTCTGCCCCTCTCTCGCTCTGCACTTGCCACTGTCTGGACTCGGGCAAAATTTGCATAGCATTTACCCAATTACGGCGCATTTCAAATTGTTTGCGTGGTCGCATTTAATGCAAAATTAATTAACCAATGTCTACGGCTGCCCAGACAGACGCTGCAGGCAGCAGACACATTTGCAAGAACATTCACATTTCCAGTTAAATTAAATCTATAAATAAATGGTCAATAACTGCTGCAGCAGCTGCGAGAGGAAAGGCTTTAATGCGCTTTGAATTGATTGGTTTATCGATACAGAACTCGATCATTATGCTCTAACAATGTTATTTAACAGTCAGACTATTGGTATAACTGTTAAATGAATTACTCTACAAAGAATCAAGCCCAACAGTTTATGCCATTGTGTGCAGGGTATATTTACACAGAGAAACCCCACAACTCGCTAAGGTTTGCTAATGTTTGCCTATGGTGAAATGCCTAATGCCCTGTAATATAGTTCTGTTAATAAACATGGAAGCTGTTCGTTTAAGTCTGTTACAAGATTGTTAATTGAGTTTCTCTGCAATAAATCAAGTCCAGAAATTTCCTTTTTACTTAACAGGGTATTTACAAGCACTTCAAACTCGATATGCATAAGAAACGCAGCTTAAAGTTTGCTGTCTATCGATTTCACCCTATAAAATGCCCTGTAACATAATTCTGTTAGCTGGTTACAGTCAACTGTTAGTACAAGCCTCTCTCAGCCTGCAAATGTGATTGGCCATGTTAATTAACAGTCAAATGTTAATTCAACTGCAAATGTGATTACCTATGTTAATAAACACAACTTTAAGCCTAGGCTCAAATCTGTTAATTAACAGCCAAATGTTAACAACCTTCAGGATTGCCATGTTAATTAACAGCCAAATGTTAATTCAAGCCTCTTTCTACCTGCAAATGTAATTATCTATGTTAATTAACAGCCAACTTTTAGTGTAAGCCTCTCTCAGGCTGCAAATGTGATTGCCTATGTTAATTAACAGCCAAATGTTAATTCAAGCCTCTTTCTGCCTGCAAATGTAATTATCGCCGCTCTCAGGCTGTCAATGTTAATAACTCTGTTATTAACACTCAAATGTTATTAGAAGCCTGCCCGAGCCTGTTAATCGAGTTACTTTTAAAGTCATTCTACCCGCTCGCACACTCAACCCCTTTACAGGGTAAAGGCAGCGCAAAACTCAGCTCGTTTGCCATCTGCAATTGGTATCGCGAACTTTTCTCTCGATTTCAAACTCAAGCAATTATTTTCGCAGCATTAAAAGGGGCGCAACTTGCCGCCGTCTGTGATGCTTTTTGAACGAGCTATTGTGTTGACTTTAAGCAGCTTAAAAGCTCATTGCAAGGCAAGTGTGTGTGTGTGTGTGGGTGTGTGTGAGTGCAGGCTTGTGCGTGGGATTTGAGGTAAGCAAGTGAATTGAGCTACACTTCAATGCGATGCGTTGCGTTGCGAAGAGATGCGAATGAGATAATTAGACGTAGTTAATTAGCAGCAACAAAGAGGGGGAGGATGAGGGGGAGTAGAGCAGGTAAAGCAGAGTCGAGCCTGATAGTGCGTAGCCTGGCAACTGCATGCGCTTAGAAACTCGGCTTATTGTTTAGGGCATTTAATTAAGTTGCAAATTCGTTTGATATGATTTTAATGAAACGATAAGTCAAGGAGATCCCGCCATACACACGCACACACTCACACAGAGTAACTAGACAATATAATGCCAGTAAATTGCGCACTCGACCGCAGCAGCAGCAGTTGCAAGAGCAGAAATTTTTCGCCTGCTGCAACTTGCGGTATCTGCACAGCATAGATATCTCTCTCCCTCTCTCTTTCTGTGTGTGCATGTCCTTGATTCAGTGCAACCCAGCTATCTGTGGGCCACAGACTATGCCGGGAGGCAAGCTCATAAGTCGCCCTCAATGCCAAATCGTGCTGCGACGCAGCGAATTGAAATCTAATTAAAATCTGAGGTACGCATAATAAATGCAATTGAAGTGCGCGCCAGAATTTATGACCCACCCAACCAGGACCCCCAGACATAGAGAATTGTACTTTGCCCAGTCATACGCCCCGTGGTACAGCGCAAAGTGGCAAAAGCGTTCGAGTACAAAAATCAATTTCCGTTCAAACAGTTGACCGGGGCCAGTCTGAGCAAACACGAGAGCTAAAACAGAGAGAGACAGAGAAAGAGAGAGAGAGAGAGCGAAATTGAAATGTGGCAAATGACACACACAAGCGCCTAATGCTTAGCTCCATGTCTGGAGCTCGCTCCGAGCTGATAAATGTAACTGGATAACAGGCCCATGGCATACACAATAGACGCAGTGACTCCTCAGCTGACTGACTGAGGAACAACGAAACAAAAGTAGAGGCAGGAAGGCATGCACGCACTGCTGGCTCTGCTTCAGTGCACACGCGCTGCGCTCAGCTGGCCGCATGTGGCATCCTGCTTGACGAGCACGCGACTAGCCCGAAGCGACATCTATCAGCACATTTCGACATCCTGCCTTGTCCTGCTTGCTATCTAGCTGCACACACTCACACACACACCCCTGCTCTCTTTCTCTCTCCTCCTTTCCCTGCTTGATTCATTGCTCGCCCAGGCATCATAAACCTACGCCACGTGCGCTGCAAGCGTCGCAGTCGACGTCAGAAACAAAGCACTAGTTTTACTCTGTCCTCGCATCCATCAGTTCATCACTCCCTCCCTTAGTCAGTCAGTCAGTCAGTTAGTCAACTTTGGCGCCTTGACTAATGAAAGTGAAGCTGCCAGCGCGCGCTGTCGTTGTCATCATCAACGGCGGCGGCAACTGCTGATCAAAATGTAAACTGAGAACAAGTAAGAAAAGCTACAGTCAAGCGCACCCGACAGTAAGATACCCTTCGCCCAGTTTCGAAAGAAGTTATCTCACGTTTATATCCTCTGCTCAAGTTCATATGCCACCTATATATCTTTGATCAGCGCCATCCATACATATGAGAACGTCATAGCAGTCAGCTTTACACACGCTACGGCTGAAACGAAGCATCGGGGAATAGATTTATATTGCAATTGTCTATGTTCATACCAAAGCAGAATACTGTAACCTCAATACTTCTCCTGATAATCGTAAATTATCGATTTGCGTGGGCGGTGGGCGTGGCATCAAAAATTGAAAATAGACTCGATCTACCTATGGAATACAGGAACCTTCATGATGTCTTTCAAATGGACGGACGGACAGACAGACGGACATGGCTCAATCGACTCGGCTAGTGATTCTGAGTCAGAATGTACATACTTTGTGGGGTCTGCCACGCCTCCTTCTGCCTGTTACATACTCGTACATTTGCACAAACTTAGTATACCCCTTTTTGAGCATTTTCAATGCTCGAATGTTATAAAAAAGGACAACAAATGTGGCCAGGCATGTTTTGCTCATGATGATGATGATGATGATGATGAGCATAGTTTGTTAGCCCATAATGAGCTTGACTGTTGACAGTAACTACGCACAAGTTGCGCCTAGTAAATTACAGGGCGGACTTATTAAAAATTTAAACAGAGCGTAAAGCAAACTTGTAGGCGCAACTTAGACTTGGAATATCCTGAACAATCGAGAATATTCCTAGCGGAAAATTCCAATTCTCGTTCGGGCCAAGGTCAATTTCTGCTAATTGAGCTTTAATCTCTGGGCATAAAGCAAGTCAATTAAAATTTGTTTTAGCCTATTTACAATCAATTAGTTTGTCGAATTTGCTCTGGGAAATTCGAAATTTCCAGGAAAAGCTTTATTGGCATTTAATTACGTGTGTATATATGAGATTTCACTTGAATGTGAACTAAGTGCAGTTTGATCTTAACTGCGTAGTGCCGGAAATAGAACTCAACCCGTTTTCTAGAAGACATACATGTGCTCCGGACTTAGAGCGGAATATCCGGAAAATTCCGTTTCATTGGAATTCAAATTAATCGCATTTCCGTGAATTCCGCCCTAGCTGAGGCTGCTGAATAAAGCTCGTTAATCTCGAGTGCACTCACTTGACGCCTGTTGGGATTGATTCCCGGAATTGTGGTCCACACATACACACGCTCTCTCTCTCTCTGTGTGTGTGTCTGTGTGTGTGTGTGTTAGGGGTAGCAGCCTCTCTTTGCAGGTTACACGTGCTTATCAAGTTGAGTTGAAGCAAAGCAATTGATGGCCTAATCCGCAATTGTCTGCCACAAACTTGCTCTAAACACACACACGCATACACACTCAGACACAAGTACATCAACACACACACACACACACGCGCGCGCGCGACATCCCTCACACATGTAAAACGAACATGACAATGTGAAATCTTTGTGGATTTTCACAACGACAACTATTTGCTCGAATGGGTAGAGTAATAGAAAGGGAGAGGGAGACAGTGAGGGAAAGTGAGGGAGAGGGGAATGTGTGCACAGCCATTTGGTAACGCCCAATTGCCGCCCATTTGTGAGCACAATTTTCTGCATTTCACTCATGTGCAAATCAAACATGACAGCTGAGTGGCAGGCAAACATTCATAGACCTCGCAGAGACTAAACGGGTCCAGAGCAGAGACCAGGCCAAACCATTTAACGGCATTCAATTTCATTTTTACTCACACACACACACACTCACACACATCTCTCGAGCCGATCGCAAGCAAACGGAAATGAGATGAAATGAAAGTGGGGCTCAAATCGCAGCGCCGCCGTATAATGCCGATGCTGATGATGACTGTCACTCGTTGACACGCCTATTGAATGTAAACTGAAAATGAAAACAAGTTGAATTGCTTTAGCTGTGGCTGCGACAGCGTAGACGCACAGTAAATACCTCTTGAAATCGATGCGCTTTAAAGTGGGCAAATGCCTTTGCACTTAAGCCAAGCTGTCTATCGATAGTTGATCGAACTTTAACAGCGCCAAGTGAGTAAGCCTTGCGGGGAGCGAGTGCACTGTTAAGCGCCCTCTTCTGTCAACTGAAAGCAACGATATCGCAGCGATCCTTAACAGCGCTATGTAAAGTTAACATTTCGTGTTGACTGGCAGCTGTTAGGAGCCATTTTGAGTAATGGCAATTTAAAAAATACTAACAATCGATTACTTTTCAATACTAAGCTTGCCTCTGCAAAGTTTCATCTTTAGTAAATGGCAAATCTGCGCAAAAAATGCAATAAGTTGAAATTTAAACACAAAAATGAATTAATACACCCCTTGTAAGCAGCGCATGCTGCGTAGTATAATCAAATCAGGCAGCGGATGTAGGCTACATTGAATTTGGTATACAATGCTCGTAAGAGTGGCCAGCTACAAGATGGGGTCATCCGTGCTCTCACACCTTCCGCAGTAGCAGCAGCAGCCAAACCTAATACAATCAAAGACATAGAAAGTAAAGGAAATAGAGAAAGGGAAAGCGTGGAATGAGTGAGTTTTGCAATTTTTAACAATTTGCCTTTGGCCGTTTGACTTGAAAGACGCACAGTCATGCGAGCATCTAGTTGGTTTCTCATTGGCGCCATTTGTAGCACGCGCACAGGCAGAAAGGGAAACACAAGCACACACACACACACACGCACGCACACATGCAGGTTGACACAATCGCACAATCACATTATGCCGCACAGCAGCGCATTTCTGATTGCACAATTACTTACAATGGTTCATTTTGCGTGTGCACGTGTGTGTGTGTGCCCCCGACTGTCTGTCTGTCTGCCTGTGTGTGAGTCTAATATCTCGCTTGCTAATTGTATGGGCGTGCCAGTGTGAGTGTGTGCGTGTGTGTGTGTGTCTGTGCATTGTATATGCGAAGGAATTCTGCTTGTCATTCCGTTACGTAAAGCAACCGTAGACATTTATGTAATGCCATTTGTAGTCAGTGTGCGTCTGCCTGTGTGCGGGCACTTCTTGCCATAACTGTAGCCGGCTAGTCTGCGTAATATTCACCTTTTAAAGTGCAACCGGTTTCTGCTTGTTATTTCATTCATTCCTTGTCCGTACAAAAGGTTTCTGCGAACTGATGTAACTCGTAGCTCGTATCAGGTGCAAACTATGCAGAGATATAAGTCGGATTTATTGCAAGGGAATTAAGAATTGTGAGAAATTTGTGTAAAACACTTTGAGCTTTGGTTTTAATTGACTGTGGCAATGCTTGTCCAATTTATTTACTAGGGAAGCTACTTTTCTTACTTAATTGGTTTCCAGCTGCTTAGTTGGGGTTTTGTTCCATTTAACTAACCAAGAAATTTCATAGCTTGCTCTCAGAGTTTAGTATAATATGGATTGTAAAGTATTCCGGTCTTGCTCATAAATACCTATCCGCCTGCTGGCTGCAAGCTACCTGTGCGCTGCGGTCGACTGTTGCACAAACTAATTAAATGCGCACACATAATTTATGAGCGTCGCGAGTGAAAGGAAAATAACTTGCAGCCTGGTCATAAATTTAAATTATGCCCGCTGCCAGCAGAATAAACAAAGAGCAAACTGTAAAGCGGACGCAAAGAAAAAAAGAAGCAAAAAATAAACGAAGAGCGAAAATATTGTGAGCTAAAAATTGTACGCATAGCTGCACTCACACTTAGACACTACTCGGACTAGGACTGCCACTCACACACACACACACACACACACACACAGACAGACATAGGACTCGCTCACACGTTGTTGAAATTTTTCATGATGCTTTTTTTCTGCTCCTCTTTGCTTCTGGTCGGCTGACAGGGCACAGTAATGAAATTCCAAGGAGCTTGGACCACAAGCGGATGAGGAAATATGCGAGAGAGAGAGAGAGGGAGAGGGAGAGAGAGGGAGAGCTAACTTCCTCTCTTGAATTTGCAAACTGATGCCGTAAAAGGAGTAAGGAGTGAGCGGAATTGAGCGAAGGCTTCATATGGGCGGGCAGGATTATTAGGACACACGTCCGAGCTGAAGCCGCACCCATGTCACTCATGATTGCTGAAGCCTTGTCCTTGTCCTCCAGCTGGCCATCCATCCTGTGGCTGGCACCAAACAGGAAGGTCCAGCCAGCAGGATGCTGCCAAGACAAATTAAGCAATGGCCCCCAAGGCAATTTGACGGGCATTTCGGTAATTGGCCCAGGCTCTTGCATAACTTCACAGCGCCCAGACGAGCCTACCCCAAGTCTGTCCATGTGTTAGCTGGCATTCTAAGGATGCGGAAGGCATGAGCTGCAGAAGCTTATTGTTTGGCAAAGGATTGAGTTTAGAGAGGAATCAGCTTAGTATTAAGTAATTATGTAGCATACTTTTTGGGGCAGGCGCAAGAGTAGCCATAAAACGAGGGAAACAAGCTTGCTAACAATTTCGTAGCATACTTTTCAGCGCACACAAAGCTGGTCAAGCCATATATAACATATATGTGTGTTGCTTGCTCACAATTTACTTCCGTCTAATTCAATTTCGCTCGTCGAGTGCTCTGGCAAATAAATATTAAAAATGCATAGAAATTCCATATGAATGTGTGTGCACGTTCCACACACACACACGCGCGCACACATTGAAATTATATTTGCCTGGCATTTGTATGCCTAATGCCAATTCCAAACGCACATGAAGCATAAACTGTTTGCTTTTGTTAGGCGAGTTCTTTCGCATTTGCGACGCAGAAGCAAAGCGAGGCAGCAGGAGGAGCAGGAGGAGCCACTTAAGTGGCCGCCGTGGCTGGGGCAACTTGTGTAGTCGTGGCAACATTTAGGGCCAGCTGCCGCTCATCAGTCCAAGATAAACAGACATCAAGTACTTTCCATCGCTTTACTGGCGTACAACTAAGATAGCAAAACTCTACTCGGTCCTGAGGTCGGGGGTCGGATGGGTCAAGATTTTGTCTAGAATGTGCCAAGTGTCAATTGCTTCCAGAAATTCTCAAATGCCAAACAAATCGCAAATCACAAATCACAGAATACACACTGAAAATTTTCCATTTGCCGTTTGCGAGATTGAAAAGGTTTAAATTCCATACAAATGGAGGCTGCTTTCTTGCTTGATTGCTTTGCCAAACAATATTAAGTATACCTCTAGTTGTACAGCCTCGATTCTTTGTCTTCCCTGCGTTGCTGTTGTTGCTGCGAAAATATTTGCACAAAGTTAACGCAGTAAATTACATTCGTTATATGGAAATGGCAAACGGAATTTCAAGTTAATCAGCAAGTTATTTAAGGGAGACTGGGAGCAGCAACAACAACAACAATGGGGACAACATCGCAATGCGGGTCCGCTTAGTTGAGTCGACAAATATTTCCACTGGCATATTCAGTTCATGTTGCCAACAATGCAAATTGCAAAAGTATATTTTCAATCTCATTTTGTGGTTTGTTGTTGTTGTTGTTGATGTTATTATTGTGCACAAAAATGCAAGCTTAGTTTCTGATGTTCATTTCGAAGTTAAACCGCTCATGTTGAGTGCACGTTGATGGTGAATGTGCTTAGTCATTATCACAAATGAGTTCGCATTAAAAGGGGGAGTGCACTTTTTAATACCATGCGACCATTGAAAATGCTCAAAAAGGGGTATACTAAGTTTGTGCAAATGTACGAGTATGTAACAGGCAGAAGAAGGCGTGGCAGACCCCACAAAGTATGTATATTCTTGCTTGGGAACTAGCCGCGTCATGTCCGTCTGTCCATCTGTCCGTCTGTCTGTATGAACGTCGAGTTCGAAGCTATTACAAAAGCTAGAGACACCAAATTTCATATGATGGTTCCTGTATACCATACGCAGATTAAGTTTATTTCAAATTTGAGTTGCCACGCCCACCGCCCACGCAAATCGATAATTTACGAATATTAAGAAAAGTATTTAGGTTACAGCTTTCTGCTTTGGCACATGTAATGATGCTGATAATATACACCCAATTTCCAAATTACCCGATCGGAGAATGAACACAGAAGTAATTCAAGAAAACATTTTCCATAGTTCCCGCGTCATTGCAGTCTTTGTTTAGTCTTTAGTCTTTGTTTGTGTGTCTGCATGAGTGTGTAAGAGCGAGTAAGTACTAGTTAGTGCAATTACGAAGTTGGTTGAATGGTATCTTACTGCTGGGTGCGCTCGACTGTAACTTTCCTTACTTGTTAAACTCGTAAGCTTTTGTTAGACTCCCAGGGCTTTTAACAGTGTTAATAGCGCACCGATTTTAGAGTTGGAATATACATTAGAGTGTTACGTGTTTCAGTAATACAAACTCATAAGCTACATATAGGATTCTAGTAAGGCTATTTCGTTAATGTTGTCTCTGAAGTTTGCAATAATTTTCGTTGGTAGATAAAATTTAATCACTTGACCTATATTCCTTAACAATCCAATTGTTTACTCCAAGTCAAATGGAAAATTAAATAAAAAATGGCTGAAAAACAATTCATAATCAGATTAAGCTCGAATTTCCATGGAAAATCCCCCAAGCCAGCTCAGTTGTAACTTGCTCATTATATTGGCTTACAAATTACGCTTCAGCAACGTAACATTGAGTACTTTCGACAGTTTACGAAAAAGTGCACTTAATTTCCACAGAATTTCGAGGAAATCGCAAAGCGCGTTGCTTGCAATAAACAAATGCTGATTTATTGCAAAAATTTTCCCGGAAAAAACTGAACTCGCAATGCATGTAGAGTTACTGGGAAAAACTCAACTCATTGCAGGCGCCAGTCTGCCGCTGTGTTATTGTTGTTGTTGTCGTTGTTGTGTGCAATTGTCAAAGTTGATTGAATCCTATTAGTGTCAATTTTCGTCCTTGACACATAATCAGGCAGAGCAGTTTGCTCGGCTGCACGCTGCACGCTTTGTGGTCGAACAGCGAGGCTGTTGCACTGGATGCTTGGCTCGGCTGCTGTGTGTGTGTTTGCATTGTCCTGGTTGGTTCACTCTTCTCCTGCTGCTCCTCCGCCAACCACCTGTTACATCCGCCTCGCCTGCGCGCGCCAATTTCATATTGGAAATGGAAATTGTGAACTGGAAAATGTCGTCAATTTAGGTCGCATATGGCGGAACAGCTGCTGCCGCTGCCGCTGCCGCTGCCTCACCCGGCCTCGCACACCTGTGTGTGTGTCTGTGTGTGTGTGCGCGCTCGGCAGGTAAACAGCTTAAAAGTTAATTATCTGGTTTATTGACTTGACTTTTTATTGATGACAGCGACTCAATCTCAATCGGCAGCACAATTGGGCACAGCCAGCCCAGGTCTCATAAATCGCTCAATTATGGCCAAACAAGACAACAACAAGAAGAAGGGGGCGGGGCAGCAGAGAAGACAGCTTAAAGCCGATGTCAACGACAAAGAAGACATCTGATTCTTGTGTATTATACGCTGACAGCTTTAAGACCCAATGGCTGACACAGTTTGTGTTTGCAGTGTGGGGGCGTAACGTTGGGGCGGGTAGTGTCAACAAATGAATATTGGGCAATATGAAAGTGGCCGACAATAAAGCACAAAGAGAGAGACTCATATTGTGTGCGGGTGTGTGCGTGTGTGTGCCATACAAATATGACGATATTGCGATAATGAACTATAACTATTGTGAGGCGTAACTTACGCCTAAGTGATGAGCGCGTGAAAAGCAAGAATGACTATTTTGGTATAAATAATGTATTATTTTAGAAAATAATTAAATACTAAAAAAATATTTTTTATCATTTATTAAGTGTCTGTGAGTTAGTTGAAAATAAATTTTTTGTTTAAATTTTAGTTATTACACTGCAAATTATTTAACTGCAACAGCTTAAAAGTTGCTTAATCCTCAAGCAGCTTACTGGCAAAAAACATAGTCTGCTTTTCAGCGCAGTATTTAATGAAGCTAAATGTCCCTTTTGAACTCACGCGCAATAAAAACTGCAGCATACTTTCGAGCGCAATTAAAATGTTTCATTGATTTCGCTAGCATTCACATGCAATGAGCTGCAAATAATGTAGCATGCTTTTCAGCGCCAGCAAAATTAAGCTAAAATTTCCCCTTTTTTTGAGCATTAAATCCCCATGCAATTAGCAGCCAAAATCGTAGCATACTTTTAAGCGGCAGAGCTTACATTGCACTTAAGTTGCCTTTTGAACTTTATAACTGCAACTTTGAAAGTAAAAAGTTGATGTTTTTCTATAGCTGCCGCAATCACGACCCATGCGCATCTCTAGCCAACATTCTGTGCGACTCCTTGCCAACGACAATGTCAATATGAAAATATTGCTGCCCTCCCTCTTTAGGCTCCCATTCAGCCAGAGGCCAATGCCATTGTCTGTGCTAGGTTTTGTTATGTGCCCGGCTAATGGCATATCCATTAGACACAAAAGGCCAAATTGCGTGGCATGGCAACGTTTCCGCTGGCATCTCATGTGTCCCCCCCCTCTCTTTTGGTGTGCGTGTGTGTGTGTGTGTGCTATTGCTGCATTTAGTAGCAACACCGCATTGCCCTGGAGGAGAGAGAGACGAAGTTGCGCCACAAAGTATGGCACATTCAGCCATTGCATAATTGATTTTTATTCATGTGCCCCCTGGCGAACTCTGTGTGCTTTGTAGTTCAAATTTGTTATGCACAGCATGCACAGTGGGTGCTCCCATGTCGGTGTGTGTTTGTGTGTGTGTGCCAAAGTTTAGCCAAGTTTCGCTCACTGACTGATTAATTCACACAACTTTTGCCATCTACTATTCTTGCAGTTTGATTTCGCTTAATGACGCCGATTAAAACATGAACGCACTCGACATGAATAAACAATTTCTCAGCGTTACGCAGGATCCGCACTCGACGGACACGCAGCGTAGCCGCACACGGTAAGCCAGTTTGTGCATAGCCTATGAATAAACATAAACAAACCAACCAAACAACCTAATTCCGTCTGCAGTTCGGAACGCGCCTCCAGTCTGGCGCTGCCACTCAACTCGCTGCTGGATTTCTATGACAAGCAGCAGGAGCAGTGCAAATCCGTTACCCTGCTGCCGTTGCCCAGCACTGGCTACGGCTATGCCAGCAATGGCAGCGGCAGCGGCAGTGGCAGTGGCAGCAGCAGCAGCACCAGCATTGTGCGGCGTCACTCCTCCCACTACTATCCCATGCTCGAGGACAAGCAGAAGCCAACGCTGCCGGCAGCCAACGATTTGCTGGTAAGTGAGAACGCGTGGCGAACCTTTTGGCGGCAAGTAAATTCCACTTGACAAGTTGTGCAGCAGGCAAGGATGAGCAATGGCTTAGAAATATTTTGTGGCAAGTTTTCTACCAGTTCAAATTGAAGTGGGCGGGGCAAAGTAGCTGAGCAAGGAGCAGAGACAGAGGAGAAACTTAACCTCAGACAGACACTCGCATATAGCTAAATCTAATTGCTGATCAGGAATATATATACTACACTTACACCAACTTGACATACCCCTTCTATGGCCATTTCCATTAGTCGCAGGGTATAAAAGGTCTAACGTTGCATAATTCACAATATTGATGAATGCCGTTGGCCCTGCTGCCTCATCTCCGTCTAGAGCTGTGCACACATTGCACAATGTCAGCCGCCATGGCAGTCAAGCTGCAACCACGCCCCCTTCCCCTCGCCCCACTCCCTTGCCTTCACGCTAAACTTGCTGCTCATCATCAACGTCAGGCGATGGCGTCAAAAATGTTTTGTGTGCCACGCGCGCAAATCTGCGGGCAAACAAAATTGCCACGCCCCCCGCCCTAAACTTGCCCCCCCCCGTCCTGCTACATGCCGCACACTGTCGGGATTTATTTTCCATACTGCGCGCTCTGCTGCGGCTAAGCCGACAGCTTAGACAGACTCATTGCCCGCCAGAATTTCCATTTGACTTTCCGCTTTTCGTTACGGTTTTCCGTTTTCCGTTTTTCCGCTTTTATTTATTTTCCCCTGGCCAGGTAAACATGTCGGATCAGAAATACTGCAAGTCGGCACAGCAAGTCAGCAAGCAGCAGTTCCAGCAGCACTTTCAGCCGCAGCAGCACCATCAGCATCTGGTGCGCGTGGACACGCCCGTAACGCCTCCTCCGCCCATACCGCGTCGCCAGCTGATGCGCGCCAAGTGCGCCTGGCAGCCTGGCAACATGGCCAGTGACATGGCCTGCAACGATGTCGTGGCGCCCGTCACTGTCGGCCCCCCCGGCTCCAACACGGGCAGCGTGTTTGTCTATCCACAGCCCGCAGAGGGTGTGGCCGGAGGCGTGGCCGGGCAATCAGCGCTGCTTGTTGATATTGCCGCACGTCCGGCATACGCGGACGCCGATGGCATATCCGATGATGACCGCATGAGTCTGGAGAATTCCGTTTTCGATGAGTCACTCACCTCGACGCCCGTCAAGGTCGCAGCCGGCGGCGGCGTCGGTGGCGTCGGCGGTAGCTATGTTGCCGGCCTAGCCAGTCGCTATGCCATCACGTCGGCGGGTCACGTGGCCAAGCGTGCCCAGCGCTCGTCGAGCAGCACCGTGGACTCGGCCTACGGTGGCAGTTCGACAGGTGGACATAGCGAACGTTTCGCCTCGAGCTCCACAAGCGTGGATTTTCGCAGTCGCTTCAGTTCGGTGGACACGCAATCCTCGCTAGATGAGAAGGCCATGTCCGGTAGCATCGATTCGCCGCTGGCCAAGGACACGAGTCGTCTGGAGCGTGCCGCACTCAACGACGTGATGCACAAGCTCAACAACAATCTCTATGCCAATAGTGGAAGTGGCAACAATCTGATGAGCCACAACAATAACAACAACAACAAGTTGCCCACGGTGCCGGCACGCAAGCTGCCCCAGCTGCCTGTCAAGTTGCCGCCACCACCGCCGCCGCCCATGACGTCGCTGGGTCACAAGAGCCACGGCGTCCACAACTCGTCGAGCGACTGCAGCAAAGAGTCAAGCAGCAGCGTCTCCGCCTCCGCATCGACCTCGTCCGCCGGCAGCGGCTCCAGCACCATATCCAGCGCCACCATGTCATCCACATCGGGCTCGGGAGCCGTCCAGAAACGTCCAGGTCCACCAGAGCCGCCGCAGCGTAATCAACTCAACTCTTTCGAGTGCATGGAGTCCATGCCCAAGGTGCATGCACCGCCGCCGCTGACAGTGCGCAACAAGCTGAGCCGCAACAAGCCGCCGCCCATTGTGTATCCGAAGATGCAGCAGCGTCAGGATTCAACGCTGTCCAGCGATAGCTACTCCATTAGCTCCAGTCCGGGCTACAATTCCAAGATGATGGAGACGCCGTTGCTGGCTGCGGCGCAGACGTCGCGCAAGAGCGCCGCGCCTGCTGCAGGTGGTGGCATGATGCAGCGACAGCCTCTGATGGATTTGCCCAGCACGCGACTGGCACAGGCTGCGTCCGCACGTGGCAAGATGAACTTTCGACAGGACTCAACCATTTCCAGTGACAGCTTCAGTCAGACCTCCAGTCCCGGCTACAATCCCAAGCTGATGGAGGCGCCGCTGCTGCCCTCCTTGTCTGCTAAGAGACTTTGCAGTGGTAAGTGGCAGGAAGAGGCAAATCCTGGCCAGAAATGTATTGCTTTCTTATTACTTGACAGCCCCTGCGCCCATTGTCTGCCGCCAGGGCGTGCAACACGAGCCCATTGAGGAGCTGGAGCCACCACAGACGCTGTCGCCGCTGAATAAGTGCGCCAGCGCCAATCCGAGCAGCCTGCAGACGATTGTGCGCTTCCAGAACGGAGCACCGCATACCATGTCCTTGCAGCATCAGGTGCGGTGGTCTTACTTCCTTTCCTCTCGCTCTAGCTCAACTAAATCTACTCTCCACAGATCATCAATCGCCGCAAGAGCTCCAATCCGTACATCACCAATGGCCGCTTGAAGTTCCGCCTCTTTCAGATCCTGATCAATGCGTTCGCTTTGCTGGCCATCGCCGGCGGCTTGGCTGCCTATTTCAATGCGTATCCCACTATAAAGTTTGTCAACAAGACAATAATCAATACCATCCATGTGGAGGACACCTCGAACTATGGCAAGAATCCGGCGCCAGGCACCTGCTTGCCCATCATTGTCAAGTTCTGCCAGGGACCGCAGATACCCTACAATTACACCGTGTTTCCCAACTATATTGGGCACTTTGGGCAGCTGGAGACACAAGTGGTAACTATGCCACATATGGCTAACCAGAGCATTGAATCTCATCATCTCATTCGCAGGACTTGGACTCCTATGAAGCATTAGTGGATGTGCGTTGCTACGAGCTCGTCTCGCTCTTTCTCTGCACGCTCTTTGTGCCCAAGTGCGGGCAAAATGGGTGAGTAGGAGGGAGGGGGTTATATACAGCTCAGCTAATCCTCTCCTGCCTTTGCAGCGCCACTGTGCCGCCCTGCAAGACGCTCTGCACGGAGACAATGCGTCGCTGTGGCTTCTTCTTCGATGTCTTTGGTCTCAGCCTGCCGGAGTATTTGAACTGTAAACTCTTCAAGGATTTCTCTAGCGCGGAGGATTGTGTGGGACTGGATGAGGTGCGTGATGTGATGATCTCTTCGGCTAATCCACGCTGCGAGGGTTTCCTGTGCGATCAGAATCGCTGCCTGCCCAGTGAGTATGTCTGCGATGGCCACTTAGACTGCATGGATCAGAAGGATGAGAACAACTGCACACGCTGCCAGGAGGATGAGATCTACTGCGGGGATGATCGCTGCATCAACAACGATCACATCTGCGATGGCATTATTGATTGTCCCTATGCGCAGGACGAACGGAATTGCTGTAAGTAGTGGAAGGGGGGAGGGGCTAACCCGACTTGAAGCACTCATTGATCTTCTTTGCTGCAGTGCGTCTTAGTGAACGAAATGGGGACGTGGGTTCGGGTGTGCTGGAAGTCTTTCGCATGCGGAAGCGTAGTTGGGTGCCCGCCTGCGTCAAGAACTGGGATCGTGCTGTCTCACCCAGCGCTGTGTGCTCCTTGTTGGGTTACTCCGCCGTCAATGCCACCAGTGTGGTCACCCAACGCACTCATCGTCCGCTATTGGCCTCGGTAAATGTATCTACGGATATATGGAAGCTCTACGCCAAGCGACGCTCCACACTGATGCAGGAGTTCGCCAATTGTCGCCCCACAGAGGATTATCCCATAGCCGAGCTGACCTGCTCTAACTTTGGTGGGTTGTGCAGCGCTTGAGGGGATTACACAGTGACTAATCTATCTCTCTTCCCTTTTAGAGTGCGGCAAGGTGCGACGTGGCCGGCACAAGCCCTCGCGACGCATCATAGGCGGCTCGCAGTCCAATCCTGGCAATTGGCCCTTCCTGGCTGCCATTCTGGGTGGTCCGGAGAAGATCTTCTACTGTGCTGGCGTCTTGATATCCGATCAGTGGGTGCTCACCGCCTCCCACTGTGTGGGCAAGTGAGTACCGTGTGGCTCTAAGCTGCAGGGTATGCCTTGGCTAATCCTTCTTCCCCTTCCAATAGTCACACCGTCATCGATCTGGAGGATTGGACCATACAGCTGGGTGTCACGCGTCGCGATTCCTTTACCTACACATCGCAGAAGATCAAGGTCAAGGCGGTCATACCACATCCGCAGTACAACATGGCCATTGCACATGATAACGACATAGCGCTCTTCCAGGTGAGTTGTGGCTGCAGCTAATCCTTTAGAGCTTTGCACGACATATACCTTTCTATTCTAGCTGGCCCACCGTGTCGCCTTTCATGAGCATCTGCTGCCCGTCTGCCTGCCACCGCCCAACATCAAGAATCTGCGTCCGGAGCAGCTCTGCACGGTCATCGGTTGGGGCAAGCGCGAGGATAAGGATCGTAAGTGAAGATGGATAGGGAGCAGACGGATCAATATTCAGTTTCCTTCTTCTTCTTTCCTTCGCAGCCAAGTCCACCTACGAGTTTGTCATCAATGAGGTGCAGGTGCCCATCATCACGCGCAACCAGTGCGACGAGTGGCTAGACAACTTGACCGTCTCCGAGGGCATGGTCTGCGCGGGCTACGATGATGGTGGCAAGGATGCCTGTCAGGTAGGCTGGCCGCTAATAGCATAGAGTATACAGCTTAACACTTTCCCCTTCCTCTAGGGCGACTCTGGTGGTCCGTTGCTTTGCCCCTATCCAGGCGAGAAGGATCGCTGGTTTGTAGGAGGCATCGTCTCTTGGGGCATCATGTGCGCGCATCCCAAGCTGCCTGGCGTCTATGCGAATGTGGCCAAGTATGTGCCCTGGATACACGAGCAGATACAGAAGAACACGCGTGCAGCCAACGAGGAGCCTGTGCAGAAATACGATCTGCATCCTGGAGGACCCGATATACTCTCCAAACTCTCGACGGGACCGGTGCGCAAGCGCAAACCCTTCAACTATCACAATGGCAAACCGAAGGGCATTGACTTCTACGACAGCGAGGAGCGTAAGTAGAAAAGGGATGACAAGATAGCGAAGGAGCAACATAATTCCCTTACGTATGTATACCTAACCTTAAATACGATATAGTATGAAGATATATTGGAATACAGCATATCCTGGAAACGTTTGCACAAAGTACAAAGCGAAGAGAAGAAGTTGTTGTACTCAACACACACACACAAACACACCTACACACGCACACCTGATAATACACATATGATATATATTTTGCTACTGAACTTGAGCTATTTGGTTTGGCCTTGCACAAGGGTCAACCATATATGCGATATATAGTAAATCAAATCTGGGCAACAAAATCGTGTGTCAATTTGCCGAATTTATTTGTCAATTTTTTTACAAAGAGATTTCTATGAACCGAAATGCAACCAAAAACAAACCCCATGTCAATGCGTATTATATACATAATCTAAAGACAATATATAAACGACACATATATATGTTATATAGCCGTACATAATCCCTGTGTATCGATGTGTCTAAAATATCGTGAATCGTGGACAATAAAAAACTCTCAATCAGTATCTGATCGAAGTTGTAGCGAAATTATTGTGTTTATAGTGAGATATACCTATATATACAAGTATATATATATAGAATCATATACATGTTAAGTACCTCTCTGACAGCATACATATGACCCACACATAGCGCCTAAGTTGAAGAATCCGTAATATATATCGAAGTATAAACAAAAATGTATGATTGCCGCCAAAAAAAGAATCAATTATAAAAAGATCAGTTATAAAACAATGATATATCTCTAGCTATACTATTATATTGTGTGTGTTCTAGAATTTAGCGAAAACAATTATAGACAATACAGAAAACGGAAAATCTTGCTGATCTTGAGCATTTGATGGCAAATCAAAAGAATATACATATTATTTACTCAAAACTGATTTTCAAAACACTCCAGTGAAATGTGAAGTTGACAATAAAAATCAAAGAGAAAACTACACGAGATTTTTTAGAAAACACAAGTGAAAGCGAATTCTTAGTTGTTGTCTTAAGGCGTAATCTAGATATATACATATATATTATATATATATATATAGCAAGTCAAATGAAAATACTAACTACAATGCGTGGGTTTCAGCTTTAAATAAATTGAACGTGAAAAAGAGTACAGTATATCGAACTTGAAGATATCTATACACATACATACATATATACATACTATATACATACATATATATCCTATATGTGCATTATACATGCATATATATACCTGTATCGAGGCTAACAATTGGTGTACTATTTACAATGGACAAAACGGATTAATAATTGTATACACGCTTTTTAAATGTAACGATTACGATAACGATAACGATAACTAATATTTATAGCTATTTACATACTAGACTGGACGCCATAGAAAGTTGAAGAACGCAAAGCAAGCAAATCTTCAGTTCAGTCTCAGATCAGCCACAATCAGATCTAGGCACCAGATTTCTTCAGTCCAGTACGCTCCGCATTAACCCATATGCCTAGCCATAACTAGATTAGGGTATCTAGTAGGGCTGTCTCTCAATTTTTACAACTCTTTTGCTAACTAACGAATAACGAATAAAAACACAAGTGTATGTAAGAAAACGCGTAACTAAAGACTCAAAATTGGTTGTTTCTGCAAGAAATGAACACACACGCACACTCACACACACCCTCTCACACACTGGCTTCAAAATATCATTTGAATATTCAGCTATCATTTCTAGCTAAAAGAGAAAGAACAGATAGATATATAGACTAAGGCTTATATGTATATGTAGGTATAACTAAGGTACGTGTGTACGTCTATTGCAAAAGTATAATCCAAAAGATATAGCATTAGTGCGCAACAAACTACATGCATGTTTTGTACAATCAATTGAGAGAGTATTAGGCAACACACACACACACACACACACAGAGAGATATACATATATATACTATATTATAATAAATGATATACCACATTCTATATTATTTGTAAGCGGCAAATGAAGCGCATATTACACACAAGGCACACGAAACGTTTTTTAGCGAAACCCCCGAAATACCAAAGTACGTGAAATATACAAATAATAGCTATATACATATATCGGAATAACGACAAATAAGTACTATATGCGGCATATATATCATGTACTAGCTGTAGCTTTAAGCAGATGTGATGGTGTCTAAATTTATATACATGCATATTATAAAGTGACAATACACATAAATATATACAGATTATTATATATATATACTATATATGTATATGTAAAACAGTGGGCTGTTGTAAAACGAGCATCCTTTATATACACACGCACATACTAGATCAATAAGAAAGCGCTTAGATGTTAGACTGGGCAGGACAATACATATGCAAGAACAAATTATGCTTATTTGAGTGGAGAAAAATATATGTTCGATATCGTGCGATACACATATATACATATAATTCTACATATATCATATATATAACACGTAGCTATTGCCGTACTCAGAGAATTTTCCTTTAATTTCCTGATGCCTTTTTGCTCGATTTTCCATTGCATTTTCATCTACTTTCTCACTATGTTTCGACACACTGTTCCGATTACTTTCCTGCATTTATATCAGATCATGTCGAGGGCTATGCTTCCTCGGACTACTATCAAAACCAACGCTTAGCTTTATGTATATTTAGTCTAAATCGAGTATATATATAGATGTAATAATGCTTAGCATTGGCAAGTGAAATAAGTATATATACACACATACATATGTATATGTAAAAGTACGCATCTAGATACTGCATACATATACCGATCGATGGATCGGCACGATACGCACACACATACCTATTATATAGACGCTGCATGATGAATCATACTAGTTAAATTGCTATGCTTACAAATCGACGAAATGGGCCTATGCGTGTCTTTTGCGTTACGTTTAGCGAGGTGCGCTCGAACTGTTCAATTTCAATGTGCTTGAGAACGTAAAACTAACCAAACAAAGACAATACAAAAACTAATATACAAAAAACAAAAAAAAAAAAAAAAAACGTGAAAAAACGATAAACAAATGTAGCAAAAATGTTAAATGTAAATGTAGCAAAATTGCAAAACATAAGAAAATCACAAGCTGATCAAAAAATCTAGTTGAATTTACGTGAAAAAAAACATACATAACGAGATAAGGGAAACATACATTCGAGACAAGTTTTGAAGATATATCGCACTTGTTAAACTATGCACAGAACGATGGAAAGAATTTACATATTTACGCGGAACCATGACAATAAAATGGAAACTGAAACTGATTTTTCTGTTTACGCGAAGTTGGCATTCGAGAAATTTTACGAAATACGGAAGAGAATTTTATATAGCGATCAATTTGAGAATTGTTGATTTTTTTTGTTTTGCAGAAACGGAATAGGGTAAACCACAAGATGTTGCCCTAGAGTACAGTTACTAAGCGAGTGCATAGATCTAAGTGAAACACACAGACACACCTACACACATACATACCTATAACCAACTAAATGCTATAAGCAAGATGTCACACATATATATACATATACTATATACTTATATATATATGAATGTTGAAAAATAAATGTATAAAACTATAAAATCGCACGGTCTATATTGTCTTTTTTATAAAATGGAATTTTGCTTATTGTACTTTACACTTAGGTTACGAAAACTTTAAATATGAAAATGCTCTCATTTCAGATAACTCTGAACCACCCCTCGCATGTCGTTGATGACCTGCCGCTGATCGGCAGCACCAACTACAGCGGTGCCTGAGACAATCCAATTGGCACCCGACTTGGCACAGCACTCGATGGTCTTGGGGCCGACGCCGCCGTCCACTTCGATATTCATGTTGGGATAGTTCTGGCGCAGCCACTCGACCTTGGGCATCATGTCGGCCATAAATGATTGGCCACCAAAGCCAGGCTCTACTGTCATAACTAGCACAAGGTCAGCCATGTCCATATATTTCTCCAGATCCTGCACCTGCGTGAGCAACATGTGGTTTAGTTTGTACTCGTACTCGTGCACATAACCTCAACTTACTTTGGTGCCCGGCTTAATGGCCAGGCCCACCTTCATGCCAGCCTCCTGTATCTTGCGGCTAACCTGCGCCACATCCTTAACCGGTTCTATGTGAAACGTGTACAGATTGACGCCAGCATCAGCCATGGGTGCAATCCACTGCTCTGGCCGGCTAACCATCATGTGCGTCTCAAAGAATGCATTCTACAAGTGGAGCAAGGTCTACTTGCTGTATATGTAAACCACACAGGGCGTAATCTGAGCTCTCACCTTGATGTTGTTGCGTAAACACTTCACCATTGGATGCCCGAACGTCAGGTTGGGCACAAAGTCGCCGTCCATCACGTCCAGATGCAGATAGTCTGCTCCATTGTCCAAGAGTTTCTGTGATTCCGCTGCTAAATTAGCCAGATCCGCATTGAGAATAGAAGGTCCGATTTGTGCTTTTAGTGCCATTTTCTTTGACTTTGGGCAGTTGCAGCAATTTTGCCGAACTGCGTGAGGTTGCGATGAAGAAGCCGTTCTGTCTCTTAAGGTCAAATTGAGGGGAGCTGAAAGTAATACTCGAAATTTGGACGTCAACAAACAGCTGTTCCGCGCATACATCTATCGAGTTTCAATCGCCTATCGGCAGCTCCAAATTCGATAGCCCGCGTGAATAATTTTTTTTTTCAAACTGCAAATAATTCCATTGCCTACTTCTGGGTCTTATCGAAGGTGCCGAAAGAGACAAGGGAATCGCGGCAATCGGTTTCCAGACAAATATTTTGCCAACATTTAATAATTTGCAGAATGACTTTAAAACGATTTATCAATCCAGTCTTCTGAAACAATTTCACGTCTATTTTGGTGCGAATGCTGATCGTTTTAGCTCTCTTCAAAGTTCATTTTTTGTTTGGCAGCACTGGTCTTCGAACATAAACAAGCCTAACGAGGGATGCATTATGAAATTAACGTTGACATGCGAATGGTCAAATAGACCGGGCTCATTTTCAATTCTATACTTCATTTTGTTCATTTTTCGCTTAAAATTAATGTACATGAGAATGTAGTTTGGGGTAATTAGGCTACGATAATACAACTATAGTTCATCTTTGACATTTGTGCCTGGATATTCCTTGTTCTCGATGGTAACTCCCTTGCAGCGCTCCTGCGCCACCAAGAAGTCCTTTGCCTCCCACGCCTGTGCGCCGTCTTTGAACAGAAAGATTGCACGATTGTCGTCGACCATGTAGCGCTCGGCTTGTATGTGATTATTCCATAAGCTGGTCTGCCAGAGCTTGGTTATATCGTCGGCTTCCTCGCGGGTCGGATTGCCAGTAACCGAAACAAATGTCATTAGAGTACGCCCCTTTTTGGACACCTTGAGCAGATCTTCGGGGTTTTTGCTGTCCAAGCCGGATAGATCCAATTTTGGCTGTGGCCTCAGGTGCTCAGGCAGCTCATCTGGTTCCAATGGCTCTTCATCTTCCTGCAATTATTCATATTTGTTTAACAGGTTACTTGATTTTGTTTTCGGCGCTCACAGACCTCCCACTGGTCTAGCAATCGCTCCAAATCGGCTTCACTGTAATCTCGTATATCCTTCTTCGCCCATTCGGGTTTCTCCTCATCCTTAAACTTTTTGGCAAGTACAATGGGTACCAACACCAGTAGGAGTAAAATAAACCTTGTTTTCATTTTAAATTAATAATTTAAATGCAATTTTGCTGCAGCTCAACACGTCAGCTTGAAAGTTTACAGTCACTGCGAATGCCAACAGCTGATTTATTTGATTTGATTTGCCATTCACCGCGCAGCCACAAGTCTGCTCAGTACGCTGTTGCGGCATGTGAACTGCGAGCAAAATTTAGTAGTTAGAGCAGTAAGACAGACAAAGACACTATATAAATCTCACTCACAACGCTCAGCATGCACTGAGCTACCCTCGCATGTGACATTCTCTGAGAGCGCTAACACACTCCGTGCACAGCTGTTGCCCAAAAGAGAATTCAGTGTTAATCGAGAGTTGTTCGGCAACGCGCGTGTTTTTATTTTGCGCATTGCGATAATGCCAAAGCTAGCTAGGTAAACTTGCCTTGTGTTTGTTGTTGCTGCCGCTGCTGTTTCTTATTGTTGTTATTATGATTACTATGCATGGTGTTTGGCATTTGGCAATAAAGCACTGCATATAAGTAAATAGAGGACGCTGTAAAACGGACTAATTAATAAAAGGTGTTTCCAAGATAATGCCACTTTAACGCGACATATGGAAATGGTTTTTAGTGTAAATTAGCGCTATTAGATTTGAGAACAACGTCAAATATAACGCCTTGTTTCTCTCTACATATTTCTTTCTGTAATGCTTCACAAAACATTTGAATACAGTGTGTGCCTCTTTGTTGTTGTTGTTGCCGATGGTTGTTGGATGATGATGACATCATCATTGAATTATATTTCGTCTCTCAATTCCATTTTCCATTCTGTTTTGTTTCAATGTTTAGAATAAAGCTAAATTCATACAAGGAGAACGCACAATAGAAAACCAACACGCACGTACACACACACACACATACAGAAGCAATCACATTTGCCGACACTGACACGGTTAACAACAATAACAAATACAACGAAAAATCAATAAGCAGCCGCTATTTCGGCTGCCAACAGCTGCTTCTTGGGATTAATCGAAGTTTGGAACGCCACACACAACGCCGACTGAAAAACTGACAGCAGCGACGCCGACGTCGACGTCGACAGCGCCGGCCACAGCATGGTGTTCGAGGCGGTGGTCACCGAAGTTCTCAACAAGGTGCTGGGCGACTACATTGAGAATTTGGATCACAAACAATTGAAAATCGGCATCTGGGGAGGTAAGTTATATCAGGCCCAGTGCCTGTTCCCGTGCGTACGTACTGGAATTATGTATGTACATATATAGCTGCCATGCACGCAACTGACTCATTTGGTCTAATTAATTCGCCACTTCGCGATATTACTTGGTAGTTGCTTCCATGCCGTTGCTTTTGTTATCTTTGCCACGCACAGTTTGTTTTGTCTACCCCCTTCCCCCCCACTCGCGCCGTCAAATACTATGACCTTATCCTTCATGCTTCGCATAGTGACCCAATTTGCAAATATAGAGAGGATGAGTGAAAGAGAGAGAGGCAGATAGTGACGGATTAGATGCTCTCGAGTGCGCTCTCCCATGTCCGCAGCGAAAACTGTTGCATGTTTTGATGACGAGACGAGAGAATGGACGCGCCTCGCCCCAACGCTCAGCGGTTCTCAGTGGCATCATCTGAGTTTATTTTTCTTTCTCATTCTTTTTTCGCTTTGCGGTTTCTGCTTATGTATTTTACTTCTTATCTTAAAAATTCTCCTGTTTGTGTGTGTGTGTACATATTTACGACGTATAATATTACTTGTCGAGTACAAAACATATGCAACAACTGACTGTATGAGCTTTAGAGCTGGCAAACAAGCGGAAAAAGGCTAGATTTGCCTGCACTGACCCACAGACGCTTTATCAACCAGTTGCTTGGCTATAAATTTTCAAGCATTGGCATTGGCATTTTATAGATGCCCTAAGATCTTTTGTAACCAAAACTTTCGTATAAAGTATTAAAATGTTAAACATACAAACTGGTTTATATGCTCTCTCTCACTCTCTCTCGCATGGTGACATCAAAGAAACAAGCCTATTTTGAACTTGAACTTGATGACATAATACACCGGCGGGCGTCATGAATAAATATGATTGTTGTACAGACAAAAAAAGTTTTTATTGCGAAAAAATGCTATAATAAAATCTGTAAAATTTCTCAAAAATATATGTACCATATGTGGGATTCTACTATATATATACATACATATGAAAGAATTGAATTATGGTTGCATGTGCATTATTTCGCAATGTTCCACTTGAAAGCTCGAAGTGTTTTTTCTAAATGCACGTGTCCAGCATGATTCAGTATTCTTTTGTTGTCGGCCTAACCCAATGTTCAAATGGGGCATCAACTGATAAGCGTCTGGGCTTGATGATAAGGGCGGAACAACAAAATAATAGAATAAAATTTGGCAATTTTAATTTATGATTGCCACTGAGTAACTTGCTAGCCAATTGGGTTAAATGAATTGACCCACATGGTGCGTAATTCAATAGATATGTATATTTACCGGGGTAGGGGTTCATGGTGTTTCCTCGGGTAACAGTTTATTAAACATTCCGCGCATAACCCAAACGCCGTATGCCAGACACGCTAAATTGGAATCGACAGATATATAGATATGTGTGTTTAATATAGTACCTGTTACGAGATAGTATATTTGTAGCGTTGCTAGCTTTTGTTTATTTAAGCAATAAATCAATTTGTTGATTGCATTATTTAATAATAATCACACTATGTTTATTTGTTTTATAGGCGATGTGGTACTTACCAATCTAAAGATACGTGAGACTGCCCTCGACGATTTGGATTTGCCCGTTCAGCTTGTCTTTGGCTATTTGGGTAAGTTCGCATGGGCTTAAGAAGTATTTTGTTGACTTATATAATAATGAATTGTTTCAATTTGGCAGGCAAATTGGTATTGAAAATACCCTGGAAGAACTTGTATAGCCAACCGGTTATTGTGGACATTGAGAATCTCTACGCACTCGTCACGCCCAACAATAATGTACAATACAATGCCGAAAGGGAGGCACAATATGAGTTCGCTATCAAGAAGGCCGCCCTGGATGCTTTGGAAGCGGCACGCAAAAAGGAGCTGGAAGAGGGTAAAGGAAAAAATCCTTATAACCCTTAAAATCTGTTCTAACTTTTACCTTTTGGCTTTGCAGACAAGCCCAAAGCCGATGCCGGCTTTGCAGAGAAACTGACCGCACAAATTGTCAATAATCTGCAGGTTAAGATTAGCAATGTGCATGTGCGCTACGAGGACAGCACCACCACGGGTCGTCCATTCGCATTTGGAGTCACACTGCACGAACTGGAGCTGTATACCACGGATCTTAACTGGGAGAAATGCTACATGACGGAACGTTTGCCGCAGGTTTTCAAAATTGCCAATCTCTCCTGCTTGTCGTGCTACTTCAATTGTTATGGCAATCTCTTTATGGACGAAGAAAAGTGCGGTTTATCCGAAATTTTTAAAGCAAATATAGCACGCAAGCATTACAAGCCAGATAAATACTACTACGGTGAGCGCACGAAGATATTGATTTGTCTGTCTGATATAACTGTAATCTCTTTTGATATTTTTTTGCCTAGTTTTGGGTCCCATTTCGTGTAATGCCAAGCTGAAGCTAAACATGAATCCAGAACTGGATTCGCCAGCCTATGTTAATCCAAAGGTTGATTTAACTATGGAAATGGATACGCTCAACGTTGGCCTAACCGACGTACAGTTCCACACGTTTGTCCAACTGGGTGACGCAATGAATCGCATGCAGTTGGGCATGCCCTATCGCAAATACCGACCCTTCAATATACGTGAGTTTAATTAAGTTATTAACCACTTCAACTTAATAACAAACTACTTCAAACAGCTTACAAGGGCCACAGTAGGGAATGGTGGAAATTTGCCATCACCTCTGTATTGGAGGTGGATATAAGAAAGCGCACCCGTGCTTGGAGCTGGCAACACATGAAAGAGCATCGTGAGCGTTGCAACACATATGCCCAAGTAAGCCCAATTTTGTTTTCCGTTTAAAGAAAGAATCTTAGACTCTTCTCATTTTAGAAATACAAAGAACGCGAACTCAGTAAGAAGCCAACGGCATCGCTGCTCGAGGCATGTAATTTGTTGGAACAAGAGCTGGATGCCTTCAACCTGTTAATCATCCGGCAGCGTATCAATATAGAAATAGCCAAGCTTCGTGAGAATGCACCTCCAGAGAAGGCCGGCTGGTTCAGTGGCTGGTGGGGAGGTGGTTCCGATAAGAAAGCGGAAGAGACTACGGGTGCAAATATCGGTAAATCTTTGGCATACAAATATAATAATATCAGATATAGACTATCTAAAATTCAATTCTTTCTTGCAGCTCGTCAATTCGAGGCCGCCATGACGGCTGAGGAGAAGGCGAAAATGTTTAGAGCCATCGGCTATGAGGAGAACGCGGCGCCACAATATGCACCCGTTGAATATGTGGCAATGAAAATGAATTTCAAACTAATTGCCATGGACGTGGGTCTGTATAAGGATTCGATACAGGGAACGCGAGATTTTCACCATTTACCAGCGATAATCAAACTGAATTTCTCAATGGCCACCGCCATGATTACACAGAGACCTTCCGCTAGTGCGATTAGCGTTACGGCCGGCATGAAGAAGCTCATTATGACCGGTGTACGTAATAACGAAAAGACCCCGGTGCTGGTGGAGTCCATAATTACCGATGAATTCAATCTGCTGGACATTTTCTTTGAGACAAATCCATTGGATAAGGAATGCGATCAGCGCATTAAGGTCGTAGCGCGACCCTTGCAAATTATCTACGATGCTCAGACAATATTGAGCCTAATAGAAACTTTCCAACCGCCTTCCGATGTGAATCTATCGCAGTTGGAGCAATCGGCAACCATAAAATTGGCCAACTTTAAGGAACGCTCAGCCACTGGCATGCAATATATAATTGATCAGAAATCTGTAATGGATATCGATATATTGCTAATGCCAAACATACTTGTTGTGCCGCATGGCGGATTGTATGTGCCGGGAGAGAAATCGCTGCTTGTTGTCAGTTTGGGTCAGATGCACGTGACCACCATACCGCACTCACGTGACTCCGCATTACAAACTATCGTCAAAGAAGGAAAAGAGAAACAGGCCGTACTAAAGAGTGTTATGGATAATTCATACGATAAATTTATTCTGAAACTTAACGATATACAAGCGCTGGTTTCCCTTCCGCACGAGAATTGGCGGGAAGTTCTTAAAATAGCTGAGCCCACCGAGATGCACGTGTTGCGTCCCACCTCGCTGAAGGTGGTTGCCGCATTGTGCTTCTTCGACAACGATCCACGTTTGCCCAAAGTCAAAGTGGATATAGTTGTGCCTGCGGTGCAGCTTAATCTAACTGAGGATCGCGTCTTCGAGGCCATTGCCATTGGAACAAGCATACCGATGCCAAAGAGCGAAGAAGCCCAGCCGCCTATATTAAGACGTTCCAGTAGTTCCTTTTCGAATTTCATTAATCGCGAGATCAAGAAGCGCAACGCAGTCAGTCAAGGAAAGGTGTCAATTGACGAAGAGATAGTTCAGTATACCAATATAGATGTGAACTTCTCCCTAAACCAGATCTTAATTATACTGAATCAATCGAGGAAAATCTGTGAAACAACTTCAGGCAGTGATACGCCATTCCTTACCCCTGACGAGGAGGAGATAAAGTTCAAATCTCTCGCTTCAATTTCAGCAAACTCATACACCAGCCAATCGATAATCTCTGATAACGAAGGAGAGCGGCACATTCTATCGCTGCAAATACTGCAGGTGGAGGCGCAGATGGCGCAGCGCACTTTCGAAACGGTGGCCACCATGAAGTAAGTGATTAAATCCAAGTAAGAATTAGCTTGATAATTTATCTCTTTGTCTTACAGATTGGGCGCCATCAATTTCAAGCAGTATGAATGCGAAAATAAGATACAGCGACACTTGGATATTATAGACACTCCCGGATATATAGACAATAATAAGTACCTGCTGACAATCTCTTATACGCTGGCAGATAAGATGGCCCCCGATTTTACTACGAAATACAATTCCACAGAGCAGTCTGTAAAGGTTAACTTCGAAGTGCTGCACGTAGTGCTGCATCAGGAGTATATACTGCGTCTCATGGCGCTGGTGAATGGTTTCCAAAAGCGTCTGGATTCGATTCTATTTGCACTTGGTCCACGCGATCGTTATACCTCAGCGGGAGAGGGTGACGGCATAAGGAATGCGCTACACACCATTATGGAGGAAACCGAAACACTTGCCTCAGCTGCCCAGTCCATGCGTCCGCCCTCAAGGCGAGGAGCCCGTGTGGAGAGCATTAAGATGCGAGTGGTGGCTAAGCTCAAAGAGCTGAGTCTGAAGCTAACCTCTCAGAAACGCGAGTTGGCCTTGATGAATGCCAAACACTTTGTTTCAGACATAACCCTCAAGGAGTCATATACTGAGGTGAACATTGGCCTGAAAGATATACAGATTTCTGATCTGAATCCTGAAACCATACACCAAAATGTAAGCACAAATGAGGCATACAAAACAATGTGAGACAATGTATTCATTCTTATTCTTCCTTAGATCTTGAGTATTGTGGGCAAAGATGTGTTCAACTGCCAGCTGGTGCTATTTAACAAGGAGTTCACCAAGAACTACAACTCGGATGACATGAAAGTAACTGTGGACATTGGCTGTATGAAGATTATCTATTTGAATTGGTTTGTGATCGGCGTTATGGTAGGTATGCCGCCTTTGCCTGTGTGCCAGCTCACCTAACACCTTCTATTTTTCAGAGCTTCCTCAATAACTTCCAAACGGCACAGAAGGCTCTCTCGGATGCCAGTGCGGCGGCTGCAGAGAGTGCACGCCAGAATGCAATGAATGCCTATGAGAAGGCCACGCGGATGAAACTAAATGTGCGCATTAAGGCACCCATTATTTTGATTCCAGTGAACTCACATAGCAGAGATGCTCTTTCGCTGGATTTGGGTCTGCTTGAATTGACCAACCATACAAGCGAGATTGGAATTGCAGGATATTCGGAGAGAGCAGTTATCGATGAGATAAAGCTGCAGCTAACCGACATTAAGTTGACAAAGGTGGTCATATTGGTTGAATCTGATGCACGGCATGCATCACTCGATTGTAAGTTACAGTTGGAAATTCCTGCCAGATACAGAGATTTATTAACCCCATTTCATTCTGCGCAGCTGTGGATTCTGCCATAGGCATTAAGTATTCAACCAATGTGATGGAGCCCATGAGTTTTACAATGGGCGTTGTACGCAATCTGTCCTTCGGTTGGTATACGGATTTACCAGAACTGAATCTTTCCGGTCACTTAAAGTCTGTCGAGGTAAAATGCTCAGCATAACATTTCAAATGGAATCGAATATAAACCGATTTATAAATTGCAGCTAACGCTTGGTATGTCCGACTATGGACTTGTTATGGCCATCTTAAACAAGAATCTAAGCGAAGGTTTCGATGAATTTCCACCTATGGAAGAAGAAGTTGCAACACTACCACCTTCGCGCAGCACGATACAGCCAAGCTCTACACGTTGGACCACATCACATATGCTGGTGAATCCTTCATCAAACATGAAATGCTACGATAAGCTAAAGTTTAATTTCCAATTTGATGGCGTTACCATTAAACCTGCTTGAATGTTAGTTGAGACCAACTAAACCACTAAATCAAATCAATGCAAACTAAATTTATGTGTTTATACATTTTTAGCGGACCAAAAAGGCCTGGCACGCTTTGGCATCTACTATTTGGGCGTTAAGGGTGTCCAGCTCAATAATGGTACACTGAAAACATCCATTGTGCTGTGCAACATTCAATTGGACGACACACGTGTGGGCACCACCAGCAAGATTCGACAATATCTGAGCTGCAAGGATTGGCAAGCGACTGTCGATAGCTGTTTGGATGAAAGCAGATATATGGTCGATGTGACGGCCATTATGAATGAAAAGGAAACCTTTGGTAATTATGCCTTAATATTAAATCGCAAAATTCAGTAATTAATATGCGACTTGCAGTTGAGTGCCGTGTGCGCAGCTTCGACATGATTGTGTGCATTGATTTCATGCTTAAGCTGACCACGTTCCTCACTTTACCCACGGAGCAGCCAATTAAGGTGCACAAAAGGGATGTGGCACTCGCACCAATTGGCGCAGTTAAGGATTCAGTCCGCGTCACGGCCAGTCAGATGGGTCAAGTCAGTAGCACGAACCATAAGAAAATGAATCTGATACTGCATATCGACCAGCCTGATATTATATTGGTGGAGAGCCTGGATGATCTCAACACGAATGCCATTATCTTTAATGTAAGTTGTGTAATGTTCTATATAGCTGGATTTTTGTACAATTTTATTAACAATTTTAGGCCCAAGCTCACCTGAATTATCGCGCCATCAACGATAAGCAAATCATCAATGGACAAATTGATGCACTTAAAATCTATATGTGCGCCTTTTCGCCAGAGCGCCGTCAGATAACGCGCCACTACATTCTGCATCCGTGTGTGATCAGTCTGCAGGGCTCAACGCCCGAGGAGGAGGGAATGCATATCAGTCTCAAGCTGAGCGACATCATTATCAACATATCGCCAGCGACAATTGAACTGTTGAACAAGGCAATCAATAGCATAGCCATTGGCAGTGCTGAGAAAGAGGCTATCGAAAAAAAACCATGCGATAACTCGAAAATCTGGTATCCCAAGCCCTTTAAACAGAGAAATTATTGGTTTACCCGAGTCGAAGAGGCCGACGAAGCGCTGAAACTGGATTACGAGGGAACCTCGATGAAACAGAAAACAGAGAAGTGTGTCATTGAGGTGCCCAGCATAACTGTGGTCATTGAATCGGGCGTTGGGTACTACACCAAACCCCTCATTTCGTTGGATACACGAATGACGGCGGTCTTTAACAATTGGAGTCGCAATCTCACGGCGCACGGCTCGCTGACCCTCAATATGGTAAGCGCAGTGTGCGACGATAAATTAGATTTGCTAATGTTCATGTATTTTTGCAGAACTATTTCAATCAATTCCTGGCCGAATGGGAGCCCATTATTGAACTAAACGAGGTAGTCGGACGCCATGGCAGCGAATATACACCCTGGGAGCTGCAGTTCGATCTGTCGATCGACGATGTTCCTACTGAGTTCGATGAAACCCTGAGTACTAAAAAAACCAACATACGAATACATTCGGAGGAAACGCTTGAGATAACATTTAGCAAAACATGCTTGGGACTTCTGAATGAACTTGGCGCGGCCTTCTCGCAGGCTATCGATGAGAAGGGCCTGACCAAGCCCGACATTGTTGCTCCGTATGTTGTGGAGAACAATACTGGCCTGGATATATCACTCAATCTACGTTGTGGCATCTTTACACTGCACGAGGCACATCGCGGTGGGCATTCAGCAAACAAGGGACTAGTATTGCAAGCTAATACATCGGAACAACTAATCGATCCCGCTGACATTCAAGTCTGCACAATTTCACCCGGCGGACGTGCTTATTTGCAAACCAAGGACATGATCTCTTTAAGCGACGAGGAGGATGAGGATTACAATCTTTATGTGCAGGTAAGAGAAAGCAAAAAATAATAATATAAACCATCACTGGCATCTCTTAATGCATTCCATCTTCTACTTGTGCAGGTCAGTAACATTGCGGTGGAAGCAATACTGCCTGTCACTAAAGCCGATACACGTTACTTCCAACTTGGCTCGAATGCCTCAATTGATGGGTGGGCGATCGTGTCTGAAGTTTCACTGGAATATGGAACAACGAAAATCAACATACACGGCGTTGTTGCAGTACGTAAAGAAAAAAATAAGAAAAAAACGTGAAAACTTTAAGCTAAATTTCTGTTTACCCTGCAGATTAATAATCATTTCACCACAAGAATCTCTGTGTATCGTCGCACAGCAGATAATACCGAAGTTTTTGTTGGCGATGCTGAACCTGGCAAATTGTTATACCTGCCATTGCATTGCATCTATGCCGAGCCTAGAGAGATATATTTTGCACTAAAGGGCTACAAGACCTCTGTGCAGGGCGTGTTGTGGAATAAGAATCCTTCGGATATGCAATACGCACAACAGGTGCAACTGGATCCCATCGATACGTTCGAGGCGTTATATATAAACACAAAGCGTTCAAAGATGGAGATATATTTTGAGAACACCGACAAGTTGAGGCTGAATAGTGCCATGTATACGATCCATTTGCGTCCGCCGCTATATTTACACAACGCGCTACCCATTGATATTAAAGTCTCTGTAGCTGGTTGCTCGGTGCGCAAACCTTCGTTAACAGACCTAACCGCAGGCACACACCATGTTGTCCATGCGGACCAAAAAGAACAATTTCTTGATTATGGCGAAAAGGAACTGTATCCTGGTCATGTGCTTCATTTGCCCACTGTGCGTATGTTCCAAAAGGGCAACGAATCGAAGAGCGTGCTCGTTGTGCGCGTAAGTAGAGCAAAATTTATTTGTTAATTTGAAATTATATTTAATATTTATTGCCTCACTTTTTGAAGCTTATCAATTATCTGGAAAAAGATTGGTCCTATGCCACCGAAATTTCGGATAATGATTGTGAGTTGTCCATGTGGAAGTTTGCCTCATATGACTCAGATTTTAAAATGGAAATGGATCTATATGTGAAGTAAGTAGCAGATTTTGGTGTTATTGTGCGTTAAAACTGATCAAAATTGATTTCATTTATTGCAGAACATCAAATCGATTTGGTAGCGTCATGCTGACCCTTTACTCTCCCTTCTGGATGATCAATAAGACCGGCCAGATGCTAACGTACAAAACTGAACTCTCAACAATGGAGGTGCTATATCATCCACCCGAATATGCTGGTCCGATATTGTTTACTGTCCGCGACAAGTTCTTCGACAAGAAGAAGGCATCGATTCGCGTTGATAGCGGCCACTGGAGCGAAAAGATTCCATTGGATGTGGCAGGTTCATTGGGTGCCGTCACGTGTGCAGCCAACGATCAGAGCTATCAAATTGGCGTACACAATCATCTTACGCACAATGCACTGACCAAAAAGATTACCTTCATACCCTTCTATATAATGCGCAACAAATGCCACTTCAACATCGAACTGCAAGAACAAAAGCGTCCCGGTGATCCTTGGACTTTGCTGGAGCCACAACAAATCGAACCGCTGTGGCCGAAAAATGATTCCACACACAAATTGATTGTACGAGTGGATGACATAATCACGCCTGCCTTTGACTATACCGAGGTCACACGCACGCTGCTTAAGCTTGAAGACCATCCACTCGGCGGCGTGCTTGTGGATGTGCAGACCACCGAGGGTGGCGTCTATATAACCTTCACCGAGTACATGCCGAATGAAGCGCCTGGTTTGATTATTAACCACACAAGTAAACCCATAACATACTATGAGAAGAACGCCAAGATCGAACAGACACTGGCACCCATGCATAGGAACCTGTATGCCTGGGAAGATCCGACGGGTCCAAGGATTTTAATCTTTGGCAAAGATAAGCAGGAAACCGATTTGAAACGTGATGAAATCGGCAACGTTGTGTGAGTGAAAGCAAAGATATGCTATGAGTTTATTAGTTAAACAATTTTTTTCTGCTTTTGTACAGCCTACAGGACGATAGCAAAGCCTATTGGGTATCCTTCCTGGACGGCATGCAGCGTGTGTTGCTCTTCACAGAGATCGAGTCTATTGCAAAGCGTACAGAGAGTTCTGCTGCCTTGCAGACAATCACACAGAGCATTGAATTGCATATTCATGGCATAGGCATCTCGGTGGTTAACAACGAGACGGGACTCGATATACTCTATCTGGGTGTCAACAGTTCGGGCATTGTGTGGGAAACAAAGAAATCATCCAAGAAGCGTTTCAAGGAGATGACCATGCACGAGTCGGAGCTAATGGAGATCGAATATCAACGTTATCTGGTTGACAAGGCCGTCAAGGATGTTAAGACATACAAATTGGATAATAAATATGTGGTAAGACACACTTTATATAGACCCCTGTATATTTGCTAAAATGATTCTGTCTTTTAGATCAACTTTGACTCAATGACATTGCTAAAGCATGTCGATCGTCGCATCAAACGTAGCTTCTATCCAGGAATTTGGGTGTCAATGAAATCGTCACCTTACCAGAATCAATTGCATGTGAAAATCAATCGGATACAGGTGGACAATCAGTTAATGTATCCTGTATTCCCTGTGGTATTGGCGCCCGTGCCGCCGCCCAAGACCATCGCGACCACAACGTCAATGAAACCGTTTATCGAATGCAGCATGGTGCAACGGGTCATACCCAACTCGCCGGTCAAACAGTTCAAGTATGCCAGCATACTGATACAGGAGTTCCTCTTCAAGGTGGACATTATGTTCTTATCGGCCATTGCCGAGCTGTTTAGCCACGCTGTGAAGGACTACGAGGCGGCCAAATTGTTCCAAACCGATGTGGAGGGCATTGGGGATTCGCTGGCCGCGCACTTCGAGCAACATTCGCAGCAGGAGCAAAAGAATTTCTATGATAATCTGCATTTGGGTCCGTTGAAGATTCATGTTAGCTTCTCGATGGCTGGCTCTGATACGACGGCACTGCCCGGTTTCCTTAATGAATTGGTCCAAGGCGTAGGCGTTACACTGACCGATGTCAATGATATTGTCTTCCGTTTGGCCTTCTTTGAGCGCGAGTATCAGTTCTTTACCCAGCAGCAGCTTGTCTCTGAGATCACCTCACACTACACTGGCCAGGCGCTGAAGCAACTGTATGTGCTGGCGCTGGGTTTGGATGTGCTGGGCAACCCTTATGGTCTGGTTGTAGGCATCAAGAAGGGCGTCGAGGATTTGTTCTACGAACCATTCAGCGTGAGTTGCGCAGATAATTGTTGTTGGAGTAGCCACTTCAGTGCCAGCTTTACTTTTAGGGTGCAATCCAAGGTCCAGGTGAATTCGCTGAGGGTCTTGTGCTCGGCGTCAAGTCACTCTTTGGCCACACTGTGGGCGGTGCAGCGGGTGCCGTGTCCAAGTAAGTTGATAACTAAGCTAACAAATTGAAAAGTTCTTGAATTAATGCTTCAATCCTTGCTAGAATAACTGGCGCCATGGGCAAGGGTCTGGCTGCTTTGACCTTTGATGAGGACTATCAGCGCAAGCGACGTCAGGGCATTAATAACAAGCCCAGGAACTTCCACGAGGGTCTGGCACGCAGCGGCAAGGGTCTAGTCATGGTGAGTTGCCCAAGGCAATTAAAGTGTATCTTGAACTACATTTCCTACCCTGCAGGGCTTTGTGGATGGTGTCACGGGCGTGGTGACCAAACCAGTGAGCGGCGCACGCGAGCAAGGCGTCGAGGGCTTCTTCAAGGGTCTGGGCAAGGGCGCAATTGGCCTGGTGGCGCGTCCCACTGCTGGTGTGGTGGACTTTGCCAGCGGCAGCTTTGAGGCAGTCCGCCGTGCGACGGAGGCAAACGAAGATGCCAAGCGTATGCGACCACCGCGTTTCCAACATTACGACAACGTGTTGCGTCCCTATTGCCATGGCGAAGCCTTGGGCAATAAGATACTAAAGTGAGTGAGATACTTTGCATTTGCTGCATGCCACGCACTACCAGAAACAAAATTCCTGTTTATGTTTATTTGCTTGTAATTGGCTACAACTGGCACTAACTCACCACATGCCACCTCACTACCACAAACTAATCCCTTTTTGGTTTCGCAGATACCGCCACTCTCCAAATTAAAACTTACCTCGTACACCGACTAATCAACTGTAAATAGTATTAATCCTTAACACACACACACACACACACACATATGTATAACACAACTAACTAGTAGTTTAAACAAATGTTAACAAACAAAACATACCTTCTATAATCGCCCCCCGCTGATTACACACACAGGGAGCTGGACAAGGGAAAGTTCTCCACCACCGACAGCTTTATACATTGCGAGGAGATCATCCAAAAGTTAGAGTATCTGATTGTCACAAATCATCGTCTGCTGTATGCGCAACGCAACGAAATGTTTGGCACTTGGGTGGTAAGTATCGGCAGATACATCTCCTTGGGCCTCCTCACTGATCTCTTTCCTTTTTGTGTTTTCTTTGCAGTCCCTGTGGTCCTATCTATGGCACGAAATCGGTTCGATTGAGGCTACCCAACGTGGTGTACAATTCTCAGTGAATCGCGAGAGCAAACGTGTACTGGGCCTCTTTGCCTCCTATGAGACGCCCAATAAGCTGGTGCTTGTGCCCGACGAGCGCAAGCGGAATGCGTTGATTGAGATAATCAAAACGCATTATAGGGATAGTCGCTATAGCACGCGTCTGCCCACCTCGCGCTATTCGAACATAATTCTGTCATAACTCACACACACACACACACACACACACACACATAAATACACTTGTATTTAACTAATATTTTCTTGTGCATTCGCATCGAACGCTTCTTCTCATTGGCATGGCAGACGAACTACCTCGTTACGGTTTTTCCCCCTTTTATCCTTACCAGCACACTCACACACACACACACACACCTCAAACATCCTCACTCACCAACACCAACACTCACATATACATAGTACAATTTATGTTTTGATATTAAAAATTTTATGTCAATGTTGAGGTCAAACATGAAAAAATATGTATGATGCTTTTTTTTGCATATGTCACTAGCTTAGGTTATTGATACGACGGATCCATGCTCGGCGGGCATGTCTGCTACACCTTCTTGAGGAAGCTGCTCGGTGGCGGCGAGAGCGGCACAATGGGTTCATAGTTGTTGCAATTGTCAGTCTCACGCTCGCAGAAGGAGGTGAGCGAGGCGAGCGCATTGGCCGCCAGTGCCTCCACGCTGAACATGGTGGACAGATGGCCACTGCTCTCGAACTGATTGATAATCATGTTCACCTTGCTCTTGGCATCGGCCTTGAGGCACGGTGAGCTGGGATTGCTGCTAAGCTGCCCATGTTGCTGCTGCTGCTGCTGCTGCTGCTGCTCGCTACCATCGCAGAGATCGAGTCCATTGAGCAGATTCTCCTTTTCGCTCTGCTTGCACTTGGCATTAGCTGGCGTAGCGGTGGCATTACTGCCGACACTATTGACGGAGCGTGTGCTGCTGGTGGACTTGTTGAGGCGACTGAGGAACCAATTGCGCGCCAGCTTATCACAATCTTTGCTGGGCGTTTTCTGTGTACTCTGCTCGGTAGATTTGCGCTGCTTCTTCTGCTGATCCTTGACTATGGCTATGGGAGTGGTGACCGGACTTGGTGGATGTGGATTGGTTAGCGATAGCATTTCCGCGTCGCCGCTGTTGCTGCACGAAGACGACGAATAGCTCTTCTTGACGGCCTTCTTGAGGCGCTCCGGACTGGTCAGCTGACTTGACAGCTCGCTGTGCACAGTCTTCACCTTGGCCTGAAAGTCTAGGCCAGCCAGGCTGCCATGCAGGCTGGATGGCTGTGGTTTCAGCTCACCCAGCCCGCTGCCGTTGAGCAGCTCCACCGTTTCCACCTCCACGCCAGCGGCGATTCTGTCATCCTCCACAAATAGCGGCTGCGGCGGACATTTTGGTATATCGTATTCGAATCGCTTGGCCAATGCGCTGGGACTGTTGGTCTTGTCCGGCAAACGAGGTGGCGGTGTTGTCGGTTCGCCAAAGTTATAAATGGGCGATGGCTCCTCGTAGATGCTGTCCGATTGTGGAGCTGGCGCATAACTGTTGTTGTTGTTCTGCTTTCTGGCAATCGGCGGCGTGGGCAACTTGCGCAGCATCTTCAGCGACAGCGGCGCCAACGCATCGCCACGTATGGCCGCCTCAATGGCATGAATCCACTCTTTGGCATCGACCTCATTGTTGGCCTGATAGATGAATTTCTTGCCAGGATCGGCAGTGGTTATCTGAAAGCATATATCACGTCGCTTGCCCTCCCCGAAGTGTTCGATCTCAATGGCCGAGGACTTCAGGTAGAGGCTGCTGCTCGGACGGCACGAGGTGGGGCCATCCGAATAGCAGAGCATCCAATCGTTCAATATGCCGCAATAGTATTTCTTGGTCTGATCGAAGAACAGACGCTTCTCGATGCGATGCAGCTGGCCGTATTTGATGGAACGCTGCAGCGCCAGATGACCCGCCGGCAGATCAGCATAGGGACAATTGATGAAGAGCTCGTGCGCGAACACTTGCTGTGTCTCATCCTCGCCCTGCTGCTGATGCTGGCAAATGTCGTAGAGCTGCTGATCCAACTGCTGTGTTGACTCCAGCGGCTTTGGCTGCTGCTGCTGCTGCTGCTGCTGATGCTGCTGCGAGCAGCGAAAGGTCTTGTCACTGTTCAGGGATAGATTGCTGCTCACATCGACGTACTCTCGCGAGGCGGACACTGCAATTAGAGACAATTATGGCATTGCTGGCCGAGTGGAGAAGGTGGGGGAGCAGGAGCTGAAACGAGGTGCTACTCACGCGAGTTCCTTGAAGAAGACTTTGATGCCACTGCCGGTGCTGGTGCCGCTGCTGGTGTCGGGTTGGAGGACAACATCTCCAGATAGCAACCGGTCTCGTTGCCCAGCTCGTTGCAGCCATTTGACTTAATGACTGTCATCGGCACTTGGACAACATTCGTTGTCGTCGTCGTTGATGTTGCTGATGATGATGCTGCTACTGCTGTTGCTGTCAGTGTTGGTGCTGCTGCAGTTGTTGTTGTGGCTGCTGCCGCCGCCGCCGCCTGTTCGTCTGCATAGCTGGACAGCAGCCTGTCGCAACGCTGCAGCAGCTCCTGCGTCTGATCGGCGGCAGTGACATGAAACAAATTCGAGGTATTCTCGTACTCCGACGTTGCTAGCGAGGCACGAAAGTGAGCACGCACATCTGCAAGAGAAGGAAGAAGCGGACACGGCTACAATTCTAATGTTCAATTAAAGCTAAATATGGAGGCCAGACGAGGCATGTTGCTTGGACTATTAATTTCGAAACGCCTCATTGGAGCTAATGGCACAGCTTGTGCTGCGCAAGCTTGAGCAATTTCCATAACTACCCGAAACTGTAGTTGTTGCTGTTGTAAGTGTTGCTGCTGCCGGCAATTAGTTGCTCGCGTTGTCTTCTCTTTTCTTCGGCTACGGCATGAGTCACAAGTCTCGCATGTGCTTAGTAAGTGCATGTTAAGTCGCACCGCCCCCCCCCTCCCCCTAGTCCCGCCCCATTGCTTATGACCTCATAAAGCCCGAGAAGAGTCAACTGCGAATTGACCGCGGCAATTAAAAGCAATTTCACTGCGCAACAACCACAAAAACAAAACAACAAAGAGAGCAAGTCGGTCTGTCAGTCCAGTTTCCCTTTGGTTAACCTCTCTCTTCCCCATCATCTTCCGCTTTTAAGTAGGTTTTAACGGTAAACACAAAGCAGAACAACAAAAGAAATTTGCAAGAAATCTTGTTAAAACTTAAACACGCAGGCAGTGTCTGACCAGTCCGGCCCAGACAAACGTATATCCCAGACGTAATTAGTATAAGAAACTGAACGTTTGCGCAACTTGCAGCGTCAACGAACTGGACATACCCTCCCTCCGCTGTACTGCAAATATAACTGTAGTTACTTACATTTATTCCAAAGTTTTTTGCCGAATTTTAACATATTGATTTGAATGTTTCGAGAGTGAAGTGAATAAAAGAAGTTAAACCACCGATTTGTTATCTACATATGTATGAAAAGTTTTCAGAAAATTCTGTGTTCTGTATTACAAATTTCTGGTTGAACTTGTTCTCTATTTTAAGTTGAAAACTAAACAAACTTCACTACGTGATGGGTTTTCAAAGGCCTTCTCTTAGTCAAGCGACCCGCCTAGTTGCAGTCACTACTTAATAGCTCATGTGGCGGCGCTTTAAAAGAGACAGAGAGAGAAGGGCCTCACAACCTAACCGCTTCGGGCATAGTTTCGCGCCATATACAATCTTTTACTTTACGAAAGACAAACCCCGAAATGGTTTCAATAAAATGTACACAATATATACAAGAACGAAAGAAAGAGAACAAAGCGCATTTAAAGTGGCTACAGCTTCGCGAAGTCGGCAAGGGGGAGGGGGAGGGGCAAGTGGAGGCCAGACATGAGTCAATATATTGTCGGGGTTATTATTAATGTTTGTGTGCTCTGTGTGTGCTATGGCACAAGAAAATTATATGCCCCCGCGGCGGTCAACCCAATCGAAGTCGAAGTTGGAGTCTTAAGTCTTTTGCCTTGTTGATTATTATTTTTCCACAAACATCTTTGCGATCTTCTAAGCTGTATTAACAATGCCTTATAAATCTATCTAGATACATACGAAATGCGTGTTCTCTACACTACAAATACACGGCATGAGCTCGACGCACACTTTCCGTAATGTGTCGGCCTTTTATGTCTTTATATACTATACGCAGATACTAAGTAAACGTTTATAATCGCACTTTAATACCCTTTTATAACGCAGCTTGGCAATTATTATGCATGAAATTTGAGGCAAGTATTTCGTAAGTTTGTGTTATTCGGCAGGCAGAGATCTTAACTTCAGAGAGAGAGTTCTTCAAACGCCTAAGAAGCTCCGCCATAAAATGTTGATTTTATGAAAAACTTTCCCAGCACAAATTAGTCAGGCTTGTATAAACTACGATTATTATTTAGCTGGTTTTTTTAGCTACTTTTCAACTTACCCAACAAAAACTGTTCAATTTCGGCGCGTTTAGTTGGCTTTGTGTCCATGATTTCCATGTTATTGTAGCGTTAATTTGAAGCGTTCAGTGTTAATGTTGATTTTATATGGCGTTTGCTCGATTGTTTGATTTAGGATACGCTCTTATTAGTTTTGTTGCTGTTGTTGTTGTTGTTGTTGAATAGCTGACATATTCAGCGTCTAAACACACGCAGTGTTTGGTTGTTTTTGTTAGCAATTAACAGTTTACTGTCAAAAGTGTAATATAGCACATTCTATAAAATCACATGCACTTGATCGACGAAGGAACTGAGGCAACTACCATATATAAAATGCATTAGGTATTAACAATTTGGCGTAAATTTCACAGTTTCTTCAGATACACAAACCCAAGCGTTGCGGCACGCGGACAACTTTCAACTACAGCCACACGATGGCCCGAAAAAAGAAAGATCGGCCGAATCGCAGCTCCCCCACAGCGCACCCAAAACGTAAACGTAAACGTAAACGCACAACCGATATTCCAATCCGCGCTATGGTCGCGCTATGCGATTATTAATAGAAAACTCTTTAGTTTTTTGGATTCTAATGTGCGCAGAAGCAGAAGCAACAGCTACGGCTCTGTCTCGGACGCAACAATCGAGTGATTCGTATTGTGCCTGGATTCTTGCTTTAAATTGTACCCTGTACGCGAGAGAGTGTAAACAAAGGGGCTGCCTGTTCCTCCATATACCCGGTGTGTGCGCTTATGTAACCGCACTTCATTTGCACAACAAAGACACAGTGACTTGTCGCCCATATTGGGTATTTGCTGTACCTATGCGAATGGATTTTTAAATGAATTTTAAAGAAAACTTTTGGGGTTCAATGCCCCCCAAACGGGAAGCGGTTCTTGGAAAAGGAATTTGAGATATTAAATTCTACAAAAAATTATTAAAAACTTTTTTAATTTTGTTGCTTTCTTTTGAATTTAACAGGATATTTGCCAGCTGCGCATGCCCGTTAATAGTTTGCTAAGTTTGTATTAAAGTTTATTGTCTGTTTTGGTAGCTTTTTCATTTTCATGAAGTTTTTCTATTTTTTATACCCTACAATCATTGAAAATGGTCAAAAAGGGTATGCCAAGTTTGTGCAAATGTATAAAAAGAGTAGAAGGAGGCAGCCGAGATGGCAGGCAAGTCATAGATTTTCAAATTGTGCTAAAACGTAGGATTACTTAGGCCCAAGCAAAATGTCCTTCCAAGTTAGGTAAAAGCTTTAAAAGCTTTGTTAGTGTTTTGGCAACGACTTTGTCAATTGGGCGTCGGGTATCTTCCAACCGGGTACTCTCGACTTTAGTTACTTGGTTTTTTTTTGGTTGCACGCTTCGTTTGGCGCTCATGGAAAATCAACGCAGGCCGGCGCAGCTGATGACGTTATGTTTCCTTTGTACATCATTCACTTTACACAATATACCTATGCGAGTATGTATCTATATATATACATATGTGCTTATGTATGTGTATCTGATTGCAGTTTCTCTGAAGGTGTGTGTGTTGTGTTGTTTGGATGTGTCATTAAACGTTATTACGAAATGGCTTTGGGGCCGATTTTCATAATGCGATACTTAGTTTATGCACTTGTCCGCGTCAGTAGAGGGAGGGGGAAGACAAGGGGGAGGGGATCTCTGCGTGCGTGTCTGTGTGTGTGTGGCAGCCTCTGTCTGGCTGTCTGGCGTTCTGCCTATACTGACGGCTTTGCGGTTTATTTGTTTGTTTTGCGTCGCTTTTGTGGCTACGATAAGTATATAAACAATACGTGTGGAAAGAGAGACCCGACGGAGGCAGCGACTATGTTAGCAAGCCCTACCAATGTCCCCAACTGGGTGTCAGACCAAAGCCCAGCCTTTTTAATTGGTGAGTCATCTCAGCCAAGACGACGACGCGTGTCGTTGCCCATAAAAAACAAATTTCTTTCATACTTTTTTTTTGTATATATTTTTTGGAAGACTTCGTGACGTCGCTGTGCCTTGCCGCATGCAAATGAGGCAATATAGTAGTACGGGAGAGAACACTTAACATTTCACCCGTAGAACTTTTACTTTTTATGGGTCTGCACATAAAAATACTAGAAAAATGACATGCAATTTGCCTCGGACTGTGTTGAGACTATTTTCAGGTTTCCATAAAACTCAGTGCCATAAACAATATCAATTGTTTACAATTATTAACACTTGCTTGTTGCACTGTATCGAGTTTCTTTTATTTTTTTGATTACACGCCCCATCGGGCACTGACTAAGGTAGAATGTACTTCTATTTGCCTTTCCGGCGTTTTTTTTCCCCGAAACTCTTCAAATGCGGCCAATGCGCTGGCGTGTCTCTCTTTCTATCTTATTGCCTGTCCGTCTGTCTGTCTGTCTCACTGTCCCGCCGTCGGCTTGTGTGCATTTCCGGTCATTTTCAAATCAACCAACGATTTCCTGTCTTAAGATTTAGCATACGATTTTTTTTCCTTTTTTCCTTTTTGATATCTGCCTTTGGTTTAGCATCCGGTTTTTCACACAACATTCTTTCACTCTTTGATTCTGTCTTTGTTTTTAGCCCATACACTTTGCGTTGTTGTTTGCGTTGACGTTGACACCTTTTCTGCTTAAGCTTAAGCACAGCTTTTCTACGCTCTCCGAAGAACCAATGCGCACGCAGCAAACGACGCTTTTCATTGCGAATTCGCAGCCGAGAGCGAGCGAGAGAGAGTGCGAGACTGACTGGACGACGGCGATGCTGAACTGCGCGCAGCGAGAGAGCTTTCAAGCGCGACTTTGCGGTGTGTGTGCGCGACCGTGAAACACATGAACGCAACTGAATGGCAGCTTCAGAGACTAGAACGGCCTAACCGACGGCGACTGCGCTGCCTGTCTGCGCAGCGTTCGTGTCTGGGTTCGTGGGAGAGCCGAAGCCGCGAGCGCACGCACGAGAGGCAAACAGCTAGAACGGCGGCGCTGGCTGTCTGCAGTTCGTGGGAGAATCGAAGCTCGGTGTACTCACGAGAGGCGAACTGGAGCGAGCGAGCATATGAAGTATTGCGCTCTCTCAGTCGACCAGTGATTTCGCTGCTGCTGTTGTTCTTGTTGTTGTTTTTAGCTGCTGCTGCATTGCATAAAACCGAAAATGCGGATTGTTATTGTAATTTAAATGCAAACGCTGCCGCTGCTGCGACTGCTGCCTCAGTTGCTGCTGCGATTTATATTAAATCGTTTCCCAGACTTGACCAAAAACTGCAAACAGGCTCGCCAACCCGAAAAGCCAAAAACAGCTAAAGAAGCGGATGAAACCAGAAATCTTCTAATGTGTGCAGTCAGTGGGAAAGACAAGAAGAACAGCAACAACAACAACAGCAACAGCAACAGCAGCAGCAACTGTGGCAGATGTTGCTGCTGCTGTCGATGCTGCCGGGGCAAGTTAGAAATCCGAGCCAATCTACAGGCTGTCCGTCCGTACGTCCCTCTCGGTCTTTGTGTTTTTGGCGGCAGATAAGTGGAACGCAGCCTGTGCTGCCCTTTTTTGGGATCAGCCTGCGCCGAAGGACAACACAAACAACTCAATTTTAATTAAATGTTGTGCTCTGCAACGAGAAATAAATTAAGTGTGCTGGCCTTGAGATTGCCAATACGTAAGGTACTTGGCTTGGCCAAGCCAGTCGCTGTGCCAGTGATAACTCCGCCGTTGCGTGACTACGTGTGCGTGTGCGCTGCCAGTGGCCCCAGCTGGATGGGATAACAGGTTCCCAGAGCGGACAACAACGACAACCAGAGTAGACAGCGTAGAGTTTATCAGCAGCAACTGCGACGCTGAGATTTGCCACAATGCTGCTGATTCATGCCGCAGCCAGTTGGTGTTGCTGTTGTTGTTGTTGTTGTTGCTGCTGCACCTCGCAACTAATGCTTAATTATGTGCAATAACAAGTCTTTTCCATTCATCTAAGCAACAATCTTTAATATATTTGCAAACGTCATCGTTTGTTACCTGAGAAACGCTTGCAAGCGATTCTGTTGCGTTTCGCTCGCGTTTTTAGACGCGCGCGATTTGAGCTGCGCTGCCAGCAGCAGCAAAGCGTTTTGTTTTTGTGTTTTTGATTGCACTTTGGGAGCGGGCGTTGAAGTTGGCTTCGGCTTTGGCTTCGACTGCGCTGCTTTCGATTTCTTCTTTTGTTTGTTGCTTTTCGCTGTGGTCGCCGCAATTGTTGTTGTTGTTGTTGCTGTTGCTGTCGCTGTTTTTGTTTTACTTGGCGTTTTTGTGGGTGCTGCCGCTGCCGGCGTTGTTTGTTGCTGTTTCTGTGGCTTAGCTAGTTTCAGGCCGGCATTGACGTCTTTATTATTGTTGCTGATCTTGTTGTTTGGCTTCTTCTTCTTTTTCTTCTTGACTGTCTTCGGCGCTGTAGTTGTTGTTGTTGCTGCTGAAGCGTTGTTGAAGCGTTTTTTGGGCTTTTCCAGCGGCAACTTCGTTTTGTGCTGGCAAACTGCGCAGTCGACGGCCTGTAAAAACGAATTGTTGTCCGGTGAGAAAGAGGCAGAAAAGGGTTGCACTCGCTTGCACTTACCACGCAGCTGACCATGCGCTTCTTTAGCCACTTGGCGCGTTTTCGGGCCGCAGTGCTCAAACGGCCGCTGCCCTTCGGCTGCTTGGCCTTGATTGCGTCCAGCTGGGCGATCAGCCTACGCCGCTTGGCATTGTTCGCGAGGCGTTGCGGCTCCAACTGCAGTTGATAGTTGCCATCCGACCACTGGTTGCCGCAACGGACACACATGCGACCGGGGCCCACGCTATCTTCGGGCAGTTGGACATTGTGTTTGGCCAGCTTGCGGCTTGTGTTGCTGTGCAAACAATGGACACAGACGTTGGGATTATGAAAACAATACTCTGTGGACGGTGTATACTCACATGTAGTATGACTTCAGGAGGCGTTCGGCGTGTGTTTGCGTCGAAAGCTCTTTGGCGCAGCTCCATAGCAGGCTCACTCTATTCTCCTCAGCCATGTCGTGGAGGTATTCTGAAATACACCGAGAGAAGCCAGTTTTAGCGGGTTTCTCAACACATGGGAGCTATGGTGACCAGCACTGATCAGCGCAGCTGAGGTTGCACAAATAACAAACTTAAGAAACCACAGTTTGCCAACAATTTCTGACTGAACTATTTGTTAATATCAAATTATATTCACCTGATTATGATTTATTTTAATATTATTTACTGCTTTTCTTCTAATTTCTGCTTTCTTGCATGTTTACTTCCACAACAGTTTGTTTTGGTGCTGCCACCTGAACATTGTTATCAAACTGTTAATGTTTATCGATAAGTACATCGCGCTCTTACAGCTCTGTTAATGAAAATAGCAATCGATTTGAACCAGTGCACCCTGTTAAATTTGAATTTATTTGATCACACACACATAAAAAACAATTAAAGTTTTGAAAAGAATCTATCATCCTTCATAAAAATAGATGGTTCCAGTTTATGCATGTTTTCGGGGTAGCAGCAATATTTGCTAAAGTCCTTAACACCAACGTCTAGCAATATTTCCTCATCAATAAAGAAATGTCCTGTGTAGTTCTGAGCATCGCGACAAATGATCGTATACGCTGCATCTGCCATTATCTCAGCCTTACGTGCATACAATGCAGCATCTGGCCCATATAACATATCGATGGCGGCAGTATGTACTTTTTTCAGAGGCCACAAGGCGTTAACAGCAACGCCCTGATCACGAAACTCCTCGGACATGCCCAACACACACATCGACATGCCATACTTGGCAATGGTATAGGCGGTGTGATTGGAGAACAGCTTCGGGTCCATGTTGAGCGGCGGGGAAATGTTTAGTATGTGCGGATTATCACTTTTTAGGAGATGTGGCAAACATGCTTTGGAGCTGTATATATGATAAAGCTATATCAGTTTAAATTTTAATTAAAAGTACTTTCATGCTTACACCAAAAACGTTCCCCTTGTATTAATATTCTGCATAAGATCATAACGTTTCATTTCAGTTTTCAGAGTCGAAGTTTTTGAAATGGCGCTTGCGTTGTTTATCAGAATATCGATACCTCCAAACTTATCGACAGCAGCTGCAACCGCCTGTTGCACTTGGATCGCATCGCGAACATCTACGATGCAAGCCAAAGCTCTGCCGCCAGCCTTCTCGACTGAAAATCAGATAATAGATCAGTTTTATAGACATTCAAAGTTCAGCGCTATATTACGTACTTTCCTCTGCTGCTGTATAGATAGTGCCTTGGAGTTTTGGATGTGGCTCAGCTGTTTTGGCAGCTATAACAATATTGGCTCCATCTCGAGCTGCTTTCAAGGCGATTGCTTTGCCAATGCCGCGAGAGGCTCCAGTAATGAATATCGTTTTACCTTTTAATTTTCTGAACAGTCGTTTTACATTTTGTGAAGGTCCAATTGTTACCAACTTACCCGGTGTTCCTCATTTTCTTGGGGCCCAAGTCCATTTGAGTCGCCATGAAAACAAACAACTTAACATACACCAAGCTTAAATTAGTGATAGCGGCATAACAGCTGTTACAGGAGCTAGTGATGTGTGAATGTTAAATTAACGCCAACTGAACAGCTGTTCGTCAAACTAGTGACTTTCCGAACAAACATGCGCAATAAGGCAACATGAAAATAGTAAGCGTTCTTTAAAAGAACTATAACAAACTATACCTTAAAATATAAAACAATATTTAAAATATATCAGCCATACGATATTTCTTATTTTCTTATCGTTGCTTATCGTTCCTCTCTATTAAAATATTATTGCTCATCCCTGAAACAGTAGAACATTGTGCAGCACTGCAGAAGAGAGAAAACAATTGGGACCGGTGAAATCTAAGGACGCCAACAAAGTTGACATAATAAAGTTAATCATAAAATTATGTTAATTCAAGTGTAAATTAACGGCATATGTCGGAAGCAGGATCAACAATGTCTGCGCCTGAGGATGGAGAGCAGCCGGCATCAGCCGCAGAGGCGCCTGTTCACGATTACATAGAATTGAAAACGAAGGAAGAAGTGGAGGCTCTGGAGCCAATGCAGGCCTGTGCGTACATTGAAAAACTACACGAAATCATAAGGAAATACGACAAGAAAATAGCAGTGTACAAGCAAAAGCTAAAGCCCTTTGTGAGGTGTAACACATAATGCGTGTTTTCCTTTCTAATTCCCCCACTTTTCCATTGCAGATGGATCAAGCATTCAAGAGCTACGATGAGAAGGGCACGCAGGTTGAAATCGGAGACTGGCAGAGCGAAAATAATGCTATGACAACCGAGCAGGTGGGACAACAGGTGGCTGAAGAACGTGAGTTTAAAACGAGAACAATATTTTATTAATAATATTTAATGCTACAAGAACAAAGCTTTTGATAATTATCCAATGGCTGCTGCTGCCGCTGCAGCTGAGCGTTCATTTTGTTTTGCTGGCCACGGCGGCGACCAACGCTGCACCGCGCCCCGATCCGTCTTCGGACAACATGATGTCGAACTCCTTGTCCGATTTGACCAGCTTATGCATGGTTTCGCGTATGTAGGAATCGAATTTGGGATGATAACGATACACAGAGCCGTCGATACCGACGACTACTTTGCGATCGCTGATTCTGTTGACAAGGCCACTTGCTCCAATGGCCACAAAGGTGCCAGCGCGCTTGGAAACGCATTCGCAAATGTATTTGAGCTTCTGGCAATCCTCAACCGTCGCTTTCTCTATGCCGAAAAGCTGTTTGACAATGCGTCTAGTGCTTGGGCAGTCGGGGAAGGTGTCAGCCTCTACCTCGGATATGTGTTTGGTCTCCACAATCTCAACGTTGTTACGCAGGAAGGCAATGTGTTCCTCTCGCTTGTTGCTTGTCTTGAAGATGATGTTCCTCTCCAGGGCACGAATCAGTACCAGGCGCACCAGTTCACCCTGGTACATGCCTCCAGTCATTTTCTCAAATAGTTGCTCCGAACGATTGATCGATTTGCGATCTATCTCAATATCATATTCCGTGCGCACGAAGTCCAGTTGTCCAGCCTCTCCAAAGGCGCCCCACTCCACATTGACAATAATGTTTTTCTGATTGCGTTTGAACTGTGGTTCCAGCAGATCGACATTGTTTACATCCTCCACGTAGCAAGCATTGCAACCGGTGCCGACAATGACTCCGACACGGCAATCGGGATTGCGATGGGCACAGGACATCAGGGCGCCGGTGGTGTCATTGAGAATGCCGACAACGGCAATTTCCACATCGCCGCGTCGTTGAATCGCATCGTGCAACATCAGACCCACATCCTCGCCCTCGACACCGGGACAATCGAATCCCTTTGTCCAGCGCGTTAGCATTGCCTCCTTGAGGCCCACTTGAACGCAGGGAAACGAGAAGGTGAATCCCAGCGGCAAATACGAGCTGCGCATATCATGTTTATCCACAAATTTGGCCAAACAATCGGCAATGTGATCGAATAGGTCCACACCGGGTCCCACCATCAGATCCTTGGGCACTGCATAGATCTGTGATTCAACCGTGGCGTCGTGATGTCCTTTTAGCGTGACAAGGAGCACACGAAAATTTGTGCCACCCAAATCCAGTGCCAAATACTTGCCCATCTCGTCGCCCGTGGGCAAATCCTGCACGTATGTGGGAAAGCATTTTGTGCTTGCCTGCGCGTGTGTTGTCTTCCTCAATCCCTTGGCGATCTCACAGCAGAAACGACTGTAAACCTCTTGCACCTGATAGTCACTCAGCACAAAGGGTTGCATAAGTTCTCGCACCTCGACATCCAGCATTTTGTATGTTTCAAATTTCAGCTTCTTGCTTGACCGACTGCCTCGAACGATGAGTAACGACTAACTAGACTAAGCAGGGCCACCTGTCTCAGCAACGACAGCGTCGCTGATGCCGCAGTCACAGTCACAGCCACAGCTATAGCCGAAGTCGTAGTCGAAGCCGACGCCGACTTCTTGCCTTGCACCTGATAAGAGAATTTGCTTCGAATAGTTCCCTATTGCAATTTTCCCCAGGCGTAGTAGTCGGGGCAGGTGCAGGTAATCTCACTCGTGTCAGCGACAATTAGTCGAAGGAATAACAAAATCTGAAAATCAGCTGAAAAGCCAATGGAATTAAATGGAAATACGCAGCGTATACTTAACGCCAGCCTGAGCGATAGTGCGAATTACAAATAAAATAAAAACATAGCTGTAATTGATTTGCTACAGCTTCTTGGGGATGTTCGGAAAACTTTCCAAAAAATTATATAAAAAACTGCACGACGTGTGGCCTCAGCTGTGTGATACTAATTCCATTTAGTTTCACGTTTTTGATATACCCCCGCTTATCATATTACACGCACCTCTACGCTGGGAACCAGCTTGGCCATATAAAAACGCCCCAAGATATAGATATGAATTTGCAATTTTGCCTTATGAAGGAGACTTGTCAGTTTGTGAGCTAGTTCTGCAAACGCTGCTTGTCTTCAATTACTTTATTGTTCCATAAACGATCGATAACCCGAGGCATATTCTGACTACATATAAAACTAAAAACAACATCCGCGCACGTTTATAATATTTGTTTTTATTGTTTTAAAAAACACATAAAGACGCGGGCGCGTATGTTTTTCTTGTTGTTGTGCGTCAAACATATACATAGAGCCTAAGAAAGAGATTAGCGCCAACGCGAGCTCTCGGTTTTCTCAAGGTGGTACAGGGGACAGAGCGGCGACGCGCTTTGCCCATCATGATGTAAGCAGGTTGACATTCGCACATTAGCGTCGTAAATTGTAGTTTGTTCTGTGATAGCGTTAATTTGACTTGGATTAAAGTTATTTGCCTTGGATTAAAATGTTTTGCCCGGGATTAACTTTCATTCTTTTACAGTTTCGGCCACGGATGCCTTCAGTTTCGTGGATGAAATGCGTAAGACGGCTAAGCATGCAGAGAATCTTAAGAACATGATCTATGAGCCAACATCGGGCATGTACTATGATCCCAAGACAAGCTACTATTATAATACGGTAAGTGTTTTACAACAACGTCGCAATCTTTATGACGTGCCTTGCATCGCCATGGAGGTGCAGTTCCGTTGCGGCATTGTTGGGTGTTGTGCGCTGTGTACGTCGTTTGGGAAGGTTATCGCCAACGATGAACCTACATCAACGCCCCTAGTTGTAATCACCCTAACTAATCTAGCTGTCTCTCTCTCTCTCTCTCACTTTTTACTTTTCTATAGGAATATGGGCTATACTACGACGGCAATACGGGCAACTATCTGAACTATAATCACACTACAGATTCATACGATTTTTATACGAAGGCCCAAGGCGTCGATGTGAGTGTGTGTGTGTGCGAGCGAGCAAGCGATCGATCCAACGATCGAGCGAATGTGACACTTCTCGAAATGATTAACAAACCGAATTTTTGTTTTCCTCCTTCCTTGTACTTACAAGTCGTGCGAGAGGCAACAAGAGAGTCTCGCTGATCACGGCGTTGATAGTAGATTTTTAGCACGGTTTCGCGCACTAAACGTAGACCGAATGCGTAGCAATGCGTTAGGTAAGAGCTGAGGACCAGAACGTGCGATAAAAACGCGGATTTCTTTTCTTCTCATTTGCTTTCAGAAAAGCAGCAACGGCAGCGAAGATCAGCATAAGGATGCTGCTGATGCAGACAATGAGAAGGGTCAGGACGATGAAGATGATTTCGATGTTAACGATGAAGTCGAGTTCGATGAGCATGGCGGGGTGATAACTGATAGAAAAACCTTGAGGAAAATCAAGGATAAGAAACGAAAGCTAGAGAAACGTGCTGCGAAAGCAAAACGCAAGTCAAAGAAGAAGCATAAGAAGAAACAGAAGAAGAAAGAAAAGGAACGTCGGCACAAGGAGCGAAAGAGAAGTAAACGCGATGAAAGCGACGACGATGATGATGAGGATAATGAAAAGAATTCCAAGAAAGCTCGCAAAGCTGAAATAGAAGATGGCGAACTGACCGTCTCGTCGAGTTCCAGCTCCAGTTCCGAGTCCTGTGATGAGGATGAGGAGGAGGACACTAACAATGCCGACAGCAATGTGCCCATGTTTAAGGCTGCCGGTCGCTTTCAAGGTGTCTAAGAAATTCGCGTTTCTATCGCGCTGGTCACTCCATTTGTTATCTATGCTAATGCATGCCTTCTTCTCCACAGACATTGCCAAGAAGTATCCGCCTTCGCTGCGAATCATCGTGCAGGAAACGCACATCGATCAGCTGACCGTGGGTAGTCTGCATCTTATCACCTACAAGGGCGGCTCGCTGGGCCGTGAAGGCGCTCATGATGTTATCATACCCGATCTGAATGTGAGCAAGTGTCATCTCAACTTCCACTACGACATCAAGCAGGGCATCTACAAGTGTCGCGATCTGGGCTCCCGCAACGGAACCGTGCTAAACGGCGCACGCATGTCCGAATCGAAGATGGCGAGCGATTCAATGGATCTCGTGCACGGCAGTGTGATAACCCTGGGTCAGACCAAGCTACTTTGTCATATACACGAGGGTAACAGTACTTGTGGTCTGTGCGAGCCGGGTCTGCTGATTGAGACGCCGACGCCAGCAGCATCAACTTCGACATTCAATGCAAATACGCTGACGCACAAGGAGCAGCTGAAGAAGCTGCAAAAGAAATACGGCTTGGAGAATGAGAGTGAGTATGGGAGAAAGAGCGTAAGAATATGAAGGAGTATTAATCTTTGCTTTACAGAATTTGTTGAGACTAATGCCAATGCGAATCCCAACTATAATGACCGCAGTGCGCAGAGACGCATCAAGGTGGGCAGCAGCACGGACAAGGAAAAGACTGAGGTGGCTTGTGTGAATACGTGAGTGGCAGCATCATATTTATCTCATTTAATGTACTAATTGATACCCCACTTTGCAGTGAGATTGCCAGCTCGAACAAGGGATTCAAAATGCTTAGCAAACTGGGCTGGCAAAAGGGTGACACGTTAGGCAAGAGTAATCAGGGATTGCTGGCGCCAGTAAGTTGTGCTATATATAGAAAAAAACATTAACCGATCGATATTGCAGATAGCGCTGCAAACTTGTGCACTATAAATAATCTGTACTGATTCTTTGCTTTACTTTCTTCCAGATCAACGTGGTGGCCAACGAAGGCACCACCGGCCTGGGCAGCAGCGAGCCACCTTTGGCGGGCAGCAGCACGCGTCCCATGGATAAACGCAAGCTGGCTAATCTGAAAATAACCCAAGCGCGTTATCAGCAAGCCAACGATATGTTCAAAGGGTCCGAAGATAGTGAATAGAGAGTGCAGAGCAAGCTTAAGTTTGAAACACATTTAATTAACAATTACTCATACATTATGTTGTCATATATATATATGTATATATAAATATAGATATGAGTATACCGGACGACGTATACATATTATGTATTTAATTAGAAAATCTTGCTATATAAGGTTAAGCTATCAGTCAATTAATTAATTTAGCTTCGCTCATAAACAAAAAAAAAAAAAAAAAAAAAGAAAAACATAAAATAAACTTGCAGAAATCATAATTAAATTAAACGGAATATTTATAATAGATAAATAAATAAAATACAATTGGTGCACAAACGATTTGCCAACTGAATTTGTTTAAATTAATTACGAATTAGTTTATATATGTGTTTAATACAAAAGCCTCTTAAGATATGTTTTCTGGTGTTGCATAAGAAATGTTTGTTTCTAATAAGTAATCATGTTGCCGGCGTCGCTGTTGTTGCTGTCGCTGTTGTTGTGATTGATAATCGTGCTGATAACGAGACGCGCTAATACTTTGCTATGTATGTATGCATGAATGTTTGATTATATTATGTTATATATGTATGTATTTTTTAGTGGAAAGTCGGCAGCATGTCGTAGAGCCTAAGGCCGCTCCGGTCTGCACACACACATTAACAGAACGTACAACAAGAATCTTTGGATGTTGGAACTACACAGAAATATATGTATATGTATATAGTATTAATATGTATATGTAAGCTAATGTGATTTAAGTATATTTCGCTAATTTTTGATCTAACAGACGCCCGTCGATCGCACGCCAATGAAGAAGCCCGTCGCACACGAATCCTTACGCATCTCGCACCACGAGTTATATGTATGATTATTGTGGCCACAGATTTTATCTGCCCGAAACTGCAATAAGGAATGAGTATGCGTCAGTTCATTTTTATGACCACAAAATGCCGTGTGCTACCCACCGTACGTTGCTGCTTGCGCGCGCACTTGTAGCGACAGGAGACGCAGCGCGGCTGATGCGTCTGCAGGTCCACCAGGCAAGTATCCTTCGGGCCGCACTTGATGTCCGCACAGGTGACGTGGTCCGCTGCAACGAGAAGAGGAGAAGGAGAAAATCAAAAAATAAACTTTACGAGTCATACATTTAAAACAGATTTCGGGGCAGCTTCGGTTTTTAAGTTTTTTGCGCTTGTCTTTCACATTTCTTATGTGTGTTTTTCGGTTTTTATTATTTTATTTTATGTCTGGCAATTTCAGGTTCGCGTTTTAATGGCCCCCATGCGCATATCCTGGCCAAAAATCATGTGAACTTTGGCAGGTGTTGCGACTGTCTCCACTGAGATTTCGCGACTGCAGACGGCAGCTGGAATTTTATTCCCGCTGCACAGCAGCAGCTTGAAAGACTCTTGAGACTCTGAGACGCAGCTGTGCGAGGTTTGTTTTGTGGCAGCCAATCATATGCTTGGTAAGGTTGGCATAATTACTTTTTATGTATTAGTGAGGTATTTATTATAGCTACTTGTGGTATGGTATTATTTTACTTGTTACACATATCATTCAATTGCAAGTGTTCTTTGGAGGAACTTATGTTTAAGTAAGATCCTAGAACAGCTGTTACGGTCTGTTTTTACCATGCGACCATTGAAAATGATCAAAAAGGGGTATACTAAGTTTGTGCAAATGTATGGAACACGCCGAAGGAGGCCGAGTCATGTCCGTCTGTCTGTTTGAACATCTAAATCTCAGCTATCATAAAAGCTAGAGACACCAAATTTCACATGAAGGTTCCGGTATACCATAGGTAGATCGAGTTTATTTTAAATTTTTGCCACGCCCACGCAAATCGATAATTTGCGATTATCAGGAGAAGTATTAAAGTTACAGCTTTCTGCTTTGGAATGAACATAGATAATTGCAATGTAAATCTATTCCCCAAATTACAATCCAATCGGACAATAAATAGTTTTGTTAAGGTAGATATATTATAGAATTGGAAAGTTCTCCCAGAAAATCTCCATCACTTTCTGCTCTATCTATAATTTCTATCCTTCCATAAGATACATTTTCTATCGTCGAACTTTAAAGAACTTCTTCAGTTTCTAGAACTAATAATAACTTCTTTATATCTCAGTCCGATTGATCCTCTTAAAGATCTCTTCACAATCTCTGCAGTTGCCCCAAAGTTCAGCTCATTTCCTACACAATTTTCCCCCCTTTGCCTGCCCCACAACTTTGCTTTAAACTGATACTACATTTATTATAGTTATTAATTTATTTACTGCCATAATTGATTATAGCAATGTTGCTCGGGCAGAGCATTTGCTAGTTCAACATGCTCGTTTATTGTCATTTCGCTGCTGCGATCGTTCCAGCTCCATTCCTCATGCGGCTCAAAAAGCGCTTACAGCTGTTTTGGCTCTTTTAAATTGGGTGTTGTTGTTGTTGCTGTTGTTGCTGTTGCTGCTGTGGACCCGGTCCAGAGCGGACACTGCAATTTTCAACGCTGCCACATTATTCACACCACAGGCAATGGCAATATGTACACGTACGTGTGTGTGTGTGTGTGTGTGTGTAATGTATGAAGAGCCCGCCCCGTTCTTGACATGCGCAAGACGGTAGCCAAGTGGCCAAGTGGCCCCAGCCCCAGCCCCAGCCAAGCAGCCAAGTGGTCAAGAGTAACCGCCAGCCGGCAGTCGCGCTGTCGAGCCAAGAGTCAAGGCAGCCAAGTGGCGCAGCCGCAAACGCCACACACACACGCACACACAGACGTAGACAGAGGCAGCTGAGGCGACTTGGCAACAATGTTGCAAGAAACGCCCCTGAGGGAAATGTTGTGCGCAATTGCTTAGCGGGCTGCGGGTTGGTTGCATATGCAGATATCGCCCCAGACGTGTGCACGTGTGTGTGTGTGTGTGTGCGTGTGTGTGTGTTGGCAGCTCCTGAAGGCTGGCGACGTTGCTTGGGTGCGTGAAAGGTTCACCGCCTGCCGATTCGTAACAGTTAAAGTTTATTAATTTCAACTGCCAATTTTCGCTTTGGGGCCCCAGCAACGTCCTTTGCAAGGGTGCCCCATCCTCTTTCCCCCTCTTCCCCCTGCCCTGCCCTTGTCTTGTTGATTGTGATGGATATGTCTTGGCGGCCTGCTCTGGCCAGGCTGATAATGCCGTCACAATGCAAGCCAACTGTAATTTGTTATGTCGACGTGGTTTAATCAACGCCAGCGGCAGCGGCAGTTGCAGTTGCCAGTCCCCAGTCCCCAGTCCGTCCTTGCGTCCCTCTGTCCAACTGTCCATCCGGTTTGCAGCGGCAGCAGCAGACGCGTCTGTGTTTTGCTGCAGTTGCTGCTGCTGTTGCTGCTGCTGGCGGCGGGCGGAACTCATTGCAACATTGTGTGGCATGGCCAAAGATTCGTCGTGCTCTTGGTCGCGGGTCATATATGCGTTGCCTTGTGCGTTGTGTGTGTGCGTTGCCTGGACTGTCTGGCCATTTTGGCATTGCGTGTTGTTTAAGGTGATTTTAATACGATCGTAAACTTCAGCCGGCCCAGACACAGCAGACGCTGAGCCAGACAAAAGTGACGTCGTGCTCGAAGGGGGGAGGGTGGGGGAAGGCGTACTGCAGCGCACTGCCGAACCGGACGAACGGGCAAAGCAGTTGCAATCACAGAACCCTCCCCCCCTCCACCACCTCGAGTCTGCCTTACTACCTTAACCTCTTCGCAGTCCCCCCCCACTCCCCTTTCCAACACGCTCCGCTCCGGCTGCGTCGCGAAAATGGCGTTTTTAATGGCTTGTACGTGTAGTCATATTTCTTGGGGCAACTTTCCGTGGATGCGGAGACGCTGCTGCCCGGTTTCGTTGCCGTTGCAGTAGTTGTTGTTGTTGTTGTTGTTCTCTTTTTGGGGTCTTACGATCGCTGCAGCGACGCGACGCAGCAAATATTTATGTGAAAGCACACAAACACACGAAAACCATAAACTTACTAACCATAAAGATAAAATGCTCAAAAAACCAACAAAAAATACTCCCAAGTGTGCGTGTGTGTGTGTGTGTGTGCATTATTTTATCGAATGACGATCAACATAAAGTCGCAGACAGAGCGGACAGAGCGGACAGGCAGCTGGGCAAGCCGAGGCTGAGCTGAGCTGTAAGCAGCAACAGAAGCCTGGCAAGATCATCATCAGCAGCAGCAGCAGCGGCAGCAGTGCGAGCCAAACAAACAAACTGCACGCGCACACGCATGCACAGACACGCACATGCACGCACACACACATGGACACATGCACACTTTGGCAGCGAGTGCTGAGCTAAAAGCAAAAGTGAATAATTGTTAATGATCTTAATTTATTTTAATATCCGGCTACCGTGCAACACAACTTGCAATGCAAGCAGAGGAGGAGGGGGGAGAGAGGAGAGGGGGAGGGGAAGGGGGGTGTGGCAAGCAAGGTGTGCACAATTTATGAGTTTCTTAGCGCAGACAGCAAAACTAATGACGAGCTTAGGGACAGCTCGACATGGCTGTCTACTCGCTCTCGAGACGGGCTATCTCTTTCTCTTTCTCACTCTCTCTATCTCTTTCTTTGAATTGAAACAGCATGAATGAATGAAAGATACAAGTGAAGTTTTTGTTAAAAACTGTGGAAGAACTTTATAAACAACTTTTATAAAAAGAAAGAAAATAGAAAAGACATTTAAGGATCCAATCTGACTTTGTATACCCTTCAAGCCTTAAAAACTGTCTAGGAAGGGTATACTAAGTTTGTGCAAATGTATGTTACCGGCATAAGGAGGCGTGGCAGAGGCCCTTAAATGTATATTTTCATGCTTGGGATCCCTACCCGAGTCAATTGAGCCATGTCCGTCTGTCTGTCCGTCTGTGTGAACACGCAGATCTCAGCTAATATAAAAGCTAGAGATACCAAATTTGGCATAAAGATTTTTGTATTTTATGTGCTTCACAAGTTTAGGTCAAATTTAAAATGCCACGCCCACCGCCTACGCAAATCGATAAATAGTGTATTGAACTTAATTTGTTGCGAAAAAAGTAAAGGCTTTGTCTGTTTTTATGGATACTTTTCAATCTGAAACCCTTTCATTATTCAACATGAACAAGAATTTTAATTATTTAAAAGTCTTCATAAGTTTTACTTCGATTTACCTAAACGTTATGCCCTGCAGTACTACGAACTGCACTGAAAATAATATCCCTGCATTTAATTGCTGAGGGCGCACACTTAATCTTGCTGCAACATTGTAGAGAGTGGCCACAGCCACTGGGCAACTGCTAAATATGCAGGTATACAAGCTTTAGCAATGTAGGGCTTAAGTGGCCTATTAAAAGTAATAAGAGATTTATGCACTCAACACCCAAGCGGGGGGAGGGAGGGAGGAGGAGGGGAGGAAGGGAAAGGGGAAGGGGTGCCAAGCTGAAGCCATTACGAATGGGATCTCGCTGTCTATTGAACTTGGCAATTACGGGTAGGGCGCATGCAAATCAAAGCAGGCCGCGTAGTGAGTGAGAGAGAGAGAAGTGCAGAGAGAGGGAGGGAGGGAGAGGTGCAGAGAGTGAGCGAGACAGGGCATGTTTAATTGCAGCGCGGAGCAATTGCAGCTGTGCAGACTCTTGGCTTGGCTGGTTTTTTAAGCAGTTTCAGCTGTTTTAGCTGTTTGAGCTGTTTGAGCTGTTTTAGCTGTTTGAGCTGTTTTCGTTGTTTTTGTTGCTGTTTTCAATTTATTTAAACATTAATTACCGGACTGCGAATTGCAACAAAAGGCTGCAATTAGCACGCAATTGCAATGCGGCAGCCGCCTCTGACACACTAAACCAGTTTGGCTGACACGCGGTCCGACTGTCGCCCAGACAGATATGGCAGCTATGCCAGGCCACGCCTTTTAATTGCTGCTGCAAGCGAGACAACAGCAGCAACATCCCATTGTAGGCGGCCGGCGGCGTCGGCGACGGCGGCAACAGTTGCTGTTGTTGTTGTTGCTGTTTTGCGTGTAATTAATTGGAAATCGGAGTCGATCAATCGCATTGCGACCACAAAATTAATAAGCATGCATTATTGCCGGCAACGTGCGATGCGCTGCACAAAGTAGAGCAATGCTGCCACTGACAGCAGCAGCAGCAACATTGGCGGCAGCAACAACAACTGCAACTGCAACTGGCTAATCAAATTGCTGGCAATCATGGAGCCGTATAAGCAAATGTAGCAATTTCAGCCAACAAACACCGAACGCAACTTGATATGGCCCGCCAGTTGCAGACGACAGCAACAGCAACAGCAGCCGCGACAGCAGCAACAACTATGACAACAACTTGTGGTTGTGACGCGACTTGAAACCTCAGTCAAGTCAAGTCAATCAAATGCAAAATTGCGGTTCTGCGTTGATTGTTGTTAAATTTGCACAGCCAACAGCAGCGACAGCCAACAGCAGCATCCGAGACGACAACAACTACAACAGCAACAACAACAACAGTTGCTGCTGTTGCTGTTGCTGTAATTGACGCAGGCCAACTTGAGGCGCAGAGGTTTCAATTAATTTGATTGAGTTTTAAAGCTTATCAATCATCGAAATTACAAATTACAAATTACATACCACGACATGGACCCGGATACGCCACAGCAATGGATCGTCCAATTTTGCAAATCATACGATTTATATCACATGTGCTCCTGTATGTCTTGCCATCGATGCCGCACACTGCGCGCTTCTCGGCCGCCTCCTGATCCACTGCAACCTCGTCATCATCCCAGGGACAATCGAAACGACAGGCGATACAATGTGGCATCATATACTGATCCTCTACGCAAGTGAGACCATTCAGGCACTGCACACCATTGCAGCTAGCTGTGGGTGAGGATTAGGGAGAGATTAAAGAGAGATTATCATAAGGGAAATTGGAAAAGTTTCGGGAAAGTCTTCTGGGTCAAACTTAGTTGGAGTTGAATAAACTTTTGAATTGGCTGCATATTTGCATAGTAATTATATAAGTAAATTCCTTATTATGTTCTTTAACATATTCTATATATATATGTATCTCAAGAATAAACTTATCAACCTTTTCTCTATTATAAACGTTATGTGAAAAGTTGCGGCAATGTTTCTTAGACAGAACTTATGTTTATTAGTTTATTTCAGAAAAACTTTGCAGTCGGGTATGTAATAGCATAGTACATAACTCAGTTAGTTCTTAATGATTTCCTCCAGCTCCATACTATACAGAACTGACCTGAAAACACTTCTCTATAAAACTGATCGAACCTTAACTAATCAATTCCGCAACGCATAACGTTTGCCTTCGCCTAAGATCTTTATTAGTATTGATAGTTCGACTGATTGATGCTGCTTTTATTTTGGCAGCCAAAAATACAAATCTATATGCAGTTATATATGGCACAGCTGCTATATAGACTGACTATATAGGAACCGCATTGCAGCAATTACCTTGGCCAAGCAACTTTGTAACATATGTAGCTCAATATACGCGCGATTATCCTATAAATAAACTGTTTGCCAATTTTCTATGATTAGCGCCAAAACTGTGCATACCTGCAGTACACACACACGCACACACACACATACTGAGACTGAGTCTGGCCATAAACTGTCAAATTTATCATTGCGCATGGCGCGTTGAAAACGCCTTGGCGCCAACTGTGACACTTGCAAGAAATTGCATTCATTTTTCTGCACAAAATTACGAGTAAGTGAGTATTATTGAAGTCGATTGCAGGGGGGAGGGGCGGAGAAGAGGGGGGGCGACTGGTATCCAGGCAATAGACATAGCCAGATCGCCAGATTGCGCCGATTGCGCATTCCATTCCAGCCGCGGCTGAGGCTGGCACGCGCCAACATTAGAATGTTGTTGTTGCTGCTGCTGCTGTTGCCGCGGCTGCCACTGCCGTTTTATGTCTTGCAACAGCAACAACTAGCGACAGCAACTGTTGCTGCTGCTGCTTGCGGCTAATCCAACAAGTTCTTTTGGCCTCAACGTTCTTGTACGTTTTTATTGATCATTTGAGCATGTTTGCGAGTGCTTCCTGTATCATTAAATTATTACACAACATTCGTCTCGCCGGGGAGTGCAAGCAGGGGCAGGAGAAGGGGGAGAGGGGCAGCTCTCCCCCTTGATTGAGGCCTGAGCTTGCTCCGGCGGCGACAACTTGTTGGCCGTAATTGAAATGTGCAATAATTTGTCATCTAATCTAATTGTGACGCGCTACGCTGCGCGTTCGGCACGTGAATACCCCCTTTCCAGTTGAATAGCCAATCCTACTCCTTGTTCCCCCTTCTCAGGGGACTACTCACTCTTGCAGTGGCCGCGATAGGCGACCTCCAGTTGGGCGTTGCTGGTGCGGCAGGCGCGCTTGCGCAGCTGGCACTCCGTGTTGTAGGTGCGTCCATCGTTGCCGCAAACCGGATTCGTGTGTTGCTGCTGCAGAGAGGAGACAGAGAGAGAGAGAGAGAGGGGCAGAGTGTGAGTGTGAGGCCCCAAAGAGTATGCAATGCAAAACTTACCGCATGAGGCGTTGCTGCTGCCTCATAAATTCCATCCAGAAATGCTAAATCATCCGCATTAGCCAAGTGGCCAGGGCCGAGGCTGCCGTCGCTGCTCGATGACGCAGCCGTTTCACTTCCGTGTTCAGGCAGATACAGACGACGACGTGCGCCAGTCTCACTCGCAGTCGCAGTTGCAGTCCCAGACACAGACCCAGTCGCAGACATTGTGGTATTTGCTGTCAGCAATGCGCCTGCTGCTGCTGCTGTGCGCTGCTGCTGCTGCTGTTGTTGCTGTTGCTGCTGCTGCTTATCCTTGTGGTTGTGCTTGTGCTTACGCCTGCGCTGCTGCTGCTGCTGCTGCTGCGTTCCATTGTCGTATTGTTGCTCGTGATTTGGAACATGTTGCAGATGTTGTTGGTGTCTGACTCGAGCAGCAGCATTGTCTGGCTGTTGCTGCTGCTGTTGCGACTGTCTATTAATGTCGTTGGCGGGTTCATTAGCATTTGCCAACTTGTGTCTAGACTGAGACGTCTGCGCAGGCGTCGTGGACGACGAGTCATTGGCTCCTGTTGCCGTCGCCGTCGCCGTCGCTGTTGCCGTCGTCAGCGTCGTCATTGATCTTGTTAAGTGTTTGCCATTGTTGTTATTTTTTCTATGTCTGCGACGTTGCTCGTTGCCGTTGCCCACCTGCCCCCTATCCACTTCCACCTTCATCTGCATCTGCACACGGCCGCCTCTGTTGTTGTTGTTGCTTCTCTTGCTGCCGCTGCTGTCCATGTGCAGCCGTCTGGTTGTGGGCTGCTCTTGCAAATTGCCGCTGTCTATAATCAAAAGTCTTCGATGCCTCGTCTCGCCCAGCATGACTGCCCCTCTGTGTCTGTGACTCGTCGCTCGTTGCTTTGGCATTGGCTGCGCCTCCTTCTCCTGCTCCAGCTCCTCCTCCGTCTCCGTCTCTGTCTCTGTTTCTGTGTCTTTTCTTTGGTTATCAGTGCTAGTGTCGCTGTTGCTGGCGCCATCTAAACCTAAATTGCCGTTGGTAATTTCGCTACTTAGACTAGGTGAACCGCGCACCGGCATCGATGCCCACAGCAACTGTTGCTGTGGCTGTGGCTGCAGCTGTTGCTGCTGCTGCTGCTTGCGGCGCAACTTGGCCCCACACTCGGGCGCACAGACGCATTTGGGGCGCCCCTTGCGCTTCACGCACTTCTTGTTTGGCCCACATTTGAAGCCCTTGCAGCTCTCTGGAAAATGCGCCAAGAAAACAGGGAATGTTGCCTGCATGAAAAAGGAGCTCCAAATCGCCAGAGATAGAGGCCGCGCACTCACCTACACAGGGCGCACACTCCACGCCGTCGCCAATGGTCATGGCAAAGAAATACTCCATGCTGCTCAGCTCGCGATCCGTGTAGGAGAAGCCCGGATTGCTGGCGCAGCAGCCCGTGCGACTGATCTTCGTGGAGAAGATCTGATTGCATTTGCCACTGCTCAGGTGCGTCTGCCAGCAGGTGCCGGCTAAGGCAGGAAGAGGAGAGGGCAAAAAGAGATCACAATAACAAAACGGAAAATTTGTAAGTACTTATATAGGTATATATATTCTTAATCAGAATAAATTGGTGAGTCGAACTAGCCATGTCCGTAGGTCCGTTTGTCCGTCTGTCTGTCCGTCCGTCTGTTGCAACGCAAACTAGTCGCTCAATTTTAGAGCTATCCTTGGTATATGTGTTTCTTATTGCAGCACGCCGTAAATAAGTCGGAACGAGCCGGTTCGGACCGATATATCGTATAGCTGTCAAAGAACCTATCGGTCGAATTTTGTTATTTTTTAAGATATCGCTATGAAACTTTTTCGCTGTCTGTCTAAGTATGCCCTTAAAAGGCTATTAAAATTTGAACGAAATTAGACCGATATATCGTATAGCTGCCATAGAACCTATCGGCTGACTTTAATTACTTTTCAAGATATCGCTTTAAAACTTTCCTGATATACACGTATGTCTAATTATATCCATTAAATGCTATGCAAGTTTTATTAAAATCTGACAGATATATCGTTAAGCTGCCATGGAACCTATCGGCCGATTTTATATGTGGAGTAACTGCAATGGTATGAAACCTTCTTTCTTGTTCTTAAATCGATTATCACACAGCAGCTAGTACGACTATATGCAAATTCTTTAAGACCTAAGCGTTAATTATAGTTTAAATAGTATGCTCGAATTAATAAATAGTTTCCAAGCATTTTTTAATAATTTTGTTTTTCAACTCTTTGATATATTCGCCAGATAAACAAATTCATCTTCAATCGCGTCTTAATGAACTGATCAAATATTATTTCAATTAGATGGCAGCAGGCGCGGCACACTCGCACACACACACACACACACACGCACAGCTCACACACATGTGTTATGAAATAGAAAAGCAAATATATGTTTTTCATTCATGCCGATCCGTTGCCGGAGCTGCTGCCGCTGCCTCCGCCTCTGCCTCCGACGGCTGCTAATAAATTCGCAGCGAGCTAAGTTTTTGTTTATCTCTTATTCGCATATTTTGTTGCTGTCGATTGATTTGCCAAATGGAAATCGCTGATGGACAGAGGGAAAGGGGAAGGGGGAGAGGGGGCAGCAAGGCGAGAGAAATTGCGTCATATTTGGCATAAAGTTGTCGCATTTATCGTTCAATCACGCCGCGCCTCCTCTAACGGACACACAAATTGACTAACTGGCGCCAGTGGCGACTCACACTATACACACTATATAGCAGATTTGATATTGGGTCAATGAAGTAGTTGCTGCTGCTGCTGCACTTACCCGAGGCGAGGCGCATGCTCAGCAGCAATGCAATTAACAGAGTCATCAATGGCAAGCCAGACGCGCCAGCCGGCAACAACATGACGCCTGCACGGGCTGTTGTTGTTGTTGTCGCGCTGCTTGTTGTTGTTGCAGCCGTGGTTGTTGTTGTAGTTGGCAATGCTGTTGTTGCTGCTGTGTTTGCTGCTTTTACTTCGGCTGCAGCTGCAGGTGTTGCTGCTGTGTTTGCTGCCAGTGTTGCTGCTGCTGCTGTTGCTCTCGTGCTGCTGCTGCCGCTGCGCTTTTGTGGACTAGAACTAGATAAATGTTGCCGCTGCTGCTGCTGGTGCTGCTCCTCTGGTCTCTGCTGTCGATGTTGCTGCCGATGTTGCTGCTGTTCACGTGCCGTTGACACCTCGTCATTAGCGTCATTCTGGCAGTGCGTAATGCGTGTTGTATGTGAATTGACGTCATGGTCAGGGCCAGCACTCGCACAGCCCGAGACGGAGGCAGACAACAGACAACAGCAGCCATCATCCATGGCATCCTCAGTCGCCTCGTTGTCGTCGTTGTCGTTGTCGTTGTCGCTGTTGTCGCTGTCTCTGGCAATTATGCGGCCAGCGGAGCGCAGGCAATTGGCCATCAAAGTGTGCAGAGCCTGCCATAAGATAACTATAAATAAACTTAGAATTGTGCTACATTTGCGGGCAGTTGTAGTTGTAGTTGTCGTTGTTGCTGCTGCTGTTGCTGTTTCCGCTGCTGCTGCTGCTGCTGACGTCTTCGACAATGTTGCCGCTAATTGGTGAGCTTCACGCGTCGCGTCGACAGGAAGTGCGCGCATTGTTGCCGCTGTTGCTCTGCGTTTGTATTTGTAATTTGATTTGCGAAATGTCAAATTGTTTTGAAGCTGCTGCATGACAAGAAGGCGCAAGGCGATAGACAAGGCAAGCTGCAAAGACAAGAAAGAGAGGAGAGAGGAAGAACATTAGAGACTGGTGAGAGAAAGTCTTGGCATGAGTTGCGAAACGAACTTGGGCTGTGGAGGCACTTGGGCCAGTGGCCACTTGAATGAAGCACATGCTGCTTCAAACGCGCAACATGATGCAACCACCAAGACGAACAACAGCAGCAACAACAACAACAACAACAGTTGCTGCTGCCACTGCCGCCAGTCAAGCACAAAGAATGTTTTGTACAAAACAGAGAGAGAGAAGAAAAAAACACAAAAAGAGGCAACAATTAAGTCTCAAACGTTGAGTTGACATTGAGCAGGCGGTTTTCAAAATGCGACTACTAAAAATAAAGAACCTGTTGCTGTCAACGTTGTTGTTGCTGCTGCTGCCACAGCAGAGACTGAGGCAGCCACGGAGGCAGCAGGCAGAGGCAGGTGCGCGCAAGCTTTTGGTAGGCTTTGCCGCCTTATGCAGTCGCGTTTGTCTTCAGTTGCGCTGACTGTCTGTCTGTCTGGCTGAGTGTGTGTGTGTGTGTGTGGTGTGTGGTGTGTGTGTGCATTGGTTGTGTGTGTGTGTGACTTGCAGTTTGTTTCGGCTGCGCTAGTTTGGCATTTGTTTTATTTTGGCTGACATTAAGGACGTGCTCAAGTCAACATATGCAGAGGGAGGTAGAGATCAGTGATGGCAATTTAGCTTTATTTAACGCAGCACTCTTTGAGACTGAGGGACAGGGTGAAAGACAGATGGACAGACAGACAGGCAGACCGACGGAGACATAGGCAGCGGGACAGACAGACAAAGAGACAGACAGGCAGGCAGATGGGCAGAGGCACAAAGCAACAGAGGCAGCTAGACAGACAGACAGACAGACAGACAGTAGAACAGACAAGTGAGACAGACAGACAGACAGCAAGCAGCTGGCAGACAGACAGAGAGACAAACCGACAGGCAGAGGAGTGCGGGGAAGGCGGGCAGACATGCAACAATTGCAGGCAATGCGAAACGTGACTGGAGTGTGACTGACTCGTGTGCAGGAGGCGGCGGCAACGGCGGCGGCAACTTGCTGCTTCTCCGGCTGCTGCTCCGGCTGCACTTGCTTAACTGAAGCAGCCCAATTTGGACCAACTTGGCCAACGTCCTTGAGGCCCCAAACGACAATTGTCAATGTCTGCTCAAGTCGTTTGTGGCGAAATTAGCCAGCAAGTGGCATGGCAAGGCAGGCAGGCAGCAGAGGGAGAGGAAGGGGAAGAGGGAGAGGCAGGCAGCAGCCATACATTGCACACATTTCCTTGTAAACAATTAATGACCTACTGCGTTGGAAAGCAGGCAGCATGGCAAGGGGCAGCTAAAAACGTAGGCGGCAGGGGGAGGAGGAGGAGGGGAGGGAGGTAGAAATTATTGCGTTAACATGCATTGCGACATTTCGTTCGATCGTTTGCAGCGGACTGGTCGCTTTCCAGGTTAGCCCCGGCGGCCGGCCAGACGCTGTCTGCACACACACACACATGCGCTCCGCACACGCACTTGCATTGGAGCTGCATTCCTGTCGTGCCTCGTGCAAGACGCGCGTCTATTTTTAGACCCGGCGCAGTCAGTGGGTTTTATAACTCTTCTACTGCCCCTGCCACAGCACCTGCCCCCTGCACCTGCCCCTATTGGTTATAGTTGTTGTTGTTGTTGTTGCTGTTGCTGCCTGCTTTCCCGGCTCGTCTGTTATTATTGATTTAGTTTTTCCATGTCATATAAGCTCGACGCACAGCGCAGTGAGTCGAGCAGGCTGCAGGCGGCTTTCGCTTTGCGCAAATTTCGAGTGTTTACTGTACTCGAAATGCTTGAAATTCCTACGTGTTTGCCAGGCAGCAGCAGCAGCAGCAGCGGCGGCGGCTAAAATTGGGTTTGAAGGAGCGCACAGCAAACGAGGCAAGCAACAACAGCAACAACAACAGAAAAAAAATGCAAGGAGCAGCAGCAACCACAACAACAACAACAACAACAACAACGGCAGCAACAACAACAACAAGAGGCGCAGCATAAAATGCATTCACCGCAGCTGAGGCAAAGCTCAGCTCGGCTCAACTGCATTGCCAAACCCCAAACACACACACACACTCAGACACACAGACTGCACACACACACACCCAGGTATGCACACCTTATATACACAGCAATATTCTTATATAGGCAGCCTTTTTCTTGATGCAGTTTGACCGTTGGCCGACGTCGCTTTTTTTAAGACCTGTTTTCATGTTTTTTGGGCATTTATTCTGGATTTTCGCCAAAAAAAAAACAACAAACCAAAAACAACAACAACAACAACAAACCCCACAACAACAACAGCAACAACAACAACGCTGCACATTTTTTTCCACATTTTTTGTTTTGTTTGTATTGAATTGCAGTCGCCTCCTCTCGTGGTTGCTGCTGCTGCTGCTGCACTTGAGCAACAAGTGCATCAGATCGCCGACATGCTGCTCCGCCTCCTCCTCCCGCCCCTCCTCTTGGTGCTCCTCCTCCTGCTCTGACATGCAACGAAACCCAAAAGCTTCAAAGCAAGTCGAGCAAATCAAGCTGCACTCTTCAATTGAGCCTTGCCAACTTGCACAAGTTTGCGCGTTGCACTTGCACTTGCCACATGCGGCAGGTTGCAGCACGCAGACCCAACTCAGCATGCCTCACTCCTCACTCAGCTCTCCCTCAGTTGCATCGCACACACTTTCGCATTGCTTGCAGAGAGCTGAGAACGTTTCGCTATCTTATGGCACGTGCTTCAGCTGCTGAAAGTGAGCTTAGCTATGCGATTTGTTATCGCAGCGAATCGATTCGAGAGCAGCTCTTCTTGAGCTGAACTAGCTATTATTTTTATAAGGAAAGCGTGTATACTTCTTGAGCAATTTGTTTAATTTAATTAAAGTAGCTATAATTATTTTTTAAAATTAAATATAGAAAGCCGAGTCGATTGAGCCATGTCTGTCTGTCTGTCTAAAAGAAAGCTAGAGCCAACAAAATTTGGGGACAACAATCATGTGGGTCATACGCTGTACAATTTTTATTAAAATTTGGGCCACGCCTACTTCGATAAACCGAATTGCAGGCGCAATAATAAAGCTACAGTATTCAGTTTCGGTGTGTATGATAAATAATCAAATTAAATTAAATTTTGTTTTAGAATTAAATGTATAGTTAATAAAATTCAAGTTTAAAGTAAAATATTAAATTTAATAAAATATTTATACCTTCAAATACGCATATCTAAATAAAGGTCTCAAATAGTTTCTTCATTTTCTTTAACAAATTTCAGACAAAGATCATTAAGCTTCCCCAGAAGAAGTTCAGATAAATCTCTTACAGATTTTACAGATATAACTGTTGGTGTTCAGTGGAGTAATGGCTTCATTATAATATGACAACGATCTACAACAATTTCTTTCCCCAAACTTCAGAATGACAAACAACTGAGGAACCTCATTTATTATAAATACCCAAAATATCTCTGAAACTGAAACTGTTTTTCTATGAAAAGTTGGTATGATTCATTTCATAGAAGATGCCCAAATTAAATGCTGGATCTATAGATATACCCCGACCTAGCTCTAATCCCCTGGCAAATCTACAGGCTTAGGCAACATTTCGCTGCGCAATTGGCGATTTAACCTTTCGCAGCTCCGCCTTGGCGGCGCTTCCTGCTTCTGGTGTGTGGGGCAACAAAGTTGCCGCGATTGCGCAATATGCGAGAATGCCACTGAGAAGGGGCAGGGAGAGGGGGGAGGGAGAGTGGGGTATGTGGCAGACAGACGCTCGAAGAGAGACGGCGAGCTGAGTTATTTTTAGCGCGCGGGGTCTGAGACCGAGACTGGAGCCGAGACTGAGACTGAGTCTGCGTTGGAGACTAACACGGGCTGTGCACGCGGCTCTGGGTCTCAGTCTGGGTCTGACTCTGTTTGTGTGTGTGTGTGTGCGTGTGTCATGGGTGTCGCTGCCGGCTGCGGAATGGCAACGCATCGCATCGAATGGGGAAAAAGGGTCAAGCGCGTTTTTGGTTTCATAAATAACCCAAACAAAATCGACGCGACGCGATGCGACGCTCTTCTTGCGAATTGTTTTCTTGTTTTTGTCATACGCAGTTGTTGTTGTTGTTGTTGTTGCTGTGGCTGCTGCTGCCGTTGCCGTTGCCGCTGCGCAGGAACAACAGGAAATTCCTTTCAGCAAACTCATCAAGCCAAAGTAAACGGCGCGTCAAGAAGTTTTTGGCGCGAGATTAATGACATTTGTATAGTGGCTGAGCCCCCTTCCCCCACCCCCTCGCACTCCACGCCCCTGAGTGGGCGTCACACTTACGCACACGCATTTGCATACGCCAGCAGCGGCGGCGGCAGCGGCAGCGGCAGCGGCAGCGACGTCTGCGTCGTCGTTTGTTATGCAAGCAGTAAATTTTCAATAAATATACGAGAAAACAACAACAAACAAATCAAATCGAATCGCAACGGGAACAGCCACACTGACGCTGCTGCCGGTGTTGTCTCACTCGCTGTGTGAGTGTGTGTGCGTGTGTGTGTGAGTCAGGCGAGCCTCCCACAGTCGCTGGCGATAGCAGTCGCGGCATCATGTGATTCTGAAGTGCTGCTGGACGCACAGACTGTCCACCCACCCCCTCCCCTCCACTCTTTAACTCCCCCTCCCCCTTCCCATCCCTTTCGTGCTGCCTGTTTGTTTTCTTAGCGCTCGAACGTCACGCGTTCGTTTGCGCATTGCACATACGCCGCGTTGCCCGAAAACCGACACTGCCAAAGTGCTGGGCACATATTTGTTGTTGCCGCCGCCGCCGCTCTGATCTAATGCACAACAACCAGACAGACAGACAACGCCTCATTAACACCAGCAGCAGCAGCAACAACAACAACAACAACAGCAACAACAGCAACACGAAGTAAACAGGAAATCTGCAGGATTGCAATCGCTTAGAAAAGCGCGCGCGCCTCTTCTTGCTTTACTCTTCATTCTGCGCTGAGTTGTTCTTCACTTCGCTTTGCAATTCGTACGCTTTGTTGGCTGTTGTTGTTATTCTGCGTGAAATTCTTGTTGTTGTTGTTGTTTACTTGGCTTGCGCTTCTTTGCATTCATTTTGATTTCCTACTTCTGTTCTACAATCGACAACGCGTTGTTCTTTTCTTGTTGTCTTCTAGCGCAGCAGGGCAGGAGTTTGGGGGGCGGGGGGAGGGGGACTGTCTGGTCGGAGAGAGAAATAAACGGAGCATATGAAAAAATAAATATTGTCGCACATCGTGAAATCGGATCTGTTGTTGTTATTGAGTCTTTCGATTCAATTCTGTGTTGACAACTATGCAAGAATTTCCTTCGTTCTTTTTTTTTTTGTTATTGTCTGAGACGTTTTTTTTTTATGTATTTGCAATTGTACGTGGAAGTATTTGATTAGTAGAGCTCTTGCATTTTATTATTGGCTGTGCAGTGCAATTGAAGTGCAACTTTGCCCCATGTGGCAACAATAATAGAAAAATCGCAGCAGTTAGAAAAGTGCGCAGAAATCTTCACACCTCGCTGGCAAAAGGTGTTAAACACGCTTTAAAACCATAACACAGAAATAAAGCTTTGAGTTGGGATCTCTGCGCAAAGATCTGCCAGAGATAAAGCGGCAAAAAAGTTGAGCAAACAATTCGCCGAAAAATATTTGTGCGAAATTTAGCCAAACGATGCATGGCACGATTAGTTACAAATTTAGTTGGAATTTAATTCAAAGACACAAAAGAATTTTTTAAAATTTTATAACAAATATAAAATTAATTTTTAAAATATTTTAATTTATTTAAGATTTTTTTGATATATATTTTTGTATTTATTTCATATTTATTTAATATTTTTATTCACAATTTGCCTCACCTGCTTCCGCTGCGGCAATTCTGTTTAGACTCGTCACAATTTCACTAAATTTCTTTAGATTGCCAAAGTTTTGCTCGGAAAATTTCACACATGCATCGCATGGAGTTTAGCTTGAAATATATTTAATATTTGCTTTGCTTTTTATATATAAAAATTTTTTGAAACAATTAAAATGCAAACTGCAGCGCTGCACAAAATTTTTTAGTTTGCCTTTGGCTGTTGTGTCTTCTTTCACTTTTGCTTAGCTAAACAAACCGCACGAAAAATAAAAAACTAAATCGAGAAATAAAGCCAATTGATATAATTTCGATTTTAGTTAGCGCGAAAAGTTTTTCAGTTTCTGTTTCAGTTTCAGTTTCTGTTTCAGTGTTTTTTAGCGAGATTCCCGCGAGACGCGTGCGCCCCAACTGATGGTCGAATGCCGACTGAATTTTGAAAACCAAAGTTCTCGTTTAGGTAGCGCAAGAGGAAGGACAGGCAGACGGACCGAAAGCGAGAGAGAGAGAGAACGGGAGAGAGAGCGGGAGAGAGCGTGGCGTGGCGTGGCGTGCTGTGTGTGTTGTTAACGTTTTTGGAGAATCGCGAATTGGCAGCGGCGCTCGCGAGTTTGCCGTGTTTACTTGTTGCTGTTGCTCTGTGTGTTAACAATGTTGCCTGAGTGTGCCGTGGCAAAATTTAAATTAAAATCGCATATGCTAAGCACCGGCAAGAAGAGAGAGAGAGCGAGAGAGAGCAGCGCCAGAGAGGCAGAGCGCGCTGGAGAGAGCGAACGCGTTGCAGTTTGCATTTGCAGCAGAACAGCTGATGTTGCCCATGACTTTAGTGCGCGCTGCATGCGTGTGTGTGCATTTCCGGCTCGCGTGTGTGTGCGTGCGTGTGTGTGTGTGTGTTGCCAGGCAGGCGGGCTCATTAAATGCAGCAAATGCCATGCTGCGGCCATAAAGTAAACATAAACATAAACAAAAAGAGGCAAAAATCGCAGCAGCGAGAGAGGCCGAAACACATCTCGACGGCCTTAACTATCTATTGTTTGCAGCACAGCCGGGCAACAGCAGCAGCAAGTGGCAAGTGGCAAGCCGGGCAAACGTGCAACCGGCATCTGCGACGAGCAAAGCGATTTCTTTATGGCACAAACAGCGTCATAATTTTGATCTAATTGCCAGATATTCGCTAAAAAACAAACTGCACGTCGTCGTCAGTTGCAACTTGTGGCAAGTAGCTGGCGTGGCGAAAAATTAAGAAATTTTGATGTGCAGCGGCCCGCACGATGACGACGTGCCGCCCCCGCCCCCGCCCCCTTTGGCCTGCCCCACGTTCCGTTTTATTGGGCTATGGCGTGCCGGGCGCGCATTAAGGCCAAGCTCGAGTCGCGACTCGCGAGTTGCGGCTTGCAACTTGCAACCTGCAACTTGGCCCAGCTAATGACATGGACATCAACAATGCATGTGTCTGCCACATTGCTGGAGTCTGCCTTGCGTGTGCTCTGGCAACAATTGCAACTGCTGTGGCCGCAGCGACAGCTGCGATTTGATGCGCACACGTGACGTATGCGCAATCAGCGCGATAAAATGTCGCATATTCATTTGAAATTTCAACTAAAATACCAGCCCCACCCCCAGCCCCTTCACTCACGACCTACGCCCACGCTGCATTTAATTGCAAATTTCGATATTTTTTCATTGAATTCTTATTCATGCAAATTTCTAATTTATGAATGAAACGAACTGTTTTCCTTATTTTCCATTTTGATTTCCGGCGCATGCAACGATATAAATCAAAACGTGCTGCGCGCCACATCAAAGTGCAGCATTTGTCATTCGAGCTGGCACAGGAAATGAATCAATGCATCAATGTTTTTGCCCCACTGTGTTATAAATAGTCGGGGCCCTTTTCTTTGGGTCACTCCCTGCGTATACGTGATATTTGGACAATGTTAGCTGCCGTTCATATGCAGCGCATATCAATTGAAATAAATAACTTAATCAGCCAGCTAAGATCAAAGCAAAGAGAGAGAGAGAGAACAGCATGCAGTCAGCTTCCCTCTCGCTCTGCCTTTGCGCTCGCATTTATCACTTTGCGCATACATTTCTCACGCTAATTAGTGCACTGCACTTGCCTGCCTGCCCTCGCCCAGGCGGGTAAGGGAAGGGGAGGGGGGCGTGGCCAGGGGCCTGCAGCTTAAGTGGCGGCCATTTGCGGTACCTCAAGGATATTCGATGACAAAAAGAAATTGCTTTGCGTTAAGCTGTCTGCCTGTTGTCTCGTCTAGACTGATTTCTATGTAACGCAGCCAACATGTGTGTGTCCACATGTGTGTGTGCGTGTGTGCGTGTGTGCGTGTGTAATAGTCCGCTTAGGCTTGTTCTGCTGTCGGCACTTTACATCAAAGCAAAAGCCATTGCAATTGGCTAGACAGCGTCATTATAATCCTCGTTAGTCGGTTTGCAGTTGGGCAGCCCCCGTGCATGTGTGTGCCTGTGTGTGTGTGTGTGTGCGTACGTCTTGCCTATGTGCAGCGTCGTTGATGTGCATTTAGTTTACATTTCACATATGCATAATTTAATAGATTGCTCAAAATGCAATCACGGGCCAAGCCGCAATTTGCCTTAAAGACTTTGCTCCACATTGAGCTCACATTTTAAACATAATTCCGGCATATTTTCGAAGAATTTCAGCAAGGCAATTTCTTACGTCATGAGTTCTAAGATTTGCGAGAATTTTCAAATTATTTCTTTGATAACATAAGCTGCGGAAACTCTTCGGTTTCGCTGGAAGAGGAAATGATTCATTTCGTTTGATTGGCAGCAAAAAATATCTAAATTTTCACAAATTGTTTTAATTCAGCTAGCAAATAATAAATGTTAGGCTATTTTCGTTACAAGTTGTGATTTATAGTTATAATATTTTAACTGTTTTATTATTAAACTGTGCAATTTATTTAATTCAAATTTAACTGACAAAAATTTAAATGCTGCCGCCGCAAAGTATGCTACAAATATTTAATAGCTGCACTGCTTGTGCCGCGTACTGCTTTACAGTACAGTGCAGTAAATTACACTGCTTGCAGTTCGATTGGTGTGAAACATGGCTAAATTATATTGGTTGGCAACATATACACATCATAACTAAGTTTGGCTGCTATGCAACTCAAGTTCACTTAAAAAAGCTCACTGCTACTGGCGGCAAATTTAAAAATGAGAATAATAAAAAAAGATACAGTGGAGGTCAAGCAAGTGAATCAGCATACAAAAAAGAAATAAATAAATGCTTAATTGGTCGTAAAATCGGCAATTATTATTTTAATGCAGATTTTATAGTTCGTAATCGTAAGAAACGTGCGCATGACTAATCCAACGAAACAGATACCCTTTGGTATTTTTTTGATATTCTGCGAACATCACGTGAAATTCTATAAAACTGATTCACTATGCATGAAGAGATAATACGCTTTATATTTATTCCAAGTTCTCAATGAATATGAATACGAAACCAGCAGCTGCAGCGCTGCCTTTACGCTTCGCTGCGCTGCCCCCTTCTCTAACCAACTGATTTGTCTTTGCCTTTTGCCTGATTTGAATTTTAATTGCAAGCGCGACAGGCAAACGAAGAAGAGAGAGAGAGAGAAAGGGGGGACGCAACGGAACCTAATGTGATGTGTAAAGAGCATTTAACAGATAGTTTGATTATTTTACGATGACAACGTGCCAAACTGAACGGGCGAGTGCCACAGCACGAGACGAGACAAGCGAAGACAGACAATCAAATTGAAGATAAACCATAAAAGTGGCAAAGAAAATGATGTGGAATCTAGTTTTGACATTGTCACTCGATCGGAATATTGTGACCATGAATTAAATATTGCATTGTGCTGGCTTTGAATGAGTGCGGCAATTCTTTCACATTTCGAATTTGATTTGGTTTTTAGCTATTTGCTATTACTCATCCTTCCTGCATGCATGAAAATGAGTCTGAAAATGGAAATTTCACGTTTCTAGTACGCATAACTCCGCTGAAACTCAACCGATTTTGCTTTGGCTTGACTTTTTATTCATGGTTTCACCTGCAGTTTGATGCTGCAACAAAATTCTGCTTATTTAAGAGTTTCATTTTTTTGGCACTTTTTCCATGCCTACCCCTTACAAAATTTTCAAAATTTTTTAAAAAATTAAAAATTGTATTTTTTGTTAAAAATCAATAAAGCAACTCGAATTGGGCATAAAAAGTGCTGCCAAAGCAATTTCTGTTGCAAATTGTGAAAATTAGGCTAAATAAACTGAATTTTTTGTTACTTTTAAAACAGTTTACAATGTTATTCAATGAGTATGCAACAGTCGAGTATACCTCTTTAATTTGTTTACGCGAAAGTTCGTCACTTTGTTCAGTATTTCGCGCGAAAGGCGACATTAAGTAGGCGTCTAACTGTTTATTGTTTACCTTGGCCAGCCAAATTATTTGGCCAACATTAACAGATCAGCCTGCGTAAAAGCAACCACGCACCTGCGACTGCCGCTGCCACTGCCACTGCCACTGCTACACTTTCGGTTTCAATTAGTGCAACAGCAACAACAACAACAAAGCAAACGTATTGTCTTTTTTTTGAGATTTTTATGAACCTGTCAAGCGCCTCGGCGCCGGCTCTTAAAGGGGTTGGCCATTTGGTTTTATGGCAAGGCAAGGCAAGGGTTAGACTGGCAGAGAGACCCTCAGACAGTTTGTCTGTCCGTTCCGTTTGTCTGACATTGATTGGCATTACTTTCCGCTCCTTTCCTCTTCCTTTAGTTTGTCGAAATTGCAGCATTTTATTTATGAACTGCAAACATAATATTTAGACAGACAGACGTGCCCCACCCCCCTTTGCAGGGATATAGATATGCAGGGTATTAAGATAATTGCACATTTAATGCAATTCATATTAAATATTTGCATTAATTTATTCATTTATGCAAATTATTTTCGTTAAACTTAATAAATATTCGTTTTGAAATGAACATTCAATTAATTTGCTGTATATTTCCCACTGTAATAAATTTGTAATTTATTTCATAATACAATAAATCGATAAGTCAGTCTGTTATTTTCGATTTTTCGAACACCTGCAGCGCCCCCCATCCCTGACAACAAGCCAAGCATTTAGAGACTGCAGTTGCTTTTGGCTATCAAATTTCGAACTTCCCGCTGAGTAATTACGCATATCTCTCTCTCGCTCGCCCTCTCTCTCCCTCTCTCTGTCTGTTACAGATTGTGTAAGTTTTGCAGTGAATCATGCCGAAACTGCAATCAATAAGCTGCGCTTATCATCAATCAAATTCTACAGTTAAAAGTAATGGAATTAAACTAGCTAAGCGATTCGAGTCGTTTCTCCTTCTTCGGAGAGAGAGAGAGAGACCGTAAATCAATGACAATGACGTCAGAGGGGGCACACCTGCCTGCATTGATTTGCACAGAGAGCACAGAGAACACTTCCTTTACACACTACACCTGCTTCCCCCCCCCCCCCTCTCCTTTCCGCCCCTCGTGGTTGACCAAATAAGGCGCCGCAGCTGCAACAAAGGCAAGGGAGGTCGATTCAGTAAGTCAGCTGCGACTAGTTACTTATCGTACACGCACACACACACACACACACACACACTCGCACACGTATTTACTTGTAAATGTTGATAAATTGATAAATACGTTTCCCCATAGTGCGACGAAGTTGTAAATTGTTCGAAATTCTGTGCATGAAACTTCCGTCAAGTGCAGCGACAGATAATTATGAGAACGGGGAAGGGGGCAGGGGAGGAGGCAAGTGGCAGCCATTGGGGGCACGATATAAGCGACGACAGCGGCAGCCAAAAGTGGCTCAACAACAACAACAACAACAGTAGCAGCTACAGCCGCGTCGAAGATCATCCCAAGGGCAACTAGAAAGGCAACATGCAACACGCTGTGGCAGCCGCAGCAGCCGCGCGTTTTGAAAGCGAAACTCATTTGCAGCCGTTCAATTTGCGCCTGCTTTGTTGTTGTTTGTTTTTGTTGTTGTTGTTGCCGCACATGTTGCAGCCGTTTCAAGTGCAGCAGCAGCAGCATGCAACATCGAGGGGCACCACTAGAAGCTGACGCGCGTGCGAGGGCGACTGTGTTTGGGTCATGAACTTCAATTAAAAGCCAACAATACATAACCACCCTCTGACCCAAGCCCCCCCCCTCCTTCACCCTCTTCCCCCTCGGGGCAGCAGGTGCAGTTGTTGCTGCTGCATGCAGCGTGGCATGCCTCGCCGCATAATAGCTGTCAAATCAGCTGGCGAGCGCATAATTAACCATTTCATTATGATTTTCAACGGCGCCGCCTAGTGCTAGGAGGCGTACGGAGGCGGGGGCGGGGGCGTGGCAGCATCGACACTTTGTGCAGCAACGACTCCATCTTCGCCGCATGTTGCAAGTTGCATTTACTTCAATCAATGTTTACTTTAGAACTTTTAAATTGCTTTGCCCCTCGAGCGAGCCTTGGCGGCATGCACGACTGCCAGTTACCCTGTAATACATAGAATACACATACATATAACTCACAATTTCGATTTACAGGGTATGCCGCACGTGTGTGCTGCTGCAGTTGTTGTTGTCGTCGCGCAGGGTTAAAAAATAAACACATGTGTTTATGACTTACAACAACGTGTGTATTACGTATTTATGTCTTTTTACAGGAATCTTATTTATGCATAAAACGTGTGCCTCGACTTTTCCATTTGCCCGGCCTGCGAATTGAATTGATATTTATGTATGTGTGTGTTGTGTGTGGGGCGATTAATCTGGCCTTATCAGCCACAGCTGGAGCTGGAGCTTGAACTCGCATAGTTTTTATTGTCTTACAATTGGCTGCCTGATAAACTGCATACTAATTCAATTACAGGCAGCGCAGCTGAGAACACGCAGCGACATGTTATCAGTTCGAAGAGAGAGGGAGAGAGAGAGAGTGCGTGTGTGTGTGTGGTTGAGTGCTTTCTAATTGAGCTGGTGACCCGCCTCATGTCGAGCTGCGGCTCGTAATTCGGTTCAATTTCATGTTACGGCACCATTTGCTGCGGTCAAACGAACCTACCCCAACAAATTGCCGGACATTGTCGTGCTGCCTGCCTCACATATTGCAGCTGATAAGAGCGCAGAGCGCACACACACACACGCATTACATAAATACAAACATAATTCATGCTCGTCTGTTATATAAACAAAGCATTTCTAACAGTTCAATGACTGCGCAGCAAGTTTTGGGCAGCACACACACATACACACAAACGGCGCTCTTACGCTCACGCGCCTGCTGCACAAAGAATCGTCATCCTTTGTGCATATGCATACATACATACATACAAGTATTTATGGGCGACATGTGCTCTTCATTTGCATGTCCATTGTGAATGATCAGCTCGCTCTGCACGCTGAGTATCATTTTTAATTACAGGCAAATAAGTATTTATGCGAATTTCCAAATAAAAGCTGACAAATGACCTCAGCCCGCACAGTGCGAGGGAGCGAGCAAACGAGACGGCGGCGTTTATTCCCTTTAAGCGACGCGAGCAAAAGGAAGAGCTCCAATGCGCTGTAAGATTTGCGCTCAATTCATGCGGCGACAACAAGGCGCTGCTGTGCGAGAGTGAGAGTGGGAGAGTGCAAGAGAGCGTGTGTGTGGGAGAGCAAGTTTGCCTGCAGATGGAGTGCACTGCTCTCGAGGGTGGTGTGCACAATGAAGCGCGTGGAGAGACAAAGAGAGAGCGAACTTCAGTGCAGTCAGATGCAGTGTTGCCAAGTGATGAGCACCATTAAAAGCTGTTTATATAGAAAAAAGGCCAAATAAGGCCAACAATCAATTTGTTATACTCGTATATTTTCAATGGGTTAACTGAATTTAATTGCAGCTCGTGCGATATCAAAAGAACCTAGCCTAGGTCACTGTTTTAAGTCCAGTTTTGGCGAGAAAACCGCTGCCCTCGCAACACTGTTCGGGTGTGCAGAAGCAACACAAACTAAAGCAAAGCACAGCCCAGCAACAGCGACAGAGACAGCGACCAAAAACAGAGACCAGAAGCAATTGAGCTGCCGGCTGCGTGCAGTTCGTTTCATTCCTAAGCGAACGTTCGGCGAGTAAAGTTCACCGTCGAAGCGAGGACGCACAGACGCGAGGAAGAGACTTTAAGAGAGAGAGAGACGTGTTTCGGAGTTGACAGCGACATTCAAATCGCAGTCGCTGTCGCTGTCGGCGTCGCAGTGCACGCATGATCTCTTTAGCGACGCTTGCAACATAACGGAAAATACACGAATGCGAATTCATTTTATATAAGTGCAATTACGGCAAAGTAGTTAAAGCGTGTCGCGTACTTTAACTTGGCGACACAAAGTGAAACAAAAAATTAACAAGAAATCCAGACAAGTTTTCGCATGAACGAGGCAAAATAAATGAAGCAAGAAACGAGCAAAAATGCGTGTTAAATCATCAATTAAATTCAATAAATCATAAATAATCCAGTGCGCGGTTTTAAATTGTGATTTATTAGCCTAATAAAGCTGTGCAGTGTGTGTGTGTGTGTGAGGAAGAATACCCGATAATAAAATTAAATTCGATTCAAGTGAAATTACGCATGCGCAAATTTCATTTCATGTATTAATTCAATTAAAATTAAATTAAAACCAAAATTAAAACATAAAAAATGAAGCAATTGGTGTGCCTGGCCGCGCTGCATGTGCTGCAGCTGCAACTGCTGTGGGTGCATGCCTTCAACTTTGTGCCGCGTGCGAGTTTCGTGATACGTGCACCGCAGGATCTGGCATTCAATTTGCCACAAACGCGCAGCTCCTACTTTGGCTACACGCTGGTCATGCGCGAAACAAGGTGAGTGTATTCACGAGTGCACTCATGAGTGCCTGCCGCAAATATTTGCATGCGCATAACTGTCATCGGGGAGTGCGCGAAAGACAAACGACGCCTTTCAGCGTTCGAGTACTCGATGTACTCACGGCTTGATTTACACCTTTGTCAACATTTCGCAGCTGTGACTCAATTTGCTTCCCCCTCCCCCACAATTCGAAATTGAGCAATCAAAGAAGTATGTGTTTTTTTTTTCGAAATTTATTTGAGTCAATTAGCGCATTGTGCACCAGGGAGGGGCACATTTAACACTTTGACTCCACCAGCTACTTTTATGCTGCCCATAATTGAGTCTGAGTGTTTGTTTTTGCTCTTGCCAAATACGACTACAGCTATATAGATAGATAGATAGTTATATAGTTTGTCAGCCAGCACAAAAACTCGTTTCCCAGCCATCAATTTCGACTTGGCAGCTGCATAAATAAAGCGAACGCCAAAAAGTACAAAAAGAAAAAACACTTAAAAAAAAAAATTATACTATATCAGCCCCTTGAGCGCTAAAGCAAAGAGTGAATGAAATGAACATAGAAAAAGAGTGAGAGCAAAAACACTTTGTACAACAATTTCTAAAAATAACAAACTTCAACTACAATTGCCACAGATCTCGCAGATCTCTAGATCTCGCTACGCAGCCCAGGCCAATTGACAAACCCAAACTCAAAACTCAAAACTCTCACTTCCTCGTCGACCCACATTTGACATGGATACGAGTATTCACTACTCACTACTCACCACTCACTCTTCGCACTCGCACTCGCTTTGGCGTTTACCTACTTGGGAACCTGATGGTCTCCAGTTTTGTTTAGAATACGGGCCCCAACCATGACATCACACCAAAACATAAGGCCGCAAATCAAATCAAATCAAGCTTCAAATCAAGCGAGCAAAAAGACCATAAAGAAAACTTGGGTCCACTTAGGCTGTGTTCACATACTCTATAGAAATGTGAGAAAATAAAAGGAATAATACAAACTAATACTATTCTGAGTTTAGCGGAAAATATATAATATATAGAAACCTCAGTGAGACATACAACCATGTAGAAAAATGTAGAGCAAGGGAAGAACATTTTCTTCTTTTTATCTTCAATTATTTTCAAGTATTTCTGCGGTATCTTTCCATGATTCATTGCAGCTGGATTTGTGCATGCAAATACATATATTCGTATGTAAATCGGTCGAATGCACTTGTAGGAGATATGAAGTGTTGAAACACTTTTCGGAATTAATTGGTTAAGTGATAAGCACTCTTAATTCTTACGCAACTTCAGACAAGTACGTGTTGTGCGACGTTAATTGAAACGTTTTCATTGACCTCTTTCGAACTCGAACTTAAAACAGTTTGTTAACTGCTTAAGCTAAGTTCTGGTTGCGAATACTACGGGGCACGTAATACTACATATGCTCATCGAGAGGGCATAGGAAAGTGTCGCTAAATTTAGGCCACAGCATCGGATGACAACGCATTCAGATTCCAGATTCTTCACTTGATTTTCGCGCGAGGGTAATATTTTTATACCATTCGACCATTGAAACTTGCTTAAAAAGGGGTATACTTAGTTTGTGCAAATGTATGTAACAGGCAGAAGAAGGCGTGGCAAACGTCAGAAAGTATATATGTATATTCTTGCTCAGGATCACTAGCCCAGTCGACTGAGCCATGTCCGTCTGTCTGTCCTTCTGTCCGTCTGTCCGTCACGCGTCTGTGTGAACACACAGATCTCAGCTTTTATAAAAGCTAGAGACACCAAATTTGGCATGAAGGTGTATAAGCATCACAAGCTCCTGGAGCTTATTTCACATTTGAGGTGCCACGCCCACCGCCTCGGAAAATTGTTAAATCAATTTTTGAGTTTGATTTGTGACGAAAGTATTGAAGTTTTTAACGTTTTGCCTTAACATACTTATAGATTTATACTATATGCATATATGTTCCAAATTTCAAGCCGATTGGATCATAAACACAAAAGTTATTCAATTAAACATTTCCCATAGTTCCACTGTTTGCTCCTTTGCAGCATATTGTGACGTCTTCGTCCCGATGATGGCGGTATTCAAAGATAGATCTAATTTAAACAATAGTTGGCAGATGAACTTGCGCAGAGGAACTAAAAATGTGATAATTGAAACTGGGCGAATGGTATCTAACCGTCGGGAGCGCTCGACTGTAGCTTTCCTTACTTGTTTTTTGCCATACAGAATTATTTGTTTACTTGTCTGTGTGTGTGGACAATCTTGTTTGTGCGTCGGACGTGTCTATAACTATGCCGTATGTATCATCATCGTGGCGTTTCTATTTACATAGCACGCGTACGACTTGTAATTGCAATACTTCCTCTGATTTGCTCAGTTTTCCCTCCCTCTCTGTCTCCCCCTCTCACCCTCTCTGCCTCACTCGGTAGTTCTGCTTTTATGACTCGCACTTTAAATTCGAATGTTTTTTTCTCTGGCTTTAGTGTTATTGTTATTAGCCTCGTTTCACTGCGCCCCGAAATTAACTTCGAGTGCGCCTAATTATTTACGGAAATTACGCGTAAAATCACGACAACCTGTAATTTATTTCACATCAATTGAAGTTGAAAAGAACAAAGTAGCGCCGGAAGAGAGCACAGGAAAAAAAAAGTACAGCGAGTACTTATAGTTTAGATAGAAGGTAGATATGAAAAAAATAGCGAGAGTTTTTATATCCGAACTCTAATGAAATTGTGGAACCCAGAAAACACATTTCTCATCAGCTTCAATACTAAATTCAAATTATATATATAAAAGTTCTATAGTCTATGCTACACGAAGAGAACTTTTGTATGTTTATGTTCTATAGCTTGCAGAGAATTCTTCTGGAATACCATTTGCTCTGCAAACCTATAGGAACTCTTAGGTTTAAAATCTCCAGAGCTTTTCGAAAACTTAAAGACTTTACAGCTTCAATTATAGTTGCATTTGTTTACGCACTTAGCCGCGTGTTTATATTCCCGAGGGTGCAGTTCACAGTTTCCAATAGGATTTCTTATCTACACTTAAAGTTCTGTTCGTTATACCCTTCCATCATTGAAAATGGTTAAGGAAGGGTATACTAATTTTATGCAACTGTATGTAACAGGCAGAAGCAGGCGTGGCAGACCCCACAAAGTATATTCTTGCTTAGGCTTTTAAAGTTGTGCGAAGGGTATTCCAAAGTGTGCCCCACTCGATGGTAGCTTTCGTTACTTGCACATAAGCTTTCTCTATATGTTCTTTCTTACGAGTTATCGCAACGAATTTGGAATTAGTATTTCTCTATACTTATTTGCCTGAGTTTTGTTGCAAGCGAATGGCCTCGTCTTTTGCATTGGGAAACTTATGATTCACTTCACTCGAATGGGTATCGAATGGGTATCAGCTTGTAAAGTGAGGAGCAGCAGCGGCAAATGCAAATTGCATTGCGCAATACGTTGACACCGGCGCAACGGGCGACATGCGGCAGCGACGCGTCGCCAGCTGCATATTGTAATGCATAAAGCGACGTCTGCAACTGCGGCGCCATATCAGTGCCCCCGCCCCCGCCCCCGCGCCTTCTGCTGCTGCTCCACTCACTGCCCCCGCCGCGGCTGATGCGGTGGATTCAACTTGGCCATAGCGCGCTAACACTGCGCCACACAAATATTTTTAGCCGCTTTTCACTCTTGGTCATTAAACTCAATTCCAAAACGAAGAAGAACAAGAACAACAACAGCGACGACGGCGTCGAGGGCCAACATGCTGCAGCGGCTGCTTTTGTTCTTAAACATTTGTTGACCGCAAGCAGCTTTTGTTGCTGTTGTTGTGGCTGACGATGATGGAGATGATGGCAGCCAAAGAGAGCAGTTGAGGTGTGGTCCAGCCCCCTTCCCTCCCCCCTTCCCCCCTGTCGACTTATTCTGGCTTATATTTATTGTGCATATGCGCAGTAAACGCAGTTACAATTCGACTTGTATCTGCAGCGCGAACAAAGCGAACACACACACACACACACACACACAAAGAGTCAGGAAGACAGGCATGTAAATCCACCTTCCAGTGCACTTGCAAAGGTCACATGCTACATGCATGGCATGCTACAGTGCCTGGCATAAATATAGCAACACTTAGGCGCAACGCGACAAGCGCTCATCAATTCTCCATTAAGCGCAACTATAAATAAATAACACTCCCCCCTCAAATTTGATAGAAATAAGACAAATTATGCGGCCGCTGTTTCTAAGCAAATGAAGAGGAGTGTCTGCTGCCGCTGCCTTGTTGTCTGTGCGTGCACGTAACTCTATCTGGGTGACACATTACAGAGCGCCCGCCCCGCCTGGCCAAGTGAGTCACTTCGCAAGTAGTTGTTGTTGTTGTTGTATTTTTTGGGGAAATACTTCGGCTCCCACTCGAAGCTGGCTTTGATGTGACGACGGTCAGTTACACTCGCATTCGCTCTCGCACTCGCACTCACAGTCGACCTCGTGTTCACGCTCTTGCATGCTCGCAGCAAATATTTGTTGATTGTTTTTTGCGTGTGTTTTGCTTGTGTTTTGTCGTCTCAACCGGTAGTCGCTCGGCTGGGCGCTAGCTGACAATATAATTACCGTTGCTCGTTTATGAGCCGCAACATTTGGTGGCAAATTGAAAGCTATAGAAATCGAATGAGCCGATAGATTTTTACCGGCGCCGGAGCGTCGGGATGCAGCGTGATTCATGCCGATGCTGACTCAGCAAAGCTTTGCAGTTGCAGCAGCAGGAAGAAGATGCCTCAGACTAGTTTAATCTGTCTGCGGCTAATGAGCTTATCAAGCAACGAGCGGGCGCAGGGCGTGCGGGCATTAATAATTTTCCAAAAGTTGAAAATAAAAGCTATTCTTTTAGCTGTTTTCATATGCATTTCTTTCAAAGCAAGCAAATCTAAATAGTATGCAGCTTGAAAAAGCTGATTAACCGGTTATATTTTTAGCTTGTTTATTCCAATATGTTTTGTTATCAGCAGCGTCAGCTTGGCTTGCACTACCAACTTGTTGTTGCTATTCGCTGCGCTGCGCTGCGCTGCATTGCTCTCTTCTGCAATCGAAATCGAAATCGAAATGGCATCTTGAAAGCGAAGGCTGAGACAAGAAATAAGATAATAACCATAAAGAGAGCATTTTTATAACACTTCTCCCACTCGCACTGCAGTGCAGCAAACGGTAAAACGAGTAAGTCGCTCACGCAGCGTGTGGGAGAGCAGAGAGCGAGCTCCAGCATTGGCTAACGACTTGAAGGCGTAGCGAGAGAGAGAGTGGGAGAGCGCGCTGCTTCGTGTGGGAGAGCGCGCGTAAGTGGATGCGCTGCGCGAAAGCTACCTGTGTGTGTAACGACTTGAAGTCGTAGCGGGAGAGAGCGTCGCACTTAGCTTTTCAGTCGTGCTTAGACGTTCGTTCGATACGGTTGCGTTCGATCGGTGCGCAATAAATTTGCGTGCGTGTGTGTTTCTCTCGCTATCGTATCGCCAGTGTCGGTGGCAGTTGTGATAATAAATTTATATATCGAAACGCCGCAGCATAAACCCGTTTGCTAAATAAACAATTAATTTTAATTTTATTCGAACAAAAACGATGATGATGATGATGGCGTGGCAAGGTCGCTTGCCCGCGCTGATCCTGCTGCTGCTGTTCGCATGCAGCGTGTGCGCTTACAATTTGTCACCGCGCCCCAATAAACAGATCAAAGATCCACAATTTGCGACAGTTATGCCGAAAGTGCGTGCGTCATATTTCGGTTATACCATCAGCCTGAGACCTCATGGGTAAGTGCCGTAAGAGCTCCGATAAAGCTCTCCCCGCGCATCGCTTGACCGCTAGAGCAAACAGGTTGTGCGAGTGGAGTTGCGATGATTCATCCTAAATCGAATTGGAGGTGCCGATGGAGACGGCGACCCCCATCCATACACTGTCGTAATAAAAAAGTGAAAAAAGTGAATGAAACTCGCTTAATATGTTGTACAAACGATGAAGTCATTGCACACTATCAATTGACAAGCGGAAGAGCGTGGGGGGGGGGTGCAAGTGTGAGTGCGAGTGAGAGGGCATGGAGACAGATACAATGTCTGTGGCAACCTGACGAAGCTGAAGTTATGCAAATATTTGAGCATTCCAGCAACGTGCACGTTCGTTCCCTTTTTGGCTGCCTACTTGGCTCACATATTGTATAAGGCACCGAAAAGGTTTTAGCTATAAATGTTCTTTAAATGAGCCATAGTCAATCGAATGTAGACCGAAATTCAAGCTAAAAGTTAGTCAATGCCAATTTGCTGTATTTCTCTTTGTTTATCAGTTTCGTTTTTGCTCGATTTTCTCTGATAAGATTAGCGAGAGTTGCTGAGTGTTTAGGTACGTGTGTGTGTGGGTTGTGTGGTTTGTGTGGCTATAAAGCTATGACACCATGGCAAAAAGTAGAGCTGTGAGGAAGTGCTAGAAGCAGAAACAAATGCAGAAAGAGAAACGATAAATTGATATGCGAATTTGCCTGCATTTTTGCACTCAGCGCGCTCTCTCTCTCTCTCCCTCACACTGCAAGCGAGGCAGCTGCTACCGTTTATCAAGTATACGCCCGGTTATGCTCGTCGATAAGCAAACTTTATCAACCTGTTGGTCACTTAGCATTCTTACACATGTATGTGCCGTGCGTCTTTAGCTGGAAAAGCAAACGACTAACTCGAGTAGGTGAATCAATGTGACAATTGACTGACTGACTGACTGAGTAATGCATGTCAATTGGGTCAGGGTTCGCTGAGATTCCAATTGAGTGATCTATCAAATAACATACCCCTTTCTTTTCGCCTCTCCTCTCTCTTTGCAGCATCATAGTGGGCGCGCCTCAGGCGCAATCCACACTGGAGGCGCAGCGCAATGTCAACGAGACTGGCGCCGTCTACAAGTGTTCCCTCGCGGCGGGCACCTGCAGTCCCTATGTCTTCGATGGCCATGGCAATCGCAATCTGTCCAACGAGTACACATGGGACTCGCAGCGCCGAGACTTTCAGTGGCTCGGTGGCTCCATGGATGGCGGCACACGCGACACGGACAAGTTGATTGTTTGTGCACCGCGTTTCATAGCGCCCTCACAGAAAGATTACCACATGCATGGCATATGCTACTGGGTGCCGGATACCCTAACGGATCAGCCGCAGAATGTCACAAAAATATCCCCACTGCGCCTGAAATCGGAGCAAGTGAAGCAGGACAATGATCTGCGCTACTATTACTACATCCTAGCCGAGCAGGGACTCAGTGTGCATGTCTCGGATGACAATGAACAGTTTCTGATTGGTGCACCTGGCATCTTTACATGGCGTGGCTCGGTCATACGTTATCGCAAGGTCTCCCTGGTGGATGATCCGTCGGCAAGTCGACGTGATACGTCACGCCAGCTGAGTCGCAAGCCACGTGCTGGCGGAGATTACATCGATTACTCGCCGGAAGTGACCTACGAAACGAATATACCTGATCCCGCACGTTGGGGTCAACCAGATGATTCATATTTCGGCTATTCCGTTAGCTCGGGACACTTTGACAGCACCGATCTGAAGCGTCTGCTGTACGTGGCCACGGCTCCACAGGCAAATGAGCAATCCGGCGAGGCATATATCTTCGATGTGCGCGGCAATAATATCGAGAAATATCACGTGTTCCGTGGCGAACAGTTCGGTGAATACTTTGGCTACGCTGTGCTCGCTGAGGATCTCAACGGGGACAATCTGACGGACATTATCATATCGGCGCCACAATACACGTTCGAGGAAGACTCGCACGATAACGGTGCCATTTATGTGTTCCTCAACAAGGGACGGGTGAGTAACACAACATTGTCTCCTCCCATCCATGTGGGTGACTAATGCGTTGCAATCATTTTGCGATTCCAGTTCAATTTCGAGCAGAAGCTGATCCGCTGCCCGCTGCCTGTAACGGCCAAGGCACGTTTCGGCACCACGCTGACCAGGCTGGGCGACATTAATCACGATGGCTACAACGGTAAGTTGCGCTTCCTCTTCCCCTCGTTTCTTCCTTCTCTCTTTCTCTCGCTTTTGTGTGCCAGTTAACAGAACAATTCGCGCTACTGAGTTGTGTTTTCTGTGTATCTGAAAGAGAAAATACGAGGAGATACAAGAAGAAGAATAAGTAACGAAATTTTACAGTCGAGCATGCCCAGCAGTAGGATACCCTGCGCTTAACAAGGCCTTAATCGACTCGACCTTTGATGCTGAGCAAGTTTGAATATCTGTATATACTTTGTTTGCTCTGTCATTGCGCCTTACTTACATTTACACAAACTGAGTATACCCCTTTTTGGGTATTTGCAATGGTCGTAGGGTATAACAACAAAGCAAACACTCGGCAATCTGCGCCAGCAACTCCCCTTTGCCAGGCGTGGCCTTGTGCATGTTTGTGCTTGCTTGTCAGCCAAGCAACTCCACCTAAGGCAAATAAATAGCTAGCAGAGTACAATGCGGGGCATTTAAATATATACCTTTTTCTGATATATATCCCTTACCTGCTTGCAGATGTTGCCATTGGTGCTCCCTTTGCGGGCAATGGATCCGTCTTCGTCTTTCTGGGCAACCAGGAGGGTCTACGTGATACACCCAGTCAACGTTTGGATTCACCGCAGCAGCAACCCTCCAAATATGGCGAACATATGTTCGGACATGGCTTGTCCCGAGGCTCCGACATCGATGGCAATGGCTTCAATGACTTCGCCGTGGGTGCACCCAATGCGGAGGCTCTGTTCGTGTATCGTGCCTATCCGGTGGTCAAGCTGCAGGCCAGCCTAACTTCGCAGAGTCGTGAGATTAAGCCGGAACAGAATCGTGTCCAGGTTACTGCCTGTTATGGTTTGAAGACCACCTCCACCCAGGCGACGGCACAGCAGCAGGAGATGGGTATCCGTATTGTCATCGATGCGCAACTGAAGCGTGCCAAGTTCACGCAGACGCAGTCCAACACGCTCAGCTTCAATGCCACCGCCGGCATGACGCAACAGTGTCGCGTCTTCGATTGCGAGGTGCAGTACAGCGAGAAGGACATCTTCCAGCCCATTGAAATGGAGATGCACTACGAGCTGACCAAGAAGATTCCCGATTCAGAGGGTAAGTTTGTGCAGTTAGCGACAAGGAAATCATAGTAATCATCTTAATCCTCTCCAGAATTCTGTGAGACTTGTGTTGCTGTGGATCCAGAGGATGCCAAGGTCTACACAGAAAAGATTATCTTCAGTACAGGCTGTCTCACGGATGTGTGCATAGCCGATCTGCGTCTGACTGCCAAGGATGTGAGGTAAGTCCAGCTGGGAAGGTGAGGAGCAAGTGCAGCAACTCATTCTTGCATCATTTACAGCTCGAGCTACATACTGGGCAGCGACAAGACGCTGCGCATGAACTACGAGGTGACCAATCATGGAGAGACCGCCTACCTGCCGCAGCTGAATGTGACCAGTTCCAGCGCCTTGAACTTTGCACAGATTCCTGGCAACTGCAAGGTCAGCGAAGCGGTCATGCTCTGCGATCTTAATCATGGACGTCCACTGAGCAACGGTAGCTCGGATAGCATCACCATTAGCTTCGATGTCAGCAGCCTGACGGGTAATGCGTTGACCATTAGCGCCGAGGTCTTCAGCACGGGCCTGGAGCGGAATCCCCAGACCAACAAGCTGAAGACTCTGATTGCACTCAAGGAGTACACGGAAATCGATGCCTCCGGGTAAGTTGCAGCGGCAACGTTTGGTTAGTTAATCTCTAACTGGGCTTTGTCTTCCTTCTGCAGTGGCCAGAGCAACGCGCAGATCGACTTGGAACACTATTCGAACTCTGCCGTGATCGTTAACAACTACGAGATCAAGAGCAATGGACCCAGTACTATCGAAGCACTCGAGATTGTCTTCCACATTCCGGTGGCCTACAAGATTGCCGGCTCCACGGCAATTATACCCATTATCAATGTAGGAAACATCACCATGCAGGCCACATACGACTCGCAGCTGGTGGCGATTGAGCTGCTCGATCAGAACAACACGCAGATTATAATGAATCCTGTTGAGATCGCAACAAGTCGCAGCGTAGCTGAGGGTGTTGCCGTCAGCCAGAATGGAGGACACTATGATGTCATTACGAGTGGACATGTGCATGAGCAATGGCAGGAATATGACTCCGATTCGGTGGCCACAGCATCGATGACACGCAGACGACGTGACCTAAAGGCCTTGACTGCCAATCGTGAGCAATATGCTCGCATCTCGAACATCAAGGCACACGAGCTGCTCAGTGAGGACTTCAAGGGCAAGTTGCCCGTGAATCGCACCATTGTCTTCAACTGCAGAGATCCCACCATGACCAGCTGCCTGCGAGCGGTGATGCGTGTCTATAACTTCAAACCGGAGAAGCCAATCAATCTGAATATGCGCTATAGCGTCGACTTGAATGAGATCAATGCCATACTCATTGATCCCTGGGAGTTCTTTGCCATTCTCATCGATGTGAATGTGCGCAAGGAGGGTGATCCCACGGGCAGCTCGTTGGCCATTAAGCGCAAGATTGAACCGAATGTGATATCAAGGCATCTGGTGAAGACGACACCCATTTGGATCATCATATTGGCCGTGGTGGGTGGTCTGCTGCTGCTGGCAGCGCTGACCTATGGCATGTACAAGGTGGGTTAATGGTTTTCCCCCATTTCCAAATGATTTCTAACAAACATTTTTGTTCTTGCAGCTGGGCTTCTTTAAGCGCACGACCAAGGACGAGCTGGAGAAGCTGCAAGCTGAGCCTGCGGAGGCCGAGAACCTCAACAGCGGCGGCAGCAACTAATGCACACTGTGATTCCCATTGCTCAGGTGGCAATGTCCTTAAGCTACATACACTAACAACGATTTCGAGTATAGACATCACATTCAGTTAAAAAAAGAAAACCAAATACGATACGAGATGGAGACGTCGCAAGGCATTCAATGTTCTTGTGCAACGGATCCGGATGGAATGAGTCAGTAGATGGGAGCAAGTGCCTTGTAATTTGTTATTAAAAAAAAAAACACACACAGTTAAGTTATGAAACATTTGAGCTGAGTTAGCCATATTGCCATTAATTGTAAATATTTAAAAAATATTTCTACTGTTAATATAGTTCTTGATGATTTAGTTTTAGGCTGCAATGCTACAATGTCAACGCGAAAGACTTGAAATTTTTTGTATACAAACGCGAAACTATATATTGTACCATATACTACAATAATTCAAACCTAGCATATTGTTAAGTGAACGAGCGAGTGAAGAAAGTATTAATAAAAATCAATTTTAAGTTGACTTTTAATTAATTTTAGCTAACTAAACTAAGACAAAGCGTTAAGCGATTTTAAAGCAGCATGAAATGGCGCAGACAACCCTATAAAGAGAACAATACTTGATAGATCTGCAGTCAAAGTGATCTATGTGTACAGCAAAGAGTTCCATTTCGTCGCTTCAGGTGTACAACTAGCTCACTGTTTTTATAATATAATTAAATTTATTTTTCTTAAAATCAATAAGTACATTGTTTTTAACTCTAATAAAATGCAATAATTTCTGAAAGTTCTCAACACGTTGCGCTTATTTTTTTTTTTTTTTTTTTTGGTTTTCCAACTAAAATCTGCGACATTTTTTAACACGAAGCGAAAACGTTAACAATTTTCTTGCCATAAATTTGTTTCTTTGGGTTTTGTTTTTTTGAAAAAATAATCTATTATAATATTATCTATATAGTATATACAATTTAGCATGGATCTGGAGATCTACACTAGTTTAGCGCATAGACATAAAAGTACATATAGAGAATTGTATAAATTAAGTAAAATGGACTAACTAACTAGGCAGGATAGATAGACATACAAACACACAGGTAGTACATATAGATACACACATAAGTTGATATACATATAGAGTAGAGTAAGTACAACATGTTGCATTGAGCTAAATATCAAGTTTTCTTTTTTGGGGAGGCAAGTTAAATTGGGGATTTGCTTTGCTTTGGTTTACTTCGATAAGTTCGATAAGGTTTGAGTTTAGTTTTTTTTTGGGGGATATGTGAAATTTCCAGTTACACCATAGGTATACGCGTATCATATGTATGACTGACTAACCCTAAGATATAGTAGTTAAATAGATAGGAATATATGTGTGTGTATATATATATATAGTTGTAGATACTAATAGCTTTGCTTGTGGTGGTTCCTTGACATGAAAGTTCAGTGATACATTTTGCTAAATAGAGATATAGATACATCATTATCGTGTGGAAGAGAAATGCATGCATTTTAACGTTTTTTCTTTTCATTTGTTTTGTTTTGGTTTCCGGCTTTCGCCCTGTATAATAACAACAATAAAAGATGACTTGTAAATAAATACATCTTATAAAAATACAGAGAATCTGTGTACTATGTATTGTCAAAAATTATTAACACGTACGTAAATTGCGTTGCATTCAGCAGGATTCGTTTCGCAACGGATCCGAATCCGTATCTGATCTCAAGTGCAAATATGCATGACTCTCCAACTGGCGATAAGTTTCAACATGAATCAGATATATCGAATATACTACATAACATGCATACATATACATATACGAATACATACAATGTATACATATGTGACAACTATTTGTGCTTGCTTCTCTACTTCGATCGATCGTTGACTAGTTACTCTCTCTCTCTCTCTGCCTCTTTGCTCTCTTTTACCACTCTCTCTCTCTATTGAGCACAAGGTGGATTCACTTACTGGACTAACAACTAACTAACAAATACATATATCAATACAAATACTTATGCAACATCAACAATGGACACAATGGACATGTCAGGGGAGGGGATACAACTATTTAACACATGGTTTCGTTATATGGCGGATCCTTTTCCGATTCCGTGCTACTTTTGATATTGGACGACAACTTGGCAATCTCATCCTGCACAAGATGTGTGCTTATCTGTGGTATGGACAGTGCCACATTGCTGCTCTTCGCCGATGATGCCGAGGCAGCGGATGATAGGGGTTCCCCATCGCGTGACTCCTCCGTGCTGGAGCTGCTCTCTTTGAGCACATTCATGCCCAGCTTGCTGGTATAGGGCGGCTTGAGCGTTGAAATCAGCGATGAAATCAGAAGCTGTGAGGGCAACGGAGGAGGAGCAGCAGCAGCAGCAGCCGCAGCCGCACCAGCTGTGCTGGTCGCTGTCGACGTCGACGATTCCGCCGTGGATGTTGTTGTCTCGGCACTCGTCTGCGCTGACAGCGGCTTGCCCTGGTCCATGCTAAACTGTTTCTTGAGCTGCATCGGTCGCATTGGCAGTGCTGGCGCTGCCTGCGCCGTTACTGGCGCTGCGCTCAGATCCAGCGAACTGGAGCTATCGTCGCGCAGGCGTCTGCCATCGGCAGCGCCAACGGACGCCGTGCGCTTGGGCTGGTAACGCGCCGTCGCAGCGCCGCCAGCAGTGCCAACGCTCATGCTAATCCCCGTGGCCGAATGTGAATCGCCGGCATCCAGCGATGGTTCCGCCGTCAATGAGGGCGTATCAATGTTGTAGGAGCCCGTCAACGAGGTGTTTGTCTCATTTGAGCTCTGCTTGATGAAGCGATAGGGGTGCGCCGAGTAATCCGTGTCCGTGCTGGAGTTCTTCTGCAGACTCTCGCTGGATTTCTTGAACAGGCGTCCGCTGCTGTCGTAGGGAGGATTAAGGAAGTCGCTGGTGGCACGCGTCGGCACCAGTGGCGACTGAAAGCTCTGCTGCTCCATGGACGAATTGCGTTGCCAGGGACGTTCGTGTTTTAGCTGAAATCCGCTGGCGGCAGCATGATGACCGCTGCCTGCGCCGCTGGTGTCGCTGCTATCGCCGCCACCGACAGCACCTGCGCCCATGAGTCCACCCTCAGCGGAGGGTTTCGAGGGAGAGAGCTCTATGGCGGTTTCCCGACGCAACGGATAGCGATGACTGTAGTCCACAGAGACGCCAATCTGGGGGAGGCAGAAGTAGAGCAGTTAGAGTAGAATCAAAGTGGAAGCACTGTAGTAGGACTCACCTCATAGGGCTGCACGCTGGCATCGATGGAGCCGCGTGCCTCGAAGAGTCCCTCCAGTATGCGATAATCGTTCTCCTCGCACTCTTTCAGATGCTTCTTCTCCAGCAGCGCAGCGGCCTCGGCACGTGACATTTCTGTCTTGGGGCGATCCAAGGAGGCTGTAGGGGGGAGGCACAAAGAAACAAGGATTAATCGAAGCGCAATTGCAGCTGGTCAGAAAGCAGCTGAGGCAGGCAGGCGCAGCGTGTTCGATATTACAAGCAAGTAAGGCAATAGAATATTACGCATACGCCCGGTTAGCTATGTACAAATTACATTTTACACTGTTTACGAGTTTCTTCTTTTGATTTTTTCGCCTTTTTTATGAGTACGACTTGTGAGCTAAGGAGAGAGGAGGAAGTGTGTGGAACGTAGGGAGTGCGGGTTGGTCGGCTTGCTATCGTATATCCGTTTTCGATGCGTATGTTTGTGTGTTGTGTGTGTGTGTGTGTGTGTGCAACGCCCAACCACCTGGTACGATGGGTCGCACTTACCTTTGTTGCTCTGCAGCGAGACCGTGGGCGAGGCGATCAAATGGCAAACACTCTCCAGTTCATCCGTTATCGAGGTGTACTCGCTGTGCAGTTTCAGCAAGATATTTCTGGAGGGTTTCGCATGCAATACTGATTTACCTAGAGTTGAGTCGAGGTTAGGTTCAGAGATCAGAGGCGGCGGCGGCGAAAGAAAAATAAATACGAATGCGATACGAAAGAAAGAGAGAGAGAGAGAGAGGTGCGTGTGTGTGTGTGTGTATGGGTTAAGGCCAGGGTTGTCAAGTGCAAGCAAAGAGAAAGGAAGTTTGGGAAGAAGGAAAGGAGGAAATCCCAGTTAGCCTTGGAATTCCCACTCTTTTTCCCCTGCCTTTCCTTCACTGCCTTGGCAACCCTGGCACTGGCACACAAGAGAGCACAACAACAATGGGTAAATCATGGGTTAATGCAGCTTAAATTTAGTTTGCCAATTCGTTTGCTTGGATTGGTTCATTTGTATGGTTTGTTTTTGTTTTTGTTTGGGTTTGGTTAATGGAATCTAGAGGGATTAGCGGGGCGGCATGAACGGATTAGTAACCAGAATTTTGAGCGCATTTTGTTGCGAGCTTTTTCGGCATTCTCTTCATCTTTCTCTCACACACGAATAGAGTTGCAACTGCTCTGTGCCACTTACCCGGATGCGGTGCTGCTGGCGTATCCTTATCGCTGTCCGGCTCAGACTGCGTGAGGCTCATCTGGCGACGCGATAACGTGGTCAACTGATTGAGGCTGATGTGCGAACGATTGATGTCCGCTCCGGTGAGCGAGTAAGTCTCCGAATTACGGCGGCAGAGCGAGACGGTGCGCTGGCGCAGAGCTCGATGCCTGGCAGCTGCAGGGGGAGGGAGGCAGGAAATACGAGAGATGTGTGTTTTAGAACAGATGACTCGAAGTACGCGACGTAGAGTACACAGAATAACGTAAGTAACGAAAGACAGAGAGTGAGAGAGTGTACAGGAAACAGAGAGACACAGAAACAGAACAGGAAGCTTGTGGATTAGTTGCCGCATAGCAATTTACCCTCGAATGTCATGTCCGGTGCCGCATCGTCGGAATTATCGCCACCGACTAGCGTCTGATCATCATCGTTGGTGCCCATGGGTGTCAGCGTGTCCTTGCTCTCCGTGCTGGCACCGGTGTCCTGACGCACTGTCACATATGGCGTACGCTTTACAGTCTCACACGTGGAGGGTCGCTGCGACAGGGGGGCCAAGTAGATATCGGAATCTGGCTCGGATTGCATGGACGCTTTGCGCACCACTTGCTCATTCAATGCCTCACGCGACTTGACCACCTCGTCGGGTTCCTCGGGCAGTGGCACCACCTCAAAGTGTGTGCCCTCATCCAAGATATACGCATCCGGACGCACCTCCGTCAGCGAACGATTGAAGCGTCTGCGATTGTTTACCTGAGAGAGGGGAGCAGCAAATTGAGCAGGCGGAAACCCAAGCAGAATGTTTGCCACGCACCTGAAGTGAATTTAAAGTAAGTGTCGCACTCAGTCCCAAACCCAGACCCAGTGCCGGTCCTGGTGTGCTGACACCGCCGCCCCCGCCTCCGCCACCCGGTGCGCCTGGTCCACCCGGTCCACCAGGTATGCCGCCAGCTTCATTGTCGGACATTGAAATGGTGCGCATGCGATGCATTTCACCCGGAATGTTCATTACGGAACCGCGCAAATCGTCCGTGCCGGCGGTGTGTGCGGACATGAAGCGATGTATGACGCCCAGATGCGACAGTATCTGCTCCGAGGATTCCTCCATTTTACGCAAACGGAATTCAATGTTCTGCAAACAAAAAGAGAGAGAGAGCAGGGTCAGTTGCAGCTTCAAGTGGGTTGGCCTTGCAACCACAGCAGCAGCAGCAGCAGCAGCAACGTGTCGTGTGGCATACAAATGGCCAGCTCTACGGCGCTCTTCGGCTACGGCTGCACTTGCTCCTCGACATATTGTGGACATTTTCAATTTAAGCGCTGTCAATGCGAATAAAACCCAAATCAATGTTGTCCCCCCCCACACCCCCAAAAAAAAGGAGATGCAAAATTTGCATAACAAACCAACACAAAGAAAACTGGGCTTAGCTCTGGGGGAGGGGGGCGTGTGTGTGTATATTTACGCACCTGCACTGTGGCCGTTTGTATGTTCTCCTTTTGATTGATATCCTCGATTTTCTGTGACATCGTCTCGACACGCTCCGTTGTGTTCTTGACACGCTCATCGGTTGATTGATTCAATATGATTTCCTGCTCATGGAAAAACCCCTCGACGCACTCCTCCTCAAAGTCATAGAGTCGCTCCAGATCGTCCTTTTCGAGAAACAGCTTGAGACCGTTATCCCGCTGCACCTCCAATCCTACACAGAGAGAGACACAGATTCGATTAGACAGCGAACAATGCAAAGGAATGCGTAAACAAAAGAAAACAATAAATGAAATTGGTTATTTGTTTTTTTTTCAGTTAACAAGTTTGGTTATCAACGGCATCAGGCGGCGGGGAAGAAGAAGAGATTTTCTATATTAATACTGTTCCATTTGCGAGAGAGAGAGAGAGAGCCAGGCTCGATGGGTTACACTCACAGGGAACAAAGCTAAACTTGCTCATTCCTGGCTCACCTTTCGCTTTGCGTACACAATACTTGAGCAGCGAATAGAAGTGGCAGAACGCAATGAACGGGGGTGGCAACACTGGCTTCTGTTGGTACTCCATGACGACGGTGAAGCGTTGGAACATCCAAACCTGCGAAGGAAGATGAGTAAAGCGATTCATTACGAGGTAAATGCATAAAGCAAACTATGCTAATTAGGGGCGAAAAATATTTTGAAAAGAATGCAGACGTTATTCTTTTAGCTACAGTTGGCTGTAACTAGCTACTTTTCTAGCGGTTTTTATACCATTTGCAGTTGGTATATTAATTTTGGTCTGAAGTTTGCAACGCGCCTTGGGAGACATCTCCGACCCTATAAAGTATATACATTCTTAATCCATAGGGGAGTCGAACTAGCTGTGTCCGTCTGTCTGTCCGTCTGTCTGTTGCAACGCAAAGAAGGAGCTCAGATCCCTCAGTTTTAGAGCATATGAAACTTGGTCAAATTTGAACATGTTTGACCATTATTGCTGCACGAACTTCGGTAAATATTTTTAGTCGAGAACGTTAGCCGAAGTCTTAGATCCTAAAAGATATAAAATTCGTAATTAGACCTGTATCATAGAACCTATCGGTCGAACTTTGTTATTTTTGAAGATATCGCTATGAAACTTTTCCGATATATGTCTTAGTATGTCCTTAAAAGACTGTCGAAATTTGAACGAAATTAGACCGATATATCGTATAGCTGTCATAGAACCTATCGGCCTACTTTAATCATTTTTCAAGATATCGCTGTGAAACTTTCCTGATATATGTCTAATTATGTCCATTAAATGCTAGGCAAGTTTTATTAAAGTCGTACAGACATATCGTTAAGCTGTCATAGAACCCATCGGCCGATTTAATATGTGGAGTAACTGCAATGGTTTCGGCGTGTCGAAGGCAGCCTTTCATTCTTGTTCTACACTCTTGCTGCTTTGTAACTCCCTAGACTAAAATCTTGCTAGCTTTAATTTTTCTCTTCTTACCTGATGTGACACCGAATTGACCTCGTTGAAGATGTTATTAAAGACCGCAATGAGCAGATTGATGAGCAGAATATTGGCAATCAATAGGTACATGGACATTGTTATTGGCGTTACCCAGTGGCCTGAAATTTCATTAAAAAAAGCAATAATATAGCAGCAACTTATGCAAAGAGAAGGAAGGATGCGACTTACCCGTAACACAGGCCGGCTGACGTGGATCCTCGCCGCAGGGCGGATCGATATCGTCGGCAAACACCTCGCCGTACAGCATGAAGTAGGGTTGATAGGTGACCTGTGCAACGATAAATTAAAAACGTGGGGGCGCCCCATCATTAAATTGACAGCTGGCGGCCAAAGAAGGAAACAACAACAGCAACAACAACAATGAAAAACAATAACAACGAGACAACGAGGAGCAGGAGATGAACAAACAGCAACAACAAGATTCAGCGCGGTCGGTAGCCCGGTAGATGTAATTCAATTTGGGCCTCCCATCTACAGCTACCGACTGGGTAGGTCAACATTTATGCAAGTTTTTACACATCAACACAGAGAGAGAGAGAGAGAGTGAGTGGGTGTGTGTGTGTGTGGGGGATTTTCTTTTAGTTTTTCCAGCATGCTGCTGTAGTTAAGCTGTTCATTAAATGTTTGTTTTTTTCTGCCCATTTCATTAGCATTTGCAGGCATGGCCGGGGCTAATGGCAGGACGATTAAAGTGCAGACAGAATGGGGAGGGAGGGGGTTAACTCAAGGGGTTTAAGGGTTAACACTGAGAAATTGTGATAGATTTGAAATAATTAAGCTTTGACAGTTTGGCAAAATTAACAACAATGTGAGCTGCTGTGTGTGTGGGTTAATTGAAATTTTAATTAAACATTTCATTCGCAGACGAAAGATTCGATAGATTTTTAATTGAGAAAAAAGTATAAATCAAGTGAGAACTTTGCGCCTCAAACTGTAAATTTCATCAAACTTCTATATAGTATATATATTCAAATTCGATAGAGTACTAAGCCTTGCTGCGACAGCAATTTCAGCGCAACATCAAGGACTATCGAATCGATGGCGTCAAAACTGCGCCAGGACATTATTCAAATGAACTACAGTTTGGCTGAGCAAATATTTGCATCAGCAGGAGGCAGGCAAGGGGGAGCTGTGCCACGCCCCCGTTTGAACATGTCCAACTCATAAAGAGAGCGCCTGGGGTTATTGTGTAGCACAGCGTAAGCTTGTTGCATGCATTAAACAAAAAAGATGCTGACTGAAAATTGCAATCAACAATTAATGCAAAAATAAAAAACTTAACTTTACTTATACAGGGTATACATAGAGCAATATAATACTATAGGGTATTTTGGTATACGCGCAAGGCAACACTGGAAACTGAGTACACACATTTACTTCTTAGATGCAAGTACGTGTAGGCAAAGCAAAGTGAAGGCATGCAATAGGAATATATATAATATATATAATACTCTACTATATACACTGCTATATATATACACAAATCTGTCTAGTAGAAATCAATATGAGCATATGATAAAGTACGTATAACAAAATGAAAAGTAACAACGTTGTCGACGAGCAGGAAACGGAAGTACAGTTTTACAATCTCTGGGGAAGAGTCGCAAGAGCCAACGCAGACGAAGGGGGGAAAGAAGAGAGAGAGAGACAGTACAGAGTAAGAGAGAGAGAGAGAGAACTTGCTTCGGGGTTTTGTCTTTTTAAACATTTACAAAAATAAGCCAAATTCGTTAAGAAAAGAAGAATAAACAAATCGAGGCACAACAACAACTATTGACAGCTTTCCATTTAGGGTACATATAGAGTATATCGTTTATATCACATCTATATAGCATCAGCAGCGGATCAATTTCTACACATTTTTTGTTTTTGTTTTTCTCTTTCTAAATATCAAACCAATTTTTGCTGTACATTTGTCAGATTTCCGCCCAAGAAATTCTCAAGCTCTGGACTAACGGCTTTATGTTCTGTTGTTGTAGCTACTGTAGGCGGCATCATGGTTGTCATGGGTGTCATGTGGTCTGCCGGCATGGTAGTGCCATCACTTGTTGTTGTGCTAGTTGTTCTTGTTGTTGTTGGTGTGGCGCCTGTTGTTGAGGTTGTTGAGGATGCAGCAGCCGCTGCCGCTTGTGCCGCTGCTGCTGCTGCCGCCGCCGCATGGCTGCGATGATGGGCAGCAGCAAATGCACTGGGTCCAAAGCCAGCGATACGTGTATTGTGTGAACGACTATTGTGACCGAGTGCCCCCTGAAATCCGGGCGCAACAATCGAGCCGGCGATAACCTGCCGTACTCACATCATCGAGCGTAAGTTTTCAAAAGGATTGCGTGAAATTCGATTGTATTGTGAATGGGTGTGGGGGGATTGTGAATGGAATGAAAGTGGTGCGAGACGGCGAGACCATGAAGTTGTACAGAATGAGGAAAAGAAAAGAATACAATACAAGACAAGACAATATGTAAGTAGAGAGAGAGAGAGAAAGAGCAGTTAGTCAATCGAGTTCGCAGCAATCGAGGCTGTCAGAGCGTGACATATGTTAACTACTTAAGAGTAAATACTATATACGATATATGATATATGAAAGCCAAAGTAAAATTTGCAACTACTATAAGTGAGGAATGTACTATGAATATATATTCAATATTTATAGAGTTCTACTAGAATTGAAAGTGGAATAAAAACGAACACGTTTTCTATTTGCTTTCGTAAGTAAATGCATGTACTCCGTTTCTTCATAGTTTAAACAAACACAATTCAATTTAAAGCTGCAAATGGAGATTCAGTCAGTGTATACACAGAGCACACACACACACAGACACACACACACACACACACACACACACATGCTCAAAGTGAGCAGTGTATTAGTATTTACACAAAATTCACATTTCATATGCGTTGCATAATTTGAAAATAAATACTTGGCAGCTCGTTAAACACACACACACACACATACAGACAGGCACGCCAAATTATACAGACATATGTCAGTTACCTCTCTGATCAGCCGCCAGGTGGGTTCATTGTTCGGATAGAGTATAGCCTGTCGACTGACACCGAAACTCATAAGGACCACAGCGAGCAGCACCACAAAGTAGATCATGTTCTTTACCATCTTGCCCATCATGGTAACCAGCGGACCTGCGGAGAGGGAGAACTTAATATATATAGCCCTATATATAGACACCCCATCTACCTACCCAGATACTTGTTGACGCCGAGTATATTCAGTATGCGCAAATACCAATAGATGCTGTCCACGCAGTAAATGACGCGTCCAATGTCCATTGTGGAGGGACGAAAGCGAAACGCCAAGCCTATGAGGAAGAGTATTATGGCGGCACCATCGCATGGATTCCACATGTTCCACGCCCACACTGAGAATTTATGCCTGCAATGCCACAGGGAGAGAGAGAGAGAGAGAGAGAGAGCCGTGCGTTGCCGCAACGGAATCGCATTAATGAAGGGCATTCGCACAAATCGAAATCGAGAGCCGTAAATCAAGTGTGAATAAACTCAGTTGCCGCACACACACACACACACACACACATAGTCGCAACGACTGACTGCAGGATATACAGTTAAAGATACGCAACGCATTGAGAATGAAGTCAAGTAATCAAAATGCACAGAGGCGTAAAGTTTGTATGCCCAACTCGCAGGCTCATTTATAATCATTAAATTGAATGCAATTAAACACGTATGGCAGAAAAACACTGAGAAAATAGTGTGGCTAGCTTAGAGTGTGTGACTAGAAAATACCCTGTACGGGAAAGGAATTTGTTGAAGAATAAGAAAAGTTACACTGAAGAAGATACCTGTCTAGTACAGCTGCAACGCACCGTAGGAGACATCTCCGACCCATCAACAGGGGAGTCGAACTAGGCATGTCCGTCTGTCTGTCCGTCTGTCTGTTGCAACGCAAACTAGTCTCTCAGTTTTCGAGCTATCTTCATGAAACTTGGTATACAAGTTTCTTATTACTGCACGCTGTAAATAAGTCGGAACGAGCCGGATCGGACCGATATATCGTATAGCCTGCCATAGAACCTATCGACCGAATTTTGTTATTTTTTATGATATCGCTATGAAACTTTTCCGATATATGTCTAAGTATGCGCTTTAAAGGCTGTCAATTTGATCAATTTGATCGAAATTGGTAGCCTTTTATTCTTGTTTTCGGATCTTTTAAGTTTCTAGCTTCTTGAATTTAAATGATTCCAATTTCCAATTCCAATCTCTACAATAACTTCAATTTTGTAATCTTTCCCCCTCAAAATCAAGTGACATTTCCCAGCACACAACATACCCCACTCGCACTCTCACTCGCAGGATATTCATTCGCAACCCACTTGAATTGGCAATCAATTAGTGAAGCTACTTACGTAATGGCCACCGGTTCGGAGGATACAATTTCGCGCACCTTCTCGAAACCCAAGGTCGTGATATACGCTATGGAGTACCATTCCTGCCAGCGCGGCATCGGTCCCATCTTGACCAGCACCGTGAACGAGAACATTATCAGAAAGAACATGTACGCGATCTATAAACAACATAAAAAAAAACAAGAAAATAGTTAGAAGAAAAGAGAAAATAATTAAGCGCGTTAAGAGGCGGAAAAACGTAAAGCGAAAAGCGATTAAAAACCGTCAACAGTTGCTCACAAAAGTCAATGCGGAGGGCGGAAATTAAACACTACCTGCTAATTTCCGTTAGCTAATAAAGCCAAGTAAAATCTAAACAGCCGCTGCAAAGTACTTACCGAATCGGCCCAGAATTTTGTTATGGGCGCCGTGTAGAACTCATAAAATTTCTTCTTCAATCGCAGCGGTTGATGTTGTTTTATCTCATTGGAGAATTCGGAGAGGTGAAAGAACTCACGGAATTGCGAGGGATCCGAGTCGGTGAGTGAGACCTGCATGCGAAAGTTAAACCATAATGTCTTTAGATATATTCACATAGTCTTTTACAGGCAGATGATTTATGCGTGTTGAGAAAATTCGTAGTTCGAAGTTTGGAAAAAACATTCAAAAAAGTGCGAAAATGGAAAACGTGTACAAAAAACTAGACTACATTTTTGTTTGGCAATACTCAAACTACTCATGTGTGTGTGAGTGTGTGGGTAAACTGCAATAATTTAAATTGCGTGGTGCAATTAGTTGATTCACTGCCAATTCGGTGGGGGAAGAAGCCGCTCTAAAAGCGTGTGCAACATGCAGTAATTGCTAAAGCGCTAATCAATTCATATTGCATAACTGTACAAAGCAAATGATATAGCATTTCTGTGCAGGTGTGTGTGTGTGAGTGTGTGAAAGCATTTAAGCAAATCTAAGCCAACTGTACACAACAGAAAAAGAGAAATAAGAGTCGAGTGTGTGTGTTTTGTAGCATGGAAGAATTGAAGTAAGAAGTTGACTAGATTTTCGACTAGATTAGACTAAGGGGTTCAACTAACTTTGGAGGGGGGTTCTTCCGCTCCAGCAGTGAGATTAACCTGCAAAATATACGAGTACGATACGAGTACGAGTACAGTAAGAACAAAAGAAACAGGGTATTTTCAATGTGATACGATTGAGTGTTTCATATGTTCTTTCATATGCTTTGGGGGGGGGAGGAGGTGTTTCGAGTAGGGTCTACGGGACGTATGCGTAACGGCGCATGTCATACAATGTGTTTTCCACTAGGTTCAGTTGTTTCTTATCATTATCTATGTATGTATGGCATGTACGATCTGTATGTACGGTATTCGGTATAGTATGGTATAAATTAATGTGCTAGACGAGAAAAGTAAGTCAAATTTTTAGATTCGTTTTGTTTTTTCGCATTCTTTATGAGATGAATGTGTTCAGACAGAGAGAGAGAGAAAGAGAGAGAGAGAGAGAGAGGTGTCGGTCTCATTGTTTGTGTGTGTGTGTGTGTGTAGCTGAATGTGAGTGTGTGAATTTACTGTGAATCTACTCACTTTGCCGTTTTCGTGTACTTTTGTATCGCGCACTGAATACGTATCCGCCAATAGAGCCTGCAACGACGGTGGACGGGGGGACACACATAATAATAATGTATCGCATTTTAAAAGATAACAATTTTGGAACTTTATGTAGTTTATATAGTATGATATCTAGCGACTATATCGGATGCAGTACGAGAGTGTGTTGCGCTACGTGTATGAACTTAAGAGAGAAACTGTTTTATAAACAGACAACTTAATCGATGCATTCCACAGGTAACAGTTATGCACAGATATGTATGAGCATGTGTGTGTGAGTATCTGTGTGTGTGTATAGGTAAATTAAAAGATAAACATAAGGGAAAATCCGCACACACACTGGATGTCATTAAATCCAGGGCAACTTAAAAGTTTTCTTCCTCTTCGCAGAAAGTTCAATGGTTTTTAATTTGATTTACCGATTAAAGGATTCTCAACTTGGGCTAGAGAATTCTATATACAAAGAGAGAGGGAGAGAGATGGGAATATTTTGTATATGTATGTGTGCGTTTGAGCTGTGGTGCCTTGGTATAAGTGAATAACAATATTTGCACAACTGGCGAAGCTGCAAGCCGGCTACACACAAGCAAACAGACCGTTTGAAGTGTGTTTATCACTATACATGTGTGTGTGTGTGTGTGTGTGCTTATAACGGTTATTACTTAATTGAACTTTAAATTAAGCCTCAGAGCCACTCAGAGGACACTCTGGTCGCAAATGGCTTATTATATTATTAACCAGTTAATGGTTCTACGCACTTACGAAGGCAGCGAAAGCGTATAAACCTAATGGTGGGCGGAGGGGTATTTATGACAACTAGTGGGCGTGGCTAAAAACTGAACTTACATCTGTCGAGTTGCGAAGACTGTGAAACGATGGTGAACTCTTTTCGACTTGTATTAACTTGCACTTTACAAGCGCAGAGAACGAGAGAGAGAGCGAGATAAATAAATAGAGAGAAAGTAATCGAGAGAGAGAAAGGGAGAGAGGGCGAAAAGCAGATAAACGTTTAACTAATGATTTATTCGATGGAAGAGAGGGAGGGCGACAAACTACGGGCACGTTTGTCTAAAAATAACTGACCGATTTGGCCCAGAGATTCGTTCTAGCTCAAATGGAGGCGAAGAAATCAATAAAATCAACTAAATAGACAATAATGCGTTATAAATTAGATGCCATAAATTCAGATAATGAGTAGTAGTTAATACATATCATATACAGATAGAGAGTAAATATACACAAAGAGAAACAGCAAGTATAGAAAGAGTAACAGAGAGAGAAAGAGAGAGAAAACAGACTGACGGCAGACAGAAACAGTACATAGACGCATAGAAATACATTTACATAGATACACAAATGTTTTATTGTTATAGTGTTGTTGTAGTTGTTGTTGATATATTCTTTTGTTTTTCGTTTTTTGATATTGCATTTACTACCTTGTCGCGATTATTACTGCCCGCGCCCATCCTATATCTCAAGGAAATGGATCTTTTGGCTTTTAAAAGGGCATTCTAAAACAAACAGAGTGGGTAGATTGGGTTGGTTGGTAGGGCATATTGTTAGGTAATGATAGCACGGCTTATATATGTAGTATATATAGATATAAATACAATATAATAGTTAAAGCTGCAAGAACGCAACAAATACAACTGAGAATAAACAAAAACAGAAACGAAACGAAACAAAATGAAAGATAAACAAAACAGTAAACAATTGTTAGAATTCAAGAGAAAGGACAGGTTAGGACCTTCCGTCATCCGCATCAGAGCATCATCGTTACATCGTAATTATCATTAGCTTCCGTAAAGCATAGGCAATTGAAAACTGAAACTTACCTCCGCATCCGGTTGCGAGCGATCCGAATCATCGTTATCCAGATTTTGATTCTCCAAATGCTCCTCCTCTGTTTGCGGCATCTGTTGCAGTTCCTCCTTTGATTTGAAGTCCAATTGTCTGATATAGAATGGCATTACCAGACCCAGTATGACCTGTAAAAGAAAGCAATACAATTCAATTAATTAACTAAATGAACAAACGGCAACCGGGAAGGGGAAGCGCGTTAGCTCACCTTGAAGTTGGTATTCTTGCGCGTACGCAATCCTCCCATCCACAGATCCGCCAATATAACCTGACTGCACGGATGTGCCAGCAGTGCGCGATGATTGGCTGCGACGGCCAAGGAGAGACAGCTTTGATTGGACCACGAGTGCAGCTCGCAGGTGAGCAAACGTTGTGCCTTCTCCGCATCCTGGCGATAGCTGAAATCCAACAGTTTGTTGCCTGTAAAACCACAAAGCAAAATGGACAATTAGTGGGCGGCAAAAGGTCAAAAGGGCGGACCAACGTTAATTAAATAGGCTGCCGTGCGCGTGATTGACAAATGCCACAAAGTGCGGCAAAGCCAATTAAGTAGAGATGTTCTTGCCCCTCCCCTCTCTTCCCTCTCGCCTACCTTTGCTCTCGAACTCCTTGGCATAGGAACGTAATTCCTCATAGATTTCCGTATCCAAATCATCTTCAGCTGCCTCATGCGCCATTGCCTTGTATAGCTTGCAGGCTACCAACGACTTGGCCAACGCCTCCTCGCCGTGTGTCCACATTAGCAGCGCCATCTGTTGCCGCTTGGTGAGCACAGCCCAAATCTGTGTGCGAAGAAGAAGTGTTTAGTCTCTGCATTATCTGCACTGCGATTATTCTAACGCCAACTTACCAGCAGCTCATTGAAGGGGAACTCAAACAGCGCCATTTCCGTGGTGAAGGGCAACAGGCCAGCGACAAGGCTAAGCGAGTTGGCTCCCGCATAGCGTTGATATTGATACGTCGAGGATTTGCGGCAGGCATTTGCATAGCTGTTCATCACCTTGGCATAGATGGGTCGGAACTTGCGGCGCGTGTAGTACGATCTGCAATAGGTCATGAAATTCTTTATATCTCTTTCTCCCTCTCTGTCTGTTTGCTTTTATTTTGCAGGCCACAAAAAGCGAAAGTAATTTCCCTTTACGAAATTTGCATTTAAGCCAAATTTATTTTAATAATAACACGGAGAGCGAGAGTGAAAGTACGGCGTACTTGAAATGTGTCTGCTTTGCTTTGGGTATTTCTTTTTTTTTTTTTTGGTATTTTTTTGTATTTGCTAAGCTTTTGGCTTGGCATTTTTCGTTTTGGCATGCTCTTTGCCTGGCCGTTTATCGCCCCCCCCTCTCCCCCCTACTGACTTTTTCTATAGCCAGTTCTATGCTGTTTGTTCTGCTCTCTGTGCCAGGCGGCGTCGGCTTAAGTGATTTTCATCCTGGCCAAAGAACTCTGGCAATACCCGTAATTGCATTCGCATTCCATTTCAATCATTTTGTCACTAGATTAAGGCTATATCTCTATTGGTATATTCTGGCTATCTTTGCCCTGTGACTGTAAATTAATCAGCTACTGCAGTTGCAGCTAGAAGTTTAGCAGTTTTTGTACTATAAAGTATATATTCTTAATCAGCATCCGTCTGTCTGTCCGTCAGTCTGTTGTAACGCAAACTAGTCCCTCAGTTTTAGAGCTATCTTGATGAAACTTGGTATACATGTTTCTTATTGCTGCACGCTGTAAATAAGTCGGAACGAGCCGGTTCGGACCGATATATCGTATAGCTGTCATAGAACCTATCGGTCGAATTTTGTTATTTTTTAAGATATTGCTATGAAACTTTTCTCGATATATGTCTAAGTATGCCCTTTAAAGGCTGTAAATATTTGATTGAAATTAGACCGATATATCGTATAGCTGCCATAGAACCTATCGGCCTACTTCAATCATTTTTCAAGATATCGCTGTGAAACCTTCCTAAAATATGAGTAATTATGTTAGATATATCGTTAAGCTGCCATAGAACCTATCGGTCGATTTAGTATGAGGAATAACTGTATAAAACCTTCGTCGTGGTAGCCTTTCTTCTTGTTATACTCTAAGCGGGTTTTTATACAGTTTGTATTTGCATGTCGCTGTAGCTGTATCTGATGCCTGCTACTTACATATATCTTTATATAATTAAAAAGTATCTTTTATTTGACAAAGCAGTAACTTCTCCTAAAATGTATCTGTATCTTTATTGGCACGCTAAATGTTGCGTATTTTTACCGCTATTTGGCTTTTTTTTGTGTTTGTTTTTGTTTGTTAGCTTGCTAAGCAGCTGCTGCTGCCTGTTTGGCTGCTTTACGAGCGCGCAATTAAAGGCAGGATTAGCAAAACATACAGAGCAAACACAACTGCAAGATACTCAGTAGAATTATTGTAGACATTAATAATAAATCTTTTGCGAAATTCAAAATTGATAGTCAGTTTTTGGCTTATAGAAAACATAATCAATAAATTTGTATGCAAGCTTTCTGCTGTCTGAACATACCTGTTTTTCCCCCACACTGCAGGGTATACAAAAAGAAAACCCTAAATTATTTATGGCACATAAACCGTGCGACAATTGAGTTGCGCCCCGGCAAATCAATTCAAATTTTATGCTAAAGCAAATCAAAAACTTGAACGCTTTTAATTACGCACAAATTGGCAGCTCTTTTAGGAGGACATGCCACACTTTTGGGGCGCTGCCCCCTCAAAAGAGCTCAAAGCAAACTGCCTCAGCCTGTTGCTGACGACGGCATTCAGCTGTCTAGACAATGGCATCCAGCAGAGACGATGACAGGCAGCAAAGGCAGCAAAAAACTGTTATTGCTTTGGGGCAGCAAAGTGTGCGAAAGTATAGTGAATGGCAAACGAATACACTCAAACACATTCACACAGCAGAGATATGCACTACAAAAGGTAGCCAGGCAGCCAAGCGAGAAAAGGCCAAAAAACCAGAACCGTAATTTAATCTAAACAACAATTTCATTGGCGACTTTGCAATAGCTAAGCCTGCCACATTTAGCTGGGCATTTGTCAGATAACTTGCAACCTTTGATTGAGGCAAGGCAGCAATTTGCCACACCCTGTGTCTTTGGCATAGTGGCAAATTAAGTATTGTAGTTTGTCTAGCCAAAACGAGCGCAAACTGTGTTGAAATTGTGCCAAAAACAGCAGGCAATTTATTTGCCAGGGATGAAATTCTTAACTTTTTCTATCGCCTATCCAAGTTGAAGTTTTTAATTAAATTGTGTGATTGATACGCGAAGTCTTTTCGCTTTGCCTTTCGCTTCTCTAGCCACGTTACAAAAGCGACCACAAAAAGCAAAACCGCGTTAACTGAATTTAAGCCGCAGCATTTTTCGCTTGGCTGGCCAAAATGTTAATGTGGCATAATTACACTCAAAGTCGCTCCCACTCCCACTCCTCCTCCCCCTCTCTCTCTTTCTTTGCTCTCCTTTCTCTTTGCTTTTTTATGTCTTGACTTTGGCAAACTCAACTTGGGGCAAACTTATTACATTTTCATAAACAAATTTTCGGCGCGCTGCCGTCTCGTCTCGTGTCTCGTGTTGGGGCTCATCAAATTTAATCCCGGGCAACAAGTTAAAGGCGTCAGGCCATGACATAACCATGCCCACGCCCACGCAGCTCCACGTGCTGCCTGCCTGCCTGTCCCGCTCGTTGTCCTGGGCAACTGTTTAGGGTCAGAGTTAAAAACACCGACATAAACTCAGCAGCGCGCTGCAGTGATAAACTAATTTGCACAGCGTATATACCCCTTTTCCCCTTCCCCCTAAAGGTCGCCCACGAGCTGGTCGAACCCTGCCTGGTCCCTGCCTGACCATTTGCACAATTTTGTTACCGTTACTTTTAATTGCCCAAGCGTTTTTATATTGCACTTTGCCGAAACGAACGAAACGAAACGAGACGATCATTATAACTTGACTGTCGGCTTGGCGACATTCAACAAATGTATTACTCCCTCTATATAACCTCCCCTGCCTGTTTTGCGTAAATTTACGAGCAGCTCAGCAAAGGTTTTTGAAGTTTTTCGTTGGCATAAAAGTTTTTGCAGCGTAATATTTCAGCTTGAGTTACTTAAAGACTCAAAGCTTTTATTGGCTTCAAACAGCTTGGTGTGTGTAGGGGTTAGTTAGTGTGTGCAGGTTTCGGTTAGGCTGGGCGCCTAAACGGGCAATTTGATGGGGTTTATATAGTATACCCTATAGGTGATGCAGTAGTAACTTGGGTTGTCTCACTTGACCAGAAAAACATTCGATAAAGAAGCATAAAGCTTGAATGTAACTAATTTCGATATATCGATATTTATCGAAATGTAACTTGAACTTACTCATATGCCTAGTAAAAGCTAAAGATGGTTGTTTCTGAGCTTAGTTTTTATCGGTAATTATCGACTACATCGATAACGATTAACAATATCGATATTTATCGGAAAAATTATCTAATTTATGTCAAATTCTGCGTTATCTCATTAGTTATATTGCAATTATCGATATTTATCGAGGGCATCGATAACGATAGACAATGTTTTTGAATAGTTACTGCATTAATAGGAAAATATTACCATATGTCTATCGTAATCGATATACAATACACCCACTACATCGATAAATAAACCTATAGCACTCACAGCCCACCTACACCACAGCTGCAGGGTATTAAACGACCGCGCCATGCTGCATTGCCTCAGGCATAGCATACTTTTCAGCGCAGCAAATGGCTGAACGCAAACACACACACACACGCAGAGAGAGAGATCAACACATGTGCCTCTGTACTCACCGATAGGCGCCGCCCATTAGTTTATTGATGACAAGGCCAATGTCGTGCAGCGTGTAAATGTAGCCCTTGGGTATATGCGGCCTCACATCGCGCAATATGTAACTGCAATTGCGAAAGTAAAAAAAAAGCAAATAGAAATGGATGGTAAAAAGGTTGCTCCCGAAAAAGGAAATAGAAAAGAAACGAGCAGAAATAGCAAAAAAAAAAAACAAGAAAATACATAAGTTTGAAGTTTGTATAGGACAAAGAAAGAGGAAAGAGAGGAAGGGGAGCCAAAAGGGACAGCTGAACTCACCCCAAAGTATTGGCCGGACCGTGTTTGGTATTGTAGAGCTCCTCGAGGCGCGGTATTGTTAAAAATTTCTTCATCGAAACGCCATTCTCCAAAAGTAATTTGACAAAATCGATTCTATCATGTTCGAGTGCCTGCATCATGGCCTCATCCAGCGCGCCTGAGGTTATGCACAGAAACAGACAAATTACAATAAAATCAAGCATAATAACCTACAAGGAATGTGGCATGGGGGAATGTGGCATGGGGGTTGCTCTGCCTACCGTTTGGCCATTCCTGTCCGTAGACAAATATCTCGCTGCGTGCAATGTCCACACGATTCCATGTCAATGCCAGGCTCAATTGCTCCGGCGGACTGAGATGCTGCGACTTGAACAGTGCCGTTAGTATCGTCTGATCCAGCTCCTGTGCTTCGCCTTCGGGCTTTTCCTGTATGCGGAATACGGTAATCTGTTGTCGCCGTCCCCAGAGAGAGAAAAAAGAGAGAGACGAAAGAGAGGGGGGGGGAAAGATGAAGAAGAGAGCAGCATAATAAAAATAAGCAACCTTAAGTAGCGCCTTAATGGAGACCGCCGACAAACAACAACGCCCAAATGCTGTTTACCAAGGCCTTAAAGAGGCGGAGGTGTGGCAGGGGATTCTGGCCTCATTTGAAAACCAATTAAAATCCTCAACGAAATTCATCAAAATTCTGTGCCACAAATAGAGAGCATGGTGGACTCGACTCGACGCTACTCGAGGGCGATTTAAAATTCATTACACGTTCAATTGAATTTTCTCTAGGCTAATTATTTTCAGCCTAACGGTAAAATTGCACGCTTTATATACACTCACACACACACACACATTCATATACTAATTAAATATTTAAATCGGCGTCTTAAGTGATTGAAAAGTTTTAGCAGCGGAATTTGGAATTGTGAAATCTGCAGGCGAAACTGAAGGTAACTCGAGGTAACTCAGCTTCTTCTACTCGGGGAGTACTCGCACTTTATGCCCTTTTAATTGGCGCCAGTCTCCTTGAGGCACCCTCTCAGCCTTGGGGCCTAACAAATTTAACTTAATAATGCATCAGTGAACGCTTTCACTTCCAACTTCTCGTTTTGTGCCGAGTCAGCAACCTTTTCAGGTACACAACAAGTAAGGAAAGCTACAGTCGAGCGCACCCGACCGTAAGATACCACTCGCCCAGTTTCGAAAGAAGTTATTACACTTTTATTTCCTCTGCACAAGCTAATATGCATCCTATTGTTTCAATTAGTTTTATCTTTAAGTTGCGCCATCTACATATGAAAACGTCAGAAAACTGTAACTTCAATACTTCTTCTGATAATTGTAAATTATCGGTTTGCGTGGGCGGTGGGCGTGGCATCAAAAATTGAAAATAAACTCGATCTACCTAAGGTATACAGGAACCTACATGTGAAATTTGGTGTCTCTAGCTTTTGTAATAGCTGAGATCCAGACGTTTAAACGGACAGACGGACAGACAGACGGACATGACAAGAATAAATATACTTTGTGGGGTCTGCCACGCCTCCCCCTGTTACATACGTTTGCACCAACTTAGTATACCCCTTTTTGAGCACTTTCAATGCCCGAATGGTATAAGCACAAAAAAACTGCTGAGTCCTAGGCCCAAAACAAGGCATTCACCTCTTTATCTCGATTAAATTGTTTATAATTTATTATGCTCACCAAATTCTTGTTGCGCGTGCACTGCAGCAGCTCCTGATAGAGTTTCTCGGCCTGGTCGAGGCCCACCTCGAAGGTCTTCTGTATGGTGCCAATGAGATAGTCGCGCATGGACTCCAGCACGGGTTGCTCCTCGCCATCGGATGCGTATCTGCGCAGACATGAGGTATGAGTCAATGTTAAGGCATATGTTAAAGGAAGATGCGCTCTCGCTCTCGCTCTTTAAGATGGCGGCGAGCAGCTGCTGCCACAAACAATTATGGCGTCTAATTAAACACATTAAATTAAATGGAGCAATGCTTGAAAGGGGGCAACAAATTGTTAGGTAAACAACAAAAAGAAGAACAACAAGAAACAAGCATGAACAGCAGCAAAAGACACACACAAAAGTTTGCGGTGGCCGCACGCTGCGTATGCGCAATTTTCTGGCACAGTTTTCCTGACTGAATTTAAATAATTTGCTAAATGTCGTGTACTTAATGAACTTGTGTAGCTGCCGCCAGTCGGGAGCAGTCCCTAATAACAATATCAACCAGCAGCAGCAGCAGCAGCAGCATCCCTCGTACCGCAAATTAAATAAGGAGAGACAACCCTGACAGCGGGGAAAGCGTTGCGACGCGGCAACACGTTCCTAATTAAATTTACACAAACTGCGGTTGCTCATTAATTGCGTTGATATATATTTGAGGGTGAAACGGTATCCAAAGTCAAGCGGCATTACCTGCTCGAAGCAATTGCTCCAAAATCAGTAGGTAATAAAACAAACAGCAGCGGAAACTAAACAGCTGCACGACTAGCACTCACCCTGTACGCTTACCCTTTTGTATATCAAATATATATAGCGTATATATATCTCTCAACTTACTTGTGCACAAAGGCAAGCAGATCGGCGGCACGCCCAGAGCCATCGCACACCACAACCGGCACCGGCGGGGAGTCTGTCACGTATTCGAGCACAGCACGTATTGTGTTTGTGCCGCCCTCAATCACCAGACAGACAACTGGCGTACTGGAATGTGTGACTGCAACAGAAAGAAAGGGAAAGAAAGAGAGAGGGATGGGTATAAATAAATTATGTTAAACGTGTAGCAAAAGGTGAACATCAATAAGGCTGAACAGTTAGTTGAGCGAGCGAGTCGTGCCAGACCAGACCAGAGCTGAACTCAGGGTTAACTATACCGCTCCGTCTACTTCAATCATAATAATAATAATAATGATGCTGATGATGATGTCGCTATACAACACTGCAGAAGTTTGCTTTGCTTTTGCGGTATTGTCGTCCCAAAGGGTCGCCAACTGCAGAGACACTTCAGTCGAGCGCAAGCAACAAAATGCGGTTTCTACCTGCTTCCTGCTTCATAATGACACCAGCTGAACGAAACTGAGGTGGAGTAATAAATTGCTCAAGTGCTTGGGTAGTTTGTAAAGCTCTGCAACAATTTTTGTGGCACAAAGCAGGGCTTTAAGTTGAATTATGTTTTCTTGATTAAATTGCAGCAAAAACTCTGCTCAAAGTTGATGAAATTTAATAAGATGTAGAGAAGGTAAAAAGCATTAATGATTTAAGAGCTTTAAGGAGCTTTAAAGCACATAACAATGGTTTAATTATTGTTACATTATTAATAGCTTAAAGCTTCTGGTTATAGGATATTTCATTAAACCAAAAGCTGCAGCACTTTAAGCTTCTTGTAGTTTTAAAGCACATTAAAGCTTTTAATTTAAAAAAACTCTTTTCTAAGCTAGACAAGATTGTCAAGCAGGGCTTTAAATTGAAGTATGTTTTCTTGCTGCAAAGTTAATAAATTCAATAAGAGGAAGAAAAGGTGGCAAGCATAAAAAATTAAAGAGCTTTTAAGCACATTAAAGCTGCCTGGGAACTATTAAATATGTCTGGGTGTAGCTTAAAGCGCCTATGTCGGTTCTGGTCGATATGCTGGAGTCTGTAAAAGCCCTCAGTAGCTTTAAAAGCACATTAAAGCTTTCATCCAAGTATACAGAGTATTTTTGCGAGCTTTTAAAGCGCATTAAAGCTTGGCTTTATTAGCTGCAGGTTCATAAAGAAACTCTAAAGCTTCAATTATTTTATACAACTTTAAACTATTAAAATTGATACAGTAAAAACGTGGAATTGAAAGTTCATTAAAGCTTTATACAAAATGTGAGTCAGCTTAAATGCAAACTAGATTTTTGGATAGTTTTAAATTGAATAGTTCCACAAAAATATATACCGACGTGCTTTACAGGTCTTTAAAGCATGACTTTAGTATCTACAGAGTCATAAGAAGTTTTACAGATTCTCTCCAATAAATTTCCTATAATTTTCTCGCACTTTAAACTGGTGTCATTTCCTCAATACGCATCGCATACAATTCTATCTATTCACCATGCAATTTTTCCCCGTTCACATTGACGAAGCCAATGAATAGAAAAGTGAACTTGTGAACGCAACACAATGCACAATGTCAGCTATTCATTGCACTCGTCACATTAATCAAGCAAGGCAAATGGGAATCGAAATGCAATGATTGCCCTTTGCCTTGATTCGTGTATTTGATGTGGAACTTACATGGATGCAGTTTCAGATTCGATATGAATTTCTCCAGCTTGCGACGCAGTATCAATTCGGCACCGTATTTGGCCTGTGTGCCATTGTCGACGAGCAGGAAATACGCATGGCGATTGTTCAGCACGGCCAATTTCGATCTGCAAAGGTAAATGAAAACAGAAATCAGTGGCAAGATATCAAGGACACTTGGCTGGGCTGAGCGGGGGATTTGCTGGGAATACCAACAAGTGGCAGGCTGTCAATATTTAATTGAGATTGCAGCAGTGCCACAACTCGGGGTTAACTGGGGCAATTGCAACAGGTGTGCGACAGGTCAAAACGTTTTAATGCCCAGCCTTATCAAATATGCATTAAAAGCCTCGCACCCCCCACCCTCGACCTACTCACCTGGGCGAGCTTATGCTGTGGCAGGGCACCTCACGATTGTGGCCAAGCAGCTCGTGATTGCGCTCGACAATGCCCCAGGGCGCAATGCCGATGCTGACCACGCGTCCGGTGCGTTGTTGTCCCTCCAGAAGTAGCGCATCCCCAACCTGCTTGGTGACGCCTGAAAGCAGTCAGAAACAACAACAACAAAAGATACAGTTACAACGGCAGCAAAGTTGCCACAACAATGGCTAAAAGTAAATAAGTTTTGTTCGCTTTTTTTTCTCGACAGGCCATTCCGAGCCCCTCAAATACCTTGACTTTGACTTTCACTTTAGTTTCGCTTGTTTTTCTTTTTGTCTTTTACTCTTGCTCCCCCTCTCTCTTCTCTCTCTCTCTTTCTCTTTATATTATGTGCAGCCCTGCCAGACTGGGGGGAAATGTGGCAGAATGTGTCTAAAATTTAATAACAGACCAAGCACAAAGCAAAGACGACGAAAAGGACAAACGCTCGTAAAGAAAAATTACTATCGAGCAGAACGAACTGGAAATACACTAACCTATTATGGCAAAATTTATAAAAGATTTTTATATTAGTGCAAAAATTATAGATGCAAGAAATAACTTATGCATAGGCAGCTAATGGCTCTTATATAATTTTCAAATATTTTAACAATAAGTTAACAAAATTAACCAACAGTTCTTAAGCACCCTACACATTATTATAATAATTTAAGTCTGTCTCGCAACCCACATATCATTATTATAGTTCCTATCGTGCTTCACTTACTAACCGAACTTGAACTTGAAGAAAGTTCCCAAAAGTTTCGCCCACTTTTCTTTGTATAATTGCAAAACGTCTGTGAAAATTCCCACTTGACACACGTTTTTCCGCAGGGTATTTAAATATGTTGCCAGCGGAAAATAGAAAAGAAAAGTGCCTGTGTGTGTGTGTGCAATCACTTGGCTACGCGATTTCCGCTTGGGATTTTTATTTATTTAATTTTCGACTTGCTTTCATTATTATTTCTCAGTTTGGCTACGCCTCGAACTTATTTAACTTTGACCGAGCCAAGCTGAGCTGAACCGAGCTGAGCGGTTTTTTCTTTCGCCTTTAATGGCCTGCCATAAAAATCGTAGTGTCCTGTCATAAAACTTAAATGAAACGACAACAACCACAGCAACAGAGGAGGAACCACAACTTACCTGTGTTGGTGCCGCCGGTGAATATCCAAGCTCCCGTCGTTTTGGCCGCCTTGAGGAGTCCTTTACGTATCTCCTGCAAAAGGTGAGAGAGCGAGCATGAAAGTAGCGGGAAAGTCATTCAATTAGCGTGTGAAATACGACACTTGCAGCAGCAGCAGCGGCAGGTGAGCAAGGCAGAAACTTTTACCTGCGCCTGCTACCTGTGTCTGTGTCTGGCTGCGATTTCGCTCACCTTTTTCAGCTTGGCCTGCAAATCAAAGTTGGCCTTGCCGCCCTGCACGGTGATCAAAAGTTTTGGCAATTCCAGATTCCATTCCTTGGTGAATAGCTGCACCAGCAGCTCGGGTCGCGTATCGAATGACAAGCGCACATACTAAGCAAAGTACACAGACAGACAGAGGTGTAGATGTGTGTGTGTGTGTGTGTGTGTGTGGGTCAAAGTTAGTCAAACTTATTGGCAAAAAGTCAAAAGGAAGACGACTCGAGAGACACAAGAGTGTCTACACTTTAAAAGGTCACGTGGCGCATGGCCAAGGGGCACGTGGCACGCGCCAAGTGGCAACTGTACGCACAACCTATGCGTATTAGAGACACTCTCCCCGAAGTGCCTTCGAATTGTGTTTACTGTAATGAACTCACCTGCGCCTTTGTGGGATGCGCGCCGCCCTGGAACTCAATTGTACCGTACGCATCGGTGGGTTGTGGCCGCGTATGCTTTGTGGGCAGCCACAGATCGCCGGGCGAGCCGCTCTCGATGCCAGCGATGGTCTGATGAGTTATCTGGGACTGGCCGCAGCAGCATCTAAAGGGGAATGGAGAGAGTTGAAAGTTAGTCGGAATGCAGTTTATTAGCGCATTAAGTATACGCAGCCAACTAAATGCATATTAAGTATACGCAGTGTGGTTTAAGTGCGCTTTAGCGAACGAGCAGTTGCCCTAGATATGCACAGTACGCATACGCACTGTGGGTATTTAGTCTATGACTTGCTTAACTTCAATGTGGCATTGCCCACCTGCCTGATGCACACACATTACGTATACGCCGTGTGGCCACTAATCTTTAAGCTAACTGCAAACGGAACTGTGCATCGGCAGCTGCAATTGTAAATCAACGTGAACGAAGACCGCAAAGCAAATAACCATTCGATAATTTGCACAGCCAGCGCCATTAAGTATACGCAATGTGAGCCGAAAAACAGTTATAATTCAACTGCAGCTGCAATTGTTATTGTGGCGGCGGTGATTGTGGCTGTGATAACTGCTGCAAACCGGATGCAGGAAATAAGAAGAAGAAGCAGCACATATTGCTATATTGCTGGCAAATTAGTTTGTCCCCCTTGCGCTTCGAACTTGTTGATTTATTGTCAATATGCGTTGTATAAATGACACTTGGCAAACAAGAAGCTAAACAACAAGGACACACACACTCGTACACACACACACTTGGGCATACACACGTTTTGCCACCCTAGTTGCCAAGCCACACGCACATTAAGGCAAACCTCACGTGTAAAATAAACCGTTATTTATGCATGTGCGACTCTTTTGTGTGTTGAGTGTTATGTGGCTGACCTTGTGGAGTGTGCCAGAGAGGTGTGCACGTGTATGTGTGTGCTTGTCGGCAACAATAGCCTGTCGCTGCCAGTCAGCTCACTTGTCTCTCTGTCTGTCTGTCTGTCTGCCCCATTCGTCTGCCTATTCACCTGTCTTTGGCTGGCACAGCGCAAGAGCTGCTCAAAACTTTTGCTCGTCTGCTAAATAATAAATTTCAATTACTGCCAACTAATACAATCCAGACACACACACACACACACACACACACACGAATATTCATACGTCAGAAACAATTGCCAAATGAATAAATCAATCGCAGCTCAGCGTCGAGAGAGTATTTGCTGCACGAATGCGAACTGCAGATACCTTTACACCCAAGAGAAAGGCAACTAGGAAGAGCAGCTATACAAGATACCGAAACCTAAAGAGTATTTAGACAGGGTATATGCGGGCTATAGATACTTGTCTAGTTGAGAAGAAGCTATGAAGAAGCGCCTGTTCGGATTATTTGTAGGGTATATCAGGCATTAAAGAGCATATATACAGGGTATAAGGTATATACAAATATCTGCAGTATTTCCAGGGTATTTTCCCACTCCAAAACCTACCCAAATCATATCAAACACAGCCAAATAAGCATTGTAACTTTTCCGCCTTCTGTCAGCAATTTTTATGCCCGCCATATCGTTCAGTTAGCATATCATATAACTATGTTTTATATAATCTAATTGATGTTAAGACAAGCGCAAACACGTCAGCTAACTGAGTTAACAACAAAAAAGGCGGTGGCTTATCAGGCTGCACAGACTATTTTGACTGTTTTCTCGCGCATTAACCCAGTGACATACTACGGTGTGGAGCTTATCACAGACGCGATAGCTGATATACCCTGTTGGAGCTTGTGCGGCGGCGGGTATGCGCGCACACATATTAAATAAATCTGTAAATTTGTGCTCATGTATTTGTGGCACATGCAACACGTGTTGCCAATCGTGTGGACCATGAATAAATATAGCAATTTATTGTGTAAGCCGAGCGAGCGAGCGACCAAGTTGGCTAATGGATTCGGTCAGCTAACAATTGTCAACACGGAAGGGCAACAGCAACAACACGGCCTATAGGGATTTAAATTGTTGCACAGTTAGTTGAAGCAAATGCAATGCGAACACGAACAGCTGTTGCCCCGCCCCGCCCCGACAACTGTCCGGCAATTGTGGGTTAAAAAGTCAGCAACAACTTCTAACCGAAATCAAATATTTGCTCTGCATTCGCAGCGCGATAAGAACGCCATACCATAAAACTGGTCATAAAACTCTGTACGTAACTGAAAACTGAAAACTTTCACCCAAATAAGCCCGGCCAAGTTGGGGCTAAGTCAAGCAAAGACATCGCCAGGCAGGCAGGCGGGCAGGCAGGCAGGCAAGTTTATAACGCATTTATCTCAATTGCTTGGGGAACAGCATCTTGACAGGGGGAACAAACGTAGCTGGCGAAGCGGGTGACTCCGTCTGCCTGTCTGTCTTGCCGCCTGCCTGTCATAATAATAAACAATGAAATGCCAACGCCAAAAATGAAACTAAATACACAAAACGCCACAGAACTGGGCCAAATAGATGCGCCGCACTGCAGCAGGCGTTCCTTATGGCCTGAACCATTTGGAAAAGTTATGGTAAGCGGGTATAATGTGCTGTGCTTGCAGTAAGTGAGGCAAGCACAACTTTAGACACGCGAATCTCAGGATCTATGCTAGCTAAAGATACGAAATTTGGTATATAGATTCCTAAATATTCCACGCAAACGTTTCCTAATTGAAATTCAATTAAAGTTCAGTAATGACTCTGAAATCTTAGGAATTGTCATAGCTAGAACAAAGAAATTTAGTGTATAATCTCCTGATATCTTACGCAAACTATCCTTATTATAAATTATATCTAAATTCACCAACAACTGAGATATAGCTCCAATATTGTTATAAACTTTCAAGTAGAACCTCCAATCACCTCTCTACAGGGCATTAACCAATCAACTACCTCTGCAGCTGACCTGCCCTGTCTCTGGCAATATTTCTTCGTTTCCTTTCTCCATTTTTTGATACGCGCACAAAACTGGGTCAAAAACTTTGGTGCAGTCCTAGCGCTGACCCCCTTACCCGACCCTATCGCTCCCCCCCCCCCCCTGGCAGTCTATCAAGATGCGCTTCACTGGCTTAATTAGTAAATGAATGCAATTGGATTTGCGTGGGGTTCGGTTCGGTTCGAGCTGGGATGGCACTTACTTTGTATCGTCCTTTGGGCATGGTATGAACTTGATGCATTCGCGTTTCTGAAAATTGGTCTCGATCCAACTGCGCGGCTGATGCTAAAAATGTGCGCACAATGTGTACGCACAGTGGGGAAGAGTTGGGAAAAGAGTTCATCAAGAGGAAGAGGAAGAAGAAAAGAAATTGTATTAGTATGAGGCATGAACAAGCGCTGCAAGTAAAACCTAATTACATTTTATATGATACACGAAATGTTCATTTTGCATGACATTTCTATTTTCTTTTTAATGGTTCTTTTATTACACTCAGATTTACAGCTAGTAAAGTAGTTGCCAAAAATCATATAAACATAATGTTCAAACTACATTCGCAGTCGCAGTTTATGGGTTTTTATTTCATTTTGTTTTGTTGTCTCCTCATTGTGTCGATGTTGCAAGAGAGTTTGAAGAGTGCTCGACAACACATAATTGTACAAGTACACAATGCTATAGTATATAGTATACTACATGGTCTACTTTCAAGTGCTTTTTGTGGCAAGTGCACTGAGTGAGAAAGTTGAAGTGTGTCTATACAGCAGATAAACAACAAAATGAATCATAATGAAATAAAATACGAGAATAAATTAAAAGCAACAGTTTGAAGGAGTTCAAGAGTTTAGCTAGAGAAAGCTAACAGACAAGCTAATTTAATATAGATTAATATAGCAAATTATATGTTTAGATATAAGATTAGAGTTGCTTAAGTTCTGCAGATATTTCAACTTTGTTTTACTTTAAAGATATCAAATTAAATATTTATGAAAGAAATTTAACTTTGTTTTTACTTCAATTTCTAGCAAGTTTAGACTGTAAATGTTCAAACAAACTATCGATAGTTGCTAAATACATAACTAAATATTGAGTTAGAAAAAAGTTAGGCAATCACATAAAATTGTTATAAAATCCGCATGCAAAGGCAAAACAAATCAAAAACTTTACATTACTCTACGCAACTTTAGCTATTAACGCACACAGAGACACAGAGAGAGAGAGAGAGAGTAAAGCGTAGACATGCAAAATACGCGCAAAGAACAACAACAAGAAATGCCAGAGAATAAACACAAAGTGCTTGAAAAACAAATGGCAAACTATGCCACGCTTCAAGTGTGCGCTAAAACTTAAGCCAAATCCCAATTCAAATCGGAATGTGCAACAGTTTGCCATGGCAAACAAACTCGGCTTGGTTCCCTCTCCCCTTGGCACATTCTATTTCCGTTTTCCTGTTGTGCAGGGTATACCTCTTCACGCGCCGCATCGTCGTTGTTTGCCTGCGCCTTCAGCAAATCACGCACATTGAGTATCAAAACTTTCGAGAGCGTCGATGAGACTGAAGAACGCTTACGCAGCCGTTGGCGTTTGCGAATGCCGCGCGGCGTGCTTGGCAGCTCCATGTCGAGTGCATCGTGTGGCACGTTAAGTGTGGCCACGCCCACATGGCTGGGGGCGGCAGCGGGCGCGTTCACAGCGCTTGGCGTGTTGCTAAAGCGACGCACAGTCGAGAAATCTTTGGAAATGCGACGCAAATATTTCTGTGCGGCAAGTGGCGAATCAATAACGACCATAATGAGGGAAAATTCTAGTGGATTTTCCTGCGCTTTTCCTTTTTTCACGTTTTTTCACTAATGCACGCTAATTAATCGCGGACCGCAAGTGCATTGCCGTAGATTTGTTGCGGCTGCGGCAGGTAAATCTCAACTGACGCTCACGCACCGGATGATGCTGCCGCTGCGATGGCTTCGCGTTTCGCGTTATTTGGACAGAGCGAGCGAAAGGGAGAGAAGAGAGAGAGAGAGAGCTAGCTGAGAGCGCGCACGAATGAAATCTGCGGTCAAATTAGATAAGCCTCGCTCGTTACACGTTTAAAAATAGTCGAGCAACAAGTGACAGCGATAGCATCCGCAGCTTAGCATGTCTCGCTATCACTCGCTCTATCTCTCTCTCTCTCTCTCTTTTGCACGCTCCTTCTGTCTCTTTTTCTGTGTTGCACCCTGACATTTTCAGCTGTGTAGCTGCTGCGGCGCATTCGTGTGCAACAAATCAATTTGGCATCCGTGTCCTTCATCCTGAACTCGCCTAATGCCATTATGCCCCCTCCGTCCGCCCCCGCCTGCTGCATCCGGTTGCAAGTTTGAATTTCAGCGCAACGCTTAAACGGAGGCCAACTGCAGTGCGTTTAGCCTGGCCAGCATAGTATAAGCTCCTGTTGCTATAATTAATGAATCTCTTGTATGCCCATTGGCATTTAATTACTTCCTTTGGCAACTGCAACACCTCAGCTGGCCAAGACTAACTCTCTCTTGGGCAATCGCAGAGCTGAGCGTTTAATTAGCATAACTTAGTGCATTGTTGTGTCCGTTCTGCTTGTTTGTCTGTATTTCTGGGAAGCTACTGATAACATATGCAAATAACATAAGATTTCTTACATATTCATCTTTGGCTATAGACTTATTGTAGGGGCAAACTAAGTACTTTGTTTATCAGAATTTCCCACATTCACACTCCTGTTCAGGCTGCAAGGCGTTCAATTTCTGTTCAATTTTGATAATCCTTTTGGCACATTTCAACATAATAAGGATATTTGTCTTGATAAAAAATTATTTACAACAAAGGCAAAGAAAGGTTAGAAACTTAAGCTCTAAATTACAAAACTAAGTAATATTTCCCTCATAATTTTCTAAGGTATTCAATTTCTGTTCAATTGTGATATTCCTTTTGGCACATTTCAACATAATAAGGATATTTGTCCTTTGTATGAAAATCACTTAATTTACAACAAAGGCATAAATGAAAAGTGAGGTTAGAAGAGCTTAAGCTTTCATTCCATATTAATCTTCATTGTTAAACTAAGTACAAATTTTCCTCATAATTTTCTATACATTCTATACAAATTTCATAAGGATATCTTTCTAATTATACTAGAGTATTCAATAGACAATAGACGCAAACTAATAACTGATTATACTGTAATTAAATGTGCAGAAATTTTAGCTTGCACAATGAATTCAATCAGACTTTGTTAAATTTGAATTTATCTTTGCTGTCCTGATTTATTATTTATTATATTAAACGTTTAATTGAATAACTTTTGTGTTTATGATCCGATTGTCTTGAAATTTGGAATATATATGCATATAGTATAAATCTATAAGTGTGTTAAAGCAAAACCTTGAAACTTCAATACTTTCGTCACAAAGCTAACTTAAAAATTTATTAATAAATTTTCAAAGGCGGTGGGCGTGGCCCCTCAAATTTAAAATAAACTCCAGGAGCTTGTGATGTTTATACACATTCATGCCAAATTTGGTGTCTCTAGCTTCTATAATAGCTGAGATCTGTGTGTTCACACAGACGGACAGCCAGACGGACAGATAGACGGACATGGCTCATTCGTCTCGGCTAGTAATCCTGAGCAAAAATATATACATTTTGTGAGATCTGCCACGCCTCCTTCTGCCTGTTACATACATACATTTGCACAAACTTAGTATACCCCTTTTTGAAAATTTTCAATGGATAAATAACACAACAAATTACACTTAAAGCTTATGCTACCTGTACACCAAAAGCAATTGTTTAAAACAAAAACAAATACGTTAACTACAGCTAATTCCATTAAGCATGCATTAATTTTGACCAAATCGTCTAATTAATCGAGGGGGAATCAAATGTTAATTTGTCTAAAATGATTTGCGATAAATTTGTGATTGATGTGCGAGACAGACAGACAGATAGATAGAAAGTGACAGCAGCGAGACAAATTGTGTACGAGGTGTAAACAATAAGGGAAAACAACAACAATTGTAACGAACAACATAAAAAAAAAACGATTAAACAAATTGCACGAAAATTGACAAATTAAGTTAAGATATAAAATTCAATTGTTCGATTGAAGCACTAAGATTGAAATTGAAATTGAATGTGGTTCATAGCTTACCCTGGGCACAGTTATATTTATGAGACCCCAACAGATTTTTTTCAGTCCCCATGGTATCTTTTTTTATATGTGTTTTACAATTGTTTGTGAAATTCGTATAATATACAAACAAGTTTGCGTGGCGTGTGGTTTCAGATTTGTATTGTATTTATATTTTACATACACAAATATAATTTAAATGTGATATTTATTTTATTTTTGGTTTGTGGATTGATTGGTGCGTGTTGACACGCATGTTTGTCGTGTTGTTGTTGTTGTTGTTATTGTTATTATTGTAAAATTATTTCGACACACGCACACACAAAGCGGGTGCATCGTGAAGGTAAACAACAATGTGTTTTACATGTGTGTGTGTGTGTGTGTGTGTGTTTGTATTTTCATATTTTTTCATGTATTTTTTTTGTGGCATAAAGTGTGAAAAAAATGAAGAAAAAATATATAAAAAATATTTTATTTAAGATGATAAGAAATTAATTAAAAGAAATGTTGATAAAGTTGTTTAAATATGTGTGGATTGTGTTAATAAAATTGCGCAATTGGCGGGGGGGAGGGGAAAGAGATAAATAGATAATAAACAAGAAAGAGAGAAGTCGTAGGGCATGTTTTGTAGGTCGTGTAGTACAGTGTAATGTTTGTTTGTGTTCGTTTGGGTTTCGTTGTGCAAAGCAAATTTCGTAAATAGAAGAAAAATATTATTGTTGTTAAATTAGTTAGACAGAGACAGACTCAGCGAGAGAGAGAGATGGATGTTTGTTTATTATCATTACTCAACTAATAGTCATGAGTTTCCATGTGTGCGTGTGTGTGTGTCTTATTTGAGGACGCTAAACGTTGACCGACTTACAACCAGAACCACTTTGCAGGAAGAAGAAGAAGCTGCCCCCAAAGGAAGGCAACAACAAGTTACATATCAAATTACAATAACAACATGACGAGTGAAGTTTGCTAATGATCAGCCTAAAAGTATGCACTACAAATTACCAGATGTTTACACACGACATACGACACTTGCCTCAACGTTTGCTGGCCGTGTGGAATGTGGCATGTGACAAGTTTGTGACATGTGTTGCATGTGCTGCAGCTGCAGCTGCTGCTACTCAAATTCTAAATCGAGTGGGTGAGTGAATGAATGAGTGGGCGTATTCCCAGCCACGCCCACTACGTACCGTGCAGAGTGTCAACAAGTTTACATTTCATTGCCACAGCTGAAATGCGACTGTGGTTTTGTTCGAGTGCTAAGTGCAGCTACGCAGCTACGAGCCAGGCACGACTCTGCTATCCTTCCTCACATAGAGCAAAGTGCACTTCACACACACACACACACAAACACACACATAGAGAGAGAGAGAGAGGGAGAGACTCGCCCACATATTTTGGGCATGCCAGCAGGTAACTCTACGGTTCACCGCAATTGCAATACCAACACCTCCCACACACCAGACAGGCCTCCCTTTCCCCCAACTAACCACACCCACTGTAACTCAATATTTGCAATTAAATCAAGGTGTAATAAATTTTGTGTTTGCATAAAATTGTTGGCCAAAAATATGCGCTATAAAATGGCAATAAGTGCAAATTGAATTGCTGCACCACAAAAAGCAAAATGGCTGCAATTGATTGATTGCATGATTGATGAAGCTGCACTAACTGCAACGACTAACTAACTAATTGCGTGTCAATTTAATTTCATTAAACTAGCTGAGATTTTAATTTAGTTACCCAATAAACTTAATTTACTGCAGCGTACATAAAACAAAGCAAGTTAAAGCCAGCAGAAAAAAAGCTACTCAAAGCAAACTAAAATTAATATGATATACGAGAATGGGTTCATTGAAATACGAGTAATTTGCGTAGGCTGCAAGCTATTTCTGTGTTGGAATTATTTATGTAGTATGATAGTGTTATGCGGTATTTTTCCAGCTAAAAGCTAGAAATATATGCAAGCCAAAACAAAAATATACAAATTTAGCTAGCATTATTTATGTTTGTATTTACTGCGCATAAATAAAGATAAATTAATTAATTTAAAGGTTTACTCACTACAAAACTAATATACCCCAGCGTGCAGCATAGCTGCAATTTTTTGTTCTCCCGCTGCGTAGCAAAATATTTGTTGAGAGAAATGACAGGGGGAGGGGGACACATTACTCTTAGCTCGTGTGAGCTCCTATTAAAGGGAGCACATATCTTTCTACCGCAACGTAGTGTCCATTAAACTAAAAGCTCTTTGTGGCTCCGGTGTGTAAAAACAAGAATGAAAGGCTATCTTCGACACGACGAAGGTTTTATACCATTGCAGATACTGCACATATTAAATCGGCCGATAGGTTAACGATATATTTGTCCGATTTTAAGAAAACTTGCATAGCATTTAATGGACATAATTAGACATATATCAGGAAAGTTTCACAGCGATATCTTGAAAAATGATTAAAGTCAGCCGATAGGTTCTATGGCAGCTATACGATATATCGGTCTAATCACGATAAAATTTTTACTGTCTTTAAAGGACATACTAAGACATATATCGAGAAATTTTCATGACGATATCTTGAAAAATAGCTAAATTCAACCGATAGGTTCTGTGGCAGCCATACGATATATCGGTCCAATTTCGATAAAATTTGTACAGCCTCTAAAGGATATACTTAGATTTATATCAGGAAAGATTCATAGCAATATCTTAAAAAATAACAAAATTCGACCGATAGTTTCTATGGCAGCTATACGATGTATCGCTCCAAACCGGCTCGTTCCGACTTATTTACAGCGTGCAGCAATAAGAAACCTGTATACCAAGTTTCATCAAGATAGCTCTTAAACTAAGAGACTAGTTTGCGCTGCAACAGACGGACAAACGGACGGACAGACGGACAGACAGACGGACATGGCTCAATCGACTGGGCTAGTGATCTTGAGCAAGAATAAATATACTTGGTGGGGTCTGCCCCGCCTCCTTCTGCCTGTTACACACATTTGCACAAACTTAGTATACCCCTTTTTGAACATTTTCAATGGTGGAAGGGTATAAAAAGGTAAAAAGTAAAAAAAAAAACTGTAACTCAAAAGCTATTCGAGTGAGAAAATTGCACTATTTTTGCAATTAATGAAAAGCGAAGGAGACCACACACTCACACACACACACACACACACACACACACACCTGTTTAATCAGTGCAATTTTCATGATGTGCCTTGCATATTTATTAAAAATTATCACACTGACAGTTTTCGGTTAATGTTGCCAATTAGTGTTGCACATTTCACATATGTATTATGTGACACCACAGGGGGGTGGGGGTGGTGCGCCTCGCTGCTCTGTTATTGTTGATTAAAACGAATTATGTTCGCTGTCAATGGTAAGAATTGTGCAGTTCATTTGGGGTTTTGGGCCTGGTTTTGCAGAAAATTGCTAAAACCAATTAGCCATTTTTTGTGGCACATTCAAGGCTGGTTGTACGTACGTGTACGTGATGATGATGCAGTTACCACGTGCCACCAGTCGTCACTCAGCCACAAATCGAAAAACACACAAAAACAGTTCCTGGAATTGTGCCGAATTGTGCATTGGGGGCGAAATGTGAAAAACAATTCTACACCTACGCATATCCTTGCGGTTGATGAGCCAGTGCGAGTATCTGTGTGCGTGTCTATGTGTGTGTGCGTGTGTGCGGTGCATGTTTATGCCTCTTGATTGCACCCGAATGCAAACCGAAATCAAGTTAAAACATGATTTCAAAATCCTTAATTAAAACAGAGTCCTACGTAAGGGAATTGCGAGAGAGAGAGGGGGAGAGGGGGAGGAGAGGGAGAGCTATTCAATTAGCCAAAGTGTCCTTCAGGCACTCGTCCTGCGTTTGCTGAATACATCAGTAAATAAAATAAATGAACAAGCCAAACTAAATGAAATGTTATTACAGCTAAAACTCTTTCAAATCACATTTAAATTACAAAAAAATTCTTTGCATTTTTAGTTGATTAAAGAGTTTAGCTCGCTTTGTATGTCATAAAAAACAAAGAATATGCTTGAAAAGAGATTTCAGCTTCAACTTTTTAATAAATACTTAAAAATTCTCTACTTTTCTAGCAGTTTCAAGGGTTTATCTCTTTATATTATATCTTGTACGCAACTAGAAACTAGTTAGCCGCATTGGATTTAAGTTGGTTTGTTTTCCTCCACAAAACTTCTTCGCTGAGCTAATGAATTTTCCACTCAATGTCGGCACTTTCACGCTTTCCCCACCCAACTAGCTGAAATATTTGTAATAGTTTAACGGGCGCAGAAGTTCACCTGTTGGCAGAACAACAACAACAACAAAAGAAGAGAAGAGCAGAGATGATAAAGAGAAGAGAGGGGAGAGCAGAGCAGAGCGGAGCGAAGCAGTCAGCTTCCAATTTGTCAGACTTGTTGGCAGGTTGCCGTGGCAACCGCGAGCCACAAATTGTGTTGCTACTTCATGCTCTGTCTTGCCCGCAGCATACTACCACACACACACACACGCACAAACACACACTCATACATACATAAGTATATCTTGTTTTAGCTCAGGCTTGTGCATAGTTTTTCTATTGAACTGGCAAGATGGCAGCCACAAGGAGCAGCAGCAGCAGCAGCAGGTGAGCTTGGGAACTCAATAAAAGTTGCGCACCGACATCATAAACTCCACTTAATATCCACATCAAATGCCTCGCCTTGTGCATAATGCAAAGCAACTTTTTGCCGCAGGCCAACAACAAGAACAGTATAAAGAGCAACAGCAGCAGCAGCAGCAGCGACTTTGCAAGCTGCTGTCGTTTCTCTTTGCAAGCTGCTTGAGTGGAAAATTGAAACAGAAGCTGGCGTAGCTGATTGAGTGCAGCAGCAGCAGCAACAGCAGCAGAATTCATTGAGTCTCCACTGATGGATTGCATTGACTGCGCACAGCTTTAAAGGAAAAGCTCTTCCATATATTCTATTTGATAACAAGTGACACAATGAAGAGAGAGCGTCGCAGCGGGAGCGGGAGCACAAGAGAGTGAGCGCCCACATTGACGACATAAAGAGTGCCGTCAGCCGCAATTAACACATGTTTGCTAAACACACGCGGTGAGCGAGGGCCAGCGTGTGAGAGTAAGCAAGTGGGAACGGGAGGGCAATAATCAGCTGCTGATTAATGCTCATGGGTAAGCAACAAACAACAAACAACAACAACGACAGCAGCAAAACAAAATACAACGGGACTGCACTTTAATTCAAAGAAAATTAATTTGTCTTGACTGGAAACCACAAGCCAATTAACTGCATTTGCCACCCGCCAGTGGCGAGCGGCAACAGTGGAGCAAAACACTAATTACAGCAATTATGAAGCTTTTGGAATGGAGGGGGGGGCTTTACTTACAAACACCCAATTCGTCTCGTAGAACATGGCTTCGGCACTATAGTTTGTATAATTGTGGTTGCTCAAGTTGGTAGAGTACAATCACATCACGTTGAAATCAAAATCGAAACGAAAGCAAACGAACGGAATCGCAAAGCAAAACAAAAACAAAAACACAATTTTCGATTGTCGACGCGTTTTGCAAACACGCAACGCACAACTCACATGGCGCTTTCAAAGTCGCGTCGCACACTGAGTAAAGTTTTTTCCAAAGCGCTCAAACTATGTCAATTAAAAGCGCAAATACACAGACAGAGAGATACTCACGCACGCACACACTCAAACATGCATACTCCCGCATTTCTATACATACATTTCAAATCGAATGTCAAGCAATCGAACAGACGACAAAGAACTCAGCGAAGCAGATAAAAACTCACGCGAGAACAGATAAGCAACTGAGCGTGGAGAGCAGCAGCGCCGCAGAGAGCGGCAGTCGTTAACCAGCTGAGAGTGCGCTCTCCGTTGATGTGCTACGTTTTGCTTACGCACTTACGCAGAGAGCGAAATTCACTGCTTATCATGGCTTGTGGTTTGTGAAGCACTGAGAGCAGATGAGTCAAGTTGAAGTTGCTGCTCTTTGAGTGCATTTAAAGACAAAGAGAGAGATCCGTTGGTCTTAGGGCATTGCAACTGCGACTCTACTTTCGCTACTCTTACGATCATTGGACAAAAAATGATAAAAAGAAAAGAGAACGTAAACTTCATTAAAAACTTTGGACTTGTGGGCGCGCTGAGCAAAACTTTTAATGCACATCATAAAAGCCAAAAGGCAACTGTAATAATAATGTTTATATTATGAGCACAACCGCCGCAACTTTAAGCAATTTAAAGTTCGTCTGGCAATTACTCAAATCTTGCAGTGACGTCACAGCTGCAGCGCATTACGTTTCCAGCTAAGCAGCTAACACGGAACGCTCAAAATCATAAGATAAACACAGAGAGAGTGAGTGAAAGAGAGAAATAGAGATTGAAGCAGTTAAAGAGAGTGGAGTGAGTTTGGGGGGGAGGGGAGCAAGAGGGAGACAGAAATGCAGTGCATACTTTCGGGCTCATCGCTTGGCGCAACTTTTCGACCAAAAATTTCAATTAATCATACATTTAACAGAGTATCAAACTTAATTACCATACTTATTATTTGTAAAAACAAGCAGCCAAGTAACAACAAGGCAGGCGCAGCCAACTACGAAACTTAACGAAACTTTTATGTAACTAAACTACAATTCGCAAATAGTTGTCTACTTAAAACTTGATGCTTGTATCATTATCGTTATATATGTAAGTTATAAGTAAGTAAGTTTTTTCAAGGCCAAGATAGTTTGGGCAACCATAGATCGAAATGTGAAAATTAGCAACGAAACGCAACGAAAGAAAGAAGAAAAATCAATGCTACGAAAACGGAAAAGAAAACGCTTTGCAATTAAAGCCTTGACTTTTCTTTTAAACTTGTTTTTAATTCTATTTAACTTTAAGTTTTTTTTAAATTTTTTTTGTTTTTGCTTTCACAACAAAGCAGTTTGGCAGTCAGTCAATTAGCAGGACAGGGAGATAGACAAAGAGCGAGTGAGAGACAGAGAGAGAGAAAGTGTTTTGAAAGTAGAAGGAAAGTAAAGCGAAAAATAATGTAAAATATGCGCCATATCAAGGATTTAGAGGGGTAAAGAGCTACGGGTTAGTCACAGGGGGGAAAAGTAGAAGTTATAGATGTATTCTTGATTGAGTTTTGTGAAAGGGTTATCGGGTGTCATAGAGATGTCTTAGAGGTAGTTAATATATATAAATAGATATAGCTTACCGGTTTCGCTTTGGGCTTCTGCTTGGCCAAACGTTTCGGTTTCAACATAGTCCGCCGCTATGGACGCACAGGGACACACACATACACAGTTAGAGGGGGACAGAGACAGAGAGTTAGAGAGCTAGAGAGAGACGGCACGCGTTGTTACGTTGTTCTATAGATGATAATGTAGATAATTCTGGTGGATTCTGGCGCTGCGAGTTGAGTTCAGTTGAGTTGAGTCGAGTGGAAGCGACTCGAGTTATCCTTTATCCTTGCGCTGCGATTTCTTTAATTAATGAGCACAACTTGGCCTGCCGGAGCGCATAGCGCGGGTGAGGGGGGAAAGAATAATATATAGAAATTTGCTGATTAAAACAAGTTTTATAGTTTTGCATATTGAATTGTGCGTGCAAGCGTGCGGAAACGTGATTGGCTACGTGCGAAGCGCATAGAAGCGAGCTTTAAGCAGCTTTGCGCTTGAAAAGCTTTAAGCAGCTTTGCGCTTAAGAAGCTTTAAGCAGCTTTGCATTTTAAAAAGCTTTAAGCAGCTTTGCGCTTAAGAAGCTTTAAGCAGCTTTACGCTTAAGAAGCTTTAAGCAGCTTTGCACTTAATGTGCTTTAAGCAGCTTTGCGCTTAAGAAGCTTTAAGCTCACGTTTAACTTTAAAGAGCTTTAGTTTTGAATTACTTCTTAAGAGCATAAAGCTTCTTAGAACTTTAAACAGCTTAAAGCTGCTTCAAACTTAAAGCTCGTCTCGCTCTTAAAGAACAGCCTTTCCCGGCCGGGCATGCAAAAGATCAAGCCAAAAATAGCTGAAAATGTAAATAATAAATGCACAAAGCAAACAACACAAGAAAAAGGACAAAAACAAAAAAAACTGAGTGAAAACCCTCGCAGTAATCCTGCACCCAATTATGAATGACACAAAAAAAACAGGCACAGAGCAAGATGCGAGCGAAAGAGACAGACAGAGACAAAGATGAGTGGGAAAAAAAGCGCGCAATGGAAATGAAATATGTATGGATGCTGTTACCTCCGCAAAGGTCTTAACCCTTGAGGGGGCGTACTACGTACTACGTGGCATGCTAATGCATGCTATGCTAATTGTGTTTGCTTAGGCAACAGAATAAACAAATTGTCACATAAAATATGCATGCAAAGCGAGCAAAAGAGAGAGGAAGAGCGAAAGAGAGAGAGAGAGAGAGACTTACCTTGACGGGTTTCTTTACGGAGATGGTGCGCGAATATTGATGATAGACCTGCACATGGTTCGATGTAAATTTGCCCAACATATGGAGCCGATTGCACTGAGGATGCTCTGCTTAGAATGGCGCTGCAAATGGAAACAGAGAGGGAAAGAGTGTGTGTGAGTGAGACAGAAAAAGATGGTTTAAAGTTGCAGAGCAAATTAAAGTTTTCGTAGCGTCAAATTGTTTGCCGCATGCTTTGAAGTTTTCACAGCTCATTGCGCACAGCACGTATACGCAATATACAGAGGCAGAAGGAGGAGAGAGAGAGAGAGCGAGCGAGACAGCTGGCCAATTAGAGGCGTTGGAGCTGCGCACGTTTATAAACGATAAAATGCAAATCGCTTTGTTAAATGTCGATTAACATCGCACCCGTAGCCGGACACGAAGCCGGAGCCAGGCGCGCGCGCTTATGTTGTCTAGTGTAAAATAAAACACTTGCCATGCAAATGGAGCCCGCAGCTCCGTCTGCCTGCCTGTCCGTCTGCTGTCGCCGTCTCTGCGTCTGCGACAACTGAACCCTTGTTGATCTTAACAAGTTGCTTGGCCCGCATGCAAAGACGATGACGACAGCAGGTCCAGTTGACGCAGGCAGCTCCAGTTGCTGCACGACACACACACACACACACATACACCCACTCGCACACACTCCGCTTCACTCCGCAGCAAGGCACCAAGGCCAAGAGCAAGGCGACAAATGTTGCCCGTCAGCCCGAGCAAATTTCGAAATAAAAGAAATGTTCGCGCCGTCAAGAGCAACGGCAGCGGCAGCGGCAGCGGCAAAAGTTATGCCAGGCATTTCCAGCAGCTTAGCTTGAATCAAGCTAGTACGCCTAGTACGCACAACACAAGCCAAAGCAGGAAAGTGCAAGAAACAAACAAGCGGCAGGAAGCGAGGCGTGTGATAGACTAGCAGATACGCTGGAGAGAAATTATGCTAAAATAATATTTTGTTTTTTTAAGAACTGCAAAAAATACCACAAAATACCTACGAATTTTTAAGTATTTTTTGCAGTATTTTAAAAATACCACATGTGCATAAGTAATACATTTGCGTCATACATTTGTTTACTGCTTTTTTGCCAACTAAATAGCCAACAATTTGTAGTATTTTTTGCAGTATTTAAAAAATACCAAATGTGCATAAGTAACACATTTGCCACACATTTTTTTACTAATTTCTGCCAACTAAATAGCCAACAATTTTTAGTATCTTTTGCAGTATTTAAAAAATACCAAATGTGCATAAGTTACACATTTGCTACACATTCTTTTTTACGGATTTTTACCAACGAAATAGCCAACAATTTGCAGTATTTTTTGCAGTATTAAAAAAATACCACATGCGCATAACTAACACATTTGTCATACATTTTTTTGACAATTTTTTGCCTACTAAATAGCCAACAATTTTTAGTATTTTTTGCAGTATTTAAAAAATACCACATACGCATAAATAACACAATTGTCATACATTTGTTTGACAATTTTTTGCAACTACTAAATAGCCAACAATTTGCAGTATTTTTTGCAGTATTAAAAAAATACCAGCCTAATTAGTTGTCAGTCAAAATACCCACGCTGCTCACATGCCCTACAGCGCATTGAATGGAACGCCAAAGTGAAAGAAAATGCCAAGTTTTTCTTACGCCGTCGCCGTCGCTGCCAGCTACTGCGGCAGCGACTGCGCTGCCGGCGTTTGCCTTTGCCACTGAGCTGCCTTAATTTGCGGAATTCAAGACATTCGCTTTCATTTGAGATTATGTGCGTATTATAATCCGCCGGCCATGCGACTCTCAAGGATGTGTACTCCGCTTGAGAAGACAGAAAGAAAGAGAGGGAGAGAAAGAGGGAGGGAGGGAGAGAGACTCTGCTCAGGGGGCGCAAAATCAATACTCGAATATGCCGCTGCGGCGTATGTGATTAACTTTTGTGCAGTCAGTTAGGCACAAAATTGAGAGATAACGCAACGGTTAAATTTTCTGAACAGAACAAAAGACATTTTAATATCGAGCAGGGTTGCCGCACACGGTACGCACGGCATGGCATATTCCATTTTTGGGACCAAACTTAGTGCGGGATCAGCGCAAGGTTCTAATTTGACTTTAATAAGCAATTGCGTGCTCGACGAGCTGAGAAAGAAATATGGGAGAGAGAGAGAGGGAGAGAGAGGAGTCGAGAGGCATGTAGGGTTGCCAGCTTGAGAGAGTATAGGGCAGGTGGATGGATTAGAGTTGAGGCGAGGGAAAGACAGTTACGGGGTATAGAAAAAGATAGATAGAGAGAGGAAGAGAGGGACCGAGAAGAAGGGAGAGCGAGAGGGATAGAGACTGATAAAGAGGGAGTAGGGTTGTCAGGTGCATTGAAAACCATATACAGTCAACAAGCCTATTGGGACAGAGTCAGAAAAAGGAAGAGATAAGGAAAAAGCAAGGGAAACTAAGAAGTGAAAAGAGGACCAGGGTTGCCATGTTGGCAATGAAAGAGCAAGAGACAGATATAGTGATAGGCAGCAAGAGTAAGCTAGTGAGTAGGGTTGTCAGTTGTTTAGAAAAACCAAAAAAATGAAAGAAAAAGAAGGAGAAGCAAGTGAGAAAGGGAGAGAGAGAGTGGAGTTTCAATGAGTTAGACACACGAACTCGAGGGACAAAAACAGCACGAAAGAGAAGGACATACAGTGGGGTAAGAAGAAGGATTACATGCGAGCTGAAGTTGAGCTTAAGATTAGAGCAACAAAGTTGGCAAGAGAAATGTAGAGGCAAAGAAGAAGGCAAAGCCAGCGTAAGTACTCAACAACCACTAGGGTTGACAGGTGTCTGGGAAAACCATAAACTAGCAACAAGCTGGCACTAAGTGAAAACCATTTCATGGCAACAGCCAAGGCAATTCTATTATTCAGATTTTAGAGCCATTTCCCACCTCCCCCTCCACACATGACATTTCCCTCGAAGCAATTTCACATCAGTCACCGCATCAAAGCGCGTCGCGCGATGCTGCGTGAAGCGTGAAAAGCGTGAAAAGCGAAGCCACAATGTGCCTCAAACGGCAATTTGAGCGTGCACAACTTTTCTCTCTCTCTCAAGTGAAAAACTTGGCAACTTCTTTTCTGAATACGCTTTCACGTTGGCTTTCATCGGTAATTTGCAAGGGGCAAAGTGTCGCCTTGCCCGCCTTGCCTGCCTGCCTGCCTGATGAGTAGTTAGCGCAATCAGTCACGCTTGGGAGAGAGAATGTAGAGGCAGCAGAGGCGTGGCAAGGGGGGGGAAGTATGAAATTTATAAACGAGCATATGACAGGCAGGCAGGGCAGACAGACAGACAGACAGAAAGGGAGACAGTGCCGCATTTGCGTCACGTTTTTTACAGATTTCTCTCCTTCACTTGCAGCAAGGACAATCAGTCAGACAGGCAGGCAAGTTCCTGGTAGGTCGAGGGGGGCACATGTTGTGGCAGGGTCTGGAACTGGACGCACGTCATCAGCTGTCAACTTGCGCTGAGCTGTCTGTCTGCTCCGGGCATGAATTTCTAATTGAGATAAGCTGAGTTTGGGGCCAAGCAGCTTGGCGCGAGATGAAAAATGATCACAGACCAGGGCATATAAATAGGCACACCAGCGCGCACACACACACACACACACACACACACACACAAGGCTGTAGTTTTTATCGCTGGTTAGCCAAAAAGCGCTTAGCAGCAAATTAGTGAGGCAAACAAAGGGCAATTGGTCAATGAGCGGAAGAGCGAGAGAGCGAATGAGAGAGAGAGAGGAGAGAGAAGGCGTGTGTGCGAGCCTAAACTCGATTATTGCTTAAGCAGCGCCTGCTAAAAGGATAAAAGTGATACAAGTGACCCAGAAAGCATACAGTGCAAACACAACAGGCAAACACACAACAATAAGCACACACACACACACTCGTACACACACACACACACACTCCTTCCACACTCGAGTGTACTTGTGTGTGCAATCGCTCAGGCGCAGACAAATGCCTTCGTGTTTGTTTCTGTCAACAAAGTGTCCTCTGCAATTTCCAGATTTGCTTCGCTGTCTTCCTCTCTCCCCCTTCCCCTCCCCTCTCTCTCTCCCTCTCTTTTTCGGTCTCTTTCGCCGTCATTTCCTGTGCAATATCCTGTACTTAACTGCCAGAGCGGGGCATGCCCAACAGCTAATCAAGTAATTAGCAAACATGTTTTGCTCTGCAGCTCAGTTTCAAAATTAGATAACCTTTCTTGTGGTTTGGCCAACTGCTCTTACCACCCTCGCTGCAAGTGGGAGTCCTATTACATTCTTAACCGCTTCTATGCATTGAGTTTTTTAGCTATTTCTATAGCTTTTAGCAGCTTTTCTAGAATGTGATAAACTTTTTGAACCACCCTCGCTTCAAGTAGTCCACTTTTTCAAAGGCCATGATTAAGCCTTCTCTATTTACACCCTTTTTAGCTGCTTTTCTAAAATGTTTTTGCTTTCCTATGATATAGACAAACTGCTCATACCACCCTCGCTGCAAGTGGGAGTCCTATAACACTCTTTACCGCTTCTATGCATTGAGTTTCTTAGCTATTTTTAAAGCTTTTAGCAGATTTTCTAGAGTGCGGTAAACTTATTGAACCACCCTCGCTTCAAGTAGTCCACTTTTTCAAAGGCCATGATTAACTTTTCTATTTACACCCTTCTCAGCTACTTTTCTAAAATTTATCTGCTATAGACAAACTGCTCATACCACCCTCGCTAAAAGAAACTTCATCATTCAATCACATGGCAGACTATTTTACACTTTTTATTTCCACTGCCTGCAACAGCCTTGACTTTGCACTCCCTCTAGCTCTCCCTCTCCCAACTGCTCATACCACCCTCGCAACAATTGGACGACAACTGTTGCTCTGTTGCTCTGCTGCTCTGCTGCTCTGCTGCTGTGCCGGCGATAATGGCATTCATCAGTGGCAAAACATGTTGTAAATCTGTGACAACTAACAACGTCGAGAACAGCTGCGACCAGGACGTGGAGCAAAGGATGAGCAAGGATGGGGGAGAGGAGGCCGCTGCTGCTGCTTTGAGTGGCCATTTACCAGGAGGTGCAAGGCTGGCTGAATGGATACACTGTGTCAAAGGGGATATCCGGTGGGAGGAGAGAGAGAGAGAGCAGGAGGAGCTGCTGGCGTCGCCCACGTGTGACATTCAAATGGCAGGAAGTCTAATAAAATACACATCGAAGAGGAGGAGGAGGAGCAGGAGGACATGTAGGTGAACAGGTGTCACCACACACATTGCGACACTCAATCGATACTAAATTCTCTGGCAGATTTATTACTCAGTCACTCCGAGACGCTGGGCATGCTCCACCATGCGCTCCTTGATCAACGGACTGAAGTTATCCAGCAGGGAACGCACTTGATTCGCCTGAGATTCACCCATGGCGCATATGCAGGAATTGCCACGCATCTTCGCCTCGATGACGTTAAGGAACTCCAGCATCTGTGGATGCGCATTGCCTTTGGTGAAGCTGTTGAAGATTTCGGGCAACCAAATGGCGCCATCGCGACAAGGTGCACATTGCTTGCATGTCTGCTCCATGAAGAACTCAATGGAACGCTGCATCACCTGCAGGGGATCACATTGCTTGCTGAGCACAATGATGCCTCCAGTGCCGAATTCACTGCCCACCTCCAGCATGCCATCGAAATCCATGTGCACATCCTGAGCTGCTTCCTTCGATATCAACTTGGTGGACAGGCCACCTGGGAATAGAGCGAGCAGATTCTCCCAGCCACCACACACACCGCCCGCATGCAGCTCTATGAGCTCACGCAGCGGCATGGACATCTCCTCCTCCACAGTGCAGGGATTGTTCACCTGCCCGCAAATGTTGAAGAGTTTCGTGCCAGAGTTGTTGGGCCGCCCCAGACACGCCCACCACTGTGCACCACGTCGTAGTATAGTTGGCACCACCGCAATGCTCTCCGTGTTGAGCACCGTGCAAGGATGTTCGAAGTAGCCCTTCTCGTTGAGGTAAGGAGGACGTCTTCGCGGCCGACCCATCTTGCCCATCAGGCAATTGACCAGCGCCGTCTCCTCTCCAGAAAGGTAGCGATTCCCAAGCTGCCACATCACATTGAACTTGATGCCCGTGTCCAGCACATTGTCACCCAACATGCCAGCCGCATAGGCCTCATCCAAGGCGAACTGCAGATTGCGTGCCTCTTGCTGGAAACGATGACGCACATAGACAATGGCACGCTGGCAACCCATGGCATAGCCGGCCAGCAGGCAACCCTCGATGATCTTGTGCGGCTCATGGCGTAGTATCTCACGATCCCGGCACGTGCCTGGCTCACCCTCGGCACAGTTTACAATGATCATCTTGTTCTTGGCCTTGATGTCCTTGAGGAATGCCCACTTGTTGCCCGCATAGAAACCTGCACCGCCACGTCCACGCAGACCGCTCTCACTGATCTGCGTGTGTATCCAGTCGGGTCCCTGCTCCAGCAGCTCCACTGTGCGATGCCAGTCGCCACGTTGACATGCGCCGCGCAGACGCCAATCGTGACGTCCGTAGAGATTCTGAAAGATGCGATCCTCATCTGGCAGATGGCCCCAGCTGCTTTTGTTGTTGCCCAAAATGCCAGCGGGCGGATGGTTCAGGGTCTTGCGATAGGCGGGTGCGATGGGAGCAGCTGCCTGGGGCGCCACTGCCTCCGGAGCTGGCATATATTGCTCTGCCATGTTAACTGGCTCGAGATCCTCGTGAGGACAAGGCGGCTGATTGGGTGGCATTTGCAGACATAGCAGCCGTTTATAGCTAAATTTAGCTACATTTTGCACTGAGCGAAATTTGCACAGTATGTTAAAGGAATAAGAAACACGTGCTGTGTGTGTAGGCATATCTGTGAAGGTGTGTGTGTGTGTGTGTGTGTGTGTGTTTTGGACATTTTCTTTTTCAGCAAAAGATTCTTTTGTCATTTTCTGATGAAAATATAAAAACATGCTGCGATTATTTCCCTCTCTCTCGCTCTCTCTCGCATTAATTGCAATTGTAATGGGATTTGCTTTTGATAATCCTTTTCAAGCACGCAGTAAGCTTCCCACCTGCCCCTCCCCTCTCTCCCTCTCTTCTTCAGACTGCTTTATATAAAGGTATTTTATGTGTGCGCCGGAAACAGACGAGGACAAATTGAAGCCTTTGCCTCTTTGGCTCGACAAGTGCTGCTGCTCTCAGCTCAACTTTTCTCTCTCACACACACACTCCATTCTTGCCACGCACACCCACACACACACACACACAGACACACACAAACTCGCACCCGCAGCGTTTTGCGGCCCACGCTGTGAAATCGTGTACGAATACGTATACGTAATATTATCTGAATCGACATTTGCTCTGCACTGCAGAGGCGGGTTTTTTTTCGAGAGGGGTGGGGAGGGGGTTGGATGTAGGGGGTAGGGGGTTTAGTGAAGCAGCAGCAGCAACAGCAGCTCAGCTTCTCATTTAATTTATGCGCCCAAGCGCCGAAGACATTTTGCCTTTAATAAGCAACAAAAGGCAGCTTCAGTTTTGCCAGGCAGTGAGTTTGCCATGTCGGGTGTGTGTGTGCGTGTGCGTATGTGTGTGCCAACGTGTGTGTGTTGGTGACACCTGCACAGGTAACAGCAGCTGCTGCCTGCCTGCCTGCCTGGCTGGAGTTTCCTCCCCCAAAGTGTGCTCAATTAGTTTGCATTGTCAAGTGCGCTGCCTCTAGTTCGCTCTCTCTCTCTCTCTCACACACACTCATGCCCTCTCTCTCTCTCTCTCTCTCTACACACCACCTGCCCACTCTAAGTGCATTTTGCGTCCGGTTTTAGTTCATAATTGCGTTTTGCCTTGAGGTTAACTTCGACTCGACTCGTCTGCAGTTCATTAACATAATGGAAGGGGGCGGCGAGGAGGTGGGGGGGGGCGTGGCTGCTGCAACTTTAACAACAATTAAACATTGTCGTCAAGCAATTTCGGGGCAGGCAACTACATATAACACAGCTCACACACCTTAAGCATGCCTCAAACCAAGCTGCTGCTGCAGCTTAACCCACAAGTGCCCCAACAAGTGTGTCTCGCACGACTTTTTTATTGTTTCGCAACATTTTATGGCTAATTTATAGCACTTTGTGGCGCACACCATAAACACAGTGGTTGGTGTGAAAATATATACAATTTACTTTGTGGATTTGTCTGTTTGCCTAGAACATGTGTGCAAGCATGTTTCGTCCTCTCCTGCTTCCTGCTTCTTCTCCTTCTCCTTCTCCCACTTAGCTTCATGCTGTTTACTTTATGACCCATTGGCCACGTTTGTTTGGCTTTTGCTGATTTCATTATTATTATTATTATTTTATGGTCGCTTTTTGTGTTGTTTTATGCTTTGCTTTGCTTTGCACTAGCGCTAGCTCGCTCGCACGCATAGCTGGCTGTCTCTTTCGCAGTGCAAAACATGTCGCTGGCATAAAAAAATCACATTGCATACTTTTTTGCGCGCCACCATGACCGTGACAGCAACAACAATGAGAGAGAGAGAGAGAGAGCAGCTAGTGCAGAGTGCGCTGCGTAATGCAGAGAGATTACGTCTAATGGAGTGGTTCGTTGCAGTAAGCGCTGAAAAGGTGGCTTAAGCAGGGCTGAAGTGGGGCTGGGGGCGGGGGCTGAGCAAGTACAAATCTAAATAGAGACAAACTTTCCCATTTACTATTTATGTGTGTGTGTGCACTGAGCGAAACTAGATGAGAAAATAAAATAATAAAATAAAAAATACAATAAAAAAATTTAAATAAATATTTTTCTAATATTTTTTCCAGCTTACACTGAGCAAAATTGTGCGTTTCTACTGTGTTAAAAATTTAAAATAAATTAAATATAATAAAATAGTATAAATAATTTAAATAATTGAAATAAAAAACTAAAAAAATTTTAAATAAATAACTTTTTTCAAACTTACACTGAGAAGAATTTTAAAGAATTTATTACAAATATTTTACACTGAGAAAAACTATTAAAAAATTTTTAATATATTATAAAAGTAAATAAAATATACCAAATATATTTAGTATTATTTTCTAAAGTTTTCCTCCTACACTTTTCTCAGTGTACCTTCCCATAAACACTTACACTGAAAAAAAAATGTCAAGAATTTAATAAAAATATTTTATGTTCACATATTTATGTTTTAATACACCAAAATATATTTACTATATTTTTAAATTATTTCCCTCCGCTTTTTCTCAGTGTACGCTCGCTCATTTTGTCTTGTTGCTCGCTTTGTTAGCTCTGCAAAATGCATGAGAATTTACTGCACTCGTTTCGCATGTTGACAGCATTGTTTTTTTTACGACCATTGCTAGATAAATTTACCGTTACATGGGCGCATCTAATAAGCTCCAAAATGTAAGTAAATTTTGGCAGAAACTGCTAAGTTAAGCGTTAAAATTTGCCTATGCAGGCAAGAGAAAAATAAATTTCAACTAAAAGTTGCGTAGTAAATATTCCAAAAAACGAAAAGTTTTTAGTTTTTTTACGCAGCTTTATCGAAAATATTGTATAGTATATAAAGTGGAAGGAAAATGCTTTCAATTTCGTATTTATTTTGTGCTTTTATCGAGAATTTCTCCCGACATTTGCATTGTTATTTATACGTTTTTTGTCGAACATATTTTTGCCTCCACCCCGATTGGAATCGCGACTTTATTCATTGTTCGTTCGTGCAACGTACATTTATTTGATTGTCAACACGAACCGGTTAATGGTTACCGTTAGGCGACGGCAACGCTGCAGATGCGAACAATGGGCCAATGAGAATGGAGCTGGCAGGCACCATAATGTCACATGCAATTAGCTTGCAGCTTATCGCTGAATAAACTTGGCACTATTTTCACGCTGCTAACGATATAACAAATATAGGTATATATACTATATAGGGGTGGAGTGGGGAGGCTAGAGCGGAGTGTGTGTATGAGGATTAGGCAGCGACATTTGTCGCACGAGATAGTGAATGGAATGCGACAAAGAGACAGAGAGAATGCAGGGAAAAGGTCAGAGAGAGAATATGTAGAGAAGTATAGAGATACATAGACATATAAAGGTATAGGTATAGCTTAGGCAAAAGGGAGTAGAGAGAGAAGAGAGCCTAAGGAAACCCGCTCAACAATGAGGGGGAGTGCGAGTTCAATCCCAGCTGCAAATGGGATTTTAACCATCGTCTAATGGGGCAGACAACCTTGAAATGGGCTGCATAATTGGCGATGCTTAAGCTTCGAGATACCTATAAATAGCTAACACAATAATGGCGCATTTGCACCGCTAACAAGCTGCAGCACAAGGAGCCACTGCCAATGCCGCCATTGTGTCTAGGACATACACCATGCTATGTAGCTGTCTCGCTTGCACTCGCACTTGACTTTGTCTTGATTGCATTTATTGCACGTTTCACGCGGTGTCGACACTTGACTTGATGCGGAGTGGAGTCGAGTGTGTGCGTGAATGTGTGTGTGTGTGTGTGTGCGACTCCTGTTAAGCGGCAATCAATAGACGCCTGCTTGGAGCACCTCAAGGACTCCGCAAGACGCGTCACGTTGCGTCGCGGCGTCTTTTGAATAAGCTAATTTACATGCTGCCTCTCTCTCGCACACACACACTCTCTCTCTCTCTCTCTCTCTCTCTTTGTCTGTCTCGCTCTTTACCTCCTTGCTATCTTTTTTCAGCTGCCAATTGCAAAATGCGTCCTTAACTAAATTCATTCTTCTGCTTATACCCTTCGCACACTGAAAATGTTTGTGGAAAGGGTATGCCAAGTTTGTAATAAGAGTATCAAAATGTAAACGAAATGTCAACAAACAGAATTATAAAGAGGGCAGCTAAAGTTATAAGTTAACTAAGAAGTTAGGGGTATTACAAGTAAGTATTTCCAAAAGAAAAACCTTAAAACTTTTTAGAGTTTTTGCAACGATTTTTTAAAATTCGACGCAGGGTATTCTAAAGTTGTGTACGCTCACCCCTTGCTTTAGTCACTTGTTGTGACTGTTGCTGCTGCAGCTGCTTCAGGGCTACAGCTGCCTTGCCACTTGCCACATGGCCCAGCGACGCACTTAGCTCTGCCACAAAATGTCACCCACGCGTTGCGTCACATCGCAACGTCGTGTAAGTGTTGCCAATGCATTCATTGTAGCCTTTGTTTGCCTCATCTATTATCAACTGCAGATAATGTCACAAGGTTTACTTGGGTTAAATACACCGCAAACAGCTGCAACGGGTGAGTTCGAAAGATACCCTAGAAATAAGCTAAGGGAAAGTACTGCGGCTCAGCTGCCGCAAGCCGATTTCAATTCCCTTTCTTTACTTCTATACTTCGCTCTGCTGTCAGTCAACGAGCAGAGGAAACTGTCACAAGGGAACTGCTAGTTTTCGCAATGACATATTCTCTCGCTCTCTCTCGCTCTTTCTCTCTTTCACGCTCTCTCTTGCACTCAGCTCGTAAAGCATTTCAACAGCTACGGCAAATGCGAAACAAATTTCGTAGCATGCTTTCACGCGCTGCGCAATAAAAGCGACAACAACAACGACTACAACAACAACAGGTGCAAAATTCAAGTTGCTAAAGAAAAGAGAGAGCAATAGAGAGAGGGAGAGAGAGAGAGAGTGCAAAGAACAAAAAGAGCTACACGCAGTTCAACAGTTTTGCAATCTCAGTTATGAAAAGCCGCAGGTGAAAAGCATTAAATTCGCATTCACATAGCGAGTCACACCTGGCAGAATGAGACAGAGAGAGAGTGAGAAGAGAGAGAGCGCGCGTATGAGTGCTTGCTATAATATGCAAGTTGTTGGAGAGCTATAAACAAAACTGAAAGTATTTATAACATGCAAACACGCGGCAACCACGCGGCGTTCTCGCTCGCAACTGGACGCCCAGACGCAATGGTGGCCCCTGGCCAAGTCATGGTCATTTGCATATGGCCAGCAGTGAGCACATGCCAAGGCACAAGCACACACACACACACACAACACACGCATATGCAGAGTTAACGGGAATGGGCGCAGCGCGCGCTGCTGACATTAAGAGTCATGCAAGTTAATCACGTGGCATGAAAAGTCACGCATACATAACCACACACACACACACACACACAGCTCGACATAGGCTGCTGCAGTGCCTTACAGATACACACGCACACACACACACACACATTGCTATACACTAGGCCAAGTTCAAACGAAAAACATGAAACAAGTTTGCCTACAAAGGTTTTCTATCCACTTTGGCGCAACTGATTGTTTCCTATGTCAACTACTTGATATATTGCTACGATTCTAATGATATTGGAAGAGTATATAATCAGTAGTATAAGACTATCATAGGTATACTTAAGTATACTTAAGTTATGCCTAATAACAATAAGCCTTTCATATAAAAGTCAATATCATAGCGAATTGTTCCTATATTTCTATATGTTATAGTGCTTGGATCCTTATGAAATTTTCAGAACATAATAAAAACATAGTAATTATGATATGTGCTGAGTTTGGTTGCCATATCTGCAAAAACAGCCAAAATGAGCCGATAGTTTCTTAAGCAACTATACGATATATCGAACTGATGCGAATACTTTTCAGCTTATATGCAGCCTACAGTAATAAGAAGCGTCTTTATCAAGTTTCATTAGAAAATAATTGATAATAAGACACAATTGAAGTTGTAACAGACTTGCCAGTTGATGCTGATCAAGAATATATATACTTTATTGCGGAAAAGAGATGTTTCCCTTGCCCAAAAATTAATAAAAACCCTGCAAGGGCAACGCAAAAAGAGCATGCAAAACACGCAAATAAAAGTGTAATAAAGCACACGATAACACTGAACAACACAAGTTCGGCCCAAACTCAAAATTGAGGTTTACAAGTTTTGAAGGTTGAAGGCAGAACAACAACAACGGCAACAACGGCAGCAGCGCCAGCTGAGCCAGCGAATCAACATGAATAATAGCCACAAAATGTGGGAAAGCAAACTCAGAGCAAATTTCCAAAGGGGAAATTTCCATTTCAATTTCAGTTGGGGGAAACAACATATATAATAATAAAAATAAAATTTGCTGCACTAAAATGAAATTATTTTCATTTCAATGAGAGAAAGAACCCAAGCTCGTCGATTTTTATGTAGGGTATTGCGTGACCGGACTGCAATACCCTCTCGATTCTTGACTCGTACACAAATTTCTGCACAGAGTTGACCTCATTCATGGCTCGACAAAGGAGGCCGAGCTGCATAAGACGTTGTCAGCTTTTCTTTTGCTTTCGCTTTCGCTTTTCCTTGCGGTGAAAAGGAGAAAAAGTTTGGCAGTTGTTTTTCCTGCACGTAACACGAACTGCAGTGGGCGGGGTATGGTTCGGGGTGATTCCTTCACACATTTGGGCGCAGTCGTGACAACTGCTTAATGGGTATGTGTTGTGGCAAGGTCCGAGTAGCTGTCGCCTGCTTTGGCATTAAGCAGCTTAAACAGTTTGCACTTGAAAACGGAAGAGGCAGAAATGAAGGTAAGAGGCGCTGCCTAGGTGGGCAACATGCTTGTACATATTTTGCTATATATTTTCACTTTGATCACAAAACAACTTTAAAATTAATTTCGCATATCCCGGGCGGGCGAGCAAGCCAGCCAGCCAGCTCTATGCAGATGATGTTGTATGTGGAAGGAACCTTTCCCCCGCCCCCGCCCCGCCCCGTCCGAACAATGGCATAACAGCACCCAAAGGGGGGACGGAAGCTAAGGCCCAAAGCACAAAGAGCCAATTTGCCCCGTTTACGAAATGTGGGCGGTTTTTGTGGGCGTGGACAGAAAATGGTCGATTCGCTTGGCTGTTTGCGTGAGTCAACAAATACACGAGGATTTGCACTCATATTTACAACAGATATTCACAGCACTCGAAACGTTTTTCAAGCGCAAACAGACAGAGAGAGAGAGAGAGAGAGAGAGAGAGAGATAGGAAGAGAGCGAGGGAGAGAGCCTGCAAAAGCTATTACAAAATATGTTTGTGTTTCATTAAAAATTTAAGACTTGCGCCTGCTCGACTCGGCCGCGTTAAGCACGTGCAAAATCAAGGCTCGTGTTTTGTGTTTATGACATGCGACAATTTCTGTATTTTTTTTAAGCGCACTCATAAATCGTGTATGCGCATTGAGGGCTCTATTTTGCTATAGGGTATCTGATAAAATTCGTAATAATTTATATGTGTATTTAAAACAATTTCGCAGAGCTTGTTTAGCAGTTAAAGCTTACTTAATGCGATTTAGCATGGTATTTACTGCACAAGGAGATTAAGGCACCCTTTTTGTTAGTTATATGTACATATACCCCTTGATACCCTACACAACAATCTCTGCTCGTTTTGTGGTTAAATCGTGCTCGGACAGTCGCAATTTTGCGTAGTATACTTTTAGGGGCCACGCATTTCGCCTACTTTGGCTGCAACTCAAAATCGATACGAAACATCGGAACACAACATAATGGCACAAAGTTCCAGCTTGCCACATGCCACATGCCACATGCAAGCGTAATGCGAACAGGACTTGCAGCTGCCAAGTTGAGCACATTAGGCCAAGCAAAAATATGGCCGTCAATAAGGCAGAAAAGGGCAAAACCTTTTGCTTGCTGTCCTTCAGACAGATGTCACAACGCATGCGATGAGCAGCCTCTCTCATCATTAACAACGACGGAGAGGGGTATCAATATTTATGGGCACTTGCATTTATAGTCTGCGACGTAGTAGAGGCTGCCCTGCTTCGACTTTATTGGCATTTGATGCTTTTTGTGTGTGGTCAGCAGTGCGTATACTTAATATGCAAATAACGCACAATCGAATTACGCCTCACATGCGCGTGTGTGTGTGTGTGTGTGTGTCACTTGTTATTATGTCATGCACATAAACTCACTTAATTTACTTACTTGCACATCGCAATTAGCTAATATTTAACAGCAGCTATCTCTCTCTTTCTCTCGTGGGATAAATGAACTCTTATCGCTGGGCGAGTTTTACAGCCAAAACGAGTCTGTCGGCTGTCGCACATGACTTGGCAATGGGCCATAGATCAGCCGACGAAGCTATAGACCACAGGCACTAGGTATATATCAAAAATTTACACTGCTCCCTCCCCCCGCCCTCCCTAGCCCTGTCAGCACTGTGCAATAAATGTGATTTATAGCGTATACGCCGTGCTGGCCCGTGCTCGCCTAGCTTAAAGTAGTTTTTAATATTGCATATAAATAATCCCCACAGCACATCAATTTTTGCACAATCCCAAAGACTTAGTAATGTTTTTCGGTTGCCTTAAAGTTGTCTAAACAGTCAGAGATGCCTCCGCCCCTCCTCTTTCCCCTATTCCCCATTTCAATCTCGTGAAAATTAAAAGTTTTATTTGCCCGCTAAATGACGCAATTTGCTGCCTGTGTGTGCGTGCGTGTTTGTTGTGCCTCTGCACTATCAACAAGAATATCTTATTATATCTTGTGATTTTTTTTAGAGTTTTATCTAAATCACAAAACTGACTTTAGCTGACATTCAAGTGCGGCTACCTTGAAAAAAAGAAATCTCTCTATGTTTGCCCTGTCAGCGGAGTGGAGGTGGCTGTTTTTTGCCACGCCCCCTCTCCCTGCCCCCTTTCCTTTGTTGTCTATGCTTGCGTCGGTCTGCCTGTCTGTCTGTTTGTCTATTTGTTTTTATTGCGCCTTGTTGTCGTTGTCGTCGTCGTCGTCGTCTCAAGTTTTATCAGCTTGCATAGCAATGAGGCAATATATGAAGGAAAATGCGTGTGTGTTTTCCACGTAAGCGTGTGTGACTCGTACAGAAAAAAAAAAAAAAACACTTGGCTTAAACTGCACTCAGCTGCGACAAGCTGCGCGGGTGCTCTGCGCTCTGCGTGAGCGGAATATCTGAATATGAATGTAAAGAAAAGAGTTGTGCACTGCAAAATGCTAATCAAATTTTTTTTTGCATTCAATTTTGTGAACAGGAATTGCAGCAAGTTATGAAAACATCACCACACGCTGTCATAAGTCTGCGGCAATTGTTCACAGGTAAAGTTGACATAATAGCATCAATTTCAATGGAAGTCTATAAGGTATTGGGGAAAGCTTTCGAAAATGCTATTATTTTTCTTTAAATACTTCAAGGGTTGGGAAAGCTTTTAAAAATTCTATTCATTTTATTTTAAATGTCTTATGGTTCGAGAGACGTCCCATTCTCAGCATTGCAAGCACCTTTTTTAATTGAATATACCCTAGAAATTATATTGAAGTAAGTTAACTTCACTTTTCAAGCGTTTAAGCTGTCAAGAAGTTCACCAAGCACAAAAACTTTCAACTTCTATTTCCACTGAAAATATGTTATACTTTAGGCTATGGGATTTTTCATTTGTATACCCTTCGACTATTAAAAATTGTCAAAAAGGGTATACTAACTTGGTTGCAAAGGGAGGGAGCCCCACTAAATGTATACAACCTCAGAAGTTGTGCATTGCTGACAGCAGAATTTCAAGTAGAATTTTTTGTTTTAATCAAAAGTGATGACATGTTTGCAACGTTTTTACCCAACTAGGCGTAGGGTATTCAACCGTCAGGCGTGTTCCTTACTTGCAAGCATTGTAAACTTCTTTGGCCAATTAAGAAACCCTTCCTCTGCAGGTGTATAATCAAGTTCCTTAACTTCCCCCTTCGAAATAGTTATAAAACAAAAGTTACCAACAACTTGTCGCCACTTTTTGAAGCATTTCAACTGTCAAAAAGTTCACTCTCAGTAACACACACACGCACACCACACACACGCTTTCATGCAACTTTTTTTATAGCTTCATTTTCGGCTAATGTCATTGCAATTTCAGCATTTTCATTTTCAATATTCCCGCGTGCTGACACAATTTTTTAACGTCCGCTTCACGTCATAATTCGCAATATTATCGTCGTACGTTGTTATTTTTACCTATCTGGAGTTTATGCCTCGCAACATAAACGTGCAGATTTTGTGACAATGACGTGGGCTGGCCACTTACACCCCGCACACACCCTGTACACCCTGTACACCCCGCACACACACTCACGCAGAACATAAGCTGCAAATGTTTGCTCTACGTGGCTTGCTGACTATACCGAGTAAGAGGCAATCTATATTTGCTTCTACGTAGGAGTAATACACTATGTGTTTCTGCATTAGTGTGTGTTTGTTTGCTTGTGCGTGTGTGTGACGTTTGTCTTGCGGCTTTCGTAGGCAAGCTGATTCTTCTGCTGCTTCTTCTAGTCTATTGCATTAAGTTGATTTCGCGCTTCAATGGATTTTGTTGCTGCCACAACTTGGCTTTCACTTCCTCTGCCCCCTCCCCTCCTTCTCTTTGGTTTTTTGGCCAAGGCTTTGGAGCAGTCGCTGGCTAAGCTACTTTTACACGCTCAATCGAATACTCAGGCAGGAGCGCAACAAGAAACTACGCCATGTGCTACACATAGGTATAAATACATGAATCTATGTATGCTACGAAAATTAGTGTCGAAACTCAATCGCACGTTAATAAAATGTCCACTTTGCCGGAGACAAAGTTTCACTTTTTGCAGAGATTTCAATGCCCTGTAAATAAGGAGTGAGAGGTGTCTTAGACTGTAGAGTTAACTTGTCAACATTTTACTTTATTTTTTATTTTAATTTTGATCTGAAGTTTGCAACGCACCTTAGGAGACATCTCCGAACCTATAAAGTAATCAGAGTCGAACTAGCCATGTCCGTCTGTCCGTATGTCTGTCCGTCTGTCTGTTGCAACGCAAACTAGTCTGTCAGTTTTAAAGCTATCTTAATGAAACTTGGTATATATATTTCTTATTGCTGCACGCTGTAAATAAGTCGGAACGAGCCGGTTCGGATCGATATATCGTATAGCTGCCATAGAACCTATCGGCCGAATTTTGTTATTTTTTAAGATATCGCTATGAAACTTTCCCGATATATGTCTAAGTATGTCCTTTAAAGGCTGTCAAAGTTTGATCGAAATTGGACTGATATATCGTATAGCTGCCATAGAACCTATCGGCCGAATTTTCTTATTTTTTAAGATATCGCTATGAAACTTACCCGATATATGTCTAAGTATGTCCTTTAAAGGCTGTGAAAGTTTGATTTAAATTGGACAGATATATCGTATAGCTGCCATAGAACCTATCGGCCGATTTAATATGTGGAGTAACTGCAATGGTATAAAATCTTCGGCGTGTCGACGGTAGCCTTTCTTTCTTGCTTTCTCTATCTTTTTCCCCTTCGACCTTTGCCACAGGAAGCGGAATTCATAATTAATTGTCGGGTCTGCCCATTAAAGAGCTTTTCATTAAATTGCATAAGCTTTTGTCGCCTTGACGCGCTGGGATAATGAAAAACTAATTAAGTTCGCAGCAGCAACAGCTAAAGCAAAAGAATTTTCTTATAACAAATCGAGAGCAATAATAGAGTCTAATCCCCTTGATGCCTCTCTCTCTATTTCAACTCTCAAAGTCAAAGGGCAAACGAGTATTTTCGGCTTGTTGCTTTGTGCACTTTCTAAAGCAATTAAAATCCCCACCAAATATTGATAAACCCCCCCCAGCGCCTTAAACTCTGCCTGTCCCTGAGCCGAAGGGCGAAGGGCAGCGGCGGCCTAGACAGGGTCGCACAATAAGTTTGCCCCATACCTTCAAATGGACTTGATTTAAAGTTATTGTATGCATGATTAGGGACTACGAATAACAGACTGTCAACACAATGAATACCGCACAAAGGCCGCCCCAAAAAGGACTGTACTCAACAAGCGTCTTAACACACACACACAAAGCGAAGCTAATTTATGTAAATATTTTGCAAAAAGGACCTTGGCATGGCGTCGCCGTCTGTAAAGTTTCGCTGCGCCTTAAAGCAAATTCTCAAGCTCAAATCACACACGACAAACGATTCGTTTATTACAGCATAGCCCATTACAAACGGTACACAAATTTGCATTTAAAGTCTTAAAAGGTTAAGGTACCAAGTTGTGTTTCTGTTGACAATTAATTCCTTCTTGACGCACATAAAGTAATCTTTGTGATGTCAAATTTGATTTGGTTGCTTTTTGTCGAAAGCCCGCAGGGGCCCAGCCCAAGCTAGGCCAATAATAATGCCATGAATTTTTCAACAAAAAACGTCATATTTCAACCCCGAGAATAACAAGCAAAGCGTAGACTGAAAGTAAGGAATTTCTACAAATTTGTGAAAGCGAAAAGTTAAAGCACATTAATCAAAATTATATTTGACTTAACTTTAGAGTTTCCCCTCGTTTGTTGTACTATTTACACACGCCTTACACGCCGATAGTTTGCCACTTATTAACGTTAATTACAACGGCTTGGCTAAGGCTTTAGATACTTTCCGAGTTTTGGGGCAGGAAAACTTCACGACTAATTTCTGTTAATTTACTATGTGCACACAGACCAACCAACAGGGGCGGAGCGCGGGCGGCGCGGGGTGGTAAGTGAAAGTTTGTGCAACTTTTATTTTTCGCTTGCTTTAAGCTACACTCGCGTAGGTGTCTGTCTCTGTGTGTGTGTGTGTGTGTGTTTGTGCGCCTAATTGTATGCAGTAATTTATGTTGAAAGTTTTCGCAAATTTCTCATTTCATGCGCCGCTGGGTATGCAACACTTTCGCCTTATTAGAAAATTCCACCAGGTGAGAGATTTATGCCAACGCCATTAGGCTGCCAATTGCACAGACTTTTCCCCCTCCCCCGTCTCCCCATTATGTTCTCCCTCATTCCTACGCATCATTTCAGTTTACAACATTTAAGAAAATGATCTCAGACTCACCTTTAGCTTCTTGGCCAGCGGGGCCGCGCATTAACCTGTCTCGGTATGCGACGGGACGAAAATCTGAAACGGTTTATTGTTGTTGTTATTCAGATTATTGTTATTATCGCTTTTAATTGTTAATTTCGCACAGTTTGCATAAACAAACGCAGGTAGTTTTACAACATTCTATACGGTTTCTCTTGCAAGGCACTTTGGCAATTTTGTTGTTTTTTTTATTATATTCGATTTTCGATTTTCGTTTGAGAATTTTCAATTTCAATTTCGAATTCAATTTCAATTTCATTTAATTGCTATTGTTTTATTGCCGTTGTTTTGTTATTTATTTGTCTTTCTGCTCGAGTGGAAAGCAACAAGCAACAAGAAGGAGGCGTAGTACCGACTAGTACGGCTCGGCAAGCTCCAAGATGACCCGGAAGAACTTTTGCCCGAAAATTATTTATCTCGTATTTGGTTTGTTTGCTCTGCTCGAGTATGTTCTCTCTCTTTCTCTATCTCTCTCTGGTTATATGCTTAGTACTTTACGTTTTCTTTCATAATAATAAACATGTAGATTTCTCGATCTTATTTTTCGCGTGTATTTTTTTAACGTATTTGTTTGGTTTACGATTTTAAAGATTTACGGCTTGATGGCTTGACGTGCTTCTGTTCTGTTCTATTCTGTTTTGTTCTGTTCTTTTTTGGCCTTGTATTTGAAAGGTAAAAGGTGCTGATGGAGTGACTAACCCAAACTCTGCGGCAACTACCACACAATAAACTACTTTATTTATGATTATTTTAGTTCATAAACATATTGTTTTTGTTGTTATTGTATACATCGCATTTGTTGTTAATTTAGCGTCTGCTTAAATTCGCAATCCCATTCAAAATACATTTATTTAAGCGCCGCGTTAATTTGCCAACATTTATTCGTTTTTAATTTTAAGCACTTTCTGCGGTCATTAATAAAATTCCACAATATATACATATACACAAACAATTTGATACGTATTGAAAGCGGAAAATGATAATGTCGGAAAAATAACTAAAACATTCATTCGCACGCTTATTTATGCAAGAGATGTTGCAAAGAACAACAAAATAAATTTTTAAATGCAAGCGATCTGAAAACGCTCAGCCTGCCTCCGCTCCGCCCCTGTACACGCCTACGCTTATGGCCATCGCAGTGCATTAGCTTTAAAATAATCAAAGCAGCGAGCAGACACTGCGAGAGCGTGCATGCGGGTGAGTGAGAGCAGTGGAGAGCGTGGCGCAACAAAAGAGAGAGAGCGAGCGAGATGGAAATGCAATGACAGATCAAACGAATTGAAAAAGGCACGCGCAAAAAAAGTTCATGGAGAGCGCAAGAGAGAGAGTGGTGAGAGCAACGGCATGGCGCGGTCCATAGGGCAGGCACTTCAATGATCAGAGCAGAGCAGAGAGAGGAAGAGAGAGGCAGAGCGGGAGAGGCTGTGCGGCGGCACGCACAGAGATTGCGAGATAAAAAGCCAAGGTACTACAGCATTCTTAAATGTAAACCAAACAAAAATCACAGTCACACACACACACGCAGTAGAGTGAAATAAATGCTACAGAAATAAACCATAAAGCAAATATATATTGAATATTTTGCAACTGAAACACCTCGCACATTCGTTTGTATGTACATATATACAATTGTATACAATTTAGTAGATATATGTACACTCTATACTCCGTAGTATTATTAGCATTTCCCTCAATTGTTGTCAAGTTCAATGCACACGCACGGAAATCACATGGCATCTGCCACCGCCGCCTATGCACAAAAATTGTTTATGCCGCCAGGAACACACACACACACGCACGCATTTGCAACGTTGCCAATTGGTAATTGTTATTATATTATTGAGTAGAGTTTGCCCATAAGCTTTGCGTAATCCTAGACACTCTGCGTACTTTGCCTAATTTAAGTATTTGACGCCGCTTTGGCACTGGACACCACGACGACAACGACGTAGACGCAGACGATGACACGACACAAATGGCAAATTACAGTTAACAAATTACAAGCCCTGCACAATTAAAAACACAACGTCGGCATAAGTTATATACTTCGATTTGAAATACTAAAAAAGTGTAATTTCTTTTCATTTGTTGCGGCGCGACGAGCACAAACCGAACACGTTGGGAACGCAAACGCAAATAAGCACAACAAATGCGACGCCAATGTTCTGAGCGCCAACTGATTGTCTTTGCGCTTTTGCTTCTCTCTCTCACTCTCTTCGTTGTGCGGAACAGCTGTTGATCGAAACTGGGGTAGTAGCGAACAGTGTTGCCACACCGCGTGCCGATAGCGATAAACGTTGCGTTTTGAATTTTGTTCGTGTGCAGGGATTAGACATGTGTACTTGCATATTTAACAATTATACGTACAAGCTTAAATAATTAATTTTATCATTTACCTAGCTAGCTCGCTCACACGCTCGCTTCACACTGACCTTCGAGCACGGTACTTTCGGTACTTTCGTTTAATTACGTGTACGATGTGTTTTATTTAACCACGCACGGACACGCTATGTGATTTACACTTTGTCGAAAAATTGCCAACAGTAGCGCAGCCAGAGCCAGAGAAAGCACAGTGCAGAGAATAGACAGCAGAGGGCGACACGTCTTAACACTGTCACAGTCCGAACGCGACTGAGTGTCGCAATTCGGAAATGTCCTTTATATATATGGTGCAAAATGGTCGGCTCTAAGGGGTTAAGCTGTGTGTAGGGCGCAGGCGCAAAGCGGAAACGGTGTCAGCAGGTTGCGGGGCAGGGGGCCAACGTGCAACAGCTTTCGCTTTCGCAAACTCCGTGTGCAAAACTTCGCGAGCGAGCCTGCAGCCTGGAGGAGGTCCTGCCGCCCACATGGCGGTGCCAAAGCAACAGCCTGACTGTGGCAAAGGCTGCGCCAACAACAACTGCGCGTAGGTAGCTCAGCCCCAGCATAAGAGGTCAGCACGTGCCACACAGCCTGTGTGTGTGTGTGTGTGTGCTGTGTGTATGTGTGTGGCCCAGTGCCCTGACCTATCCAACCGCGAAAATGTTGTGTTTTGGCATTTACCGCAATTTCATCTTTGATTCCCAGGTCGGAAAAAAAAAACTCGTGGTTTTTAAATCTTAATCTACTTTAATAATAAATCCTAATTTGCCCTTAGCTCAGTTCGCTGCGTAGGCGTCGCTCCCGTCGCCAATCCTGCAGCTTCTCGCGACGCATGTCGTCACGCGTACGCCGCGGCTGCCGCGAGGGATCTCCCCCAGCTCCGTTGCGGTAACGCGTGGCATTCAAGTCAAATGGCTGAAAGTGTGTCACCCGCGCCGGGCTCTGTTGTATTCCCAGTCCGGTGCGCTGCTTGCGCAACACCGTCTTCACCGGATACAGGCGACCATTCTGTGTGGGTCCCAGTCCATGTTCGCGGTCCCAGCCCTGCTTCAGCATCAGTTGTAGGCCACGATTACGCGCTGGGATGTTGAACTTGTGTAGCCTGTGTGCGGGCAGGGATTTCATGTTGAATTGATGCACCGTGGAGGTCTGATGTTCCCGCCAGGTGGACTCGCTGTAGTCCCTTTGGCATACACAGCAGTAGAAGGGCGCAGCAGCGATTCGCAGAGGCTTCCTCTTCATCATCCTGGGGCTCCTCCAAGCAGCGCTCTGCCGCCTCGAGTAGTTGCACTATGCTCGCATGTCCCTTGCGCCTGGCCAGCTGCAGCGCCGTGTTGCCACTTTTGTCGGTTGCTTCTGTGTTGGCGCCCATTTGCAGCAGCCAGGCCACAGCATCGGGTGCTCCCTCGCAGGCAGCCATCATGAGCGCAGTCCAATTGTAGTTATCCCTGGAATTCAGCTGCTCCTCCTCTGCGATGCACATCTGAGACAGCTCCTCCACATTGTTGCTGGTGGCGAGGCGAAAGAATCTGTTCTTGTCAAATGGCTGCAGTGGTTTCTGCTCTTTAACCCGACCTGGAGTCTTTGTCGCGCTTTCATTTTGGGGTTATCCTCTTTGTTTCGGGTGTCTCAAGGATTTCCTGGTAAAATTGCTGTACTTCTGCGCCAGTCACGCCATCGATTATCTGTCTCTGCTTGGCTACCTTGCCCTTCTCTTGCTCGGCGGCACCGGCGCGCACAAAACGCTTCAGCGGCACATGCAGTGTGGTCAGTGCACGCCAATTTGGATGCAGTTCCTCTCCAGTCGAATTCATGTGTGAAATTTCGTAAAATAAATAAACAATTCGCGAACAGTGTTGTCAACCCAGTGCAAGAAATCAGCTGGCCTCTTTGTTTGGTCACACTTAACTAAACTTACCGATATATTGCGCGGCTGAGCATCGATAGCTCACTGACGATGTTACAACTTTATCGATGTTGTGATTTTTGACTGAACCTACCGCAAAAATACTAAAACCCAACTAGAGCATTTTGGAGTTCACTATTTAAGGCACTCGCCCTACCAGCGTTTAGGTCACACTGAGCCGGTCCTCAGCTTGCTTCGCCTGGAAAAAATTGATCAGCTGAAAAGTTTCTAGAATTTCTGAATAAAACGTCAAAGACTTTTGCACAAAAGTGTGTGGAAAAAAAAACCCAAAAAATTGTATAAAAAAGAAATCGTGCATTTATCGAACACGTATGTATGAAAATATATACATATATATTTTTTAGGTAAGTCAAACTGTGTGCAATGTGTGTGTGCCTGCGTGCGTGTGTGTGTCCGTGTGTTTGAAGACTAGAAAATGCAGTCTGGAGGAGGTTTTCTGTTGTCATTCTGCTTCCAATTGCATCTGCCATGCTTGGGGCTTGACTGGTCATTGACTTTTCCAGCTTGTTCAAGTTCATTTCATTTGCAACACACTCGTGCAATTTTCTCCAACACTTCTTGAGCGGGGGGCCTGGTGGGCGTGCGACTGCTAAGTTCATTTGGACCGGTTTCGCGTTGCATGGGGGAGAAAATCAATTGGTTTTCTTTCGATCGATTGTTATTGATCAAACTATACGCAGCCCAAACATGTGCTCCGTTCCCCTTGGTCACGTAACTATTTAGGTATAATAATAAAATTTTCCCAAACATTTTCGTCTGCGCGTGTATACGCACAAACACACGCACAGCCAGACAAGTCGCGTAAACATGTGTTTGCTTGCGGGTTGTTGTTGTTGTTGCCTCCTCCATTTTCCCAAGTGTTGTCCCTTTGCTTTTTATCAATTTAACCGACCGAGTACGGTTTGTATGTATGCTTTACGTGTGTGTGTGTGTGTGTGTGTATACAGTTTGTTTTGATATCCCAACTCATCGGCGCTGCGCAACACATGTAGACATAAACACACATAAACACTTACAGCGCCTCGCCAATAAACAACAACAACAACAATAGCGAAATCAAACAATTGAGGGCAAGTGGCTGGTTAGTTGTTTTTGCTTATCACATACATACATACATACATACGTAGTTCGTCTCTCGCCGCCGTCGCGTCTCCGCACATCGCATCAGCATTTGTTCTCCTCGATTTGCCGGCGTTTTATATGCTCATTCGTAAAAGTTCGCTCACACACACACAAACACAAGCAAGCACGGCCGCCGCGAAACGACGGCCACAACAAAACGGCAAACTACGCAGTACGTTTGTTATTCCAATTTTTTAGTTCGTCTCCTCCCTCTCTTTCTCTGTCTCTCAATAACAAAACGCATGGTTTCGTTCGTTCGTCCACCTTCTAATCCACCTCTGGTCTGTCTGTCCTATTTATAAAATTACATAAGACGTGTAAGTATAAATTCTAATATAAGAGTGTGCCAAAAAATTTCAACCGGCAAATTGCACAGCGAGAGAGGGAAAGAGAGAGAGAGCGTCGGCAAACAGCGAGAGAGCGAACAGGCAACGAGGCACGTCGCTTGTCGTCATTGATTATGAATTTGATTTAACTTTTATATTTTTGTTCTACATAGATAACTGTTTATGTATGTATGTAATGTAGTAAGGTTTGTCATCGCGCTGTGCTGCAGGTGTTTGATAAGCAAACCTACGACAATTGTATAAGTCTCTCACAGTTGTGTGTGTGTGTGTGTGTGTGTGTGAGCAGACGTCAGAGCAGGGCTTCCATTGAAAACCAATCGCATGTCTTATTGCATCAGCTGTCAGAATTTTCCTCGCAATAAAATGAAATATGTATTGTAGTTAAATTTTAGATTGTACTTACACCCACACATACATACATACGTCTCTGATAAGCTCTCATTTCGCATGTACACTAAATAGTTCTCTTCTTCTCTTTGCAGAACCAACTAGAACAAAGCAATAAAAAAAAAATACAAAACAAAAACACTAAACAATTAATACGGCTACGTGTTCCTTGCTAACTGTAAACTTATAAAACAGAGAGTGTAACAAGTGTTTCCCAATCAAGTGCGCGAGAAAGAGTAAGAGAGAGAGAGAGAGAGTTGTGAGATTTGTGCGCGTGTGATTGTGAGTGTCCGTTTGAGCCTGCGAAGCTATGTCTGCTTCCACACGTAATAAACACTCAAAGTTCAATAATGACGAAAAAGTGGATATAAGCAAAGACGAGTTCGATCGCATTACCGAGGCCTTCAAGCAGGAGGAGTTCCGTAAACTCTTCTTCGATTACGTGGAAGAAATTCAGGATCCAGCAAATCGTAAAATCTATGAAGAGGAAATCACGCAGCTGGAGAAGGAACGCGGCGTCGAGGTAACCTTTATACATCCAAAGCCAGGATTTGTGGTCAAAACCTCAATCGATGGAGTGCTAAAGTGTTTCATCAATATTGCCGGTTCGCCTGAAGTGGAGCGACCCAACAATGCTGTGACGGTCAATTCGCAGACCGGCGAGCGCGGCCTGAACTGGTCGATTCCCATGGCTCAGACGCCACCACGTGATGACATCGATGCGCATGGCAAGGGATGCAAGGTCTTTGATGTTGTCTTTCATCCCGATGCACTGCATCTGGGCAAGAGGAATGCTCAGTTTCGTCAGTGTCTGCTAGACACCGCACTGGATGGTGTAGAGCGGGAGTACAAGGTTCGTTTGGATCGCACCAATCTCAAGTTTCCCAAGCTCGATTACAAGGGTGTTGCGCGTCCCACTGTGATACGCAAGTTGTCCAAGAATGCAACAGATGAGGAGAGGACACCGCATCCGTTGGAGCATATGTATCCGCAGAAACCAGATGAGAATTCTGGCAAACCCAAGGTGCTGCCACTGAAGACTAAACGCACGCCCGTGCCAACGTTCACAGTGCCCAAGTATAGCATAAAGCATAGTCACGATTTGGATATGTCGGAATATACGGATGAACTGGATGCCAAACTTCAAGCGACTGTGCCACGTTCTCTTATTGTTGAGATCGAGCTACCGCAGCTTAGCTCCACAGCAGATTGTCAACTGGATGTTACCGAAAAGTCGGTATATCTTCTTAGCGAGCGTCCAGGTGCCAAGTATCGTTTGAAGTTGGATTTACCCTACACGGTGAATGATAAGGCGGGCAATGCACGTTTCGATACGGATACGCGACGTCTCTGCATCACCTTGCCCGTGATACGTGCCACAGCACGTGAGGAGCGCGAAAAGCACGACACATTGCGTCTGCTTAGCCGTGAGGATAGCGGCGTCGAATTGAATTCCAACAGCGAATCACCCGCCGAGGATGAACCCGAAGCAGAAGCTAACGATGCCATTGTCGAGCTAAGCGAACAGATTTCAGCTGATGATTCCAATGCATGTAAGTGAATTCAACAGATTTACTAGTCTAATCTCATCTCATCTTTTCCATTTCATCTCTTCACCTCTCTGCAGTCCCACCCACTGTCGATATATCTCCCCGCTCGTTCCTAAAGAATCATCTGCATTATCAGTTGCCCGCCAAGTTTGACTGCAATGTGCTGGACAATGTGTTGGCCTTTGTGTTGCACGTTTCAAATGTGCAGCCAGATTCGATACAGACCTTGCAGCAAGGGCAGCGAGTGCATCTGCAGTTTGCCTCTATGGGCACTGGATATTATCCCACGCATTATGCTTTTCTGGTCGAGTTGCCCGAATCGGAGTCTCCACTACACATTGATAAAATCGAGGCAGATGCCTCAGATGACAACGTTGTGCTGAGACTCCACATGAACGAACACTGTGAGACGCTGCAGAGCTATCTGGCTGGTACCGATAGCAATGATCTCAAGCAGTATGCAGTGCGTGGTCAGTACAATGAGAACGAGGAGGAGGAGGAGCAGGAGGAAGAACAGAATAAGCAAGCATTGCAGATAAGCTCAAAGCACGATGAGGTGGAGCAGGCATTGGAGGTGACAATTGTGCCACAAGGCAGCGTAGAGGCTGAAATACCGCAGCAGCAGCCGCAACCGCAGGAGGAGGAGGAACAGCATAAGGAACAACATGAGCCACATGAGCATCATAAGAAGCCCAACAAAAAGCAGCGTAAGCGCAACAAGCGCTCCCTCTCCGAGTCTGCCTGTGAGGACATCAAGGCGGCCCACTATGACGAGAAGGAAAGGCAGAAGCAAGAGCAAGAGCAGCAGCAGCAGCAGCCCCAAGTAGTCACTGAGACGCAGCCGATGGCAACGCTGAGCTTGCCACAGCGCAAACAGCGTAGCTTCTCCGAGTGCCACGAGAGCAGCGGCAGCGGCAGCACTCACCGTGGCATACTGAAGCGCTTCAGTCGCTATGGACCACGTCCCTCCATATCGGACAGCTGTTCGTCCATTGACGACTGCTCCTCTTCGTATTCTTGTTCTGTCGATGGCGTCGGATTCTCCCAATCATTTGGCGGCATTCCTGAGGAACGTGGTGTCGATGACTCGAATCTTTCGGAGAGCTGCAAAAAGACTGTTAGGTTTAATGATCACATTATCAAGCAAACATTCAGGTAAGTCTAAAAATACGAAAGTCTAACCCAATTGAATCCAATTCTCATTCATTTATCGCACCTTCTATATATAGATTCGACTCGAGCATACTGGGGCAGCGTAAGAAGAATCAGAAGCGTCGCGATTGCAAATTGCGCGCTCAGCAGCGACGTGTTAGCGAAGGCGATTCGGCTGACTACGATGAGCTGGATCACAATGGAGGACGAGGAGGAGGCGGCGGCGGCTCGGGCGATGGCCACAAGGTAAACCACTTGTGATCTTTGTGCATGCCGGAATTTTAGTTAATTGAATTAGTGCAAAATCGTTTGTCGCACTCAAATATTGATTATCTAGTTGAAGTGTTAACTTCTATTGTACTTCCGAATCTCCGTTAAGACTTCCAGTCTAGACACGTGTGAGCCTGTTAGTTAATGCGCATAATTGCGAATTAGCTAAAAGTAAATCCAGTCAATTATAGTCAAGGCAAATATGTAGATACAACTGCCCTGTTCTGGTTTGCCTCGTGTGGAAAGTTCTACGAAGGTCAACATTCGCGTATGCAATTTAAGATGAGATAATCGCACTATAAACAATGTGAAATTGGTGCAACTATTTTGCATACGATAAGCAATAAGATCAACATTTGCTTTTGCGTTGTTTTACAGTGCGTTAAATTGGTTAGATAACGGAATATATATTTACAATATATACTTTACCATAGCATTTCTAATTGATCTATCTCTATCTTACAGACTGCAACCAATGCACAGTATTTCAAGCAGCATAACAACAACAACAGCAACAATCGACACAGCAAAGAGAACAAGAAACAATCGTTCCATGATAGCGGACTGGACTTGGCTGGTTCCGGGACCACTATCAACCACAACAACCACAACAACAACAACAGCAATCACAACGAAGGGCAAACTAAACGAAGCGATGCAGATGCTAAGAACTCCATGATCTTTGAAATGGACGACGATGAAGATGAAATGTAAACATATTGAAATGAAATGAAATAAGTTTTCGAGGCATGTTTTCAATTTTTTGAAACTATACTTTTTTTTTTGAACCAATTGTTTTTTTTTTATTTTGCTTTTTGCTAAAAGAAATGTTTGTACGTTTCATATTGTGTACACACACATCGTGAACATTGTTTATAGAATGTGCAAAGACACGCGCTCAATTCTGCTATAGCCATAGGCAATTTCAAATTGTTTGGGTGAATAATATTAATAAAATTGATACAAAATCAGGGCATGAGAATAGAAATCAAAACAATACAAAAATTGCATGGTTATTTATATACATACATACGATATATATTATAATTGATAATTGTTATTTACTTTGGTTAAAATTCATTGGAAATTGTTAAAGCACCGTTTGTAATTATATTTTACATTATAATTGGAATATTATTGAATATATACACACACACACACACACACACTCGCAAAAATCTCTCAATAAATTAAGTTGAATAAACCATGCGCAACTAAACAATATCAATAGTTAACAATTATATTACATCTATCTACAAATAAGTACACCCACACACCAACACACACTTGCATGTAGTGTCTAAGCTATTTACACGAACTGCGCTGCAGTCACACGAGCTAGCAGCATTTTAACTTTTATAGTCGTCGGACAAAAGTTAAACAAATAAATAAATATAAATATATACAAAATCGCGTTCAATATCTTTCGAGCAGCTTGCGTATGTGCGGCATTTGCTGCAGCTCGCGTCGCTTCACCTCCAGCACATAGAGCACTGGGCAGTCCAGGGATGCACAATGCGATTCGCCCAGGCGACCACAGCAGGCCTGGCAAATCTGCTGGGTCAATCGATAGCCACGTTCCAGCTGCGCCATCTTGGCATGCAGCGTGACAACACATTTGCTGGCATTGCTTGAGCACTCGGCGCAGATGCCCGCCTTGGTCTGTCGGCCGCATTCAATGATGCAGTTGGTCGTGGAGAAATATTGCGATATGGTTGACTTGGCGCTGCCACGATTCATCAGTTCACCCGCGGTAGACATGGCCGGCGTCATGAGCAGCTTGCGCGGCAAATTGCTGAACCTGGAAGAGGGAGCAGAATCAAATGAAGGTTTCAACCAGGGAAAGTTCCCGCTTACCATTCATTCACATCAGCTCCAATGAGCAGCAAGCAGCGATTCAGTGGCGGAATAATTGCCTTGGTTATATAGTAAATGGCATTGATTTTGTATCCCTCATTTGCCAAGAGATCGCGTGGACTGCGCACCAGGCGAATCAGCTGCACACCCGGTGGTCCATTGATGATGCAAAAGGGCACACGCTCGCCGCGCCGCGGTATGTGTCTGGGATCCTTCTGCATCCATTTGCTGTGGAGACAAGGTATAAGTTGAATGTAACAAACTATAGATTTATAGACTCAATCCCTTACCGCGTCATCTCCAGTGCCGGCACACAGGCTGTGGGCTTGTAGCCATTGAGGCCGCGAAACTCCTTGGCAAAGATCAGATCCTGCACATTGGCACGTCCGGAGAGTAGCTTGGTGAATTGCCGGCACACATATTGCTTGATCTGACTGACATCCTGCGTTTCGAAAAGCAGACGCAGCACTTTCTCCAGCATTTTGGCCACGGCAGGACAACCATCACGACGCACTGTCTCAATGCCCTTGGCTTCGTAGACGGGATGCTGCTGGTCGGGCGTCTCGTACATGTAGCCCACGTAGCGTTTTTTAGTCTGCAGCATACATGGTTGATACACTTTCTCCAGCTTCAGCTTGACGGGATGCGGATTTATTTCGGTCACGGCCTGTGAAATTTCCTCGCCAATGCGAAAAGCCTCGGCGCGATTGCGTCCGGGAACGAGCACAAACAGTGAATCTGTGTCCCCGTAGACAACACGTACTTTCCACTTCTCGTTATCCTCCACCAGCTTGATGGCCCGTTCCAACGTCTCACGTCCCTTGGACACAACCGAGTCACCCACCTCCACCGCGGGCATGCGTCCACTGAAATTGGCCGCCGTATAGCCATAGGTTACATTCGCCATCAGCTTGAGACCCAATTGCCGCGAATGTAGTATCCGCTGCAACGCTGAGCTCTGCTTGTGCAGCTTCATCGACTGCTTGACCATCTGCCGTGTGTCAAGAATTTCACTCAACATGCGCGGCAAGATACCCTCGCGCACTTCTCGCTTCACAAAGACGACGCCACAGGGTGAAATTGTCACCAGATCCCGTTCCATCAACTGTTGCAACATCTGACGTGGCACACGCAACTGCGAGGCGCCAAACTCGAATGTGCCGCTGCTGCCCAAATGCTCCACTCTTCCCAGGCACGTGGAGAAGCAGTAGTTGTAGGCTATGATCATACTGGGATACAGACTCTGAAAGTCCAGCACAATTAGAGGATCAGCATAGAAGCGCGATTCGGGCTCCATGATCAGCGCCAGATACTCCGGCGCACGCATGTGAGCGCGCTGCTGTACACTCGGCGACAGAGGCACCAGGTTCTTGGGCTTGGCAATGCTGCGGAAACCAGAATTAGCAGATTAGTAATTGAGTTAAGGAGGAGATCAATCCAAGCAACCCACCGCAGCATCATGCTCTCCACGCGAAACTGTGAGCCGCGCGAGAGAACCTCATAGAACTGTATGCCAATTAGTTTGGCCATTTCGCTGGTGCGTCCCAGCAGATCTAGTTGATCAAGCAGCGCCAGTGTGCCGCGCACACGCTCCAGATAGTACTCCAGCACAATCCAACGCGTGCAGGGTGAGGCAAACCAATCACTCAGGGAACGTGCACTGTGCCACGGGCAACGTTTGTGCAGGATGTGATACATGACATTCTCAAAGGTGTACGAGGTCAACGCAATCTCTGAGCGCATGAGGCGCCAAACATCTAGAAGTATACGCCCGCAGAGCTTCATCTCCACATCCAGATCTGTGAACGATTCACGATCTTCGTCCACAAAATCGCGTACCTTCTGCGATGGAACGCGGGATAGCAGCGGGGCAATGTTAAAGCACAAATGCTTGGCGCGATCAATGATATAGCCCCACGAGCTCATCTCAATCTCATAGCCGGCATAGATATCCGCATCCCAGCGTGTACAAAGTACCAACAATGCCTCGAAGGCTTGCGCCTCGCTCTGCACCACCTGCACCTCAATATCCGCGTCCAGACCATGATGACGCCCCTCGCCGACTATGTCTGTGGCATCGCTGACTATAATGTAGCCACAGGCTTTGCTGGGCAGCGCTTCCTCCTCTCTCTCGACTGTGACAGCCGGCAGACTGTGCTCTATGGCATAGAAAATGCAACGAATCTCGTCGTGCAACGGATCCGGCAGCAACTCGCCGCGCGTGGGTACAAACAGCTCCAGCGTCATGGTGGTCAAGTAGTTGCACTGTAATAAGTAACTGATTATAATAAATGTGCCATAGAAAGGTTACTCCATAGTTCACCTCAATGTCTGCCTTGGCCTGCTGCAGATTCTCCAGATTCACCTTAAAGCCGAAGGTGTTATCCAACGTAGCGTGGGAGAGTCCAAAGCTCAAGTCGTGACTATTGCGACCGCTGCTAAGACTGTCCAGTTGACGCACAAAAGAGCTGCGCTCCAGCTCCTCCAAGGCGGCGCTGCTGGCCACGCTCTGCTCGCTGGACTGGCTACTGGCGGGTAGCGCCTCCCCACCCTCAGCTGCTGCTTGGAATTGCAACTTAAGCCCGCGTCGCGAACGCAGTTTGCTGCTGAGTGGAGTTTCCCTAGCCGTAGCCTTGCTAGCTGGTGTCTGGCTCTGCGACATGGGCGTTAGGGTTAGGTTGCTGCAGTTGAGCTCCGCTTCATCATCGCTGCCTGCTTCGCCATCGGCTTCATTGAGTATCATGGTTATCTTTTGTCGCTTGATCTTTATGGGACTATCCATATCTTTGTTTACCACACGATCTTCATCAGCTCCGCCTTGTCGCTGCCTAAGCAGTTCTCTGGCCTTTAGCCACATCTTGGCATCCTGCCGGCTTGGAGGACTCATCGCTGGTTCCATAATCACACTCTGCTGACTGCTAAAGTATTGCCGTATCTGCTGCTCATTGCGATATCGCTGCAACATGGCGGGGCCACCAATTGCTACGAGTTGTTTGCGTCGCCAGGCTGCTAATCCTTGATTGTTGCTCAAAATGCAACTTTGGAAGGGCTCCAAATCGTTGAGCTTATTGCCAGGTATACGCAACACCAGGAAACCCACCTCAGTCATTTTGGTAATGTCCGCGGGATTACTATAGTATGGCTGCTGAAATACATATTCGGGTATGTCCAGCTTGCGACAGCCTTGCAGCACCTCCTCGTAGCTGGGTGGCAGTTCCAGTGGAGTTATAACAAATGAGTTGGGATCAGGATTCGTTTTAGGCGCTGCTACTGCTTTGGTTTGCGTGCAGATCTGCGGACTCTCAGGATCTTCGCTGAATACCGAAGGACTGTTAATCATAAACGAATGCTCATAGAAGCTCTTCATCAGCTCAGGAGTATAGTTGGGTTCGCTTTGCGGACTACAGTGGGGTGTGTTGTCCACTTCCTGCACAGCTTCAATTTCTTCACTGGAGTTGTTTGCTGCACTCGTGACTTGACTGGCTGCAGCTGCAACCTTTGCTTTACTTGCTGCACTTAGATTCCTTAAACTTGTTGAGAGAGGACTCGCTGTTGTTATAGTTGCTGCAATTGAAGTTTCTCTACGCGCTGCAGATCTTGTGCGCATGGGACTTTCCAGTGATTCATTGATGATTGATGACTCCATCTTCGCTGATCCTGGACTACTCTCATTCTTAGCTGCCTGAGTAAGCTTTCTGGCACTTCTTATCACTTTAATCTCTACACTTTGACTCCCTGAAGTTTGACTAGCTCTTGGCTTGGTCACTGGAGTTTCGCTTATGTTCTTTGAGGATGAAGTGTCTAAGCTTGGAGGCGTTTTCTTCGTTGATATTTCATTGGTGTTTCGCTTATCCTCCTTTGTTTCACTCCTTAAAGCATTTCTTATCGCATTTCCTGAACTTCCCAACTCTTTGGACGCACTCTTTGCCAACAAAGATTCGCGAAAGCTGCGTCGTAATCGTCTCAGGTTTGGCGTCTTGCGCAGCTTGGGCGCTGACATATCGCTCTCTGTATCAGACACAATGGCTTCATCCTCGCTGACTATGGCTGGCGCTTCTACAAGCTGCTGAACGGTTTCCACGATAGGTTCCGCAACAGGTTCCACTTGTTGGACTGCAGCAGGCTGTACGGTTTCCACGCTGGACTCAGCAACAGCTTCAACTTGCTCAATTGCAGCGGGCTGCACACGATTGCGAGCACTACGTCGTGGCTTCTTAGGTTCAGGTGTTGCTCCTTTTGTGGATCTTGTTGCTTTGGGTGTTGTTGTTATTGCTGCTTCATCAACTGTTATCATCTCAAAGACCTCAGTCATAGGTGTCTTCGATTGACGGGGTCTCAGTGAGCAGACAATATGCGTTTTATCCAAATTCCGCTTACGTCGTGTACTACGGCGTAGTGGAGTTCTGCAGAAGGAGGTTAGAAGGTTAATCAATGATTAGGAAACAAATCTTAACACACATACTGCTCCTCTACTTCTGGAATTGCGTTGGACTCTTCATAGCTTAAAGGAGCTGAAATGGTTTTGCGGCGCAGCTCCGTCATGGCTAACTTCTTGCGTAGGTTTATCGGTTGGTTTGCTGGGCTGATTATAAGAAGCAGAGAGGAATCATTTAAAGATTGATTAAGGATTCACATTATATCACATATACCTCCTAACAACCGTTTCCAACTGCTGACTAAGTCCTGTTGTTAGTGGCTCAACTGAACTTTCTGTAAATGGAAAATGTATATAAAAAACTTTTTTTATTTTCTTTCAGGCCGCACTTACTCTGCGCCGACATGCTAACAATCATCAGCGGCAGCGGAGCATATTTCTTGGCTGCACTTGACTTGGGCGTGCGCGGCTGCTGCCGAGTTATGCGACTTTTAGGCGTGGTGGGCGTGCGGGGTAGACTACGTTGTGCTTTGGCCTGCACCTTGGTCGGTGTACGTGGCAATCGATCATCGGCGCCATCGACTTGGGGCATTTTCAAAGACTCACTTGGCTCTGGCTTGGGCTGGCTTTGCGTTAGTTTCAGCAACAACTCATCGATGTCGTCCATGGCAACAGAAAAATCATGTATGTTGCCAGCCGTTGTCTCCTCGCCAGAGTCATCGCTTTCATTATCAGACAAAGGTTGATGCGCCGCTTCAGCTGCCGTCTGCTTGTCCAGCAATTCAGGCGTTAACTCAACTGAAAGTGAATAGAAGTGGAATGGGTTAACAAGGAAGCAGGGTATCTTGCTGTTTACCTACAGTTATTGTGCTGTTGTGAAAGCGGTGCCAACGAGCTATCCAAGTCGATGTGGGATTCATTAGCATTCTGCTCCTCCAGCTGCTGCAGTACATCAAGCAGCTCCAAGTCCTCTTCACGCACTGTTTGAGAGAAAAGGCTTAGCTGGAATATTACATTTTAGGGGACTACTCACAGGTGGCATCATGCGGCAGACCCTGTGCCTGTACGAGCTGCTCATCGACTAATGTATCATCCAAGAAGGCAGCCTCATCGTTCTGCTCTACCTGCAGACTGTAATTGTTGTTGCTGCTGCCGCCCGAGACGTGATTTTGTATAAACGAAGCATTCACGAGCTGCTGTTCGGCTTGCTGTGTGCACTCCTCGGGATAGACTGCATTCACGAGCAACTTTTGCAAATTGAACATGCGTCGTTGTTCCTTGGCGCTCGTCTGCAACGTCACATTGGCGACACTAACATTTGTCTGATCCGATATTGTTTGCTCCGAGCTCAGTGTGTGCTCCATGGACATTAATTTGCTCTCCAGTGCTGTGCGATAGAAGATATCACTTTCAGCTGTCTCCACTTTGAGACGCTCCTGTGTGGGCGGTACTTGCAGAACGGGTAGCTACCAAAGGAGAGAAGAGACCATTTAGGTGGGTATTTCAGCTGGATTTCAATACTCTCACAGTTACCGCATTCAATTTCTCCTCATCTCCGTTGTAGCTTTGCGCTAACTTTTGCCTTCGCACATTCTCATCATTCCATATTGCTTCAATGCCAGGATTTGTGTGTCCTGAGGTGTTTTTGACAACCATTTGAAAGCGATTAAGTATAAAGTTTGAGCTAATATCGATCTCCAAGGTGCTGCAGGCCATTTTCTTGACGCAAGTGGTGTCCATCAGCTGTTGAGGCTTTACATTCGCATAGGGCACAACTGAAAACAGACGAAATTAATTGCATATCGCAGGTTTAGCAGCTTGAACTCACCTTCCTCGTCTGTGTTGCGTCGGAACTTGACCACCTCGAGTGGCACATGCAAATAGCTCATGCCGTACAGATTGTAATCAATCATAAACTGCAGAATGTAGGGTACATGCGATTCGTGGGGATTGAAATTGCGACCGAGTATACCGCCGCTTTGCAGCAGATTTGCTGCGCGTCGCACAAAACGCGGATTAAACATGTAAATCTTAAAAAACTGATGCTCCGTTCGATGGTAGCCATAGAAGGGACTAAATAGAATGAGGGATCAGTATTATTATATCCGATTATAGATATTCTTACTTACATGCCCTTCACCAATTGGATTTTAAACACATGCAGCGAATTGGAACTGGCCTGTCCCAATGATATATTAATGGCCTTGTCCAGATGCATTGCAATTTGCAATATCCCGCGCTCAACAGATTCAAAGTCTCTTTTATCGTAGGGTATATAGAAATATGGGAATACACCATGCACATGCATGCAGCATTTCTGGCCGTTAGCATTGGCGCCAAATATGCGCACAATGGGAACCTTTCCAATAAACATTATAATTAAATATTTTTAACTGCATTTAAACTAGAGTAAAATAACTTACGCGTTTGATTTCCTTGCCGCGTAACTCAGAATAACAGGGATCCAGCCCGAAAACAGGCTTTTCCATATAGAAATCGGCAATAACCAACCTCAAGGAATAAATGTCATCTATGCTAGCCATTTTCTATAGATTTTATTTAACAAAAGTGTGCAGAAAACATTTAAAAACGCCGCAACTTGATCAACATGCTCTACTTTGTTTACTTTTTTCCGCTGATAATTATTAGGGCTGGCAGACTTCTTTGCCGCAAATTGTGAAATTCAACTTTGACTCGTTACGACTACATTCAGCGGGCGCACTATCGATAACTGTTGGCGCCATTTTCAACTGCTCTGGCTGCAATGAGTTGGTAAGTGTTGCTTTCATGCGTTATTGTGAATTAATAAAAATCGATAGTTTTATTTAAGGCAATTAATTGCATCGAATTATTGTATTTTCTGCTATCTGGCAGCTCTAAAGTTTTGCAAACCAATTGAGTTAAAAAAATCCCCTATACTTTGCCAAGTGAATTATTAGTAAAAAATGACACACATTTTTATATGTTCAAGAAAGTTTTATTTGTATTAAAGGTTTTTAGACCGAGCCGGCGGCACTGACCACCCAGCTGCGGAGATCAGCCACACTAGCGTAGACACCGGGGTAGTTGGCGTAAGCACAGCCATAACCCCAGGAGACAACACCGACGAGCACACCACCAGAAACCAATGGGCCACCAGAGTCACCCTGGCAGGCATCCTTGCCGCTGGAATAGGCACAGATCATAGTGGCTCTAATCTGGCTACCGTAGCCGTAGGTCGATGAAGCACAGTTGGACTGGCTAACGATGTTTACGTTGACGTACTGCAATTGGGAGGGGATGGAGCTGGATCCAGAGGACTGAGTACCCCATCCTGAGACGGAAGCTGAGGCACCGTTAGCGGGATTAGAGCTGGCCAGACCGATAGCCTTGATGGTGGAGCTAAAGGACAGGGAAGAGCTCAGACGGATGACAGCAATGTCGTTGACCATGGTGTTGGCGTTGTATCCCTCGTGGTTCTTGAAGGCGGCAACACTGCTGACAACACCACCGGAGCTCCAGTAGCTAGAGCCAGCACGGACCTGCAGGGAGGAGGCGGAAACGGACTGCAGGCAGTGAGCAGCAGTCACGATGATGTTGGCGGAGTAGATGGAACCACCGCAGGAGTGGCTGCCACTACGCTGCAGGGAGATTTGCCAGGGGAAGCTGCTGATGGTGGTGGCACTTCCTCCAACGATGCGTCCGTCCAACTGAGGGAGGAGACCTTCAGGGATGGAGGCACCAAAGGCGCAGGCAACAACCGACAACAGGATAACGAACTTGAACATTTTGCAAGTACAATGTGTTCCAATTGGAAATGTTAGCGCCTTTTATAGCAGTTCCGATAGTTTGCAGCACTTCACTTTTCGTTAATCAGACACTTTCAATTTTTAGTTTATCAAAGGAGATAGGAATGCCGTTTGGAAAACCCGAAATTTATGAGTTGTAAAAATAACCAGGTGGTCTTGTTGTTACTGATGATTCAGATGGACTGTATGTGAAAAGCGTAGGATTTGACCAATGTCGTTTGTAATCTCTGTAATTCTATACTTTGTGGATCAGGTAGTTACTCTCGGTATGCTACATAGTAAGATGTAAGTTGCTAAGTCTTCAGTGAAGACTTCAGTGAATGTTATTTATAATTATTGTTTAATGACCTTAGTGGCTAAAGTATTGGGAAATTGACAGTGTTGGTATATCGGGCGATCAAAATCATTATCTATTTTAGGTCATTCATTTAATTAACCATTCGCATGGTCACTGCCCTGGAGTGGCAGCAATCGTTTAAGTAATCTTGATCAGTTCATATAATAGGGCAACCTACATAGCAGGTTTAACGACTCTTTGTGGGATTGATCACGTCCCCTCTGTGTGTAACATACATTTGCAAAATTTAATGTCACGCTTGGTCTGATTAAACATTAAACAAGTGGCTTTCCCACTTTCGACAGTCGATTTTAATCGATTTTCGGGCCGGAAGGGGCGTGTCCAAATTCTAAAACAAACGATCTTCATTTAATAAAAAGACATTGTCCACAAATTCGGTAATTCTAGCTTTCAAAACAGGTGAGATTTAGGTTTTCCCACAAACGAGCAGACAAACATACATAAGTGCAGACGGATGATCCCGAGCACTGTGGTTTATGGGGTCGAAGATGCAGTATGATAGTCAAATTGAAACTCAGGTTTTTTCGTGTTGTAAATGATGCAAGGGTAAAAGTAAATTTTTATAAAAAAGAGTTCATTTAGTTTGGTTTATATTCAAGCTATTGTTTATTTTTCAAATGTTCTTAGACGTTGTTAGCGGCGCTGACCACCCAGCTGCGGAGATCAGCCACACTGGCGTAGACACCAGGGGTAGTTGGAGTAGGCACAGCCAATACCCCAGGAGACAACACCAGCAAGAGTACCACCGGAGACCAATGGGCCACCAGAGTCACCCTGGCAGGCATCCTTTCCGCTGGCAGCGGCGCAGATCATAGTGCTCCTGATCTGGCTTCCATAGCTGTAGGCAGAGGAACTGCACACAGACTGGCTGACGATGTTAACGTTGACGAATTGCAATTGAGTGGGGATGGAGCTGGAGCCGGAAGACTGAGTGCCCCAGCCAGAGACGGAAGCGGCAGCACCGTTGGCGGGGTTGTAGGTAGCCAGACCGATAGCCTTGATGGTGGAGCTGAAGGACAGGGAAGAGCTCAAACGGATGACGGCAATGTCGTTAACCATGGTGTTGGAGTTGTAACCCTCGTGGTTCCTGAAAGCGGCGACCTTGCTGACGACGCCACCGGAGTTCCAGTAGCTGGAGCCAGCACGGACCTGCAGGGAGGAAGCGGACACGGACTGCAGGCAGTGAGCAGCAGTCACGATGATGTTGGCGGAGTAGATGGAACCACCGCAGGAGTGGCTGCCACTACGCTGGAGGGAGATTTGCCAGGGGAAGCTGCTGATGGTGGTAGCAGTGCCTCCAACGATGCGTCCGTCCAACTGAGGGAGGAGACCCTCAGGGATGGCAGCACCGAAGGCGCAGGCAACAACGGACAACAGGATAACGAACTTGAACATATTGCAATGTACAATGTGTCTTAAACTAAATTGCTGGCGCTTATATAGCAAGTAGAGGCGTGCATTATCGCCTCCGTCTTTGCTATCGCTTCTGATTCTGAGATAAGTGAGCGAGGTTTTGTATTTTTAATTTTTGCTAAATTTAATGTATCACGCGCAGTCTAAGAATATGGCAAGTATGCTCAAGAATCAAAACATGATAGGCCTTAGTAGAGAGTACTTGAGAATCGCATCCGGTGAAGTACATAAAAGCTACTCGAAAATGCGGTGATTGTGATAAGCGATAATTTAGTAAATAGAATTATCAGATCTAAAACAGACATTATAATTAGATCAACATATCATCGATAAGTTTAATTACCAGATAATTAGATCATATGATTTGTTTGGCAAAGTTTAGCTGTAACGTCAAGGGTGACCCTTAAATCGTATGCAAGCGATTTGCTTACGATATGCCTACATGACAGTTATTGGCATCCAGAAGATTATTAAATATATATATATAGTTTATATAATATAATATTTAGTATATAATAGTTCAAAGCTTTTCACATCAACAATTAAGTTATCATTTTTTTTTCAGATATAGCTTATAGATTAGTTAAGGAAAGGATGCGAAATAGTTTAGCATACTTTTGAGAGCATGGAAAAATAACAATCAGAAATGAAACAAGAAAGCTACAGTAGAGATTGACTGACTATGAAATACCCGCTACCCTGCATTGAAATTATGTCTTTAAGACTTCAGTGTTTCAACTCTTGTAGAATTGTAAAGGTTGACTTACCATTGACAAAGCTTTTAAGGTGGATATAACCAAATATCTCCTATGTTTTCTTTTCATACAAGTAGTAACTTCTCCTTTAATGTATAAGCTCCTTACATAGATGGTCTCTGATGTAAGGATGTGAGGAGCACCTTCATCATAAGTGCGTTAAATATTTATAGATCCCCACGCGAAATGAAATTTTGATTATGTTCCAACACCTTGTATTTTTCTTCTTTTCAAAAATTACAATTTGGATTGCCGGAATGTTTCAATGTTCTAGCGTTTTTAGGTAAGGGTCCCCCATTTTTTTTAATTTTTAGAAAATGTTCTTTCAATATTATAAATTGCGTGATATTATAGTACTTTGAATTAATTCTGGAGGTCTTACATAATACCAAACAAGTGTCTTAGTCGAATAAACGAAAATTTATACAAGGAAAACCTTCGGCAGAACTCCTCACGACCGTAATTTGTTGGTCATCGCTTGACTTCACGGAAAGAACTCTCAGGAATTCAACATTTCAAAATGATAAACCATGGGATAGTTAATTTCAATGCATATGTATTTTATTCAAGAAGTTGCTTAGATCGAGTTGGCGGCGTTGACCACCCAGCTGCGGAGGACAGCAACATCGGCGTAGACACCGGGGTAGTTGGAGTAGGCACAGCCAATACCCCAGGAGACAACACCGACGAGCACACCACCGGAGACCAATGGGCCACCAGAGTCACCCTGGCACGAGTCCTTGCCTTGAGTGGCGGCGCAGATCATAGTGCTCCTGATCTGGCTGCCATAGCTGTAGGCAGAGGAAGCGCACACAGACTGGCTGACGATCTTGGTGTTGATGTACTGCAATTGAGTGGGGATGGAGCTGGATCCAGAGGACTGAGTGCCCCAGCCAGAGACGGAAGCGGCGGCACCGTTGCCAGGAGCAGAGCTGGCCAGACCGATAGCCTTGATGGTGGAGCTGAAGGACAGAGCAGAGCTCAGACGGATGACAGCAATGTCGTTGACCATGGTGTTGGCGTTGTATCCCTCGTGGTTCCTGAAAGCAGCGACCTTGCTGACGACACCACCGGAGTTCCAGTAGCTAGAGCCAGCACGGACCTGCAGGGAGGAGGCGGACACGGACTGCAGACAGTGAGCAGCAGTCACGATGATCCTTGAGTTGTAGACGGAGCCACCGCAGGAGTGACCGCCATTACGCTGGAGGGAGATTTGCCAGGGGAAGCTGCTGATGGTGGTAGCAGTACCTCCAACGATGCGTCCGTCCAACTGGGGAAGGAGACCCTCAGGGATGGCGGCACCGAAGGCGCAGGCAACAACCGACAACAAGATCACGAACTTGAACATATTGCAAGTACTATGTAACTATGATATTTTGTCCGCGCTTTTATACCAATTCTGGCCCCGTGTTATCTAAAGAACCTAGGAGTTATCACCAATCTAATTGAAAAGAAATAATTATAAAAAAAATCCCCGCAAAGATTTCGAGTTAGTTTTGACAGCTCTTGAGATTTGGACGTCTGACTGCTGACGTTGTCAGTGTGTGTGTGTGTGTGGTTATCTCGGATTATGCGTAGTTACAACTACGTACGATTGGGTATATAAAAGGTGCGTGTGCGGCTAATCGAATACAACAAGAAAAGATGTTGAAACTTGTGGTTCTCCTTTCCCTGGCAGCTTGCGCCTTTGCAGGCACCATTCCTGAGGGTCTTCTGCCCCAACTGGATGGTCGCATTGTTGGTGGCTACGAGACAAGCATCGATGATCATCCCTACCAGGTGTCCCTGCAGCGTAGCGGATCTCACTTCTGTGGAGGTTCCATCTACTCGCACGACATCGTCATCACCGCCGCTCACTGTCTGCAGAAGATCACAGCTGATCAGCTGAAGGTACGCGTCGGAACCACCTACTGGCGCTCCGGCGGCAATGTGTACTCTGTGCGTGCGTTCCGCAACCACGAGGGTTACAACTCCAAGACCATGGTCAACGATATTGCCATCATTCGCATTGAGTCCTCTCTGAGCTTCCGTTCCGACATCCGTGCTATTGGCATCGCCGACTCCAACCCCCGCAACGGTGCTGAGGCTGTCGTCTCTGGCTGGGGCACCACCTCCTCTGGTAGCAGCAGTATTCCCGACCATTTGCTGGCCGTCAACTTGAGAATCGTTGAGCGTGAAGAGTGCGCTTCCAAGGAATACAGCTATGGCAGCAAGATCAAGGATACCATGATCTGCGCCTACGCCGAGCACAAGGACGCTTGCCAGGGTGACTCCGGTGGCCCACTGGTCTCCGGCAGCCGTCTCGTCGGTGTTGTCTCCTGGGGTCATGGCTGCGCTGATACCAGATACCCTGGTGTCTACGCCGATGTTGCCCACTTCCACAGCTGGATCGAGAGAACCGCCGATGAGGTCTAAGTGACGCGCCCAGAACCCCTTAAAAACACTTCAATAAATTCCACTGTAGACTACTTCAATAACTTGTGTTCGTCATTTCTCAAATGGGGTGTAATCCCGTGCAACTGATAACAACTCGTTGGGAGCCCTATAAAAGCTCTTGCGACACGTTGTAATGCAAGCACTTTCCGGTAGAGCTCGAAATGTTCAAGTCCGCGATCTTGTTGTCTGTGGTTGCTTGCGCCTTGGGTGCAGCCATCCCTGAGGGTCTCCTGCCCCAGTTGGACGGACGCATCGTTGGAGGCACTGCTACCACCATCAGCAGCTTCCCCTGGCAAATCTCCCTCCAGCGTAGTGGCAGCCACTCCTGCGGTGGTTCCATCTACTCCGCCAACATCATCGTGACTGCTGCTCACTGCCTGCAGTCCGTGTCCGCTTCCTCCCTGCAGGTGCGTGCTGGCTCCAGCTACTGGAACTCCGGTGGCGTCGTCAGCAAGGTCGCCGCTTTCAAGAACCACGAGGGTTACAATGCCAGGACCATGATCAACGACATTGCCGTCATTCGTCTGAGCTCTTCCTTGTCCTTCAGCTCCACCATCAAGGCCATCGGTCTGGCTACTTACAACCCTGCCAATGGTGCTGCCGCCGCTGTCTCCGGCTGGGGTACCCTGTCCTCTGGAGCTAGCTCCCTGCCATCTCAGTTGCAGTACGTCAACCTGAAAATCGTCAGCCAATCCAACTGTGCTTCATCCACCTACGGCTACGGTAGCCAGATCAAGAGCACCATGATCTGTGCCTATTCCAGCGGCAAGGACTCCTGCCAGGGTGACTCTGGTGGCCCATTGGTTTCCGGTGGTGTGCTCGTTGGTGTTGTTTCCTGGGGTTATGGCTGTGCTTACGCCAACTACCCTGGTGTCTACGCCGATGTTGCTGTCCTCCGCAGCTGGGTGATCAGTACCGCCAACTCGATCTAAGCAAATCGGGCAGGATCCTATGGGAATATTCAAAATACCCAAATAAAGCAACCTGAAAAATACATTTATCTCTTTTCTTCCGGGTCTTTTGAGGGGGAAATGACGTCGTAGTCATTTCTAGGGAAACAAAGGGTACGCACATTTTGAAGGGTTTTCTCCACATGTAACCTAAGTGTGGAGCACCCTTGAGATTTGCAAAACGCAAAAAATTATAGCAAACCCTTCAGATGCAATAGATACGACGACGTGATGACGACCATCGCCATCTAGCCATATCTAATCTGAAGTGCCAAATGCGACGCACGCCGTAAATGATAGTGATAGCGCCTAGTGTGACTAGTTAGAATTACTAAAAGTCTCAATGATTTTTTTGCGATAGCTGACAGAATGGACAGCAGAAGATTAATTGTGACCAGCTGGAGTAGCTAAGCATTGATAAGACTACAAAACAGGTGAGCCCTCAGTCCAAGTCGGTTAGTTCAGGTTTTCATTCACAGAGTTCTAGTTAAAATAAATAAATGTCATAATATCAATAAAAGATACTTAATTATTTTATTAGTAAATTATGCAACATTTTTTCAAGAGTTTTTCATAATATTTTGATTTGTTTTTCTTTTTGCAAAAACTTTGCCTGATAAGGTTTTTATTTTGATAAGTTTGTTTTTAATTAAAATCGAATGGGAGATAATGGTTCAACGTGTGCAATCAATTTCCCAAGATTAAATAGAGAAAAGAGCAATGATTTGCCATTCTTGGAATCGGTTTCGTAAGCCAAATTTGTGCAATGCCTTTAACCGATGATATCAGAATTAGGTGACATAGATATCTAGTTGAAAAACCCATTAGTAGCTTATTACACATTCTATTGCTTTGCACACCTCAAGGTGAATCCGAAGTAGGCGTTGGCACTATTATTCCAAATTTGCGCACTATATAGACAATTATAGATAGCGCCTTTATGACTGGTGCCCTAGAAGAGAATTAGCGAAAATACCATAAATAAAATGTTCCATTTCAAATGTTGTGTGTCTTTGGCAGATAAGCGCCAATCGCACAGGGTAAGATAACCATGGTCAGAAATTGGGTTGTAATTTTTTTTGAGCAGAACCAGAAGAGTAAGTTCAGGTGCTGCATACATTATACTTTGGATTTATAAATGCTAGGAAAGTGCACCCACTTTTTGAGGTAATAGCGTGATTGGCCTCTTGACGTATTACCTATTCTGGGATCTAATCAATTAGTCTAAGATAGGTAATCCATATAGAATATTGCAATTAGGGGGCTACCCGCTTATGGAGCTTAAAGCTTTTGGTGCTTCTGAGGTCACTCGTTGACTGCTCATCTCTAATCAGTTCATACCCCAAATGCGCCACAGGTTGCATTTAAATTGCGCATCTTTAATTAAATCTTATCCCCAAATGCGTCGCTGGTTGCAGTTCAATGACTTAATAAAGGTCTAGATATTGGGTTTCGTATAAATATAAGATCATTGGGTTTTCCATTCTTAGTAACAATTAAACCAAACATGAAACAAGTAGTAGTAATAGCGGTGCTTCTGTCTAGCCTCCTAGGCGGAACTTGGGCAGGCGCCGTTAGCTTAGAACGCAATCCATTTGCGCGTCAAGGTCGCATCGTGGGCGGCAAGGAGACCAAGATAGAGGATCACCCGCATCAGGTATCGTTGCAGCTAAGTGGAGGCCAACACTTTTGCGGCGGCAGTCTGGTCAGCCACACCACTGTGCTCACTGCGGCGCATTGCGTGGTGGGGCAGAGAGCTTCCAGCCTCTTCGTCCGTCTAGGATCAACAAATTATAAAAAGGGCGGAGTAGTTGTTGGCGTCTCGAAATTGATCTATCATGAGAAATACGACTCCAAAACAATGCAGTACGACGTGGGACTGGTTATACTCGCTGCAAATGTGACTGAGTCAAAGTCAATACGTATCATAGGCCTGGCGAACTTTTTACCCCCAAATGGAGCACGAGCTGTGGTCACGGGTTGGGGCACAACGTGCTACGGCTGCTCCCCTCTACCTGATGACCTGCAGGAGGTTTCAGTGCGCATTTGCCAATATACAAGATGTAGCTCAGACGAATTTGGCTATGGAAATATTATTGATGAGACCATGGTCTGTGCCTACGAGGTAGACAAGGATGCCTGTCAGGGGGACTCCGGCGGAGCATTGGTGTACAACAATCTGCAGATAGGCATCGTGTCATGGGGCTACGGTTGCGCACTTAAAAACTATCCTGGCGTTTACAGCAATGTTGATGCCTTGTTCGATTGGATCTCGGAACATATTGTTTAATAAACTTAAAGCTAAGTTGTGATACTAAAGTAAGTTTAGGTAAATAAATTAATACTAGAAGCTCAATTGAAAGTTTCTGGTGAAATGACTGTTATCAACTTACTGACAAGTTATGATCTTGAGCTTTAAAAGCTCAAAGTTGACTCTGAAATACTTTAAGAAAGCTTTAGTTCGAGCAGCTTTCGTGCTCTTTTGCAAAGGGTAATGCTCTATAGAGAGAGTTTCCTAAATCTTCAATAAGAGAATATATTTTGGGGACCTCTTTGGAGAGTATTTTATTATACTCTGTACTACGGAGTGTATTGGTATAGGGTCTATACTTGAAACATGATTAGAAAGAATAAAAAGAATATTTTTAGGATATAATGAAAGGTAATGCTATACGATCTGTTATGTTGTGTAAGAATTGCTAGCGATATATAAAATGTATTAGGAGGTTATATCATAAGTATGATCTGCACCCTATGCAGCTGCATCTAACCATTCAGAGTTACGTTACCATCCTTATAGGGTATCTGCAAGTCAACTATGCTCCACAATCTCCAAACTTAGTCTCCCTTGTTGATCAATTGTAAGGTATTTTCCCTCAGTTAACTAAGTTTTTATGACACCTTGAAAGTGAATCAGAGAATCGGAGACCAACGATCTGCCACAGCTGATACCAATTGTAAGGCGTCAACTCTTCTTTATCGAGGCTCTTATCTGGCAATTTATAGAGCAATTTAGAAATGTGCAAAGAGTTGCGGCTGATATCGGCTAATGGTTCTTAGCCCGGTGTCCAGTTAGTCGTAGACCAAACATTGAAATGGACAAAACAATTCTCGGAATCTTAACTATTGCGTTGCTGTTCGTGGTCAGCTGTAGCTGCCAGCAGGAACTGGAAGGTCGTATTGTTGGCGGAGATGTTGCCTCGGTTTACTATTACCCCTACCAGGTATCGCTGCGCCGACGCACAAGCAACACAGCGGCCTATGCACACAGCTGTGGCGGCAGTCTACTGGACGAACGAACCATTCTGACGGCGGCCCACTGTGTGAATAATCGCTTAGCCGAAAACTTTATCGTGGTTGCCGGCACCGAGCTCCGTTCGGGCATGGATGGCGGCATTGTGGCGCGTGTGGAGAAGATTGTGCAGCACGAAGAGTACAATTCAACTATAACGGACAATGATGTTGCTCTGATGTTTGTTTCGCCACCATTCCCACTGGGCACGAATCTGAAGATAGCCACCATTGAGCTGGCCAAAGAGCAGCCGGCGGCGGGTACAGTGACCACTGTCTCTGGCTGGGGCGCTACGGCAGAGGGTGGATTCTCCTCTGATCGCCTGCAGCGTGTACAAGTGCCGCTGGTGGACAATGATCCCTGCCAGGAAGTATACGATTGGCGCCCCATCACCGCTGGCATGCTCTGCGCTGGTGTACCCGACGGAGGCAAGGATGCATGCCAGGGCGATTCCGGTGGACCCCTGGTGTACAACAACACATTGTTGGGCATTGTCTCCTGGGGCGAGGGTTGTGCTCGTCCCGTATATCCGGGTGTCTATGCCGCCGTGCCGTACTTCCTCGACTGGATTGCTGAGAAGCGTGCGGCTAATCCGTAAGGGAATTATTGCAAATCAGTGTCGATATATAGTAAGATATATATAAAATGTAGAACAAAAATTAATAAATATAAAAATATACTTATAAATAGATTGTTATCGTGCCTATGCTATCGCACAAGCTATCGATTCGCATCGTCAGCCAATAAATAAAAATATAATTATCGATTAATGTCGCCAAACACACAGATTACTCGCTAAAACGATCGCGCTTTTCGTACACACTACACGCAAGGAACTTCCCAGCACGCTCTACCAGGGGTCGTAAACCACTATCAGCTCGTGGAATGACCATCAACATGTATCCAGTAAATTTTACGGCTGTAATCGGCATTGACCGTTGATTAGTAGAAGCGTTTACAATCTGCCGATTGTACAAACTTTTCAGTCTTTCATCAGTTGTTCGAAATGACGCACGCGACGGTTCTGCTGCTTGGCCTGTGCCTCACATACTTGCTCTGCGCCGCAGCACATCCTGCCCAGGAATCTGTGAACACGCCCGATGGACGCATTGTGGGCGGTTGGGCGACAACTATCGAGCGCTATCCGCATCAGATCTCAATGCGTCGCAAGGCAATAACGGCACCAGGAAATCCATTCTCGCACATTTGTGGAGGTTCCATTCTCAATGAAGAATACATCTTAACGGCCGCACACTGTATCATTGCCTCTGTGCCCAGTCAGTATAAGATCATTGCGGGCACAAGTCGCCGCAATGGTGGCGATGGCGTCGCTGTCAATGTCGCCGAGATTATCATGCACGAGAAATACGATCCCGAGACCTATGACTTTGATATGGCGCTACTCCGTATAAGTCCTCCTCTGCCACTTAACAACTTCACCATCAAGGCCATTGAGCTGACCAGCGCGGATACCGTTGTGGGTGCCATAAGCACTATCACTGGCTGGGGCACCACCAGAGCCGGTGGCATTTCATCCGACCAACTGCTCGCTGTGGATGTGCCAATTGTGAGCAACGAGGACTGCAATCTAGACTACATCAATGCTGAAGAGAACATCACAGACACTATGCTGTGCGCCGGTTTACGCGGTGTGGGAGGCAAGGATGCCTGCCAGGGCGACTCCGGCGGTCCACTGGTCATTGACAACAAGCTGCATGGTGTTGTCTCCTGGGGCTATGGATGTGCTTCGCCCGCATACCCTGGTGTCTATGCTCGAGTTTACTATTTCTTAGACTGGATTAAGTCCAAAGTATCTTTGGCATAGAGCGCTTAAAATAGATTTCGAAATTCCCAAAACTGTTTCAATTTGTCACATGTCACATTAATAAATTGGCAATTGATTCACATTTCCAAGTGTTTTGATTTATCATCGGGGCGCTTATCTGACAGACTAATGCGATATAGCGGGCTCTTGTGTAAGACATCGATTGCCCTAATCTAGGTTATTCGTGCTGCGATTAGCAACTGGAAAACCCCTAAACAAAATGAAAGCAAAGTGTGCTACACTTAGGGGGAAGATTATGATTCAAGCAGCCGCCTGAAAGTATGCTATAAATATTTGCTATAGATCCTAAGAAAGAATATAGCATGAGGGGTGGAGATTATACGATAAATCTATCGTAGATTTGGTATTTCCTACGAACATTTTAAAGATTCTATATCTAACATCGCATAATGCAACTTTACTCGATAAACACCTAAGGTAACTCAAACTATTCTATTTCTTTTACTTATCAGGTTTTCTTTGGTTCAAAGAAGGAACTATCGTTTCTTACACACCTGTCAACATATCGATAAGTTCGCTGTCCTTCCAATATATCATCGATTACATACGTATACGTTATGCGCCGTTATCGATCGCACGTCCTACCCCATTCACTTGCATTTGCGATTAAAGTTTGTCGTTATCGTGCGGACCCTGTACACACGGTCTTTATCTAAAGCAGCTACAATTAAGATTATCTCGGCCAATGCCACTGGAAAACTGCAAAATTCCAAAAATACATAAATTACCAATGACCAATCAGTTGGATGTGAAACGTCGGCTGAGGAGGAAGAAAGAATGTCCAATATGGAGATCTTGCATTGCGTCAACCTGATGCTGTTGCTTGGCCTGGCAACGTGTGCCTTGGGAGCTGCTGTGGTCAAACCGGAAGCACGTATTATCAATGGCTCCAAGGTGGACATTGTGCGGCATCCATATCTGGTCTCTCTGCGCTATCGAGAGGCCAATGCAACGACGGGTTTCCTGCACAAATGCGCTGGAGTTATCTACTCGGAGCGTACGGTCATTACGGCGGCGCAGTGTGTGCACGATCTTACGGAGGACACAAAGCTGATGGTTGTGGGAGCCGCAAATACACGCAATGGCACCGATGGATTGGTCTATCCTGTTGCGAACTGGACACATCATCCGCAGTTTGATACAATACTGGCCGATTACGATATTGGCGTTATCTTTCTGGATGCACCCTTCGATTTCTCCAATAAAGGCTTGCGTATTGCCGAGCTGCGCCAGGAACGTCCTGCCACAGGACGCGAAGCTATTGTGGCTGGCTGGGGATATCGCGAGGAATGGGGTCCGAATAGTCCCCATCTGGAACAGGTGCACGTACCCATTGTGGGTTCAGCACAATGCAATGAGATCTATGGAGCGGGTGAGGTAACGGAGCGCATGATCTGTGCCGGAGATGTTGAACAGGGCGGACGAGATGCCTGCCAGGGTGACACAGGCGGACCGCTGTTGATTGACGAGCAACTGGTCGGCTTGGTTTCCTGGGGACGTGGCTGTGGCCGCAAAGGTTATCCCTCTGTTTATACATTTGTGCCCAGTCTCAAATCGTGGATCGATGAAACTATAGCGGCGGCTGAAGTGATATAAAAATGTACGCGGCACCGGCAATCCACGGCTGTAGCTCCCATGGCATGCGCTGATAGGCGCTATCGTTAAGTGGCTATACACACACGATAGTTAAGCAGCTTTGTATTTACCGATTTTACCAACCATTTATCAATAATAATAAAAGTAACAATTTGGTTATTGGGCGTCGAAACACTTATCCACCCAAGGGCGGAAAAATTGCTACCGAAACGGGGAAAATATTAAAACTAGCAGAAAAAAGGCTCAGCTGTCAGCACTGGGAAATATATGACTTATCCACGGGCCGCCTAACAATGTTCAAAATGTTCTCTGGGTAACTTAACTAGTTGCACAATCTACAAACAATGATAAGGGGAGCGTAGATAAATCGCAAAAAAGAGAAACAATAAACATAAAGCTTAGACTTGTTTTATTACAAAAAAGCGGAGCGTAGGCAATTGGTATTGGTCGATCAGCCAGTGGGCTAAAAGGAGACTAAAGATTATTTCAATAAATGCAACAATTCAATTCTAAAATTTGATAGAATCAATTAGCTTTATACAACTACAATGTGAGGCACAAAAATTACAATTTGCCAGTGAGCTCGGGCACAGCCTTGAAAAGATCTGCGACCAGACCAATATCAGCCACCTGGAAGATGGGTGCCTCGGGATCCTTGTTGATGGCCACAATCGTCTTGGAGTCCTTCATGCCAGCCAAGTGCTGAATGGCGCCGGAAATGCCCACGGCAATGTACAGCTCAGGTGCAACGATTTTGCCAGTTTGGCCAATCTGCAGATCGTTGGGTACAAAGCCAGCGTCGACAGCGGCACGGGATGCGCCGACAGCGGCATTGAACTTGTCAGCCAGATCGTACAGCAGCTTGAAGTTGTCACCGGACTTGAGGCCACGGCCGCCCGAGACAATTACCTTGGCGCCCGTCAGTTCGGGACGATCGGACTTGGTCAGCTCCTGCGAGACGAATTCGCTCAGGCTGCTGGCGTAGTCGCCGGCTGGGGCCTGTTCGACAGCACCGTTGCCTCCGCTTGTGGCAGCAGGTGGGAAGTTTGTGCCACGAACTGTTATCACTTTTACGGCATCCTTGGACTTAAGCGTCAGAATTGCATTGCCAGCATAAATGGTGCGCACAAATGTATCCTCCGACTTGACATCGATGATCTCCGAAATGGGCGACACATCCAACTTAGCGGCAATGCGTGGCAGCACGTTCTTGCCAAACGCTGAGGCGCCGGCCAGAATGTGCGTGAACTTGAACTGCGACTGGGCGGCAAGGACCAGAGGCGTCAGGGATTCAGCGGTGAAGCCCTTGAAGGCGGCATTCTCGGCCACCAAGACCTTGGAAACGCCTTCAACCTTCGCCACAGCTTCCGATGCCTGAAAAGTCAATGTCAAATTCCAAATGTTAATTCAACTGATTATGCAAACCATCAACAACAACAAAGCAGACAAGTACTTACGGGTCCGCATTTTGTTCCTGCTACAAGAACTGTGACGTCACCGCCGATCTTCTTGGCCGCCGTTATTGTGTTCAACGTGAGGGGATTAAGTGTCTCATTGTTGTGCTCTGCCACGACCAAGGTGCTCTTGCAGCGCTGTAGCTTTAATTAATAAATTAAGTAAGCGAAAATCTTGACTGATCGTGCGCCATTTTATTTAGCCGATTTACACGCAATAAATACTTACAAAGCTGCTGCGCACTAAATTACGTGTGTTGCTGGCAAACATGTTGAGTTTCCGTTAAAGCTTAAACTGTTTCAAATAAATGCACACATTATTAATAATAAAATTAAATTAAGTTACCACAAAGTACCTGCCACAGTATCGCAGAAAGTCCAAAAGTCGTTTTCACAGCTGATGGATATTGTGGTCAATTTTAGCACGTTCTAGCAAAGCGATTAACAGAACGTTAACATGCCACTAACATTCTGTTATCATGTTAGTTTTCGCTGTAACATGCAGTGCTGCCACTTATTTACAGGTTTTAGTGCTGCAAAGTGTTCAGTGCTGGAAGTGAGTGTGACCAGCCAACTTGTAAATTTGTGTTATAAAGATTTCTTCGCAACAACAATTTGCAGTTGGATTTATTTAACCACGAAAAGTGTTCGAGTGCAGTGCTCTAAGTTCAGCTAACAATCAGAGTAGGAAGTTAATTTCAATTCTTTGCAAGTAGATAATTCAAAGGCGCAATATATTCTCAAGTGATTCAATTCAAGTGACTTTGCTGTTCTAAGTGGTAAGTTTGTGTACAAACGTCTAAACATATGCATGTACAATTGGACATACATCAAGAGAATGAATTTGTATAATTTCCTTAAAACGATTAAACAAAGTGCGTCATGCATCTTTGTTGTCTGTGAACCAAAGTAAACGCAGCAGTCGCCATTGTCTAAGGTTCTCACTGCTTCTGCTTCTGCTTCCCCTTTCTCTGGCACGTTCTAGCAGCGCAGCGCAGCGGCAGCGGCAGCATCTTTCAGCTGTACTGAAATTATTCTCTTCTTTCTATTTGCTTTTCCCATTATACGTGCTTTCCCCTTTGGCATAGACTTTGGCGTCTCAGTCTCTTTCTTTGTTTATTGCGTTGGCCGCCGCCGCCGCCATTTCTTTCTGTTGCTGTTGCGCATTTTGTTTTCAGCTGTTGCTTTACTCTTTGCTTTGGCCTATTTCTCTCTATTCGTCTTATCACTGGACTATTCACCTCAGATTTTATGGCTGTGCTGCGTGCGTATGTGTGTGTGTGTGTGAGTGCGTTATTGCTTTTGATTCACCTTCAAATCACTTGCAAAACCAGTTATAGCCCTCGAACTTGGCACAATTATTCTGTTATTATTGTAACAAATATATTTCAAAATGCCCGCACAGTGGAAAAAGGTTGAAAAAAGTAGCTACATTAAACAAACAGCTGTAACAACACGACAAGAACAGCAAATCAAGTCGAATAGCCGATAAGATAACGGTATAGCAATTCGAAAATGGCAGAAAACTAAACCAAGCATTCGACGTGCCCCAGAGAGACATTTCGACTAAAGATAAATCTTGCCATTCCGCCCCCCTTTCTGCTGTACATGTACTTCCCTCATGTTGTTATCGCTCCACCGCGAATTGTTTATGCAGCAAACTCTTCGATTTTTGGTTTACGTACAAGTATTTGTATTTGTTATTTGTCAGCCATTTTAAATGAATTTCATCAGTTCGGCTTAAATGTTTGTTGCTGCTGTAGTTCGAGCTTTGTAAATAAAAAGCTCATCACGTGATGTGCACAGCAAAAGCTCACATAGTATATATATTTTTTAATTATTCACCTAATAACATTTCTAATTCGTTGTTTTGGTTTTCCCCCCGTTTGATTCTTTCAGATAAACTTGCAAAATGCGCACAATATTCGCCCTGCTGGCCCTGGTGGCTGTGGCACAGGCCGTCTCCTTTGCCGACCTCGTCACGGAGGAGTGGCACGCCTTTAAGGTGAGTAATAAATGAGAATGAAGAATACGAATTGTTAACTAGGAAATGTCGAAATTCGAACCCGCAACTGCTGCGCCACAGATGTCAATGGTGAATGAAAACGAATGATTCAATGCTTTTGTTTATGTTTTCCTGAATAGTTGGCATCTTTTTTTTTGCATTGTTTCGGCTTGCGCGGCATTCTTTTGGCCTCCCGCTCATGACTCATGTGGGTGCAACGACTGTTGTTGTTGCTCTTCTTCTTCTTTTGGTTGCTTCTGCAAGCGCAGCTGCTGATTAGACCATCCATCCAGTCACATGTCGGCTCACATGACTTGCAATGCAATCTAGAAGAATGTCACATGAGAAAGATGCTGATAGACACATTCATATGTGCCGCTGTACTGCCGCAGCCGACTTCCTTTGTAACCGATTCTCGGGGTTTGGTACGGATCAGCACAATTGATAAGCCCGTATTCAGCGAACGCCGATAAGCTGTGGGTCCATTGAGGCTTCGAAATTCTAAACGCCAAAGCGATTAGCGAACTCAATTATACACTGACTCATTTGAAATGCGTTTTGTCCATATGCATATGTATTTGTTTTTGTTTATTGGTTTTTAATGTGTGCCAATTGTTGTTGAGTCTCTTTGTCTGGGAGCTGCATTAGTTTACGACGTAGTGCGCGTTATAAACTCGATCCGCCTTCTATTTAATACTCGACTCGATTTGAGCTTATCAATTTTTATTTGCAATGTGCTCCCATTTGTAGTTGCGTCTGTCTTTATCAGCGCAGAGAATAGGCAAGATTTTAACTATGTCTGGTATAGTTTTTATTGATTAGTTTGTTTTTCAAAAATTGTGTCTTTTTATTGTATAAAACTAATTAAATCTTATGGGTCTGTATTAGTTTTTGAAACGGCAACTCACGGTGGGTTTTCTACTGTGTTCCACTGTGCAATTTCGGCTGGTAACAAAAAGTGTTGCCTACTTTTAAGCGGGTTGCTTGTTCAGCTTCAATATGAAATGGCACCTAAAAGTATGCAATGAAAATTGTAAGTTTCGCACTAGAACAAGGCATCTCGTTGCTGCCAATTCTACACTTTCTCCACAGTTGAACTTTTATAATTAAATTATGCGGCGAGAATTATGGACAATTTAGTTTAAATATAAAGTTATTCTGTTTCAATTCTACGCTTTGCAATTTTTTGTTTTGGTAGGTTATGCTTTTAACTTTTTTGTCAAACTTCCCATTGAAATATTTTAAACCGCCTCCCTTTGATTCGCAAAAATTGGCGTCACTGTGCATAGCAATTTAAATTCCAAAAACTGATAAAACTTATGAATTATGTGACGCAAATGGTATACATTATTTTGCATACTTATATATTTATAAAGAAAATTCCACGAAGCAGGCAAAAAGCTGAGCTAAGCTAACTGGCCTTTGGCCTTTACACACATGATGTTGTACGGTGATAAGCGTGTGAAATGCGACCCCCGCCGTGAACTATGTCAATTATAATATTTTTTTAAACATTTTTGTTTTTGATGCCTTCATTTTGCGTGTGCGCCACAACAGAAACAACATGGGAAGAACAACAAGTGGAAGTGGCGTGTGACTGACTTGCTGAAAATGCTTATCACTTTTGTTTTGTGTTTGGTTTTATTTTAAGTTTCATTTATTCACGCTATGCTCATTTTTTGCCGCGCAAAGCTTTTGCGCTCTGAGTAAATTTTTGCTTGCTTTAGCACAGTGCACAAAATTTCGTGCAAAGCAGGAGAAAATTTAACAAGTGGGCGAATGCTTGCATGTGTGTATGTGTGTGTGCATGAGTGTATGTTGATGCGCATTTACTGCGTGCCAATTTGTTGATATCGATAACCGGTTATCACTTTCGATATACATTTGAGTATGTATGCAGACATCCTCATAAATCAGTTCTTTTTCATGCTTGACGCATTTGGCGGAACCGGTTCGCCAGGCAGCCGGCTTGTGCCTCTCTATGTTGGCGGAACCGTTTCGATCGACCCCTGCATGTAGCATTAGAGTATAATGATTATGTGTGTGTGTGTGTGTGTGTGTGTGTGTACATAGAAAGACAAACACACGCACGTACTACATACATACATGTATGTGCGAGCGCACTACGAATACGTCGATGCGGGCTGCTATTTTTGTTATTAAACGCTCGACTCTCAACGCAATCAGACTGAATTCGTGCACCACCGCCGAGTGCTACAAAAAGAGATAGAGAGAGAGAGAGAGAGAGACGAGAGCGGGAGAGCATGAAACAAGACTGCGCGCGCCTAAAAACAGTTGCAGAGAGAACGAGAGTTGCTCTATAAGAAATTAAAGGAAAAGCACGCGCGTCATATGGGAAAAACGTGCTAAAGCCAAGTGGAGGCCGCCTAAGACTGCAGAAAAGAATTTTAAAAACTAAATTATATAAAGTTGTGACAGAAAAAACAATGGCCAGCTCAAGTGATTTAAATGTTATTGTGGATGTTGTGGTGCCCACGATTTTCATAATTGCGATATTCGTTATCAACGGCTTTGTGCTGCGTCTCATACTGCGAAGGCGTCGCGAATATGTGGACGTGCCGCAGGTGCTGCAGCAGGAAATGGGTGTCATACCTGTGGCACTCAGAGAGGGTCCAACAACGTCGCACCTGGCTCCACAACAGGCAGCAACTGCGCCTGTGGCCATTGATGAGGTCGATGAAATCGAAAGATTGTAGCCCTCCGACAGAGCTGCAGACCGCCGACATCCTGCCTGAAAGACAGCTGCTGCCTGCAACGGATGCTTTTTGAATTAGATGAAAACAGTACAAACTGCGAGGAATGACAGCAACTAAATTGTATAATAAAGAAAAGTCTATACAACGAAATAATCTATACGAATCGAAACAGACAATTGAGCTATAGAAGTTGTTCTATAGGGAATGTTAATTTATTTATGGTCCCTCTCTGCTGATTTATAGCCTATCATGTATTTGTAGAGCCATTAAGCACGTGCATTTAATTACTGTTTTTAAGTTTGTTTTATATCTACAACTAAGCCGCAAAAGCCTTGTCTACTACGTAATAAAAAAAAGTGTGAATTTTTTTTGTAATAAATGCAACAAATGGCAAATGCGAAAAATCAATAAGAAAACAAATGTCTGAAGTTTATTTGTTATTTGGAGATGTTCCAACCCGCCCTGACAGACTGCAGACAAAGCGCTCACGACAATTATATCCAATTATATAGAAAATGTTGGAATGATATACAAAATAACACGCAACGGGTCGAGTCATCCAGCAACAAAACCACCATCATCATCATCATCCGGTCAAATCGGGGCGACAATTGTTACTTTGATCTTTGTTGTTGTTGTCGTTGTTGTGCGTGCTTGTCTGATATAATTATATATGTATGCTAAACGAGTTTCAGAGCGACTGCACAAATGGAATGCTTACTGTAAGGGGCGCTACAGTGGTGCCGCTCTATAGAGAATGTATTACGATAATTGTTTCATATTTATTTGGTAAATTAACGTATATTCTTTAATAACATTTTAATTAGGTGTCAATTCAAGTGAGTTTTATGAAGTACGTGAATTCGATGTGAGTTCTATGTAATGCCTTGCAGCTTCAGTTGAAGATATCTCTTTATTTGCAATCAATCGCGAGCCCACAAGCCTTCATTGTCATTTTTTATGGTCTTTTCCAAAAACGTTATGAAGCTCATAAAACGATATTACGAGGCTGTTAAAACGTTTTAGTTGGCCACTGGGCTTTAGTTCTTGGCCATGTGGCTTACTTTGTATTGGTCAGTCTACCTGCTCGCGCGCCTTGTCTGCGATAAGAAGCTGAAGCGTTGGCTTATCTGCTGCGGCCGCCAAGTGCAATAAATCCAGATAGAGCACAAACATTAGCCGAAACGAAGCTCTAGGGCTGGACTAGGATGGCAGCAGCAGCGTGTCGTCGTTATGTGCATTCTATCTTATCGCTAGTTCTAAGTACAAACATAATGTATTAGGTAAAGCAATATTTATAATAAACACGCCTTGTGATAACGCAGAGACCCCTCTCTGATAAGCAATTAGTATTCTGTGTGTCTTGGCAGACAGTATCAAGTAATTACCCATTTCTAATTTCACACACACTTTCTCTCTTGATTGCAGGCGGAACACCGCAAGAACTATCAGGATGAGACCGAGGAGCGTTTCCGCATGAAGATCTTCAATGAGAACAAGCACAAGATTGCCAAGCACAATCAGCGCTATGCCACCGGCAAGGTCAGCTACAAGATGGCTGTCAACAAGTACGCGGATATGCTGCACCATGAATTCCAGCAGAAGATGAACGGCTTCAACTACACACTGCACAAGCAGCTGCGGTAAGTTATTATTAGCTATACCCTGTAAACATCCCATTATAACTCATTTGTTATCCTTGCAGTGCCGCTGATGATAGCTTCACGGGCGTCACTTTCATCTCGCCTGCGTCTGTTAAATTGCCCCAGTCTGTCGATTGGCGTTCCAAGGGCGCTGTTACCGAGGTTAAGGATCAGGGACATTGCGGCAGCTGCTGGGCTTTCTCAACGACTGGCGCTCTGGAGGGTCAGCATTTCCGCAAGTCTGGTACCTTGGTATCGCTCTCCGAGCAGAATCTGGTTGATTGCTCCACCAAGTATGGCAACAATGGCTGCAACGGTGGCTTGATGGACAACGCTTTCCGTTACATTAAGGACAATGGCGGCATTGATACCGAGAAATCGTATCCCTATGAGGGCATTGACGATTCCTGCCACTTCAACAAGGCTACCATTGGTGCCACAGATCGCGGCTTTGTTGATATCCCTCAGGGCAATGAGAAGAAAATGGCCGAGGCTGTTGCCACCATTGGACCTGTTTCGGTTGCCATTGATGCTTCGCACGAGTCATTCCAGTTCTACTCGGAGGGCGTGTACAATGAGCCCCAGTGCGATGCTCAGAATCTCGATCATGGTGTTCTTGCTGTTGGCTACGGCACCGATGAGAGCGGCCAGGATTACTGGTTGGTCAAGAACTCGTGGGGCACCACCTGGGGAGACAAGGGCTTCATCAAAATGACACGCAACTCGGAGAACCAGTGCGGCATTGCCACAGCCGCCAGCTATCCTCTGGTCTAGAGCCGCATAGTACCTCATCTTAATATTCACCCAAACTCTATTCCAATGCGTGCATCTCAGAAATGAAGTTTTTAATTTAGTGTAACTCATCACATTTTTATATGATTTCTGCCATCAAAGTTGTAACAAATTAGGCATATGTATTTCAATGTTGATGTTTTGTATGCAATAAATAATTATTTTTAAAACCAAGTGTTTCGATTGATTTTCCAAATGCGAATAAGTCGTGAGCTTCGAAGGAATTTATTTATAAAATAAAATAAAGCTTGGCTTGCAATATATTTAGTCGATTCGTGAAATTCATTTTAACTATTCGGTTTGAATTTAAAAATCAACACGAAACAGATTTAAATGTTATCGAATTAATTTTCCGCAGCAGCATGCAGCCCTCGTAATCGATAGCTCAGACAATCATCGATACATCTAGCGCATTCGCAACGATAGAACAGCTGTTGTTTTGTAATACATAAAATGCAATTATTTGTCATTTAATAAATAATAAACACCATTCAAAATGCTGCTGACGTTGCGTATCAACAGCTCGAGACTGTGTGGAGGCATCTCGGGTCGCCAGCGAAGACTGCTGGCTAGCAGCGCAGCCGAGGAGGCCAAAAAAGTGACGACCCCCCAGCTGGCACAATTGGAAATAAACGGGGGCACGTACGCCACAGACAGCTGGACGAATGTGACACCAAAGATATTGTCGTATCTGGGACAAAACAAACACCTGCAACGGGATCATCCGCTTTCGATAATCCGGCAGCGTATTGTCAATTACTTTTATGGTGCCTATCGCAACCAGCGGGGAAATCCGCTATTTTCCATCTATGATCAGATGAATCCAGTGGTCACAGTGCAGCAGAACTTTGATAATTTGCTCATACCCAGCGATCATGTGAGTCGAAAGAAATCGGACTGTTACTATATAAATGAGAAGCACTTGCTGCGCGCTCACACCACGGCCCATCAGGTGGAACTAATCTCAGGCGGATTGGACAACTTCTTGGTGGTGGGCGAGGTCTATAGACGCGATGAAATTGACAGCACACATTACCCAGTTTTTCATCAAGCGGATGCAGTGCGTCTTGTGACCAAAGACAAGCTATTTGAACGTAATCCTGGCCTGGAGCTATTCGAGGAGACGTGGACGGGATCTCCAGCAAATCCCAACCTTATTCTGCCCTCGTCGAAGTGCATGGATCAGACAAAGCAGCCCTGCCACACATTGGAAGCTGTCAAGCTAATGGAACACGAAATGAAGCATGTTCTAGTAGGGTTAACAAAGGAACTCTTTGGACCCCGCATCAAATACCGCTGGGTAGACACATATTTTCCCTTCACTCAACCCTCGTGGGAGCTGGAAATTTACTTCAAAGATAACTGGCTAGAAGTGCTAGGCTGTGGAATAATGCGACACGAGATTCTTCAACATGCAGGAGTGCATCAGTCCATTGGCTATGCCTTTGGTTTGGGTCTGGAGCGCCTGGCCATGGTTCTATTCGATATACCTGACATTCGTTTATTCTGGTCGAACGACAGTGGTTTTCTGTCACAATTTAGTGAACAGGATCTACAGAATCTTCCTAAGTACAAGCCCGTCTCCCACTATCCCCAATGCACAAACGATCTATCTTTCTGGCTGCCGGCCGATGTGGAAATTGATGATGGATTTGCACCGAACGATTTCTACGATTTGGTACGATCGGTGGCCGGTGATGTGGTTGAACAGGTAAGTGTAGCTGTAAATATTAATTAAGCTGTTAAACAACCTGTTTGCCCATCTGTTTTCTAGATAAGCTTAGTGGACAAATTCAAGCATCCGAAGACAGGCAAATCCAGTGTGTGCTTTCGCATCGTCTATCGTCATATGGAGCGCACCATGACACAGGCTGAGGTCAATGTCATTCATAAAAACATAGCTGACGCTAGTGTAGAGAGTTTTAATGTGCAAATACGCTAGTCCTAAATAAAGTTGTTAAAAAATATTAAGAAATAAATTACAATTTTAAAACATGGAAGTTTGCTTGGAAGTTTGTTTAGGCGGCTTATCGATTTTGTAGTTATCGATTTTACACAACATTGTGCAACACCTAACGCTGCTGCAAAACGGGGCAGTTTTTTGTTTGGTGTGTGAGTTCAGTTTTTTCTTTTATTGACGATACGGTCACACTGCCGTTGAGTACGGCGTTGTGAAGTTTTATATTTATTTGCCCGTTTATTCGAAATCCAGGTGAAAATGTCCACAATAGAAGCGGACACTGTTTTGTATAGTATATTGGCATTAGTCATCATTGAAAATGCCTTGGAAATATACATCTCATTACGCCAGGTACGTAAATATTGCCAATCAGCCGGCACGTGCCCGCATTTAAAGCGGCTATTAAGTTGGCATATGTATTTTTATGGGTGCCGTGCATACGCACACACACACGTATGTACATATGTACAAATATTTAGCCACACTTTAAATGTCAGATAGGTTCATTGATTGCAATTGATATTACCTATGTTGGCCTCACTCTCACTTAACCCGTTCCCTAGGTGAAAGTCTATCGAAATGCTCTGCGTGTTCCCGCTGAGCTGACGTCACATATGAGCGAGGAAACCTTCCATAAGGCACGTAAATATGGCCTGGACGGCGAAAATTTCGGGATCTTCAAGGCATTGCTGATGGACGTGCTACTGCTGTGCATGGAATTGTATTTTGGACTCATTGCACTCATCTGGCAGCTGTCAGTGGATGTTGTCAATCGGCTACAGTGGGACGCCAGCAATGAAATTCTTGTCAGTTGCGTCTTTGTGCTAATTTCAAACTTATTGTCCACGTTCAAGGGGTTGCCGTTCAAGATTTATAAGATCTTTGTTCTAGAGGAACTGCATGGATTCAATAAGCAAACCGCCGGCTTCTTTGCATGGGATCAGGTTAAGGGCTTCCTGGTTACGCAGGTCGTAATGCTGCCCATCACAGCGTCAATTATTTTCATTGTCCAACGTGGTGGCGACAATTTCTTCATTTGGCTATGGGTATTCACGGGTGTTATCTCGCTGGTGCTGCTGACAATCTATCCGATCTTCATTGCACCGCTCTTCGATAAGTACACACCGCTGGAGGAGGGACCGCTACGTAAGTCCATTGAGGATTTGGCTGCCTCGCTGAAGTTCCCGCTGACTAAGCTGTATGTGGTCGAGGGCTCCAAACGCTCGTCGCACAGCAACGCCTACTTCTACGGTCTGTGGAACTCCAAGCGTATTGTGCTCTTCGATACGCTGCTGTTGAACAAGGGCAAAGCAGACGACTCGGAACTGACGGACGATGAGAAGGGCAAGGGCTGCACCGATGAAGAAGTTCTGGCCGTGCTTGGCCACGAGCTGGGCCACTGGAAACTGGGACATGTTACCAAGAATATTATAATTATGGAGGTTCATCTTTTGCTCATGTTCCTCGTTTTCGGTTATCTGTTCAAATATGCACCCTTCTACGAGGCTCTGGGCTTCCAGCCTGGCACTCGACCCATTCTGGTGGGTCTGCTCATTGTGTTCACCTATGTGATGGCACCCTACAATGCCATTATCAATTTCGCCATGACTATATTGTCACGTCGCTTTGAGTACCAGGCGGACGAGTTTGCCCATGGCTTGGGCTTCGAGGAGCAGCTGGGACGTGCGTTGATCAAGCTGAATTTGGATAATTTAGGATTCCCCGTCTACGATTGGCTGTATTCCACCTGGAACCACTCGCACCCAACGCTGCTGCAACGTCTTGCGCGCCTCAAGGAACTGGGACAGGCCAAGAAGGTAAAATAAGTGAAAGTTTGGAGTCGCAAACCAAAGCATTTTCTATTCTATTCTATTTGCCCCCAACCCCATCCAATCCGTTTAGTTTATGTAGATTTTCAATAAAGAAGGCGATGTTCAGTTTAAATTTTAAAATGTTTGTTGTCTAAAGTGTTTGTTTTAAATTTGGAGCCCATAAAATAATGAGCTCGTTTTGGAATGATCCCGCTATTGTGCTACGCATACTCATAGGTATACTGGTTGTAAATAGTCTCTGGTCCGCATACCTATTGATGCGAGAGGTAAAGACTTCCATCCTCAGCCCCCAACTGCTATGAACCTGTATAATCTTCTTCGATATGATTCCCCCTAGATCCGTATCACGTATAGAATCGATAAAGTGCCCGAAGTGATACGCGCGTATCTACCCCAGGAACTCTTCAGTCTGATGCGAACCTACAAGCTGCGTAGGAGTAAGCTGGTCGTAATTAACCTGCTGACTGTGGTGATGATCTGCGGCGTCATCGAGCTCTATTTCGGCTTCTATGCGTTTCTATGGAACCTCTCTTGCAATGTGGCCTACTTCAAGTGGATGAAGCATGAGGTGATCATATCCATTATTTTTGTTATCCTGCTCAACTGTTATCTGGTACTAAAGTCTCTACCGAGTCATCTGTATGAGAAGTATTGCATACCCACCCTGATAGCACCTCCGGATTCGCCTACAGTATGTACGCGCATAATTCGCTTTGTATTGGAGGCAATTGGCACGGTGATCACATTGATCCTCATGGTAGTCGTTCTTTACTATGTCATCAAGCTGTTGGGCAAGTATGCCTTTGCTGGTCTCTTCGTGGTGTCGCTGCTGCTGACATTCATTTTCATTCTGGCGGTGCCGCTCGTCATTGATCCTTTGATGGGCAAAGTTGTGGAACTGGAGAATCTAGCGTTGAAAGCAGAGCTCGAACGTTTGACTGCACGTGTTGGCTTTCCCATGCGTCAGGTGTACATCATTAAAGTGCGGGATCCCTCGACGGGCAGCAATGCCTTCTTCTACGGCACTTGTTGCCTGAAGAGGATTGTGATCTTTGACACGTTGCTGTACAATCGTGGTTTGCGTGATCCCTCCCGCCTGCCAGTAGAGGAGCAGGGCAAGGGACTACAAGATCCACTGGTGGTGGCAGTGGTAGCCCACGAGCTGGGCCACTGGAAGTGCGGTCACTTCTGCAAGACGTTGTTCGTGTTCAAGCTACACATATTTCTTACGCTGTTGCTCTTCTGCATTGCCTTGTCGCATGGTCCCATTTACGAGGCTGTTGGCTTTGAGCAGGGCCTGATGCCCATTATTGCAGGTTTCATCGTCATCTTTGGCTATGTGCTAACCCCTTATTTCACCATCTCCAATGTCCTGATGCTCTCCGTGACGCGCTGCTTCGAGTATCAGGCGGATAAGTTTGCCTACAAGTTGGGCTATGCCACACAACTGCGGCAGGCGCTGCTCAAGCTATATGCGGATAATCTCTCTTTCCCCATATCCGATGAATGCTACTCCATATGGAATCACACGCACCCCACCATGCTGCATCGCCTCAAGCGGCTGGAGGAGCTTGAAAACAACTGATGCTCAGGATCAGGGTTGCTTTGACGCAGATCATCAATTTTTTTTTTGTTGCTCCCTTTTTTTTTTGCTTCAAAACAATATATGATAAGGCTTTATATATTTCCATATATATATATTCATATTTATGTGGCCATTCCTCTTGCTGTCTGGGCTCTGAAAAAAAGATGATCTTATGTTAAGCCATGTTCCCATACATCAATTGGCCGCAGATAGATCCGCGCCATCTGCTCTACATATTGATGGTGGTGTTGATTGTTGACCACGTCTGGGCCATCGTTCTGGACAAACGGCAGGTGAGGGGTCGGTGTAGGTCGACAAAGGTCAACTCTTTTAATAATCTCTATCTACTCCATCTATGTGGCCAGCAAGTGGTCTGTCTGCAGGCCATAATGGTGCCGGATGAGTTACGCGCCATCATTCCTCCGGAGATCTTTCATCGTGCACGCATCTATGAGCTACACAAAGTGGATTTGTCAATCTGCAAGCATTATATGGACATGATTATCAGCCTGGCGGAGCTTTACTTTGGCTTCTATCCGTTTGTCTGGGGTCTGGCCACCGGAACACTTGCATCGCTGACCAGCAACGAGCTATGGGTTAGCCTGATCTTTGTGTTCTACCTGACGATATACATAACGTTGCGTTGCCTTCCCGTCCTGCTGTACGATAAGTGTATACTGGAGCTGCGCTATGGCATACAGCAGCGCATACCCTGCTATCTATACTGCATAATGGGCATTGTATCCATACTGGTGTCACAGCTCGTATTGGTTCCGTTGACCCTGTGCATCATACTGGTTGTTCATGCGGCCGGTTATTATTTCTTTCTCTACTTCTGGGTGGCTTGGGCCATCTTCACACTGTGTCTGGTATTCTTTCTGCCCTATCTGTGTATACCCTGCGTGGGACGCCAAATACCGCTGGCTGAGGGCACAGCGCTGTATTCGGATATCAAGACAGTCTGCGACATGGCGGGCTTTCCCATGTCGCGTGTCTTCCTCATTAAAACTAGGTCGGTGCAGTATAGCAATGCCTATTTCTATGGCAGTTGCTGCCTCAAGCGTATAGTAATCTTTGATACGCTGCTCTATAACAAGGGTCTGCCGGCGACTGAGCTGAAACCTTGGGAGGTGGGACGTGGCCTAACCAATGGTCAGGTGGCCGCTGTGGTGGCCCACGAGCTGGGACACTGGAAGAAGGGACACTTCTATAAGGCGACGCTAGTGATGAAGATACACTTTCTGCTGACGATGCTGCTCTTTGGACTCTGCTTCCACTGTCCGCAACTGTATCAGGCAGTGGGTTTTGCCCCATGCGTTTGTCCCATTGTTGTGGGCTTCATTATTGTTCTGCGATTTGCCCTGACGCCATATCTGACCATAGCCAATTTCCTGATGCTGTGGAATGTGCGACGCTTTGAGTATGCCGCCGACAAATATGCCCACTCGCTGGGCTACTCCATGGCACTGCGCATGGCGCTGATCAAGATCTATGCGGATCACATGAGTTTCCCCATCTATGACAGCTGGTATGCCAGTTGGCATCACACGCATCCCACGGTGCTGCAGCGTCTGGCGTATCAGCAGCAACTGGATCTGGAGATGGCGCTTCGCGCCATGCGGACGTAGGTCAGAAGGGTCAGCGGGCCAGAAGATCTCAGAAACGATTATAAATTATTAGTTCACTTTGAGTAGTCTATGTAAATAAAGTCGGATTTCCGTTTTTTTTATATCAATTCATATTTTCTTTTTTACCTGTGTGCTAAGTCTGTAAATTGTCCTTACGAAGTCGAGCGAAATCTAGAGTAGACATGTCTTTTCGACGCATTACCAAATTAAGAGTAAACATTGCCAAGTGGTCAGTTGATTCCTTCAGACTTTGATTGCCATATTACTTTCCCTTCTTGCTTAGTCAAACGCATATTACCTATGATAATTATACGATACGTGTGCTGGATCAGAATCCGTTTGGCTTCGCCTTTCGCCAAGTGGAGACAAGCAGCCCCAAGCAGAAGGCGGATGTCCTCGAGCAAGCTGGCATCTTTATGAGGCGACATTTTGGTATTGGGGGCTGCGTGAAGAAGACACCTTCGTTCTGTCGCTTTCTGCTCGAAATGGGGCAAGAGGAGAAATTGGAGGAGGAGTTGTCGCAGGAGTTGCTGCGCTTGCAGCAGGCCTCGGAGGAGATGCAGCTGCAAATGGCCGTGAAGAGTATAGCACAGCCATCGCAGGAGGATAATTTGTTTTGGAGCATGGATGAGGAGGAAGCGGAAGCGGAAGCAGAAGCGGAAGCCGAGATGGAGGAAACGGAACGTCGCTCATTTGAGATGGAGACAGATCAATTAACGACAGATCATTTGGAGCTAACATCAACAGATGCGGATCTGCAATGGACACAGCCGGCGAACGTTTGTCGTCTGGTAGCCGTGGAGCAGCTACAGCGGGCAACCATTATCGAGTGGCCGATGGAGCGGGTGGAAGTCATCAATTGTGCCTGGCACCTGAAGAATTGTCACTGGCGCAACGACTACAATGGCGAGTACCATCTGCCCAAGTGGTAGGTGCTGGCAGCTGACTCTGCATACCCTGTAATTTTCCACCCTCTCTTCTTCCCCAGCTACTGTGACAAGATCAAGCAGACTATGGATCTCATTAACGAGCAGGTTTCAACGATGCCCACGACAGACGAGGAGCAGCTGCAGGAGCAGCAACAACTGAAGGCCGTCATCCCCACGGACATCAATGCCAACATAATAAACCTCAATGGGCTGCTGAATCAGCTTACTCATCTGCTCGAGCTGCAGCTGCATGAGCAGGAGCAGCTGCAGGATGAGGGCGATGTGATTGAGAAGGATGCGGTCGCCCAGCGGTAACCAAGTGATATATGGAAAGAAAAGAGTTTAGTGTTAACGTAACGTGTGTGTAAACGACTCTGCTTGGGATGTGATCTATTGATAGTTTATTAAAACACATTTTATTTCATAGAATTTTCGCTTGACATTTATGGTATATATAATATGTTTATATAGTAGTTGCTGTTGCTGTTGTTGTAGTAGTAGTTAGAGTTATGCGTTTGGTATTCTCGAGCCTGTCTGTATCGTTAGCACATTCCTACTTTCAATTCGAGGGAGTTTCGTTAATCGTTTCGTTTTTATTTTGCATCTTAAATATAGCATAAGTAGATATAATATATATGTATAGATTTTATAGTATAGATATATACGATATTTTTACTTGGCATTTGTTGACTCTGCAACGTATAATAGTTTTAGCTCAGTTAGCAATCGGTTAAGTTGTCTCTTTGGCTATGGTTGAGTATATAGGGGGACACGGAAATAATCAAGAGAGAAAAGTAATGACTAGACCAATAGTTGGCTCGTTAGTATTTATAATAGAGATAGCACCTTGAGGAGTTTCAAATAAGTTATCTAAGCAATTGAAATGATTCGTATGGGTTTCTCTTGGAATGCTGTGCAAACCGACCGACCCTCTGCACTTCTTTTCATAGCTCGCCCTGCTTATGCAGTTCGAGGGGGTTGTGTGGCTTGGGGCCAGTCTAGTTTGGCAGCTTTAAGTGGATTTTTCTTTTTGCTCGTTTTCATGTTTCTCTTTTTGCCTCTTGGGGCATTCTGCTTTGTTACCTGGCCTGGATGTGGCGCCGTGCTTGAGTGCCAATTGGCAGCCCTTTACTCGCTCTCTGTGTGTCTGTTGGCTTTGATTGATGCCCGGCGGCCTGGCGTCGACACAAATCGGTAAAACTTATGCACTAAAACTGTGCCAGCTGAATACGTAGGTACATACGATATAGCAAAGAGTCATACGATATACCATGCACGAAGTGGAATACATTAAAGCATGCCTTGCGTACAAAGGTATAACTTACGATATAGCATACGATATAGCATACGATATAGCACACGGTATTGCATACTATATTGCATACGATATTGCATACAATATAGCATACGATATTGCATACGATATTGCATACGATATAGCATACGATATTGCATACGAGATTGCATACAATATAGCATACGATATTGTATACGATATAGCATTCGATATAGCATACAATATAGCATACGATATTGCATACTATAGTGCATACGATATAATATACGATATTGCATACGATATAGCATACGATATAATATACGATATAGCATACGATATAGCATACGATATTGCATACGATATAACATATAATATGTTATACGATACATCAAACCATTTCGCATACAATACACCCTACGATATACCATACGATCAATGCATATACCATACGATATTCACTGCACTTTCGAAAAACTAAATGAAATTCTCGAAAATAGACCAAACGCTAAGCAGAAAAATCACACGCATCAAAATATATGTATATATGTAAATATGTATACATATATTGTACAGTACATTTATATAATATTATGCAATATAATAACCATTATAAGTACACACACACAATTATTAACAACAATTATCTAAAAAATTCATGCTACATAATAAATATAATATTTGGTTTCAATTTGTTCGTTCTGGTTGCATTTACGATATTGGTATCGCATTGGTTTCCATTTGGTTTGCCATAAATTGTTGAGTGTCAGCTCTTACACTTAGCTAATTAATTAATTAATTATGTAATTAATTCGAAATTAAATTAGTTTTAAGTACGAATACATTGAGAATAGAAAATAGAATTATTATTTGTATTTTGTATTTTCTCTAAACACTCCCCACCACTCTTCTCAGGGGTGGAGGGGAGGGGGGACTCGTAAAATCGATGTACTGAACTTTGTTTCGGTTACGGTTTCGTTTCTGGCTGGTTTCGAGTTGCGTTTTGTCACAAAGTAATCAATCATTTTTGTTTTCCTTCTCTTTTCTAATGTTTTTTTCTTCCTTAGAGTTTGGAGAGCTTTGTCTCCGCGCATAGAGTGAATATTGAGAATACACATACACATCATTATGTTCTTGTTGATCTTCTCCTTCTCTTTCTTCTTGTTTAGGAAATAGACTTTTCAAAAGCTTAACATGCATAAACATTTAATTATTTTTCGAAACATTTATTTTAGTTGGTTTTGTTTTTGTTTTTGTGTTTTATTTGTAGCGTTTCTTTGCGCTGCTTCAATTTGTGTTCGCCCTGCCGCGAGGGCAGTTAGTAAAGTAATCGATTTGGCCTTGCTGCCATGAAAACAACTTCTCGTTCTCCGTCTCTTTTGTTCGCTGTTTTACCCAAATTGGTAACAAAAATATATGTATGTGTGTGAGTTTTGCTAACAAATTTCTTGTGTTTTCTTGTCGTTTTTTTTTTCTCGTTTTGTTTTTTTTATTTGTTGGCATTTACGGACACACTATGTCTACCCTCTACGTTGTCTAGCTCGTACCCTATCTACTGCTCATCCTCGGGCGATATTTTGGCCAGGGTTAGCAATATCATGGTCAGCTCCTTGCGTGAGATCTTGCCATGCTTGTCGTGTCCCACGCCGCGCATAATTGTCTCCTCGAAGGCGGCCAGATCCTGTGCATCGTAGTCGTCCTGGAGATCAGATAGAATGTATACATGTTTGTTTTATCTTCGCGTTGTGTCTGCCTACCTTCTTGACCAGCTCCAGCAGATCCTTGAGGAAGCCCTTGAGCTCCTCGTTCTCAATGGTGCCGCTGTTGTCCTGTAGAAATCATGCTTAATAAGCTGGGCACACTTTATTATTCCAATTCACTTACCCGATCGTAGAGCGAGAAGACCTTCTCGATGTCCTCCTTGGTCAGCTTGGTGGCGCCCTAGCGAAAATATAGAAAATGATGTCTATAAATAACACGCTTTCACTTGACTGATACATTAATGTACTATGTACACACACACACACACACACACACACGCACACACAGATCCATTTAACTGAACTGGGCTGAACTGGCTGTGGTAGATGGTAGTAGTCGCGCTAGTCTACGTGTAGTTGTATTAGTTGTATGCGTGTGTTAGTGTTGTATGTGTGTCTGTGTGAGTGCTTACTAATACTTATACATACTTACATATTTACAGCGCATGCTGAACACTTTCAACTTGTGTTTTTTATTATGCAACCCATGCGGCGCGCATTCTATTTGTGTTTGTCTATGGAAATTCATTCACTCACACACACACACACACCCACACTGAAATCAATTTTCATTTGCGTGTTTGTTTGCATTCACTCAATCTCTCAATAAACATTACAGCCAATTTGTGTACATTTATTTGCGCAAGCTGAAAAAGTTGCCCGCAAATCCGCCTGCCCGCATAAGTATGCTATGATATTTTTCACATCTGGCATATGCGATTTTCCCCATACATCTTGGAGCCAATCATAACGTATGACTTAATTAGGCCGCCTAATATGTTGCTAATGCCCAACGGGCGATTTGTCCCGTGTTCTTGTGCTGCTGTGTCTGTGTCTGACATGCCGTAATTAATATGCATTAAGGTACCGTGTACCGTCTACGTAAATTGCCAACTTTTTCTGTGGCAAACGAAACCTAATGTAGCATTTATTTCATACCCTAAAAATGCACGTACGTGTGTTAGATTTATTGATTCCACTTCCTTCGCACACACACACTCTCGCCTGCACTTGTGGTTATGCAAGGCCCGCAGCGCTCGAATTCAAGTTCAAAGCTGCTGCCGTTGCTGCTGCAGGTGCTTCATGGCAAAGTGGTAAAAAAGGGCTTCAATTCAGCTAGCCAGCAACAATTTCGAGTGTGTGCGCTCCTTTTTGTGTATGTGTGTGTGCGCATTTGTCTTTGTGCGTGTGTGTGTGTGCGTCCCCAAGGACTGATAACATTTATTTTATTTAGCCGTGTAAGCTGCTTTAAAAACGACGCGCACGACAAAACGCATTTTCTTTTCGCTTGGCATACCCTGTAATTTGGTAAACTTAGTTGCTGGGGTATGCTAGACTTCCTTGCTAGCTTGCCGGGTATAAGCTAGTCAGGCAAAGCAGGCTCCCTGCGCAACTGAGCTGTGGTGCATTTCAGCCTTCCCCAGGGTATCTAGCTAGTCGCGCAACGCCTGCTGCTCTTTTATTTGGTCTCTTGGGGATTGGAAATCCATTAAGTGCCCTTTCGGCAGCCCTTTCAACGCATTGTTCTTCACAAAAAAAAGCGGGCTTTACTCTCGGCCTTAGAGTTTAATTTTGCACAAATATTTTCACACCGAATCATATAGAAGAACAAACACACGCACACACTCCCTTGTAATGTGTGTAACTTTGGCTGGCGCCTAAAAGGATGCTTCGCATTTTGTCAGGCCACTGACAAATTGCGCACTTAAGTCGCCCGTCAGCCGGCAGTGCGGCACGTTCGCACATCCCTGATAAAATGAAGTAATTATTTTATACTTCAACACTTTTGAAAACCATTCCGACTACGGCTCCAGGCACACGGCTCACGGCTCACGGCTCATGGCTGATGGCGGCAAATGGCGGCGGCGGCGGCGGCGGCGGCGGCGGCGGATGTCTGCGGCTGCCATTACCCATATGCGCATAGTGTAGGGTTCACACACACACACACTCACACGCACGCATCCAGGGAGACATGGCGTCTCTAAATTATGCAAAGGGTCGCCTAGGGTCGGGTCTGCTTTGGTTGGTATCTGGACCATCATTAGGTTTAAGCAGCGCACGTACATGCACTTATCACACACCGTGCCCCCATGCCCCGACCTTGCTCTATATATGCATGTGTGCGTGTGTGTGTGTGCGACAGCAGCAAATATCTAATTAGTCGCGCACAGTTGTCGTTTAGTTATTGGTTTGGTCAGAGCTTAGTACCACATTGCGGCTTAGCTCTCAATTCACTGCGGACTTTCGGGCCATTCGGCTAGATTAAACTAAACTTTTAGAGCTGCGGCTTATGTGTGTGTGTATTGGTTAAGTGCGCACTGCGCAAAAACTATTAATTGTTGATCATAAAACACAAAGTGAAAGGGCGTTTCGGATGAAAACACATAGGTTTACAGGGCACTCTTTCATAGGGTTTATTGCATTTGGCAGCAAGTTGGGAATGTAACTTAAAGGGGTAAACTTTATTTAAATAGTCTATATTATATTTATATTGTGGGAATACAAAGTGTCTTAAGACATAAACGAAATGCCATGCCGCGTTAAAACCGAATATCGCGCTTTTAAACATTTAAAAACAAGTAAGGAACGCTACAGTCGAGCGCACCCGACAGTAAGATACCATTCGCCTTTCACTTTTGTGTTCATAATCTGATCGGCTTGAAATTTGGGAATATATATATATATAGTATAAATCTATATGTGTGTTAAATCAAAACGTTGAAACTTTCATACTTTCCTCACAAAGCTAACTCAAAAATTTATTTAACAATTTTTAGAGGCGGTGGGCGTGGCACTTCAAATTTGAAATAAACTCCAGGAGCTTGTGATGTTTATACACCATCATGCCAAATTTGGTGACTTTAGCTTTTATAATAACTGAGATCTGTGAGTTCACACAGACGCGTGACGGACAGAAAAACAGACGGACAGAAAGACAGACGGACAGATAGACGGACATGGCTCAATCGACTCGACTGGTGATCTTGAGTCAGAATATCTACACTTTGTTAGGTCTCCCTCGCCTCCTTCTGCCTGTTACATACATTTGCACAAACTTAGTATACCCCTTTTTGATCATTTTCAATGGTCGAATGGTATAAAAAAGTCTATAAATAAAAGTGGAAACCTTACATGAATTTACATAAAAAGTTAAAAATTTTTATAAAGAATTACGTAGAGTGTTAATTTATAAACAAAATGACAAAAAACACTTTACTTTTACTTGTTGTAGCTTTAAAGTAGCATATGCCAGTATGCATAAATACACCACAGTATATTTGTGTCTGTTCTTTACGGGTGAATATGTTCTTCCCATCACTTACTCCCCCACATTGTTGCACAAATCGTAACCAAGTCTCTGGCACATGACATACGTTTATCGTTGGCTTTGAGTGGCTCAAACGAACCGCAAGTCAACTCACATACACACCTGTCCACCTACGCGCACAGACACACCCACACAAACGTATGTTTTCCCCACACACAAGTTGTTTGCCTGACATGGCAAATGTATCCAAAAAGGAATTCAAAGAAAAGCCAAAGCAAACACACATACATGACACACACACACACAGAACATGCCAGCATGCACTTAAAAGCTAAATATAAACAAAGTATATACATATCTAAATACTGTATGTATCGGAATCTATCTATACTATCTAAACTAGCAGAAGGAATGCATTTAAGTCGTGTTCTCAGCTGACAAAAGATTCAATAAAAAGTAAAGCGGAAACGAGAAAGAAAAATAAAAAATATACAAAACAAAATGAAAAAGAGTCAATAGAATTGCCTCGTTTTTTGTTAATGTAAATGGAAATGTAAATGGAAATGTTGTATATGTAAATGCCGAACAAAGGCAATTTGAATCAAACAGAATTTTAGATATTAAACTGAAAGCTATTGCGAGGCAGAAAATGCGAAAAATGTAAATTTACTTGAGAGTGTTTTTTTTTTTTTTTTTTTTTTTTTTTTTGCTTAAGCAATGCGAATACAAAATAGTGCAATGTTTTTGGTATTTGAAGACGCCTGCAGAGAGAGGAGGGTCTAGAGAAAGTTAATTAAATAATTTAATTATTATATTTTATGGAAATGATTCCTTCTCTCCTCCCTGCAAGCGTATTCAATTTTCGACTTATTGCCGAACTCTTTAGGTTCACATTTGTTGTTTATTGTTGTTGTTGTTGTTGCTGTTGTAATGTATTGTCGTTCGCTTGATTCCAATTGGTTGGGTTTACGTTTAGTTTGGTTGTCGGTGCTGTGGCTTGGTTGGTAAAATACTTACATCAATGCCCTCCTGGTAAAGTTCGTGTTTGTTTGTTGTAGTTGTTGTTGTTTAGTTATTGTTGTTGTTGTTGTTGTTGTAGGCAGTGCAAATTGATTGTAGTTGTAGTTATTGTTGTAGTCGATTTTATATACAGCATTTGTTTTGTTTTTGTTTTTGTTTATTTTAAAATTGATTTTATTGTTGCGTTTGCGGCAGTTTTTATTGCAGTTTTGTTCAATTTATTTATTTGTTTTTGTTTTTTTTTTTATTGTAGTTGTTGTTGCATAAAGTGTGAAAAACATTTGTGGCAGCCAAAATTTACATCACGTGCAAAGTATTTTGTATAGTTGTTTGGGAATTATTTTCGATTTTAGTTTTTTGGTTTTTTGTTGAAAACGAAACAAAGTGTGAAAGTGTCGATTGTTGCGTTTTGTTTAGTAGATTTGTTTAGATTAGATAAATGCAGAGGTTAATATAGTATATAGTATTGTATATATATATAGGTACAGTTGTTGATGGGGTAGTTGCAGTTGGTTAGGCAGAGAAAGAGAAAGTTGCAAGTAGAAAAAGGGTTAGGCGGGGAATGAGAAAAAAGAAAGTCAGAAAAAAGTTTGAAAAATCAAAAAATTAGTTTCATTTGCAAGTTGCAAATTGTTGTTGTTGTTGTCAGCATTGTATCATTGTATAAATTAATTAAGTATTATTATACTTGCAAAGTTGCGAGTTTATTTAAGACTAGAGTAGATTGTTTAGTATAACATAAGCTAGGGTTCCAGCAGCTAGAATGCAGCAAACTCAAAAGTCAAATATATTAAGTATACGTCTAGAGAACATAAGCTAACCATAGGCAAGACCAACCAATTAGCAAAAAGTTTTGATTGTTAAGTACTCGTTCTAATTGTTATTGTTGCTTAAACTAATTTAACTTTCTGCCGCTTTTAAAGGTGCAAAAGAGCTAAACTGCAGGTGGAAAGAAAAGGAAAGGAAACGAAAATATGCCGAGTAAACACATAAAAACGCAAACCCAAATTGTGTCTGTGTCTGCCTTGCTCTGTGTGTACACCTACAACAGTTGCTTCGCCCACGTAAGCCCGTCCGACTGCAGTAAAGTGCACGGCACGTGGCACGTGGCCGAGAAGACAGCTCCAAAGAAGCGTAAACAAAAATATGTGCGCTCTTAAGTGCTGCCCGCAACGGATTGCACAACCTAAGTGAAACGCCAAGCCACAAAACGGACAGCTTGAGCCTTGATCCCAGTTCCCAGTTCCCTGTGCTCGCCACACCTCAGCTCGCCGAATTAAAGTAAGTTTTAAGAGCCGCATTTGAACCGAAAGTTTTTGGCCACAGCAAATGCACATTTTAAAGCAGACGTCGCTGCTGCTGCTGCTTCTACTGCTGCTGCAATTTGCTGCTCTTGTGCATTATGTCGCTACCCATTGCGGCACACGCGGCGTATACGTGATGTGCATTAGCATAAGCCCTTCCGGCATTGGCACGAAGCCAGCCAGCCAGCCAGCCAGGCCAGGCCGTAAGCGTCACATGAAGAGGTTGCCTTAAACACTATGCCACAGCAATTTAGTTTTAATACCACGTAGCCATCAAATTTGCTATGTGGGAGATTATTATATGTAGTGTGTAGTGTATAGGCAATAATAATGGGCAATTTTATACTGTGTCGATAACTATTTGATCTTCCGTAGCAGAGTGTAATTAAATGAATGAAAGCTGCTTGCTACAGAAGTTTCATTAGCAAATTTGATTATCCTGCAATGCAGCGATAATTAATCAATACTTCAAGAGTTGCAGAGTTTTGTTATTACGAAGCTGCTTGCTATAAAACTCTAGTTTGGGTTTGTCGAAATGTGCGTAATAGGCAGAAGGAGGCATCTGTGACCCCATAAAGTATATATATTCTTGCTCAGGATCACTGGCCAAATCGATAGAGCCATGTCTGTCTGTCCGTCTGTCCGTTTGCCCGTCTTATCTTACAAACTAAAAAAGCTAGAGCCACCAAATTTGGTGACAACACTTATGTGGATCATACGCTGTAAAATTTCTATTAAAATTTGGGCCACGCCTACTTCCGCAAATTGATAAACCGAATAGCATGCGCAATAATGAAGCTACAGTATTCAGTTTTGGTGTGTATGATAACTATCACCACCCAAACGATCGCTGTAAATTTGGTTCCGATCGGATAATGAACATAACAACGTTTCATAAGATTTGCACTGCGCCCACTGCAAACAAAGTCTTGTACAGTCAACACTTGACTGAAGCCGTTCTTACTTGTTCCTAGCATGCACAGGGTATCTGTCACTCACGCATTGCCAAATTATATCGCAGTATTCACATATAGTTTTAATCGCAGCTAAGCGTTATAAAAACGCAGCGTCATTTGTTGCGTAGTGTAATTGCGCTTGGCAATTACCTGGTGCTTTGCTGCTTTTACCTGATTCCTGATACCAGCTGGCACATGCTAGCTGGCAACCCGGGCGGCTTGTTGGCCGGCGCAACTGCAGCATGCATACCTCATAACTCATAAGTCTTGTGAAGCCACTTGGTGGTTGTAAAAACGTTGATGCATGCTTATTTTTTACTTTTATTGCTCACGAAATGGACCCAACTGGCTGACAGCTCTCAGTTGCTGAGTGGCATGAGTGGCATGTGGCCAGCGTGGAATGCGTGATATGCGTATCCGTATTATGTTAGGGCCAAATGGGCTGGAAATGCCAATTTTATGGCTGCTTAAACTTGTAGCGCTTTTTATTGCATACTTGCGGGCGTTAATAAGCGCTGCAACAAAGTTCCGCGTGCAGGTGGTACACAGTGCGTCTTATCAGTATGTTTTCACTGCCCAAGTTATGAACTTTAACGACCCACGGCGCGGCTGAGGCTGGGGCTAAGGCTGAGGCTGATGCCGAAGCGGGGCATGGGCTTTATAATTGGGTGCTGATGCTGCACAAATGCGCAAAACTTGTGGCCAACTTGGCCGAGTGAGAGGCAGAGTAGGAGGCAGTGGAGGCAGTGAATGCGTGTGCAAGTTGACTTCGACATTGTAAATGTGCGACATGCGACATGTTACATGCGACATGCTACATGCTACATGCACGGGGCGTGGCGTGTGTGTGTGTGACGCGTTGTCAATAAAAGGCAAATAAAATGTCACTGTGTGCTGCGAGCTGTAACAATGGCACAGACTCTCGCTGCTGCATTCTCTCACATGCTACTACCCACTATTGCCATCCCGCTCTGCGGTTGCACATTGTTCATACGCCACGCTGCACAGCAGAGCGACAGTAGACTGACAATTTGCTGGCATAATATGCAAATCGAAGAACAGATCAGTTGGCCAGCATGTCAAGTTACAGTTGAAACTTGTATGACATAATTGAAATTGCGCATACGCAGTGTTGCACACAAAAACGTAAAGCAGGCTTCAAAGCACTTTAAGTTACTTACACTCACACACACACACACACACACTCTCGCAGAAACACGCCGAAATGTGCTCTTTACAGCCAGTTCAAGTGCGGCTCAAGCACGTACATTTGCAGCAAATAACAATAAGAACTCGACTCGCAACTGGCACAGTTCGGTTTGCTATTCGTTTGTCGAAGTCGCTTGATTGCCCAGAAAACAGAAAAGAGAAAACAGCAGAGCAACGTCTCGAATTGGAATTGTGCGGGATTTGTACTGCCATGTTGATGTTGCTGCTGCTGCTGTTGGACATCTGCTTGAGGAACATGTACGGCAAAGTAACGAAAAGCTGCAGGCCATATGTGTGTGTTAGGGGTTGTCAGCAAGTGAGTTTCGTAATCCAATTCGTGCCAGCAGCAAGGCTATAAAATGTCGTTGAAAAAACTATAGCATACTTTTAGGGATCATTCTTAAATTAACGAAAATTATAAAAGCCCCAAGGAGTTCGTTGTGTTTGAGCTGCGCGTTGACTAATATTATTCATTCGCAACTCTTTTGCAATTACAACTTTGAACTACAGATTGTAGTTGTAAATTTATTCGCATTTTTCATTTGTAAAACTTGAGCTACCCTAATGCATTGCTTTGGCCCCTGACCAGAGCAGAAGTAGCCTGCCTGGCAAATATTGCAGTCAAAGTTGAAGCTCGGCAAAGTTATGGCCAAGTTGGTTTTGGGTCTCGTTGGTTGGTTCGTTTTGTTGTGTGGCCTGGTGACCAATTACGTTCCGGACACTGGGACAGTCGCACAGTCGGCTGCCTGCCAGCACAATGCTCTATGCCGTCGCGGCCTGTGCCTTTGTTGGCACAACAGACGCGGAGAGAGAAAGAGCCTGCTGCGCTCCATTTAACCCCAATGGGCACATTTTGAGCCGCGCTGTTCTTTAATATTAAATGTCAAATAAATTCTGAAATGTGGCACCAAAAATCTCCCAGGGCAATTACTCAGTACCCCAACCGTTGTCACCTGATGTGGCAAGCAACACCTGCTGTTGCTACAAAAGGATTCCTGGGGTTTTTGTCTTCAGATTTGGGACACCAAATGCTGCCTAATTACAAAGTCAAAAGTTTGACAGACGCACAACGTGGGCCTACACCTGCCTACAGCTGTTTCGGGGGGTATTTATAATGGCAACGCAAATGATAGCCCCGCATTCCATTGTCTATTTCAAGAAGCGGAAAACTTTCCGCTTTTTTATTGCGTCCCATAAAAGCAGCTGACGTATGCGAGAATTGTGAGGGCGGTAGCTCGATTGAACTAAAACATAGCAATTGATTTGCCTCAAAGACGTCAGGTGTGTCGTCGTCGTCGTCGTCGTCTGCACGCCTGGGGCATTACGCATACGCCGCGTTGGCTGTTGTTCTTTTTGCTGTGCAGTGCAATTTGTTTGCTTCGCTGGTTTTGATTTTACGATTATGGCGCCTAAACGTGGCCGAGCTCTGTGCGTGCTCATTGGAGCAGACACAGACATAAGTGGGCAAAAAAATAATAAGCATGGGAAATAAAAAAAGAAAAGAAAACATAAGAAAAACATAATATCAAAACGGCTGCAGTTTCGGGCTAATAACTAAAGCTAAAGCTAGCCTAAAAAGGTGCTCGAGTGTACTGCAACTGGCCTCATGTGACCAGGTTAGGTATTAAGTTAGTAAGTTACTAGTTAGTATAGATATATATATAGTTATAGTTATATAAAGAGAGAGTTAGTTAGTTGGTAAATTACAGTACAGTAAGGTCAGCTCACTCCATCGGTTAACACTATCATTTCCTTCAACGTACTCATAATGCTTGGCACTTACCTTGAATACCTGACGGCAGAGGAAGTTCTCCTTAACCGGAAGTAGTCTGTAATAAATAAGTTAGGCGTATCGTTGACATTCATTGCAGGGCAACTGCTTTAATTTTTTTTTTCTGCTCAACTTACTTGGCCATTTCCGAGAGCTGCAAACGACCATCCTTATTGGCATCGAAAACTTGTAGCTGTGCGGCCAAAAACACGTTGCAGGGGGAAGGGAAAGAGAGAGAGAGAGAGACAAGTAAATGAGCTCAATGACAGAAACTTTTATACTTAATTAATGATATAGAAATTGCTGTGTCTCTGGGGCATTGAGTAACAGCCGAAAATGAACACACACACTGGCCATGAAATTGACTTGGGCAAGTTGTGTAACATTGGCGGGCAGCAGTTGTTTCCCAGAACGACAATAAGTCTCAAATAAATGTCGGAAATACATAACGTATTTGCCATGTCATGCGATAAGCAGTGTGTGTGTGTGTGAGAGCTGCTAGCCTTACTTTTTATGAAGATACTTTTCACTTGCGCCTAGAAGTATGCTACACTTTCAGCTAGCCACGTCTGTACATGAATCAAGCGGTTTATACGCATTTCTCAGATTTATCACTTCAATACTTGCAGCGTTTATAAAAGCTATGCTATTTTTCTTTTGAGAACTTTGCAGACATTCGCGCAAGATGTGAAACTTCTCCGCGTGATTCATTTGAATTTTCTTTTATTTTACAAGTTGACATTTTCTGCTGTTTTGGTAATTTCACTTGCAAATGAGTTGCAAGCAGAGTTGCTGCTTTTCTTATCAGCATTTATTACGATACGTGCTGTGCAAGTGATGTGAGACCTGGATAAGGTAGCTCAGCTGAGCAGGCTCAACAGTTTCCCAGTCTGCGCCTTAGCACGCACACATGCGCCCCTTGCCATTATAAAGTTTTTAATTAACAGCGCTCTGAGTGCATATAAATTACCGCACATTATGCGCGACGCGGCAAAAATTAATTGCAATATTTCACGCTAGAATAAACTTGGTCAAATGTTGTGGCCATTAAGCGTCAAACAACGTTGACATTGATTGACCAACAACTGTGCTGGCTGTAGCAGTTGTAGTTGGTCGCTGCATAATGAATGAACTGTTTGCTACAGCTAAGCTTATCGGGCGGAAACATCACGCATACGCACCATGGTGTCTGTGTATTCAATAAGCTTATCCTCGGAGACATCGTTGATCTTCTTGGCCTCTTTGAGCAAGTCACGCAAGAAATTCTTAAGCTCATCCGCCTCAATGTAACCAGAGTTATCAGTATCGTATTCACGCCAGATCTAAACGGGGGAGAACGGAGAACAGCATGTCGCAATTAATTAGGAATGAAATGCTGAAAAGCCGTTAACAGCCTCGCCATCAGCTTTAGCTGGCTTTGGCTTTCGTCTGCCCTCAGTCTGTCCACAGTCTGTCCCCAGTCTGTCACGTCTCTTCAGTTTGTCCAGTTTGTCAATGGCTTGGCTCGGCCCCTCGTTACACGCTCGGCTGGACAGCACTTACCTTCATGAATTCGACGCTTGATTCCAAGGGGTTATCGAAGCGGAAGAGCAAAAGGAAATTCTCCTCCATGGGCAGAAGCTGTGCAAGCTGTGAATTATATAAATACGTACATATATATTTTTTTATACACCAAGTAAAAAGGTCAAGTTGGTTGTCACAAATCTTTGGCTTTTAAATCTAAAGGCTTTGAAGTCAGTTGCGACACTCGGATATCTTGGGATTTGGACATTTATTTATATTATAAGTTATATAGAGAGAGCAGAGAAAACTTAGAATGAGTCATAGTTCTTGAGCCTTTACCAGCTTTTGTTAGACCCAAGCAATAGTTTCATAATTAGTGCTAAGTGCCTGTATAAAAGCTTTGAGCAAGTCGAAGTAGTTTCACTTTAAACAGCTTGGAAATTAACTTAAAACTTAGAGCAACCTGCTCTATCTTAAGAAGCTTTTGTTGGACTAGAGAATCGAATAAAGTATCTCTAAAATCTTGTTAATATCTCTGCCTAATGGAAGTCTAAACAAAAGGTTTCCCTATTCTTCTCCCTAGCCAAGCAAGTGGGAATGAGACATTGACTACTAAACATTAAACAGCTTTTGTTAGACAAGAGAAGTGGCGGCCTAAACAAAAGCTCACTCTGGCAAAAAGTGCATTTTCCGCGACTGCTCAGCACCCTTTATTCTTCTACTTATGTTCTCTCTCTCTTTTTCTCTTGCTCTCCCTCTTTATTGCTCTTGGCCTTGCGCTTAATCCAAAGATATTGCCCGCTCGCCTAGTTGTGCGCCATAATTTTCAAATTAAACTTTGGCTGGAAAATTCAAGCGAAACGTTTTAGTGTTTCTAGCCAAGAAAAAGACAAACAATTTGCAGTAAGAAACTTAAGCGTTCTGTGTTGTTATTTAAGCTGAAATATTTTGGCTAACTAAAAGCAAAGTCTGCGCTTTCGCTTCAGTTGCTTCACTTGCTTTGGTAAACGAGGCAAAGGGGTTAGAGGAGCGATGCGGGAGGTGCAAGTAAATTGCAGTGCACAAAGTTTTGCCACATAATTTAAGTGTCGATTTGAATTTTGGTCATGTCGACAACAAGCTCAGCTGAAAAGCAAGGCACCAAAGAAAGGGAGAGAGAGGGAGGGAGGCCAAAGTTGAGCTATCGCTGCAGCTGTAAAGTTTTAGCTCTTAACTTAATTATATGAAAAATATTACAAGGGTTGGAATTTACAGCACTCTGACTAATTACTGAGTGTGTGTGTGTGTGTGTGTGTGTGTGTGCACTGATTAGGGGGATCAGCACATTTCAAAACTTGCCACATGGCGTATGCGCAATGTGATGAGCGATGTGGCCAGCTGAGAGGTTTTTGAAGTCATTCACAGAGAAGAACAAAAAGTTCTTATGTTCTGGCTCATTTATCATGTCCCAGCCGAGTACATTATGATTACTTCCATTCAATTTGAAGTCAGAGGCAACTACACCCTCATCCCCATCCCCATCCCCATGCTTGGGCCTCGCCACCTTCGTTGGCCTTGCGGTGTTGGCTTCTGTGCTGCTGTGTGCGCCTTGTTAAGCCTCAATTAAAAACTCATTTAAAGAAGGGCGCAAGTTTCTTCTACTGGCTTTGCCCAGCCCAGACCTTGGCAGCAAAACTTTTTGGGGAAAAATGGCAGAAATGGCGAAAATGGCCAAATAAATTATTGAGCAGAGGGAAAAAGTGAAAAAAGAAATCGAAAGAAAATTGGAAAATGGAAACGGCAGCATCATTTAAAAAGCAATTTGAAGCCAAACCTCAGTTAGAATGTCACGAACGAAGCGAATGGAACAAATTGCGCATACGACATGTGCGCCAACATTGCAAACAGTTGTAAGATTGCCCGCAACGAACTGACAAGCACTTAGAGTGTACAGCGACATACCTCTCTGATATCGATTTTGCCATCCTGATTATCATCGTAGGCCTCCATAAAGCACGACTTCAGCTCCTCCAGCATTGTGTCGGTGACAGCCTGCGCAAAATGGGACGTAGAGACATGAGATGGTGAAACAAAACAGATGAATAGCGCGCGAAAATGTTACATGCTAATGGCATAGACCACATGATGCTGCACTTTGCACTCACCTCGGGGCTGATGTCCGTGGCATTGGCGCTGGACACAAACTCGCGCAGAAAGCCGTCCAGTTCTGTGCCCTCAATGTAGCCGTTGCCTGCGGGCAGCGAGGAATGAAACTATCAGTTGGGAAAGAGAAGAAAGCAAGGGGTAATGCTTACCATCCTTATCGTAGTGTGCCCACACATCCATGAACTGATTGGCCGAAAGTTTCTTCAGTTCGCGCGACTCGGGATCGCGATATTGGCGCATGAAGTTGTGCGCCTTCTCGATTTGAACGCGCTTGGCGGCGGCAGCTGCTGCAGAATCCATTTTAGTTTTTTATTTATTTATTTACTACTTCGACGTAAGCTGAGGTAATCTGTAAAATACAAGCACAGCGGGTGAAAAAAAGGTGAGAAATCACTTAGCTACATGGAAAACTACTTGCGAGGGTTGGCACAAAAACTTTACAGCGCCCCCAAATGGGGCCAAAATGAAAAGTAGTTTACGAACAGAGCAGAGCAAAAGGAAAAAATTAAATCAATTAGTTTGACAGCGAAGTTCATTATTGGCTTAGTGTACGGCGGGGGGGCTTAAAATTAATAGCATGAAATTTACACGCACACACACACAGAAACACAGACAGTGGACGCAGTGGGAGGGCGGCCACATGACGTCCATGCAACATTGCGCGTCGCAGCGTGGCAGAGAGCATAAAAGTGGGCAGCTAACAGGATTACACGCAACACGCAACAATGTAGAGTAGTGTGTGAGTGTGTGTGTGTGTGTGTGTGTGTGAGTGAAGAGTGCTTTTAAGCCCGAGCAAATGCTGCATACTTACAGGCGCACCACCTAAGCGCTTTGTCCTGGCGCACATAAATTGCATGGCATAGTTAAAGGCAACACTTAAATTAAGCTAAACTAGTTAGGGACGCACCCGCTGCCCCCTCCTCCCTCCTACTTACGCATCAACGTCACTGCAAGCAAAATATGTGCGGCTATCACAAAGCGAATGCGAAATAAATTGCTTTACAAAGTAAAATAACAAGCATAAATTACAACAGTTGTTGTTGTTATTGCTGCTGCTGCTGCTGTGCGGTCGCGCTGCGGGCGTTGAAACAAAGCAACAATCCAACACAGCAAAAACAAAACAAAAAAAGGGCAGCCGAGGATGAGCAGCAACGGCAGCGGCAACGGCAGCTGGAGGAGGAGGATGTTAACTAAACGTTGTCCTGCTCGGAAGTTGCGGGTGACGACAGTTTGTTGCGGCTGCTGCGGCTCCTGTGGCATATCCTGTGAACTGTGCGGCCTGTGCGGCTGTGCGGCCACAGTGGACATGTATGTAGGTATATATCACGTAGCAGCTGCCGCCGAATGAGTCACCCCCGCCCCCCCTGAGAATATACGGTCGTGTCGAAAGCAAATGAGGGCAACTTGTTGCCTTTGTGCTTCTTGCTGTCACACTGTGAACTTGGTAGCTTTTTTTACAGGGTACATTTTAATCGTTTTATTGAACTTGTAGTTTTTTGTAAATATTCAAAAATATGTAAAAATTATATATCATATTTTTTTCGCGCTGTTTGTATGACCATCTACAGCTCAGAGACTATAGAAGTTAGTTCAACCAAATTTGTTGACAAGATGTCTTCATATTAGATGCAGAATTAGTATATTTAAAAATTTAGCCACGCCCACTTTATTCAGAAAATATGCTTATAGCAACCATAGTGACTTCTAAATTAGTTTTAAAATTTTTATAAAATATTTATCTAGTTATTTAAAAGGATGAAAAAGTGATCAACCTTCCCTATAAGCTAAAAGAGAGTGTGTAAGACTTGCAGCTCATCTCTTGCTCCCTTTCTCCTACAGATCCCTTCAACTTTTGCCATTGTTCTCACGCAACAATAAGTAGAAACCAAAGAAGAAGAGGAGGGTAGAGAGAGGGTAGAGCAGCTGAAACAATTGCAAACACTTGTTAAACTTTTACAACCTGCCTGCATACAAAGTGCAGTGCGCAACTTAACCCGTTTAACTTGCAGCCGATTGCAATAACTGCCAGGGCAACAGCAATTGCTATGCTTTAAAGACTTACCGCCCCAGGCTATGTTGACATTTTATGACCAAGAGAAATCGCATTGCGAGCATGGTTCTCGGTTCTCGCTGCTCGGTCCTTCGGTCCAGGCCGTGGCCCGCATTCTGGGTCGGGCTCATTAGAAGGACCTTCGCATTGTCGACGCGCCGCGTTTGTTATTACAAAACGCATAAAGGAATATAAATACGAGTTGCATGCCCCGCAGCAAGTGGCATGTGAAGCACCAACATGCACACACACGCACACGCTCAAACACCAACACACACACGCTTACTTATATATAGAAATATTTGCGGAGGATATGTGAAAACTTTCATTGTTGTGTGCGGAATACTTGAGCAAAAGAGAGGAGAGAGAGAGGAAGAGGGAGACAGGGGACAGCGCGTTGCAAATGCCAAATATGGCATGCCACATGCCTCCTCTTTCCCCTCCTCCGCCAGTGGGCCAAGTGCAGCTAATGCCCAGCTGCCAGGCCAGGCTGCTTTCTCACTCCGGATGCGCGCTAAACAATGAGTTATGGTCGGCAGGATTTGGCCACGTCTGGGCAGATAACTTGCATAGACCTCGCGCAAAATTGTCGAGCGAAAACTGCAATTTTCCAAGCAGGCTGCCAAAATATATAATGTGACAAACTGTGCTAAGGGAGCATAAAGTACGGGCTTAGAGCGGGAAAAGAGAGCTATGAAATACGAAGGTCTCAAGCATGCGGAAATTGGGCGTAAATCTTTGGAATAGCAAAGTCGTAGTCAATTTGAAATCGATATAGACCCAGCGGAAATTAATTTGGGAAGAAAGATAAGGGAAACCCTGACCTTAGATCGCAAAGCATATTGAGTATAAACTGAGTAAGAAATTCGAACACAATTTCAGGCATATTCCAATTCGTGATTGCCTGGGTCAATCCTGTAGCTGATCGATTAAAGGTTTTGACAGCTATTCCCCCCATTTAGAAACGCATTAGTCTGATGCTAATCTTGACGATAAACGGAAATTACTGGAAATATTACTTATTGTATACGAGGCTGAGAACTGGGCCAATGTCAACGTGGCTGACAAGTTAATCATCCTAATGATTTGCGCCCACTTCGATTGCTGCGACATAATTAGTCAAATTAGCTCGTGAAACGCATTAAATGCGAGTCCAGACGCGGCACACGCACTTGCCTAATTATGCAAGAGCGGGAAGGAAAGGGAAGGTAGTGAAAGAGATGGAGATACTGTTGACATAAACGCGCTACAAATATTAAATAAATACGACGCAAACATGAAAATGTCATAAAAATTGTTTTGTAGCTCAAAATGTGAAAGGCAGCGAGAGAGTGGGGGGGAGGGGATATTAATTCTTGCAGCTTGTCGCACATTGCGAGCGAAGCTGTCAACAAGCAAGCGAAACGCGGCAGGCAACAACAGGAAACGGAAATGCCAACACAGAAATAGTGAAAATTCGCCTGGCATACTTCGAGGCGCGACGCTTGTGGCTTAATGTTCGTTTCACATGGCAGCCGCATTGAACCAGGTGCGCGGGCTGGCGCTGGCTGATGCCAAACAATTGTCAGGCACTGTCGCCACGCTCTCTCTCTCTCTCTCTCTCTCGCACTTTCTCCCTCTAAAGATTGCATAAGTCTCGCACAGTGCACAAGTTGTGCGAGGCGCGTGTTAAAGTGCTGCGCATCGAAGCAGTCGCTACACGTTCCACCAAACCTGGACAAAGGCGCCAGCTTGGCCCCCCTCCCTCCCCTCTGCACCTCCACCTCCCTCCTCCTTTGCTTCCACGCTCGCTGTCTGCCTCTGTAACTGCATTAAGCTCGATTCGCATTTAATTTAAGTGCTTGTTGTCTGTTTATTTCTGGTTACATTACAAACTGCCCTTGTGTGCTCACGTGTACATCCACACCCTCCTCCTACCCCTCCCCCTGTTGACTTAGCGTGTCTATATATATAAACGCTTTGGCTGCAAGTCTGAATTATATATTTGCTGCCTTGAGTAGCTTTCGTTTGTTTGACGCAGACGCTGCTTTGCCTGGTGGCAGCTGCTATTTTTAGCTTTAATTACGCCAAACAACGACAAATGCAGCGGTGGCAACAGCAACAGTGACTACCAACAGTATAACAACACTTCTGATTTGGCCTTTTGTTCGCGTTGGCAGACAGATTGTTTGGCCTTGCGATTAGGTTTAGTTTGTTGTTGCTGTTGTTGTTGTTGTTGTTGTTGTTTCTCTGGCTCTTCCTCTTTTGTTTTGTTTTTTTTAACAGCTTTATTGATTTTCTTATAAACAAAGAAATTTATTGTCGATAGTCAATTGAGTTAACAAGGCGTATGCGCATTAATTATATTATTTATAATGCGCAGCAAACTCTGATGGAAATGTTTTCATTTCGTATTTGTTTTCTATGCTTAATTTGACAGCGAATAAAAATAGATTGAAAATTCAAAATAAATATTGAAAGTCGAGTGAATTTGGAGAACTTTCTTTGATTTGTCATGGCTGTAGATTATCTTATGAACAAAAGAGTATTAAAGTTGCCTCTGTGCTTTGTATATTATGTACGTTTTATAACAAGTAAGGAAAGCTACAGTCGAGCGCGCCCGTCAGTAAGATACCCTACGCCCAGTTTCGCAAGAAATGATCACACTTTTATGTCCTCTGCAAAACTTCATCTGCCACCTATTGTTTAAATTAGATCTATCTTTGAATAGCGCCATCTACATATGAAAACGTCATAACAATTAGCTTTACACACGCTACGATGACGATGACGTCACGACATGCTAAAAAGGCGCAAGCAGTGGAACAAGGGAAAACGTTTAATTGAATAACTTCTGTGTTTATGATCCGATCGGCTTGAAATTGGGAATATATATGCATATAGTATATATCTATGTGTGTGTTAAACCAAAACGTTGAAACTTTAATACTTTTGTCACAAAGCAAACTTAAAAATTGATTTTACTATTTTTCGAGGCGATGGGCGTGGCACCTCAAATTTGAAATGAACTCAAGGAGCTTGTGACGTTTATACACCTTCATGCCAAATTTGCTGTCTCTAGCTTTTATGATAGCTGAGATCTGGGTGTTCACACAGACGCGTGACGGACAGACAGACAGACGGACATGGCTCAATCGACTCACATACTTTGTGGGATCTGCCACGCCTCCTTCTGCCTGATACATACACTTGCACAAACTTAGTATACCCCCCTTTTTGGCCCTTTTCAATGCTCGAATGGTATAAAAATTGAAAAAAATATTGAGAACTTGCTTTGATTTGTCATTGCTAAGGATTATCATATGAAAAGAGGATTAAAGTTGTTTCAGTGTTTTGCATATTTTATACCTTTTGATATAAAAACTTTCTCTACAAAACTTATAAAAAACGCATTATAGAATAATTCTAGAGTTTTTTTGCAACCTGTAAACAGAGACTTAAACCACAAAAGCCACAACATGTGCATGTGCAATTTTCAAGCTAAATGCGAGAAGGCAGAAATTCAATTTCCATTTCAATTTCAATTGCATTAGTTGTGCGTGTGTGTGTGTGGGTGGGTGAGTGCGTAATTAAATGCTCGTTATTTTGCACAACTTCCACTTAATTTGCACTCGTCTATCAACTTGCATATGACTGTTGCTTCATAAATTCCGTTGCAGCTGCATGTTGCAGTCATGTCAGTTTGCTGTACGATCATCATTCTTGGCTTTTATGGTCCGCCCGCTGCATAAGTTCTGACAACTGGCCAAGGACTAAGCCACATGCCGAGCGAGCAAGCAGAGAGAGAGGAGAGAGAGAAAGCCGTAAAAGCAGGAAGGCAAAAGCAAAACTCTTTGCTTTTACAAGCAACCATATTCATATAAAACACAGTCGGACAGAGACAGAGAGAGGCAGAGAGTGAGACAGAGACAGACATATGTTCGCAGTGAACTCTCGTGTATAAAAAGTTTGTTGCTTTCTGCTGCAATGTGTCAGGCAAAGCCATATTCATAAATAATAATATATAAAGACATTCACACACACACACACACGCAAGTCAACCACACAACACACACACAGCGAGCAAGAGACAGCGCTATGGCACACAGACACACTTACACTTTATATAATTTATGCAAGTGCAGGCGGAAGTTGAATAGCAAGGCACACACACACACACAAAGGCATGACAGGCTGCCCGACTAACTGACGCTCCGTCTGTCTGTCTGTCTGTCTGCCAGACTGCCTTGACTGACGGCCACGGTCTGCGTGTTGTGCCTGCCTGCCTGCTTAGCTTTTGAATTATGGAGCAGATATTGTCTGTTTTGAATGCGCTATACGAGGCATCAATGCATGCAAAGGGGTATATTAATAACTGAAGAGTAGTGTACGCTAACACGATGTGCACTCAATTAGAGCAAATTTAGTTGTAGAACACAGTAAATTGCTTAATAAATTTAATCACTTCATATCTTTAGCTAAGCTTCTATAGAACTAGAAAGTTCGAACTAGCTTTTTTTTATATTTTATAAAATATTTTAATTCATTTCTTACATTCTGCAGATATATATATATAAATATTTTGTTTTACCGTAGCGTATACGTAATTTCTTAGCCCATCATTCATTGCTGCGCATCTGCAAGTCGCACCCTTTGCTGTTTGCTTTTGTTTATCATGTTTTTTTTTCGAGAGTTTTCTTAGCTCACCCTCTTCCCCTTTCACTTGTATTTCACTTTCATTAGGGCACGCCGAAACTGTTAAGGGCCGCCACTTGGCCATGCATGCAAGCGGCCCTAATAGAGTTGGCCTTGGCTGCTGAGGCGCGTCGCTTGGCAAGGCAACAGTTGCGTCTTGACATTGACATTTTCACGTGGCAAGTGACAGAGTGCGCCAAAATTAAAGCCAAAGCACTTTGTGGGCGTTGGGTTATGGAAATCAAACCTAAATCAGCTGCCCAATGGATTGTAAATTGCGCTGAGCTCACACACGCCTCGTAAAAAGGCAAAACGGTTCGTCTGCCTCTCTCTCTCTCTCTCTCCCTTTCAGCTGCTACATTGATTTGCAAGTCACAAACGAGCTTAGCGGCCTGATGCTATCTGTGATCCGATCAATCTTTACCCAAAAGGATTAACCAATAAAAAGGTTGGCATGCGTGTGGACGCAAGAGAGAGGGTAGAGGAAAAGGTTTGAGGAGAGGGTAGGTGACTCCCTTAATTTATGGCCAAGTTGAGCTGAGCCAGACAATTTATCAAAACACTTTGACATTTCTACAATTTTATTTATTGCATACGGCTTACGCTTTGGCTCGCCCAATTTGAATGGGCCGCATTGCAATAATAAAAAAATACAGTTAAATTTTAATAGCCAATTTGTTATGCCAAATCGTAACTAAATGCAAAAGAAGCTAAAGCAAAATGAAGCGGAAAATACGCCAGGAGCTTAGCATAGCAGACAGTATGCTAAGACTTTATACCCTGCATGTAAGGGAAAAGAGAGGGTAAGGGTATTCAGTATTAATATAAAACAAATTCCTAAAATTTCCTTAAACTTTTCTATGCTACCCTCTGCCATTTTACTTGGCACAGGCTAGAGAGAGTTAAGGGGTATTCAGTATTGATTTAAAAAGAATTCCTAAAATTTCCTTAAACTTTTCTTTACTTTCACACAAGTCTATGCTACCCTCTGCCATTTTACTCGTACACATTGCGCAATTTATTTAAAATCTCCCAGTACAAAGCGACTTAAATAATTAGCACGTAATTTACGGGTACTTATCCGGTTTTCGGGGGGTGCCCCCAACCCAAAATCCGCACATGGCCATAATAATTTCAATATCGAAATGTGCATAAATTTCAATTAGCCAAAAAGGTGGCAAACAGCACAGAATTTATGTGAATTTAAATAGCATAAATCAGGCCCAAAAGCAGAGGCAAGATACGCAGCGCAATGAAACGAAAAACATCGCACTCGATACACTTGCCATACGCTTTTAATAAATCGCAGTATTTATTTGTCTTTCCAACGATGCGCTGAGAGATTTCACACGCGTTTACCGAGTGTTGAGCGCAATAAATTCCCCAAACTACAAACTACAACCCAACCCAGGCCAACCCATTGCATCCCAACTTGTCTGACTGCTCAAGTTCAATTTGCATTTATGATTTACATGCTCGGCTAGTTGTCTAATTGGCCAAGTCTGGCGAGACGCGACCTGTTTATAGAGATGCCTAAACAGGGCTATATATAGGAGCGAACACACATGTTTAATTGTATCTGCAACAATTGACGAGTTCCTTGGCTCACCCGATGGCCATAAAGTAGTCTATATATAGAGAGTCAGACAACAATTGCGAAGGCTGTCGGTCTGCATTTTCTATCAGTTCTATACCCCCCAAAATTCTCAATTCGTTTTCGCACTCTTGAATGAAACTTCAGGCGCCGTTCGATATCTGTCCGTGTGTGCGTGCGTGCCTCACAATTATTTTTGGCCAAAAACTGACAAGTGAAAGAAAACATGCAGAATTTATTATTATGATTGTACACAGAGACCACATGCAGCGCACTTTGGGGGCTGCCAAAGATGCCAAAGATGCCACAAAAGGTCAGTGGGGTGTCCATCTTTGTGGGGCAACCTAGAGAGAGAGCAACAGATCGAAAGTAGTTGCGTCATTTGGCATTGTTTTGCTTTCAATGCACACTTTAAAACCTGCACAAACTGAACGAATAAGCCTCTTCACACAGAGTCAGAGCTCTGAGTGTTAAATGCATTAATCAGCGCCTGGTTAAATTGACTTAACCCAAGGTCAGCCCATGCATAATTTGCTTATGGTTGTCAAAGTGTTAATTAAGTCAGACAGACTGACAAAGTTTGCTGCAAATATTTCAGTTTAAAGCCGCAGACCTCGCTTAAGCCTTGACTACAGGGTATAAGTTCGTGTAAATGCAGGCTTTTGTTTAAGCACGCGCCATTACACAAAACAAACACTCACCCACACACACACTCTGGTTCACTCAATTAAGCACATGCAACAATTGACATTACGCATACGCCACGTTGACTCCTGACATTGTTCATTTGAAACAATTGAAGTGCTTAAGCCAGCCAGCTAGCGTTGCCTAATTAGTAGCTGCGACAGTGTGCGGCTGCCACGCCCCCCGCCCACCTCCTCTCGTAGCCCATAAAAATTTAATTAAAACTGTTGCAGTTGTCAGGGAAACCGACGCGTTGCACCACATGATTTCGCTCGCTTCAGATCGTTTTACTTTATGCATTTGCATAGCAGGAGAGGCAGAAAAAGAATATAAAACTAATTAGAGGGAGAGAGTAGAGAGAGAGAGAGCCAGCCAGCCCGTTCAAGTTGCGCTTTAATTACATTTTTGTTGGTTAACCAAAGAAGACGAGTGCCTTGTGGCCTTGCGCTTGAAAAGTCTATGAAAGCAGGCGTTGCGCTTTGGGGCTTTTTTTCTTCGCTGCTCTCATTCTTTTCACTTTATGCCTTTTCACAGCCAAAGCATCTTTCAGCTCATCTTTTACACACACACTCGCTTTGAGTACATAAAAGTTTCTGGGCCTTTTTTCTACTTCTTCTTACTTGTTCCTGGATGCTTTGCGCTTCTTTATTTAGTAGTTACTCAGACACATCGTAAACAATGAGGCAAGGCAAGGAGTTCAATTAAGCATGAAACGAGATGAGCAGAGCAGAATGTGTCATGTCATTAGGGGCACACAAAAAACCCTTCTCAGAACTTCAAAGTCATGGCCAACAACAAGTGAGTAGGGTTCAATTTGTGTTAATAAAACATTTTGCAATGATATCCCAATTTGAATACATACGTTATGCAGGTGCAGTCAACAATTTGTAAGGCTTCAGCATTTTTTTACTTTTTGTTTTTTGCAAGCATTTTTATGACAATTTTCATTGTCATTCCCTTTGTTTTATTTATGGTGTACGAATTTTTATTCACTTGTCCAAACGGAAACTCATGGGGCAGACACGTTTTTCAGTTTTTAATCACATGACACATGCGAAATTCACAAATATACCCTGTAAAGCGGGACTGCAGCGCAGCAGCCAACTCAGCCAGGGTATGTTTCTAACAGGGTATCCTGCTATCGCACACTCTGTCGCTTCTAGGCTGTCACAGCTTTTGTTTCGCAGCCAAGCTCGCTCGCGGGTTTTTGTCAATTTGCAAATGGAAATGTCAGTCATTCAATTTGAAATTGTCACAATCACTGGACACACACACACCTGCACACACACACACACACTCGTATATACATAGATAGTGTGGAGCAGCTGTCAGCTAACTGCTGTCAGTCAGTGTGTTAGCGAATGTTTCTAGCGAAGCGACCACAACGAAATTTCCATTGAGCTGAGAGTATAAAAATAATTACTCAATTAACGGGAATGCCAGTTCGTAGTATTGTCTGTTAAACAAACAACAAAAGTGTTGGCCGCGCTGCTAACGTAAACAACATGGCCAAAATCAACAGCAACAGCAACAACAACTGTGTCGAATTCCGGCTGCGTCATCGCCAAACTTAAGTTCATATCAGCGCACCACAAGGCACTATGGGCAACAACGTTTTCCGGCTTTCTTGTACAAATAAAATGTAGAAAAAAGCGCCAGCATATTTACGATTTAATAAGATTTTAATATTATTTACCCATTGCAGTCGTTTTCAAAGAAGTTTTTAATTGTTTGCCGCTGAAATCGGGCGGGGGGGAGGCTCATTAAATCCGTCGACGCCCGCTGCAAATGCCATTTTATGGCAACGCAACGCGCACAATGCGGCTGCTTGATTAAGATTCCTCGCCCCCATCCCAAGCAGCTTTATTCATCTTCCCCTTGGACTGATCCTTAGCTGCCCGACATGATAAATTGGCCAACTAATGCGCATCGTAAAGAAGCGAGACACGCGCAAATGCAGTAAATATTTACATAGCCGTTTTTTATGCCCCCCTTTTGTATAAATAATAATCAAGAAGTAATAATAATAATAAATAATAATGGGCCAGCCAAACATAATTAAACAGCTGGACGTCTGTGTACAGTGTACACACGGCTACATAAGTCTGGCTGCCCACAATGAATGAGTGTGTGCGTAGATTTCTGGTACTTTCCCACACCCAAGCCAATGGCAAAGTGGGTGTGCTGACTGGACTAGCAGATGCCACGTAGATGAGCAATATGTAAATACATGACGTAGAGTGGAAATTCTAGGCATAATAAACTGGTAAACAAGTCGAAGAATTTTGACGTGTTTGCGCTCTTCTATTTGATAGACTGAAGAGCGTCTTCTACTTTTGCGTAGGTGCAAGAAGGACAGAGTGAGTGAGAATGAGTGAACTCTTTGCTAGCTTAGCCTAGACTCAAACCAATAGAGCGCAGCTTGTGAGGTTCTGCAATCGGTTTGCTACTTCGACTAGTACCCATTTGCGTAAGTGCAACAAGGACAAACTATCCTCGCTTGATATTCACTCAAAAGTGAGAAAGGAAGACTACTCTTTGCCCGCTTAGCCTAGACTCAAACCAAACGAGCGCAGCTTGTGAGGTTCCTGCAAATGGTTTGCTACTTCGACTAGTACACATTTGCGTAGGTGCAACAAGGACAAACTATCCTCACTTGCAATTCACTCAAACGTGAGGAAGACTGCTCCTTGCTATCTTAGCCTAGACACAAACCAAACGAGCGCAGCGTGTGAGGTTCACTGCAATTGGCTTGCTACTTCGACTAGTACACATTTGCATAAGTGCAACAAGGACAAACTATCCTCGAATTTCAATTCACTCAAACGTGAGGAAGACTGCGCCTTGCCAGCTTAGCCTAGACTCAAACCAATTGAGCGCAGCTTGTGAGGTTCACTGGTTTGCTACTTCGGCTAGTATAAGACAAATATTTATTATGTTACTGAGACTCCTTTTAAAAATAGAATGCTTGTTTACTTTTTCAATCTAATAAATAAATATGTTATTTAAAGAGTTGTGAAAATAAATTTACAGCAAAAATCATTTCACTCTTCATTGCACAACAACAGCGCAGCAATCCCTGTTGGGATGCTCCCCCTAATAATACCCTTTGGTAGCGCTCTTATTTGCGCGGGGTATGCAACAAAGCAAGCAAATAAAAACAACCAGAAAATTTATGCTGATTGCCTCTGCTGCTGCTTCTAGTGTTGTTGTTACTGTTGCTGCTGTTGCTCCTCAAATATTTTGGGCAAATATTTAACGCTGCCAGCGGCAGCTAACGGCAACACTTCTTGGCCCTCAACTTCTTGGCCAAGTTGTAATTATAATAATTATTATTGTTAGGCGTGAAAGTTGCTTAATGGCACTTTCGCTGTTTCCACACACACACACACACACACACGCACGCATACGTACGCTCCCCTCTTTTACTGTTACTTTTGACATTGTGTAAAGATAATTTTGGAAAATTCCTGCGGCTTTGTTTGCCAATGTGTGCGAGTACGCGGGCGTGTGTGGGCGTGGCTGCTTGAATTAGCGCTTTTGAATGGTTTCTTCAAGTGCCAAGGCAATCGAGTAGCATAACGGAGTCCTGCCCACGGCAATTACAGTGCCAACAATGAGGCCCAATTGAGGCAACTATGTATCTTTGGGGTTAACTCAATGGGCTTTATTACAGAGCCAAGACTGGGGAGACTTATGGATCGAAGTAAATTAGCGAGTGGGACTCTCTGGGGTTTATGAAACAACACTTTAGCTCTAGCTCGCATCATCTAAAAGGCTTATCACATTACACTAAGCTTGTTAGATCTCCTTAGTATATATCTATTTATATATTTTCCTCATTCAAACAGCAAAAGTCAAATGATTCGCCATGTTTCAGCTCCTGCTCGCGAATGAATAATTGAAGTTATTTGCTCGCACAAATCCGTTCGCTGTTAGTTCGCTTATATTAAGTATACGTATAACTCATACGCCCCCCCACACTCACACACACTCACACTCGCTGAAAGGGATTGTTATTTGGAGCGGCACTTTGTGGCCACAATCGCATAAGCAAATAACGCCCCATTGACTTGCCAACGTCTGTCTGTCAGTTATTCCGTCTAATTTTTTCCATATTTATTTTGATAATTTACAATGGAATATGCTTTTGTTGCTGCTCTTGTTGTTGTTGTTGTTGTTGTTGCAGCGTGTGCACAATGTGCCGTCGCTCTGCTTAAATTAAGAAAACATGCGGCAAACAGAACAAGAAGAACATGAGGAGAAACGTGTGCGAACGCATTTGTGTTATTTTAATTATTTCATTTGTGCGGAATTACAAAGCGAGATGGCAAGAAAAAGAGAGAGCAAGAGAGAGAGAGCAACAAATGGGGGAGCGCAGCAAAGCGTATGAAAGAAACAACAATTTTCCCTTCGTTGACTTTTCGCCTGCAATTTGGCTGTGCAAATAGTACGACTCAGATTGCTATACGAAATTGAAATGTTTCTTTTCCCCCCTTTTTCACCCTTTTTTCCCCCTGTGTAGTATTTTATTTTGCTGGGGTTTTATTTTATTGTTTTCTCTTTATTTTATTTCGCTTGATTGCCTGCGGCTCCCTGCAAACAAATTCCGCCGCTTCGGGCCAGCTGCAATTGATTCATTTTCATTTTCATTTTCGTTTTCGTTTGCATTGTTATTTTGCGAGGCCTGACGAAAGTTGACAACGTGTTAAGCGCGCAAGTGACAGCAATTATCGTTAATTAATTGCAATTGTTAAGCATTTTACACGCAATTTACAAGTCACTTGGCACCCAGAGTAGTTTGCGACTGAGCGTGTGAAATGCAAAGTGAGCGTGTCAATTTAGCGAAGCGAACTAAAAACTGCAGTCAAATGCAGTGAGACAATTATAAAAAATTTTAAATAAATTTTATAGTAATAATTGTAATGAAATTGTTAATATTTACGCGCTTAAGTTGTTTAATTGCGGCATAAAATTTAGGCTGACTAAGCTGACAACTTTCAGAGGCTGTATCTCGAATTTATCGCGATATTTTCCGGAAAAAAATTTCTCATTTCAAAATTCATTTAAAATCAACCCCTCACTCCCTTCTAACCTCCCCCCTTTTTCAACCAGGGCTGCTCTTGCCTAACCAGCAAACAAATGTGCATCATAAATATCACTTAAATCTCACATTTGCTGTCACCTGATGTGACTTTGCCTGCCTGACAGAATGAATGCCCATCTAAAACTTGTACACACGCGCGTGGGGGCGGCTGTGCCCCACTGTGTGTGTGTTGCATACGCGAAGGCGCAAAATGCAAATGAACTCTTTGGAAGCAGCGCGTGGCGTGAGTTGGGAAATTTATGAATGAGCATAAATTAACGGTAGCCCAGCTGTCATAAATGTGACAGAAACAACAACGACAACGCAGCCATCATGCGAGGACGCGACAAAGAGACTGGACAGCAAAAAAAAAAGAAGGAACGAGAGCAAAGCAAATATAAATAAGTATTTTTAGTGTCAAGTCTTGTCGTTAAACGACTGCGCGCACTGCGCACTGCGCTGCGTATACGTAATATGAATATAAATTACTCTTCTTTTTTGTCGACCCTTTTTAATTGAAATTCAAGCAGTTCCAATGCGGCGCGGCTTTTATGACAGCTGCTTGTTTGCTTTATTGTACGCTTCGTTCGCTTCGTTCCGTTTGGTTCTGGCCAAATTGTGTTCACGATAATTTGCATAAAAGGTTCGCAGCAAATCGGACCAACGGTACAACAACATTTGAGCATATTGAAGTTTTCGCCTTCCCACACAGCGCGCAACATTTGCATGCATTCGATTTGTGTGCCCCCGTTCTCTTGCCACTCTGCTCAGCGGATTTGGCCCAGCTGCAGCTGCATTTCGATCTGGCCCTGCCTGCATTATGACAGCGCCAACCTTGACGAGCCTAGGGGGCATTTTTTGGCAACAGCTTGCAGCTTGCAGCTTGCAACATAATTCGGTTTATAAATAATCTTCTTGAGTTGCATGAAGTGCAACAATCGAAGAAAGTCGCGATCGGTTGGCAGAGCAATTGAAATTTTATATGATCAAAAATAATTGAAATGATTTATGTTTAATATTTAAAAATAGATGCAAAACTAAGAAATAACACAAATAGTTCAAAACATGCCATCAAATAGAAAATTCTTAGTTAATATTAAATTATTTTTAGAGCATTTAGAAATTGATAGAAAAATTAACACGCACTTAATAATAAATTTTTAAACAAAACACACATTTGAAAAATATTGAAATGACTTCAAGACTTCAGTTTTCAAAATAAGTATAACTATTTTCATTTTAACACAAATTATAACACATTTCATAAAAATATAAATTATATAAAATTTAAGATATATTAAATATAAAATATTTATAAATTATTTCTTCCAACCACAAATCAACACAGTCTCAATAAACTTTATAAATTATATAAAATCCATTTTAAGTATAATGAAAATTTTCAAGATATTTTTGTTTTTAAAATATATAATTTATATTATCAGTATTTCTTCAAATCACAAATCAACACACTCTCAATAAACTCTCTCTTAATAAATTATAAAATCCATTTCTAAAATAAGATATAAAAATTTTCTTTATATTTACATTAATATTCGCAGCGAATTTCCAAATTATTTTCGAAACACTTTTTGAACTGTTTTCAAACACACGCAACGCAATTTGCTTTGTTGGCTTTTTATTTTTCTTGTTGAGTTTTGGTTTTTTATTCTCAGAAGAACCGTTAGCGTCTAGAATCCTTTGCAGACTGTTTCAAATGCGGCCTGGCGAACGCTTTATCAAAGCCAAAAAAACTCAACACACCTTGGGCCCTCGCATCACTCGCGAGAGAGCGAAAGAGAGCGCGCCCGGGACGTAGCCGAGCGTAGGCGCCGCCACGCAACAATGCGTTGGGGTTGGCAACATTTTCAGTTCAGTGAGTTGGCAACATGTTGCCGCAACAAACTGTTGAATTTTGTTGTGTTGCTTTTCGGCTGCGGTTGCCTGTAAACAAAAACAAATGACTGGCAAGGGGGGGTAGGGGGAGGCGGAGCAGCGAGGGGGAAGTGAGAGTAAGAGGCAAATGGTTGGCAGCTTTTTATCTGGCATGCAAAGTGTAAAAATACAAATGAACATAATGCGCAAAATGATTTCCGCCAGTTCAACTTTCTCTTCGCCAATTCTAGATACCTCCGCGCGCGTGTGTGTCTGAGTGTGCGTGTGTGTGTGTGCGCTCTTTTAATTGTAATCCCCTTAGGAGCTTTGGCTTTCAATGTTTTATCAGCATGCAATATTATAATGCTACACAACAAAAAAATAAAAGTTACTTTTTGGCTGCTTTATGGCATTTGCCCTTTGGGGGCTCAGCTCAGTAGAGCCTTGCGTGGGCTGAGGAGGTCAGATGTGTGTGTGAGTGTGTGTGCGAGTGTGAGTGTGTGTTTATTTCTGTGTGTGTGGCTCAGCTCGTCAGGCAATGTCAAGTGCGACTCATGGCATATTGCGCACTGTGGCAGCTGTTGTTATGCATACCCTGTACTTAAAAGTGCAGAGGATCACACAGACTACAGTTAGTAAAAAATAAAAAAAATATTTATAATTTTAAATAAATGCAAAAAAAGTAATAATAAATTGTTTTTTGGTTATTCAAACTTGCTTTCTAATTTACAGCGTGTCTGCTAGTCCATCACTCTCGCTGCCGATGCTGTGTGCGCTGTTATGGCGTGTGGTTCATTCATTTTTCATAAGGCCTTTTTCAGGTTTCTTGCGACGACTACGCACACTTTTTAGGGCTACCTTTGTGCCAGGATTTATGTCTAAGCCTTTAAAGTTAATTGTTTCAGGCTTTGCTTGCATTCGCATGTGTATCTGTGTGTGCGTGTGTGCATGTGTGTGTGTGTGTGTGTGTTTGTTTGCGGCGACCATGAGTTAGTTTTCAACTAGCTGAGAGAGTCCATTATATAATTGCTTTGACATTGAGCATAGGCAGACGCAACTTGTCTAGGCCTTGTCTTTCCTTAGATCCCCTACCTCCTCCGCCTAACGGAAATTACAAGTGTGCTACAACAACAACAACAACAACACGTACAGCACATAAATCCAGCGCATTTACAGCTCATCTTAACTATGAAATCGAGCAATAAATTTCCGTTGCTAATACCCTCTAGCTCTCTCTCTCACTCTCACTCTCTATCTGCCTCGCTTATCGCTCAATTGGCACAGCCTAAGCAGCTTTCCCTCATAATCTACAAATCTCTGCAGCTGTGTTTGTGTGTGTGTAAAGCGGAAATGCTTGTTTAGAAATTGCGGTGAAATTCACAAATATATAATTAAATAGTTAATAAATGATCAGCGTGGGGGAAAACTTTAAATTGTTTACAATAAAACGCAATTTACAGTTTTTTCTATTTTTTTAGGAATTTTTTTTAGAAATTTTTCGGGAATTGTTTTTTGCATTGCAAACATTTAAATGTGTAAAAATGTTAATAGCATTTTGTGGGTTGCCCGAGCGCATGAATAATACATGAGAAATGTTAAATCAAAATAAATAAGTTAAAATTTGCAGTTGTCTAAAGAGTGAGAGGGGCAGAGAGAGGGAGGGAGAGAGAGAGAAAGGCAGGGCTGACGCAGTCGATTGTGGACGCAATGGATTCACCGCAAAATCAATTGTAAGAATTTATTGCGTCTGACTGCTCCACACCCGCTTCTCCTTCCCATTTGCCTTCCTCCTCCCCTTCCGACACACACACCAACACAAACACACCTATACAACAACGCAGAAGCGCGGAAGGCAGCAAAAAAATGCTGCATATTTAGAGGCGAAATAAAGTGAAAAGTTTTTTTATTGCTACGTGTTCTGCAAAACGTTTTCGCTGGCAATTTATCAGCTCGAAATATTGATTGTGCGCAAGGGAAGATAAAGAGTTTGATTGAATTTTGTTTTGTGCAGAGATTTAACAATGGAAACTTTTGAAACTTTTTCCAAAGAAACCCAATTAACCCAAACCAAGTAACAAACTTGGTCTAATAAAATTATTTATCATTTGCAGATAACAGACATCTCCGGCTCTATAAAGTATACTTATTCTTAGTCAGCATGAATAGGAGAGTCGAACTAGCTGGTAAACTAACTGTCCGTCCGTCCGTCTGTCTGTCTGTCCGTCTGTCCTGTCCATCCGTCCGTCCGTCTGTCCGTCCGTCTGACTGTCTGTCCGTCTGTCTGTTGCAACGCAAACTAGTCCCTCAGTTTTAGAGATATCTTAATGAAACTTGGTACACATGTTTTTTATTGCTGCACGCTGTAAATAAGTCGGAACGAGCCGGATCGGACCGATATGTCGTATAGCTGCCATAGAACCTATCGGTCGAATTTTGTTATTTTTCAAGATATCGCTGTAAAACTTTCCTGATATATGTCCAAGTATGCCTTGAAAAGGCTGTCAAAATTTGAACGAAATTATACCGATATATCATTTAGCTGCCATAGAAGCTATCGGCCTTTCTTTCTTGTCTTTCAGTTTTACGAAATTCCATTTGAGAACTACGCCTTACTGTTTACTGATTTGCCCTGCTGGTGCTTTTTTTAATAGCATCCACCAGTCAATACTCGCTAACAATTCCTTTATCGACGTCAGCGAAGAGCTTACGGAATGTTGCCGCAGCTTTTAGGCTGTGCTTAAGCTTTATTTATTGTTGTTTGCTTTGCATCAAATGCTTCTGCATTATGCCGATTTGCCACAAAACGTAGCACAGCCTCAAAAACTTAAAGGTGTTTACCCGATTCAAGCTTAAATCAAGTTTGCTGTGATTTAATTAATATGCAAACAATTGAGCAAATAACTTAAGTCAAAGGCCAGCAAAGAGCGCAGGCAGACAGAGAGGCGAGGGGGCTGGCAGAGCAGACACTACTTAATAGGCGCCTGGAGTGATTTACCTGAATTACCTAATGAAAGCAATTGAGAGGGGGAACTTTCCTAAATTGGATTAGTTTTCGCTTGAAATGGAAACGTGTTAGAATTGCAAGAGGCTACGTAAATAATTCTATATGCTGTGCGTGTTATTGAACCGAGTGAAAGGGGTGTATTTGTTTTAAGAGATATTCATTTGAATTTATAAGAAACAAGTAAGAAAGCTACAGACAAGTGTGCTCGACTGTTATATACCCGTTACCCAGCTGCTCGTTCATTCAAATTATTTGCGATTTTTCGATTTACGGGGGCGGAAGGGGGGCGTGGTCAAAATCCAAAATTAACTTGAACAGCGTGCAATAATAACACATATTGTCACCAAATTTGGTAGTCCTAGCTCTTATAATAGCTGAGATCTAGATGTTCATACGGACAGACGGACAGATAGACATGGCTATATCGACTCTGCGGTCGATCCTGAGCCAGAATATATATATATACTTTATGGAGTCGGAGATGTCTCCTGCCTGTTACATACATTTTCGGTTTGAACAAAGTTATATTACCCATCTACTCTATGAGTAGCGGGCATAATTAAACCAATTTATTTTAGATTTTCTTCAAGCTTGGAATATTATTAAACATCTCAAATTTTAATTGATTTCATTGTTTATTGTGCCAAGTTAAATTGACTGCATTAATTACCGCCCCTGCCCCAAATTAAACAGCTTTGTTGGGACAGCACAAAACCTCCGCAGCACAATGAAAATTTTCCAGCTGAAATGCAGCTAAATATTTTGGCAAGTGCTGCGCTTTGTTCGCTTTCATTTTCTGCGGCCAAGACGAAACAATTCATTATCTTCTGCTGGCATTTTCAATTTAACGCTTTGACAATTTGTAAATCACGCAATGCTGACAACAACAACAAGAGGACAACAACAATGCCGCAGCTTTTAAGTGTTAACAGCTGCCCCAAGCTCTGCAGCAAGCTGCCTCAGCTCCTCCTAACTCCCTCTAACTTTTACTATCTCTCTCTCTCTCACTTCAAATAAACGTGCATGCATAAATCAACGTTGGACCCCGTTGCCGTTTGCGGCATTGGTTCGCTATTGACACATGCGCTGGACCCTAGCACAGGCAGCGGGTCTGGCATCGTTTAGGCCAACTAGCCAGGGCAAATTTGCCTCGGCCGCACAGACGCCCTTGTACCCTGTGTAGAGTGTGGGAAAGAGGGTACATGCGGTCGGGAAAAGAGAAACGTAATTTGAATTTCATAAGTGTTGTAAAAAGCGTTGTTAAAGCAAATTACAGGGTATCTTTTAGTCGATCATGCAGCTTTTGCCAAGTAGCTTCACCTAATGCAAGAAAAGGCATATATATTATAAATTTTGAATAAATTAAAGGCCAAAAGTGCTGATAAAGCACATTACAGGGTATCTATCAGTCGAACTCTAGCAATTTTAAGCTTCTTTCTCTTAGGTAGGTTGACACTCAGCAAGAATATGCTAAAATAGTAATAGAATTATATTAGCAACTGCATAACAAGCAGGGTATTTGCCCGTCGAGCTGTCAAAAGTTCTCAAACTTTGCGCTTGCCCAATTCGATTTGGTTCATTTGCACCGTGCAGCGTGTGTGTTGACAACTGGTAACGAGTGCAGCAGCCTGTGGGCCACCTTTTAACTCACACAAACACACACTCACACCTCCACACACACACACACACACAGTGCTTAGCGCCGCTTTGATAGCCATCAATGGAAACCGCAGCCATATGTGAGTAGTTCGGTGTGCGCCTCGTAATTGTTACTTGAATTGACAGTTCTAAGCGCTTCGAATGAGTGTATGAATGCATTCACACTCTAGTGCAGCCAAGGTATTCATTCGTTGCGATTCGCTTTCGTAGACAAACATTGTTTCAGCTCGTGTCGTATAATTTATGAAATTAATATCAATTTCTCGACCATTTGCTGCACGACAGCCACGTGTGCTTGGGATTTTCGAAGGATTTACTGCTGCTTGCCACTCGGTACGAGTGCACCTTCTCCCTCTCACTCTTTATCTAGCTTTCTCTCTCACACACACAGGCACTGCTGCTCTTTCTCGCCCACAGCTTAGCTAGCAAAATGCAAAATTCTCTAGGTATGTCGTTCATTTTTGTTGATGTTGTGACTAACGTTGCAACAGACTGTGGCAGGGAGGGGCAGGGTGTGTGTGTGTGTTTGTGTGTACGTGTGCTGCGGCTATGGCACTCACTGTGACAGCATCTGCATTCTTGTTTGCTTGGTACACAAACAACTCTCGCACTTTTCCAATTGGATTTTATTTATTTCGAGACAGTTGCCTCAAGTTCTGCCCCACTCTCCCCCACTCAGCTCGACAATGTTGCAACTCAGGCAAACTAACTGCAACACACTTTGTTTGTTTATGGCAAATTATATGTGACATTCTCTTATGCCTGTTGAGCAAGTTTTTCAGTAAGTCTTGGCTTATGTTGAGTTGCTTTGTAATCAAAACAAAGAAATATTTACGATTTTTATAATAGTCGAGTTCGTAGAATATACTATATATTCTATATAGGTTGTAAGGTCTACTACAACTGAATGGGAACTATAAATACCTCATCAACTATATATATTCTTGCTTAGGATCACTTACGGAGTCAATTGAGCCATGTCCGTCTGTTTGTTCGTCTGTCCGTCTGCCCATTTGTCCGTCTGTCTCTGTGAACGTCGAGATCTCAGCTAATACAAAAGCTAGAGATACCAAATTTGACATGACGATTCCTGTATACTATACGCAGATGAAGTTTATTTCAAATTTGAAGTGCCACGCCCACCGCCCACGCGAATCGATAATTTACGAATTTTTCTGCTTTGGCACACGTAAAGATGCTGATAACATGCACCTTTACTCCAAATTACAATTCGATCGGACAAATACAGAAGTAATTCATTGCAACATATCGTCGCGCATCGTTTTAGTCTTTGTGTGTGTTTCTGTACGTGTGTGTAAAGCGAGTTAGTACTAGTTAGTGCAAAGTTGGTCGAAGTTGGTCGAATGGTATCTTATGGTCGGTCGCGCTCGACTGTAGCTTTCCTTACTTGTTTTGACTTATCTTTGTCTGCTGCCTTCTCTTCCATTTTGGCTACTCATTTATCTTCCGCTTCCTGCTTCACTTTGGCTATCTCTGAGTCACGCCTTGAGGTCTGAAGATGGCGCACTTCTTGAATCATTTTTGCTAGATTTAATTAAATGCACATCAAATTCAGCGTGCTGCGTGCGCTAACGCTTTGAAGTGCCACAGTCAGTGCCACAGCCACAGCGGCTGCCATTGGTACTTGCCGCAAACACAGCCAGCGGCGGGGGGCAGGTTAACACTAGTCGGTCTTCCTTCCTTCCTTCCTTCCTTGCTGGCTTTCTTTCTTTTCGTTGTTTCTTTCTAGGGCCTTGAAGTGTCCCGTGGACAGCCACCCTCCCCCCTCCTCCTTGCTCTGCTCACGTGACGCTCATTTAATATGCGCTCTCGTGTTGCGCTTTGGCTGCTGCTTCTTCGCACGCTTTGCGCATCATTTGCATTTCTAATTACTGCATTCGTCTCCGGCTCCAATGCTCCGCATCTCCTCTTCTCCGCATCTCGGCACACTTTTCTCGTGTTTCCATTGTTTGTACAACATTATTTTCCCTTGGACTCAAGTAGCTTGGGGGGCGTGCGTGATTTTTGCCTGCAGCTGCTGCAGCGGCAAATTTGCATTGCGCTTTCGAGTTCTTTATTAAGTTTGCCACCACGACGTTTGACCCTGGCATGCCAGAGAGCAAGGAGAAAGAGGGAAAGAGGAAAGGGTAAGCACTGCATAAGCTGCTTTGCGCGCAATTGATTTGGCGCAGTTTCAATCGCTTTAAATGGCATTCAATAAGCGTAAAGCGCGGATTTATCATGATATCCGCCCACGAAATTGCAGCCAGAAGGGTTGAGGTGCGGGCAGAGAGAGCAGATAGAGGGTAGCTTTGCTGCGGCTCTCAACTTTCCGCTCCCTCGCCTTGATTGCCCTAATTAAATGCGCTTCAAATTACCAAGCCAAATAGTCAAGCTCGGCACGCACTAAAACCCACGCTATGCTTTTCGGGGTTTATAACGGTTTAAGTAACATTTAAAGACGCAGTAAAAACTTTTGAAATATGCATGATTATATATGTCCATCCACACGAAACTCTGAACCTTGAACTCTGCCCACCTATCGATTTTGGGTCGGAGTACCCAAAAAACTATTACAAGTTAGCCAAACTTGCCTCTCTTCGTGTCTCTGTGTCAGTTTGGGCTTTGGCTGCCTTGTCTCATTTCCGGTTTGTCAGCACGAGCTTTGCGCTTATCTAATTCGAGTTTCAATTTTGATTAGAAACTTTTCAGCTAAATGAAATTTTCCATTGCACAATGGACGTGGCGAAAATGTAATACGAATTCCTTTTTTCCAAATAGAAAGCAGCTTAGCTGCCTCTGGACTGTGTATTGTCTGTTAGGTTTGCGCATTGTTCGTCTTTGCCTTTGCCCCACGGGGCGTATGCTTGTTGCCTGCGCCTGCTAACAATTGTTAATTTGGTAGCTCTTTGGGCTACTTTTTCATTCACTGTTTCCTTAACAAATCACAACATTTTGCTACCCTTTTTATACCATTTGCGCATTGAAAATGGTCAAAAAGGGGTATACTGAGTTTGTGCAAATGTATGTAACAGGCAGAAGGAGGCGTGGCACAAAGTATATACATTCTGACTCGGGATCACTAGCCTGTCGGTCTGTCTGTCTGTCCGTCTGTCTGTCCGTCTGTCTGTCCGTCTGTCTGTCCGTCTGTCTGTCCGTCTGTCTGTCCGTCTGTCTGTCCGTCTGTCTGTTCGTCTGTCTGTCCGTCTGTCTGTCCGTCTGTCTGTCCGTCTGTCTGTCCGTCTGTCTGTCACGCGTCTGTATGAACACACAGATCTCAGCTATTATAAAGGCTGGAGACATCAAATTTGGCATGAAGGTGTATAAACATCACAAGCTCCTGGAGTTTATTTCAAATTTGAGGTGCCACGCCCACCGCCTCTAAGAATTGATAAATACCTTTTTTCATATGTAGATGCTGCTATTCAAAGATAGATCTAATTTTAACTGGGCGAATGGTATCTTTCTGTCGGCTGCGCTCGACTGTAGCTTTCCTTGCTTGTTCAAGTTGATAATTCAAGTCTTTAGCTGACTTTAAGTTAAGTCTTTCCTAGTTGTATTAGTGTGCGTGCAGCACTTCGCATATTGCATTTGATATGCCACTTTGCGTTCTAGTTGCGGTTGCGGCTGGCTTAAGTAAGCCGCGGCACATGTGTCGTATACGCAATGCGCGCGTGCTCTAATTGTCTGCGCTGAGTAAGTGCTTTTGGCTGTACACCCCCCACCCGCCTGATGTCATCAAATATGCAAAAGGCCGCACACAATTAATATTCAAAGGCCTTCGAAAATGTGCGCAATGTGTCATTAAAATAATTATTGAGTGTGCGCTCAGCGGCGCCGCAGCTCGTTTCATCCTCGTTGCCATTGTCAGCGTCATTTATTCAAATTACTTCCAGCTTACTGCCACATTACACATGCGTTCAGGCTTAACTGTGTGTGTGTGTGTGTTTGTGTGTGGGATGGCCTGAAACTGAAACCGAAAACGAAGATGAAAATGAATATAAAATTTGATTTTGCCAGGGCACATGGCGCACTTCCGCCTCGACTTGGGTTGCCGATAAACAAACAAGTTTGTCATGCCTGCAGGCAAGGGTTGTGTGTGTGTGTATTGGGGGTGCCTGGCAGGCGTTTTAATTGTAGCGATAGCGCGAATGTCAAGGGAAGGCAGTAAAGCTGAGCGAGTCGTGGCTGGGCCAACAGCGCCTGGGGACTGTCCGGCGTTGATTTATGGTAGCCAGCAAACTAGTTGGCATTCCCACAGCGCTGTCTGCGCGTCTTTGCCGTCTTTATCACTTTTGGGAGTTTGCAGACACGTCGCATGCAAATTGTCCCCTACGCGTGTGCGTGTGTGTGTGTGTGTGTGTAAATGTATATTTAAATAGGCCTGGCCTGGCTCACCATTTTGTTGGCTGTCACTTTTAATTGCCCAGCGGCAGAAATCAGCTGCAGACAATGAACCAAAATCAGACCCAAGCCTGAGCTACACCTCACCCTCGCGCCCGGGGGTCAAGTGGCGTCCACTCTGTCAAGTGTCAAATGCCACTAACTCTGTGTGTGCTTGGCCATAAACAAGTGGCAACAAAGCCGCAGCCAAAGCCATGCCGATCAGTTTTGTATGAAAGTGTTGCCACAGCAGCTTAGCCTGCGGCTTTACCTCAACAGAGAGAGAGAGAGAGGCCTAGTCCGCTATGAATGCAATGCAATAGTCCATGCCACTCCACTTGACTTGACTTGGCCTGGCACACAATGCCACCAACTATTGGCAGCCGCAAAGGGATAAGTCTTTTATGCCGCCTTCAAGCCGCTGAGCCCTCTTGCTGTTGTTTGCGGCTTATTGCCTTGTTTATGGCACAATAATATCCTGCCAGAACGACACGACTTACGTTAGTCAGCCATTAAATGAAACGCCCTCGCAGCCACGCCCCTTGAGGGAATGGGGGGTGTGGACTAACTGCAGCTCATTAGCGCAGCAAGTGGCGCTGACAAATTTTGTTTTGCTTTGCCGTTACGCCCCGTTGCATGCAACATTTACAGGCGTGGAAGCAGCAGCGCCACAGCCGATGGCAATCGCTGTCAGCGAAGGCGGCGGTTTAATTAATTCAATTCTCGCGAATTTTGACAGGCAACGCGCGCTGAAAAACTGGCAAATTTTTTCAGTATGAAAGGAAGCAAAAAGCAAATCAAACATGGGCAACTGTTGCCCAAGAGATAAGCCAGGGGTGGCCAAACAGTTTCCTGGAACAAGCTCTGAAAAGAGTACAAATAAATAAATAAAAAATATTCTTAAAATTACAGGGTATTTTTATACCATTGCAGATGGTATATTAACTTTGGCCAGAAGACCCTATAAAGTATATATATTTTTAGCCAGCATCAATAGGGAAGTCGAATTAGACATGTCCGTCTGTCTGTCTGTCCGTCCGTCTGTTGCAACGCAAACAAGTCTCTCAGTTTTAGAGCTATCTTGATGAAACTTGGTATACATGTTTCTTATCGCTGCACGCTGTAAATAAGTCGGAGCGAGCCGGATCGAACCGATATATCGCATAGCTGCCATAGAACCTATCGGTGGAATTTTCCTATTTGTTAAGATATCGCTGTGAAACTTTCCTGATGTATGTCTAAGTATGTCCATTAAATGCTATGCAAGCTTTCTTATAATCAGACAGATATATCGTGTAGCTGCCATAGAACATATTGGCCGCTTTTAATTGTGAAGCTAGCCTGTCTTTCTTGTAGAGTAGTCACAGTGCACAAAATGGCAGAGATTCCTCTGCCGCCGTCAATCGATTCCAAATGAGCTGCAAAGTGAAGTCAGTTAAGCCGGGGCGGGGTCAGGGCAGGGCGCAGCAGCAGCATCACCTGCAGTGCATAGCACACAACGTGCCCTAATCCAAGTGCAAATATTACACTAAGCCAAACACACATGCCACACGTGGGAATTGACAACGTGGCGTATGCGTAATATGCGCATAATTTGCATCATATGCTCCAGTGCGGGCGCTGCGCATTCGTCTCTCACGTTGTCTCTTTCTGCTGCACTCCAAGTAAACATTTTAGCCAGTCTCCCATTGTTGTTGTTGTTGTTGTATCGTAGCTGCAAAAGTTTTCCCTCGGACGTTGCATAATAATTGAAAATTTCATTTGAAAACTTTTGCAATTTGCCCAGGCGATAGATGCCAAGCAGATTGGCTCCTGCCTTTCAATCGAGTGAAGTTTAGAAGGATGAAAATTGCAAATGGAGAAGAAAAATGTGCCAGTGCCAAGCGTAAATACAAACACAAATACACACACACGCACACAGACGCAACGGCTCATTGACATTCACTTGTAACGGAAAAATTGCCATGGAGTAAAATCGTTGCGAAATGTTGCGTCTGATGAATGCCAAAGTGAGTAGCCCCTTCGCATTCATCCGACACGTAAACGTTTGGTTAACCTGCGCGTTGTGACAACAATCAGGCGTGCACTGAGAGAAATTTGTAGTGGCAAAACATTTCAATAACTTTAGGAAGAGAAATTTACATACATTTTTAGTTTTAATTTTCTATAAATTATATAAATAAAAATTTAATTAATTTAAAACTATTTAGTTTTGGTTTATAATATTTAAACAATTTTTTAAGTATTCTATTCAATTAAAAAAAAATAAAATTAATATTAATTTAAATTATTTATAAAATATTTTACTATTTCAGCAATTTTAGAAAATTTGTTATTGCATGTAGACTGCAAGGTTTTCCTTTCTCTCAGTGTAAGCTACGGCGCGCTGGGTGCAAATGCAGTTGGTAAACAGTCGCAGGCACTGCATGTGTGTGCGTGCATGTGTCTGTGTGTGTGTGCGAAAAGGGGCGTATCAGTGTGTAGAATTGCAGCTGCTGTTGTTGAGTGCAGAGTTAAGTTTCGAATACGCTCAATGATTGCATATTCCCAGGGGGCGGAGCGACGGAGGCGGCGAGTAAATATAGCACAGCCACGCCCATTGTCACGCAGATTGCCAATCGATAGAGTAGTCAGCGCAGTCACCTGACAGGTATAGCGATAATTAGCTCAATGTGGCCAGGCAGACCGGAAGAGCGAAAGAAAGGAAGTGATGAAGCAGGAAAGGGGGGAGGGAAAAAAGTGCAATTAGCTATGCGACAACACGCGCTGAAAACGTAACCACACAACAATTGCAGCACCCCTCGCTGCCCGCCCGACGATAAACTGTAAACATAATGTGGTCTAGGGAGCAACGTTTTCGTACGCGCGCGATTTGGCAAATTGTTTTCGCCTTGCCAAGCGCGTAATTACAAGTGGAAAAAGTGCAAACAGCTACGTGCGTGGGTGTGTGTGTGTGGCTGTTTAATAACCGTTAGAACGCATTGCCCACACACGCATGTCTGGCATATTCGAAAGCGTCGTCAAGTTGGCTAATAGCCGAGGTTATTACATTTTATATGCATTAAAAGGCAACATCAAGTGCGAAGTACACGCACACACGCACACACACACATGAAGTCATCATCATCATCGTCGATGCCTTTCCCTTGGCCGGGCATACGCGGCGTATGAGTAATCAAGCCCCCCGCAGTGGCGCGGCATAAATATAAAACTGATGGATATGTGTTTAATATATGTACATATTTATGTCAGTCAAATTGATAAATATCGAGCGGAAAGAAAACAAACAAAGCGGGTGGGAGTGGCAGAGCAAGGGAAGTGGAGCCCTGTTTTTTAACAATTTATTTTATTAACTTATTTATATGCAAGCCCATGGCATTCCTTTCTTCTCCCCCTTCCCCCCTTGGCTTGTGTGTGCTGCCAACTCAATTTACAATAACACTTTTTGTTTATATTTTGATGGACAATTAATAAAATTACGCGCTATTTGCCGAGAGTTATTTGCGGCGCGGCACATTAATCAAGTGAATTCAAAGGAAGCTGCAAATTACAGTTCAATATGTTGGTAAAGAGGAAGAGAGAGAGAGTGAGAGAGAGAGTGAAGGAAATTGAAATTGAATTCCGTTAGGTAATTCCCCCATAAAAGAAATCAAAGTGTGCTGCAAAGGCCAAACAAAGCAATTAACACAAACTCGAAAATAAATATGAAAATTGCAGACAAAAATTTTAAAGCCTTTTTATGTCTTTCTGAGATTTGTTACAACTTTTCTTATGTACTCAAAATACCCTAGAAAATACCCTAGTGTGCTTTAAATATACGCATAAATTTGCGCGTAGCCACACATTTTACGAAGATTAAATGCGCTCGAACTAATCAAATCGAAAATATTTATTTAAGTGCGTCGTTTTTCATGCCATTCGATCTTCGATTCTTCCTTCAGTTTTCCTTCTTCTCTTTCCACTCATAGCATATTATTCATTGCTTTTTTGGAACCCTGCTTGCCATAATCCTCTTGCGAAAAGGGTATACTTCATTTGTGCAAATTTATAAAAGGCAAAGAAAATTTTCTAAAAGCAAAAACGTAATTTAAAATTTTAAAAAATATTATATAATGATAAATAGACTTACCTACAATAATATAAATATTTTTTAAAATTTTTTAATAATTTCTATTGTAAAAGCTTAGATATAGGGTAACTTACTGTTGGGCGCGCTGAACAGTAGCTTTTGCTACTTGCTCTCCTTCTCCTCATGCTACTCCTGCTATCCCTCTGCTATCTTTTTGCTCTATCTTTCACTTCCACCTTTTCTGCATCCCAGTCCCTTAGCATATCCACTCCCCCCCCACCTTCTCCCCTTCGTTCCACTCATCATTCATTTCCGCGAATTCCATTTGCTATTTAAAGCCACAGTCAAAGTTTTTGCTTTGTTTTGGGCTCAATTTCAATAGCCAATTAAGAGCTTAGACTACCATCTCCTCGCCTCTCGCCTGCTAATGTGTGGCACAAGGATTCATAAAATATGCCCAGACAGGCACAAACAGGCATGGACACGCTCGCTGAGGGCAGCTGGCACTCGCGCCCAGCCTCTCATCCTTCTCGTTTGTTTGTGGATTATGCGGACTTTCGTTGGCATTGCCATAGCTTTCGCTTTCACTCTCTCTCTTTCTCTGTCTCTGTCTTCCCCTGCTTTCGTCTGCTTTCGGTTTTAGTTTTTGTGTGAAATTTACTTTTGCTAACCGAGATTTGTTTCAACAACAGAATTTGCGGTCGACAAGAAAATCTTTGTTGAAAACTTCAGCAGAGCTCTATAAGTTCTAGGGGGGATTTTCACACAACATTTCCACGCTTCCACAACACATACCCCCCCTGACCAAGAAGTCTGCTTCACATTTAATAAGCATAATGCAAAATATTCTATTTATAATCTAAAATTCTGCGAAACTTCTGCACGCGCCGTGTGACAATTATTAAAATTTTTAATTGAATCCGAAAAGCGCTTTCCACAAAAATTTCCAATTAGATTATAACGCAAAGTTGACTGACGTAATCTGTAATCGCTGCGAATTTCCCTCAGCCACAAAACAAAGTCTTGCATATGTATTTGATGAGGCCTGATTCCTGCATATTTCATGCAAACCAAATTCACAACTAATCCCAATGTCGAAATGTTGCAATAAATTCACATATTTTCCGACTGCAAACTGTAAAAACATTTCTGTGGTTTCCGAATTCGGGTGCAGGCAGCAATTTAAGCTGGTAAGGTTGTGTAGGCAGCGAGTATGACACTGGTGAATACCCTGGAAAGAGAGAAAATAGATTAGAAAGATAAATGCGCAGGCGTGAAAACCTAAAGTGTTTGCAATCATAGCATATAAGGCAGTATACATTGTATAACAAATTCTAAAGTAATAAGGAGGTTGTAGTTTATTATTTTTAAGTTTAATAGTTAAGATTTCTTTTCTATAAAAAATTAAACATTAATTATAATAATATTTATAAGCTACTTTATAATGTATAGTATGGTAAAAATATTTATAAAATATTTTCTACTCAACCAAAATTCAAATTATAACTTTGAAAAAGTATGAACTTAGTTCCACATTCCCACAACAAGTTAGGGTATATGCAAGTGCAGCATTTCATGCAGTAACTGCGCTTAAATTGTATATGCGAATTGCCGTAATATTTCTCTCCCTTACTGACATGTTTGTTGACCTTCTATCGCAGTATTTATTAGTCAACAATATCAATTCATATAATTACAATTGTAATACCACATTGTCTCTTGTGTACTTCAATCTATACTTATCGCACTCACACACACACACACACACTCTAACACACTCTTAGCCACACTCAACAAATGACATGGTAGAAGAATCGATGCGCATTTCTTATTCATGTGTTGGGAGTTTGCTTGGCCTTGGCCTGTCTATCAGTCTGTCAGTCTGCCAGTCTATTGGTGGATCACATAAAGAACTTTCACTCAATTAGTTTATGGGGTATGGGGGAGGTAGGCAGCGGCTAAGCAGCACCAGGTGGGCAAGGAGCACAAAGGAAATTCCTAGGCATTCCTAGCTGTAACTGTTACTGTATAACGGTAACTGCAAAACGCATGAATAGCGGCATCTACATACATAACATACGTACTCGCCATGCCTGCACTACAGTTATTTAAATTACGAGTGCCTTGTTGTTGTTGTTGCTGCTGCATTCACGTATTTACATTAATGTATGTGTATTTTTAGCTCTCGTTGCACAATGTCAACATAAACAAAAGCAGATATGTTAGCTAGAAAGTGCAGCGTCTGTGGTCAAAGAAATACCCTGTAGTCGAGTGGATATGCTTATAAGAGCCTCTTGTTTTGAGGCCTCTTCTGAGCTATTTATGTTTCTATTTTAAAAAGATTTTAAGACTTTATAGTGCCAATCTAAAACTTTATGCAATCTCTTTTTGATTCAACTTTCAGTGATCCAACTTTATATTTGGACAAGGATATACCCTTCCCCGCACTACCTGCAGGGTATAACAAAGACAAGGACAATGCGCAGCCAAGGTGCTTCTTTCTCTCTGTACAAGGGATGCAGCACACACAAAAATATCTAGCTAAAGCGTGTACCACATGTGGAAGCAATGACATAAGAGCTGCAGATGAAGATAGCAGCAGAGACAGGGGCAGGTAGGGGACACAGAAGGGGGCAGGAACATGTGAAGGTCATTTAGATTAAACGCGAACCGTGGCTAAATTGCATTTCGCATCCTCATTCGGTTGATAAGCGAAGCGAAGTGTTCAAATTGAGCTAAGTAAACGCGTTAGTTGGCCTTGACTGGCTTGGAATGTGTGGCAATATAAATATTGTTGTTGTTGTTGTTCTTGTGCGGGTTGTCTCGACAACTTTATAAACTGCACGACAAACTGTAAAGTGCCATCAACTTGGCTTGTTTTTTTCTACGAAATTCTTGAAACATGCACAGCAGCTGGCGAGGCGCAACGAGAGAGGGGGCAAGTCGGGGGGGGCACTTCTTGGTCTCCTCGTGATGTCTACATTTTGCCGTTATTTATCACCTCTTGCACTTTGGTCACGCAAAGCGACAGTCGAGTCGAGCAGCTCGTGCCATGTCGCCGCCTAACCCAGTTCCCAGCGGCGCCTCCAATGCGACCCCTGACCTGATCCCGCCCGGGCTTCCACTTGACTTCACTTTGCATGTGGGCAGCCATTGTCGTGGTCCTTCTCCCCACTGTACGTGCTCATAAACAATTATTTATGCACAAAAAACTCAAATGTAAAGAATATCTCCTTTCCTCTCTCTCTCTCTCGCTCGCGAGGCTATGCGGGCGCTGCTTCGCTGGCAACGATAAGGCACTGAAAATGTCATGGCATAAATTCTGGAGTGCAGAAGCAGAACCAGAGGGTATAATGAAGCTGTCACGAATTGTGTAAAGCAATCGCGAGCAGGCGTGGCTGAAGGTTTTGCTCTGCACAGTAGAAACAAATATTTTAATAACATTGTAGAGTGCACTATCTACGAGAGTATCTAGATGTCGCCATGACCAATAATATCTGTAATTTCCTTTCTATTTTTTTTTCAAGTTCTCCCACAAGGTAGAAAACGCTTAGGGAACCAAGCAAATGATGTTTTCCACTGGCTCCCAAAGTGTTTCCGACAAGGCGCTTCAAATTGAAGACACTCGACTTGTTCAGCTAAATAAATGACAAGCCAGAACGGATATTGAAGTATATATAAGGTGTATATATCTCATCAAGTCGAAGATGTCTTTAAAGTAAACAAAATAAAAGAAGTCTCTGCGAAGTTGTAGTTATAATATTATAATTATTATAATCTCAAGATCCATATTAAATTAATTTAGATTTTGATTTAAAAGATTTTGCTTTATTCCAAAATATTTTTAGAAAATCTTTTAAAAATCTGCAAAAATTTCCCACCCCAACCAGACTCAATTTTGACTCAGAAAATACTTAACAAGCCAGCATATACATAATGCCTACCATATTTGGTATATAGTACATCCATATTCCAACCGAAATTGGCTCCATAATTCATTCAGTCTGTCAGTTATGCCTTTTGTTCACAAGTTCTTTACAATAATTTCGACAAAATTTAAAAACTTTTTTTGTCTGCTGCCCGTACTTTTTTGGGCCGCGTAAACATTTCTACCCGCACACACACACACACACACTCCCACGCACACACACACAGTTACAAGCGCAGACAATGCCAGCGAATTGCGTCAAGTGTCCGCGGCTTTTGCCACCTTGACGTCAGCCTCTTTTATGCCCCATTCAAGTTGACAGCTGCCCCGAAAATAAGAAATAAAAAAAAGTTTGCAAATGAGCAGCAAACTCTCTGTTGCCCCCCCTACCCCCCCCCTTTCGGCTCCCACTTCACTTTCTCTTATAATTTTTTAGCCTGATAATATTTAAATAATAAATGAGCTTTTGACAGGCGGGCAACTGTTCGGAGACTTGGGATTTGTACGGGTCAATCATTTGCCAGTTCACTCGCCGCATACCCTGTACGCAACAGCAACAGGAGTATGTTGGGTCACCATAAATAAGTGTAACAGTTGCAAGCAGCTTGAAGATTATAAGGGGTGCTTCAACTACCACAAAAAGTTCTCACACAGTTTATCTGGAAGTTTTCCAAAAGAACTGCGCAAATTTTGCTTTAATCGTAACATAAATAGTTTGGTTAACTTGCTTAGCTGTCATCGCTCAGCTTACAGGGTATTAGCCAGTCGTTCATACTGCTCTTTTGCCTGCTTTCGTGCTCCTTTTGACGAGCTGCTTTGTTGCTGGAAATTGAATAAATCACTTTAAGTTCTCAGTTGCAGCTCATTACAGCTATGTGTGTGTGTGTGAGTCTGTGTGTGTGTGTGTGTGTGGTGTGTGTGTCTGTGTGTGGTTGTCTGTATTCGGGTGTATTTTTTACTGTTTTTTCAACGTCATTTCCTCAATGCGAGCATTTTTCAAGTGCTTTTGCTGCTGCGGCTTCCGCTTCCGTTCAACTGTCGCGCCATATTGTTGTTGTTGTTGTTGTTGTTCTTGTCTGCTGCAATGTTGTCCCTGTCGCTGTTGTTGTTGTCGTTGGCGTGCAAATGTAATTGGTTTAGCTGACAGTTTAACTCAGTCTTTCAACATTCTGTTGCAGTTGCCGCTCGGCACTCGAACCCCTAATGAAATTTCATGACATTTGCTGCTCCCATGACATTACGTATACGCAGTGTGGGGGGGGGGGTGACAAATCGATGGTTGCTGCAACTACTACACACACTCACACACACACACATATGTGTCAGCATGGTATATATCAGTTTAATGACTGCCACAGGCAAAATTAATTGTTTATCCTCATTTATTGCATTTCAATTTCCTGGGCAATTTTTCAGCTTCAGCTGCTGCTGCCGACTCTGCTGCGGCTAATTGAGCCTTTCGCCTTCGGTTTGGCCTTTAAGTCGACAAGTTGGCAAAAAAGTTGTTGGCCAAAACGAAAAAGTGGAATTGCCTTTGAAATTGCTTATATCATGTCCTAAAATGCCAGGGCAACCCTTGCAGATGTTTTGCGGTGTGTGCGAGTTTTGAAGGTGCAGCATACTGCAAGTCAAACTGAAGCCATTGATTTGGCAGCCATAAAACTTTTGCCAGTTATGATACCCTGTAAACAGAGCAACATAGAAAAGAGGCAGGCAACTTTTTGCAACAAGCTGAAAGAATTCTTTTAAATTCCATTGCACTTTCAACTTTATAAACAAGCAACCCTACCCTCGCGCCTCACCCTACAGGGTATGCAGCTAGTTGTGCCGCCCCTCTCTCTCTCTCTCTGTCTTGTTTTGGTTTTTTAGTGCCATTTTGTGCGCATTGCCTTGCCAAGGCAGCCTGACGCAGAAATGTGCCCAAAGAGTTAGCCTGGGCTATGCTAAATGGCTTTGGCTGCGCCTAGCTCCCCTTGGGCAGGAGCAGGAGGAGGGAAGAGTGAATGGAGAAAACCAAGTGAAGCTACTGATTTAATTCCGTAACCAGGCTGCACAAGCTGCCACAGTTGAGCGCACAATTAGCTGCCAGCTCTCGCTGGGATCTCTTATTCTTGACTGGGGCCTCCCCCCTGTTTTTCTTTTGTGCTGCCTTTCTATGTATGTATGGGTGTATGTATGTGTGTATGCATATCTGCGTATCTGTGTCATTGCATTGTTCCAACTTGCACTTGACAATTCAATTTGCAGTCGTTCTTCTTCTCTTGGCTTCACTTCTGCTGCTTGCTCTCCTGCTGATTTTTGGCCACTGCAAATAATTGATGCAGCTCCGTTGCAGAAGCTTCTGCGCCGCTGCCTGCTGCATTATGCATCGATTCTGCAGCATATTATCGTAAGCAGCTTGTACCATATTATCTCCCTTACTCTCTTCCCTTCCTTCTCTCCCTGTCTCCCTGTTCAACTTCCTTGCGATTATAGCTTCGACTTCCTGTTGACAGCTGTTGCCCAAGACAATTTGCGATTGCCAACGGATGTCAGTTCCAAAATTTGACTGGCCCCACTCCACACCTCTTACTTTCGCTGCTTTCACTCCGTTTACATAATATTATTGGCTTTAAAAAGCGCCACTATTAATGCCTTTGCCACAACAAGTGGCACATAAAGACGCACATTGGCTTAAAGAGGCTCGCGGGACACATTGAAGGGAAGCCTGAAAGACCAAGCAAATGTTGCCCTTTCCAAATAGTATTACTTATAGTATACCCTATAAATTAAGCCCAACTAAGTATAGCGAAAAGATTCTTATTGCATAAGCTTTTCGCGTTCTCTGAACTTAACCTTGCCTGCACTTGGCATAAAAACGATTTTAAATGCCAAACTTTCCACTGTCATTGCAGTTTCAATTTTAAAGTTTTGCGCATTAAAAACACGGAAAGGGAAATTGTGAGAGAGAGCGAAAGGGGGGGAAGAGAGCGAGATGGCAAACAACAAAGTCGCGCTGGCACTCGCAATGAATTTCCGCTTCCTTCTTTTAAATCGAGACAATGCCAAATGGAGTTTGAGGTTGAGTTTCCTGGCACGGCTTTCAATTTGCATTTAGCCTCAGTTTATGATCGGCAGCAACAGAGCCGGCCTGGCAGCTGCCAGCAAATAGAATGTGGTTTCGATACGCACAAATACATGCTCAGATGCTGATATATATATGTATGTCTGTGTATATAGAAATATGAATATAATATGCGAAACTTCAGGCTGCGGATAAAACTCCAGCAATTTCGTAATCACCAAGGCGGCCCCATTTGCTGCTGCTGCTGGGTCCGGGTCGAATTTCACCACACAGACAGGGCCAGGAGAGCAACAGTTAACTTGGGTAAGAGAGAGAGAGAGAGAGAGAGAGGCCGAGCCGAGCACGAGCGCCTGCTGTGTGGGCGTCATGTTGCCAGCACTTTGCCGAATGCTTGACAACATGTTGCCTCGACTCTAATGTGGCTCAGTTGTTGGCAACATGAAAATGTTTACTGAAAAGAAGAAGTATTTTTTCGGTTTTCCAAATCAATACATTCTTTGGAAAAAAAATACCACATTTTCAAGGATTGATTGCGGAAAAACTATACAGTAGCTCAGCATCTCTAGCCGAGTCAATAGAGCCCTGTCCGTCAGTCTGTCCGTCTGGTCGTTTAAACACAGAAATCTCGACTACTATACAAGCTATAGACACGAGATTTGGCAGGCAGTTTCCTGTATACCATATGATCCTAGAGCAGAGTTTTGAGATCTTAACTTTAAAGTTTTTCTTTCTTCAACCAAATGTAAGCAAAATAACTTGAAGCCTTTATTCTGCGCTTGAAGGGAGCACAACTTACCAACATGTATGCCAAAACTTCCACACAACAAACTCTTATGTCACCTATGGCCTGCTCCCACTCAAACACACACACCCACTCTCAAAAGTTTCGCAACAAGCTCACGTCTTACGCTTGGACAATCTTTCTAGTTCTGTTGTCCCTTAGATGTAGAGAGAGGTGTGAGAGGGTAACCCACTTTCAAATATGCATTTGCTTGACACATAAAATTTGGGCACGCAAAACTTCAATTTAAATGTTTAAGCGTAAGTCGTCATACAAAGTGTTATTGCGCTCTTTTACTTCCCTTTCACGCCTTGGACCGAGAGCCAAGTGGGAGCCGTGCGCCCTTGGGTTGAGGTAGTTGGGGCCATCAACTATGCAGGCAAAGGTACGGGCAACAAACAGACAAAGGTGAGTAATGATGCCCTGGGCACAGACGCAGCTGATTTTCTTTGCTTGTGGCTGTTTGCCCGCAGGTGTGCGATGGTGTGTGAATGTGTGCGTGTGTGCGTGTGTGTTGTGCGTTCTGTGGATACGCATTTGCATTTTGGCTGAGTTACTTAGGCCAGGACTTGGCGTGGCATCTGGCCCGCTGTCGATTGATTTATAAGCAGCCAACACACACACACACACACACACAATGCCCCACTTCGATGGCTCAGCAGAAATATTTTTGGCCTTAGTAGGTAGCATGTGTGTGTGTGAGTGTGTACATACGACATTTGAATACCCTAAGTCTAAGGCTCTCTTGGTTTATTTTACCCTCCCTGCGCACCCGTAAAATCGAAATTTCTCCTCTTGATCAGAGATTGTCTACTAGTTAATTATGCGTAGTTCCAATCACGACTACAAGTACAATTTGTAGGCGTTGCAACTCCAATTGCTCCACTTCTCTTTCAGCTGTGGGTGTGTGTGTGAGTGACCGCTCGCCTACCCATAACATCTCTTTTATCCCCAGAACTCTCCCAAAATGCCCACACACACACTGGGCTTGTAATTGATTTTGTAGAAGCTGGTTTAATAAAGTTTTTCTGGATTAATTAAAGCATATTAATCAATAGCTAGTTATACCATTCGACCATTGAAAATGGTCAAAAAGGGGTATACTAAGTTTGTGCAAATGTATGTAACAGGCAGAAGAAGGCGTGGCAGACTTCACAAAGTGTATATATTCTGACTCAGGATCATCAGCCAAGTCGATTGAGCCATGTCCGTCTGTCTGTCCGTCTGTCCTATTGAACATCTAGATCTCAGTTATTATAAAAGCTAGAGACACCAAATTGCACATGAATGTTCCTGTATACCATAGGTTGATTGAGCTTATTTTCAATTTTTGATGCCACGCCCACCGCCCACGTAAATCGATAATTTACGATTATCAGGAGATGTATTGAAGTTACAGATTTCTAATGTTTTTATATGTAGATGTAAAAAAATATCTCCCTTTACTCAATGCCAACTAAAATGCCCTGAGATATTTCTCACTTTCCAAAAAAAAAATTTTTAGGCAATGGATTTTATATAAATTTCAATCGAAAATTTTCACTTAGTGCCACACCATTTTTAACAGTTTTTACCGTATTGTCAGGGTTATTAACATACAATTCTACACAAGGCGAATATGGCGGGAATCGGTATTAATGGATTCGGACGCATTGGACGCATATTTTTACGCGAATGCATTAGACGAAAGACTGTTAAAGTGGTGGCCATCAATGATCCGGCCATGGATCCCAGCTATATGGCCTATTTACTGCGCTTCGATTCAACGCATGGCCAATTCAATAAGAAGATTATTATAAAGGACGACTCAATGATTGTCGAAGGACTCAAGATAAAGCTGATGCGGGAAACAGATCCCGCCAAGCTTTGTTGGGGCGACAAATGCGTTGAGACTGTCGTCGAGTGTACTGGTCGATTTCTTGATATGAAATCGGCCGAGGCTCATCTGCAAGCCGGAGCCAAGAAAGTTATTATATCGGCACCTTCAAAGGATGCCCCCATGTTTGTTTGCGGCGTCAATTTGGATAAGTATTGCCCAGATATGAAGATCATATCGAATTCTTCATGTACCACAAATTGCCTGGCGCCGCTAGCCAAAGTAATTCATTCAAAGTTCAGAATCGTTGAGGGATTGATGACGACAGTGCATGCTGCAACGGCCTCGCAGGCCATACTGGATGCGCCCAAGGGTAAGGATAGGCGCAGCGGACGAAGTGGCATGAGCAACGTGATGCCAGCCAGCACAGGAGCTGCAGTGGCCGTGGGTAAGGTTTTACCCGATTTGAATGGCAAACTGTCGGGCATGGCGTTTCGTATACCCATTATAAATGTGTCGGCAGTTGATCTAACCTGTCGCCTGGGATGTGGAGCCAAAATGGATGACATAAAGGCCGCCATTAAGGAAGCCTCTTGTGACGAACTTGTCGGCATACTGGGATATACCGATGAGGACGTCGTTTCGGCGGACTTTAATGGATCACGCCTAAGCTCCATATTCGATGCCAAAGCCTCCATATCGCTCAACGATAATTTTGTTAAATTAATCAGTTGGTATGACAATGAAATGGGCTACTCCTGTCGCCTCTTAGATTTAGTTATATTCACCCAGATGGTAGACAAGTGTGAGGCTGATGCGAAAAAGAAAAAGGCGTGTAAACCGAAGAATCCATGTTAAAATAAAGAAACGTACGGTTATTTATCATATTTGGTATACATAGCATTATTTCACGATTACCTTAAACTACACTAGAATTACGTTGCAGCTGAACTGTAGAGATGCTCTTTATTTCATTGTCGTTGGTATTGCCTGCAGCAGCTGTAGCTGGCACGGTGGCGTCGCAATCCGTTGCCTCGACAACAATGTCGTCCAATGTGGGCGTCTTAATGCGATTCCGTATAATGAGATCACGCTCGGCTGGTGCTTGTAAATGCAACGGATTTGTGGCAAGCTCCGCTGCAACTAGTTCATCGCCCTGCAGGCCAAGCGTCATGTTTACCTTGCCATGTTGTCCCGCATTTAATTCGCTGCTAGCTGGCTCTGCTGCAGGAGGCGGACGCAGGCGGGCGGGATCCAGCAGTGAGTGCATTTTCTGCTTGCGAGGAGTGCGCGCTGGGGACGCTTTCCTAGAATTGTAGTTCTTAAGCTGCTTAGCGCTGTAGAAGAAAAGATTTATATTTTAAAATAAGTTTTCAACTTCTAACAAATTCACTCTTACGCTTCGATCAGTTTGAGCAGCAAATGATGATACGCCTCGTACTCGGTCTTGCCGAACTCATTGGGATCGTGGCGTGCATGCTCGTATGTGTCGCAGAATTGATGAATTATGCGCTGGCCAGTTCCGTTTAGTGTCACCGACAGCGTAGTGAGTAGAAATGCGCGCAGACTTTCATGGGCGTGGCGTGTGCTGCCGTCACCACGTGCAATCTCTGCCTCCAGCAACTTGACATCGTCCACTGCTCGCATGCGATAATAGTAGGGTGGCAGCTCTTCCTCCTGCTGTGGCTGAACAATATACTTGTCCGTGTCGGTCCACAATAGCTTCGGCTCCTGCGCAATTTTCTGTATACAGTCCAACCTTCGTTCGATTTCACGCCGCAGCGCCTTCTTGGCGTCCGTGCCCACGGGTACGTGTGGACCGCGACGACTACGCAGTGTGAATCGCATTATTTGGCGCTTGGCAAATATGAAGAGCATCACAAAGGTTAACACACCGCCGCCAATGATAATAATTATCATAACACCCGAAAGTTGCTCCATTTTGGGGCGATTTTTTAACTTTGTTTTGGCAAATTTCTTTGTTTTGTTATTTTTTTGCTGCTGTCCGATAAACCAATTCTGTCCGATAATAAAAACAAGTGTATCGCTTACATTATTTCGATAAACGTCGACAGTGTTTCACTTGCCTATCGTTCCACTGGTTCCGTTCATTCCCCCCGCGAGAAACAATCGCCGCGAATATTAAAATTAATTAAATAATCAATTACTAAACAATTTAAACGTTTATTCAATTTTTTTGCATGCTTTTTTAAATAACTAACTATATTGCTTGTGTTTTTTTGGTGGTCAACATCTTTGCGTGTAACGCGTGTATAAAAATATTTACTCACTAAACCAATCCTAATACAGTCTCTTTGGCAATCCAATAAACTATGTCGTTAAACGTGCTTGTTCAGGTCCAGGGATAGTTGTTGCAGAAGAGGACGGTTCCACAGGCACAATACATAGTGCACCAGACAAAAAGTGCACCAGCCTTTGTGCGAAACGTTAGCTGAGCCAATGTTTTTGGCATATGATCCGCAGCGAACCAATAGAAAATGGGCGTGGCCGATGCCAGGAGACGCGTCGACACCTGAATGTGCACGAAGAGTGCACAGACTAGTGATAAAAAGGTACCATGAAGTATAAACGGCAACGCCTTGTGTGTCTTAAGCAATTCCCGCCAGCCGCCGGATGCCTGCGGCAGCATCCTTGTCACAAATGACCACAGATAATCACAGCAATGACAGTGCATAAAGAGAAGCATGGGCAGGGCTAGCAGAAAATTTGGGAGTTGCTTCCATTCATAGTAGCGCAAGAAGCCCACATCCCAATAGTTCGACTGCACATAGTTGTAGGGGAAGGGCAAGGTGTACTGGCACCATGGCGACCCGTCCGGACCCTGTCCTGCGAGTAGATAATTCCGTTCACTAGCATACTCCTTGACATGCTTTGGGTGATGCACATAAATGCTGGGTAAGCAGTACAGGCGATAAATGTAGAAATAATAGCCATGTAGTAGTACTAAAGGTCCCAATATAGTTAATGTCATCTTCACAGTCTGCTGGAAACGATTCGGATTGTTGGTCAGAATTATGTGGCGCGCAAAGAAATATAATGGAAATCCGATCGTTATTAATCCATTGGAGCGGCACATGATGCAGGCGGTAAGACTGGCAAAAATCCTTATGTAGTTAAAATGTTGTTTGGTCCTGACGCACTGAAGCATTAAATAGAAGCTGGCATACGCGAACAACGATTCCGAGTAGGCGGCACTGAAAAAAATGCTTGCCGGATTGAAGCAAAAGACAAGTGCGGCATTCCAGCTCTTGTTCAAGTCGTTGAAGACCCGCTGCGTCAGCTGATACAGCAAATTGGCTGCCTCACAGAAGAGCCACACATTAAATATCACGGCCACAAGTAGTGTAAGAGATTGCAGCGATAATGGCACATTCAAGCGCTGCACGGCCATTGCAAGGTAACGAACCATCATCGGAAACAGCGGATAGAAGGCCAACGTATTTTCGTACGTATACAAATAGTTGGCAATATGTAGAAAGTATTCGCCATCCCAATGCCGCAATCCGCCCAGACAGCCAACTACAATTTTATCCAGCCAGGGCATTGGTCCCTTTGTAAATTCCGCTCCTGCTGCCATCGGCATACGAAAGACATCTGGCTTGTGATCGGGTATCACCCAGTTTGCCACCAGCTGCACGGCGAGCACCATAAGGCGGCTTGATAGCGCCAACTTTGTTACCTTCTGTGTCATTTTCTGTTGGGCGGAGTCGTTAGCACATGTGATTCACGTCATTGGCTAAATGCAACTTACTCACCAAGTCGATTTGTTGTTGTGGTTGTAATTGAATTTGTTAGAATGTTAAAGTATGTGGATTTCTAGACTTGTTGGGATCTATAGCCCAAATCAATACTTTTTGGTGTGCCTAGGAATCGTATATAGACTCCCTCAAATACAACTTGACATGTGCGGGGCCGGTTAATTTGTTTTTTCAAATAAATATTAAAATATCTCGGCAAAATAAAACCGGCAAGCCGAGTAGCAACCGGTGTGTACACACCCTTATCTTAGTAAATACACAACAGCTGATTAAACTCTTGCTATCGATAACAATAAGGAACACATCGGTGCGTGGCGCGCCGATTTAAATATACCATTCACAGATAAAGTTCATTTAGGGACTCGCAAGACTGCTGCTTTGTTTGATAGCATGACGACTTGGCCATGGATACTAATCAAAAATATACATAAATATCTATTGTACACATAAACAACAATTGAGTGAAAAAAAACGTAATTATTCAATTCAGTTAGTTTTATTTCTTATCAAAAAAAAAATTGGTCTAGTCGGCTTCGGTTTCGGATTCCGTTTCAATCTTCTCAGCAATGCTTACATCATCGAACATGGTCAAAAGTTCGACTCCTTTACGGTGGATCCTTTCCTTGACGGCTGTAATGGACTCGGTCTTTGGAATATCGCGTACGAAGAACTCATCCATAGATTTAAAAACATTTCCGTACTGATTATATCCGCGAATTGGGTAAATGGAAGGTTTCTTGGGTTTGCGTCTCGTCACGTAGCTGCGCTCCATGAATTCCTTAAGTTCATCCAAGTGCTGTTCCTCATCCTGTTCGTAGTCTTCAAACTTACGCGTTGAATCGCGACTAATTCTGTTTTGGTTTTCCCACCCTTTGACAATCTCATCTGAGGGCATCAACAATTTAATATCTCCAACGAGAAGTTCATGATTTAAAATTTCCGCCTCATTTGTTTGCACAGCGGTATCTAACAATTTGGCGGGAACCTGCTTCACCTCTGCTTCGATTTCAATTTGTGCTTCGACCAGTTTGTCCCTTTTTACAACACTACCAGCCGCCTTGCGTGGAGTTAACGAGCCGCCAACAGGCGGTGGCCTTACCCATTGAGAACTTGCTGTAGTGTGACCCAATGATTTGTTTCGTATGCTGGCAGCTCGCAACGTCGACGCAATCGTCGGCTTCTCCATATTCCTCGGTGGAGGTCGACTTGGCCTGGTAGACTTTGGCCTTAGGCATACCTCCGAGCCATCAGCAGCATCACCGCCGGCACGATGGCGTGACGATAACCTGTTGGCTCGTATGAATTTCGGAGCTGCCGACGAGGCTGGTTTGCTTCGGGAGTTCATACTAAAAATTTCAATGTTTATCCGAAAGCGATCAATCTTAGCGAATATTAAGCAAACGCGCTTAGTACCAACAGTTACCAAACTGTTTTACGAATTTACTATAATTTTACACTGATTGAACTGATCTTAATGCCAGTATAACAAAAAACATTTTGTTAGTAACTTTCGTTTCCAACTCTTTCCGATAAAGTATTTGTTGCAAAGCCAACTTTATTTTTTTGGACAAATTTTAAAAAATGTCTGTAAAAATCGGAGGTTCAAGTGGTTCTTATTAAAATGAACAGAGCTTAAGTGCTTGACAATTATTTTCCATTAATTTTGAATAGTAGTAGTAGTAGTATAGTATAATCAAATCAAGAATTTAACATTTGGAGCAAACACTCCAAAGTTATTACAAATCTTTCTAGATTTGATCATGTATTAAAATAGATCAAGATCGCAAACATTTGCATTGTCTTTTCAATGTGGATGCGTAAATAATATGATCAACCACATACCCACTTATAAGCATGCATGAGAATGTGATAAATAATATATAAAAAAATAAAAAAAATATATCATCCAAGTTCACAATTTAGAGATTGAAACAAATTCTTACATTGTAATTTGTTCCTATCAAACTAAATGTGAATGTGAATTTTTGTTTTGCTGTTTGGCATTGATTGCAAGATGAAGCTAATTCACCCACAACAAACAAAAACAAACAACAAAGTCTGAAGAGGATAACACCGAGATTCGATGGAATCCAGATGTAGTCCTCGTAGTTGAGGCCCAAGCCATACGACATGCAAGCATTTATGATATAATGCATTTGTTCTTTTTTGGTTGGCGCTCCGATTGTGGTTGTGGTTGTGGTTGCGGCGGCGGCCTTGGCTCCTCCCACATCGGCCTGTGACCATAGAATGGCGGCGGGCGAGAGTATTCCTCGGAAAGATTTGTGCCTGTCGGTAGACGAACGTTTTCAAATCGCGCGCTACCCGTCGGAATGTGAGAGTACTGTGTGCTGCGTTGTATATTTGGACTGAGGGGCGGTGCAGTGGGGCTGAATGCAGAACCGCTAGGAGTATAACGTGCCTGCGAAACGGACGTGGAGATGTAGACCGAAGAGGACGTAGTATTTGTCGTGGCAGTCGTCTTGGGTACCGTGAGCCTGCGCATCTGTTCACTTAGAGCCGCAACTGAAATCGGTTGCTCAAAAGTTGCTGTAGGCTTCTGCGTGTAAAAGTCTTCCATTTCTGTCTTTATAGAACGGACCGCATCGGAATCATTATTCACATAACGTGGCACACTTGGCAGCTCGTCAAACAATTTGTCCACTTCCGATTTGTTGGTATCCTGTGCCTGGCCGCTAAGTTTCAAAAGAGCCTCCTTGTTGTAGAACACTTTGGTAGCTGAAGACAGTGGAACCTTTGTACCTGATGGGGCTGCGCATGATAAGAAACATATGGGATTAATTTGTAACGCATAGTTCATTAAGTTAGGCATGCAACAAGCCAATGCAACCCGCCTATCAAGGAGACACATAAAGATGAAATTAAATCTACCCTATGAAGTAAATAATGAGCCTTTTCTTATATAGCGACACACACCAACGATTCTAACCAAAGTGAAAATCAACAAATTTGTCATTTTAAAGTTTATCCAATTTTGTATATAAATAGTGTGTTGTATATGTATGTTGTTTATATGAATTTGAAGGATTTTTATGATCAAAATATACATATGCCAATTTATTGTAAACATGAGACGGTACCGATATCGGATATTATAACTGAAACTGCAACAGCTTCTCTGTCTGACTTGCTGCCGAACTTGACTCGAGATAAATAAAGATTGCTTGATAAGATAATAGAGAGGAAGACGACATGGCTGAGCTGTGGCTAAACTGAGCTGACCTGAGCTGAGCTGAGCTTAGCTAAGCTAATCTGAACTAAACCAATCATCCTTATCCACATTAACGAATCATACGAAATGCTAAAGATTCAGCGCATGCATTTGTAAACAGGCATTTGTGATCAGTCTCAAAATTTCTAAGAGTTCGCGGTTGATACTGATAATGGTAAGGATACTGGTATTGATATTGTTGCTGATGATAATGTTGTGAATTGGGATGGCCGTAGCTATGGCAACGATTATTACTTCGCTTTAACTGTTTTCCCAATGTCTGCGTATCCTCGATGTGCTTCAAACGATTGATATTGTTTGCGTGTCCATTAGATCGCGTCGAATTGACGGCGGCCGCAACGCCATTCGCCTCGTTCGTCTTATTCTCATCCAGATAATAGGGCGAACCGACGAGTGTTTTTCGATCCCGGCACATGTCAATAATATGACGAAATTCCTCATTTTTACTTAGCGTGCGCGGATTACCAATCAAGATAAGCAGCGACATTGGTCTAGACAATAGAACGTTTAAACGCTGCAAAAAACAAACAAATAAGGTATTATATATAAAAATTTCAACTAGAGGTGTACCATTTGCTAGGAATACTCACCCTACTGTTGTTGAGAAATCCCAGCTTTTCGGTAAACGAGCGCACAAAAGACACAATTATTATTTGCTTCTCTTTACCCTGAAACAGTTCAACAGAGCCACAATCGATTTGATGCCAATTGCGCATGTTGAGCTGCTCCTGGATGCGCTGATACTGATTCTTATAGGGCGATATAATGCCAATGTCGGTCTGGGACAGTTTCTCACCGTTGATGCCAAAATACATGAGATCCTTTACATAGTCCATAACTGCATCGATTTCCTTGTTGTTGCACAAGCTAAAATTCCAGAATAACTTATTTAAAAAAGTCTTTAAGCAACAACAATGCTGGCTATACCTCAGTGAACTCTGTGTGTTCATAGTCGTCCCAAAAACGGAATGAAACATAATGGGGAAATGTTCGTTGGGCATGTGAAACCAATTTTTTGCCATAGAGACATTCTCTGCATTCAGAATAATAGAGAATAAATCGAGAATAACTGGCTTAATAGCTAGACCAACTCACCCAATAGCGCGTTTGACTGCAGCTCATTGTTGTAGTAGAGATTACTGTAGAGCGAGACAATTTCAGGATGGGAACGATAGTTACGCCGCAAACGTGTCTGCACGGCTGCATTGTAATCACCATTCTCGTCCAGGTTGTAGCACTCGCGCTGCAGCAGACGCTCAAACAGCGACATGCCCAGTCCCCAGTTACCGGCACGCTGAGATTGCAGCACAGGACCAAGTTGTTTATGATCACCAGATAGTATTAGATTTGTCGACGACGCGATGGTACTGGTAATGCCCATTAGCACCTCCGCTTCGGTTGAGGCTGCCGCTTCGTCAACAAATACATGCGAGAATACATAACGTTTATCCTCGTCACGTCCAAATCCACCCGTCGACAATTTTCCAGCCAAGCTGAGTGTGCACACCACAATGCGATAGCTATGCACCGCTTGTACGTCCGGATAGAAGTGTAAGCCATACATGTTCGAATATTCCAATAAAAGATCGTCGATATTATCTATGCGACGATCACAGCTGGCAGCAAAGATGCGCGTCAACGGACGCGGTTGATTGGGCACCTTGGAGATGGAGCGCAGTAGCCGCAAGGCAATCTCATCGCATGCCGTATTTGATCCGGCCAGCACCAGAATATGCGTCTCCGGGCGGCGTACATAGAGTTGATAGATAGCTTCGCATATTGTCGCCGTCTTGCCGGTGCCAGGTGGACCAAAGACCATATAAGGTGCTGGAAATTTTTCGCACAGCGCAATTTGTTGCACCGCCTGTGCCTGCTCGGGATTGCATCCAATTTGCTCGTTAAAGAGATGTAAAGCACCGCTAGCGATCGCTTGCTTTCCAATGGACGTGGGAAACAGCAAACGATTCACATGCTCCTCCGTAGTTAGTTTTAGCTGATTCAGCGCACGATACTGATACCGCAACACCGCTCGCACCGGGCGAAAGACTAACGCAAAGGTGGTATTATCTGGCAGATGGCGATCGCAAGTGATATTCACACGTTGCGTCGACACGCCTAGGACGCGCGCAAAGTAAACGCGCGGCTCGCGACGCTCCTTTTCCGGTGCGCCGAACTGCTCGTTCACTTTGTGGCCCCATTGAATAAGCGCATCGAAATCCTTAAGCGCCAGCTCCAGCACCAAGCCATTGTTGTCCAACATCTGCCTAATGCTGTTCGCTTTTCCCGCCTCCGGTGGTCCATTGGTAGTGCTGCGCTCGTTAATGATTAGAACATCATCGCCAGGCGATAGTACATCCTCGGCACTAATATTCCGCGAATTGGGCTGCAGTTTAACAGACAATTCCTTGCCAAACTGATGCAGTTCCATCTTGGATTGTTTAAGTGCCACATAGCACTGCAAACGCTCTATATCCTCCACTTGAAGTAGAGTGCGCAACGTTCCATAGATATTTCGTGGCGTGAATTCGCGTCCCAATTCACAATAGTTACGAAACTCCTTGCTGTAGTCCGCCAAACGTGTCTGAGCATCCTGTTCGTCGCGCTTCATTGCCGTCAACACCGCCGGCGGCGGAATGGCCGGCTCCAGACGTCCACCGCGAAAAACCTTGCTGTTCGACAGCCGATAAGGATTAACATTGAAGCACGCCTTGGGCAACGCTTCGGTACGCATAAAATGATGCTGCTCCACAAAATGCTGCCGCTTGCCATTCACCAGCTGACAATAGCCAATCACAATGGGCTGCTCCCTTAAAATCATAAACACATGCGAGTCGACAAAAAAGACCAATTGCCCGCTCTTCGTGACCGCCAAAGGCAGCCGGTTGTTGTACACGTAATAGAACTGACGCGACTGCACAATGATAAACTTCTCAATAACTAAATCCTTAAGTTGCGTCTCCAACGTAAAGCCAAAGTAATGGCTATCTACACAGGTCTGATAGGATAGCTTTAGCATTGGATCCGCACTGTAAAGAGGAAAAATAATTGTAATTAAATTATAATTATATACAGGATATAACTTACAACTTGGTCATTGTCTGCAACGATTCAAAATCCGACTCATCACCATGGTATTCGACATGCTCTTCGTACTTCTCCATGCTATCGAAATTGCATTGACAAATGTAGCAACCCATCGAACTTAGCTCAAAGTTTGCATTGCGCTGTTGCTTTTGGGTCTTCTGATATTTTAGTGGCACCGAAACAGCCGACTCATCCAATATATATTCTGTGCAAGCAAAATGAAAAACCAAAGGAGTAAAATAAGATAAACAAATCAAGTTTCGCATCAATATTTACTTTGCGTTATCGGATCATCTACTTTATCGTCCGTCGAATTGCTGACAACAAGAAGATCGTTTTGTCGCTGCTTCTCATCAATGGCATTATACTGCTCCTTACGGAACTCCATCAGAGCCAAGCTTTTGATGCGATAGTTGGAGTCGCCGCGTGGAGTGTTCATAAGGAAATTTGTACGCTGCAACAGGGAACCGATCTGTAAGGGGATAACAAAAACAAACATTTAGCCATAATTTCAACAATATAAACAAAATGAAAACAAGATATTTAGGAAATCCGATTCGCCTTTCTCCTACATACATACATACATATATATGCTATCAGTCATGGTCCTGCTAAGCAGAAACATTTCACAATTTTTAAGTAATCTCTGTTACCACCACGTATACATACATATGTACAAAGATAAGCTATAAAGCCGAAGAGGAAATAGCAAATAAAATAGAAGAACTTATCAGTGCATGTAGCTTGCAAACTGTGGGAGCAACGAAAAAGGGGAATCACATGACTTCGTGTTAATACTTTGTAACATACATATGTGTGTACTTCGGATAATACAATTCATGTAATTACCAAAATAGATTCCATCATTTAAAATGTGTTTAGGGAACTCCCTGGCAAACATATTCGCAAACGCAACAGATCTGGCAAAACCCGGCTTTCGGGTTGTCTATGACTAATACACCTAATTTCAGGCAGACCCAGACGGAACTGGCATAAGCAATGGGGCGTTGATAAACAGTAGCGACGCGGTTAGCGAAACAACAAAGAACGTTGAGAATGAGAGAGATAAGAACAAGCAACGAGAGCTACAATCGAGCGCTTTCGACTCTAAGATACCCATTACTCGATATGCGTATGGTATATAGGAAGTCCCATGCAAAATTTACTGTCTCTAGCTATTATGACTACCCTGATTCTGAGCAAGAACCTACGCCAGTTACATACATAATTGTATAAAGTTAGTATACCCTTTGTCGACTATTTTCAATGGTCAAAGGGTATTTAAATATATAACAAAGAAGTCGCTGCGGTCTAACAAGTGTGTGCTGATTATTATTTAGTATTTTGGTTTCTCTCTTCTCTCTCTCTCTCTCTCCGTCTCTCTTAATCCAAGTCGAAAATAATAAAGGAAACTTGTGCTAAATTTAGTTCTGCTTTAACTTACATTGTATGCTCCATTGGTGGAGAGCTTGATGCGCAGCTCGCTGCCATTGGGCTCCAATTGAAGATACTGATCGAACTCCCTGCGCAGGGTGCGCTTGTCAACATACCAAGCGCTACGTGCGCTAATCACCTGTTTGTCCGCCATTTTGAGCAGAAAGCTTCCAATCATCTCCCGCTCTGGAAATGCAGTTGGTGGGTTAGGTTTTTTGCACCGATGTTGTTGTTGTTCTCTTTTTGACTTACCCCATGGCTTGTTGGTGTTGTTGTTGCTGCTGCTGTTATTATTCGCCTTGATATTGTTGTTGTTGTTGTTGTTGGTATGGCTTAAATTCACACACGGATAAGCGGGTGGAGTCGCTGGCGGCGTTAAAATGGAAGATGGCATTGTTGCTGTACTTGTTACGATGTTTAATCTATTGGCAGGTATGACCTTCGGTTGGCCATTGGCCTTTTTTTGGTTTTTACTCTTTGTCATGTTATATACGTACAAAAAGACACAAATTCTTTGTAAACACACGCACACATACACATGCACACAACTGTCTCTCGTACACAACGCAATTGCCGGGCAAAATAATTGATCGCACTCTGGGATTCTGGAATACTAAACTGCAATTAAGTATTGTTGTTGTTGGTTTTTTTTTCTTCTTATTTTTTAATAGCGTTTTAACTTTTTTTGTTGGCAGTGCAGTGTTCGCAGACAAACACAAACACACACACACAGACTCCCACCACATGTACACATAAACAAATGTGAATGCAAAAAAATTGTTCGCAAACTCAAGTTAAACAAATACAAATGCCTATATTGCCCACTTGAATGTGTATTCACTTTTTATCAATTATTACTTGAGAGAAGCGCGCGATACGATGGTTCAACGATCAATAGAATCGGTGACAGTTTCGCACCGCCTTATATCAGCGTATGGATGTATGCATGCGAGCAAGTCAAAGTGCTCAGTTAATACGACGTCACAATTGACAACTGATGCATTGATTCACTATCTTTCCCTCTCTCTCTCTCTCTCTCACGGTTGCGCGGCGAGAGCGTTCGCTGTTCTTAGATATGCATGCGTATATGTGCAAGTCTACTTTTACTCGGAAGAGAGGATGTGCGCTTGTGTGTGTGTGTGTGTGTGCGCGACTTGCACTGAGTAGCGGTAAATATAAGTTCGGCGAATTGTCCAGTGTTGCCGTACATACATATGTACACAGGCTCGCACACAATTCGTGCATGCATACATATGTGAATATGTATGAGCTTACTCACTTACCACTTTGAATTTTTGTTTGCGATAAAAACATGCCACGCCTTATTAAAATATATTTTATGTGTGTGTATGTATTTATTTTTGTCTGTATTTTTGTATTAAAATGTTGCGTTTAACACTATTTAAAATTGAACTGAATTCATCGTAAATTGTGACTGAAAAATCGAAAATATGTTTAAAAATATGTATGTGCATGTACGTTGTATGTGTGAATTCACTTGTGCCCATGCACCTACAAGCCGGGAAAGACCCTAACTGAAACTGATTAGCTTAACGATCGCTCCGTCCATTTCACCACAAAACCAGTGTTACCAGATTGTTGCACTTTCGAGCACAACAAATGCGCAGTATTTAGAAAATACTGTGCAGCACAACTGGCCACACTGTGTAGCACTTAGTTGCTTTTCAAATTGAATTCAATTAAATAAAACCGATTTATTTCATTATAGTTACTACAACTAATCTTACAGCACTAAAATTAAATAAATGATTACTTCTTTGCCAGCTTCAGTTTTTCGGAACCAAATATAACACCGGTGTCCATCAGCTTGCGTTTCATGGCAAACGGATTGACCGAATTCAATGGCGAGCGCTGCTCTCCTTCGACCGAAGCAGAAGTTTTGTTCGAGAGGATTTCACTTGGCTGCGTCTCGGATTCACCAAACATATTCTCCTGGGTGTCCAGTGGCGTGGCGCCGGCATCGGGTGTTGCTGGTCGTGCAGCTGCTGCTGCCTTAAAGAGACCCGGAGAGTTGGAGAAACGTTTTAGAGCACCACGCTTGGAGGCGCTTAGCTCCATGGTTTTGGGAGCCAATTTGGGTGTAACGGCAGCCGTGGACGATGCCACAGGCAGCACAATGGTAGCCGCAATTCCATTAGAGCTGAGCAACTGCTGTTGCTTCCGTGCCTCCTGCACCGCCTCCAGTTGCGGCAGCAGCTCACACAAACGATCCGACAAATGAATACGCCCACGCTTCGAGGCATACTTGACAGCCAATTGCAGGAGTTCAGTGCAAGCAATGGACTCGATCAGCTCACGTGCTCGCGTTTCGCACTCACTGCTGCATGCCAATGCAAACAGCTTGATGGCCATTTCCTTCTGCACCTTCTCCGCGTTCTCCATCTGCATTAGGCTAGCGCGCAGCAATGTGTCCTCCAGTTCCGCTTTCTCCACCTCAATGTCGCAGAGTGGCAACTGCATGCGCAGCTCCTGCACCATAGGTCGTGGATTGGTCATGGGATACGAGCTGCCGCGGCACAGCACCGCCTGAATTATCTGTCTGGGCTCCGACAGGGCCACGATGAAATAATTATTGGAGACACTGGCGCTCTGTTTCATGGTGTCACAGATGGGGAACCAGGCATTACTTGCCCGACGATACAGTTGAACCAGACCCATGTGGTCTGAGAAGCAAGGCGAACCCACATCTGTGTAGCCAAGCCAGGTGAGTTGTCGGCCCGGGGTCAGAGCAACGGGCAGCTGTTCCACGCGAATCGTTAGTCCGCTAACGTTCACTAGCATGCCGGCAAGATGTTGTTGCGTCTGGCTGCTGCCCGCGGCATGGTATACACAAAGCAGACTATTATCATGTCCAGCAATCGACACCACCGGTCCTGGAATGCTTAGCACCTCTCTTTGTGTGCCCATAACACTGAAGAGCCGCAGGAAATGGCTACTCGTTGCAACGCCAATCAGCTGACTGGTGGCCACCAAAGCCTCCACACTCTCGCAGTCCGGCAGATTGAGTGACCACTCCTTGTTGCCGGCAGCGGCTAGGGCAATTACCACCAGCTTGTTGGTCTCCGTGGAGGCCAATGCCAAGGCGCTCCGACTGAGGCTTGCAAGATTGTGCTGATTGTAGTTGTTGCTCAGGTGCAGGGAATGATGCACACTGGCATCATGAAATTCCACATCAATGGCACCATCGCCATTGGGTTCTGTGTGGGCAGTAACTATGCCCACATCATTCCACACCAGATATCGGTGCTCCAAGTCATTGGGCGTGGCTCCGGGCTGAAATGCTGCTTGTTGTTTGAAGAGCTTAAGCTGTGGAGCTGGTGGCTCTAGTGCAGATCTATGGCTGACGGTGGAGTGCTTTGAGTTTTCTTCGTCCAGGTCAACTGGTTCGACACCACTCATAACTTTACGCTTTAGTTGCTCCAGGCTAACGCCGTCGCCATCATCATCTGCCTCGGCCTGCTCAAACTCATAGTCTCCGCCACCCAAAAACTCATCCTGCTCCTCCAGAATTTCGTCCTCTCCACCTTCCCGTGGCTCCTCGTCGCCTTGAAAGATGGTTCCCAACTGTCCCGTGGCATCACAAAAGGCCAGCTCCTCGCCATTAGAAGGATTCCATGCCAGGCACGTTATGGCCTTGCAATCGTTGGGTGGTGCCTCGACCTTCAACGCCTTGCGTCGCTGAACATCAAATATGCTCAGCTCACCGCTAGTGGTGCCTGCTGCTAGACGTTCTCCATTTGGCGAGAACTGGCAGCAACTATAGTTGCTAGAGACTTGATCATCCTGCAGCCGAAAGGCCACTTCCCAGTTGGATGTGTTGAGTACAATAATCTCCTTGTCGAGTGCATAAGCCAATAGCTCACCTCTCTGCGGCTCAAAGCTGGGTGTGCCAAACAAACTAGCACTCTCAAAGCTATTCGCCCGTGGTAGTCCGGCCAAAGTCTTCAGCTCCTCGCCCGTCTCAAAGTTCCATATCTTGAGCTGACCGTCGCCTGAAATGGACGCCAACAACTGTCGCTCCACATAAAGATCCAAGGCTAATATTGGTCCTTTGTGACCTTCCAGTGTCTTCTCAACTCCTGCATTGTCTCCGCGCAGTACCTTAATGTTGGTATCCTCACTACCGGCTGCTGTATACTCGCCGCCCACATGGATACAAGTCGCTGGTGCAGTGAATCGCATGAGTATGCCATCACTATCCATATCAGGGAACGTGTAGGCGTGCACAGTATTCCGATCTGTGGAGGCCAACAATCGCTTGCCCGTGTGCGCAATGCACATGACAAATTCACCCAAGCAAGTTGAGCGCGGATCGTCATCACTTATGCAGGTCCAATGGCGTATGTCGCCGTCTGTGCCGCAAGTTATGATGAAGTCGCCTTTGGGCGTGTACAACAGGCCCGTGTAGCCGTTGGTGTGTGCATAGCGCAGCGAACTACGCGAGAAACTCATTTTTAACTAAACTTCCAAAACGCTTCGATCAATTCTGTAATTGCGATTCGCGCCAAAACAAAACAACAAAGTGTTGGTCAATGTCCAAAGTATGTCTATAATTTAGCAACACTCAGATTCGGTCGATCAGGGTATTTTTATCATTAACGTGTGGCAACCTTGGCGGCATTAAAAAAAATGATAAGCAGCTCCCTATTTAAAGAAGGAGAGTAGCTTAAATCGCTGCTCTCACGATTGAGAGAAGAGCAGCTTGTAAAGCTGCTCTCACGATTGAAAAAAGAAGCAGTGCTGCAGGTTGTTCTCACGATTGAAAGAAGAAATGCTGCTCTCTCAATGATGAGCAGCTTAGGATGCTGCTCTCACGATTGAAAGAGGAAGAGCTGAGCGACGATTGAAGAAGAGCAACTCAGGATGCCGCTCTCGTGATTGAAAGAAAAAAAGCCCTGTTGAGTGCTGCTCTCACGATTGAAAGAAGAAGAGCATTGAGTATTTATATAGCTGCCAGCTGATGCTGCGCCTCAGTGTGTTGCTTCTACTGAGTAAGTTAAGGTCGACCTCCCAATTTTCCATATCAAACATACAAATCTTTAAATAGCGGGTATATTACAGTCGAGAGTGCTTTTACTTTAGTTGACAAACTAATCGAACGGCATGGAATACTCAGTCAACGGAACTACGCAAACGAACTAGCTCCCTTTCAGAAATTTCTCCTGAGCAGCATACTAGCCTGAACAGCTGTTTTGTTTGTTATTGTGCTGCGATAACTGCCGGCATTACGGCATACTAGTTTATTATATTAATAATGCTGAAAACGTGTGCAACGCGCGTAACACGGAATTGTGGCGCTTGGCGCTGTTTTTCTACTCAACCGTCGCACATGAACATATTCGACCGCAATGCCAAACGCCTGCAAAAAGAGCGCGCAGCCCTTAAGTGAGTTCTGAGCAAACAATTTGCATTCTTCAATAATAAATTGTATTCAATGCAGCCCCGATGTGGCGCTCTACGATTACCTCAAGGAGGAGGTGGGCTTTCGTCTCTCAGATCGCGTCTTTGACATTAAGCGTGACTTTAAGGCAGCTGCCGACATTGGCTGCAGTCGTGGATATATCTCAAGGCACATACTCGCCGAGTGCGTGGAGCACCTGACCCTGACAGATACCAGCCCCAGTATGCTAGATCAGGCACAGGGAACACCCGGACTGAAAATGCACAAACTGGTGCAAGACGAGGAGCAATTGGATGTGGGTAAAAAGCAGCAGCAGTCTCTACTCGTGAATAATATATATATATATATATTAATATATTGTCTCTTGAAACATTTTCAGTTTGAGGAGAACTCCCTCGACTTGGTCATCTCCAGCCTGAGTTTACACTGGGTAAACGATTTGCCCGGGTGCTTTGCAAAAATCAAGCGCAGCCTGAAACCCGATGGCGTCTTTATTGCATCGCTTTTCGGTGGCGATACGCTGTTCGAGCTGCGTTCCTCGCTGCAGCTGGCGGAGCTGGAACGCAAAGGCGGCATTGCGCCGCATGTCTCGCCCTTTACACAGATCCGCGATATTGGCTCCCTTCTGAATCGAGCCGGTTTCACCATGCTGACTATTGACACAGACGAAATGGTCATTGGATACCCGAGCATGTTTGAACTAATGTGGGATCTCAAGGGCATGGCCGAAAATAATGCGGCGTTTAACAGGCCGGCGCATCTCAGCCGTGAAACTTTGCTGGCGGCTAGTGCCATATACAAAGAGCTTTACGCGAAACCTGACACAAAGGGCGTGCCAGCTACATTTCAAATCATATACTTTGTCGGCTGGAAGCCGGGTCCCAATCAGCCCAAGCCACTGGAACGCGGCACGGGTGAGGTGTCGCTCAAGGATTTGGGTAAAGTTGTCGAAAAGTCTGGCAGAATCAAAGTTGATGCGGACTAAAAAGATTGTTATATCTTGTTGAAGAATAAAACTTACAAAAATCAATCAATCACATATTTCAATTTACAGTTTATTCATTAAACGCAATTGAAAAGAATAATTTATACATTGCCGAAAACTAAAACAAAAAAATGATATTGAAACACAATGCGCAGCTCTTTCTATGCTATTTGTTCATGGTGCGGCGCTTAAACTAAAAAACCATGCATATAAATATTTGCTTATTTAATTTTTCTGTTTTCATAATTATAAATAACTTAAATTTAAGTGTAAACTTGCATTTGTTGTATAGATCCGATGCAGTATACATAGATAACTAGACATAATCGTAATTGTATTATATCATTTCAATTGCTAATTTTTGGTAGCATTAATATATATGTGTATATATATATAGATTCATGGACGTAACTCTTTATTATTACTTTTATTTGTTTTAAACGTTGCTTTGTATTTTCCTCGGTACGTATATACAATTACAATGTACAACATGCCTACAATTATATGTATATATATATCTATATGTGTGTGTATATAGTCAATTATATTTGTAGATTGTAATTCAATATGCGATTGGTTGTTAATTATTATTAGTTGTCTTGTTTTTCTTTGTTGTATTAAATACGAGTTGCTTGTCTTGCTACAAATATTGTTCTCATTTCTCTTTTTAGCATGTTGCGTATAATTCTCGATTGCTTTTAAAATTGTATATAGTTTATGTTTTATATGTGTGTATATTAATGTTATGCTTTCAGTTTAGGCAGTTGGCCCTTGTCAAATTTGGCTGCACATATGTACGCACATACATATGTGTAAGAATGTCTTTAAAGTCCCTCTAGAAACATGTTTCTTTACAAGCACACTTTGAGTTTGGTTTCATTTCTTTCTTTATGTACAAAAAGAAGTTAAAGAAACATTTTGCCGAATTCTTTACGAACACAAACTGAAAATTTGAGAATGCGATTTTCTAGGGGTTTTCCCTATACTATTTCCCTCGATTTTATATATATGGCAAGGCAATGAAGCTTAAAAACTAAGCACAAGACAACGTTGATGGCGACAGCTTCGAACTGCGTTGCTGCGTTCTAACCGGCGGACTCATCAACGTTGTCTGTGTGGATCATCCAAGCGCCAAAGGTGAACGTGGCGGCACGGGAGGCGGCGTGGATGTGGCTGTGTTTGTTGTTGTTGCTGTTGCTCCTGTGGCAGTTGCTGTTGTCACTGCTGCCGTTGTGATTACATTGTTGCTACTTGATGCCGCCGCCGCTGATGTCGCATTGGACGCAGGCGGCAGCTGTCGTCAGGTGCTTAGCAAGAGCTCGCGCTGCGGCGCATTCTGCAGCATGTTGGCCGTTTTCAAATGAACGCTGCAAGCAAAGGAGGTTATAGGTTAATATATATATATAATATTAGGTCTCATTGCACTCACTTATTGTCCTCCAGCGACATGGTCTCCGACGAGCCGTGCGAGGCAACCGAAGTACCTGCAAGCGAACTTCGTATTGAGTGCGAATCCTCGGGTACAGTAAGCGTAACTAATTTGTTGTATTTGTTTATAATAATAGTATTATTAGCCAATTTGTATAGATTTTCGTTTCGTTTCCAAATTCGAAAGATTCCATTAAGAAGCCAATGCGTTGTGTACGGTACGTATAAATTATTTTTGGAAAAGAATTTGCATTTAGTTGTTTTGTTTGCAATTTGTTGTTAAATTTGTTGTTAGTGTAGTTGTTGTTGTTTTCGTAGTGTATTGTGCATAGTGTAATATAATTATTTAATTCATATGAGAGCTGCAAATAGTTCATACTAACTGAACATGCAAAATAAAAAAACAAATAAATAACTAACAAAAACACGAGTTCAGTACAAAATCATATTTATTATTATTAATTTTATGTTGTGTGGCATTTTACTATAGTATGGTATATATAGCTAACATAATCAGGTATAACTATATAATGCGTTTTGCTAGACAAACTAGAGCTACGATTGGAATTTGGCTTTAATTTGAAAGTGTAAAAATAAACTAAACTGTGTGTGTGTGTGAATGGGGAGTAGTGTGTGTGTGTAAGTAGAAAAAACTATATAAATGCAATACACTTCAACTTAGGCAGAACATAATATATGTAGCATATAACTTTCTAATGCAGCTTGTTGTATATAGTATAGTATATAGGTTATAGCTATAGCTCAGTCTATCGACCGTAGATAAAAAGGAATAACGTGGACTTAGAGGGTTTTGTTTTTAATAATAAATACATTTAGTTGCAGTTAGTTTGGTTGTGCATTGAAAGAATCGTTGTACGTATTGCTGGAATCGTTGGTAGTAAGTATCTTAGGAATTATCAGTTATATTAGTGGCATACATATATATACGATTGACTCATATACATACATACTTATGTAATATCAGTGTGTGAGAAATAATTTTATAGTATATAATTTAATTGGGCTACTATCATAGGGTGTATAACTCGTTTAGCTGCTGAGTTACGAGTTGAGAATTCGCAAGGCTTTCTGCAGTCGGAACAGAACACCCTCAACTATATTAACTAATAATTATAGATAGCCAATGTTGTACACACAAAATTAAAGCTAAATTACATAAATTTCTTTGTTACTTAAGAATTGGCATAACATTTAACTTTGAGCAACGGCAAATGAAAGATCAAATCAAATACAAATAAAGCTAATTTCTATATAGAAAAAACAGACTAAAGACGCGTATTCTCTACGCTCAGCGCATCATCATTATCATCGTCATCAGCAACAGCAACAGCAGCAGCCGGATTATAAACAAGTTGGTAATCATTATGTTTATGCACATTCGATTGAATCAGTTGATGTTGCTGTCGCTTCTCTTCGCCCCCAGCCAGTTCATTTGGTCCTCCTCCATTTGCTCCGTTCTGCTGTAGTTGTAACGCAGCTGGAGGAGCTAACACCGTACGATGATTCTCATGCCGCAGTTGCAGTTGCTGCGTTTGCAACGCTTCCAAAGCTTTGTCCAGATCAAGACGATTGCGACTATCGCTATCGCTGCTGTAACTATGTCGCTTGCCACGCCCATTCGGCATTGAATCGGCAGACGTGAGCTGCTGCTGCCAGGCATAATTGTTGAGATTGTTAACGCTCTGGCTGCGACTGTCTTCGGGGCCGGTAATAACAAAACCATTGCTATACAGGGAGTAGCTGCTAATCGCCGGTGAAGTGGCTAAACTAGTCATACTCTGATAGGTTTTCATTGAGTACGCATCACCTACGAACAATAGAGATTACAAGGCAAATATTTTGCGGGTTTAGTTTACAGTTTTCTTGCATGGAAGGGCAGGACACAAGAGCGCACAGACACACAGCACTGAAAGGTAGACAGATAGACAAACAGAGAGAAAGAGAGCTCCATGTTTCCCGCGCAGGCAGCCAGCAGTTAAGCAATGATACAATGGATAACGGACGATGTTAGACAATGTGTGTGTTTGGATAGGCATGTGTGTGCGTAGATATATATACATATATATGGTATGTATAAAATGTTAACGATCAATTGCAACATCTTTATATGACACGGCTTGGGTTATGCTTGAGATTGAGCTAGTTTAGCTGATATCTATCCAAGGGTTATCAATTAATATATATGTATTTGTATAGTAGATAAACGTATGTACAAGTATTTAGTTTAGCTGACACCTCCCTTGGGTACGGGGTATAACTAAGTTCCATTTAAATCCCAATCCCATCCTTGCCGCGCTGACATGAATCGTATTTCCAGCATGCAGCAAAACGTTATATAAATCCTTATGTAAATTCCAACTAGTTTTTGTTAGTGCTAGATCAGAAACGCGTCATATATACACAACTTTATAGAGTTTGCTGATGACGACGCTGAGATGAGACTGAGGAAATGCTTATATACAGCGTACAATATGTGAAAGCCTAGAACAGTATAAACCAAAGGGAATACGAGACGTACAACAACAACTAATACAATACAAAACGGGACTTTGTACATAAGATAAACAATAGTAAAACTAAACGTATAGTAACAATATGTTGTTTACAATTCAATATGTAGATTATGAGTTAAAAGCTGGCACCACACACTATGTGTTAAGTTTATATAATAAAAATGTCAGGTGCTTTATACCGTTAAATTACATAGATTAGTTGAGAAAGCAAGCGTTAGTTAAAGTGTCGGGTTTGGTTTTGGGGTTTTAGTGAAGTGTTCCAAGTATATTACAATTCAAGACGTTAGCTCACCTGTAGCACACTCGGATGTCTCATAGGATACAGTCGATTGTACCTCAATTGCGTTTTGTTCCTGCCTAAAAGTTGGAGAATAAAGCATAATGTTAGCAATTGTAATCAGAGCAATCTAATCACAGCTGTTGCCACCTTGATATCACATCGGTTAAGACTTGCTTTTCCGTATCGGTATAGTCACGTCTACGTCCGGTTTTCTTCTCGCGATCCGCCTCCACATACACGCCCAGCGGGCGCGTTGGAAACTCATTTGATTTCGCTGGTGGCGGCACATCTAGTTTCAGATCTTTCAGCTTCTTCATAACACGTTCCAGCGCCTGGACTGCATCATCGTCGTTGTAACCGAAATTCTTATGCAGCTTCACCTGCAGATATTCAATAATGCCGTCCATATCCTTCAGACGCAGCAGCTCATCTTTATGCAGATATAGAATGGTTACGGCCATGGCCAAAATGACACGATCCCCGTCCAGCAGAAAGATATCCCAAACACGTAGACTCAGACTAAAAGGCACCTGCAATAGAGAAGACATGTTACTATTTTAAGTATATCTTCTGAATTGGTTCAATTCACTTACGCGCTCAACAAAGACAACGAAAAACCATTTAATAGCATAGAGCAGGGCATCCACATTGTGTTTGATAAAGTGTTTGTGTAGCTTACGCATAATCTTTGAGAGAATTCGATCATGATGCTCAATGAAGCGTGTCAGTTTAGGGAAGCCCTCGACAAACAGTCCATGCATGCCATATTTTTTATCCGTAATAAGGGTATTCAGTGCCCAAAATGCCTCCTCCTCCTGCATATAGAGCAACAGAACACCCGCTACACACGCCATGCCCTGACAGTAGCCCAACTCTGAGTTGTAAATGCTATAGGCATTCAAAACATTGAACAGGGAGCATTGCTTTACACTGTAACGTTCCCGATAGGCAAGATTATCACGAAATTGACGATTGACGTCCGCATCGATTTGTCGCGTCTCTGTGGCATTCTGTTTGGCTAACTGCAGCATGCGCGCGTAGACGCCCACATTATTGTCCATCGATTGTTGAACGTTCAGTAGCTGCTTCCAGGCTGGCCAACGCATGCGATCCGGTATGCCTTTGTAGACGCGCTTGTGCAGTTTCTCCTGCGGCGGCGGCCAGTGATTAAGCATTTTAACCCATTTTTTATCGCGCTCCAATTCTATCTTGGTGCGTTGCACTTCCTGTGAGTCTCGAAACGATGGCAGGCGGGAGTCGTGCATAAAGCCGTATCTGTTAGAAAAACACCGTTAGTTTAAGAATCTCATTGTCATCGTTGTTGATAAGATATCGTGGGGGCAACTGATTCTTATCGCTTATCTAAATTTCATCTTAAATTAAAAACTCAAACTCTTGTTTAATTACTTAACGGTTGCAAAAGAAAGAAAGAGAGGGAATAGCGAAATTAGTCGTTGCAAGGATGTAATTATCTGGCAACACTAACAATTGCATTTAGAATCGATCAATCGGCGTCATGAGATTCCTTTTTGCGATTCTCGGCTTATCTGGCTACACTTATCTACTCCAAGAGTTGCCACTCAACATGCAAAATTAACAGCTGACATCATCATCGTTGATATCAAAACTATTCGGGAATGGGGGTTTTTTTTTAGCTACTCACTTGTCGGTTATGTGATAAATTTCAAATGTGGGATTCTCCCAGGAGTCGACCACATTCTTGGGATCCAGACCCAGTTCATAGCGCTTGAATATATCCTCACGTTCATCCTCGGCGCGCTTAACTAACGCATGTTGCTGCTGCTGTTCGCCATTGTCATGAGCGGGTGGAGCGGCTGTCATTGTGGGCGTGGGCAGTCAGTAGGCAGCGCCAGTTTTGCTATCCAATTGCTACTGCTTCTGCTACTATTACTACTATTGTTCTTTCTTTTGTTGTTGTTATTATTATTATTGTTGTTGTTCTCCGTTATGGCTCCGGCTCCGGTTCCGCTTGATGTCTGTGGTCGCTTGGCAAGAATGTTGAATGGGAGCGGCTGCTGTTCGGCGATAGCGCGAAACTTTGAAAGATAAAAGTCAGGCGAAAAAAAACAACAATAACAATAGCATTAACATATGAAAACGAGCTCATACACACGTCACACGACACACTACCCGCGCAAGCACAAGAGAACAATCAACAGTAAGTTTTGTACATTCGTTTAACTGCAAGTCTTCGATTTCACTGCAAAAAGGCAGCAAGCATTAGGTTTATGTATGGCTGTGTGTGTGTGTGTGAGTGAGTGTTTTTCTTATTAAATATGCAGCAATGCCAACAACAATAAACACAGAGAGAGAGAGAGAGAGAGAGTGGGAAAAATGAGAGTGAGAGCACTAGCAGCGTGCGCATCACACTAGTGTGGCCAAAATGACGTGATATTCAATAATATTTAAAGGCGTCCATGGAGCCAGCATTGAAATCAACAACAAAAACACAAAGCTTCTCAGGAACGCCCCCACACCACAACGGGCGAGAGCGTCTTGTTGTTGCTGGTGCTGCTGCTGCCGTTGTTGTTGTGGCTGCGGTTTTACTAGCGTCGCTTGGTTTAGCCAATTCGAATTGGTTTTTATTAAAAACACTTATGTACACATTACAACGAAATTTGCTTGACTCTTGGCTCCTTGAGTTTATCTTGCACACACACACACACACAGACTTCCTGTTTTGATTTGCTGCGATTTTGTTGTATTTTTGTCAACACTCACTCACTCACACAGAGGCAGACACTCAATCACACGCACACAAGCTTATAGCGTTTTTGTTCTCGTGCTTTCACTACGTAAAAAGTTGCGTATCTCTTGCTTGAGATGTATCGCGTCTTCCGAATATCGCGTAATTACCATTTAATTTTGTTATAACTTATGTACAAAATATGTTCAACTATTTAAATTGAGCACGTTTACTGTTTTTTTCAGCCTGCATGTTGAGCGAGATTGACTTAACAGAACTTACTGCCCATTTAACAGTTTACTGTTCACATTAACAGAGTGCCCAACGCTGCCAGCTGTACACAATTCTTTTGCAGTTCGCGCGCTTTACGGTCTGGCAGCACTGTGTTCATAAGAATCAGCTCGATAGCCAGAGCTATCGATAATACTAGCCACAGTTTCCTACGTTCATTCGACCATTTTTTTTGCGTGTATGTAGTTTTAATTGTGCTGTAGAAAATTGTCTATAAAGTCCATGAAAACGTCGCGAATACATCCAAAAAGTGTTGTGCTGTGCACTAAACGCTTAGGCACATTAATAAACATACGGCAAAGAATGACCACACAATAATTCCATTGAATAAAACGGGTAAGAAAATCGCTTCCCCTTTGTGATGAAGTGCGTAGCAAATTACTACGAATTTCATCTCTTCTCCACTGTACACACACTCGTTCGAACAAGTTACACTGCGGAGGGTACATGTTTTGAACGTAGTCTGTCATCGATTGTCAATTTAGTCGATAATCGAAATTGAATCTAACAATTAACGTTGCAATTTTCCACTCTTTTTCTCACAGCATTCGTTCATTTAAGCGGATACGGACTGTAGTATTTGGAATTAAAAAGAAGACGCAGCATTACTATTAGTTTGTGCGGCAACATCAACAATGGTCTCAACGCGCCAAATGTGTGGTGGCGGAGCTGGCGCCGGCTTCGAGGAGGCGATTTCCAGTTCGTCCACTCGAGCTACAGTAGTCCGCCGTACCACACAATACCAACAGCAATCGTATAATCAGCAGTTGCAGCAGGTTGCCTCCTGTTCAACGAGCACGAACGCTTCGCCGACCAGCGCACCGACGACAGTTTTGAATTTCCAGGACTTGCCTACGGAGCTGATCATAAAGACGTTCTCATACTTGGACTATAAAAAAATCAGTAATCTTCGATTGGTAAGTGCCAAGGAATTTGTTTACGGTTAGCGGGGCAGATGTAGGGTAAACAAGTGTGGCAGTGCTTCATTATTTAATCAATAAAAAGCAATTTGCAAAATGTATATAGAATGCGCGTGGGTCGGGTCGAAGCGCTTGGCCAAAGACAGGGGCGAGAGACAAGGGTGAAGAGGTGTGCGGGAGGGAGGGTCGCAGCGCTGGTTATTCAACTACCTGCATGCACTTGTTGTTGTTTTTATACATATGTATATATTATTATTTTTACCACTCAAAAGTCGGCGCTGTCTAGAGTTGGGCTCGTGTCGTGATTTCATCACAGTGACACGAATGCATTCGACGTCGGCATCGTGGTGCATGTTCGTTCCTGTTCGTGCTAAACAGAGATAAATCGTTATCTATCCCTCCCTCGCACTCACCCACTCTCTCTCTCTCTCTCTCTCTCTCTCTCTCTGGCAATGCGATAAATGAAACAATTGAAGTAAGACTTAAGATAAAAATTGTTTGTCTAACTAAAAATTGCAGTATCTCTATCTCGACCTTCTTATTGGAGTTGTTAGTTGTTAAGCTTGTTTACAATTTGCAGAACTAAACAATAATTCTTGAAAAGGAATAATTTATTTATTTGTTTTATATTTTTGGCTGCTCGTGTCACGCACTTTTGGGTTTCATCCCTAAAATTCTTGCTTGATTTTTGTCATGCATTTGATTTTGTATCCGTGTCCGTGTGTGTTTGCCTGAGTGTGCGAACTGCGTCCGTGTGTGTGTGTGTGTGTGTGAGTTCATGTGTCCGATGTCTGGGCTTAGTAGGTAGCTAAACGTAATCTGATATATTTCTAGATGGTCTCAAAATCCAAATGCGGGTTTCACCGGCTCTCGTGGCGCTTCCTTTCGTTTCTGAACGCAATAAAACACAAATTAAATATAAATATAATGTAAATTATGATGATTTCATTTTAGGTGTCCAAGCGAATGAATGACATTTGCATGAACATGCTAAATGGCGCATTTGCCGGGCAGATCAAGACCACGTTCAACCGTTTCCAATCGATCAAGGCGAGCATGCCACGTCGGGAGTCTGCACGACGCAATCATCCACTTGCCTGTGAATGCGACATCATTGAGACATGCTACATGCGTCTCTCGCTGCTCCAAATGTCCATGGGCAAACACATTGAGCGTGGGCATTGTTGCTTCTTTCCGGGTGCCGTAAGTGAATGAATGAATTGATTCATTGATTCAACAGGTTAATCAAATTTCTCTTTTGCTTTCGCCCCCTGCCTAGATACTTGATGAGGTCGACTCGATTTTGAACTATATTAGTATTACACCGCGATTGCAGCGTCCATATCGCGTTACCGATGAACTTTTTGATCTCTCCACCATGGCCATGGAGTACTTTAAGGATCGCATTGAGCCCACGCTGCCTGGGCTGGCGTACTTCAATAAGAACTTCTTTCAATTGTCCACAACCACAAAGAGGCGTAAGTTTGGCTGTCTTGTTCCCTTGGAGTATCTTAAACCTTGCTCTTCTCTTTTGCAGCTGCATTGGCCGCTAGCTCGGATCTCTCGGATAGCTCGAATAACTCACCACCTCAGAACCATATGGTCCTGCGTAAGGGCATACGCAAGATCAAGCAGGGCATGAAGATGTACAATAATCAATTATCGGTGCTGCGCACCGAGCTGCGAACATCTAAGCGCAAGTCTGGCGAGCAGAGCAAACAGTTGGCGGAGCTGCAAAATCTGCTGGCCGAGCACCAGAAGCAGACACTCGAATATGCCAATCGGCTGGATGAGAATGACAAGAAGAATGAGGAAATGGCGCGCAAGTTCTCGACACTGTTGCAGGTAGGAGGCGTGAGCCCCATGTACGATATATGCGCAGAGACATTAACCTAGCTATTTTTTCCGCACAGGAACTGAACAAGTGCAAAACAGAACTACAGTTCTGGCGCTCCAAAAGTCCTGCCGCATCGTCAGTGTGCAGCTCGTGCAATCAAAAGGTTGCCCCAGTGCTGCCACCTGAAGATTTGCAGGTACTGCTCAATCAGGGTGTCGATCCGGAGAACATAATCATTAATGATGAGGCCGACATGGACATGGCTAAGGTCAGTGTCGATGAGGATGTGAATGCTACCGGAGTGGCAGACAATGCCAGTGGTATGGCCGATAAGCAATTTGCCTCTCCGGATGAATCCACAACAGCTAAGCTGTTGGCCGTCAATTCGGCCGCCAAGAACCTGAAGCGTAAGTATGCCGCAACAGTGGCTGCAGAGAGCGCTGCAACGTCCAATGCAATTGCGTCCAATGCGACACCGTCTAATGTGAACAACACAGCAACAACAACACCAACAGCCACTGGGATAGCCAGCGGCAATGCCAACAGTGGCTATTCCACGAAGCTCTTCTATGGCAATCATCAGCGCAGCGGCGTCATTGTGAGTCCAGTGTCTATGAAGCTGGCAACAGCTGTCAATGGCAATGGAACTGGCAACCCGTTGACAAACCTGCAGCAGTTGAGCGCCGTCGAGGCGTCGCTGTTGCCAGCGTTGGCTGTGCCCGCCGGTGCGTCGGACATTACGGAGCAGGTGGAATCGAAGAAGGCACGTAGAGTACAAAAAGCCAATAGATGTGTGAATAGTGCACATGGCAAACGCAGTAAATAAGGCAACAAAAAACAAAAACATACAAATTAATTTTTTACTAATACATATACACATACACACGTACATAAATATATATATTTACATATAAAAGCCGCACACACATACACACCGCGTGTGTGTGTGTGGGTGCGCTGTAGTGTTAAAAACGAAAGAATGAAAAATCAAATGTAATATGTATACATACAAACATAGATTACCGATATGTATGTGTATCTTTTTATGAAACATCAAGTGCATTAGGCATTCTGATAAGCATTATCATTATTATTATTACTATTATTAATTACCATTTACAAAATGTATCTGTATGTTCTACGGCAACAAGTTTGTCAATACACACACACACACACACACACACAAGAAGAACTTAACGAAACACTGAGTTGTATGTATGTAGTAGTTTTTGAAGTATTGGCAAAGCAAACGCGATAATAATAATTTAAAAGAGCAACATAAGTTTAATTATTATTAGCCACAGACAAACGAACACGCCCACACCCCCAAACACACAAGACACAACAGATTAAGGCAGGTGTGAAACAGAAAAAGAAGCAAAGTAAAGAAGAAATATTTTAAATAAAACTTTAACGCATACAAAATCAAATGCAAATGTAACAACCCTGTCTCTCACTCTCCCTCCCTCTCTCTCTGCGACTCCTTTCGATTCGATCAATTAATTGGGAACAGATAACGATAGAAATTGCCGATTAAACATTTTTATGAAAAGCAAGGGCTAGCAGTTGGGAAAAAGTAAATATCGCAAAACCAGGAAAATGCGAGAGGAAAACCGTACGCTGTACGGATGCTACGGCTGCCAAACGAACCGAGCGACACGCAACTAACTAAAAATAAGCGAAACGCGCCTTCGCGTTACGCACGCAATTAGCCAAAGTACTTAGTACAAGCCGAGAGCGATCAGCCGAACCAAATTCTTCTTTGGGCCCAGCGGCGGCAACTAGCCGAGAGCGGGAGAGCAATCTATAATTAAGGCAACTGACTCCAAGCAATGCGTCTGGCGTCGAGGCAGTACATCGAAGCGGTCGCTTTAGGTAACCACATTGCTGCGCATTGCCGTGAAAAGAGCCAAAGCAATTGAAGAAATAAACAAAAGGAAAACTACAAACTGTCCGTAGAGACAGACCCGTATTTGTTGTCGAACACGTAATCGCCAGCCATGCAAGATTACAGCGAAAAGTTGCAAGATGCCTTTAGCGAGAAGTTGGGCAGGTGCGTCGTCGGAGGACAAAGGTCAAGTCCCTACTCAAAATCCATTTGCATTGCAGGCATCTTGTGGTTAGCCTCAGCGTTGAGCAGGGTGAGACGCTGCTGGAGGAGCGACCACTGTTGGTGGTGCCGCATTGGGAGTGTGGTCAGATGAAGTGCGCCCAGTGTATGCAGGAGTCGTATGTTATGTGCCGCAAGTGTCAGGTTTTTCCACTCTGCATGGACTGCAGCGAACACGATGCCTTCGAATGTGAGTTCTTTGCCAGCGGCGCGGGCAGTCGCCTGGGTAAGGATCTGTTGGTCAAGAACTACAGCGTATGTGCGCTGTTGAAGCTGCTGCTGCTGCTGGAGGATCCGGAGAAGCGGCAACAATGTCAACCCTTGATAGATAGAGCCGTCAAGTTAGAGGATTATCGCGAGGAGGACGGCATGTGGCAGGAACATGAGGAGCAGGTGGTGCGTCCAATAATGGCGAGTGGCCTGCTTGAGGCTCTGCCCGGACAACAGTTGACGTCGGACACACTGCATGCCCACTGCATACGCATCGATAGCCACGCCATTGAAGTGACCGCCCGCGATGGCGACACTCTGAAGGGTGTGTATGTAAGCGGAGCCAGCCTGCCGCATCATTGCGTGCCCAACACGGTGGTTGCCCTTGACGAGGATTTCAACCTGAAGCTATATGCTGCTGTGCCGCTGGAGAGTGGCGCCATTGTGCATACATCCTACACGAATCCCTTAATGGGCACCAGCCAGCGGCAGCATCAGCTGCGTCTTAGTAGACACATGGAATGCGCCTGTACACGCTGCTTGGATCCCACTGAAATGAACACCCACATGAGTAGCATGAAATGCAGGGAGTGCAGCGATGGCTATGCCGTCTGCCAGCTGGGCGAGAATGGAGATTGGCGTTGCTTGAATGTGGACTGTGGCGCTGTGATGCCGGCGGCCGATGTGCACGAGCTGCTTGCGGAGGTAGGTGGCGCATTGGTTGAGGCAAAAGGTGAACTGGACACCTATGAATCTCTGCTTGAGCAATACAAGCCGCTGCTGCATCCCAATCACTTTCTGTTGCTGGATATCAAACAGAATATTGCCAGCATATTGCGTGCAGCTGCCTTGATGAACTCGCTGAATGATCCTTGCAAGAAACTGCTGGCACGTCGCGTGGAACTCTGCGGAGAACTGCTGCCCGTTTGTCGTGCTGTTGTGCCTGGCATCTCCAAGCTATATGCAATTGCGCTCTTCGAGTATCTGCTGTCCTTTGTGGAGCTAACCGAGCTGCAGTTCGCCGAGGGGGATGTGAACAAGAAGGAGTATGCGGTGGGTGTGGTTAGGAGGAAAAGGTTTAATGATATTTAATCTTATAGTGTATATAACCTTTGCAGACGCTGCTCATGCGTGGCCGTTCGGTAGCCAAAGAGGCACTGGAGCTGCTGCAATACGAGCCAGAGAATTCCGCCGAGGGTTTTCTCACCGAGCGCATCAGCATGGAGCTGGAACGCATTGAATCCGATCTGATGAAGTACGGAAAACTGTAGAAAGATCCTGAAATAAACTGAATAAAAATTTAAAAAACAAAACTGTACAAAGTTTCTAATGCATTGGCCCTGAACGTGCCCAGGAGCAGAGGGCTCAGCGCAGCCAAAAGAAGCTGCAAACAGCAGTGCAAGCAGAGCGAGGAGGGGCTGCGGATAGAGGGGCGACAATTGCTAATCGAAAGAAATAAATAAAGAATTGAATTAAGTATAAATAACAATTGGGCGAGTGAGAGCGGCTATGCTGGGCGCCTGCCTTGCTAGTCACACAGTCGATGTGCAATAGTTGGCGACGCCAGAAGCAGATGCAGACGCAGTCAGACACTGGGCCAGGGCACTAGGTATTATGTGCAGCATGATGGCTGAAGTAACCGATGATTTTGCCAAAAAATGTGAAGTGAAGCAGAATGAGACGTTGGGCAGGTCAGGTCAATCTGTTAGAAGACATTAGCGCCAACTAATTGTAAGCCAATCCTTGACAGATATTTGATTGCCTCCAGCAATTTACGAGAGGGTGAAACTGTGCTGCTCGAATCGCCATTTCTGCTGCTGCCCAACAATGGAGATCGCAGGTGTTGCAACTGTCACAAGCTGACGTCATCGTTTTGCAGGTAAGTCCAGCTATCTACAGAAATCCCTTCCTGCTTCAGCAGCATCCTTACCGTTCCCAGCAAGTGCCGCCTGCTGCCTCTGTGTGGGGAATGTGTCGAGCACGCGGAACGAGACTGCCAACGGCTGGCTGGGCTGAAACTGCAGCCGGAGCAAGTGGAGCAGCTGCAGGCACACACGGAAATTCACAGCGCACTCCGGTATTTGCTGCTACGCGAACATGTCGAGACGCAGACAGAGTACGAGCAACTGCTGCAAATGGATGCACAGTTGGTGCTGCGACGTGACACTGAGATCTGGCGTACATATCGCGACCAGGTAATAGTTCCGCTGCAGTCCACTGGCTTGCTGCTGCAGTTGCGCAACGGCGTGGAAATCGATGAGGAGCTGCTGCAGCGTCTGCTCGGCGTGGCGGACATTAATGCATATGAGATACGTGCACCAGAGCCAGGTAGCGGCATGAGGGGCATCTATAGACGGGCTGCTCTCTTCGCTCACAGCTGCACGCCTAATCTGGTAACGGCCATCGATGAGGAGCATCGCATTAAGGTGTATGCGAGTCGTTTCATAGCCGCTGGCGAGATACTCTACAATTGTTACACCAATCTGCTGCTTGGCACCGATGAGCGTCGTCAGGTGCTTAAGGTTGGCAAATGCTTCGATTGCCAGTGTGCACGTTGTATGGATCCCACTGAGCTGGGTACGCATATGAGCAGTTTTGTCTGCAGCAGCTGTAGTGGAGCTTACATAGTGCGTCAGCCGGAGACAGGCGCCTGGCAGTGTTTGCGCAACGCGGAGCACACCCTGAAACCGGAGTTCGTAGTCAATGTGCTGGAACGAGCCAAAGAAGAGGTCTTCCATGCGCGTGACGACATCTATCGCCTGGAACTGCTACTGGCCAAACTGAGTCGTCTCTTGCACGGCAACCACTACATCATGCTGGACATCAAGCAGATGATTGCCTCCATATTGCGGCAAATACTCCAGAACATGGCTCAGCGTCCCAATCATAAGGTGTACGAGCGTAAGATTCGTTTGTGCCAGGAGATATTGTTGGTGCTCAAAGTTGTGGCGCCAGGCATCAATCGATTGAAGGCCATAGCCCTATACGAGCTTGCCAACACGCAAGCGGAATTGGCACGGAAGTTGTACAGCGAACAGGAACATGACGTAGCTGATTTATTGGTACGCTGAATAAGTGTCTATTTACTTGCCTTATTTCTTACCTAATCCACAGGCGGAGCTGCAACAGACTGAGATTATGATACGCGAAGCTCTACGCATGCTGCTCTATGAGCCCATCTCCACGCCCGAGGGTCATCTAGCTCGCAATATGCTAAGGGAGCTCAAGGAGTTACAAAATGATATAAAAATGCTGCAGCAGACAAACGACGATGTTGTTCATTAATATAATTGATTTTCAATTGCACATTAATAAACGCAGAAAAGAACTCCAGCTTTGATAAGCGTTTGTAATTTGAATTTTGTTTCAATTATCGATTAGTCGCGCTGAACCACTGATATCGGAACTTCAGCTTTGTGGAGGTCGCGACAATAGAAAATAGTGTTGCAAATGTACACAAAAAATCATATGTTGTCTTTAAGTTGTTTATTTTTCGCGTTTCAAACACAAAAGCTTGGCATGGAATCTCTTCCTATTGTTGTGATATAAAAGAAAACATATATATATATTTATAAACAGATAATTAAGCATAGGCCGGAATGAGTCATCGCAATCTGTCATAAGTCAAGCGAACAGCTGGCCGTGCAAATAAAAGGGATATTGATAGTGGAGAAGTTTACGCAAAATGCAAGCCCAAGCCAAAGCAGCTGTAAATCAGACAACCCCAAAGTAAAAAGGGGGATGAGAAAATAAAAGGTGGGCTGTGCAAAAAAGCTGCAATTGACGCCGACGCTGCTGCTGCTGCGGCTTGCTGCTGCTCAGTTACTGTTTAGACGCGGTTCGCTCTTCAATCCAAATTAGTTTTCCAATTTGCGCAGAGAACACGCTATACATTTAGACAAATTAATAATAACTTTAAAACGCATTAACAATGAGAACAACAAAATGCGATTACTTGTTAAACACATAGTGTGATTAAAGCTTTTGACATTGGCATGCTACAGATTTATAAAGAAATTGTGAAATAATTACACTGCCTTTGCTTTGTCGTTGTTGTTATTGTTATTGTTATTGTTGTTGTTGTTTCCAAAAGCCAGACATAACTAAAGCGAAAATCCCCCAACGACGTCATCGTTATGGCTTTGGCCAGCGCAGCGGGCGCTTTGCTCAAGCCCCAGACGCCGCTCCAGCAGCTGCTCGAGGACATAAATTTTCAGCGGACCAAAGAGATGCGACAGCTGCTCAAAGATGGTGATTAAACTATAATGCTAAGCTATAGTCCTAAGTGTTTTTAAAGTTCCGTTATCTGCATTTTGCAAGTGATTTATGAAAATTTGTCTACATTTGCACATTATCGATTTGTCCAAGCGCGGCAACTCCTTCTACCCTTGTACGTACTTGCACACATACATACAGTGAACCGTTAATCTGGGCGCCTGTGTGTGTGTGTGTTCCTCCTTAGATTTGCTCCACATTGCCCTACGTCTACATGTACTTAAGTGTCTGTGTGTGTGTGTGTGTGTGTGTTCTTAGAATGTGTGTTAGCAAAGGGCGAGTTTTGTTTTTTGCTTTTGTTTACAATGCAATTTCCATTTCCTAAGCTGCCTCGTAACCCAATTTGGGAGCGGAATTAGACACGATATATATGTGCTTTATTCCTACTTTAATGTTGGAATATTTTTATAGATTTTTTTTTTAAAGGAATACAGTATTTTGTTTGTTTGTTATGCCAAAAATTTCAGGAAAATTATGGGACGATGCGTACGTCTTTACTTTTCCTGTGGAACTGCCAAACCTCCATGATCTGTAAAAAACCTTTATAAAATTCGTAATGTCTGTGCATAAATTTTGATATACGCTTCTTTCTTACCCAACTTCTTCTATGCAACTCACAGTCAATTTAAATTGTAGGGTATTTGCAAGTCGTTGTTCGAAAAATTCTTAAATAATTTTACGCTATTCCTTATCTATTTTGCTACGAATATGGGTTACTTGAGGTTATCTTTAACTGATTCGCAAGTATACTCAATACTCCATGCTTTCTTCTTCCACAGATGGTGGTTTCGTTGTACTCCAGGGCACTACCTATTGGACGGATCTCTTTGTGCGGCACTTTCTATTCCAAACGGAGCCTGTGCACAGCATCGACTCGGATGATTTGCTCTTTTTTGTGCGCAAGAAACACGTGAAGAGCTCCTCGCGCCACATGCCAAAATATGAGGTATCTTCCGACTTGTCTTTATATGCATTCTAGCCAGATCTCTAGCTTTATTTTCTCGTATTTTACAGACTGAAGTTGAGGTATTTCGCAAGGATTCACGCAAGCTGCCAATTGGTGATCCCGATGTGGATTGGGAGGAGACTGTCTACCTGAATATGGTCATACATCAGTTCGACTACACATTGACGCTGGCCATTTGCACGCGTACGTCGCCCAAGGAGCTGCAGGTGCTGCGTCGGCACTCGCAGCGTGTCTATGCCAGCCCCAGTCGGCGGAAGATGGACACCAAGGGCGAAGGCGAGGAGATTACGTATCCACACATCTGTTTTATGGTGGACAACTTCGATGAGGTGTTCAGCGACATACTGGTGCGCGATGGTGAGATGGTCTGCGTCGAACTGGTGGCCAATGACAAGGATGGCGCTGTGCAAGGCGTCATTTTTCTCGGTTCCATACGCTACGATGCGCTAAAGAAGGTCTACGATGCCAGGGTAGAAAATAGTTCGTATTTATATTTGAAAATCTGATTTATATTCGATTTATTTCTGCAGCAATCCAGTCTCAGTTCCAAGGTGGCACAGCGCATGTCCTTTGGCCTGTTCAGCAGTGGCGCAGGCGTGCAGACACGCTGTGAATTTGTGCGCATGAAGGGACCGCAGGGCAAGGGACATGCCGAGATGGCAGTGACCAAACCAAAGGGCTCGGGCGTCGAGACGCCAACCAGCGAGCCAGGCTTCTGTGCCACCGACATGTGGGACGAATGGGAGGAGGAGAACGATGACTATTGCACCTATCGACATCAGCGACGACTCAGCGATCCCAGTGCCAATCTCAACAACTTTTCGCGCTACGGTTGGCGCACTAAGAATACCAATACGCAGGACATGATAGGCAGCGGCAGCAGTGTGAGTGCTGCTACCAAGGCACGCTCCGAGAACGAGGGACTCGATTCACTGGCCAGTGAAGTATCCGAAATCGAAGCCGGAGATCTACGCGATGGTAAGCCAAGCCAAGCGCCTTCACTGCCTAAGTGTGTTTGTGTTCGCAACGATTTCACATTCATCTTTTTTATTTGCATGTACTCTCGGCTCTCATTTGTAAATTGTATAAATAATGTAGTCGAACTTGGACATAGTTAAACGTCAATTGTTTATAATTTCATTTGCCAGTTCGACTGCAATTGTTTAATAAGTGAAAGCTAAACTAATTTGTACTAAAGTTAAACATTTTAAGCTTGCTTTCTGTTGCGCTTTCTTTACTTCTTCTTCTTCTTCTTGTTCCTCTTCCTCTGCTTGCCACTCAGTTCCTCATTTGTTCTCTTTAGTGTTATGTGTTCTCTTTCTTGTAAACATGTTGTGGTTCCTACGATTTTTCCCTAAATTAAACTATTTTCTTTTCAAATTCAAATTCAAATTCAAATTAATCAAACACCAAAAGAAAAGAAAAACAAAACACAATGTACACCACTGCGTATACATGTATTTGCCAATGGACATGGACAACCGAGCATATATGTGTATATGTGCATATGTGAGTGTGTGTGTGTATATATATCTATAACAACCAATCAATACATATTGCCGAGAAAGCAGGACAACTAAAAAAAAGAATATTTCAATTATTTAACTAAATTTTTGTTTGCCTTTTTTTTTGATTTTGATATATATAAATTATATTCAAGTGGGTTAGGATATGTGTATATAATGGCTAGGGGAAGATTAGGTGTAGATGTAGGCACACTTAGGATCAGTTCATGCATCTCATAGCTGGTTTTCGGTACTTGTAACTTATACCCTACCCGGTTAAGGCCCACCCAACTACATATACCTTGCACTACCCAAATATTCTGCCGCATCCCAAAACCTAAGCAACCACAATAGCGCCCGCCCGCCTCTAGCGTTTCCCCTGGTTATCATTTTGATTTGTGATCTTAATTTTTTTTTGATTTCGCTGCTTTTTTTCTGAAATTAAGTTTAAGTTGCTTGGCGACCGATAGTCGGTCCGTTGTATGTGTCGTTGTATATTGCTTCCAAAATGCAAAAACCAAACAAACAAAAAACAATCGATCTATATCTACTTGTAGATCAGCAACGTCCTGCTTTCTCGGCCTCCGCGGCAAAACTGCACCCAAATCCGAATTGTGAAACGCTGCTCAAATTAGACCAGCTACCAGCGCCAGCGGCCGCTAAATCTGACTCCAACGGCGAGGCAGGTGCAGCGAGCAGCGAGCAAGTCAGTGCTGCTCCAGCTCTGACTCCGCCGCCGCTCAGTGTGGCTGTCGAGGTAACGGTACCCAGCACACCAGGCAACAGCACGGGCTGCAATTGCTTTGGTAGTGGCGGCGGCGGCAGCGGCAAGGCGGGCAAGGGCAAGAAGCGCTGGATCTCGTCAACGGACACGCCGGAAATGTCTGAAGTGTATTGCCCCAGCTGTGAGGATGCGGCCAACGAGACGCCTGCCTGTCTCAGCAAGATGCCCGACAAGCGGCAGTCGCTCAAACTCAAGCCCAAGCCGCCAAGCATATTGTGCGTGGAGAGCGAGCTGGTGGTCAGCAAACGTGGCAGTCTGCGGCTGGGCAGCGAGCAGAAACGCAGCAAGGGCAGCAACAACATCACGCGCAGTGTCTCCCTCAGTGCCGCGGATCGGCGGACAAGTGTGCCAATTCCTGTGCTGCCCAAGAAGGCGGCGCCAGCGCGTGTGCGCCTGACCAAAAAGGAGCTGGACAAGGGCGTCAAGGATAAGGATAAGGAGAAGGACAAGGAGAACGACAAGAAGTCTTCGAATCAGAAGGGCAACCTGCTGTCCAGAATGTCGCCCAAACGCCTGCGTAATGCTGCCAAGGCCGGCGACAAGGAGAAGGACAAGGCCAAGGAGAAGGAAAAGTCCAAAGTGCCAGTCAAGACGAAAATTGGGCACAGCTCTTCTGTGAATGGCAATAGCAATAACAACAACAATGCCAAAGTAGCTACAAGCGCAGCTTCCAAATCGGAGGAGTATGAGCTGGCGGATGATGCCACCTCATTGAATGGAGAGGCTGCAGAGTTGTGCGATAGCGCCGGTGGTGGTGCAGCCAAAATGGCCATACTTAGCGAAAGCGACAGCAAACTGATGATCAGTGTGCGCGGACGTGAAGAGCTGCCCGTGGTGGAGCAGAGCACAACCTCGGCGCCCTCATCGACATCGCCATCGCCACCGGTGCAACGCTTCGAGAAGTGTCTACGTGTACCTGTCAAATCAGAGAGCCATCCATTGCAGCTGGAACAGCCCGACCAGGCTGACAACGCAACTAACGATAATAATCACGACGATGACGAACTGGGCGCCACTGCTGCAGTGACGCCGCTGCTGCTCAATGGCGCCGCGGATGTGGCCAATGGCAATCAGCCAGCCGCCAGCAGCGCGACCTTGCCACGCACCGCCAAGCAATCGTACTACAACAAGGTGCTGCATCTGGTGCCCAAGCGTCGCACACCGGACGGCACCAACATATACTATTGGTGTGATCTGCCCAAGAAGGCGCTCAAAGGTTATAACTCGCTTCCACCCACTTAACCAATATTTCCCCAGCCTTCGCTATTTTGCATGCAACTGCTTTAGTTAGTTATTTATCCAAGTTTTCATTTCAATTTGTCTATTTTATCCATGTGCTTGCAGAGCTGGACGATGGCGCCTACAATCCGCTGTGGACAAGTCGTGGCTTTACGCAATCCTTTCACTTCTGGAAGGAAAATCGTCGCCAGCAGTCGACGCCGCTCAATGCATTCCTCACATATGTCACACTGCCCTGGTGGAGCATTGCCAAGGGTGAGTCGAAATCGTTTAATCATTGCAAATTGAACAAAGTTTATTAAACTATATATACTCATTCACACAGATCTGCTGGATCATCGGGAGACGCCTATACTGACCTTTTAGTATTAGATGTGCCGCAGCGAAACTTTGCTTTCAAGTATTACGTATCTAATGTTTTCACTATGTTTTGACTTTTGTGATCTTGTGCGCGTATCTCAGGTACTTACAGAGCTGCAGAACTATCGGCAGAGCCTGTACACCAACTAAATGTAGCAGACATCATTAAGTTTTAAATATTTATGCCAAGTGCTGTCGATAGTTTCACAACTCTAAGTATTGTAGTTCAGTTTGTTTAGTGCTATATATGATTATAGTTTACTTTTAGTTAGATTCGTTTGAATACTGTAATTTGACAATAGTATCGCAATACTATCGAATTCAATGCGATATATGCGCTTTATACACTTGGTTGACCAATGCCAACATCTCTCTCACTAGCCTAAAACTGAATTGCAACGATAGATACTCCCTGACTAGGGCGCTTTCTAGTATGCCTATGTACGAGTTATATACCTATGTATGATGAGCCAACCTACAAATTTATAAACAAACTACACTATGATTAATTATAATGCTGCATTTTGAAGTTATATAATGATTGTTAACAAAAAAAACAAATTGTAAAAATATTATTTGTAAAAAACCATACATGGCAACATTTATACTATATAGTGCATGTGTATACATCAAATATATAGACCACATATATATTTATTAGAAAAGAGCAAACAAAATAAAGAATTGCGTACAATAAAGACACCAATGAGATTTTGCCAATATATTGTCACATGATTTAATATAAGTTTATATTTAGTTTTAGTTGGGCTAATCTAGCCTATTTTCAGCAAAAAACAAGATCGTCTTGATGTATGTGATTTCTTATCAAAGTTTTTTGAGTTTAAACTGAACTTAAAAGAAACTGAAACATAAACCAGCAGAGGAGTCAAGTATTTCCTTAAGGAGAACAAAGTACACACGCACTCTCGTCCATCCGTATAAGTGTATATACTTGCTATATATACATACTATGTAAAACACAATCAGCTGCGACTCAGCTGCTATCATCACAGCTCAAAAGATGCTCGCAAATCTCAGACTCAGTCTGCCTGTGTGCATCGTCGGGAACGGTCGCTTTGTCTGTGTCTTTCTGTTCTGGCGTCGAGCATAACAAGTGAATAACGAAGATTAAGATGTGGCACTCACTTGCCAGCATCGTTGTCGTTGTCGTCTGCCTGGTGGCTGGCGCAATTAGTCCAGCGGCTGGCTGCCCTCGGGCGCCCACTCACTTGCCCCACGGCCGACGGACACGCGGCGATAATGGATACAAATTAATTGTGGCTGATGGACCCAATGGCTATGTGCCCGGCAAGGCGTACAACTGTAAGTTAAGATAGCAAGCAAGATTAAGCAAAATGTTTCATAATCAGCGCTAGGGTCGCAGCCCAAGTGACCCCTAAAGAACAATCGCTGATAAGAGCAAGACTTGGCATCTTTTGTTATGTGTTTATAATATATGGCGATTTATATTTGACTATATTTTAATACATACTATACTTATGTATTTCTATAAAATGAAGGTATGACTTTAACTCTTATGCTATGCTATTTTAACTAGTTTTAATATACAAATTTGGTTGATGAAACAAATAACATATTAATTGATGAAATTAATGAAATGAAGCAACAACTTGACTACAGGCTTATCGCTCTTCAGCTTATTGAAGAGTAGAGCTGTCTCTGTGTGCTTTGGCATCTGGTAGTTTCTAAACATAATCACTGAATCCATTTACAAACTGTAAATAAGCGTGACTTATACCCCAAACGAGGCTTCTAGGTTTTTGTGCCGTGCTGGGCACGCAAATGGTTGTTAAGGTAGCCGAGTCTCTTGAATCCTCGTCGGCAATGCGGACAGCAGTACTTGCTTTCATGTGTTTGTCGATGCTTCTCGTAGCGCGCCTTGGTGCTGCTGGTCTCCTTACACCACTCACAGTAGTAGACACAACGATTTATCTTTGGCAAGAAGGCAAAGAGTTTCAGATAATCTTCAAGAACTGAAGAGATTATGCCTTTTTTGAAGAACTTCAAATTGATCAATTGTGACTGCCATGTGGTAATTATATTCAAAATTCTCTTCAGCTCATTGACGCTCAAATCAGTGTGGAAAACCTTGTTGATTTTTTCGGTGCACATGGCAAGATCCTTTGAAATGTTGCCGAACTGTGTTTCGAATCGCTTAGAATTCCAAATGGTATTATAACTTCTTAGTATATTACAGAATTTGGTTGCCTTTGAGCGCAACTCATCGACTAGTTCGACGGGCTTAAGGTCCTCATACTGGGAATTTTTTAGAACAGGTAGCTGAAATTGAAATGTTATTTGTATTTACTTAAATATCAGATTAATCAAGCTTTTACATACGCCAACAAATTTAAGTAGAGCAAGATCATCACGTATATTTGGCAATACATTTGTCTCTGTCCCTTCTAGTTCATAAGTAATTTCTTCAGTTGTATTAGCTATATCCATTGCCAGTTCTTTTGAATCATCTTCTTTGAGTTCTGCCAGTTTGAGCAAACTATCTGCATCAAACTGAGATGATTTAAGGTCCTTCTGTTAATAATGTAAAAATTAATATAAATTAGGAATCTGTATTAATTTACTTACCTGTAGAAACTCAACAACGCTGTCGGATAGATCAAAATTTAGGGAATTTCTACCGGCGGGAATATCCGTGCCCTCCGTTTTTAATCTCTTTGATTCCGTTAAACCAGAAAACGACGGTCTTTTCTTGGAAGGTTTGCACAACCTTGGTGGACTGAGAACTGCACTATACGATGAGCTGCCTGTCGGCTTTATGATGTCTTTGCCCAGTTTTGCAATAGTTACTGAACTTTTAAAAAGTGATCTTTCGACTGCATCAACGATGTTTTCTTCAGTTGAGTTTACCTTAATTACAGTTGGGTCAACAATTTCCGTTTCTGGGATATGTTTTAGAGATTCTTTTTCAGCTGCTTGACTCTTCAATAGTTTCAAGTCGAACTTTGGCAGATATTCTACCTTAGTCACACGAGGCCTAGCTAAGAAATCTTCCATGTTAACACTGAGTATATCGGTTTTTGGCTCTTGACTGGGCTGAACATTCTGCTGTTCTGGTAGCCATAGGGAAGACTTCTCTTCATTTAGTGTGCAGTTATTCTTTTTAGGCTTTCTCTCCGCTTGTTTGTTTTTTAGAGAATGTGAATTTTTGGCAAGTTTTTTACTGCAATTTCCTCATCAATTTCATCATCTGTGACTGTATTTGCTTGCTCTGTTCTTACGCGTTTTAAAACAATATTCTTTGGGAGCAATTTTTTCAGTTCTTCTAATTTTACTTTATTAGGTACTTCTTTGGTATCCTCCTTCTGAGTGACAGTTTCGTTCTCCAGCGAACGGAATATGCGTTTCTTTATGTTGCTCAGTCGTTGCTGTTGTTCTTGCTTGCGAAGTGTACGTGCTATTGCGTAGCTCTTAAGATCACAAGTGGTCTGCGACTTTTCTGTATTCCGCTTTCTTATCTCTTGCAAGCGTGAGGAAAACTTAGAGTAGTGTGATCCGACTGGTTTCTCTGTTCTTTGAGGCACGCCTTCAATGTAATGTAGTTAGCTCTTCGAACTGGATTTGCTGCGGATCTTCCTTTGGCTGTGACTCGGTGTTTTCCTCCGTTTCGAAGAGCATGGCATGAACCTCCGCCAACACATCTCTTTCCTGAGCATCTTCAGAATCTGTGTTGGTTAAAACTTCATCAACTGCAAGCAGAATGTGAGTGTTAAGTGGAGCCTTTAGAGAAAAGCAAGTTGTACTTACTATCTGGTTGACTATGCGTCGCCGGATTTGATGGAATTTCATCACTGAACTTAGATTTATATGCCGACAGTGTATTAAGTATTCTGTGCGTCTTTCCACTGCTTGAAGCATCTACTGGGACGCCGCAGTCGCTGCTGCAGCTGCTGCTCGTTTGCAATTCGATATCATCATCTTGGTCTGATATGCACATGAGTTCCTCAACGCTATACACATTGTGTTCTTTTGTGAAACGAATTTTATCGTTGTGCTCCCATTGCAAATGATGCCGAAATTGGTTGAGATTTGTGAAAATGTCACAACAGAATTGGCAAAATATTCCAATCATATTATCTTTGCTGGAAACAACCACGTCTCCGCATTTTTCAAAATCAACACAGCCATCTGACAATAAATTGATAAAGGAGCTCATTTTAATACATAAAATAATATTATTTAAACAAAGATTTTTAAACAACAATTAAAAACAAACGACAATAAAAAAACGCGGGACATTCGACAATCGAGAGTTGAGGTCGCAGTACAATCGATAAGCCTTAAAATACATATTTATCGAAACTGAGTTGATCTTAACGAAACTACTTGTGAGGCGTGTGTGCAGTGTTGTAAGGTGCCTACAAATATCGAGTACTTTTTAAATTTAATCGCTAAAATGAAACCAACGACCATTTGTTTAATTTCTACTCTTTAGTGTTGTTGCTTGGCTCTCGCACACATACTAAAATCCAGCACTTTACCCATTTCACCATCGCGGCCGAGGCACACACTGGCACCCGACGTCCTCAGGTGGCCAGTCCACGGCGCGTTGGTCGCTTTCAGCTGTTTAGCGATTCGCTAACAAAGTTCAATGATCGCTGCGTGAATACTGTGTCTGAGGCAGATAATCTGCCCAAGACTGAGGTGCAGGTCATGTGGGTGGCACCCGAATCCGGCTCAGGCTGTGTTTCGCTCTCTGCCATGGTGTATGAGGGATCACGCTCTTGGTTCTCAGACGATGGTCAGCTGACGCAGGTGATTTGTGAGCACAAGCCAAGTGCGGCTGACTCACAGAAGGAATGCTGTGCTTGTGACGAGGCCAAATATAGTGTAAGTATGGTCAATTCCCATGGTTACTCTTTATTTATACTAAATTATTCTTTACAGTTTGTTTTTGAGGGCATCTGGTCGAATGAGACACATCCCAAGGATTATCCCTTTGCCATCTGGCTAACACATTTCTCCGACGTTATTGGCGCCTCTCATGAGGCAAACTTTTCATACTGGGGCGAACATCACATAGCCACAGATGGCTTCCGCTCACTGGCTGAATGGGGATCGCCCACGGCTCTGGAGACAGAGCTGCGTGCACATGGACCGAAACTGCGTACTCTGATCAAAGCTGCTGGTCTTTGGTATCCGAATGTGAATCAGAATACTTCATCCAAGTTCCGTGTGGATCGCAAGCATCCTAAAGTATCATTGACCTCCATGTTTGGGCCATCGCCCGACTGGGTGGTTGGTATTAACGGCGTGGATCTCTGCACAGAGGACTGCAGCTGGAAGGAGTCGCTGGACTTTGATCTATACCCATGGGATGCCGGCACTGACAGCGGCATCACCTACATGGTAAAAGGAAATTGTTCTTCTTCAACTAAATTTTTAATTTATTTTGTTTTTGGATCTTCAGTCTCCTAACGCTGAGACTCAGCCCCGCGAGCGCATGTATAGAATAACCACCATGTACCCGGAGGATCCACGTTCGCCGTTTTACAATCCGCAGAGCCAACAGATGACGCCTTTGGCCAAGCTCTACCTGCGCCGCGAGAAGATCATTTCACGCAATTGCGATGACGATTTTCTTCAGGCTCTGCAACTGGAAGTGTCCGACGATGCTGAGGAGCACGACACGCGTGGTAAGATACATGACTTATCAAAGCTGATGCCCTGATGATTATCTTTTTCAATCTCCTCACCTCAGCCGAGTGCCGTGTAAGCGACTTTAGCGCCTGGAGTCCATGCTCTGTGTCCTGTGGCAAGGGCATTCGCATGCGCAGCCGCCAGTACTTGCATGCCGAGCGGGCACAGCAAGCCAAGTGCACACGCCAGCTGGTGTCCAAGGAAATGTGCGTCGCTGCGCTGGCGGAGTGTCCCAACGGTCAGGCTGGCCAGGAACGCGATGAGGATGAGGGCGAAAATTTGGCAAATTCGCAGTCGTTAGTCAACGATGATGGCGAGGGCGCCGGGTTGTGCAAGACTACACCATGGAGCGTCTGGTCAGAATGTTCAGCAAGTTGTGGCATTGGCATTACGATGCGTACACGCACCTTTGTCAATCCTCAGGGACGTAAGCGTTGTCCACACATCACAATTGTGGAGAAGAACAAGTGCATGCGACCGGACTGCACGTACGAGCAGGTGGAGCTGCCCGATCCCAACTGTCCCACCACCCAGTGGAGTGACTGGAGTCCTTGTTCTGGATCCTGTGGACGTGGCAGTTCTATAAGAAAGCGTCTGCTGTTGCTCGAGGATGGCCCCGAGAAGGCGAACTGCACAAAGCGTTTGGAGCTGCATCAGCAAAAGGAATGCCAGCACGCACTGGATTGTCACATCAACATGGAAATGGCCAAGGATATTTGCGTGCAGCAGCCGGAGGCAGGTCCCTGTCGTGGCAGCTACCAACGCTACGCCTTCAATCCACAATCCAATCGCTGTGAGCCCTTCACCTACGGTGGCTGTCGTGGCAATCGCAACAATTTCCTTACCGAAAACGATTGCCTGAGCACTTGCAACAAAATCAGCACCAGATCCACCGCAGCATCCAACTCAGACCAGGAGAGCCAACTGCCCAAGGATTGTGTCATGTCCGAGTGGTCCTATTGGTCCCCATGCAGCGTCAGTTGCGGCGTCGGCCACTCCGAGGGCTATCGCTATGTTATCAGCGAGCCGCAAGGTGGTGGCCAGTCCTGTCCCAAGCGCCTTGTCAAGCAACGTCGCTGCGTTATGCCAGCCTGCTAAACTAACTCAAATACTTTGCTTTATAATTAACTAAATAAAGATGATATATTTTCATATTATAATATTCGCCGATCAATCTATCTGTGTGTCTGAACACACAGCTCCCAAAAAATTGGCGAAGGGTATTTTAATGTCAGGCACGTTAGACTGTAGTTTCTCTTACTTGTTTTGCTTTGAAAGTACCAAATAAATGTAAAAATGCTTAAGAGTTTTGCCGTAATAAAATGCTATTATATATGAGGGGCAAAGTTTTATAGTTTTCAGTGTTACGTCTTGCAGAGCTGACATAAAAAATTGAAGAAAAGTGTAATCGTTTTGGGTATATTAGTTCTCTTGTTAACAAAATACTGATTAAATCAGACGTGTTCCAAGTTTTTACAACACAAAAAAGTAAAAAATTCTAGGTACATATTCTCCACTCCTTTTAAGTTTGATAATACAAATGTATGTCTATATATATAATAATCCTTAAGAATTTTGCTGACTAGGTAAAACCAAATTTACAATCATTTTTCATAAGATCTACTGTAAAATCGTTGCTTATTGAATTATTTTATACTTCTTTACAGGGTGTCTATATAGTCGGCACCATGAACACTTTCTTACTCATTTGCAAGTACATACTGTAATACTAAATTATATTACGATCTAGTACTTTCCGCTTAGTCAAGCACTTGCAGACGCAATTGACCATGGGCCAACTGGCTGTCGAATTCCGGCCGACGCCCGTCGCCGCCGCTTTCACTGAAAGCCGAAAGTGTTGCATTCGAATATGTTAAAGAGAGAGAGACGCTTTCGCGGTTCGTTCCAATCGTCAACCAGTTGGGACTGCGGCAAGTTTAGTTAGTGCCCGCGACTTGTGGAGTGCGTTTCGTCAAGCAATGGATAAGCTCAAGTTCAAGTTTCCTTATGACATACGCGATGTGGAGCCGGCCACCAATGCCGAGCTCTTGGAATACTTTAAGGGTTTGTACCGCTTTAGTATAATCTTAACACCATGTATATAGCTTGAGTTTCTGCCAGGTGAGAGAACGGGCTTCGTGCAAGTCGGACCAGAGGGTTATTTCTTTCCGCACAAGTACAAGTCGCAAGCGGAGCTGTACTACAACTTTCAAGCGCGTCCCGATGATGTTTGGATAGTAACTGTGCCCCGCTCTGGCACCACATGGACACAGGAGCTCATTTGGCTTTTGGCCAATAAACTGGACTTTGAACAGGCTCAAGAGCGGCCGCTCACTGAGCGTTTTCCTTTCTTCGAGTGGGTTGTAACGTAAACAATTTTCTTTGGCCTTTCTATTTACCCTTTCACCCCGTCAGGTTTCCCTTGTTCGTACATGATGAAGTAAAAGCTGAGCTGCTGGCTGAAAATAAAGATAGCGCTGATGCAATACAGTTCATAGAACAGATTTCCCGTCCAGGTTACGAGACGCTGGGAGAACTACCACAAGGCCAGCGACGTTTCATTAAAACGCACTTCCCATTCTCATTGCTGCCGCCAAGTGTGCTGGAAAATAAATGCAAGGCAAGTGATTATGCGCATAATTAACCGGCGTAATCTTATCTGTGTGCACCTGTTCACTTTAGATCATTTACGTGGCGCGCAATCCAAAGGATGTAGCTGTCTCCTACTACCACCTGAATCGTTTGTTTCGCACACAGGGATATGTTGGAGATTTTGAACGCTACTGGCGTTATTTCCAGCAAGGATTAAGTATGTTCTGTGCATGTTTAAGGGTTGTGCGTAATATATTCATTTTTCAGATCCTTGGCTGCCTTATTACAGTCATGTAAAGGAGGCAAAGCAACAAAGTCATCTGCCAAATGTTCTCTTCCTTAACTATGAGGACATGCTGGTTGATTTGCCTGGAACTGTGAAAAATATTGGCGAGTTTTTGGATTGCATGCCAAATGCAGAGGGATTAGAGCACTTACTCAATCATTTAAGCATTAAAAACTTCCGGGAAAATAAATCGGTTAATATGCATGAAATGGCAGCTGTTGGCATCCTCAACCAAGGCGAAGCCGGCTTTGTGCGAAGGGGAGGCAAGGATGCAACAACTAAAACCAAGGATCAGCAGGAATTTGTGGATAATCCGAAGATCTTGAAGAGCGCCAACGATTGGATACAACATAATATTGAATGTCTCAGAACTATGTAAAATAAAACAGTTACATTTTAAAGTATTTAAAGTTTGTCGATCAGCGTTTTCGATAACTATTGTGCGCTCAAATCGTAACTCGTTCACTATTGTGAATAGTTTATGGTATTTTTAGTGGGATATTTTATTTTATTACTGATTGGCGTATTGGTATTATATTGGCAAAATAGCTGATTTGGCAGCACTGGTCATTATGCAAAACAAATCCAATTTAAACAGCTGTTTTGCCATCCGCGCGAAATATACACAATGTTATTAATTAAAAGGTATCACAGCAGTGTTAAACGAATTGCACAAATTGCCAACGCAAGCAAGCCGGGAGATACGCTGCAAGTTCAGGTAAATTTTATTTTTAATAATATTAAATACAACTTAAACTTTTGATTTGCCGCCCCAGGGCTGGATAAAGAATGTGAGACGGTTAAAGAACAACATTTTTCTGGATATCAACGATGGATCTACAAGTGAGAAATTCCAGCTGGTCGTACCTCGCAATAACGAGACACAGCACCTGACATCGGGTAGCGTTGTCAGCGCTGTGGGACGTGTGCAGGTGGCGCCCAATGGACACTACGAGCTGCACGCGGATGAAGTGCAATCGCTGGGTAAATTGCATCAGCTCTCTTTATATTACGCCAAATTCCTAATAAATCAATCCTACAGCGGAGGGTCACTTGAAAGATGGCTTTCCCTTCTCACCAAAACAGAAACATGCACCCGACTATGTGCGAGAGCATTTGCATTTACGTTCCCGCATCGACTACATTGCCGCCCAAATGCGCGTCAGGCACAGAGCACAGAAGGCTATACACGACTACATGGATGAATTAAATTTTGTGCAAATAGACACTCCCATATTGACGGCAAACGACTGCGAGGGTGCCGGCGAGGTTTTCCGTGTGCAACCCGATTCAGAACAGTTGCTTAAGCAAATGGAACGACCCAACGTGCCCGTCGAACAAAGCTACTTCGATCAGAAGGTATTCCTAAGTGTATCCGGCCAACTTCATTTGGAAGCCATGTGCTATGGTCTTGGAAACACATACACATTGGCACCTGCATTTCGAGCTGAGAACTCAAAGTCTCCTTTGCATTTGGCTGAGTTTTACATGTTTGAAGCAGAACTGGTCCATGTAGAGGAGCTAGAAAAATTGGCTACATTTATGGAGAGCATGCTTAAAAACATTACCAACCGTCTGCTGAGTGCTAACGCTGCGGATCTACACTTCTGCCAGCAGAGCGCAGGTTCCAACTCAGATCTGGCTTGGTTAAAAATACCTTGGAAGGTTCTCACATACGACGAAGCGCTGGCTTTGGTTAAGGCTAATAAGGATCGTTTTAAGACTGCCGTCAGTGAAAATGATGGTTTAAGCAAGGAGCAGGAGCTGTTTTTGGTAGCTCACTGCGGTACACCAGTCTTTGTTATTGACTGGCCTGCCGTACAGAAACCTTTCTACATGAAGACCTCGCGTAGCAATCCGGAGCGTGTGCATGCTTTGGACCTACTTATGCCAACGGTAGGAGAGCTTTGTGGCGGCAGTTTACGTGAGAACGATGTGGAGCGTCTGAAATGCACATCCGCAATTGCCCAAAGATCTAGACTGGTACGTTGAACTGAGGAAATTTGGAGGCTTGCCAACTGGCGGATTTGGCATGGGATTTGATCGTTATCTGCAGCTGTTGACTGGTGTTAAGAATATACGTGACGTTATACCCTTCCCGCGTTATCCACACAGCTGTAAAATGTAACACAACCACAACAACCGATTCAATAAGATTTTGTATAAATTGTTATTGATCATAAGCTATTGGCTACAATTCCTACAGTTTGTAATCCGTGCATAGAGGAGGGGAATCCCGTTGTACAGCAGAGCATGCTAAGATTGTTTTTATTCTTTCCCCAATTGCGGCGCAAATGGAAATCCATTCAAAAATAGATGAACGAAACGTTCGTTACAATTGTCCCAGCATTGGTTTGCGACCTGGCCATGCTTCCTTTGCATATTTCTTTTTCTGTGGACACAGCGAGTCACCTTCCCCACTCGTATCACTAACATCATCCACAAAACGTCGCACTAGGAACAAAAATTAATTTAAAATTTGCAAATTGTTAGTTTTAGCACATTGTACACACCATTTGCATTGGCCATGGCCAACTTCTGTGCAATCGATGAACTAGGCACGAGGGGCTCATCGAAGGTTGGCGTCACATCGGGTGCCGGATTTGGCAACATAAGGCCTAGCTTGGAGCCTATGCCTAGTGGAGAAATAGGCTCAAATTCACTGGCGCCCTTGTGCACATCATAGCTGCTAGCCGGAAGCCCTTGATATAGCGAATTGACGGGTGAATGAGCAGATGCTTGAGGCGTTGTAGGTTGTTGCTGCTGTTGCTGTTGTTGCTTCATCTCAACTATACTTTGTTGGAACATCTGATGGCTGGCAGATAGTGCGCTGGCTACATTAGAGCCCGCGCCACTGCCGCCTGTGTGAAGGCCCATGTGATTTGGTTCGTAACGTGAACGTTTTGGTGGCACAACAGTCGTTTGCACAAGATTACGGAAACGGCCAACGTTGGGATCAACATCCTCGGGATTTATGATTATTTCCTCGTCATTGAATGTGACATTGCGACGTTTTCTTCCCTGCTTCAATGCGTTTTGCTTTCGCAAGTTATTGTCGTCGGCTATGCCCAGCATGGAGATGCGACGATTGTGTGCCGTATTGTACTCAGTCAGGTTCTAAAATAGATGGATAAGAGATCATCACTAATATATTTGCAGCATCTACTTACATCTAATTCAGTTTGGCTTTCGGGCAGTCCCAGCAAGGCGCCATCGCTGGTCTCGCTCAACGGCAGATCCTCCATTATATTGTTGTGCTGACCCCCGCCGAGGGGGCGCTCGCGAAGTATGTAATTCCTTGTAGAGGCGCCAAAGTGAAATGTGCTATTGATCTGCAACTGCGTGGGTTTGTTAGCCTCTAACCGCAGCGTTCCTATAAAAGTTCCGTGTGCTGTAGAAAATAGAGCTCAATGAGTCTGGTTGTAAAACTTGTGAGAAAATTATTTTACTGGAGCCGAGGTCAACAAGGTAGGCGATGTTTAAATGTTTGTGATAAACAAACGCCGCATGCACTCTCGAACATGATGCATGGTCAATGCAGAAGTCATTCATTTGGCTATTGCGTCCGAACAAATAGCAACGTTTCTCGTCCACCATTAGTTTTTGTACCAGCTTGTCGTCTTTGAGCACGTCTAAGTGTAGGCCTGTGGGCGGTTTGCCGGCCCAACTGGGTATATCATAACTGTTGGCCATTCAATTAGCTTAAATTTTTATGAGACGGAAGAAATCGTTAAAGGTTCACTTGGGGTGTACACAAACAGTGTACCGGCCACAATGCAAAACAGACTGTGAATGGCAACTTTTGCACGGACATCGATACTTAATATCGAAGAATATATCGGAAAAGTATTAACACAAGCAATTTGTTGTTATCCATTCTTGTTATTAATGGCTAGCAACAACAATTTTCGCAATGGAATATGTAAACAATAGCTATATTGAAGCAGCCCGCGTTTATTTGAAACAAAACGAACATACTTCAATCGTTATTAAATGTGTTCTTTGCAATATAGACGGTCTATTGGAATGGCCATCGTTTCTTCGACATTTGGCTGCGCAGCATGCAATTGGTCAATCCCGTCAAGGACCAAACGCAGACCTAGATGACCAAATTCGCAGTGAAGTTGAGCTGGAGTTTCAAAATATAAATAACGTGTGCAATGATGAGGAGGAGATTGAATGTTCGGATTCAGAAATTAAAATAAACTATAGTGGAAAAGCTAAAGATGCACAACAAAGCGAACCACAAGAAGAAGATCCCGAGCCTAACGAAGTATAAACAAAATTGAACATTATGAACAATATTATAAAATATGTATATCTTTCAGCACAATGTAGTCTACAAGCCCAAGCAGCCATTCTACAGTCTCCAGCATACTAGCAGAGAGCTAATGGATTACTTTATTGATCAGCTGCGTCAACACAAATATCTCTGGGGCAAGGAATACCGTAACATGGATTTTAAAGCTGAACGATCGAAAAGTGCCCACCAGATATGTCAAGCAATTAACCAGCGATTCAATATATCCTTGATGTCACAAGTGATCTCCCTCAGTGCTTGCTCGCTAGTTGCATGGTTTAAAAAGCAACACGCTATGTTCTTGAGAAATCCTATATACTTCTGCCATCACCAGGTGTATTACGACAAGTTGCTAGAGTTTGTACCCACTAAAGATGTATGTAACGTGGATTGTGATGTGTGCAGTCGAAGCTTCAATAACGAAGAACAATTGCGGCGTCATAAATATAGGGAGCATGACGGAATCCTTCCTTACCTCTGCGACGAATGTCAAAAGGGTTTTCCTAACGCCAGCCAACTGCGCATGCATCAGGCTCGTTTACATAAGAAACCTACCCGATTTCAGTGTACCTTGTGCAGCTATCGTGCTCCCAATAAATGGGATCTAGAGGTACATATGCCTTTTCATAGTGGAGAGCGAAAATACACTTGTGAACTGTGTGGGGTATCCACCAAGTCCAGCTCGTCTTTGGCCGTTCACCGTCGTACACATTCGAGATTGAAATTAAGTTGCCCCTACTGTCCAAAGGAGTATCCTGAAAATTATATTCTTAAGTGCCATATACGAAAGCAGCATGCAAATTTACTAGAGAGTGATAACAGTTAAATAAACAACACATATGTGTATATTAGAGTTCTTAAAATAGTTGTTTTTAAAATTAGAACAGCGATAGCTCACAAAATCGATATCGATACACACCGCCAACTCGAATGTGGCATTCACACAAAAAAATGACATATGCAACCCTAAAATAACGCGACGGCGTCACATTGTTAATGCTTTTTAATGTCTACGCTTCTAGCATTGCTAGAGATACAAAATTTCGCGTTTGTGCGCGATAAAAAGTTTACTCTTTGTTTATTTCTTACAATAAGAAAATAGATTTGCAATTACTATCAAATATAATTGCTTTGGCTATGCCAAGATGGCGTACAAGCGTGTAAAAACAGAGGACATGGATGTAAATTTCAAGTTTGCGTGTCGCTGTTGTCTTAAATCCGAAGCAGAATTCTTCAAGCTGGACGCGCTTACGGAGAGCAGTCTGGACGATAATGACGCCTCATCCACAAAATTACCCTTCCTACGATTGCTTTTGTTTTGTATGCGGACTGAAAATCTGCCCGAGCTGCCGCAGATAATATGCGTTGATTGTTGTAAAAGTCTGAAAATTGCATACTTTTTCATACAAAACGCTCTGAGGGCACACGAAATACTATGTCGCAAACTTTGTCCGGGAAAGATAAAGACATCAGCGCGCTTAAATGGACAACGGCAGCAGTCTATTCCCGATGTATGTAGTTGTCTGCGGTTTGTAAGTATTTGTTGCTGTGACGCGTTTACCTATTGTTTTTGTTTGCAGAGAATTGATGGGAATGACGCGACAGTTGGCACAAGTCATAGGATCAAGCCTCTGAAATCTAGTGTTCGCCACGGATGCAAAATATGCGGTGCAATCATCAATACTCGCGTGGAGCTCAAGCAGCATATACGCATGCATGCAGGTAATAAAGATGACTCAGATTGTGTGATTTTCCTTAAATTCAAACTTGTAGTTCTTCTTAATTGATTAAAAATCATTTATTTTGCTTTTCACGCACACAGAGGAATCACGGCATTCGTGCAAGTTGTGCAACTATGTGACACTAAAACTTCATCAGCTTCCGGAGCATTATGCAAGGGTACATGGATTGACGGCGATTCAAATTGAACAGCAACTGAAAATGCAAAGATCCATGCATGCAAAAGCATCTCAAAGATCTCCAGTGAAAAAAGAAGCGGACGATGACCAGGTAAAGGTGTGTACGTTGGAGGATATGGAGCTATTGATTCCCACAGTGCTGACGCCAGAAGACTTTTCGCACCCACAATTTGATGCCGAGCAATTGCGTGAGATCGAGCAACAGCTGACAAACTCGCTGTCGAAACCGAGTGCTTTAATTGAACCAACAGTTCCGACCAGCGGAGGGGGCAACATGAGCATAGGAGCAGAGTTTCTGGTTATGCCCGATGGCACCCTCCAGCAGGTGAACGACGCTGGAGTTGTTTTTGAGTATATTGATGATAGCAAAAGCTCGAACACATCAACTAATATGACTCTGCAAAACCTTTTGAGTGATTCAATACCAAACGAATCTTTTGATACAATGGATGTCGATGTAAACGATCTAGTTGTACAGGAAGCGCCACCACAGATAAGAGGTGTTTTGTAAAGGAATCATTAAACCTATATAAGATATACTAAACAATCTTTGTTTTTCTAAACAGTCAAGCCCAAACCCAAACCAGGACCAGGATCGATTGCTGCACTTAAACATAAATGTAAACTATGTCCAAAAGCTTTTCCCACTGTAGGACGCCTTAAATCCCACCAGTTAACACACAGTCGTAAGTAATGAACTCCAAGTTCACAGCGAAAGCAACTAATAACCTTATTTCAGATTTGCCAAAGTTCTATTGCGATCAGTGTAGCTTTTATACGTTGCGTAGTGCGGATCTAATACAGCACTATACGGAAGAGCATAAAGGCTCCATCAGCGAGGTTAGGAAAAGTGGTGGTTTGGAGAGATCACCAAAATTACTGGATCGGAATCGCATCTACTCTTGCGATATGTGTCTCTTCGACACGCCGAGCTGTGCTCAGCTACGGGTACACTACAGTGATAAGCATCTAATACAGCCTACTGAAGTGCAGCTGCGTCCGAGTTGGGTGAACGAGTCGAAAGACAAGTACAACAACTCGACAGTCACAAATCATTCGGGATCACAGCCAGCCATTCCATTGGGTATTAAATGTATGTCTTAGACCTAACCACTAACATGATTATATATGTACAATGCTTTATTTACAAGCTGCTTCGCCTTTTGATAGATCCACCGACGATGATGGTAACGGCTGAAGTTTCAACCCCAACAACAATGCAACATCAACCAGCACAGGCAACAACAACGGCTGTGGTAACGCCAACTGGAGATATAAATGTTGTTGTGGATGCGACATCACTGTTCTATGCTGCAGCTGAGGCTGCAAGTGCGACATCATCAGCAGCAGCAACAACAACAAGTGGAGCAGCAGTTGGATCAACAAATACAATTGCTACAGACTCGAACGCATTTGCTGCAATGTTTCCCAACCAATCGCTGTTGCCTCCGCCAGCTGCAGGACCCGCAGCTGGAGCAAATTCAAGCATATTTGGCGACATGCAGGACTTTATTGATAACACAGACGTGGCAGCTATTTGCACAATACCCGCCGACGATATGCCTGTCGTCGATGGAGATGATATAGTCATTGATAATAACAACATAAGTTTGGACTTTGATGCTGAGAATTTGTTTGAAGAGTTTGAAGAAGATGTGGAGGTAGGCGACGAAGATGACGAGGACGACGAGGATGGCGAGAATGAGGATGAAAATGATAATAACGACGCTGCTACCGATCAGAATCTGTTGCTAACTAGCGATGATGACGATGTGGACGACTTCGATGACGAGCAATCGAAGCATCTGCAGAAACCCTATTGTATACATTGTAACAAGAAGTTTACCAGTCAATACAAATTTGAGAATCACATGTTTGTGCATCGCGGTAAGTGCAATTCAATTAAATTTATATTAACAAATGTAATCAATAGAATTTTCATTTAGGATTGGCCCCATATCGCTGTGAGCTCTGCACTAATTTGTACAATATGAAACGTTTGTTGATACGGCATTATAAGACGGTACACAAGAGGATGCCCACGCGGGATATGGTGCAGGCTAAGGGTGACAAGGTGTCTGTGGAACGTACAACAATTGAAAAGATCTATGTGAATAATGACAAAGGTAAAGTGCTGATAAAAAACATAACTTGATTATCAATATGTTGACTTATTTTATGTTCTTAAACAGCACCTATGGTTATGTGCGCTAAGTGTCCTTATGAATGCGATCAGGAGAGTGATATGCGAAAGCATCTTAATGCCCATCATGGCATCAACGATGGTGGTTAGTAAAACTGAACTTATACAGTGGTAATTTAAATTAATATTTTTCCCACACACACACACAGCATCTGTGCACGCCATCGAGGTGTTCATCATACGCAGTAAGTGATCAATTATATTTATACTCTACTATAATTATTAACTAATTTAACTCCCTTACAGAGTTGCCTTTCGAGTGCCCACGCTGCATACGCTCATTTGCAGCGAAACACACGCTCACCCGCCATTTGCAACGGAGCCATTTAGTGGACACAATCATTGAGATGCAGGCGCCTCAATTGACAACAAGCTCAGCGCTAACAACAACCACAACGACGGCGACAACCACATTGCCGCTGAAAGCCGGCGAGGAAGATGTCAATAATGCAAGCGAAACCAATGATAACAATTTTCGAGGCGATGGTGGCCATGCTGATGGCGAAGGCGTAGAAAAATGCGGTAAGAGGATCAATAGCGTAGCAAGAATGAACTCAAATTCAAATTCCAAATATGCCCAACACATGCATGCAACGCTGCAACGACAACAACAACTGCAACTGCATAATCATGTTGCTAATAACAATCTACAATTTTTGTTTAACGATGATTATCAACAATGATCCTTATTTCTTGACAAATGTAGAAGAAAAACCAAAAAAAGTTGGCTGCGAAGATGTGGATAATATAGAAACAGACATGACAATCAAACAAGATTTTGATATTTCGACAACAACAACAACAACTAAAACCGCAGCTGAAATTGTAGAAAAAATAAAGCCAGCTTCTGAAACTTCAACCACAAATGCAGACGAATCGGTTGCTTCTACAGCAACAACAACATCAATAACAACAACAACTACAACAACAACAACAAAAGCAACTATAACAACAATTGAAGAAAAACCCACCAATGTAGACTCATCGCTCTTTCCCACGCCCACGCCATTCGATTTTGATCTGGATTTCATCAGCGATGGAGCACAGGCCACGCCGCTCAAGAACAATAATGATAGCTTCGACGTTATGTCCAGCCAACTCTTGAATGGCAGCGATAAACTGCTGACGGCAGCGCTGGAGCCATCACCCATAAAGGATTTGCGTTCTCGTCTGCCGCGCACTCCGATCTTTGTGTGCAAACAATGCAATCACACGTTCGATGAACTGGGAAAACTGTTGCAGCACGAGTTGGATGAACATTCCAGCGGAACGCTATCGCCGCGTAGTAGCTATCAACATAAGTGCACCGAATGCAATACGACATATCGGACGGTAACGTTGCTCAATTATCATATGAAGCGACATGCTACGCGTAAAGTGGAGTGCAAAAAGTGTCCCAAGCATTTCGCGAGTACTGCAGAACTGGAGAAGCACGTCGATGCGGATCATCGTGAGAAATTGCTTAAATGTGGCGTGGATGGATGCAAGAAGACTTTCAACTATAAGCATCATCTGAAGAGGCATCAGACTGCCTCGCATACACCTGTACAGTATATATGTCCTGAATGCGGCAGGGATATGCTGACCAGTCTGCATCTACGGAATCATATAAGCATACACAAGGGCACACACTCATACAAGTGTCCCAAGTGTGTGCGAACCTATATGCGGCGCAATCCGTAAGTGATGCTGATAACATGACATTTTGCATTGTTTTTGGACTAATGTATTTTTCATTTATTTGCAGTTTCCGCAGACATGCGCTGCGTGAACACAAATGGGAGCTTACAGACGAGGAGTTGAAGGAAATCTATTGCGCCAACGAAACACATAGTTCTATTCAATTGCGCAGTCGTAAACCGGTTGGAGTTAAGAATGAGGAATCTGATTAGCCATCAACTAACAAGCCATCAAGTTGAAAATAAAAGTATATATATTATAAATAAGAGCAATATAATTAATTGCATTCTGTACAAAAAATTCTTTAGATAAGGTTTTTTTTTAAAAGCACACTCATCAGTTTAATGTATTAGCAATTGACATAGCTATATTATGAAGTTTGTCTATAAAGTTAGTCTAAGCACACCCATTATTATGACGGAAACATTTACATATATATTAAATTTAAGCAGGCCGCAACACATGAAAAGCGATTGGGTTCTTTAATGTGTTATACCTTTGCAAAAGGTGCTAGGATTATTTTTATTATGGAAAAGAGCACACGCGCATTAGATCATTGTTAGGATCTTATGGTCTTTAGAATGTAATTAATTAAGTTATGGTATAATAAGCACATATCTCAATGTATTTGCATTATTACTTAACAACATATTATTTTAGCTCCAATCTAGTGTTGTTTTACCTAAGAGTTTAGTTTTTTAAATGTACCATTTGTCCATAAATGGCTTGAATATTTATGACATTAACTCGGCGTACTTCCCCAGAAGAACAATAATAAATAATGTTATATTTTTTGCAATAAATCAGACGTTATGCGTACGACACTAACAGAAAGAAAATTAGTTTTAATTTGTAGTATACAATTAATTAAATAAATAAAATATGAGCACAAATGTTCATTTAACGATTTGAATTGAGCGCGCGTCGAAAATTTATCGATATAAATTGAAAAATATCAATCGGTAAATTTAAGCGAGAAAAATGGAACCAGTTCCGTTCCAAAAACTGATTCGTTAAACTGCACTTCAAATACTCATAGAGCAACTAAAATATTTTGCAAGATTCTTAAATTGCACATTTAACCCATTCAACATTAGCGTTTTGCTGTAAATTTACTTTTATCACTTAATTTTCGAGCTCATGTGCAGCAAGGGAACGTTACTTAAAAGTACTTGCAGAATATCACGGTTACTCAGTTGTTGCCCACCCCTACATAATTCGCGAATAAGAAAAAGAACAGCAGAGCCAGCCCCCAGCGGCATTGTAAACTTTATTTTGAAAGCAAATCACAATAAATATCAATTGAAAATATATCACAAAAACTAACCGTACAGCTAGGAAAACATTTGGAAACACTCCAATGGCCGCCGCAGCGGATGCTGCCAAAGCGAACGCGTTGTCCGCTATGAACAAAGTGAACAACACCAAATGCCGCGCGTGCCTGTCAGTGAGTCGCGAAACCGTGAAGCTGGACGCCAAAATACCGGATCTTAAGAATGTGCGCACCTACGGTCAGGGACTGCGTCAGTGTACCAATTTACAGTTGAACGCTCGCTCGCCCGGTGGTTACAGGTGGCCTATGCAGATTTGCGTACGCTGTTGCCGCGCACTCGAGGTGGCAATGCACTTTGTGGAGCTTGCGATTGAATCGGATCGTAAGTTGTTTGCAGAATCGCAGAGCATTAAAACGGCAACAACATCAACGCCGCTGTCGACGTCATCGTCGGGTGAGCTGAAACGCAAGGCAAGCAGTGAATTGTTGCATTGGAATCAATTCAGTCAGGAATTTGAGCAATTTGTGGAGAGCTATGATGGTATATCGGCACCCATTGAGGAGAACGTTTTGTATATGCGCGGAGCAAAAATGCCACGTCTGGACTCCGATGTGGCGGCCAACAACGAGCCGCCAAAAGAGGACGACGGTAATTGAACGACTGGAACAAAGTGTAAAATTGGTATAATTTCCTTTTACTTGTAGTCATTTTGTTTGATGTCAAGTATGAGGAGAATGATCAGGATCAGGAGGACGAGAACGATGGTTCCGATGCCAAGAACAGTGAAACCTTCTATGAAAATAGTATTATATTAAATGACAGCAATTGCAACGGCGTCGACAAAGGCGCCGAGAACAACAACAATTATAATTTTAATAACAAGAACGGGGATATGTCCGGTCTGCCGGATGTAGAGTGCGATCTCATCCAACGTGCGCTCTTTATGACCCTTAATGAGGATATCAATGCCAGCCAAACAGCTGAAGAATTGCAATCTATTGAATCTATAAAGGCTACGCTCTTCAAATGTAAGCTGCAAATCAATCAATGATAATCTTAATACTGTTTAGCTATGACTTTTGATTTCTCATTAGGTACTGAAGAAATGACTAGCCCCGGTACCAATTTCGTGCCCAGCTTGCCCAGCAAGTCATCGCCCAGCAGGGAGGTCAATACAAATATACCGCTGCTCAGCTGCAGCATCTGTAAGCACACGGAAACGGAGGCGAAGCAGATGCGCAGTCACTACATGCGTGTGCATAGCTGTGATGTAACCGAAGATGATATCATTGGCCTGACCAAAAGTGGGTTATCAAGCGTTGCAGACTTTGCAATCTAATTAAATGTTATAATTAATTGTCTTATTATAGCTAAAAGAAAGAATCGTTTACTTTAAATTTGGTTACTATGGTGTTGTGTCCTCAGTTATAATATCTATATAACATCTATATATCTATAGTTAGTTTATGCTTTTGCTTATACACTTGTTTCGAACGTAGATCAAAGCTTTAAATGCAGGCCCTGTAATAGCTACGAGACGAATAGCCGCTCGGACATGCAGCAACATCTTATAGAACACCATAAGATTGATGGCGATTTTGGTAAGTAATAAATGGATAGTCCCTTTAAATAAACTACTACATATGTATTCCTTGCAGAAATGTATTGTTATGTGCAACAGAATTGTCCTGCCTGCGGACGCATCTTCAAGGATCAACGCTCTGCTCGCACACACTACACACGCATGCATACACCACAGCAACCACAGCAACACCAACAACAGCAGCAGCAGCAACATCAACAGCTGCAGCCCACAAAGGAGATAGCCGAGCAACATGTCTGCATCTCCTGCGACAAGGTGTTCAATCAGAAGTCCAGTCTGCAGGCTCATCAGCGCTTTTGCCAGGTGAAGCAGCCGGTACACTGCAACTTCTGTCAGCTGCAGTTCAGCAGCATGCGCAAGTATGAGTTGCACTTGCAGCAGCAGCATGCCGTGGATACGCTGCACGAGTGTGAGATATGCCTGAAGGGTTTCAAGAACAGTGAATCGCTGGCTGTGCATCGCAAGCGTCACTCGGAGCGTCATTATCAGTGCTCCAAGTGTTCGCTTAACTACATCAATGCCGCCGAGCTGCGTGTGCATTACGAGCGCGCACATGTGCAGGAACAGGAGGTGGTTAGCTGTCGTAACTGCGACAGTAAGTTTCAGAATTTCGCCCTGCTGCGCGAGCATGAGCAGCGCAATCATCAGAAGCCAAAGGTTTGGCGCTGTGACAATTGTAGCTTTGAGACCACGTCAAGGGCGCGTCTGCGTCAGCATCAATACGAGCACACGGATTATCCATACAAGTGCAAGCATTGCCCCGAGGAGTTTGCCGATCGCGGCAAGTAAGTATATATATACAAAGGTAAAGCAAGGAGCTCCATTACAATCAGTTGTTCGTTTTCATTTCAGAATCCGTCAACATTCCAAAAAGGTTCACGCGGTGGAGCTCACGGATGAGCAGCTGGCCGAAATGTTTCGGGAGCGCATCGGTTATACCAATCGTCACGATGCATTCAACAAGACAAACAACGCGCTGGAGATTCCCGGCTTTAGCGATGATTGTTTCACCGAACTGAAGAGCCTGGGCCTGGACTATGATGATATAACAACCGATCTCTTTTCAAATTCCATTAACGCGCTGGACAATCTGCTCGAACTGGTACCATAGAAGCAACCTATAATCCATTTACCTGCATAGAATTTAAGCAACACCTTGAGTAGCTAACGAGAGCTGAAAGACTGTCCGCATCAATCAATCAAGCAATCCTATTTAACAGCAACATTATCCAAGATTCGAACTTGTTTTTAAACTGTTTGTTCCACATAGAATATATACCTGTCCGGTATATACTTGCATATATACACACATATACACCAAGCGCGCATATACAGTTTTTTGTATATTTCATGCAAATCAAATCACGATATTTTTTGAAGTCACTTAATAAAAAACAACAACAAACCGAAGCGCTTCGGAAGCGCACCCAAAACTCTTGTACCACCTTTTTTTCGTTGGAGTTGGATGCCAAACATTTCGGTATATTTATACTATTTAAATTTGTTAAGCATTTGTTTAAAGCTAGTTGATGCCCTGAATGAACTTGGAGAGGAAATCTGTGGGTTTGGGATCCTGTGACTCCTTCCAGTAGCGCATAACGTGACCCTTTTGTTTCCAGATCTCGACTGTTTCCTTCAGTTCCATTTGACCCTGTGATGCATAAGATCGCGTTAGAGCAGAACTTGCAAGAAGCGAATGTGGAATCTTACCTTGATGACCAGCATATCAATGACGCGAATATCTGTAACGCTGCGATTTTTGGTGAACTCTTCGCGCAACTTGGAACGGCACTGTTCCACGCTCATGGGTATGTCGTAGTCCATGACTATTGTGAATGCAAGGATTTGTTTATATTTGGCGCCGGAGCAGGCAATCTGATGACATAACCAGTCCGATACTCACCAATATAGGGAATCTGACGGTACCAGGCCTTGTACAGATTCAGCGCACGCTTGCGCGCCTCTTCCCTGTCCACGGACAAAATGGGACGCACCTGTTGTACGGCACGTTTAACGGCTTCACGTCCAGCCATATTTCAGCGGCGTATTTACGGTTCTTGGCAGAAAAAAACTTTCGTTGCAAAATGCTGCTGCTTCTTCGCGACGGCAGACAAAAACAGCTGAGAGTGTTGCCACCTTTTGACATTAATATCGATAATTTTGATATGTCGATTGACAAAAGACAAGTATTGCAAATGTCGCAATGAAATATCGATATCGATAGACTTGTGCGTTTCAATTTGAAATTTCAAAGCCCGCCAGCCAACACTTATGGAGTGTGTAAGCTCTGCAGCTGCTGCTGCTGTCCATTGTTGTTGCACATCTATTGTGGGAATGTAAAGGACAGTCATTGTGGGCACGGGGCTATGCACAAAAACTGCACATTGTCATTGTAACAATAATAGAGACAGAGGAGGCAAAAATTACACTTTCATTCATTAAAGCGAGCTATTGTTGTTTTTGGCTTTTTGTTGCTGCCGCCGCCACCGCTGCTGCTGCTGCTGCTGCTGTTGTTGACCGCTCGTCGATCGTCTGTGGCTTAGCGCTCAGTTGAAAACACGTTATGCGCCTGTGCAGAGCGTTTTTGCGCATTACCAACATACAAAGCCCCGAGAGTTTCGAAAGTTTCTTGTCCACCCCGAAACGCGCGTGTGTGATAGTAGCGATATTCCAGTGCGAGCTACGCTTTTGGTGTGTGTGTTCAAATATTTTTATTTATTATGCAAATGCAGTAAGCGAGCCGCAATATAACACATAATTGTAATAAAACATTCGGTAGGTCAACAATTTCTATTTTAATTGCTCCATCGCCCATCGCAATTTACCATATCAGAGAAAAGAAAGCTACACAAAATGCGGAATAGCCAAAACGAAAGATATTATACAAATATGGAGGAACTGTATTTAGTTATTTGTGCATAATTAAGGCAATCAAATGTTTGGATGTTTCGTCTCCCAACTGCCATCATCTCGCAAAAGAATTGCGTGCCTAGAGTCTTGTTCGCTTTTTCGTTCTTGCAAATTGGTGTCAATTTCTTTCGTTGCCGATGACCAATATAAATTCCAGTTATGAAGTATATATTAGTCAAAAGTCGAAGCGAACTGAGTGGTCCGTTCTTGTTTTCCGTTCTGCACACTCGGTACGCAAATTAGTTTTGGAAGTTAATTGAAAATTTCTTTGTCAAGGTTGCAAACGATGCCATCGCCGGTTTGAGCCGGTGTCAGCTTTGTTGGTATGTGAGATTCCCACTCCCCTGCTCCAATACTGCGTTGAGCCTTCTTCTCCTCCCCAAATGTGGCGCCTCTCTTTACGTCTGTGTTGTATGTCAATTAGTGTTATTCAAGCGGGCAAATAGCTCGTTGAGTGGGGCGCGCAAAACAATAGCTTGCTGGCAGAGCTCGTTCTACTTTCAGCTGGGTACTCGATAATTGTAATCGTAATGAGGTGCAAATATTGAATTAGTAGCAGAATTTCTACAGTCGCTTTTACGAGCACATTGATTGCCATCGCGTACACTATGTACGTACTACAACAACAACAACAACAGACTCGTACATAACTGGTTGGGATCTAGGCGAAACGGGTCGAAAGGCACACACATACGCACAGAGCAGTTCGCCATGTGATATATGAGTACCGTTTATGGCCACACCTATCCCCTTTCCCCCTCCACGGACAATGTGTTTCACTCAAGGGGCGCAGCCAGCACTTTGGACATATTTCATGGCCAACTTGAAATCTGTTTATAAATTATTATTGGGCCGTTTTGCTATTTGGCTCGCAGAAGCCGCCGGACGCATTAGGGCCCCAAAAGTGCTCAAAGACTCCACGTATCACGTCGTTTAGCAGTCAAGGCAAACACACCGGCAACAGCAAACAATAACAACGAGAGCAGGCCCAATAAAGCCAAGTATCGCACTGGCACAAAATTATCGAATCGATAACAGTGAAGCGCGTCCATCAACATTCTCGATTGCGTGCGCTGTGCACTCGTCATGGAATGTTTATGCGGCGCAGCTGAACGTGATAAGCGACTTCGCGTAGTTGAAATGCTTGCCAAGCAGCAGCTGTTCGGTAATGGCGCCACAAACATGTTCGATTTCCGTGGAACTCGATCCCGGGCGGGTGCCAAAGCAATAGCTTTCTTTCTAATTAATTTGAGCAAATAGCTTAGATACTGTTAGCGAGTTTTAACTGCTACCGCATGAGATTAGTTAGGCATTTAATAGGCATGTATGTAGTAGTTAGACAACTCGCTAGCTATCAGTTTAATAAATCGCCTCTGTTTAACTTGAAATATTATTATTAATTTACTGGAAAATTTGAAATATTTATATTAATTTACTTGAATTTCTGCACGTTTTCAAAGTTTACCGACTACTTAAGATAAATCTGTTTGATTGCAGTAATTAAAACTATTTTGTTCTTGCTATTTTATCAATTCCGCTTAAGTAAATATCATAAACAAAATTCATTTGTGTTTGTCAAATAGAACCAAGACATTAGCAGAAGAAATTTATTATACTTATTTAAGCGGTAAAATTTCATTGGAATTTCTAGGCTCTTTGGGAGTGTCTTGTTTTTCATTGCCGGCTATTAATTTAAGCCATAAACAAGCAAATTTAGAATCTTTAAAGATATTCTATGGTGCCTCGCTTTGTGCGATGCCGGCGGCTTTGTTATTTGCAAAACTCTCAAGGCGCACACACTTGCTACACTTATAATGCAATATAAACATGAACGATAATTGCCAGCTTTGGCAGACAATTATACTAGCTGTATCTCTGACCGATATTTACACAATCGAGTGTAGCGAAGTGACTCAACTTAGGTTGCGTAATGGATAATCTATGGAAATCATTTACAGCCATCTACGCAATGCAACGCCGTTCAGCTGATCACGTGCTACGGTGCACGTGTAAACGTGTGTCTTCTAGCATACAGCTTAGTTAATGCTTCTCTCTCTCCCTCTCTCTCTCCGGCTCCATTGTGTGGCACTTTATATCAGCGCCGGGTAAATATTTGGCCAAACCATTTGCTTGCTGCTCAAGTGGTGTCGGAAACGCCATTCACGAGCAAATTATGCATAATTTGTGCAACAATTAAACGTACGAAAATTTTTGGAAGTGTGCACGGTGTGCCTGGTGGCCCCTTATAGCATATGTAGTATATGCCATGTCCCCATATACCTTTCACGCTGGACGCCTGCAGGGCATTTGTTTAGTTATTAAGCGTCAACTTTGCTCTCTGCTCGCCGTTGTTGTTGTTGTTGTTGTTTCTACGTATTTATTTTGCCCCAGCTATGCGAACACAAGCACGAGCACTTTACGCGATAACCGAAACAACAACAACAGCACAACGCGGCGTCGCTGTCGCTGTCGACGCTAACTGCGACGCTGACGCTGCTTGAGACTTTGTGTAGAGGTGCGCGTTCAGTGTTGAAGTTGGCTCAGGTTCAGTTTCAGTTACGTTTTGGCGTTTTACGGCAACAAACAACGGCAACGGCAACGGCGCAGACGGCGGCAACAACACCACAACAAAAGCAACAACAACCACAACAACAACAACGACACAGTTAGCTCTCTGCGAAATCAACTCATCGAGGTGCGTGTTGTATCTGTCTCTCTGTTCTTTTAGTGATAACTTCGACAAAAAAAAAAAAAATTCTGCTAACGTGTAAATAATATTTGAGCGCATTCTGTGTGTGATTAAACAGAAAGGAAAAGAAAAAAAAAAATTGCGCATACGTCGCGTTGTACGCGCTACCCGAAAATCCGCTTAACGTTTGTTCGTGACTCTGCCACTTGCCTGTGCCGTGGTACCGTTAAACTGCTCAAGTGTTGCCAATTGCCGCGCGTATCCGTAAATTAGCTAAAATGACGACTTACACGTTCTATAAAAAACACACACACTCGCACACACACACACACTTGCACACACACTCACCTCTTGCTGGCGTAGTTAAATTTGCAAATGGTTTTCACTTTTTGCAGCTCGATTGCATGCAAAACTTTGTGTTACGAGTGTCGGCCAACAGCAACAGCAACAGCAACAACAACAACAATTACAACCGCAGCACCAACAACAACAACAACAAACAGCGCATTTACAGCTATGCGCCCAAGTGGTATCTGCCGCGTACCTTGAACTCACTTTTCCTGCCGCCTCTGCAGCTGTTGTTGCTGTTGTTGTTGCTGTTGTTGTTTGGCTTTGTGTTTTATGCAAAAAGAGTTTTCACTTTCTTTCCCATTCGTTGTCGTTCGCCATTCATCTGCTCCCCCTTCGATTAGATAATAACTCGAACAAGTTCTTTGCCTTGGCTTATGCTGCTGCTACGCGTTATCATCTTGTGCCGCGTCTTTTGTTCGTTTCGTTCTTTTGGCCAAAACAATGGGGCAAAAAACCAACAGAGTGTGTGTTTTATGGTGCCTCGATAAGATTAGCGCTGCCTCGTCAACGTCTGTCGGCAATTGCAACAATTTTCATATTTTTTTTTTATACATTAAACAGGTTTATAGACTCGCGTTCGCTTAGTATTTACGACCCGTGCGCGGTGAACACGTAGCGCACTTTATGAAATGAGCCCCGATGAGCGGCGATTCCCAGCTGTGAGCGAGAGATGAGATATATATCTACATATAGTACCCACTCAGCGCCTTAGCAATTGTCTGCTGTGGCAACATCAGCTCAGTTCACACACACACACACACACACACAGAGCTCGCAAAGAGCTGACCGAGTTGGGCCCAAAAAAAAGGGGGCCAAGTTACCAATTTGATTTACCAATGATAGACGCACCAAAGGCACGCAATGCTATGAAATACCTTTATGTGGGTTTCGGGTTGGGTTCTCCAACTTCAGCTCCAGCTCCATCTGTGACTGTGGCTGTGTCTGTTGTAGGCGCTTTGTTTGCGCGTATCTTCTATACCCTGCAAGGCACAAAACAAGTTTTTCGTTTGTATGAACACACAGATCTCAGCTAATTTTAAAGCTAAAACTATCAAATTTTGCATATAGATAAAGGTACACCATACGCAGATAAAGCATAAATCAAATTTGAAGTATCATGCCTAACGTTCTCATAAATTAAGTAACAAACCTTTGAGTATAATTTTTAAGTGGCATTTTAGAGCCACAACTTCATGTTTAGACTTATAGTTAGCTTACCACTACATGTACCTATTCCCAAAATTTACAGTACATCTAGTAGTTTTTTGTACTTTTTTCAAGTTTTTCAAAACCTAAGCTTCATTTACAGCTCATCTGCCCGTCGAGTTTGTCTTACCCCTTTTTCCGCTTGGCATTTTTTTATAGTCTCTGCGCATTTGTCACACCAGCAAACCAATTCACACCTCAAATTTGTTGTGCACCAGAATGTTTTGCTAAATAAAAGCGTTGCTCGTAAAACGCAGAAGCAGTAGTAAGTAAGAAGGAGCGATGAAAGAGAAATAGAGATAGAGAAAGAGATGAGAGAGAGAGAGGGAATCCACTTAGACAATCCGTTTGTGCAACGGCTTAAGTTGATTGCCTGAGCTGCGACAGGAAAGTTGCCCATCTGCATAAGCCATTTCTACAAAGACCCCCAACAAAACACTCACTTTCCCTTTCTCGTACGAATCGTAGCGGAAACGTTTGAAAAACATATATAAATATTAATTTTGCATTCATTTTGGGCAATTAATCAAACACTATTTATATGCATCATTATGCCATTATCATGCGAGAGTCTTGCGCATTTTTCAACTGCTCCGTCAAGTGCCAAACGGTTGGTGAGTCATCGCGACGGGTTCTCGCTCACCTTATGCAAATTTAGATATAAGTATATTCAATATAGCTATACCATTTCAAGGTCAGTCTGGCATTGCCAAGTGCAGCCCCCGAGGCGATAAACAGATCAGTTATTTTTTTTTTTTTTTAACAATTGAAGTTACGCGAAATTGGAAAAAATAACAGAGAATAGAAAAAAGGTGCAAAACAGCTTAAGTTATTTGCGACTGAGCAGCGTATTTGCGCTTAATTAGCGGACCGACTGCGCTCCTCAAGCCGCCCACAATTACTCGTTTTAGCCAAGTTCAAGTCAAAACCAAAACAATTGAGATTTTTGTTGTGCAGCTGTAATTGAATTTACCCTTTGCCTGCCTTTATCGATGGCTTTACATTATTTAATTGTTTGTCATGGGGTTTGGCGGCAGCCAAAAACAAATCAGACAACAATGTCAATCAACAACAACACGAACTGGTTATTGGCACGTTCGACAGCAAAGTGAAATGAATAATTAAGTCACTATGTCAATTCAATGAATGTCATGACTCTGATATGGCCAGATACACGCACTCACACACGCACAGTAGCCATAAGCTGTTAAGTACAGTGCAGATTGACCGATAGGCGACAAATCATTTGGCCAATGCGTGTCCCAGCCAATTTAATTTGCCCAACTGCAGTTGGCAGCAGTTAAAAAGTCGTTTAGCTGCGGTAATTGAAAAAAAAAATAAATTATAATAGCCATAAATGGGGAAGTACTTTTGTCAAGGAAAAGGGGGAAGAACTTGAAATCTTTTGAAGATTATAAAACTTATATGACTAATCAAATTTTACCTTTTGTTTAAATTACAATACAAAATTTATTTTAAATTTGTGCTGTAATAAAAAAAAATGCTCATCGAGCTATGCTATAAACCTGCTAATAAAGTAGTTTAAGCTCTTATTTATTATTTAATAAATTTTTCAAGATTCCATTTTGCTAGTTGTCTCAACCTATCTCAAGATAAACAAGATGAAACAAACAAAAACAAAAAAATATTTTAAATAATCAAACAAAGAGTTCACTTTAAAGTTTTCATTATCAAAATAATTACTTAATGAGGCAAGGTATAAACATGTCAATCAAGAAGTTCCATAGTTTTTTTAGATTATTTCAAATTTTCTTTTTAATAAATTATAATTTATTTATCTTTTTTGGAGCTATATACATATAAATTATTATTATTATTTTTTTTTTTTTTTTTTTTTTTTTAGTTTTTAAAACTTGCAAAACTATAAAATGTTCTTTGTATTCATCTGTTAGAAAATTCTTTAGCATAATTTTTGACTAATGTTAATAGCACTATCAAGATTAAAGAATCTTTTTTATAAGTCTGCAAGATCTATGTTTATATATCTAATTGTATTGCCCATCAAAAGGTTGCCGCCATTTAGTCTTGCAGTCGCTTTGTCTGTGATAAGTTGGCACTTGAAATCAATGCAAGTAGCTCCAAAAAACCTCATTATAGATGCGTCGCAATTGCCAGACACTGCGCCAGACGCAATGAAAGCAATAAAAACAACCACAGCAAACAGCGGCAGACAGTGAGAAACAACGCACATAACCTCAATTTACAAGTGGAGACAATAAAATCGAAAACGAAATCAAATAAACTCGTCGCTGACCTTTGGCAAAGTAATTGAACGCGTTTGGAATTTACGACAAGCCGACGCTGGCGTCGCTGCAATGCAGCTCCCCATAAATTGCAGCACTTAATTAAGTTAGTATTAGAGAGTGAGAGGGGGAAGGGGGCTGGCAATGAAAGTGGTTGTGGGCTGCGGGCTGGCCATATCAGCTCTGATCGCCTATGTACGTGTGTTGGCGCATTGATAAGGCGTATGTGAACCTGTTTGCTGGTCACTTGTTTGTTTGTTCAATCGTCCCACTGTACGTCCCTCCCTCCCTCCGGCCAGTCACATGCACGAGCGGCTTGGCTGTTGATCGATTTGTGCGTTGGACTGGCTAATTAGTTGGTCAAGCATGCGCAGGGGTTTGGCTAGCTTTTCACGGGCTTTTCATCGCACGCTCGATGCGAAATAATTGATATTTAAGCGGACCATAGCTCTGACCCTGACGCAACGCTGACATTATGTGATTACGCATACGCCGTGTGAAACTGTAGCGCAAAACGTCAATTCAATTATACGCGAATTGACGGCGCTAGAAACAAATAAAAACATTCAATGCAAACGTTTACATTATTGTGGAAAAGCCATGTGATCCAGATAGCACGAGGCTGTAAGCTTGTTTGCGGGAATTCCGATTATATAACCGGGAATATACATATATATATATTGTCTGATAAAGAAAATAGTTCCAGCCACACAGCGATTAGGTTCGCTGGATTGTAAGAATTTCGACAAGAGTCCATCATGTTTTGGTTTCGTTTGCGACCAATTTCAGTAAGATTATCTTGTCGCAGAGCTTGTAAATTAACACGATTGTTATACCCTGCAATGGTCGACCATTTTTAAAGAGTTTATATGGTAACTTTTAAAATGTCATTTCGATATAATTTTTAACAAATTTTGGCAGTCAAGCATCCACAAGGATGTCAAACAACACATTCGCAACGGTTTTTGAAGTTGAGCGCAGGGTATCCCACTGTCTAATTGTAAATTTTGTTACTTGTTTTTCCTCAACATTTTTGAAGAGCGATTGTAAATCAGTTTACGGGGAACCCATGTTATTTGCTATCGATAAAGTTGATTGTTTTCAAGAGCAAATGGGAAAAACTGAGCAAAGGTTCTTGAAAGCAAATGATATCGTAAAATAGTTTGATAAAAACAAATGCCAAATTTAGCGTGTATTATATTATTATATTATTATTATTATAGAGTCATATATGGTTTATAGCTCTAGCGATGATTTATTGCTAATTAAATGAGTGCGTTGAGCAAACAAATAAATTGCCAACAAACGCCAACTAAAAGCTCCACTCCTTCTAGGGGTATTTGGGCTGATAAGCAGCGAGGGAAGTAGAGGGAGATAAACAGACTTTCACACGTCACACTGATTAGCCAAAACTTTTGAATTGAATTGAATTTTAAACAAATGATGAGTAATCGAAAGCAGTTTTTAAGTTATTCACTTGGTACTTGGGGCCTTAACTATTTTTATAAAATATATATATATATTCAACTGCCTTTGGCGGCGCATGACTCACGAGTTGCCCTTAAAATGCTGCCGCAAGCCATAAATTTCGAATAGTTCGAAGAAAGTGGCTAAGGTTGACGCAAGCCAGGTGCTAATAAAAGGCAATAAAATGAGAATGTTGAAAAATTAAGTTTGGCTAACAATTAAGTTAAAAGAGTGGCAAATTAAAGTTGCCTGTCGCCAATCTAAAACACACAAACACACACATAGGTTTAGGTATGCGCTATCGAGATCGATGGGTTCGTTGCTTTGCTTTTCTCCGCAAATCGATCGTGATTATGATTTGGCAAAAACTTAGCAAGATTTAAATTTTAAATGCTTAAACATTTTCGACTTTTTTACAGCTAACACACAAGCGCCAAAGCACCGTTAGACGACAACGACAACGACAACGACGACGATCATCGCAGATCGGCGGAAAGTAAAAGCGCTATCAGATCGCAGCAGAGACGCTCTCACACACTCGCACACAACATGGCCGATACCATCAACAAGCCGAGCATACAAATTCGCAGCGGCCTGCCCTCCCCGCTGCCCGACAAGAGCCCCTCGCCGGCCACCAAGCTGTTGATCAGCCACGGCAAGCCCAACTTCACCATCGCCCGCTCGCCCAGCACCATCCGAGACAATGGCAACAACCCGTTGTCGCCGCAGCCGAGTGCCAATAACAACTACAACGCTTACAAGAGCGCCGGCAGCACCGCAAGCAACTACAACAACAACTACACGAGTAGCAGCATCAGCAACGGCAACAGCAACAAATTTGTGGTCGGCACCAAGTTCAATGGCGTCTATAAGCCCTCATCCGCAGTCGCCGCCGCCGCCGTCGCCACCAACAGCAGCAGCAATGGCAATGAGGCTGCCCAGGTGGTGCTGCGTCGCCCCAAGCTTATAACCCACGAGGAGCCCGCAGCTGCCGCCGAGGATGAGAATGTGCCGGAGTTCATACTGCGTCAGCGTCGCATACAGGAGCGTCTGGCCAAGGAGAATGTGTTGGACTTTGAGAATCGTCGCAGTGGCTACTTCACGCACGTCATGATCTCGCCGGACTCACCGAACCGCACCTCCTTTGTGGAGACCATGGCCAGTCCGGCAATTGTGCCGGCTTTGGAGATGCCATTGCCAGCTAAGATTGAGGAGGAGCAGCCAGCGGCGGTGGTGGAGGCGGCACAACCCACAACGAATGGACACAGTGAGCAGCCGCAACCGCGTTCCATAAGCAATGGACACAGCGAGGAGGATAAGGTGGAGGAGAAGCCAAAGCCAGCGGAGCAGCAGTTGGAGCAGCCTGTCATCACCAATGGTCATGCACAGCAAGAGGATGTGGCACCTGAGGAGGTGGCCAAGGCCATTGAGGAGGTCAACAAGGCGGTGGCTGGCGAGGATGATGACAGCAAGCCCGAAACGGAAGCAGAGACGGTGCCAGTGGCAGAGCCGAAGGCAACGGAGAGCAATGAACCCGTTGCAGTGCAGGCACACGTAGAGGTTGTAGCTGCTCCCATCGAGCCGCAGCCCGCTGCAGCTGTGCCCGTGCAGAATGGAGATGCCGCCGCCACAAATGGCCATGCCGAAGCTATTACCATCTCCCATACCAATGGTCACACCGCAAGCGATGTGCCCAGCGTAGCCACACCCGATCCCAGCGGCGCTCTGGGCGTCAACTACGAACCCAAGACCGTGGTGAGCTTCTCGCAGGAGCTGGGCGGCGGCGAGAACAACTACCCCGACACTGTCAAGGTAACCAAGGAGGCGGAACCCAAGTCACCAGCAGAGGCTGAGCTGCAGGAGCTGGCCAAGCTGAAGTTCGACATCCAAAACGATGCACAGAACGAGGTGCAAGTGACGCCGGTGCTGCGTGCGGAATAGGTTCCGCTCAGAGGCAACCGTTCCAGGTTTATCATTTTTAGTGCAATTGTTATTAATCCCACGATGAGAGTGAGAAAGAGAGAGGAAACATCAACTATGTATTGTATTTTGTGTTAGCTCCTAAGTTCATTATGAGAAATGTTGCCAAATTTAATTTAATGCTTCGCGCATCAGTCAGTATCCGTAGGCAGATCCAGTAGAACGAGTTGGGGGGGAGATGCGTAACCCACACCACGAGCCAACTGCAGAGGCCTGCTACACTTAACTATGTTTACTTCAACAATTTGCTTTATATAAATAAATTATTATTATTGAAAAAAAACTTGGGACGAAAAGATTTTCAATATAAAAGAAGGTTTCTGGTTCCCTAAAGAGTCAAGTTGCTTAGTTCTTAGGTTGCAACTTAAGCACTTGGCTGAACAGAAGTGGTTTACCCCTATAACCAAGTGCCCTGGAGTCATGAAATTTGGTGTGCAGATGGTCGATACCCTAATCTTTATAGAGCATATTCAAAATTCTGGGTATATCTTTGCTAACCGAAAGAAATCAGTAATACTCAGAGCTTACGTCTAGTAGAAAACTATAACAAGCATGAAAGATATGAGGAACCTCCCAGTCCATTAACCAATCAAGTCTACAGTCCGTGTAGCAACTCTTTCAACAGATCAGTTCAATATGTTTTCTATTTAGCTGCCAGACAAGGCTAAGGCTAAGGCAAGGCAAGGCAAGGCAAGGCATAACAAGGTAGTAGGTATTGATCAATTGAACTTTGACATTGTGCGGCAAACTGCGCTGTCCTTGGACGCATTGTTATTATCGTACAATTCTTATGCAATACCAGATGCTATGTGATTGATGAATGTTGCTCATTGATTTGCGATCGATTGATTAATCGATCAGAAGGTGCGTCGACTATCTAAGCGATTCCCATACAAATTCCAATTTGAAACCAATTTCAATTATTTTTGGCCAACAATTACACCTGTTTCGGTTGGTTTCCCCTTGGGGTGGGTCGTCGTTGTAACCATGTCAACGCATGTCCAAGCAGCCAGGAGGGTTGCATAGCCCTCGCTGACCAACATCTGGCGGGCACGTGTCCTGCTAGCTGCGTTTAATCGATATTCTCCGGCGAGGGCTGTTTTGGCCAAAACAAACACGACCAGCTCGACCATGTTGCAAGCGCTTGACGCAATCAGTTGGCTGTGGCGCAGCCGTCAGAGCAGAAGAGAGAAAACGTAACGTGAGCCGAAAGATCTGAGAACTGTCTAAATGCATTTGACAAGTGCGGGATTTGGGTGCGCAGCGTGCTAAATTGGGCTGTTTGAAATATGGATTTATGTCTACAGGGCTCGCAGGTAGGTGCCCGACTCCGCTAGGGTCGATGCGCATCTAAGGCGCTCTTGTTTGGTCTCTCTCTCTCGCAGATTAACCTTGCCACACGACAGAAAACGAAGCCCAGGTACAACAGTCGCTCGCTGACAACGCTGCACAACGCCGCGCCGCACTTCCGTCCTCGTTCGGCTAATTTCCTGCAGCAGCGCAGTCGCTCGTCGCCATTCCTGGGGCGACCACAGTCGGCGGATCCGAAGTTCGGACGCAGGTCGAGTGTTTACTTTGGCGAGAAGGAGCTGAGGCACAGCAAGCACGTGAGTAATGGGAGAAGGCAAGCGGCCAGCAGGCAGAAGGTATTTAGTCTCTCTTTGTCTCTCTCTGCAGCGCCAGTTGTCCTCGACAGATCTGCTCAAGTCGCTGCTGGAGGAGCCCATCAAGCGCAGCTGGCTCTGCCGCAGTGCCTGCAACTCTTCCACCGACGACCAGTCGGACAATTCACAGAAGTCACCGCACAGCAGCGAGGGCGAGCAGCTGGAACGCTTCCTGGTCAGTATGCCCAGCTCGGGTCAGCATGACAACAAGCTCAAGTCCTATGCTTCTAACTGGTCTGCCTCAGCGCAGGCGGGTCTAAGCAATGCTGTACTGATGCAGAAGACCGCCAAGCCGGATCTGCCGGGCAGGGTGTCCTTTAGCAAACCCAACATGCAACATACGGATGCGGACTCCAGCGATTGCGATAATGACAAGCAGGAGATGCGTACGAGCATCTCTGCTCCTGGTCCCCTCACACTGCCCAGTTTTAGTAGCTACGGCAGTAGCAACAACAACAACAACAATGGAACTGCCAACAAATCGGAATCCTCCACAGACGCAAACGTGGCTGCTGCGGTGGCTGCTGCTGCGGCACAGAAAAAGTCGGTGCACTTTGGCGCTCCAGTCGCGGGCAGCGGCAGTGCTGAAGTACTGGCCGAGACCTATGAGTACCCCAAGTGTCCGTCCGAGAACTGTACATGCAGCACGCGTTCCTCTTCCACGGCCAGCACCAACGAAGCCACAGCGGATGTCAAGTGTGCCTGTGATGCGCCCAGTTGTCGCTTCGCCGAATCAACTTCCCAACTCGAGTTGCCACTGCCTCTACCCTTGCCTATGCCCCAAAAGGCGCCCACTCCAGAGTTGAATGTCATCAGGGAGTACAAACAGGCGGTGGCTGTGCCGCTCGAACAGCTGGTGGCCAAAGCCAAACCGCTAGAGCCTATGCACAACATGGAGTTGCCCAACTATCTTGACAAATACGCTGCGCTGGCCAAAGACAAGCAGAACAACCTGTCCGAGAAGAACCTGAGCCTGGGACACAGTCACACGAACAGTAACAGCAGCATTAACAGCGCTGCGAATAGTAACAGTAACAGTCATGTAAACAGTAACAGCCAAGTTAACAGAGGCAGTGCACAGCGAAACTTTGGCGCAGAGAACAATTTTCTTCCTTTGGTGCAGGACGAAAGGCGACACTATGGCGCTAATAGCTCCGACGCTGTCATTAATAACTACTTAAAAGTTGCAACCACGACCCCGCCTCCTTTTGTGGGAAAGAAGAAGGAGAACGTTAAGCCTGCGAGTGCTGAGTCAAATACGACGCGGCAGCAGAAGCCCCCCAAATTTCTATCAAAGACTTCCACAGGCTCTACGGCAGCCAAGCTCAAGAAGGCTGTCAGTGTGGGTAGTCTGCGAGAGGAACGCAAACTCAGTGAGTACAATCTGGATAAGGTAGACAGCTGGATGAGCATGCACGAGCAGAAGCAGGCATTGGCACAGTTCGAGGAACTGCATAAACAGGGATTGGATGAGTTGGAAGACAGCGTGTCGCAGTTGTCGCTGAAGTCCAACGAGGAGGAGGAAGAGGACTCTCGAGGTTCCACTTACGACGAGATTGTCTCCGTAATCAAGGAGATCGAGGAGGATAAGAAGAGAGGTACGTATGGACAAGAGAAGTTATACTCTGGATGGAATAAAAGGTATGGATTCCCTTTGCAGATAACTTTGCGGAACGTTTGCCCAGCGAGCTAAACCTTAAGCTGGATTCACGTTCCGAAACAGCGGATACGGTTAGTCAGAATGAGGATCGAGTTCAAGAAAGTGGAGATAAGTACAAGTAAGCTTGCACATATCAGAAGCTAACATAGCCATACCTTGCTAACCAAACCTATCTTAGCCCACTTAACCCAACTAAACCCAACCCAACTTAACCCAACTAAGCCTAACTTAACCTAACCTTAACATACCCTTACCTAACCTAACTTATTTTCTGTCGTTTTCCTAGGGATATTTTGGCCTATTTGAACAATGTGGAAAGCAGCTGCGACAAGACGCTGATGGAGACGCGACGCTCGATTCCGGACAGCAATCGCTCGGAAGTGGAGTTTGTAGTGGAACCCGATGTGACGGATGAGGTGCCCAAGTGAGTGAAGTGGCTTGAAATACCTAGTACCTATGGTATCTTATTAATCTCTTTTCAGACTCTCGGAGCTGCTGATGTTGCCCAATCATCAGCTGGCACGTCGAGTAATTGCACTCAGTTTGCGCGCCAATGAGCTCGCCAATGCCATTCACTTGTCCAAGGAGCATGTGCAGCAGATACGCGTAGAACGACAGAAGCTGCTACGTGCTGAGAAAGCTAGCAATGCAAACAAGCTGCGCGATCAGAAGAAACACTACGAGGAAGTGGTTACCCGACATCAAGGATTCATTGAACAGTTGCTCAAGGACAAGGGTTCTCTGTGCGAAAAGGTGGCGGCGCTAACCCGTCGATTGGAGAGTCAGAACCAGGCATGGGAGCATCGCCTGGAAACGGAGGTCACGCGCATCAAGGAGACAACGTTGGCGGGTGAGAAAATACGGCGAGAGCGTTGGGTGCGGGAGAATACCAAGAAGATTAAGGAACTCACGGTAAAGGGTCTGGAGGCGGAGATCAATAAGATGAACTGCGATCATCAGCGTGAGATAACCGATCTAAAGCGCACGCATCAGATGCAACTGCTGGACGCACTGGAGGAGGCGCGCCTCAAGCATGAACAGATCGAAAACGGAATACGTGAGAGCTGTGCACAGGATCGAGAGGCAATTATCGAGAAGGAGCGTAACGCCATACGTGAGCGACTTGAGCGTCAGCTGGAGGAGGAGCAGAAGACCCAAGCTGAGCTAAGACAGAAACTGGCAGATGATTTCGCAGTAGAACGGGAGCGTTTGCAGGCAGAGCTGCGACAAAAGGAGAGCGAATATCAGGCCAAACGTAACGAGGCACAGCGGGAACTGGATAACGAACTGGAGCAGGCCAAGTTCGAGATGCAGGAGAAAATGGCCAAGCAGGAGGAGAAGTATCAGAATCGCATCAACACTGTGGAACAGCAATATCTAGCCGACTTCGAGCTGTGGAAGTCCGAGTACGAGAACAAGTGCAAGGTGGCGCAGGCGGAGAAGGAGAATGCCATAAGGCAACACTATCGTGCCGAGCGGGATCGCCAATTGGACGAGCTAGTGGTTCGGATGGAGGCAGATGCCTTGCAGACTAGCGAGGAGCATGAACAGAAAATACTGTAAGTAAACTGAGGCAGATTCACATGAAGTTCCACTTTCAATTCTCGATTCGCTGCAGTCGCCTCAAGGAAAAGTACGAAAAGGATCTACTGCTTGCGGAGAACGTGGAGAAGTCTCTGCGGGAGAAGTACGCCGAGACGCGAAGCAAGCTGGCCGAGTCAGATGCTCAGGTGGGCAACTGCCAGGCCGAGGTGCAGCAACTGCAGCTGGAGCTAAGCCACAGCAAGAAGATGTGCGGTGATTTCATCAACGAACGCGACAAGCTGCGCGATAATCTGCACACGGATATACAGAACGAGGTGGCTGTGCTCGACGAGCGCCACAAGCAGGAAATGGATCAGCTGCAAAAGCGGTAAGCAAATCTCGATGGAACACTCTTCTGGAATTTTGCAATCTATATGCTCTATTTTCCTTTTCCAATGCAGGGTTCATCAGACCATACAGCGGCAGGAAAAGACCATTGAGGTGCTCAAGGAGGATAACGACAACCTGCGGTCACAGTGCCTCAAATTGAATGCGGTCATACGTCAGCAACGCAAGGACTATTGCGTCAAGTAGTTAGCATACCCAAACCTAACGCTGATGCTTAAGCTACCTAGGCTATAACAGAATATAGTTAGAATATCTCAAACATATACAAATTAAAACTAATAATACTCATACTACTAAGGATATATGATGGTTTTAAGGAATAACAGTAGCATTCAGTACGAACCGTTACTCGAATATTGATATTTCTATAGACTTTCATTGCATGATTGTAATATTTATTTCATTCCTTGTAAAAGCGGAAAGAAAACAGTAAACAATTTAGCTATGGAAAACTTAATCAAATCGATTCGTCAGGCCTTGATCGATCCCATCGGTTTCTTAGAAATCATCAATATATGCGCACTAAATAGTTATTCCAAGAATTTCCTTGACCCTGTCATCTATATGACATCTCAATTGATCATTATAGCCGGGTACATAACTACTGTTGGTCGCTCGTCCGTTACAGGTGACCGCTTCGGAGCACACAAATCTTTTCACATGTCCGCATTTTCCCGTTTCGATTATAAAACGATCGCCGATCGATCTTACTAATCCACAAGGTTTTCTGTAATTGAGATAGGAATCTTCTGGTACAAAAGCTATGGGTGCCCCATCAGAGACATATTTAAAAGTTTCCTTTTCGTAGGCGTTCAGACCAATCCAGTATTCTTGTTCGTTGTGTTTCGGGTATTTTTTGGCAAGCTCTTGAAATGATATCTCTGTTCTCATATCTGCCAGACACAATTTCATTCTTTGGCAGGTGTACAGTGCCTCAAACCAATCCATCTGATGCAAAAATGCGTTCAGTAATGTGTATTGTTTAAGTAAGTATGGAACTATACCTTTATTTCGCTGAAATGATGACAGGATCCTCTGTTTTCTCCCTGTTGTATGGAAATAATTAAACAGAAAATGAATAGAGCAAGTTTTAAACACATTGCGACTCGATTGTATGGTGTATACTGCAAAGATAAAGGATCGGATTCAACTCAAAACGGCGATAAGCTCAATAACACGTTGAACAAATGAATTCGATAGGCATAAATCGATTTAAGCGTCAACTAGATTAAGCTGACATAGCGCAGCAAAAGAGTTTAATAAATATTTAATAGAAAGATAATATACATAATAATTTAAAGCATTAATGCTATTTTAAATTTAATTATTATTTAATTATTGCAAAATTGCAGCATAAAATAAAATTCGTCGCGCATTCTGCAAAGTTAACATAAGCCGCCGCTGTTAGATTTGAATAGTTAACAGCGCGCTGTAATGGTAACGCTGTTAACAGCCTATTTTCACGCATCCGGCAACGCTGCTCACCATCCACACGCGAGCGAATCAAAAATCACTGAGTGCAGTTAACACAATCCACACGAAAAGCAGAATGGAACAACAACAACAACAACGATGAGAACGACGACAACATTTCCAACTTTCGTTTGGACTTTATTCGTTTTTGTGCTCTCATCGCAGTCGGAACGTTTTAAAAATAAACGCGCAACGTACCAAATTAGCCGACTACAAAAATATAAATTGTATAGCTAAAGCTGACTTCATAAATATTGAAATTCCCATTGAACGCAATCTGTTCGTCCAGCACACAAGAACAAGCAGCGAATCCTGAACTGATCGTCTACGTCTAGAAGAAATTCAATTTCAAAAAAAAAAAAAAAAAAAACAACAGCCATCAACATGTTCAGCTCGTTCACAGGTAAACAAGATTGTGAAAGTTTTGAATTAGAAAATCTAAAAGACATTGTACGATTAAGTATGCATGTGTGTGAGTGTGAGTGTGTGTGTGCCAAAAGAACATTGCAAACTGGAATGGAATTGTGTTCTATGACCGCATTGCAGGATTACGATACGTTTGTATTACATCATCGGCGTCAGGGACAAAAGGAGTACGCAGAGCTGCCCCCATACGGAATTAATTGTCTGTTACTTATAGAGTATAGAGTATGATACGATAGCGTCAGCCAATTATGGCGCAGTACGTCTTCCACACACATGGCTAGACGTGTGTGTGTGTGTGTGTGTAAGTTGTTCTTCTCGTAGCACAACCCACACCCAAAATGATGCGAGGCGGCACACGCGTTTGTTTGTGTGTGTGAGTGTGTGTGTGTGTGTAGTATATAATTATAGCTGCATACATATAAGTGAATATACGTATTCCGTATATATATTTATTGGCTATATACATCTGTTTGATTCTTCTATTTGGACTTATTCTGTCATATTGTTAAGTGTTTTCAGTTATGTTTTTCCTACAATTCCACTTGCGATTTTCTATCATAATTTATCTATTTTCGCTTTGATGTCTATTCGAACTACACCCCGAAAAAAACGAAGAGAAAAACAATAAAGAAGAAGAAGAACAAAATTAATGACTCTGTTTCCGTTTCTTGAGAAAAAAACGCATTGATTGCTCCCACACAGATCTCATTGTGCCAGGCAAATTGAGTAGCATTTTCTGTAGACCCCTTAGGGGATCAATACGTATAGTAGATATTTTAGTTATAGCACTCTCGATTATAATGCTCTCTGTTATAATGCCATATTATAATGCTCTCTGTTTCCACTTAATGCAAACAGATGCTTCGAAATGTAAGTAACAAATCCAAACAAATCAATTGCAAATATTTCTTCCTTAGACATTTCACACCTATCAAAGTTTCGCACTCTATATACATACATGTTTATATATACATATACATATATAGTACATATACAATTAGCATGCATTAAATTAATCAGTATTAATTCTTAGGCTAAACATAGAAAAACCGAGCCCACATTCCCTTTCCCATGCTACACATACTCGTATATTAGTTAGTAACTGAACAATATGAAATTCACTTATTCATAGAGCTGCCAAAGTGGGTAACTCCCGTATTTGGCGTTTTTTATTCATTATACAAAATCAGTTTCGGCATCAATCAGTTTCGATTTCGGATTGGGGAGGTTTGGAATGGTCAAGTTTTACAGTAGGTCCTTCAGTTCAATGGCTGGAATTGGACCTTCTCCCTCGTCTTCACATCTTCTTCTTCGATTCTTCACTGTGTCTTCTCCCCCCTGCCCCTTGTCTTGACACCTTATTCGGGAGCTGCTGTGGTTTCTTCTGCGACTGGTTCAGCTGGAGTGGGTTCCCCTGCTGGCGCAGCTGTCACTCCTTCCTCTGGTTTTGCTGTAGTCTCGGCTCCCAGCATAACAGTCGTCTCTCCTCCCTCTGCTGCCCCTCTAGACTCTGATTCAGGTGGTGCTGCACTAGTCACTCCTCCCTCTGCTTGCGCAGTAGTCTCTCCTGCCTGTGTTGTTGCTTTGGTCTTCCCATTCTTTGCTGCCGCTGTGGTTTTCACTTTAGCTGGAGCCTCCCTTGCGCTTTCCTTTGGTTTATTCGGGTGTTTAATAAATCTTCTTTTTTCATTACTTGGCGTGTCATCTGTAACCTCTGCACTATTGTGTTCCTCCTGTTCCAAGGGTCCACTTTCTTGCTTCTCGCCACTGGCTCCTTCCGGCGATGTTCCAATTTCCGTTGAATTCGAGTTATCCGCCGGCCGCGAATCGCTTTCCACACTATTCTGCTTGCTTTCAGCGACAACCTGCTCATTCTTTCCAGGGTTGTGATGGAAGTGATGCAAATGTTCGTGACTGTGGCGATCATCGTCCTTACTGTCTTCCATGGGATGGGCGCACTTGGCCTCTGTGCGCTGACAGACAAAAAACTGCTTCTCCTCACAATTGTCGTCAGTGACCAAGGCGGAACTGTTGCGCAGTCGTACCTCCAGGCAATCATCTTCATTGGAACGTTGCGTTGGCTCAATCTTATCTACACCGCCCAGATAGCGTACCGGGCGCCCGCTGCTGATGTAGGTGAAGCGACCCTCTGCCTGTAGATCGTTGCCACCCCACCAATAGTCGTTAAGACTACCGCGAGTTTGCAAGAATTTCATTATCGCCTCAAAGTCGTCTGCGGTCGATAGATCGGCCAGTTGAAGGTTCTTACGCAGGCAGTTATTCTGAGCACCAAACCAGCTCATCTGCAAACGGAGGAGATCCGTATATAAACCGTTAGAAACACAGCTGGGATTGGGGGATTGGGGGGATTGGGTTTTCTAATGAAGTTACCTTCTTGACCCCAATGTAATAACATTTGCTATTTATCATACGCAGATACTTCTCCCCGCAAGGCCCTTTATATTCCTTCTTGGTTGGTCTCATGCCTTTGCGCGCGCACAGCACATCGTCGGGATATGCCGCTATTAGGGCCAATATCACGATTTGCAGTACCCTCATGTCCATAGGTGCCGGTCTGCAAAGCAAAAACTGTAAGCACTACGCGAGTCTCCTCCTCTATATATACACTTTCTGGGGGGGCGTGAAAAGTGCATTTGTCATGGCATTAAATTTAACGATCAGTATCGGGCATTGCTATAAAGCATTATATATATTTAGGCACTCTCAATGATTTTATTGCCGCACCTCGAACAAATCAATTGTGATCGATCTAATGTGATTTATTGTGGTCAACGTGGGGAAACATTAGATGCCTACTCTGGGTCGACAGACGTTTGCATGAAGAACATATACCTATATAGATATAGTATAAAAGAAGAAGACTTCAAGGCTTCACTGTAGCTCACACGACTGAGAAGGGTCTAGCGACTTTCTGTCCATGGGTTAAGCTACTTTTGGCTAGTTATATCAGATAAAAGATCGAACCTATTGTTGTTTTTTAGTGGGGTAAGACAAAATCAGCCCTACCATTTGGGTTAACATTGAATTCCTAAAAATCTTTCCATAGATTTTTCTTACCCTGACCTCTTCAAGCTTGGCATAGCCACTTGAAGGGAAAAGCTTATCAGAATATTAGTTAAAAAGTTAGATTATAAAAAAAGTATTCTAATTTATTCGAGTTCAAACATCAAACATCTCTCATCATTTTTGTGTCTTTAATTTATTCGTAAAATATGTTTCATTTGCTGAAGAATTTCCTCACTTTGGACCTGCTAATTGTTTTTTTTTTAAGTCCATCTTAGGGTTCTGCCGTTGTTTCATCTCCTTCACCAGGTCCTCCTGTCGTTGTAATTCTATCTCCTTCTCCTTCTTCTGCTGCTGCCGTTGTTTCATCTCCTTCTCCAGCTTCTGTAGCAGCCGTTGTTTCATCTCCTTCTCCACCTTCCCCTGGAGCCGTGGTTTCGTCCCCTCCTTCAGGTCCTTCTGCTGTCGTTGTTTTTATTTCTTCCCCGTTTTCCCCTCCATCCCCTCCTTCTCCTCCATTTCCTTCTTCACCTTCTGGTGCAGCCGTTGTTTCCTCTCCTTCTCCACCTTCTGGTGCAGCCGTGGTCTCCTCTCCTTCTTCAGCTGCTGTAGTCTCTTCCTCTTCTCCGGGTACGGTTGCTTCTCCTTCAGGCTCACCTGTGGTTACCTCTCCCTTATCCCCCTTGGCCTCATCACCTTCGTGAACAAGTATGGTTGCCTCCTCGGAGTCTGGATTACCCTCCTCCTCGTCCACAGGCTCGTCGAATGGTGACGGTGTGCCCATCTCGAGAAGCTCATTGCTCGGCTCTCCGATGTCGTGGTGGAAGTGATGCAAATGCTCGTGACTGTGATGACGCGGTTTCTGCGATGGCCCATCGTTGCAGTAGTTCTCCGAGCAGATAAAGTACTGTCGCTCCAAGCAGTTGTCATCGGCCACCACAGTTATGTTAGGCCGGATGCGCACCTCCAGGCAATCGTCGCACTCCGAGTGCATTGCCGGCTCCACGATGCTATAGTTGCTGTAGTAGCGCACCAGACGCCCGTTGCTGGCATACTGGAAACGTCCCTCGGTCTGCAGATCGTTGCCACCGAACCAAAAGTCTTCCGTGTTGCCCTTGGAGCTAAGGAAGTCAACGGCGCCATTAAAGTCTCTTGGATTGGATAGATCCGCTAGCGTTAGCCCCTTGCGCAGGCAATTGTTGAGTGCGCCGAACCAGTTCATCTGTGTGAACAAGTTCCACATGAGTCAACGATAAGTTATAATTGCCCCCCACTGCTTCCCTGCTTCCACACCTACCTTTTTCACCGAAAAATAATAACATTTACCGTTGATGCGTCGCAGATAACGACGCGGACAGCCCACTGCCCTGACGAACCGATGTTCCCCAGGCAGGAAACTGAGCACCGCAAGAATTGCGACTAGGAAATGCTTCATCGCTGCCAATGCGTATGTGTGGCCGCCGCACTGGGTGCACTCCTGTACATATACCCTCCCCTAGCGTGCAATCGATAAGGAGTGCAGTCAATCGATTCGCCCGCCTATCAGCAGTTGCCACATGGGGCAACTAATTCGATTTGTTGTTCGTTCGTGTCGTGGCATGCCCAGTCAGCCAGTCGCATAGTCGTCTAGGTCAACCTTGGGGTTACATGTTTAATTGACTACCCGACTCCGGCAGTGTGTGTCATCAGCTAGACCAAGTACATACTATATGCTATACTATATAGGGTCTATATAGGGAGTCGTTACTCGTGGCTTGCTTATTGATTTACCTTTTGGGCGACCGACAGCCGATGACATCAGCAGGAGCCAGTTGGCCCCGCACAGTTGCCCAGTTGTCTCTGACCTTGGGCAATGGGTTGACTTGTGCCTGGGTCCCTGCGCTACTTGACTTGCACGTACTACATAGCACACACACAAGAACACACGCCATGACATCATCACAGCGGCGGCAGCAGAGGCAGCATCATCCATCGATGGCTTACAAAATGTAGCCAAGTCGGGGCTGTGCGGCGCGGCACGAGGGGTCTGTAAGCGTTGCCGGCGTTTGTTATTTTTTTTTTAGGGTCTCGCGAAACTGGTGTGGAACGTAAGTTCGTAAGTTCGTGCGCTGTGTCTGTGTGTGAATTACTCATAGAACGCGCTGTAGATACAAATGTATCTGTAGCTGTAGCTGTAGCTGTGGCTGTATGCGATGCTAACTCGTTTGTTGTTGCGCTTGAGTTCAGTTGGTCTTGGCTACAGGTTTAGTTTCACGCTTGTTGTTGTTATTGTTTTTAGCTTCTGCGCATTATCCGATACAACAACAGCGCCAACAGCTGTGAGTCTGCGTGTCGCTCTGTTTGTATCTGTGCTCCGCGACAGCGGCTTATATTGTGTTACCCATGTTGGCCATGTTATGGCATTCTCTAGCCGGTTTTTCTCTGATTCACATTGACCACAGCAAGCAGATCGAGCAATATGCGTCGTTCCCTATCTATTACGCAAATGGCAAGAAAGACTTTTCGATACTTTGAGCACATGCGCGATGCGGAATTTTAATGAGGCAACTCTATAAATATTTCAATAGTTTTCAGTTGGTTCTACTGAAATGAAACATCATGAGATAGATTCCTTCGGCTTGCCCTTGCCAGAGAGCACTTCCGAACGCGTGCTCGAAATAACATATATGAAATTATGTTTATCACACATGCGTAACATCACTTGCGGCTGGAATCTCTGGCGCGTGGGTGTCCAAACTCAAGTGTTTATCATTATTGAATTCTTTGTGTAGAAAGCGTATTTTGTATAATCTCTTATTGTTTAGTGGTAGCAGCGCCATAAGCCTATACTTTATATAGATTCATTCGCTAGAAAGCGCGAAGCGAAGCTGAAACTATTAAAATTGCTAAGAACAAACAACAAAATATTAGAACGGGCTGTGCCGTTATGACATCACATACTGTAAATTATTCAAATATTTTCGCATTGTTTACTTTATATGCATAAAGCAATACACACACACAGATACACACTCATAGCATTCTTTTGGTTTGCCATTTAGAATAGTTTTTCGTAGCGCTCGCAAATCGCCGAACCGAGCGGATTTGCCGCTGCGTCTTTTTTTTAATGGCGAAATGTTTCTATTTGAGTGAACACACACGTCATTTTATGGGAATGCAGCGGCAACCCTGTAGCCACCTCCCACAGCCCTCTCCTTTAGCGCTTCCGACATTCGTAATTTCTATTAAATTGTAATTATTAATTGTATTCCAAGGGGGTCTCATATCTTGGCGTAAATTGATGAGATCTCTCTCATTCTCAAGTATTATTATCGCAGATGAAGTAATTGAGCAGGCTTGTTACTGCCAGCTGAAGATTTCTTCAATTTTGTTTCACATTTGTCAATTTCACTATCAACCAGACTGATCTCATTATTTATAGAACGTGTAGTTATTTCTATTATAATTCATATAACTAGCAAGTCATATAAAAATAGAAACTCAGCAGCTTATCTGTTGGATTGCACATGCTGTTATGCCTATATGTCTGGCAGTAGTGCAGCTAGAAAGATGAAATTTGCTATATAGCTAACTAGTTGCTATAGCTTGATATGGTGATCTGTATATTTAGGAAATTCTAAACGTAGCTCTTGAAATTCAAAAAATACTAGCAGCGCTCTTTGAAATTGTAGCTACGTCTTGCATTCGCTACAGCGCATTAGGTAGTCTAACTACGAACTGTTCTCTCTCTCTCTCTCTCGCTCTGTCTGTCGTCTATATAGTATCTAATGATCTTTGAGCTCACTCCCCAAATTAGGCGCCAGCACGACGGTCGACACGCGAAAAACTGCGCAGTTGTGCGGCAAGCGAGTGACTAACTGTCGCCCCAGCATGTAACATAATCAAAGTACGAAATCAGCGACATCGGAATGTAATCGGTGGATCGGTGAATCGGGGGAATTATAGATGACGCAGTAGATAGATCATCAGTAGTTAGATCAGGCATAGCCTGCATTTGCGATCACGATTGCGATCATGCTCCAATTTGTTTATGTTTTGGCAATTAGCGCCGTCTGGAAGCGCCGTAGCCGATAATGCGACATTGACAGCAGATTGCAACGCAGGCAACGAGATAGACCTATAAAATATGAGCTGCAGTGCAGCCAGGAATTAGTTCAGTTTTAGTTTCGAAAGCTTCGAGAGCAGCACACAAAATGCAGTCGAGTCGGCAGCAACAGGCGCAAAAGGCGCAGCCAAAGCAGCCCGAGCAGGAGAAGCAGGATAGGCCAGAGAAGCCAGAGAGGCTGGGAAAGCAGGAGAAGCAGAAACAGCCGCAAAAGCAGCAGCAGCAGCAAGAGCCGCCAAAGAAGCAAAGGCAGCCAGAACAGTTAGAGCAGGAGAGGGAGGAGAAGCCAAAGCAGTCAGCAAAGCCGCAACAGTTGCAAGAGGCAGAGCAGACGCTGTGGCAACAGAAGCCTCTGGAGCAGCGATTGCCTGAAAAGCCTCAGATTTGGCAACAGTATCCACTGTTGCATCAAGAGGATTTGCCACCAAAGCAACAGCAGCTGCTGCAACAGCCTGAAAAGCCGCAGGTTCCAAAGAAACAGCCACAGCTGTGGGAACAGCAGGAAGAGTTGCCGCCAAAGCAGCAACAGCCTGCAAAGCAGAAACTCTGGGAGGATCTGTGGCCACAGCATGAACCTGCTCAGGGGCTGCAGCAACAGGCTGAGAAGGATCTACTGTTGCAAGAGCTGAAACTGTTGCAACAGGAGGAGTTGCAACAAGATCAGTCGCTGCTGCAGCAAACATTTTGGAAACCAGAGCCAAAGGCGCGAGAGCAGGCAGATCCTAGGGAACAGATAGAGAGAGAACAGAAGAAAAGGGAACAGGAAGAATGGGAAGAGGAAGAAATGGAAGAGATAGAGAGGGAGCAGAAAGAAAGGGAGCTGAAAGAAAAAGAACGAAAGGAGAAAGATCGCAAGGAGAAAGAACAGAAAGAGAGGGAACTAAAAGAGAAAGAACTGAAAGAAAAGGAACTAAAGGAGAAGGAGCGAAGGGAGAAAGAACAGAAAGAACAAGAACAAAGAGAGAAGGAACTGAAAGAAAGGGCACAGAAAGAAAAGGAACTTAAAGAAAAGGAACTGAAAGAAAAGGAACTAAAAGAAAAGGAACTGAAAGAAAAGGAACTAAAAGAAAAGGAACTGAAAGAAAAAGAACAGAAAGAAAAGGAAATAAAAGAGAAGGAGCGAAGGGAGAAAGAACAGAAAGAACAAGAACAGAGAGAGAAGGAACTAAAAGAAAGGGCACAGAAAGAAAAGGAACTGAAAGAAAAAGAACAGAAAGAAAAGGAAAGAAAGGAGCTGGAACAGAAAGAAAAGGCTCAGAAAGAAAAGGAACTGAAAGAAAAGGAACTAAAAGAAAAGGAACAGAAAGAGAAGGAACTAAAAGAAAAAGAACAGAAGGAAAAGGAATTAAGAGAAAAAGAAAGAAAGGAGCGTGAACAGAAAGAGCAAGAGGAGAAAAAGCAGCAACAAAAGGAGCAGTCAACGAGAGAAGGACTTAAATGTGAAGAGAGCAAAGTAAACGAAGAAAGTAGACACCTTATCTAATCACAATTTCTTTTTCTCCCCACAGCCTCCCTGAAGAGCTTCGGCGACAAGACGGCCAACCTGTTCAGCAAGAAGAAGGATGAGGCCGAGAAGTTGGCCAACGACAAGGCTGTCGAGGCACAGAAGCTCGCGGAGGAGCAGGCCAAGAAGGTGGGCCAGTCGGTGCAGCAGACCAAGAGCGAGGCTGAGCAGCTGGCCGCCAGCACAGGTAAGAGATGATGATTCCCCTTATCTGCTTACTATGATGATCCCTAATGATCTTCTTTGCTACTCCAGCTAAGGATGCCGCCGCACTGGCTGCCGCTGAGGCACAGAAGGCGGGTCAGGTGATCGATCAGGGCGTCAATCGCGCAGCCGGCGCTGTCAACCAGGGCAGACAGGCTGTGGATAGCACTGTGCAGCAGGCTGCGACCGCGGCACAGAACACCAAGCAGGTGGCCGCCAACATTGCTGCGGAGTCGCAGCGCGCCGCTGCCAATGCGGTGGATCAGACCAAGAAGGCGGCCAACGAGGCCATCAACAAGAGTGTCAAGGCTGCCGAATCTGTGGCCGATCAGAAGCTGAAGGAGGCCGAGGGCGCCATCGATGGTGCACTGAAGCAGACCAGCCAGACGGTTGACCAGAAGCTGCACGAGGCCAATCAGTATGTGGATCAGAAGCGCGAGGGACTCGAGAAGAACATCCAGGAGGCGGCCAGCCATGCCCAGGATAGCGCCGGACAGCAGGCCACACAGTTGCTGGGCAAGCTGCATCTGGGACCCAAGTAGAGATCCCAGTGGAATGCACCCCGTTTCCCCCACTAGCCCCCCTCTATCCTCAAGTAAATAATTTCATCTGTGTGTAACGCTTTAAGAAAATCCCCAACAAAAAAAAAAGAAAATTAAAACAACAAACAAAAAAGAAACAAGAGAGAAAATCTGCTTCAATGTAACAAGTGCCAGTAATGTGATCGCTAAACATCGTAAATGATAAATGTATTTTTGGATTCCTCTTTGTTTACCTACTCCTCCTTCTCCTACTCCATACTCCATTCTATTTCCGCCACGTGCAACGCAGCTTTTTGATATGCAAATTGTATGTGCACAGTTTGAATTGAAATTGATTTCTTTTTTATACAGAATTTGTTACTTTGAAGCAACTTTGATATACCGTTTTATTTTGTATTTAAACGAGAATGAAAAGAAATTAATACCGAGCTATGCTTTTAATAAGTATATTCTGTTTTATGTAGAAATTATGTTTAAGTACTTTTAACTTTTGCACAATAAACTACAAGTGTGTTTTTATTATGTAGACGGAGTTTGTTTTGCTTGAACAGGCAGAAAGAGTCTGAAAATGAACTGTTGATCGGCTGTGTCTAATAATAATACAGTCTACAGTTTTTAAGTTATCGGAAAATCCTCTTGTACGCGAATTTCCAGGACTATTTTAAACGAGGAATAATTATGTTTTTCAATTTTTACTTTTCCGTTTTTGGGAAAACTGGCATAAACTTTGGGCTCCCCTTGTAATCGGCACAAACGCTTTTTGACTTGGCCGACTCACCCCGAAGACGGACAAAAGAAAAACAAATCCGTTGCAAAAAACCAGAATGCGCTAGCTTCGTTCGTTTTTGAGAAATTTAAAATTGAAAACTGCCGTGAATAAAGGCTATTTTTTTACGTTAACAGAGCGTTAACAGAGCTGTTAACGTATGTTTGGCTATGTTGTCAAAACGTTCACTTAGTCTCCGAGGTTGGTGTCTTGGCTAAGTACGAAAGCTGCTCGGTGTGAGTTCATGCTGCAGATGGCGCCAGGCTAACAGGGTGACACAGGGTGCAGCTACTGCTTGGCAACGACCTGCTAGATTTCAATTGTGCCCTCTAAAGCCTGTTTTGACGGGATAATAGCTGCTCGGGCAACACTGTTGGCAACGACAACTTCACATTAAATCTTTATTTAAAACTGTGGTAAAAAACAAAACGTTTATTTTTTGTTGAAACACTGAGCTTTGCGCTTTGCCGACAAACTGATAAAACTTGTGCGAACAAAAGGCGCCAAAAGTTGTCGGTCATCCAGGATTGACAAAGAGAAAAGTTCGTATATTATTCGTATGTTTATTTGCCATATTAGTTTTAATTAAGTGCAGACAACAATTTGGACTAGTTTGAGCTTTGAATTCGGCGCAACTTTTGTTGCCAAGAATCAAGCAACGAACATAGATTTGTGTGTCTGTCTATCTGTGTGTGTGTGTGTGTGTGTGTCGTCTCGCATAGCCAAAGCGTTGACAAAATTTATGTAAAAGCGATTTTTAATTTCAGATAAAGTTGCTGCACCTTTTGATTACCTGTCGCACAGCGTTTTGCGGCCATGATAAATGCATTTCCATTGCGCACACTGCAATTAGTTAGTGTTGTGCAACGAGCGAAAGTGCAAGGCTTTAAATTTTTAAATACCTTTTTCATCTAAGCTGCGCCCTTTGACCGGACGTTGTGACGTTTGCCGGCAGCGACACCTGGCGATTAATTAAAATAACTGTTTATCAACACGAATTAATCATGTTTAAACATGCGCCCAGCTCGTGAGCTCGCATACCAACAAAAATGGCGTGCAAATGCCTTTCGGGTCATGTTTTTGGTCCGCACACCCTGTGTGTGACCCTTCTCCTACCCCCTAAGCACACACACACACACACACACACACACATGACACGCATGCAGTGCAGAAATTAGTATACAAGATATTAACTTTAAGGGCTACCAGATAAGCCGCCATACTTAGCGCAATTAATTGAGTTTATTTTTGAAAAAGTTTAAAATTTTCGCATAAGTTTTTAATGGCGAACCTAACCTCAAAAAATGTTAAGGTTTATCTGAAAACTTTAATGGGCAATTAAGGGAATTAACTGAGCTAACATTTGTCGGCATATTACGGACATTACCAGCTGCGATTGGCTGCATTGCCGCCGGCGCGTATACTCGATACTCAATCTCTCCTCCTTCCCCTCCTCGCACGCCTTCTAAACATAAAGAACCTTACGAGCAACGAGACAAAATGTCCTGTAATTGTCAGCTGAATGAGCACATGCAGAAGCAAGAAAATGGGAAGGGGGTGGGGGTGTAAGTGGCAGCTACCAGAAAAGCAACAGCACAAAAGAGAGAGAGACGCGCCACAGCGTTGCATGCTGCAATTTGAGCTGGTGGCGCGTGTCGAAAGACGTCACGATAGACGAAGCTGACAAAAGTCTCCCCTGGCTGACCGATTGCTGTGCAATTTATTTGAAACGTGTCACAGTATTTAAATCTTGCTGCAATTGTTGCGTAACGATTTCGTTTAGAAGCGTAGGGGGAGTGGAAGAGGGTGGAACTTGTGCCAATTTTATGGTTGCTTTTGCAGGAATTGTTTAAGTTCTTTAAAAAGGTGGTTCAAATTTTGTATCTCTGCAATTTGGTGTCATTTTCTGCTGATTTGAAAGAAAAAATTCCTTAGTGAGCATCTTCGATGGCTCTCAACATGCCAAGGCACCACCTCGACCTGGACCAGCTCTCCGATTACCACCCAGTCGTGGCCTCCGTCAGCAGCTCAATTTGCAGGCAATTATCATACGCATTGGCAACAAGGCTGAAGGCAAATCTGTTCTAGATCTGCTCACCTTTGATTCATGTGGCTGCCGTTTGGCTGAGCTCATTAATAAATTGACCTGCCCAAGGCAGATGGGGCGCAGCAATGGCTACGTTGTTGTAGTCACCGAAAGTCAGCAAGGAGGCAAATGGCCAATGCCCAAGATAGGCATAGTGTCGTCAATGCGATGGATGGCTATACCCGTAACGGTAACTCTAACGGCAACTGTCATGTTAAGTGTAACGGTAAGCCTATCCATGAGTGTCCCTTTGCTTCTCTGTGTGTGAGTGTGTCCTGCACGGGCAATTAGCAGCGCCTGAGCAGCCTCTGACGAGGCATGACAATTGGGCAGCTGGCGATTTATGCTTGACGAGAGTTTGATAAGTTGCCCCCTCTCCCCCTTCCCCTTCCCTCTCTACCACTGCGCCAAGAAGCTGCCAGCGTGTGCCGTATTACCTTTGCTCTCGATCCCCAAGTCGGGAAAATAATGTTGTAAAATAAATCGAGCGCTTCGCTGCGATTGCCGGCAATCGTCCTTTAACTCGTTTGCACAAAATTCAATTACTTCCGTTGGCTATTACGGGCGCAGTTCGCCTCCTTCTCGCTGCCAATATACCTATATATGTTCCGCTTTATATATAGTACATATATTTGCGTATATAGCATATATACATATATATTTATGTAGAATACTGCGCAGTCGAAAGCACCCACGGGCGAAATTGCATTTAGGCAGCCTCTGCGCCAACTGTGCACGCATTTTATGCAGTGTCAGGGGTGGGGAGAGGGGAGGATAGGAAACCCCTGTTGCCTCGCTGCTTAAGTGAGTGTTAGTTAGTTGCGTGTAAATATATATAGAGTTGATTTTCAGATCTGGCGACTTTAAATCAAGCGAATCTTACACTGAAAATCTAAAGCTATGCAAAAGTTAAGTGAGTAGTTTGAAGTTGAGACTTGTTGCTTGCACCGTTAATACCCTGTAAAAAATTTAAACTTAAAATGGAGAAATATTGAGTCTGTATATATTCTTAAAATACTTTCTTTTTGTATAAAACAAATGTTTTTCAAATTTTAGAAAATATTTTAGAAAATATTTAAGCAAAACTAAAGTATTTCTTAAGTTGAATCTACACAGAAAAACATTATATTATATCTAACAAAATTATATAAAAATTCTAGTAAAAATATTCCAAATGCAACTAATCAATTCACTTACTTAACCCTCTATACCCTGTAAATATTTTAGCTAGTTTGAATAACAATAAATGCAATAACTTCCAGCATAGCTACACGACTTTGGAGTAAAACTAGTCTATTATCTGGATTGTTATGCTAAACACAACTCGCTTACAACTCTCACCTTTTAGCTCACACCTCGCACTTCACACCCCATCCCTCGCAGCTCGCACCTTTATGCTACGTGCTACGTGTGGCAGTAGCAGCAGCTGCAGGCTGCACCTAATGGCACTTTGCTTACTTTATTTGCCGGCAACTAAATCCCCGGGCACTATGCAGGGAACAGGGAACACACAGCACGGATTTGGCCCTCGCTTAAGACGTATGCAATTCCACAACAATGACAACCTTTCGATCTCCCCTTCGATCACTTGGCACAGCTGTGTGTGCATAATTGAAGTCCGAAGGAGGGACAAAATCAAATGTTGCCAAACAACAAAGTTGTTTTTAGCGCGCTTGGGCTATTGAAAAACATCAAACGCAAACGTTTTTCAAACGGCATCCACACGAAGGCGCATACGGCGCCGGCGCGCTGCCGTTAGCATGTGGAATGCAATCCACATTCGCACAGCAAGTTCATTCTTAAGCGAGGCACAGGCCGCATATGAATTCAGTGCGACGTCGGCTGGCCAAACAGACGCTTCGTTCTGGCGCTGCTCTCGCTCTCTCGCTGTGAGTGCCTGTGTGTGTTCGTGTTGGTGTGTTCTATCAAATCTAACGGAATTTTGAATAATTGAAAGAGCGCGTATGCAATGAAACAGACTTTTTGAGCCAAAACTAAATTGATTGTAGGCCCAAATGGAAGCGTGAAAAAGATCGAAAGATAAAAGAAATTGTTGCATACTTGCAGGCGCAGTCACATATGCGTGCGTGTGTGTGTTTTTTGATTAAAGCGCGCGCCTGAATAGTTTTGTGAATAGTTTTTGGCGGTGCAATCAGCAATTTTGACAGCCAAACTCGGCGGCACAAAGGCGTCTGCAACTAATTGCCGCACTGGGGTAAGTGAAAATTGACCCAATTGAGGAGCCAAAAACGAGAGAAAGAGACTGAGTGACTGAGGCACACGCATATGCGAATTTATAAGCTCACATCAATTGTGCAATCCGTTGTTGTTGTTGCCTGAGTGAGCACATCAATCAGAGCAGACGAGCAGAAAAGAAGCATTAGGTAGTCCCTCTTTCTCTTTTCTTTTTTTTTTTGTGCGATTTGTTGCCACAGGCAGTTGACTTTTAAGTGCCACTGTAGACACATGTTTATTGCCCTGAAATCACTTAGCAATTTGTGTCGACCACACTCGTTCTGTCGGCAACCTTTCAACAACTGTCGTCGCAGCTTCTGTGGTTGCTTCCACTCCCACTCCCACTCCCTGTTCTCTGCATGTTGCCACTGTCATTGTGACGTCTGTTTAATTTCACAATTCATTTCATGTCAAACGGCTTGTCAATGCCTCAGCTTGTGCGGTGTCGCTATCGCCATCTCGACTACTGTGTCTTTTCTAAGCCTCCTACGCCTTCGCCACAGCCATAGAAAATCTGAAAAACCAAAAGAGACGCCTGTCAAGACGTTTGAATTTGATGTATTAACTGTTTGCCCTCGGCTGGCATTGTGCTGCGGCGGCTGCTTAGCATACGCAACGACATCCTCTTAAAGGACTCCCTTTCTTGGACAAGGAAGCTGCCCTATGTGTGTGTGTGTGTGTGTGTGGCAGCTGTAGACGCATAAATTGCTGCCGCTAAATTAGATACTTGCGCAGGATGTGGCAGGTTAAGTGCAGATCGACGGCAAGATAGTCAATGTTTTTATAGGATGACTTTATCATGGGTGCTTAAGAGCTTACGCGCAAATGATAGCACATGATAAATACGTTCAAAGATTTTGCCAACGCAGCAACTGGAAAGTAGCTTTAGATTTACATGGGGTTTTTCTAGCTAAAGCTGACGCTGCAGCAGGCGCTTCGTCAAGCTGTAAACGCTAAATGGGCGACAATTTACAATTTAATTTACGATTTTATTGAAATATTTAAACTTTTAAAAACTTTCAGTGTGCACTACTTTTCGCTTCGTTTAATTCATCGCAACTTCATTAATATCGACCTGCCGCCACTTTCGATAAATTGTTTGATCAAGTGTTGAACAAGTTACAAAAATGCGTTCACTCTTCATTTGCGTCTTATACAAAGTTATAAGATGCAATTGTGAGAAATAAAGTTATAAGACACAATTGTAAATCGCTTTTCGAACTTAAATGCAACTTTTCGAACTTGTTATATATGTAAATAAGCTATATACTTAAAGCTTATTGTCATTTTAAGCCGTACAACATTTTGTTGCCCCTGCCACCATTTAAATTATCTGGTAATATGAACTAAGCTGCTGGCGAAACAGACTTATACATTAGTCCACTATAATCACAATAATTGGCATTTCAGTTAACGGCATTTCCTTGCTACTACCATGCATGTTCATGTTTCAATTGCCCAATTTGGTGCTGGCGGACAGGCAGGCAGGCAGCATTAACAGTTCCCACTAACTCACCAAATCCGGCTGGCTCTACAGTTTTGATCAATGGGCTTTAATTAATAATAATCTGTTGCAATTTGTGTGCACCCACACACACACACACACACACCCGCACACACCCACAACTGTAGCTGCAAAGTGGCAGGCAAATGGCATATTAATATCTGATATTACAACTAGCCGGAAATGCCACTTTGTCAGCAGTAGCTACGGCTCGCTGGTTGAAGGAATATGTGTATGCAAATCTCCGGCACATACTTCAACACGTCCGACATCAAATTAGTCCCCCCCCCCCGCCGTTTCGTGTTCAATCAGCTCCGCTGACTTGTGGCTAATTGGGCTTAGGGCAGCTCTATAAACATTGTACATATATCTCAACATAAGCCCAATGTGAAGTACTAACAATACTTCAAACAATTTGCTTACCTACCCAAAAAAAAAGTAGAGAGAAAGTAAGAAGGAACTGGTGGGAACTGCGAAGCATGTCTGGCATTTCTCGCGCAGTTCGCGCCGCAACGCCTTCGGTTTTGGTCGGCTGGGCGGGATTTTTCTGGCTTTACTTTTGCTGACTGCTATTTTATGGTAGCCATTAAAGGAAATTGAATATAATTTTGTTTGCTAAGCTCTTCCATAAACTTCCCAAGTGCCTGGCGGTGCTATATGATTTTTCCGCACCTCTCACTCTCTCCCTCTCTCCCGCTCTCTCTCTCGTTTTCTGCCCCTCGATTTTTTCCGTGCCTTTCGCAAGGTTTTTCATATTTTATTAAGTTCACGCCATAAAAAGGTCAACTGTGCAGGGAAGCCTAAGCGGCCTTAGTTTTAATGGAACTGGCAGCGGGCAAGCTGCTCTGTCTATGCCCCGCATGCCGCCCAACTCCCCCTCTCATAAATATGATTGAGAAATTTACAAGTTGAGCTTTAGATTTGCGACTTAACTGCTTGGTGTCTGTTGACCCTTTGGCGCATCCCCCCCCCCTCCCTCTCTCTCTGTTTCTCCCTCAATAGAAGTGCAAATGACGAATGGTTGCCCCACGCCGCTTTGCTTATCTCTTGGCTTATCTTGGCCACTCGGCACAGACAACTCGAGTTAGATTTGTTTGCTGTCCACAGCGTAGACAATATTGCCTAACCTATTTCAGGCCGTACAGTTACTTATGTGTGCAAGTGTAGACCGCACCGCAATCCCTCAGTCAAGACGTTTGCGCTCTGTCTTGCCGATTTCATTATTTATTTAAGTTCGTAGAAGCAAACTTGCATATTGAGTTGAGCAACTGGGAGAAAACTTGAAGAAGACTGGCAAATGGCAAAATAATAAATTGTTTGTTGCGGTTGCTGTTTGCCTTTTGTCTTTGGGTTTTCCTGGGGTTTCTCTCGACATCATAACCCTACATTGTTTGTCCATCTTTGGGTATAGATTTCGGTTTCATTTTTGTTTTCATTTCATTTAAAGTATAGAAAATCTCTAGTAAAATATAATACTCTACTTGGTATACTCTTTCGCTTCAATTTGATTAGTTTTCGAGCGCAACTCGAGCAAAGATTCCTCATCAATTTTATTTGTTCTTTAGCAAAGGTTTTGTGGCTCGAAACTCTAAGCTGTCTGATTCCTTGAATGCCTTGACAAATCTATAGGGAAACTGTCGACGTCCTTTCGTGTCCTGTCATGTTGATGTACCTTAGCTAAGAAAACAGCCCTGCCATCTAAGCAAATGATTTCTGTTGATTTTCCTGGCCAAATACCGTACGCCACCTACGCACGGCAACGCAGAGAAAAGCAGCTTTTCATTTGCAGCCTCCACGTTTTCATTTTCATTTGTATACGTCCTGCGGGTGCGCAAGGCAACCGAAGCCATCAATCAATTCCTGCTCAGATAATGTACTAAGATGTTTGCTATAATGCTGTGGCAAAAGGTGAGCTGCGTGTGGCAGGCAGTCGAGGAAATTTAAACGTGTTTGTGCCCCATAAAAAGTGCCATAATTAAGATGGAGCAGCACATTAAATTCGGGCAAAAGAGTTTCAAGTGAAATTATAAAAAAGTGGCTAAAAAGCAGAAGGAGCAAGTGAGAAGTGCGAGAGAGAGCGTAACTAGCGAAAAACTTTGCGCCACATTACGTATACGCCATGTTGAGCACATTGAGGTTAAATCTAATAAACATTTCCGGTTTTATGCACGCATGAATGTTAATGTTGATTGTTGTAACTTTTTGACTTAAGCTGGCAGTTTTTAAGACCTTCCCGCCCCCGCCCCTTCCCCTTCCCCCCTCTTCCGCTGCGAAAGACAAAAACCAACTGGCAGAACATCCATAAACACACAAAACAGACAAATCTGCTGGAGCTTGTTGCTCCAGCTCATAACTAGGCATAGTTAGGGGTCGGCCTGTGATTGTGTGTGTGTGTGTGTGTGCGGCTTTTATAGTTAGCGACAGTGGCAACAATTTTAGGCAAACTTTATGTGCGCTGGAAGCTGCCAAGATGCACTGACGATAAATTTAACACAACTTGACTTCAAGTTGGGCTCGTTTAGATTGAAAGATCTCACAAAGTTGAAACTAGAAAAGGGTAGCTAGTGCTCGAGGCGGCGTTTTCGAATTACATAACAGTCGAATGAGAGAGAGTGGCCCGCAGGCCAAGCATTCACTGGATAAGGCAGACTCGTCTAATTTGATTTCGTTTCTAATTAACCAGACGCATTTAAAAGTTTTGCAACTCTCGCACACGTGTCCGCGAACTCTCCTTCAACATGTAACTTAGTTATGCAGTTGCGCTTTTTAGCGTGAAATTCTCAGCCACAACTCGAGCACTCGAGCGACATTTCTTCTTCAGTTCCATGTCCGCCCATGCGCGAGCTTGTCTGTCTGCGGCTATGTGGCGTGTGTCAGCTGCCACATCACGTGGCACTGTGGCGAGCTTATTAAAAGCAAATAGCTTGAGTGCTTGCTGATGGGCGACGTGTGGTTTAAAAAACTGCATGTATTCTCTTGCTATTTATTTGGATATGATTTTGATATGCTTATGATTTGCTGACGCGTTGCTAGCTGTGCGCAGACTGACGTAAGTGAGTGTATGCCAGCTTAAGCTGCTTATATATCTTTTTCTAGCTGGTGCACAACTGGGTCAGGCTGTGAAGTTTTAAGCCGGCTTAGCCATGGACTAGACATGTTCAAAAAAGGGGTTGGGATTATTATTGATGCAAAAAGAGTTGGCAGACTAGAATAGCACAAGAAAATGCGGGTAATTATTATGTTTAATTTTTTATGGTATTCTAAAGTTGATAAGAATTAAACACAATACTTACTTACAGACTTAACTAACATACAAAATTTGTTTTATTTTTTAAAAATATTTTACTATTTAATTCAGACAATTTAAGCTGGTTTTGCCACAGCAGATTTAATACTTGATGCATTTTAGCTAGCTTTAATTTATTTAAATTTCTTAAAATAATTTTAAACCAATTTAAACTAAAATTAAATTTATACTTTAGTTTCATTTGCTTTCTGTAATTTTCAACTAATTAATTTAATTATATTTCCTACTCCTCGCACCACTGTGCACCTGTCTGCTAGTCGAGCATTGTTCTTGCCGTTTTTTACACTGTTTGCCTTTGCAAGCCAAGCCAAGTGCTTCTTCTCCTGCCCTCCAGCGAGCTGTGTCGCCTTGCCAGCCCATTCTGAAGCGTTTGCCTAATGCCAGTTTTGGTTTCTTGGCACGACATGCCGCCTTGTGGAAAAACTTATCAAGAAACTTTTGCAAAGTTGTCAAGGTTTTTTGTGTCCAGCCTGTTTCGTTTCGTCATTTGCAGCAGCGCGCACGGCCAGGAATAATTATTTATAACTTAAAATCAAGCGAAGCAAAAATGCGTAACTCTCGCATAAACAAATTCACCACGCGCAAAGGGCCAAACACGCAAATCTGTTTTCTGAATTTATGCACAACTTAAATTGTATAATTTTTCGCTGCGGTTTTGTTGCTTTAATTGGCAACGTGGGCAGGTCATAAAAAGACGTCTATAGATAAAACAGTTCAATCGATAACTGAAGTGCGAGAGCCGGCAATAATAATCGCTCGAGTGTGGCAATCTGCAGACAACACTCCACAGGCACATTGTGTCCCGGTTTGTTTGTCCCTCTCCCTCTCTCTCTCTCGCTTGCTCGCTCTCTTTCCCGCTGTCTGCCTGTCTCCGTCTGCCATTGACAGACAGTCATAAATATGAGGCACATAAAGAAAAACCGTCAGGCAAAAACTATGTACTACATATGCCAATGACGACAACTACGCCCACTGTCGCCCACTGCCACCCCTCGACCTGCCGCTCACTTTCCCCCGTCGCACCGCCAAATGGCAACGTCGTCCATCTTCCATCGACATAACAAACTGTGGAATCTGTTTTTGTGCTTGTACTTTTGCCAGGGCAACGTTTGATGGAATGCCCGCAATGTCTACAATTCCGGTTTGTCCCCCAGTCTCTCCTTAGCACTTCACTTCACTTGGACAGTTCATTGGGGCGTGGCTAAAATGCGAGTGGGAGCGAGTCTTAAATTCATTTTGTTAATGAGCGCATTAGTGTTACGTTTGAAAGAGTTTGAGTGGGTGGAAGATAGAGAGGAGAGAAGGATGAGATTTTGAGTTGTATTGGTGTGGTTTATTTTGAAGATTTTAATAATAATACCAAGTAAGGAAATTATGAAAACGTTTTCTTCAATTACTTCTGCATTTGTCCAATCGGATTGTAATTAGGAGATAAGGTGCATATTATCAGCATCTTTACATGTACCAAAGCAGAAAGCTGTAACCTTAATACTTTCTTTAATATTCGTAAATTATCGATTTACGTGGGCAGTGGGCGTGGCACCTCAAATTTGAAATAAACTTGATTTGCGTATGGCATACAGGAATTCTGATGATTTGATGTCTCTAGCTTTTGTAATAGCTGAGATCTCGACGTTTATACTGACAGATGGACAGACGGATAGGTGGACAGACAGACGGACGGACGGACAGACGAGCATAGCTCAATCGACTCGGACAGTGAATCGGGGGTCTGCCACGTCTCCTTCTGCCTGTTATATACTTTTGCATCGAATGGTATAAAAATTTTAAAAATTTAGATAACATTTCTAGCTATAAGAACTGGTAATTCATTTCGCGCATATTCCAATTTAACTCAAAGTATCCTTTTTGCCTTTTTTAGCCGCAGTTACCTTTCCGCTATGTGTCGCTTTTCTAGACCACTTGACAATTCAGCTTCAAGTGCGAATGAGATGCAAATTTGTTCGTTTGTTATTAGCATTAAATTGCCAAAGTGTCTACAGAACTCATTTATGGCACTTTCGAGGCAATTGTTTTCCGAGCCGAGTCGAGATACGTACACAATTGTGGCCTATAAACTTGGACAGTAAATTTTTACAACAATGCGTTCGGTTTACCTTTCTGGCGCGTCGAATGCATCCCGGGGCAACCATTGCTGGGGCTGCGGCTGAGGCTGCGAGGCTGAAATAACAAGAAAAGAAAAACTCGGCTAAATGCCATTCAAATTAAATCACCGGCAATCTATTCGGACAGCTACCGCACACACACACACACGCGCACGAAAAATGCGCGCTAATTTATTTAAATAATTTAAAAATGTTTCGCCAAAAAGAAACAAACAAAGCAAAGGCAGGAGGGATGGGGGGCTTATACTGCTAGCAGCTGTGTCTAGTCAAGTTTTGTTGCCTGCAGGTAGAAATGAGGAAGAGGGGAGGTGGCGCAGGAGGCTGCTCAAACAAAGCGTTTGCTTCAACAAAAGGCCAAAAGTTAATGTGCGCCTAAGTAGGCAGCCATGTCGACCCCCAAGCAAACACACACACCGCCCTCTCCTGCCATTAAAGTTGGCGCATCCGTTGTCTCACTCTCTCCCTCAGCTTCTGGCCAGGTTGTGTCTTTTGTTTGCGGCGACTGCGTTGATTACTTTGGGGAAATGTGCGTGAAAGGTAACGGCGCGTACCTGTCCTGTCATTTTCCGGCACCAGCTCGACTGATTTATGCGTAAGGCTGGCGTGAGGCAACCTTCTTGCAACCGTTAGCTATGATTTTAAGTTCCCATTACGTGGTCGGTCATAAATCATTTAATGCATTCAATAATGCCTTGACTAGCTAGCTAAATCATAATCCCAAAACGAAGAAGCTTGGGTCAAAATCAATGAATTTAACTTCGCATTATATTGTATTAAATATTCCACAGTTTGGCTTTTTGCAATTTATCTGCAAACATGCGGAATCCGGCTTATTGGCAATATGTGTCGCTCTTCCTCTCTCCCTCTCTTTAGGGCTGATAAACTCATTCAGATGAGTGATAATTGTATTCACTTTGATTAAATAATGGTTTTTGCTGTGGCACTGGTTATTTAATATATATTTTAATTAAGTATACGCAGCGTGGACGTGCGGTACGCGTAGTATCGCATTATGTTTGATTTACGCTGAAATACAATGAAATTAAGAGCACTGCGAAGTGTCAAGTGCAGGCAGAGGGGGAGGGGTCCACTTGAATGCACAAAGAGTTCGCTGGCTTTCACATTTTGCCCATTAAAAACTCATTAACAAGGCACAATGGCTTGACAAATAGCTCGCAATGCATGCACTTCCGTGCGTTGCGTATACGCAGCGTGGCGATCATGACAGCGTACACAAGTGCAGAGAGAGAGAGTTTTATGCGCTTTTAAATGCATTTTATCAGTGCAATTACGCACACTTGAAAATACGCAAAATATGGCGAACAAATACACTGAAAACAATTTGCCCGACAGACTCGACGCAACGTAGATAATCGCAGACAATCGCAGACAATCGCATTAATTTGACAGCTTAAAAGGCAAGAGGAATTCTTTTCTGCTGTGGTCTCCTGTGGCGTAACCGCACTCACAGATACTCCACAGCCGCGTCGTGCTTACAGGGTATCTGTTACACCTGTCACTTTCACTTGCTGTTTGTCTTGGCGCTTTGACAAGCTTCTGCGATATGTGAACTAATGAAAGCCGATGGCTGCGTGATTTATTAGACTTCTATTTGTATTATGGCTTTATCGTTAGATTCTTTTTGTTTGCGGCACATTTTATATATTTATGTATGTATGTGTGTGTGTGTGTATGTAGCGCGCTTCTAGGCGTCTCGTTTGTCATTTCGCTGCCAGCGACGCGAGCGCGGAGCAAAACAACAACAGAAAAACAAACACTGCCGTCAAGCCGCCATTTGCGCTTATCTGCACAGCAGGCAGGCAAGAGAGAGAGGGAGAGAGACAGTAAGTGAGAAGAAGAGAGGGAGTGAGTGAGGGAGAGGGAGAAAGGAAGAGCAAGACGGCACTGTCTTTTTACTTACAAATTACTTGAATACTTTGCGCCTGCTGTTACACGGAAACGGAAGTGGAAGTGTTTTACAGCGCACACTTACACCCACATACGCACACACACACGCACACACACACACACACACGCATCGCATAGGCACACCCAGGCAGCGCGCTACGGCGGCAACTTTCTTCTTCAATCATAAAATCAGAACTTTTTACCCTTTACGGCATAATCAGTGCATGTGTGTGGCGTGTGTGTGTGTGTGTGTGGGAGGGTAAAAAAATATGCGTATATGGGCATGTATATGTGTAGCGCCGCTGGCTGCAATTGTCTTGTCTTTTATAGTTGCGCCAGTTGCTTTGGTTTTAACCAGAACCAGAGCGGAGCACGTGAGCGCGCACGAAAAGCACGAAAATAGTGAGAGATTCATATACCCTACGAATGTTGAAAGTGTTAAAAAAAGGGTATGCCAATTTTGTGCAAATGTATGGAACAGGCATAGGGGGACGTGGCAGAGAAAACGTGGCAGATTTTATAAGGTATATATGTATATCTTAATCAACACTCTAGCCGAGTCGACTGAGCCATGTCCGTCTGTCCGTCTGTCTGTATGAACACACAGATCTCAGCTATTATAAAAGCTAGAGACATCAAATTTGGCATGAAGTTAGATGTAGTTTGTCTGCTTTACACGTAAATGTCCAATTTGAATTGCCACGTCTTTTACCTGCCCAAAACGATAAATTAACTTTAAAAATCTTTACTTGTTACAACTAAATTTATTAAATATTTCATTAAATTATATTATAAAATTAAATATAATTTTTGTGCACTTTCTCTTCACCCAGTCAGACTTGCTCACGCACACATCGCTAGCTGCATGCATTGGTATTAAGGTCGTTTTAGGGGGCAACTGGCGTGGCGCAACTACATTCGGCACTTAAGCCTCCGCTTTTTATTATAAAAGGGTTGTGTGCGCTAGTCGTAGTTGTTGTTGTTGTTGTTGGTGTGCATAAAACGAATTACTGCACCCCCATGCGGCATTAGGTTGGCTTCGCATTTTTATTGCTAACCAAAGATATTGTCATAGATTTTATGCCATATACCGCTGCGCTGGAACATTGCGTTCGCCTCGACATGCTGCATGTGTAGCTGGTAGCGCTTGAGGGTGCGCGGCTCGGCCGGACCCCAACTGGGCAGCGGCTCAAAGGCTTTGCGAATGCGAGCGCTCAGGCTAAGCTCGGTGGGTTGACTTCGCACTGCGGGAATGGCCCAGAAGAGAACTTGACCCACGCCGAAGGCGCTAAGGCACCAACCGAAGACTGCAAGCGAAGGAAGGGAATTCAATTAGCTGGGATAGGGATTAGGCGTAAGAGAGATTCGACTCACCATATACACCCGGCAAATAGGTGTAGTCCTTGTACTTCAGTGGCTCGTAGAGCACCAGCATGTAGACCAGAATGCTGATCATTAGCAGCGGCGAGATGAGGCCCCAGCAGAGGCGATAATACTTGGAGGTTTTTATGCCCAGCATAAATTCTACATCGCGGCACAGGCGCTTCACGCCGTATACCCAACCAATGGCTAGCAGCTCGAAAATGGCTAGAACTAGCGCCACAAAAGTGGCGCCAAAGAAGTCCAGCAAATTGAGCACATATTGTCCACCGGGTGTGATGTACAGCAGACCCAGCAGATACCCTATAATCGCTATGAAGAGCACAATGTGCCATTGCTTCACGGTGGTAAACTGATCCTTCAACACGGTCGTCAGGCACGAGACCATGCCCACATTGCTGCCTATGCCCAGCACGAAGAGCATGAGAAAGAAGAGCACGGAGAAGAGTTGCGGCACCACCTTAAACTTGGCTATGGCATCGGGATACGAGATGAAGGCCAAACCGGGGCCACCATTGACCACACTGGAAATATCCGTGGTGTTATTCTCATACGCCAAGTTGCCCAAGATGCCAAAGATGACCACGCCCGACAGCAGCGATGTGAAGGTGTCCAGCGTGGTGACTATGTTGGCATCCCTGCGGAAAGAAGAAGAAGTATTAGTGAAGTCCGGAGAATAGGAGGTTTGGCTGACCCACCTGTATATGTTCTGGCCAAAGCGATTGTACGAGGCATACATGACAATGTTGCCAAAGCAGATGGCCAGCGAGAAGAAGACCTGCGTGACGGCGGCATACCAGACTTGCGGCTCCAGCAGCTTGTGCCACTGTGGCTTGAGGAAGTACAGCACGCCATCAATGGCGCCGGGCAGCGAAAGCGCACGCACAAGCAAGATCAACATGACCACATACGGGAAGATGGCCAGGAAGTAGGATGCCTTGCCGGAACTCTTGACGCCGCGAAACATGATGCACGCTATGATGACCCAAGCGCCAGCCAAGGCCAGAGCCAGACTCCAGCTGGGCCAGCCAATGCCGTCGTCGATGCTGGACTTCTCCTGCAGAATGATGTTGCTGCGGGGGGAGGAAGGTTAGACTATATACCCCTTGCACCGCAGGCCACACATACTTAAAGTAAAATTCCGCTGAAGTGGTGCGCATCGTGGTCACATTGCTGCTGCTCTGCCCCACCGTCAATGCCTGCGGCGACGAATCCAAGCAACTGGGCCCCCACTCGGCACGGCAATAGCTCCAGGGCAGTGTGGGATAAAACGATTCGACAAAATAGCGCAGCGTGACGGCCATTAGTGTGGCATAGTAGGTGGTCACAATGCCCGTGGCCAGCACCTGGCCATAGCCTATGCCTGTAGAGCAAAGATGGATGAATGAAGTTGCAGCTGCTGCTGGCCCTGCCTCGCCACGCACTCACCTCGCAGTATGGGCACAAAATCGTAGACCTTTACACTGCCCCGACTGGAGAACTGACCCAACAGCATTTCCAGATAGTACACGGGCTTACCCACCAGTATCAACACAATGAGGTAGGGTATCAGAAAGGCACCGCCGCCATTCTCTAGCGCTATGAAGGGAAATCGCCACACATTGCCCAGTCCCACGCTGAGTGCAATGCAGGACATGAGGAACTCGATGTCATTGTTCCAACCCTCACGCTTAACACCCTGTTCCACATCCGGAGGTTCCACTGTGGCCGCATCAGCTTTGCCTCCATTGGCGGCGACACGTGATGTTGCAATGCCTTCGGCTTGGGATTTGTAGGCGCCTGCTATGGAGATCGTTGAGGCATGCGGTGTACCTACATAGGCGGGATTAAGGTATCCATTGTTGTTGTTGTTGTTGGTGGTGGCACTCGGCTCCATTGTAATGCGGTGCGGCAGCTGCCAATTGAAGGTTACAATTAGTTAATGGTCAAGTTTGGGTTTGGCTTTGATACTAATTACAGCTATAATAACTACCACAATGCGCGATAAACTGGTTTGCAACAGCAACAGCAACAACAGACTACAGCAACAACTACAGCAACAACTACAGCTACAGCTACAACAACTACAGCCGAGCCGAGTCGAGTCACTGACCCACTGACTGAGGCGCTCATTATATAACAATTGTTTGGCATTCATTCAGTAAACTGCACTTTGGCAGGGAGTGGGGGGGGGGGGGATGAAGCGAGGGAGGGGGAGTGCTGTGGCAGTTGAAGTGGCAACGTTAAGGCAGCGTTTAGGGCTCACCTTTTGTACAGCGAAACAAGTTTCACGACATTTTCATCGCGAAGTCGCGGCATTTGCATTTTTTTTTTTTGAATTTGCTTAGGTTTTTTTTTTTTTGTTTTGTTTACTTTCCACTCTGCACAAGTTCGTGTATTATGTGAATTTCGATGCGACTTGTAATCGAGAAGCTGTGCAGAGATATAATTACTGAATGATATATCCGGCATATTGGAAATGCTTCAGTGGTTGGGAAAATGTATAAAAATATTTAGAAAAAACTTTTAAGTTCAACTCGAAAAAAATTGAAAAAATATTATTTTTAAAGAAATAAAATACTGAAAAAAAAAAAATTTTAAAAAATATATTTTTGCACTTTAAAATCTTTATACGAATTTTAAATAATTTTAAATAATTTAAATATTTCTTAAAATTGTTTAAATTTCGGAAACTGCATTCGACATGTTTTAAAAATTTTTTAAAAAATTGTTTACCAGTATAAGGTTTTTTTTTACAAATTCTTAAAATATTTAAAAAATTTTAAATAATAATTATTAAAATTTTTAAAATATATTTTCAAATTTTTAAAATCTTTGTAAATTACTTTCAATTTTTCAAAAAGGGCATTCACACTTCGCAGCACCGATTGCAATTGCTGTAATTGTTTACTTTTCTGCTATTGTGACATTGCATTGTTGTAACTGCAGTTGTTGTTGTTGCTGTTGTTGTTGTTAGTGCTACAACGTTGCTGTTGCGCATGCGCCAAGCGCGACGCGTTGCAGCTGCGCCGTAGTTCTGCGATTGTTCTCGCAATCAATGGAAAGTGAAGGTGCACAACAAGCCGTTGCCCTCGGCGCAAAATGTCAGTGGAGGAGGCGGGGAAGAACCGAGGGGAGGGAAACGTCGCATAAGGAACGTGAAATGCGGAAAGAGGAACACGAAACATGCAACCAGAATGAGTCGAAAAATTGAAAACTTTTAGCACGTCTCCGTTTGCGCCTGCATTGCGAAGTGTCATAAAAAAATTCCAAATAGATTAAAATTTATTTTCATAATTATTGCGCTTTTTTATTATTATTGCAAAAAAGAAATGTTTAAACAATTGTCTACGCTGGCGTGTGACAATGTCAATATTTATAGAACAAACATTCGAGATTCTTCAGCACGTTTGCACTGCAATAAATATGTCATGTTTTTAGCTGATAGATAAACCCCTTAGCTAGACATGAGATAAAGATAAAACATAATGTGGTCTAATCCACACGGGGCTAACAACCCAAACAGAACTGCTTCAATTATTGTTATATGATGCCAGAGCTATCTCACTTATCTCTTGTCTGTCTGGGGGAGATTTTTGCCTTGGAACTTGACCCATTAAAAGGAAATTTTAATTATGATTTAACTGCACCCCACACTCAGGTATATTTTCAGCCACTCTAGATAAGCTTTGTTGCCACAGCTGTGGCAGAAACACAGTTAACAGTTTTCAGCTTGAAGTTGGCATTTGTTTATAGACAGCGCCGTGCATAATTTACTTTTGCACGCGACTCCATAATTATGGTTTTATTTTATTTGTTTTCTTTTTATTTTTTTTTATTTCTGCGATAAAGCAAAAAACTTTGAAAAAAAAAACTGCTCACTATTCTGTTTTCTATTTCCCACTCACTTGTAAATGATTTGTTTGCAGCGTCAGATTTATGTAAATTTCAAAATTTATTTATGTTTTTCTGTTTTTTTTTGCTGTGTCACGTCACTTGAGTTGGTTGTCAATTTTGGCCCGAAGCCCGAAAGCAGTGAGTGGCTTAAACAGATGCCTGGCAATCTATCATCATTTTGTTCCGCCTTTCCATTTACGAATTAAATAATCAACGATGTTTGCTTTGTCTCTTATTGTTTTCTGCGCGTTTTCTGATTCTCTTTGTAGATTCAAGTTAAAAAATTCAACTAAACCTTTCGAGTTGTTTTCGAACTGTACACGACGATTGCCAAACGTTAACTGAACTCGACGAAGTTCCGCGCTGCTTTTGGATCGCTGCTTGGCAGCGCGACGCTGGAGCTGGCGCTGCGATCGCCCGTAACGGTAAAAGGTGTTGTTCACAGCTTGACCTAAGGTAAGTGAGAAGTCGTTGGAATACCTGTATTGGGTCGCTACAGCTGTACGACTTGGTATTCGTTATTGTTGTTGTTGGGTAATGTTGGCTTGAGGACGTGCTCGGATCAATTTTAATACGCATAACCTTCGCGTGAGGAAGGGGCGGCGATTAGAGCTCACTTATGTGTTATTGTTTCAATGTTATTAATATAAGGTATAACTAGTTTAAAGCCGGAGTTTCTAGGTTATCTGCTGCGCTCTGTTAATGTTATTAATTATATAGAAATTTGTAAACCTTTGGTGAGACTATATTCATTCTTGTCTGAGGTTTACTTTATGCTAATAGTTAGATAAATATTCTAAAATAAATTCATGAGTTTAACTAGTTAATTTTGTTTACTTAATGAGACTTCGTAAGCTAGAAAATATTTTATATTTTAACAAACAAATAAAAGACTTAAAAATTGTTACACTTTCTTTATAAAGTCTTTATTGGGTCATATGGCAAAAAATTGCTTATATTGCTTAAATAAAATGCTGCAAAAAACTTAAGCCTCAAGCAAACTTAAGCTGTAACTTTCTTTGCTACTTTAATATTTAATTTGTCTTACTTACTTATATTTCTTTGCCAAGAACTTTATGTTTATTTTTGCTCTGCTTAGTCACCTCATTAACATTTCAAATACTGAGCGACTTTACTCTGTCTTGTTTTTTGTTTTGTTTATATTTTGCGCAAACAGGAATTCTCTCAGCTGACAACTCGCAGACACACATTAAAAATAGTTGATGAATTTTTTACGATTTGTTGTTATTGTTGCTGGGGTGGGAGAAACACGTTTCATAAGCGTCGTCGTCGAGATAAGATGCACAAGGTCAAGTTGTGCGCCAGTTATGAGTTTAAAATTGTCAGATGATTGCAATGATAACTCTTTATCATGGCAAAAAGGCAGCCAATAAAGCGTAGAAAATTCATCAAACTGAACGACTGCAATTGCGGCATTGTGAAATGTGGTAACACACACACAAAACACACGCAGACACACACACCACACACTCGCATGCAAGCCACAATGAGCAAAAAGTAAAAGTACTCATGTGTGTGTATGTGTGCGTGTGTGGTGTGCAATTTTAATTGGATGCAAATTGGCAACACCTACGAATATGAACGAAGTGAATATGATTCCGAGAGCGAGTAGCATTTTGTGAGTACTCGCTTCTGGTTCTGCGGTCTGTCTGACTAGCAAAAACTCTGGTTTTTATCACAATTTGGTTTTTTCGGCGCATTAACGCAGAATGAACCGCAATATAATAAAGCATTTCATGTGGGCAACGGTGCGTATACGCATTGATTAAAACAATTCAATTAAAACACACACACACAAATGTCAACGATGCTTTAAGAGAGCGCAGAGCACATAATCGCATTTATCGCGTTCGCGCCCGCATAAATAAATTATTGCAAATGGCAATTATTTCTTATTTTATTTCCGCTCTGCCTTTCCCCATTCTCCTACTCTATAGATTGTTGTTAATTAATTGCAGTGATAGAATAAATACAAATGTTGCCGCAGCGCGTTTTGTCATCTTCACCAAATTGTTTTATCACATTTAATGTGCAATTAATTTTTAATAATACGCTTGTTGTGTCCAATGAAAAGGTTAATCTCTGCTTGTGGCTTATACCATGTGTGCTGGGTTGGAAATTAGCGGGTATGCAGGGCGGGGAATCGTGTGTGGGCTGCAGCAATTTTTTCGCAGATTTATCAGCAGTTCAGGAAAATGTTTTCCAACAAAAAAATATTTTAAAACAATTTTAAAATTGCTTACAAATTAAATTAAATTAATTTCGTTTTTATTTCTGTTGTGGAAATTAAGTCTATAAATTTTCGTAATTTTTTCTACACATCTCGAAATACTCCAAGTGTATTTAAAGGGTATTGTAAAACATATTAATGTATTTTATTATTGTTCTTTTTTTCATATTTCCCCTGGGCATATGCAGCACTGCAAATTGATAAGTTAATTAGCAAGAAACAAGAATTAAACTTTTGTTTGTTGAACAATTGAAACGTAAAACAGAATCAGTTTGAATAGCTCGAGGCTTTTTGTCGTTTTTCTTTCACTTGTTAACTGCTGCAATTTTGTGTGTAAATAATTTAATTCTATGGCTCGTTAAATGCTTTAACTAATGCAGAAGTGCCATAAAAAAAAGGCCCCAAATAATTGTTAATTAATGCAATTTGCTAGGTAAATATACCCAATGGGAGGAAACTTGTTAAGCTCTTTTATAGCAGAATTAAAAAATCATTATAATCTAGCTCACACTCTTTGTGTTGACCCGTCTAATTAAGTTAACTGCCTAATTACAACAGTTACTCGCAATTGTTGTACTTATTTAAGACTGAACTATGGGCAAATATCAACAATTACCTCTATTCTAATTTGGGCATTCAGCCAACGGCAAATTTATGGCCAGCACTCAGTGAATTTTCTCAGTCATTTATCAAGCAGCAGCAGCACATAAATCTTGGCCAAACAAATCGCAATGACAACTGTTTAACTGCCACCGAATGCCTGAGCCAGGCGACAGCTCTGAGCCAGGCGAAAAGTCATCGTTTGCCAAGGGGAAAAGCTGCGTCCTTTGTCACGCAATTGTTTGGTTGCTTTGTTTTTGTTTTTGTGTTTTTCGCCCGACAAGACATTAAATTTTATAGCATTTACCTGTTAGTCGTGCAAAAAACAAAAGACAAGGAAAACAGAAGCCGTTAAAATGAGGTAAAATACAGCAAAAGGTTGTTTGGTCACTGCGACAGATTGCGTATACGCCCAGGCAGCTGCCTGATTTGGTTTGATTTATGCAGTCGACGCACATTAAGAATTGATGTTTTAAATTTACAGGTTCGCTGATTTCGGTTAGTTTGTGCATAATTAATGAGTCCTTGGGGTGTTGTTGCCAGCAAGATGAAAAGGCATACTTTATTTTGTTGGCTTTGTAGAACTTCTGCCTGCAATCAGCTCTCATGTTAATTGAATTCTGTTTTTGTTATCAAAATAAATGAAATCTTTGCCAACTCAACAGAGCAGAGAAAGAGGGAGAGACATTGACAGATTTACTTGTTGGCATTTGCAATTACTTTTCACACGTAACTCACCTAAGCCGAGAAGTTTGCAGTTGCAATTTCATTTACTTGTGGCCAGCCGCAAAGGCAGAGGCTGAGGCAGACACGACGCCCTTGGTATGCTAGGCATTTGCCACAAGTGTCAGTTGTGCTGGCAGTTGGTTTTGTTGCATACTTTTCGGCTGGCATTTGAATATAAAACACATTCATCATACGCCCCGTGTGTGCGGCAACTAATTGAGCTGTTGCTGCTGCGCTGCGATTGCTGCACATTCCATTGCACATTCGCTGCACATCACGCATACGCCACGTAAACGCGCAGTTTATTAAGCCCGCCGTTTGGCGCTTGTTAAAGCCAAATTCTATTACATACCGTTAGCTGTTGTTTTGCCAGCCATAAAAATGACTACCGCACACGCAATAACAGTGAAAAGAACAACTCAACTCGAGGCGAGGCGAGGCGAGCTAAGCGCAGCGCATTTCGTGCGTATAAAAATCTGCAATTCATGCAATTTTCATGGAAAATTTGCCACGCCAAAAGGGAAAGAAAGCAGCCAAAACAACAGGCGCACATGTGGCATGGCTTCGTGGCATGGTGATTGTTGGCAAAACCTTTTCACTATGTTTGGCTTCCTTTTGCCTGTAACCCTCTACGCCTTTCTCTCTTACTCCCTCCCTCCCTTGAATGCCAAAATATTTGTGTGTTTGGCATTTTAAGCGTTAAATTTTGCTGTCAACATTTCAACTAGTTGTAGGGCAGACACAACTTGTTTTGGCCCTGCGGCAACTAAAGGCATTTTTCATTTGCTCAGCACGTATGCGTGTTTAAATACCAAAGGCTCCAGAGAGATTATGGCAAACGTGCGATTTGTAAAGTGAAAAATCGTTTCATTATTGAATGACTTAAATTTTCTGTATATTTCAATTGAAACGTTAACTGACGCTGTGTAACTGATTCACACGCTCGATGCCTCATCCAAAGCGTCCTGAATTAAATAGTGCCTTGCATAAAAAACAATCGGGCACAAGAACAACGCAGGAACTATGAAAAAATAGAAATTAAAATCAATTAAGAGTGGAATATATTCTTCAGCTTACCCAGTGTCAAGATCAATATAAATGCAATAACAAAATCGTGCAGTTGAAACAGTTTCATTAGAGTGGGAATGTATAAGCATCGGAAGCATATGGCGATAGCAATGTAGGTAACCAAACAGCGGGTGGATCTCTGCGAATGGAAAACCGATAATGAAACTAAATTTCTCTATTTCATTTGCGTCGCTTACCAACCCTGTCTATGCCCGCTATGAGTATGACATTGCACAGCATTTCCAATAGAAATAATGAGTCCCGAAGCAGTCGCATTGTGGGCGTACAGAGAGTTTGATACTGATCGGGCCGACAGACGCACTCAATTTGGGAGGTGACCAGGCCAAAGCGCAGTATGCACAATATCAACTCGATCAATCCAATGTAGATACAGGCAATATGTAGATTGTTTTTAAAACAGCGACAGCATAACATTATCCCAACTGCAACAAGATTTCTAGCTTAGCAACATACGTATGTATGTATCAATCGATCAGGGACAATCGCAGCAATATGTTGCCTTTTTGTTCCGCTCCAACTGAGTTGCTGTTGTTGCTGTTGTTGCTTCGTCGATCGTTTCGAATTCTGGCTTATTTATTGTATCATCATTTTTTTGCATCTGCTTGGGTTCAGCCTCATCGCCGACATCGACCCGAACAGTCTTGCCAGCTGGGGTTATCACTAGTATATGCATATTTTCTCGATCAATTTGGCTTCAATTTAAATGTGATGCAAGCCGAAAGCGTAATTTGGTCGTATACAGCCAAAATGAATAATTTTAGAAAATTGCCAATTTTAAAAATTTCGGAACTTAAAGTGGTCGAAAGGGGATTTCTTCTATTTAACTGTTTGCGTGTAAGTCGAAGCATGCTGGGGATTGAGAGACAGCTAGTGTTCTGAACTGAATTTGAAAACGATTCAGCGAGCGTAGACAAGTTCTATGAAAGTGAAGCGTTTAGGAAGAGTTAAGTATTTTTTAAAAAATTATTATTATTTTTAAAATATAGTTAAATATTGTAAAACTTAGATCAAGTATTGTAACATAGAGTTTAGGGCCTGCAGTATCTTTTAATAATTTGCCGAAATATTCTGTTTAAATTTACTCAATTAATTTATGAAAATATTTTCAATAAAATTTTTTAAAGATTTTTTTTATTCTTAAAAATATGATATATATTCTTAAAATTTTCTAAGTTGCTAAAAAATATTTTAAATTTATAATGAAGGCTTCAACTTCCCATTTATATTAAAAACTAAAGCCAGACAGCTTATTATATTAATTGGCAATTTAAAGTGCTTAAAGTTAGCTATCTTTAGCTTTTTTCTACGCTTCATTTCTTGTTGCGCTGAAATGTAGGCAATGGCTGGGGGATAGAGAGAGAGAGCGAGAGAAAGAAAGAAAGAAAGAGAGCGAGAGCGGATAAAAACAATGGAAACTTTGCCAAAAGCCAGCAGAGTCTCGAGCCAAGCGCTACGTTTTATCCTTCCGTTTTGCGGTAGATTTGCGGTGAGCTATGCGTGTACGTGTGTGTGAGTGTGTGTTGGGAGAGCTTGCCTCTATGGGTGTGTATGTGTGCGTGTGTGTGTGCGACTATGCTTTAGTGTGCTTAAAACAAAAAATATGTCTCAGTTACCACGCCCACTTGTATGCGCTGCTGCCTGACTGCCTGCCTGCCTGTTTGCTTTTGGCATGTGGCATGTGGCATGCGGCAAGTAGAACATAATTAATTCAAATTAATTACAATTTGTGTGGAATTAGCGCTTGTGGCAAGCCGCCCACAAACAATGATGAACATCATAATCACGTTTCGTTGGCCGCTAAAACACAGGCTTACACACGCTTAGATATATATTTTGTAGAGATTTTTATGGGCTTATTGTACAGGCATGTTCATTAGCTAAGCTTTAGCTACTGCCTGCCCCTCCCCCTACAGCCTCTCTTAAATTTATGCATATTTGTGTAACTGTAACTGCAAATAATTTTGGCGTATTTTAAACTTGACGCCAACTCTGGTTGCCAACATTGTTTTGCCTGACCCAATTAGAGCGCATTTGCAACAGCGTCACAAACTGAAGTGCACAACTCAGCGGGCAACGATTAGGGGAGGAGAAAAGCAGGAGGGAAGGGGGAGCAGAGAGAGAGAGAGAGAGGGGCAGATAAAGAGCAGAACATGAAGTCTGTCGGGGACATTTATAAATCAATTATGCAACGATTGCACGCTCATTAGTGTCAAACTCAATTAACGCTGTGACAGTTTTGCATGCGCCGCAGCACGAACTGAACGCTGTCCCTACCCCCTGCCCCCTACCCCATCCCTCTGCCACTTACCCTGCGGGCGGTCAAACAGCGCTCAATTCGTTAATTGGCATTTGCAGTGTGTCTAAGCCATAAATCATTAGAGAATTTCAGTTAAAGCTTATGCAACTTGCGCTGCTAGAGCACAGAGACTATATACGCAGATAACTGTAACTTCTTTTGGTAACCGTTATATATCACACTCTCTCTCTCTCTCTCTTTCTTTATCTGGCTTTTTGTGCTCTTTCAATGGCCGCAATCGTTTACGACCTTCGTGCTTAGCTCTTGGCACATTAACATAAATATTCAAGCAGTTCTTGCTGCGACTTTAATGTGAGCAGTGTCATACAATGTAACGGCACATATGGCACAGTCAGTCTGTCTCCCTCTCTCTCTCTCCCTCTCTTTCACTCTATCTCTCTGTGTAATTTACATTTGTTTTGCTCGCTTTTTTCCTGATCAAGCCCCGCAAGTATTTTATATCATAATTGCAATCTTGCATAAATGCGTGTGCGAGAGAGAGAGAGAGAGCAGCAGCCAAGTGTGTGAGTGCGAGTGTGTGTGTGTGTGTGTGTGTTCGTGTGTACTTAGTGTGTTTGTTTGTCCTTCGAATCGCCAGTTTAGTATGCGCCTTTTTATAGCAACAGCATCAACTGCCAACACAGTGGGAAAACACGTGTATCTGTGTTGTTCACACACACCCCCCACACACACACACACATACTACAACGCAATGTCCATGACACACTTGCCAATACGTATGTGCCGTGTGTGTGTGTGTGCTTTTCGTTGCATATCTCAATGTTTGCATCTGTGGCCCAAGCCGTAGCCTCCCCCCTGCTCTGCAAACAGTTCACGTTGCCTGCTGCCGTTTTTGCCTCAGCTTCAACGACGACGAAAGGCAACGCATTGACACGCGTTTTGTTTGCACTGACTGGACACCCTGCGCCCTACAGCATCAGCCACGTCTTCTCCGCCTCCTTTCGCCTCCCTCAGCCACCAATGAGGTCAGTTGATGCCTTCGTGTTATTACACATGCTGCGCTTATCAGCATCGCTTTCGCCGCTTTGATTCCTGGTTCCTGGCCACGTTTGCTCCATTAACACTCAATCATTAGCCCCGCCCACTATCAGGGGCACTCGTGCATCAAATTAAAACCAAACGTAAATATCATCAATAACAAGCGAGACGCGACCAGCGCGATGCCGCCAGGCGTTGCGACACGTCTTGGGTCAACGTGACCAATTAATTTCGCCTTGGCATCCTAGCGACAAACAATTAGCGAGGCGAGCGTTACACTAGACAACAGAGTTGGGGAGGCAAATAAATAAAACAACATAAAACAAATAAATATGCAAACAAGAAAGAAAGGCAAACTTCGACACGCCGAAAGTTTAACTTAAAGATATCGTATATCTGTCTGATTCTAGTAAAACTTACTTACAATTTAATAACATAATTAGATATATATCAGGAAAGTTTCACAGCGATATCTTGTAAAATAACAAAATTCGACCAATAGGTTCTATGGCAGCTATACGATATATCGGTCCGAACCGGCTCGTTCCGACTTATTTGCAGCGTGCAGCAATAAGAAACATGTATACCAAGTTTCATTCAGATAGCTCCAAAACTGAGGGACTAGTTTGCGTTGCAACAGACGGACGGACAGACGGACATAGATAGTTCGAATCCCCTATTGATGCTGATTAAGAATATATATATACTTTATAGAGTCGGAGATGTCTCTTAAGGTGCGTTGCAAACTTCTGGCCAAAATGAATATACCATCCTCACTGGTATTTAAAATAAAGTAAATAAAATTTTAATTATTTATATATAATACTTGTCCTTAAGCCTTGTTGACTAGTGTAATTACTGGCTAACAATTATGCTTTATTTATGACATTTGCCCTTAGCGTTTGTGCGCGCACCACGTAACGTATACGTAACGTGACTTTAAGCTGGCAGATCATAGCAAATAATGCTTAGTGGCAGTTCTGAGCTGCATGTGTGTGCGAGTGTGTGTGTGTGTGTGTGTGTGTGTGTGCAGCTATGCCAAATGCCGCAGCTTATATATCAGAGGATTAGCTGGGAGAAATCTGCATATTTTCAATGGAACTGAGACAAAGCGCCGCATAAAGTGCATTTAAAATGGCATTATCAGAGTTCAGCAGACACACACGCACACACACACACACACACACTCTCGCAGACAGTGTGGGTTGAGGCTGCGCCATTTATGCAAATGTTTTACCTGCTGCTTGTGCATTTTATGCGTCGTTCGATTGGCCAAACAATTCGATTTTATTTGATTACATTTTTGTTGTTTCTTTTATGGCTGGGCAAAGGTGCTAGAGTGTTTTTTTCTCAACTGGATCGAAGGCAATTAGGGCAGTCTGTATAAAATGTGCGCTGGCTTAATTAACATTAAATTTGTGTGTGTGTGTGTTTGTGTGTGTGCAAAGTGTTAAGACAAAAGCAAATTGCCACTAAATTGGCACTTAAGAATTTCTGCTGAGCAGGCTAACAGAATGTCCTCGTTGGCGCAATGGTCTACGGACACGTAGCTCGTCAGGCAGTCAGCTAGACTGCTCTGCCTCTCTCCTTCTATTTCTATCCCTCTTGGCTCTATACGGCTACACCGGCAGTCAATTAAAGTCCAACTGATGTTTAACAATTTAATTACGAAAGTTAACAAGTTTAAGTTGAACTGCCAACTGCAAACTGCCGTCAGCCATGTGCGCTCGCTCTCTCTCACTCTCTTTCTCTCGCTGTGTGTCTACTCGGACAATTCAATTGGCCCAAACGGAAAGTGTTCAACAAAATATGCCAAAGGCAGAGCGAAAAAAATACTACAAAAAAATATATAGAAAACGAATGAAACGAAACTTGCCAAGCAAATGCTGTCAGTCATAGTCATTCAGCAGGCAGGGTATTCCGGCTCTAAAACAGCTGTCGCATGTCAATTCTAACTGACAGTTGCGGCGACAAAAAAACGATGATAAAAAGTTAAATGTAAATTTTGCATTAAACACACAATAAAACGCACACAAGCCTGGGCAATGCAATTTTCAATTGGCGTTGCGCATATTTTTACCATTCGACTAATGAAAGCAAAAAGGGGTATACTAAGTTTGTGCAAATGTATGTAACAGGCAGAAGGAGACGTGGCAGACCCCACAAAGTGTATATATTCTGAATCAGGATCATCAGCCGAGTCCATTGAGCCTTCTGTCCGTACGTCTGTCCTTCTGTCCGTACGTCTGTCTGTCCGTCTGTCCGTTTGAACGTCTAGATCTCAGCTATTACAAAAGCTAGAGACACCAAATTTCACATGAAGGCTCCAGTATACCATAGGCAGATCGAGTTTATTTTCAATTTTTGATACCACGCCCACCGCCCACGCAAATCGATAATTTACGATTATCAGGAGGAATATTGAAGTTACAGATTTCTGCTTTGGTATGAACATAGATAATTGCAATATAAATCTATTCCCCAAATTACAATCCGATCAATCCGGACAATAAACTCAGAAGTTATCCGTGTTAACGTTTTCTGTAGTTACATTGCTTGCGTTTTTGCAGCATGTCGTGACGTTATAGTCCCGATGCTTCATTTCAGCCGTAGCGTGAGTAAAGCTGATTGCTATGACGTTTTCATATGTAGATGGTGCTATTCAAAGATAGATCTAATTTAAACAATAGCTGCCAGATGAACTGATAATTTCTTTCTGATAATTTCTTTCGAAACTGGGCGAAAGGTATCTGACTGTCCTGTGCTCTAGACTGTAGCTTTCTTTACTTGTTTTTCTTGCATATTTTCTATTAAATTTAAATATTGCAGAGAATTTAATATTTTGCTGCAATTTAATTGGAAGTACCTTGCATATTGCTCTGCTAGAATTTAAAATGTTATTTTATTTCCTAATAAAGCCATTGTCATTGAATATGTAATTGAAAATTGAAAATTGATAGATAAAAGATTAGGACAAACTGAATGAAAACAATTTCGGGCATGTACGAAATTTATTTCATATTACTTACCTGGCATCAGATTGCTGGAAATGAATTTCGTTTAAGACGTTATTTGATATTCGCTCAATTTTGCACAAAATATTTAATATGCCTTATCAGGCCAGCTTGGGCTGGCAGCTTGGCTAATTTGCCTTTTTTTTTTTTTTTGCTTGGCAGTTGCCACTTGATGTGGCACAAAGGTTGCCTGCGTAAGCGCCTTTTAACTTTTGCCTCTAATTATTGTGCATTTTACAATTAGTTGGGTTTTGCCTGTGCTTTGCTTTTAGTTTCGCTCTTCTTCTTCTGCTGCTTCTTTTTGCTGTTGCGCTTTAGTTGTGCTTCATATTTACGTGGCAGCTGCATTTGCGTCGCTTTTTAATGAGTTTTTGTTGCACACAAAATGGCGTTTTGTTGTCGACTCTTGTAGCCCCCTTGGCTGTTTGGCAAAGTTTACACGCTCGACCAACGGCTACTGACAGTGGGACGAGGTGACTGGCTGACTGACTGAGTGACTGACAAAATGGTTGACTGGCCGCTTGACTGCTTGACTCGCACTTGAGGCACTCGAAAAACTAATCAGCGTCGGTAAAAGTGCGCCGAGTGCGTTTGCAAGTTTTGCGCTGATTTTGTTGTCTTAACTTTGGTGCAGGGTATGGCAGAGAGTGAAGGGTAACTTGAACTTCTTTTCCATAGGGTATTTACAGCGTTTTCTTTTGCCCAAGTCTTTGGAACATAATTAAGACTGTTGCCGGCATGCCAAGTTGGGCGTATTTAATGAGCCCGTGTCTGCGCCTGGCCTGGCCTGGTCAGAACATCGTTTGTTTTGCTGCAAGTTTCTGCTTTTTTTTGGTAGCCAGTTGCAGCATTTTGGGGTACGTGCAACTTGGGCCTCGTTACTTATCTCGCTCATTTCCTTTCAGTGCACTTTTGTATTGCATTAACATGGTCATTATCCGGTGTTATCCTTTCGCCTTTGCCTCTATTCCTGCTGCTTTTTATTATAATTTATGTCCTGGTCGGCGAGGCGGAAATGTCTGTGGGGGCGAGCGAGGTGTGGCGTGGCGTGGCGCTCTCAAGTGTTTTCCTTCCGCTGCACTCAATTGCATAGTTATTATTAGCTATTGTTAGTGTTGTGTTTTTTTGTGTCTGTTGTGTGTGTCTGTGTGTGTGTGCCTTTTCACACCTCTGCAGGGCTAATGTGGCTGCCACGCTTCAGTGCTTTCCTGCCCCGTTTGGCATTCCCACTACAGCTTGTCGCATTTAATTTTCATTATAGCCACTTGACTGCACTGAATTATGCCATTTAAGGGGAGGCAGGGGGGATAGAAAGAGAGGGAGGGGAGCTGTGCCAACAAATAAATTCATTTTATTAGCGCGTAATGTGCTTTGGCTTGTCATTAATTAACCCCAACGCAACTTTTTGCACTCATTTCTCGCGCGCACCTAAAAGTATGCTACACAAAAATTACGCGTTTCATTGGGCGTGCGTTCGGTGCGTCAGCGCGAAAGTATGCTACACTTTCGACAAGCAATTTCAATTGTTCTACAAGAATTAAACTTTTTCTGTTTCCCTCTCTCTCTCTCCTTCTGTTTTTGTTTTTCTCTCCCGCTTGTGTAGCTGTTAATGCAATTACCGCACTGGGTTGACAGCTAAGCTTGCTTTAATCCTTTCACTTGAATGTTATTTGGCCAGGCCATTTGGCACTTGACGCCAACTGCACGTATCGCATGTAGTTCTAGTTTATTTGCAGCAAAGTGTGGTAAATGCTCGGAAAATCGAGCCGTACACGAGGCAGGTTCAATTAGAAAAGTCACTAACAGTGCCGCGAGCGCTTGGACTAACCTTGTATAGAGTCCAATCCAAAAATCCCATTTAAGCTGCCTCAACACTTGTTCTCCCTCTTTCTCTCTCTCTCGTTCTTGCTGTCTCACTCTGCACAGTTTGTTTTGTCTGTTTTGTATGGTGGTGCTAAATGTCAGCGCTGCAATTAAATTGGAAATAGGCGACAACCATGACAACAACGACTGCAGGGCAGAAAAAGAAAAGAGAAAGAGAGAGAGAGAGAGAGAGAAAGTGCAGCAGAGACAGAGATGGAGACAGAACGAGAGCTGGCAAAGACTGCTGCTTGGGCGCGTTATAAAATTATGAAGCAAAAATTGGATTTAAAAGCAGAAGAAATGGGAGCGCCCATTAGCGCTGCTTGGACGGCGTCGTCGTTTACAGCGTGTCCTGTGGCTGCTGCATTTGATGAGTTTAAAAATTGCAATTAAACTGCGTTTGTTGTCATTGCATTTATAAATAATAATAATAATAAATGCAGCATAATAAGGCAGCAGACGCCAGACGACGCTCAAAGGAAATGAATGGAAATGAATGAGGCTGGGCTGGGCAGGAGTAGGGCGACTGGCCTGGCCTGGCAAACAAAGTTGCTTCGTTTAACTATTAAAACTTTTGCAGCAACTTCATAAAATGACGTGCGAAAAGCAACGCGCAATGAAATGAAAGAAAAATGCCATTGAAATCAGCCCCCCCCCCCCCCTGTCTCTCTTCATCCTCCTTCCTTTACTTGAAAATAAAGAAAAGGCGCCGAGCTGAAAAGGTTTTTGGCTTGTGGAGAGAAACACTTTAATTAAAGTGAAATGCAAACATTTCAATTAAGGCCTCGCACTAAGCTGATTTCAATCTGACTAAAAGGGATAACTTCCGGCAGACGACTGACTCAAGGGTCACAGCGGCGCGTGGGTCGTGCGTGTCAGACCAGGGCAGCTGCTTGACTTGCTTGGCTTCCTTGCCACGCCCTGGCAGGCACAATTAAAAGGGCATTGCCATTTGCCGTTGATGACGTCGATGCTGACACGCCGAGCGAAGCGATTGACATTAATTTTGCATTAGCCTGGCCCCACACTCGCCCCCCTCGTCTAGTACGTAGCGCATACGCCACGTTAGCCGCAAATTTAATTATGCGCGCTTGGCTATAAAGAAAAAGAAACATAGGAAAGCAGAATCGCCAATAACAAGTAGCTTTTGTTAAAACACAAGCCAAGTGCCCATGTCTGGGGCGAGTTTATTTTATTTTCCAATTAAGTAAATTGCTTAAGCCAGCTGGGCCAGTCGCTCTCATGTAGTATAAATCACGTCGGGTTAGCCCCGGAGAGAAAGAAAATGTTTCGATGATGATGTAGCCGTCACACATCAATAAAGTAAACAAGCCTCCGCCTGCTGTTCCCCAGAGTACAACTAATCGTTGCTTTCTCTGTGTGTGAGGCTTCTATCAAAGTATTTAATTGGGAATTCCCCCTTATGCTGTGCGCCGTCCGACTTATGTCTGGTTTTAATTGATTCCGGCGAAACACTCTAAGCGCATTATCAGACAAGCCGCAGCGTCAGCTTCCATAATGATTAGAGTGCTTTGATGTGTGGCAGCCAAGACACAATTTCATTCCCCCCCCCCATGCCAAGTTTATCATTTTCGATTTGTATTACACAAATGCGTCATTGTTATTTGGCGGCGTCTTTAATGGCCGCCCCCCAAAATGGATAATGGACGCCATTGTAAACGCCTGGTAATCTTAACGAGCTCAGCTCAATGAGCCAAGCAAGATGAGTCGACTGAGATAGAGAGAGGGAGTATATTGAAATATGTGTGTGAAACGATGATGACACTTGATAAGCTGCATTATGTCAAGGGGAAATTGAAATGTTGCTCTCTTAGGCGCATAAGTTATTCACCTGCAACATGGCACATAATCATGCGAGCTTAAAGAGTTGCTAATTAGATTAAGTTAAGTGTCAAATTTAGTTAGTGTGTGTGTGTTTTCACTTGGCCCAGCCATGTTGCCCTCAAGTGCGCTCGAAACACAAGCAAACTGGGCAGTAACTGCAGGTGCAACTGCAACAGCAACAACTGCCACAACTACAACTACAGCTACAGCTAAGCATAACAATGCAACGTTTGTTTTCCATTGCAGGGCAGGGGAGTGGCAGCTGAAACTGGCACAACAACTTTAAAAGTGCAAGCCAAGCAGGGCGAACAATGCGAAAGATGCGATGACGATAGAGCGGCAGAGGACAGTGTAGGAAAGCAAGTCAACAAGAGCTTAAAACATAATACCAGAAACAACGTGCAATCTCTGCCACAGACAGCGAAGAGCGAAGAGGAAAGAGAGGCATGCGAAATCTTTGTTGTAATTACTAAGCGGATGGCTGCATCAAATGTTAAGCTGCGCGCAGGCGGAAGCGGAAATGGCATGGCAAGCAGAGCAAGCGAAACGATAGAGGGGCAACAACAGCAGCAGCAGCGCAACTAACTAAATGCTGCTGCAACACGTGCAACAAGTGCAACAAATGCCAAACAGTCAGCGATCATGTGCGACGTTGAGAAGGCGATTAAGGGCAATCAAAGTGATGACGATCACGACGAGCAGCAGGACGAGCAGCAGCAGCAGGATGAGCCGCGGCAGCTCAGCGTGGTGGCTGACGTGAGATCCAGTGGCGGCAGCGGCGGCGCCTCCAATCGCTGCCTGGGGCAGCTGCTTAAGTTGTTGCTCTCCTCGCCGGGTCTGGTGCTGCTGGTCACGGGCTACTCCGTGCTGGGCGCATTAATATTTCCGCTGCTTGAGGCGCCGCAGGATCTCAGCAAATCGGCAGCCATAGCCAAGAGTCGCGAGGATTGTCTGCGTGAGCTGTGGATTATAACGGGTGAGTGGGCTGAAAATATATTAATGCATTAAGTATAAAGTCTCCCACACCGCATTTGTTTACTTTACGCATGATTTGGCCAACAAATTCACTTTAAAGTCGCTTAGTGGCAATTAATGCTAAACAAATATCAATATTATAATTGGAACTCACTCACACTCACACCTGCACAGCCACACACACAACACAATGTAATTTGCAGTACACAAACTGTATAATAGCAAAATATTTGCATAGCCAAATATTTGACTATCGCAGCGGGGCATAGAAAGAGGCGGGGGGCGTGGCAGTTGTGAGCGGCATGTGCGGTAAACAATTAAACAATTTAATGCGCTGTTCTAGCTGCATTAAGTTAGTTCTGCTGATTTATTTCGTATTAATTACTTTGTCACCTTTGCCACTGTTGCTGCGGCTGGCAGTGGCTTTTTATGCTCTGCATACCCTGTAGGGCAGAAAAAGGGGTATATTCCCTAATGAAAATATAAATTTATTATACAAGAGTGTAAGAAAAAGAGATCCTTTACTGGGTATCTCACTACAACTCCTTCGAAATTTTTAGTTTCTATTCAAGCGCATTGAATTACATGCATAAGTGTGTGTGTGTGTGTGTGTGGTTGTGATAGTGTGTATGTGTTTAAGCCAGTGTTGATTTAATGAAAATTTAACACCGTAAATAAACTAATTAATTTACGCGCAGTTTTGTTTGGTTTTTATGCTATGCAAGCTGGCGCACCTGGCGTATGATTAATATACGCAAGCAGACTATGCGTTTAATGATGTCATATGGCTGCGTTGCGCAGAATTTCGCAATTAGCCAGTTAATTCATTTGACAAATTCCTCACACACTCACCTAGCACATGCATAATCTCTAATTTATAATGTGCGAGATTTGAGATGCGCGCAATGTGAAATTAATTACTTAATTCCTCTGGCTGGGGACTTAAATGCCAGACGACATATGTTAAGAGTGATAAAGGTGCGTGGCTTAACTTGCTTCAAATAAGCAGACAGAATTTGCATTTGGTGAGGGAATGAGGAGTAGAGAGGGGATAACACAGAATAAGCAACATATTGAGCAAAGCATTAAAGTAAATGGAATTATGAAATATTTTTTAGGTTTAATTACTTTTTGAATAATTTTGAAAAATTCTAGCATTCAATTGAAAAAGCAACCAACAATTTTTAAAGAATTATTCTACTCCATAAATATATTACAGCATTAAATTAACAGCATATTGAGCAAATTATTAAAGTAAATTAAATTATAAAATATTTTTTAGGTTTAATTACTTTTTAAATAATTTTTAAAAATTTTTAGCAATTTACTAGATGAATTTATAAAATTTATTTAAAGCTTAATAATTTTTTAAATCATTCTCAAAAGTTTCTTAGAGGTTTTTCTCAATTGAAAAAAGCAACCAACAATTTTTAAAGAATTATTCTACTTCATAAATATTTTACAGCATTAAATATGCAGCATATTGGGCAAAGATTTAAAGTAAATTTAATAATGAAATATTTTTGAGGTTTAATTATTTCTTAAAAAATTTTTTACAATTTCCAGTTTTGACTAGAATAATTTATACATTTTATTTAGAATTTGTAAAGTTTTCTCAAAAGTTTCTTAGAGGTTTTTCTTTAAAGGAAAATAAACCAACAATTTTTAAAGAATTATTCTACTTCATAAATATTTTACAGCATTAAATATACAATATGCTGTAAAGCAAAGAAATAAAGTAAATTAAATAATGAAATATTTTTTAAGTGTAATTATTTCTTGAATAATTTTTAAAATTTTTTAGCATTTTCTAGATTAATTTATAAAATTTATTTAAAGCTTCATAATTTTTTAAATTATTCTCAAAAGTTTCTTAGAGATTTTTCTTCATTGAAAAAAGCAACCAAAAATTTTTAAAGAATTATTCTATTCCATAAATATTTTACAGCATTGAATACATAGCATATTGAGCAAAGAATTAAAGTAAATTTAATAATGAAATATTTTTTATTTCTTAAATAATTTTTTACAATTTCTAGTAATTACTAGAATAATTTATAAAATTTATTTAGAATTTGTAAAATTATTCTCAAAAGTTTCTTAGAGGTTTTTATTTAAAAGAAAGTAAACCAACAATTTTTAAAGAATTATTCTACTTCATAAATATTTTATAGCATTAAGCAAACAGTCAAAGAAAATTAATTAATACAATTTATTTTGTATTCCATAATTCCTGAAATTATTTTTAAAAATTCTTAAGACAGTTTCCTTGCTTTGAAGAGAAACACAAAATATTTAAAATAAACTTCAATGCAATAAATATTTGATTTATACGCACAACAATTTTGCCGCACTTCAATGCGATTTGCGGCTGCTGGCATAAGCTGCAAATAAAACACTTTCGACAAGTTTCGAATTACACAAATAGTTGAGTAAAGTGCTACGACTGCGAAACCAAAAAGCGACGAGCACTTTCGCATTCATTTGCTATTAAAATGAGTGCAGAGTGAGTGCCAGGGGGCTGGATGGTGCGCAGTGAGACGAGCACGAGAGCAACTTGAACACGCAGCAGCAGCGGCAGCACATTTGCCTTGGTATTTACATCTTGCAAGGATACCAATACAACAACAACAACAACGAATAGAACAACAAGCTATAGAAGGGAAGGAGAAACAGAGAAGCAGAAAGAGCGCGGGCAAATTGCGCCCCTGGGGCTGAGGTTAAGGCTGAGACACACGCCTCAACGAGGCCAAATGGCGTCAAGTGGGCGTTGGCAATGCGAGGCAACGATTGCCATTGCTGTTGTTGTAGTCGTTGTTGTTGTTGCTGCTCATGTTGTTAACCAGCTGCGGCAACTAAGTACTACCTCTGCAATTTGTCGACTGCCTCAGTTGGAGAGCAGAAAATCAAATGCGAAAGGGGGGACAGCAGCAAGCGTGGCATTAGGTGCGGCAAGGAAAGCCACTTGCAGCAATTGCATAGACAAAGGACACTAATGCGCCTGCACTTCAAGCATAATTGCATAATTACCCCCCTCCCCCCCCCTTCACCCCCTTCCTCCGATTAACCTTATCCAATTATGTTTTAACTAATTGTTCCGTTCTGTTTTTTTTCGCAGAGAAACTCAACGTGCTGTACGAGCGCAATTGGACCATGTTGGTGCACGAGCAACTGCGTCGCTTCGAGGGTTCCATTGTGGCCGCCACGCGTCCAGGTGTGGCAGCTGCAGCTGCTGGTGGCGACGGCGGTGGCGCAGCAAGCGCGTTGGGCCATTTCGGTTACGATGCAGGCGACGCACACAGCTGGACATTTAGCGAGGCGCTGCTCTACTCGGTGACTGTGATAACGACAATTGGTAAGTTTAGCTGCTTTCCCGCTAAGCCACTGAGCCGCTTAGGGTGGCTGTAATAACTGTAAATATTTACTTTGGCCTGCGGTCGATTATTGCGTATACGCACAGTTGGCGCTGCCAAAATATTTACATATGCTGCGCAAGGCAGTTAAGTCTGCTTAGCGCTGAAATAGGCTAACGACTTCTAAGTTCCCGGAATCAGCAAGCTCTTTGTGTAATCCTATAGCTCTGTTCTTTGTCAACTTCATCATCTTTTCCTCTTTCTCAAATTGCAGGCCATGGCAGCCTGACGCCACGCACAGCCGCTGGCAAGTTGGCCACCATTTTCTATGCGCTCATCGGTGTGCCTCTGATGCTGATGTGCCTCTCCAGCCTGGGCGCGCTGCTCGCCGAGGCACTGCAGTGCACCTACATGCGTATCTGCTGCCAATTGCAGCAGAGAACGGAGGAGAAGCGCGCGATGACAAAGCGACGCGGCCATGCGGCCGGCAATGGGGTAAGTCAAACAGTGCGTATGATTGATATTATTTACGTGCCGCCAACTTGAGCGCTCTCTCTCTCTCTCTCGAGTTACGGCAACTTTATCGTGTTGACTTTTTTATGGATTTTAATTCGATTGTTGCTGCAAGTAAAAGAAGAAGGCGTTGCGGGAGAGGGGCGTGCTGTAAACTTGCTCCGTCACACTTCTCTCAAACAGCTCCAATAACTGTTAACTGTTCTTGAAATCTTGGCCAAACTATTTGCTGTACATTTTCCACCCGGCATAAAAAGTTTTCAGCATTGTTACGTTTCCTGTTCAAGCTGACCAGCAGCTTGGCTTGGGTCAAGCAAAAGAAAAAAACTGCCAACTTTCACTTGCTGCTCGCATTCTTCAACTTTGCTCGCTTGTGAAAAACGCAACGTGTTTGGATTTTTTTTATTTTGGCTGTCAGTAGTTTTTCATGTTTTTCCTTAAGAGTTTTCCGCAGTCAATTTCGTGAAAGGCAAAGAGAGAGGGAGAGAAAGGTTTCAAGTAACTTTTACAGCAAATTTAAGTTTATTGTGCACATGCTTTAAGTTCTTGGGCAAATCTAGTTAGCTACATAATTATCTGCCCAAGGCAAACCGAAATTACTTGCCCATTATTTCACATTCCCATTTAAGCTTCCATTTGGATTATTGCTCCATAATAAGCTGCTCTTCCTCTCTCTCTCTCTCTCCCTCTTCACATGGCATAACTTTGTGGCCATGGTGATTTCTGCTATCGGAACTTTTAGTAAATTCGATACCCTCCTAGCTAAATTTGGGACCGTTTAAGTTTGCGATTTGCAACCTTAGAAATATTTTTGGCTTTGTATTTCGCAGCGGGCCAAATGAGTTTTAATTAAGACAACAGAAACCTTTCAGGTTCGCCGGGTTATTGGGCTCGCAACGGCATTGTTTGGTTTTTAGCAGCAACTGAAACTTTGTAATTGATTCCAGCAAAAAACGAAAAGAACTTTTCTTCCTCTCCCTCTTTCCTTCTATATTTTTTTTCTGTGCTTAGGGATCATGCTACAGATTGCGGGTTATCCCGGATTGTTTGGCTTTCCTTCTGTTTTTTTGTGTGTGTGTGTTCACTGTTTGTACTTTTCAAATCAGGCTACGATTTTTTCACTGTATTTGCTGAGATAACAAAAAGTTGCCGCACGCCATGTACATATATAATTTGTGAACTTCAGGCACGAGCACGGGCACGGGCACGGGGCCAAGCCCTTTGCCTGTTTGCATGTTTTGTGCATTCGTGCATAAGTTTTGTAACTCATTTGTTTACCATCTACAACGAGTTCCACTGACGTTTTTATTAGACTCAGAGCTATGAATTCCGGTTAGTTGACAGTGCTGCTGCTGCTGCTGCTAGGGTCACAGACACGCTAAGTTCTCTCAAGGGGAAAGCTAATCAATTTTGTGAGAATTATGACGGTCTTTTTCGCTAGCTGCCGCTTGAGGTATTTAAATTTAGCGGGAATTTAAGCTATTAAATTTCCAAAAATAATTACATTTTCAATAAGGTTTATTGAAAAAAAAAAAAATGTTGTTTTTAACACCTTTGCAATCACCTCAAAGACCTTACGGCGCCGGAAGGGGCGTGGTCAAAATCCAAAATAAACTTGATCACACTTTATGGGGTCGGAGATGATCCTTCTGCCTGTTACATATATTTTCGGTTTGAACATACCCTTCTACTCTATGAGTAGTGGGTATAAAAATGTCAATCCGCATAAAAATCTTCAGATTTTTAGTGTGAAGATGAAGATATAAGTTCTGCTGTTCTTTAATTATAGAGTAGCTCTCAGTGGAGTGCAGACGATAGTAGTAGAAAGTTTGTTCTTTAGAGCCGATATTTATGGTTAATATATATATTTTCATTTACTTCACTTTTGCCTAAAATTTCTATATATTTTATTTGCTGTTAAAAATCAATTTTGCAGTGCCATAAAAATCCGGCAAAAACACAAACTTGTGTGTGAGTGCACAAGAGAGTTGGGTGTGTGTGTGTGACTCCTTTGGGAGCAGCACTCTGCGTGGCAAACACACACACACACACACACACACACACAAAAACCTTGTTTAATTTCGCCTTTGTTGCAATTCATTAAAATTTACTTTGCTTCATTTTGCCAAGGCAAATTTGCTTAATGGCGCCGCGCACCGACTGCACTCGCCTCGCCTCGCCTCGCCTCGACGGGGCGCTGATTTTAATGAGCGAAAAACTTTGGCTGTCATCGCGAACAGTTAAAGTTGAAGTTGAAGTTGTCTTGGCCTTTAAGGTCGACACTTTAAGGCAGTTGCAAGTTGCTGGCGAAAAGTTGAGAGTGCGGCAAGTTAAGTGAATTAAGCAAGTGCCGCACTTTTCAAATATTTTGTGAAGTGTTGGTGCTGCTGCTGGTGGTGCCAATTACACTGGCCATGGCTAAAAGCGTGCAATAACTTTTCATTTCCGCTGCTGTTTAGTTGCACAGCGCGAAATGTAATTGATTTTTTTACGAGCCACGCTGTGGCAAGTGCGGCAACATTGTGGGGCAAGTGCAGCGGCATTGGCGACTAAGGTGAGCAAATTATCGAAAACGAAGGAAGCTGATAAGCAAGGAAGTTGTCGCTGTTATAGCTTGTATATGTCTGTCTCTTTCTGCTCTCTATGTAGCTCTCTGTCTACTCATCTACCGCACTGCTTGTCTCTGCTTCTTAGGGTATAGTTTCGAGTTCTTTGTGCAGCTTAGGCTACTTGCCAAAGTATTTTCATAATGAATTTTATGATTTCAAGTAATATCTTAGGACAAGTTGATATAATGTTTGGCCACCCTTCCCTCTCCCTCTTCCCCTTCCCCTCTTTAAATGTCGACTTGTCCACTCAATCTGCACTTTACAGCAGCCACAAGCAGCTTTTGTTGCGTAAGTTGTTGCAACAAGTTTTTTGCAAAGCAGCCGAAGCATCGCTGCTGTAAAGCAGGCAGGCTTCCTAGGCATCCTGACAGGACATTTGCATGCATTTAACGAGTCATTAGGGCTTAATTCAATCCAGACAAATCGCAGTTGCTGCGTGAAGGCGCCAAATGCCGCATGCGGCTCTGCCTCTCATTCTCTCTCTCTCTCTGTCTACCCACTCTGGGGACATTTGATAAGTCCTGTGGTTTACGCCCAGAACATGCGTGCATCGCTTGAATTATTATCAGCAAACCGGTTTGACCGTTGACATTTCGCCTTATGCCGTTGCCTTTTGCAATTATCATGGGACACGCTGTGAATGGTTTTCGGGGGCAACCGCAGAGTCACAGTGCCATATCATTTGTGTGACTTAGTGGTGTGTCGTGTGTGAGTCGCTGTGTGTGTGATTGCCTTGGCATCTCATCATGCTGCCACAGAACCGCAACTAACATGACAACGTTTCGCATCGCATCGCATCACATCGCTTGGCATGGCATACCACGACAAGGACATGAACACGAACACGCACACACACACACGTACAGGAACAAGGACATCCAGTTAGGATGTCAGTCCTGTCTGTCTTCTCCGTGAAGCCAGCTACACTTTGAATGTGTAAATTACAATTATATTGACATTTTATAGCGAACGCTTGTGGCGAACGCAGCATGGCAGGTGGAACCCCACAGCAAATTCCTGTGTTCATTGCGGTCTTCTTTTTGGGGTATTTTTGCTTAATTAGAAATTAGCCAAGTGGAAAATAATAAAACACATATATTTCTTGGGACCTTTTTGAAGAGATGAAATGAGAAAGGGTTGCTACAATTTATACAGAAAGAAAGTGCTGCAAATTTAAATAAAGCTGTTCTTCAAGTTTGCAATTTGTCAATCAAAGTAACTGTGTAACTTATAGAGTTCAATATACCCTACACTCATTGCATATGGCTGACAAAAGGGTATATAAGATTTGTGCAGATGTTTGTAGTGAGAGTTTTGATAGGCAGGTATGCATAAAGCCTCAATTTCAGCACTTTGCCTATACAAATGTCTGTATGAACGCGCAGATCTCAGCTATTAGAAGAGATAGAAACTGCAAATTTGGGTTTAAGGTGCCCTTCTACCTTATAAACGTAATCTTTGCTATAAATTATAATTCAAAGCTTACTTTGCACAAAATTTTCTACCCTGAAAGAGCATTGCTTAGCATTTCTGTACTTAAGAGCCTTAAAAAAATGAGCTACTAAATTGTAAAAAATAATGAAAATCTGCTGTAGGGTATTTTTGAGTCGAGTGCGCCATTTAAAGTTAATATTTGCACTGATATATGTAATAAAATTAATTATACTTAAGAAATAAAGCCTTAATACAATGAAATGTCATATGGTCTACCAAATATCGAAATGCACACAGACTGAATGTGGACTGAACTGTCTCACTTACTCATTTGCAGGCCAATTGTCGGGGCTGCAAGTACGACGTGGCCAACAGCGAGACCAGTCTGAATGAATGCTATGAATATGGCCAGAAAGCGACGACAGCAACGGCAACAACGACGACGACGGCGAACGTGAAACAGCGCAAGTTGTCGCTGGACCAAAGCGAAGGTGGGTAACAAAAGAAAATCTGTTTTTCAAGTGGGCGTTGGGAAGGGGGGCGTGTCTGGCAGAACTGGCTATAAATTGAATAGTCAGCACAACAATTGGCAAGTCGTTAATCAACTTTTGCATGTCCATTTCGCTGTTCTTTGCATTGTCCTGCGGTCGCCAGATGCCTGTCAATTGTTGCGCAGTGCGATGCCAAGCAAGTTGAATCAGCAGCAGCAGCAACAGCAACAACAGCAACATCCGCAGCAACATGCGCAGCAACAGCAGCAGTTTTACCAGCAGCAACCGGATGTCATGCTAATGACAACAACAACGACGGGCAACGCAATGCTGAAATATGCACCGTTGCCACAACAACAACAGCAGCAACAACAACAGCAGCAGCAGCAACATTACATTAATGCAGCTGCAGCAACGCAGCAGCAATTATCAACAGCAACATTGCCGCGACAGCAGCAGCAGAATTTCGTCGCTGTGCCCAGCAGTCTGCTGCGTTTCAGCGCGCCACCCACGTTGCCACTGACTGCAACGGCTGCGCCACCAAATTGCTACGCACCGGCAACGGCTACGATTTACTTTCCATTCGCGCCCGCCACGGCCAGCACGGTGGCACATCATCATCAGCCGCTGGTCAAGTATCATACGATACACTTGCAACCTGCTGCCAAGCAGCAGCATCGTCTGCTGACCACACTGGATGCAACATCCAGTGAACTTGCAACGGCAACGGCAGCAACAACAGCTGCACTGGATGGCATCACGTTGCCACCGCCACCAGCTTATCAGACAGCCAACATGCATGGTAAGTGAAGCCTTCTTCCATTTAGAATTTGTTAAGTTATAAACAATTTATTTGTATTTATTTAATTTATATTTAATTAATTAATTTATTATTGCATATTTGCTTGAGCTGCTTGTGCATTTATGGCGCATTTATATTGAATTAAATTAAATAGAAATTATTTACACATCAGTTCGGCCCGTGGACAGGCGAAACCTCAGCCTCATCAATCATACGCACCGTTGTCCGGGTGATAATTTGTTGTCAGCAGCATTATACACATTATAATCAGCATCATTATCTGCAGCAGCAGCTCAGCATGTTAAAATGTCACGAGTCGAGCAGGGATATTTAGTGACCCGAGAAGCAGAGGCAGAGGCAGCGGCAGGGGCAGGGGCAGGGGGGGACATTAAAAGTTTTCAACTGTCGGTAAGGCAAGGACATGACAAGGACAACATTGCACTTGATGGCGAGGCGAGACATGTGCGACAGTTTTATTGACGATAATGATGACTTGGCAGTTGCCACTTGCCACTTGCCGCGTGCCACTTTCTACTTTCCACTTGGCACAGGCAGCAGCGTCGCAACGTTAAGACGAACTGCTGCTACTGCCTCCTGTATATGTGTGTGTGTGTGTGTGTCGTGTCAGCTGCATGCAAAACTCATTAAACTTATTTGTTGTTGCCAAGCACGTGACAGATTTGCGTAAAAGCGAGCACATTCCTCTGCGCCTCTGCCCCTCCCTTCGCCTCTTTCTTCTCTCGCAAATTGCAGTCAATAAGGTTGCATCGATTCCAATTTCAATATGCACGTTAATTATTTCAGCTGCTTCTTTGTGCCCGCGACAAAGGACGCGCCATTATCCCGGCCAGCCACGAGCTACTCCTGTCCCCAGTGGTAGACCACGCCATTAGCGTGTGTGCTGCAAAAAGTTGCAACAAACTGGCAACCGCAGTGCAGCAACCCCCTCAGAGCGTACGTCGTATATGCAACACACTCTAATGAATCAGTGGGGGTGTGTCGTGGTGTGTGTGGGAGAATGTGTGTTGCGCCGTCCAAGTTTAAGTAAATATTTTCAAATTGGCCATGTCCTGTCTAAAGAACTGCATGAATGCATTCAGAACGAAACCAAACGAAAAATTCATAAGCAAAAGTGTAGCATTTTTTACTGTACCCATAAAATGAATGTGGTATAAATAAAACTTTTAACAAATATTGTTATAATATACAGTATTTTTTGAGTATTTTTATAATACTCATATTCACTTTTAAATTATTCGTAAATATCTTTCAAACATCCATCTTTATTCAGCGAACTTTATTCTCACTTAAAAGATTCAATAAATTTTGCTTAAAAAAATATAGAAAAATATCTAGTTTAAGGTAAAAACATATATCTTTACAGGGTATATAAGATATATTTCATAAGATATATTTCATTACTGAAAAAATGGAATACATTCATGCAGAGCTCTTGTCCAGCTCTGACCGCAGCACAACGCGCAGCTTGCGTTCTGTCAGCAGCTGCGGCTCTAAGTGAAAGATGCCATTACAGTTGCTTCCTTCCGGGGTCTTTCTTGCTTCCGTTTCCTTTCCCACCCTCTCTCTCTCTCACTCTGTCTCTTTCGCTCTCTTTTCGGCGGTCAGTTTAGCCACTGCAAATTGCTGTCGAAAGTTAAGTTAAATTTGCAGTTCACTTAAATGTACAATTTATGTGGCAGTACAGGAAGTTCTGTCAATCGAAATGTGTACAGAATTTAAGCGAAAATCGATAAATATGTTATCGACATATTATAACAAAATATATAGCGTAACTGTGCTCATAATCTGCTTGCATATTATCAAAGTTTGCGCACTTTAACCGCAACCTAATGCAACCTAAGCGACCACTGCAGTTTATGCAAATTTTACGCTATGCGTTCCACTGTGCATGCAGCTGCGACATTTGCGACCCTGCGACAGACGTCGCCGACAAACTTTTGTTGGCAAATTTTTGCACAAACAACATTTTTGCGCCACGCCACGCTAAACTTTTGGCAAATTCAAAAAACAAACAAATTTACTCACGTAGTGTGGCATGAACACACACACACATAAACACGGTGCAGAGGTATGATCGTGTAGCTGAGCCGCAGAATGCAGACGCATAACTTTGTTGTTGTAGTGAAATAACTTTGTAGGGTATTATGATTTAGTTGTCGTCTGTGTGGGGCTCTAATGAAGTAAGGTTCCTTGACTTCTCTGGCTTATTATTTATATACCTGCCTGATAAAAATACTACTAAAAATTATAAATTATTATAATTAATACCCTGCACTTTTCTCTTCCTTCTCTTTGCTTCTTTAGCTGTGCGCCGCGCCAAATTCGTAACGCAGCCGCTTGCGCCCGAAATCAATACGCTGCTTACTGGAGGCGCTACAACAGCCACGACGCCAGGATCGAGTGATTTATCCTGCAGACATGATTTATTGCCGCATGCATTATCAATGCCAGCAACAACAACATCTGCAGCAGCAGCAGCAGCAACAGCAGCGGCAACATCAGCAACAGGCACAATGGCAACAGCAACGGGCAGCCCGCAACTGTCAGCGGGCATTAAAACAACAGCAACAACTGCGGCAACAATGCCCGATAACAGTTTTATAGCCGCAGGTGTCTGTGGCGTTGGCGTCAGTGCAACAACAGCCCCAGCCAGCAGCAGCAGCAGCAGCAGGAACAACAACGACAGCAGCAGCAACATTGTCGGCGCTGCTGAGCTCCAGTGGCAATGTGGACATTATGGAGGATGAGGATGAACAGGAGCGCGAACGTTCGAGGTATGTAGGTGACTAAGGCAGGCGTGCTATCTCTTTCTCTCTCTCTCCCCCTCTCTCTCTTTCTCTCTGCGTGTTGTTAAGTGGCAAGTTGAGTTTTAAATGAGTTAGATAGCAAGCTGTGGGTAGAAAGGAGTGGGAGAACTCTAATTGAAGTAAAGCAACCCCTTGGGTTTCTGCAGTGGTCAAACTTAACCAGAAATGTATCTAATATATTTATAAAACTTCCTTTATTATTTGCAGATAATTTTAAATTTAAATAAATATTTTAGATTTCATATTATTCAACTCATTCATTTGCCTGCAAACAAAAGCAGCGGCTTTAAAGCCAACTCAATTGGCTGTAAAAAGACTTGACAAAAATTTAAGAATAACCATAAAGCACTCAAAGTGAAGAGCATTAAAAAAGTTTTCACATATTCGTTTTAGGCTGTTTGATGTTTTTAATACCCTGCGCAGCGAGAAAGGGTATATTCTGGCATAGAAACCTGGGAAAAGTAAGACAGAGTTAGCTATAGAAATGTATAATATTGATTCCTTTGAATCTAAAATATATTTAATTTGAGTTTATTTTAAAAATAATTACAGGGTATTTTTCCGTCTGCTTTAGGCTCAACAGCTGCCCTATGCTCTTTTCTGCTGCTTTATTGTTGTTTCAACATCAACATGCGAGTAATTTTAATCCACTTGCTGTGCCCCTTTTCCCTCTCTCTCTCTTTTCCTTTTCTCCCCACTTAGTTCCATTTTAAGCCAAAAAAAATACCAGGCAAATTGTTAATTTCATTGCTGAAACAAACTTTCTGCACGCTGGGCACACTTAAAGTCAACACTTGAGCATTTGAGCCTGCAGAGTGCAACTGCCCCGTCCCCCAGCGCAGCTCCCCTTATACTTGCTTCCGCTCACTTGCGAATATTTGTGGCCACGTCTGCGGCAAGTGGCACTCTCGAGGCTCGAGGCGACGTCGCTGATTTTTTGTTGTTTCCTCTCTCTCTCTCTTTTGCTTTCTTTCTCGCTCTGCCTCACTTTACGTAGTACATTGTGCGCATTTTATTTAATAAAATTTCAGCAGCTGGTAATTAATTTTGACAGTGAACCTGTGCACGCGCTGCCTGGCGCCCTCTGGCGTTGGCTGGCGTTGCGACGACAGCGTAGCTTCTTCAATTTCAGTCCCCCCTCCCTCTTTGTCACTCTTTCTCTCCCCTGACAACACAACCAAACCTCTGCGTGTAATTAATCGTAAGCCGAGCTGCGAACTGAATCAGGTCAATTAATTTCATGCGAATTGTGCGAACGCCCCGAGAGCTGCCGCCCACCTTTCCCTTCTTCCTCCCTCACACCTCTCCCTGCCACAGCTTTAAGGTTCAAGCAGCGTGATTCGCTTTAAGCGAACTTCACTGTGCGAAATCAAAACTGTTGACCAAGCAGAGCCCCTCAAGTGTGGCTCCTCTGCCTCTAACAGCCAATCGCACACTGAGTGCAAGTCAGGCCTGCAGACAAGCTCAATAAACGCAGCGCAAATTGATTTGACCGAACACACTTGAGACTCACTGTCGACGCGGCTTGACTGGAGTGGCATCTCCACTGGTCATGGCAGCAGCAGCAGCAGCAGCAGGCAACATGCATTAGCCTAAGCCTTGACTTGAGAGCAACTCAGCTGACAGCTACAGTCAAGTTTCGTTTTCTATGCCATTTGATTCACTTGAAACAAGCTTGAAGGATTTCTATAAATAGCAATCCTTGAGTAAAGATGAAAGGGGTACAATTTGCTCATTCGTTATCTCTGCTATAACTCAAGCAAGAGCTATAAGCCTCGTTATCTCACTTTTTTTTGCCACGCCCATTTCTCATAATATTCCCATATCTCTGTTACTATGAAAGGCTGCAGCTATAAAATTGGGCAACAGTTATCCACTATCCAAGGCCACAAATACTTCCCACAAATATTTTTTGCCACGCCCACTTCCCGAAAAAATTCCAGATCTCTTCAGCCCTCCTAACGCCATGGAAACTTTCCCTGAATATTTTTGGCCACGCCCATTTCTTTTCTTACTCCTTTACTTTAAATTTAAACTACAGATTGAGTGCAAAAACCATTCGAAGAAACTGTTCGTAGTCTATGGTAATGATGCCCTTCATTTCCGTATCATGCTGCCTAAAGGCATTCGTCAGTGTCTGCAGCACAACGCAGCACTGTATGAAGTCATCGAAGAGAATGTTATGCTCTCCGAAACGATCGAATTTCTGCACTAGAATATCAATGATTTGATCTGACAGACGATAGCCAAATGATATGAGTGCTGCCTTCAGTTCGTTTCTGTCAATGCTGCCCGAATGATTTGTATCGAAGGTGCTGAAACAATTCTCCCAGTCTGTAATGTATTGCCACAAGGCTCCAAAGTCCTCGTACGAAACTGTGCCACGATTCTCACGATCGAACATGCCAATGACCAAGCGTATCGTTTCCGCATTGAAGGCCGACCAGGTGCCATTCGAGAGTGCCTGCTGCAACTCATCGGCTGTGATATAGCCGCTCTTGTCCTTATCGACGTGTTGAAAGACCTCCCAAAGAAACTTTTGATCGGGCATGCGGCTTGCTCGAAAGCTAGACATTTTGGCAGCAGCCTAGAATTTTAGATCTAATTTTGATTCTGTTTCCAGAAGTTACTTTAAATGATATAAGTAATCTTAGTTCATGAGTTACAACCCACAAAAGTTCCAGCTTCTTCAGTTCAGGTTTCATAAGATTCGGCCCACAGGGCGTATGCGCAACCCGCCCACAGTCCTTCGCTTTATGTCTTATTGATTGGCCAGTGCCGTGGGCATACGTGCTTGGGCATTTCACTTATGTTTTATGTCTTGTGGCTGTTTCTGTGCGGTTTGCCTTGCTCTTTAAAAACATATCGCACTCCTTCTATAATTGATTCAGTTTTATGAGCGAGCTGCGTGTCGATATTTCTTAAACGTCCGTCTTCTTATCTTCCACAGCAACTGCCCACATGGTACGCCCTCACGTGTGCCACTGATAGCCAGCTCCGGCTGTGGCTCGCTGAATCTGCCACACGAGTTGCCGCTGGGCGAGAAGGGGAATCAGACGCGTGGCCTACTCAATGCGACGGCAGCCACATTCCATCGCCACACGCTGCAGCCGCTGAACCGCAAGACGTTGCTGCTGACACGGCGCTGTCAGAAGCATGCGACGGCGCTGTATGATGCCACTGCCAATACGGAAACCTCCGATGACGAGGAGTATATGCAACATGGCAGCGAGCAATTTGTACTGAAGAAGCTGAAGAAGAATGTTGCCAGCTGCAACAGAGGCGCCAGCAACAGAAGCTCGCAGGAGTGTCTGGATCTGGGACTGGACGAGGACGAAGACGATGAGGAGGAGGAGGCGCGACGACAGGTGCCAATCAGCCTGGTGCTGCTCATTCTCATGTGCTACATTTGCGTGGGCACTGTCATCTTTGCCCTCTGGGAGAATTGGTCACTTGTGGACGGTGCGTACTTTTGCTTTGTCACGCTGTCCACCATTGGCTACGGTGACTTTGTGCCCGCACGCAGCTTCAATGGACCCGAGATACAGTTGTATGCGTGCTGTGCGTATCTGCTGCTCGGCCTCGTGTTGGTGGCCATGTCATTTAGCATTCTGGAGACGCAGCTAATGTGGAAATGCAAACGGATTGCGGTGCGACTGAAGTTGGCCAGCGATTGATATGACTGCGCGTCTCTGTGTGTGTATATGTACTCGTATGTGTGACAAGTATGCTCCTATTAGCCGATAGTTCGATAGTTCTATAAATCGATAGTACTTAACTTAATCAATGTGTAATACTTGGCGCATGCTTAATCAAGTGTATGATAAACTTTGGATCGAGCAGCAGCAGCAGCGGCAAATTTATCGATAGTTTAAGCTTACTATCGATTGGCGTTTTGAGGCGGATATAGAGTGATGAAAAGGTTTTTTAAATTATCGATTACATTCCTGATGAATATAAATCGATAGTTTCTATTACTATCGATAACATTTGTCTTGTAAATTTATCGGTAGTTAAAATTTACAATCGACTAACTTTCTGCTTGAAATCTTTCGATAGTTTAAATTTACTTCCCATAAATTTTTGTTGCAGCGGCAAATTGATCGATAGTTTAAACTTACTATCGATTGGCTGTTTGATGCGGTTGTAAATTGATGGATTGATTGCACACCTGTTGAATATAAATCGATAGTTTATATTTACTATCGATAACATTTGTCTTGTAAATTTATCGATAGTTTAAATTTACTATCGACTAACTTTCTGCTGGATAATTGTCGATAGTTAACATTAACTGCCCATTAGTTTTTGCTGCACCTGCAAATTGATCGATATTTTAATTTTACTATCGATATACATTTTGCTGCTACTACTGCTGCTCGACACAATATTATAATTAACATGTATTTAATCGGCAACACATCATGTACATTCATCGCGTAGTCTTGTGTTGTCGCTACTCGTAAATGTGAAATGTAAATAAATCGAATTTTTGCAAATTTCAACAATGTTTCGATATGCGAAGTAGACGATGCGATTGGCAGCACTAACAACATTATTATTTTTGGGGGAAATTTGATAGATGTTTGCAGGACGTGCACGGCATGCCAAGTTGGCGCCCACTGTGCCACAATGAATGTCATGGCAGCCGCATGTGGCAACTGTGGAGGACACTGTTTGCTGCCATATGAGAGACATTGCTGCTAATAGTTTACGATGCTTTGTGTAGCATATTTATGAGCATTTTCGGTCTGTCATCGCCGCATCGCAGACTCTGGCCAACTGTTTACTGCCCGCTGACAGCTAGATTTGTCTGCGTTGACAGGCAGACATGACCCGAGGTACTTAGGGGCACTGCTGATTATTTAATTGGCTTGTGCAATGCAAGCCGTTCTAAGACCATGTTTCATCTGTGGTATTTATTCTTTGTGCTCTCATTATGCCTTTTCCTATACGTATCCATTATCCGACTTTAATCTAATCATATTAACATACTTATTTGCCCTTCTCATATTTGTCCTAATTTAGGCTAAGCAGTTGCCTGGCGCGTGCTCGAAATACCTGCCCAGGTCCGAATCAGCTAAAAGCCTCAAATTTCATGCACAGCATACACCCAACTCGACACACACACACACACACAGCAAATACTACGGCCGTACATCATCTCTTGGGTAGCTTTGGCGCATACAAAGTGTGTTTAGAGTAGCGCATAAATTTCAAAAGTGCCACGCGTCATCAAAATCAAATGCCAGACGCAGTAAAGGAAAAGTGGGGGCTGTAAAACCCCAAGAGGAACCCAAAATCCAACCGAAGCCAAAATATCAAGAAACTTGTCATCGGCAACAGAGACGTATCGCAAAATCAATTGATATGACATCAAATTGAATTTGTAATTTTCTACAGTTTTTTCATCTTGTTGATATTTTTTCGTTTTTTGTTTTCTTTTTCGCATAGCCTGCGGACAAAGGACGCGTTTGTCGCGCTAAGAGGCGCGTTTAGCAAACGCAACATCAATGGCGACTTGTTTATGTTTTTGTGTCTTTATTGCTTTTAATGCTGCCAGCTTAAGAATTTACGCACGTTTGCTTCGCACAGAGAGAGATACAGAGGGAGAGGCAAACAGACGACAGACAGGCATAAAAGCAACCAGCCGGAAGGGTCGACATGCTCGACATGCGTTTGCGTGTCGCCCAGCGCGGTTCGTGTGTGTGTGTGTGTGTGGCGTCGCTATGTAAATGGCTATGGTACTGCAGGGCCTATTAAGTGGCAGTGCGTCTGCTGAGCAGAGGAGTCTATTAAATAAGTTGTGTAGTTTGATGTTTAGAATCTATTTTAGGCTGAACTTCCAGGAATTCTGAGTTGCTGCTAAATCGTATATAAATTATGATAATATACAGTGAATTCTTTAGAATTTAGCAGCAATAATTGATTTAATTTTACGCAGAAAACGTTTTGTCAAAGTAACTAGGAGATTGCTATTTATATTGCGCTCGAAAGCATGCTACACTTTTTGCACAGCGGCACAGCGACAGCCATGAGCAAAATAACAAAAATTAAAGCATACTTTTGTGCGCAGAATTAAATGGATAGGCATTTATCGTGACAGACAGAGCATTTACTCGTCGGTTATCGCACATGCTCAGCTCAATTGTCAATTTAATTTTCATGCAGGCATTTGTGCATGTGAATTGCGTGTAAATAAATAAACAAAATTCGTAATGAATGCCAAATGAATGCAAAAAAACATTCGACTTCAATTTGTTGATGTATAATTTGGTATTTCTATAGACGTATAAGTATATATATGTATTTGTATATGTATATGTAGGCATAAGGAGATTACACATTGGTACTGGTGGGAGGAGGGTGAAACCTGTTAGGGCTTATCACAAGAGTCCACGCTAGCCGCTCACGCATCACGCTTAATGGGATGGCCTCTTGGGACTCATGCTGAGAATAGAGCTAACATCGGATACGTTATCCTTATCCGTCCTCTGGCCACTCTCATCCAAATCAACGATATGTATATCAAAGGCTTTGGAACTGCCCAACGGCACGCCATGACGTCCGGCCAGTGCCAGTTCCACCGAGAAGGGCGTCGTGTGATTACCATTTTTGGTGGCAGTCGCAGGTTTTGTTGTCGTTGCCGCAGGCGCAACCGGCGCCAACTTTTTGATGGCCGTCGGCAGTTGCAGTTGCTGGTGACGTGACCAGTTTGCTGGGGCACAGTGGCAACTCGCGTGTGTGTCCATACCTAGGCCTAGGAGGCGGGCTTGACTTCCGCGGCGGTTGCAGCTCGGGCGCCGTGTTCGAACGCGACCATTCGTTGTTGGCCGCCATGGCGCGACCGGGCACGGTCTTGCGTGGGGGACGCCACTGGGGCTTGTCCCGCGGCCGCTCATGGATATTGATCTCCTCGCTGATCTGATTGAGCAGCTGCAGCAGCGTGCTCGTCTTCTCGTCCTCGAACTCAATGCGTATGGGCGACTCGCGGCCCGAGGGGCAGCCGGGATTGAGCAAAATGAGTCTGTGGGGGAGGCGGAGGTATTACAGTGCAGTCTTAGTTATAGATTTTACTTACTTTTTGGCCTCCTCGATGGCCTTGCCCAGATTCTGCAGGCTCTTACGCTGCATTTTGGTGCTGCGTCCAATCTGCGAGTCGGGCATGGTGCCCTGCAGCACCAGATTCCACTTGTGTGTGCTCGACTGCATCAGCACGGTGCGTGCCACGCGCTGAAAGCGTTCACGTGCCGTTTCCTTCTCCGGCTTGGAGGGCACCTTCTCCACCTTCACCTCACGCATCTCACACTCAGCATTGACATTGCTCAGCAGATCCTGCTCGCTGCTGGTAACCACTGGAGCCACCTGGAAGCCCTTCATCAGACGACGTTCCCAGACCTTCATGCGACGCGGGCGATGTTCTGCAAAGGGGAGAGAAAGCAGAAGAGTGAATGGAAAGAGAGAGAAACAACTGCGCTGCCTACGCTTCTCCTTCTTGTTCGCAGAGGAGACATCCAGTCCGCTGTTCTCGAATATGTCCAGCAATTCATAGCGCATGGTGCTTATGTCACTCTTGACCTCATTGATGTCATCCTCGGTCACGGGATTGTTCTCGAACTTGCGATGCATGGCTGCCACATAGCGCCAGACCAAGGAGCGCATGATTTGGTCGTACTTGCTGTACTGCTCCTGCTCCTGGCGTTTCTGAAGGGCAAAGAATATATATGTATATAGGGAGGAGTATTGTTTCCTGTCCCTGCCCTCACCTTGGACCTCTGTCGATCGATGGCCTTGCTGGACTTGCGAAACGCGCGTATTACCCACTTGACCGAGGGCAGCACATTGAAGGGCGGCGGCAGCGTGGAGCTGTCCTCGAAGAAGCTCATCCACAGCTTGGTGCGCGCAAACTTCCACTCCGTGTCCGAGTGTAACTGCAGGAAGATGGAACAAAGCCAAAGTCAAAGTCATTGTTGTGCGCCTTGTTGCCTGCGACTCACATCAATCATGGCGTAGGAGTTGGACATCATGGCAATCAGCAGATTGAGTAAAACAATCACATTGATGACGCTGTACGAGCCGAACATGAGCAGCCCCCAGAAGCGTGTGTATGACTTGATGCCGGTCAGCTCGAAGTCGGATAGGTCGATCATGCCGAAGCTGGCCCAGAACAGCGACTGCGATGACTCGAACAGGCTGCAAGCGAAGACGCACACACACACACACACAGATGAAAAGGATAATTAGTGCGTGCTGACTGGACTTACTTGCCAAAGCGTCGCCATTTCTGGCAGGAATCACTGTTGGAGGCCCAATCCGCCTCACCGCCAGGTAGCACATAGCATTTGCTCTTCTCCAGCGCGGCGAAATACCACAGCAACTGATTGAGTCCGCAGGCAAAGGAAAAGAGCACCAACGTATAGATAAAGAAGAACTTGACAATGTCAATGACCATGCGGCCCAGTGAGATTTGCAGCGGCCCCAAATGCGGATTGATGCTAAACAGATGCACCAACTTCAGCGCGGAGAAGACATTGGCCGCGGCAAAGAGACCCTCGGCAATTAGCTGTGGATCGAAATCGTGCCACTTCTCACGTGGTATATACGCACTCTGTGGATCCTGAGCGATTTCCGTTGCCTGCTGTATGTAGGCAAAAAGACTGCAGAGGGCAGGGAATGAGTCTGGAGCTTGCCAGGCTGACGTAGCGCAACTCACCGCAGACACATGACGCTGACGTAGAGGCTGTTGCGCAGGAAATCAATAAAGTTCCACATGTTACGCAAATAGCATCGCATGCCCACGGCAAATATCTCCTGCACCTCCTCCCACATGAACCCGATGACATAGAGCACCACGAGCAGCTCCAGCTTGCTAGGTGGTTGGCCACGCTGACGCTGCGATTGCTCCGCCAGGTCTGCTTTCATCTGAGCTGTGCCAAGTAGGCGCACAAAATCATCATCTGCACGCTGTGAGACCAATATCAGGATAACTGCAAGAAGTACACACACACACGCGCAGAGAGATTGAGTTTAGCTAAGGCATCTTCCGGTCGGGTTAAAGTGTTTGCTTTGTGACCTAGCTCAACTCACACAGAAAGAACACATAGGACGAGGCATGCACAAGGAATTTCATAAACGGTTTTCGCATCAATTGGCCTGTCCGGCAGCTGGGCGCAAACATGTAGATGAGGCAGTAAACCGGGAATAGCACAGCCACCTGGGCAATGCAGATGAATCTATCGACAATGCCCTTGCGCCGGAATCCGGGCAGACCCTCGTACCAGATTGACGAGAGCAATTGTTGAATATTCGAATGGGCCACAAACTGCAAAAACAAAATTGCACAAGTTAAGACAGCTATCTCTCTGCCTGTCTCTCAGCATGCTCGACTGTTAGATACCCTGCAGTCGTGACCTTAACTAATCTACTAATTCTGTTCAACAATATCCTGCAAAAACTCTGCTAAACGAGCTCTCTGGGTGCTTTTTATAGCCGGCCAAGAAAAATGTCCGCCCAAGAGAGGTTTCTGCTGAAACTGAGGTGCGTGTCAAGGACAGTCTCTGCTAAAAAAGCATGTCCGCTCAAGTAAAGTGTCCGTTCGAGGAAAATCTCTGCTCAAAACATACGAAAAGAGCTTGACCACTGTCCGCTTAAGGGAGGTATATGTTTAAAAGATGTCCGTTAGAGAAATTTTCATTGCTTATACTTTTCCTACACTCTTTCAAGCAGTAATACACCCCTTTCTCGAAGTTTCAAACGCATGCAGGGTATGCAAATGCAATAACAGCGTTTCATCCTTTTGCCTCATCCGACTTTCGTTAAGCGTTTTCATGATTTCCCTTTTGCTAAACTTCTTTTGCAGCTCCAAGCGAATTCTCGTTTAATCAGCAGTTTAATTATTTCTCTTGGTTATTTCGAAAAGCGCAAAATGAAGGAAATATTCGTAATTTGTTTTTACAGATAATCGAAGGAAAATGGCAGGGAAAACTCTTCTACGATAACTCCTAAAAACTTCACCAAGTTATTGTAGCTTACCCACCTGTTTCTGCTTATAGGAAATAGCCTGCACTAGGCGTGTCAGGATCATGCGATCCCCAGGCTCATAGCTGGACGTGCTAGGATCATAGTTGAGTATAATGGCCAATTCGTTGGAGGTGCGCGTTTGATCCAGCAGACTGCAGGCAAACTGCTGGCATTGCCTGCGCAGCTCAACATATTCCGACTTGCACTCTTGCTCCGTCAAGGCGAGGCTCCTCAAATCCCAGGACAATTGAAAGGCAGTCATGATGGGATCACTCGAGGTGAGGCAGATGAGTGAGGGACTGCAGAGTGCGCGATAGATATTGACACGCGACAGCGAAAAACGCAGTGAGTCCTCCGTCATGAGGCGCACACACTCCTCGCAACCGCAGCTAGATTTGGGGGAAGAAGAGATGAAATGATAAGTAGACAAAAGCTGACAGTTCCATCTGCGACTCACTCACCGTATGTCATGTGGCACCGGCACCGCTGCTCCGCGATCCAACAAAATGCGTAGTATCTCGAAGTTGTTCTTGTGCGCCGCCAGCATCAGCGGCGTAATATCCGGCGCAAACATGGCCGTGTTAATGTCCACGGTCTGCCAGCTCTGCGGAAGAGGAATCAGCTTAAGATTACCGAGTCTATCGACTGTCGCGGCACATTATTATGCCAGGGGAGGGACGGGGCGCTACGTTAAGCGTTTTATTGCATATGCGTTACAATTGTAATTTTCACGCCTCAATTGCCGCCTGCGATGACTGCCTAATGAAGCGTGCTCGTGCGTGCATAAATATGTGGCAAGGCAGAAGGGAGACGCCACCAGCGCGCACAACTTTATTTGCTGGCAAGAAGTGAGGCTTGAGGAATTCGGAATACTCTGCTCAAGTTGCTTATTAAGTTCTGGAGAACTCTAGACTCTATCTATCTTTCAACCTATATCTGTCTCTATCTCTATATCCCTCTCAGTCTCTCTCTTGTTCTACCTCTTGCTCTACTTCTCTGCTTCTTCTTCATATTCCACCAATTTGTTACCAAAGTCAAGCTACCCCTCCCTGCCTTCGGCTTAGCCAAGAATTGCCCGATGACGCAGAGAATTGGCAAACCGAGTAGCCTGTTGGGTTGCCTGGGCTGCTTGGGTTGCTCTGGGTGACTGGGGGCATTGTCCGCTTATCGCACACTCCCAATCACTTGAGCGTCTGTCATGTACGTGCCTAACGAGGCCACACAAAACTGATTAAAATCGTGTTAGTCGAAACTGAAACTGAACTCTGCACGCTGAGCCACTCGATGTGTGCCACAAATTAGCCAAGTGCAACTTACAACAAGCAGAGAGGGATGGAATGGAAGGCTATACTCACATAGGGTGCACCCTCCTTGAAGATGAGCTCCTCATGCTCGAGCAGCAGCTCAACGGCCTCGACAAACTCCGCATTGATGGCATGCAGCAGGGCGTCCTTTGTCTCCACGCCCATGATAACCAACAGTTCGACCATCTCCAGGTTCTCGTTGTCAATGGCCAGCGTTAGGGCGCGTCGACCCAATGGATCCATGCAGTTGATATTGATGTGCTGCTGTCGCAGTGCCTTTTGCAGTATTCTGAAAACACACACACACACACGCGCACACGCGCGCACACACAAAGTAATTAAAGCCAAAATTATGAAAAAGGAAACTTTGGCTTTTTGCCCCCAAAAAGAAAGTTAGGGGCAAAGTTTTTAATTAGATGCGTTGGGGGAAGGGCGGGAAAAACCAATCGCAAAGTTTGCCAATCAATCGAGTGCCAAAAAAGGCACATACAAAATTTGACGGACACTTGATTTCTCAAATTTGAATCGATTTGCTCTTTAAAGAGCAAAAACCAGTGTTGGTCAAGCCGCCGCGCGCGCTGCGCAACACTAGCGGTTCCATAGCGCCTGTGGGAACCACCACGGCTGAACCAAGTGAGCCTTGCCAGAACGCTGTCAAATTTGTAGTTCGTCTGACTGGCAGCAATTTTGTTGGGAAATCATTTTACAATTGTTCGCCAACATAAATTGTTGTGATAAATTCTAAGAAAAACGAAATACATACTGAAAAAAAACGCCAAATAAAACTTCTCATCTGGCAATCAAATTATTTGTAAAACATTTTCAAATCAATCAAATATGGACGCTGCTAAGGATCAAGGATTGGTCATTAAAATGGCACAAAAGAACAAAGGTAGGCAGAGCACGGCGAACCCAGTAACCAGTAACTTCCACGGCATCATCTCTCTACCCATTCCCCATTCCCAGAAACCCAAACCGTCAAGCTGGGCAGCGGCAACTGGTTTCCCACGACCCCGCACAGTGGCGTGCCTGGCTACAATCGTGTGCCGACACTAAGTCGCATCTCTTGGCAATTCTACAAGGATCGCGAGGAGGAACTCTATCGTCACGCATGCCAACTGAAGGGTATACGGGTGCAGCGAGAGGAGGAGGACGACTCAATTGGCTCCGAAGAGGAGCCGAACAAGGCACATTATCGCTATACGCTGGACGAGATGAAGAGCTACAATCCCTATCGTTTCATCAACATAAAAATGTAATATATGACGACTCAAAACTAATACCCAATGAATTATTAGGCAACAGCAAGAACAACAACAACAACAACAAAAACACTGCAATCAAATCGAATACAATCAAAACAGTCGCCGTGAGAGAAAAACAAAGGCGACGAAAGCAACGAAAGCGAAAACAACAGCAGAACAAGAAGAAGAAGAAGGACAACAGCAGCTACAGAAATTGCACCAAGAACTACAACTACAATTACAACAGACAGCTGACAGCAGACAGCAGACAGCTGACTGCATACAGCAGACACGGAGTCTGTTTCCCCCTAATGACTCTCAGACAATTTTTACAATTTAGTAGTTTTATTTTTCACAGACTACAGAGGTGGCACACGCAGAGCCGTGTGCATGCAACAATTGCTTCAATGATTTCATGTTCAAATCGATTATGATTGTTCATAAATGATTATTTTATTCTCCATAAAGTCGACGTTTCTAACTTATTGAGTGCAAACATACGGGAGCAATGAGCAGACATGAGTGAGTATAAGGTGTGAGTGAGCTAGCTCTATTGCACTCAGGCAGAGCCTGGTGAGAGCGCTTGGTGAGCGCATTTGCGGAGAGCGCTTGGCTGTTGCACTTGATACGTTCGCTTTGTGAGAGCGCTTGGTGAGAGAGCTAGGCGAGAGCGCTAAGTTGCTGGTATGCGCGCTTTGTGAGAGCGCTCATTGAGTCTTTTTACTGAGAGCGCAGATCCTCGCTATGACGCTCAAATGAAGCTGACACACACATGTCATCCCTTTCTGTCACACGCATTCCGACTGCGCCCAAACATTAACCAGTCACAAAGCAAGTGCCAGCACTCTTGCTTGCCCTTTCACGCCCTTGCATTCCTGACTGCACTCAGCCAGCTGCAAGTGCACTTCCTTTCACTCCACTTGAGCTGCCAACAGAGAGAAAGGAAAACATTTGCAAAATACGAGTATGTGGTATTTATTAGCAAAACGAGCGCTTACAATAATTCAATAATCCAGCTTAAATGTCTTAATAACATTCCGCAAATTCTCTTACACATTTTCACACGTGTTTAATCTTTAATTCTCATTGAAAATGCAAAACATTTGCATTTAAAAACAAATGAGTTTCTCTCTTTAATTTGGCACCCAAGTGGAAATTCACTTAAAAATTCATACGAAATTAATTGTGAATTTATTAAAATGGGCCCTAAATGGCGCGGAAATGGCGGATGAAACTCGTGCCGCATATTGCTTATTAAGTGGCATATAAGATACGAGCGGGCGCCTCCCCTCACCCACCCTCCCCCTTAGCAGCCAAGTAAACAGAAGGCTATGCAAATAATTGAAACCACCCAAAACACTCAACACACACACACACACACACACATACAGTCGCGCGCGCAAAGGGAACATGAGCAGGTCGCGTTTTGATAGGATTTATGCGTTTCTCCGGGACACGAGCCTGGCAACGGATACGGCCCATCGACACCTGCGTGTCCCTTGACGCACCATTTAAAATATAAAAAAAGAGGCGCAAATTTGGCAGTCGAATGAAGCCAACAAAAAAGTACGTACAGAGAAGAGAAGAGAAAGGAAAACAGGAAGCGGGAAACACGCAACGTCATTGCGTGGCACACACTCACCGGCGCACATTCGGTATATCGCCACGCTCCACCGCCAGCAGGAATTTCTTCTCCTCGAGCAGCAAAGGTTGAGGTAATCCCAGCGGCCCACAATAGCCGCCCACAGTTTTAGCGGCGCTGCCAGAGGCGTTGCTGCCCGCGGGCGGCAGCTGAGCAGCGGCAGCAGAGGCAGCAGAGGCAGCAGCGGCAGCATCGGGAAAAAGAGTGTCAGTTGGTGAAAATAAACGCAGGTGGTTAACAAATAAATAAGAGAAAACAAAGTGAGGCAAGCAATGGAGCGGTAAGCACAGCTGCAGTATACCCTGTAGGCGCAGGATATAAAATGAGAAACAAGGGGAAACCTTCCCCATTCCCTTCCAGATATTGGCTCAGGAGTTGTGGTAAAAATTTTCATTTCATTTACATAAATTAGGTATACTCCCTGCCGACCGTCTACAGGGTATAAGCTGCTTCGGCGTCAACAACAAAATAAGCAAATAAACATAAACATATAGCGGAATGAAGTGCAAAGTGTCGAATGGTTGCTTGGTTCGTTGGTTTGCCTGCGATGCTTGCTTTATCTGCACCACTTAAATGGCATGGAAATGAAATGTGCCGTTAGTCTGGCTAATACGCGCCGAACGCGGCGTATGCGCAATGCAAAAAAAGGGCAGCAGAGCTATCTTGTATCTTGTATCTCGTAGCGTGTATCTCACAGCGTGTAGCCTGTGTGTGTGTATTTGCAGTATCTACAAGTAGTTTATCAACTTGTGCTCTTGTGGTACTTACGCCCTTCGGTTGCTTCTTCCTGCGTCCCATGTTCTAATGGTGTCTCTGTCTGAGTGCGGGTGTGTGTTGGTGTTGTCTGTATCTGTGTGTAATTCACTTAACAAAAAGTGACTTGTAATTTCATGTGTGTGTCTGTATTTGTGTCGTTGTCGCTGTCTGTCGGCAAAGTTTTAAAGCTCGCTTAACACTACAGTTCATTTATTGCAACTTCTTTTTGCAGCTGCTTGTCAACGTGGCAGCTTAAGCTACACACAAACACATGCACACACACACACACGCACACACACACAGCACTTACTCAGGCAGCGTGGAAAGCTAAACCAAAAACTCCAAAACACTAAGCCCCGTATGAATGCAACTTTGAAGTTATTCGCTTGTTTTTCTCCCTCTCTCACACTCTATCACTCCTTCTCTCTCTTTCACTCTTTCGCACTCTCTTCCTCTATTGTTGTTTTTTGCAGTTATAACACTCGCGCGTGTGTGAGAATGGGGTTTTTTTTGTCTTGGTTTATGGTTTTTGGAGCTTTGGGCATAGCGGGTTTTTTTCCAGCTAAAAGTTTCTTTTTTGCCTAAGCTGTTTATAATTTTAATACATTTTTACTTTATTTACGTTTTTGCTTTTGGTTAAGTTTTAGTTCACAGCTGCAAGTAAATTAAGTTATTATACCGTTCGACCATTGAAAATGCTCAAAAAGGGGTATACTAAGTTTGTGCAAATGTATGTAACAGGCAGAAGGAGGCGTGGCAGACCCCACAAAGTATATATATTCTTGCTCAGCATCACTAGGCGAGTCGATTGAGCCGTGTCCGTCTGTCTGTCCGTCTGTTTGTCTGTCCGTCTGTCCGTCACGCGTCTGTGTGAACACACAGATCTCAGTTATTACAAAAGCTAGAGACACCAAATTTGGTATGAGGGTGTATAAACATCACAAGCTCCTGGAGTTTATTTCAAATTTGAGGTGCCACGCCCACCGCCTCTAAAAATTGTTACTAAATTTTTGCGTTAGCTTTGTGGCGAAAGTATTAAAGTTTTCACGTTTTGCTTTAACACAAAAGTTATTCAATTAAAGGTTTTCCATAGTTCCACTGCTTGTATCGATTCAGCCGTAGCGTGTGTAAGGCTGACTGTTATGACGTTTTCATATGTAGATGGTGCATATGAACTTTTGCAGAGGAAATAAAAGTTTGATAATTTCCTTCGAAACTGGGCGAATGGTATCTTACTGTCGGGAGCGCTCGACTGTAGCTTTTCTTACTTGTTTTTTATTGCAATTTGTTTAAGTTCTTACTGCGGATAAGTCAATAGGATATTGGAAAATTAATACGAAAAATTCTGCACGTTTTTCAATTTCCCCTTTTCCATTTTCCATTTCTCTTTGCTTTGATCTTCTCTGCATTTGTTTATTAGCAGAAATTAATAAATTGCACTTTGTTTATGCTCGACCGAGTGTTTTCTTTCAATGAAACTGTAAATATATTAGGTAAATATTGCGCTCTCCCTCTCTCTCTCTCTCTCTCGCTCTTTACAACTTGTTGAGTTTTCCAATTGCAGCCCAATCAATGCACAAATATTTGCAATTTTCGCGTAAAATCATCATAAATTTTCTGTTTGCCGCAACGCTTAAAATTTTTTTGGTTTTTTTCGCGCAGCTTTTAAAGTGTTTGCGCGCTGGCAAAAAACGCACGCGTTCTGCACATTTCGTAGGTTTATGGAGAAAAAAAACGGCACATCCTTTGGATTCCGGGCATTGTCTGTGTGGCAGACAAAAGGGCAGCAAGTGCATTGTTTAATCGACTTAATAGAATTATAAGTGCAACTTGCGCTATATACACATTTTATTATATGGAAAATACCCTGTAAAAGCGTGTCGTATATAGACAAAGTCTTACTGCAATTTACAGGGTATTCAACAGTTGACTAACGCAACTCGTTGCTTTTTAAATGCCATAATAAATTCACTTTTATACGCAATGGCAACTGATAAAACTCGATATATGTGTTTGTTTTATGGCTGACAATGGCATCGATTGTTTGCGGGGGGGGGGCAGTAAAGGGTTAAGCTTGCACTGCACTAAGTAATTGTTGCTAAGCACACACTAATCAGTTGCCACTAGGCAGCTAAATGATTTACAACTGGGTAGAGAAAATTTGAGCTAATAAATTATTACACTAACTAACAAGCTGCAAGTTACATATACGAACTAAGTTAGTTATTCATTAAGTTGCACCTGTTTTAGCAATTTTATGTGCATTTTGCAGCAGTTCAAGTTCGTTAGTTTTGCAACGGCTTAGTTGAGGGCAGCTCTCCCTCTCTCTCTCTCTCCTCACACGCTTTTTGTCTATCTCTTTCTCTCACTGTTGCACATAATTCACTTGGACACTTAAGCCATTTACTGCTTCTTGCATTGTGGCGCCACAGAGTAAAAAACGTGTGCAATTGTTCCACTTGCTGGCACAATGAACGCGGCTTAGAGTTCAGGAATATATATAGCATATATCTACTTTCGTATTGAGCTTAACTTTTTTGCATACATTGCATACTTCGTGGCGCAATTTCACAATTTATTTCACTTGCTATTTATATTTATGCTAAGCCCGCAAAAAGTATATATAGTAATATATATACTATATGTATAGTTAAATGTGGAGCGGGAAACGTATCGCTCCGCCGGCCGCACTTGCACACAATGCGAACGCGCGCGCTAAACTTGCGAATTTGTTTTCACGCTTTCCACGCTTGCGGCGTCGCTGCCGCACAGACATTTATACCATTTCCCCGAAGGGCCGCAGCCGCGTTCTGGCTAATTTAATTAGACTAAAACGTCAAATATTTGTTTGTTTGTCGCCATTGGCGAAAGGTGCGATACAAGGCGATATAGAAAGCGATACAAAGCGATAGGACCAGCGCAGACCAGTTCGTGTGCCTTGAACTCGACTCGACAAGTTCGATTGCCCCATGTCCTCGATGCGTCGAGGTGTCGCCTCCAACTATCAACAAGTTTCTGGCCTCATAGTTGTTGTTGTTGTTGTTTTTGTTGTTGTTTCTGTCGCCTTTTGGCCGCTTTAAGGCGATTACGCGCAGAGCATGTGTCGAGTGGGGAAACAATTCAATTACAACTAATTTGCTGTGATTTCATTTGTCGCCAGCTTCTTCTTCTTACTGTCATTGTTTCATATTGTTGTTGTTGTTGTTGTTGTATTACTTTTTCACAGCTTTTTGCACATTTCTGTGGCTGTGCATTGCGGCGTGTTTAATTTGCCTAACAAGTAACCGCAGCAAAGACATTGAAGAGCTCTTATTGTCTTTTTGAATTAGTTGATTTGCTGCAAAGCAGTTTGAGGCAGAAAAAGAAGGCAGATAAATTAAAGGCAAGTTTTGAAATTTCTTTAAATATTTTAAAGATTTTTCTGCAGTGTATTTTATTTGGCAAAAGTTGGCTTTACTTTAAGCCAAAGAATTTAATAATAATTTAAGAAACAAGTAAGGAAAGCTACAGTCAAGCGCACCTGACAGTAAGATACCATTCGCCCAGTTTCGAAAGAAATTATTACACTTTTATTTACTTTGCACAAGTATATAGATAGATTTATATTGCAATTATCTATGTTTATACCACAGCAGAAATCTATAACTTTTATACTTCTCCTGATAACCGCAATTATCGATTTGCGGGGGCGGTGGGCGTGGCAACAAAAAGTGAAAATAAACTAGATCTACCTATGGTATACAGGAACCTTCATGTGAAATTTGGTGTCTCTAGCTGTTGTAATAAGTGATAATTAGGCGTTCAAACGGACAGACGGACAGACAGACGGACCTGAGTCAGAATATATATACTTTTTGGGGTCTGCCACGCCTCCTTCTGCCTGTTACATACCTTTATACAAACTTAGTATACCCCTTTTTGATCATTTTCAATCGTCAAATGGTATAACTATTGCAACAACATCAACATTAGCAACGTCCGTAGAACTAACTGTCAGACATGTTGCATAGTCGTATATATATGTTTTTCTTTAGAAAATTCTCCAATTTAAATAAGCTAAAAGAGACTGCGTAACAATTTTCTAAACTTATCTTCATAAACAATGGAATATTTGACATTTGCAGCATAGCTCAAAACAATTTTTGGTTTGGTACATTGCATATTTGCCCGTTGACAAACATTTGTTGCCCAAGTGACGACTCTCTCTCTGTATTTGTGTGAGTCTTTTGACATGTATAAACTTGTCTACTACACACACACACACAGGCAGAGCAACCCACTTGAGTTCAGCCAGAACAAATGGCAGAGCGAATGCGAAACGCTTTGGTGGAACGTGCATCAGCAAACCGACGAGCAAACAAAATTAAATCAAAAATCTTAAACTGGATTTTGATGAGGAAGCGAGAGAGCAACAGGGGAGAGAGAGAGAGTGAGAGAGAGAGCGAAAGGGATGCAGAAAGTAGCCAGGCAGACAACAATCGAGGCTGGCAAACAAACAGAACTGTGCAAGGAGCTGTTGCTGCCGGCAACACACACACACATATCACACACACACACACACACACACTCGCACGCATAGCAGCACGTAAACTCATTTAAACGCACACACGCGCACAGGCAGCACAGACAGCAAGGGCAGCAGGTGGCAGTTGGCATGTGGCATGCGGCATGTGCCAGGTGGCAGCTGGCTTACCAACGCTGCACGTGTGTGTCTCGGTATGTGCGTGTGTGTGTGTGTGTGTGTCTTTCTTCTCGGCTAGCGACTTTCAGCGGACTATGAATTGACAAGCAGCAGCACGTCTGCGCCTGACGCTATGCCTCATTGTGCGCAGCAGGAAATAAGATTGCTCCACTAAGGTAAGCCAGGTGTGTGTGTGTGTGTGTGTGTGTGTGTGTGTGTGTGTGTGACAGCCAACTTATAAGCTGTGCCCCTTTTGCTCTATCTCTTTCTTATGCAAACAGAAACAGACACTAAGTAGCATAGTTACTAACACACACACACGCGAGCACACACACACACACATACCCAGGCAATATGATATATTTCTATAACCTCAGCGTAAAACGTTTTGCGGTTGCAGCTGCAGCTGCTGCTGCCGTGTGTGGTAAATAAAATTGCATTCAATATTTTTCTTGGTTTTCAGATTTTGATGAGATTCTGCGCTGCAGCAGCAGCTTCCGGCTTGCAGCAGCAGCAACCGCTTTGTCTTGCATTCAATTTATGGCTGCTGCGTTGCATTTGCCATAAATTTTGCCCCGCTGCTGTTGCTGCATAATTTTGCCAGCGCACGTGCATAATTACAACGCACATCGATTAAGCTGAGCAAAAAGCGCTAGACAGTGTTGCAAAGTGTGCCAAAACGTGCAACGATTTTGCGCAGCATTTAAAAAGAAACAAGCTAGAGCAGAAGAGAAACATTTCTGCGAGCAGCTAAAAGTATGCAACGAATTTTGTCGGAGCAGCCACACAATTTGGCATTGCATACTTTCGAGCGCTGCTTAAAATTCATTTACTCACAACGTTTCCGCTCTCTCACTTGGCAAGTTGGCTATTTTCTATTCGCTGGCATGTAGTGGGTGTACGACCAGAAGTAACGTCATCAACTGGAACTGGCCATTTGCGTTTGGCATGTGCGCAATTCATAAATATTTATACTGCCTGCCGCCTTTGTATACGAATTGCGAAGAGTCTGTGCAGTGCAGCGTGGCATGCCAATCCGATGTCTTGGCATCTCTGACCTTTAAGAATGCTGCAAATTTATCAATGAATGCATGAATGTGTCTGTGTGTCTGTGCCTGACTTTAAGTTCAATTTGGAATAAACAAACAAAACGCGTTTGCTTAGTTATAAATCCGCAGCCTCCACAGCCCAAGAGCAGCAGCAAAGGTGGCATCGGTCCTTGTGGTAAAATAAATTTCCAGCAATTCATGACAGCAGTTTGAGCTAAGGTGTGGGCACAAGTACGTGCCGGCAGACAAGCAAACTTTGCCAAAAGGATTAGAGAGTCGAAGGGGGCCCAAGCAGCAAGCTCGAGCGTCTTCGAAAAATACTCAAAGGATTTAAAAGGCAATCAAATTAAATTGTTGCTGCGGTTAGCCGCAAAAGTTACACAAATACGAGGGGCTGCCATAACTTGTACATATTCTCGTTTTTTATTTTGATAAATGTTCGCTCAGCTGCATGAAAAAAATGTCAATTAAATTTATTTATATGCGGCGCAAATCAAACGAAATTCTTCACTCGTCTCTGACCACAATCCAATCGTATTGAACACCTTAGCCAGAAAGATACTATAAATACACACACACACGGTGCATTTGTTTACGTGCCCAGCCCAATTAGACGTAAACAAGAGCCGCCGGAAGTAGGCCACATAAACAACAGCCGCAACACGACGAAGATGAAGATGAAGATGAAGGGAAAGCATGGCGTGTGAGAGACAAAAAAAGATTCATCACGCAGTTCATTTGCAGCAATTATAAATAAAGTATTATTCAAACACTTGGTGAATTTATCACAAAAACTGGAACTCTATCAATCTGAATTTTGTTTCAAAGAGTTTTCCAACTACTGTACACCCTTTGCGTGCTGTCATTGTGCCACTTGTGACACAAGTTCAAGCGACAAGGTCCACACCAGGCACCACATTCATTTCGACGTTAACATTGATTTCTGCCTGTCAACGCGCTGCAAAAGGCCAAATGCCACTGAGTTTAATAATAAAACAGACAGATATACAGCTATATATATATACATAATCCGTGTATACACATAGAGGCAGCCACTTATGTATGCGAGCACTCATAAAATGTGGCGCCAGCCAGCGGAAAATCTATGGCGAGAGAGCGAGAGAGAGCGAGGCTGAAATCGACCGCAAGTGCAGTCAACGACTCGATGACGACCTTAGTGAAAATATTTTTTCCATATAACATAAAATTAAAGCGAAATATGCTTGTGGAAATTAAATAATTTATATTGCCATTTGTCTGCATACTTTGCATATTTCCCATTAATGACCCAGAAAAATAATTGCGGCTAAGCAACTAGTGAAAAACTCGCACAGCTCGCACAGCGTGCACGGCCAGGCGCAGCGCACGCAGAGATGAAAGGCGAACAAATTGACTTGGATAGATGACTAAATAGCAGACGCCATGCGGTCCATGTGCATGTGTGTGAGTGTGTAGGGAGTATAGAAGCCAGCAAGGTCGTCTGCTGTGTTAAGGCAGCAGGGCAGGCAGCAAAAGAAAAACTTCTTCATAAAGTTAAAGAAAATATTAATTAGCAGCAAATAAATGCTATCAGGTATATGCCATGTCTGCAGGTCCCTCCTCAACATATTCTTATCAATTGGCAGACGCCGCACAATCAGCCCGGCTAGCTCAGTCGGTAGAGCATGAGACTCTTAATCTCAGGGTCGTGGGTTCGAGCCCCACGTTGGGCGCAAAACTTAATATTTTTTTTAATTTTTCCAGATTTTTTTTAGAGTGCATTAAAATCATAAATTAAAGAGAAATCATTAAAAAAACAAGAAAGAAAGGCTACCTTTGACGCGCCGTAGGTTTTATACCATTACAGTTACTCCACATATTGAATCGGCCGATAGGTTCTATGGCAGCTATACGATATATCGGTCTAATTTCGTTCAAATTTTGACAGACTTTAAAGGGCATACTTAGACATAAATTGGAAAAGTTTCATAGCGATATCTTGGAAAATAACAAAATTTGCACTGGTGTAAAAACAGAAACTAAATATTTACATGTAAATACATGAGAAATAAAAAAGAACAAAAAATAAAAGAAAATTAGTTCATAAAATTAACTGTAAAGTTAAATAAATTAAACTGTGTAGGAGCAAAAATTTCGAAAAAAATATATATAAGTCAAACTCTTGCGATCCTGCCAGGAGTCGAACCTGGAATCTTCTGATCCGTAGTCAGACGCGTTATCCATTGCGCCACAGGACCGTGGCTGAGAGATGCGCTAATAAAAGTGTAGAAAAAGAAAATACAACAAAAAAGTTTACCTATTTTCTGATCAATACGATAAACTTTTCAAATAAGCCGCCAGGCAAGTTCCCATTATTAGAAATTTACAACATTGCCAATGCGCACAATAGACTCTTTGAAAAGGCATATCGAAACAGCATGGGCAACTACCTGTAGCCAGGGAAACTTTTTCATAAACTTCCCGATCTGCCCCCCCCTCATCCAGCTGTCTATTAGCGTTCCACTCTTTCTCTCTCTCTTTGTGTATCTCCCACACAGAATTGGGGCTAATGGACCAGCGCAATGTTGCCTGCAACGGACACAGCATCGAGAGAGAGATTCGGGTTTATAATTAGCTCCAAAGAAGTTTAGCGAGGTAAACACATTTGCTTTATGTTGCGCCAACAACATGCGGCCGCAGTGCAGCATGAGCGCATTACAAAACAGCCGAAAGCTGCCGAAAATGGGGTATCCCAGACTAAGAGTTGCGCTAGCTGAAAGAGAAATGTGTAGGAAGTGAAAGAAACAGTTCTGCTACCCCTCAAACATACCCCATTTGCTTCCCCACACATTCTGCAGGGCATGTCAAATACATAGAGCGGCAGGAAAATTGTTTCGAAAATTGTGCACGAACAATACGAAAATAGCGCCACGAGGCGCTGCCAGGCCGCCGAAAAACTTGATTGAAATTGAACATTTCGCCTCGAGCTTGCAGCCAAACAGTTCAACTGGCGATGGGCCACGGTGCGGAGTGTTGTTGTTGTTGTTGTTGCGGAAACTTGTCAAAATATCTGCAAAAAAACAATAAAAAACAACGTAGACTGTGCACATTGATATGTAAACATTTATGCAAACAAAATGAAAAAATATTTACAAAAAAAAAAACAAGCACTAAAATCGAATGCAAAAAAATGGCGTGGAAAACAATTGGAAATTGCAGCCGTAGCCGGACGCTAAATGATTTCGTGCACACTAAATAACAAACAGAAGTTTTTGTGAGAGTAGTGCGAAAATATTTTGGGCAAGGTGCACAACCGGAAGCGAATGCCAACGGTCGGAGAGGCAGACGGACAGGGAGTGGCAAACAAAAACGTGCCGTGTGCGCGATTTTCGATTTGAAGTTCTCGCCGTGCACCCGCTGCGTTTAGCGCGCTTTAGGGATTTGCATTATTTAAAACCGACTACGGCGTAATACTAGCAGCCACAGCCGGAGTGCAGCAAGTGCATTTGCCGTGTAGTCTCTCTCTCTCTTTTTTGCTGCCCTCTTTTTTTCTGTAAATCAAAACATGGCTTAGTGCCAGCTTGGCCACAAGAACTTTAAAGCCACTAAAAGGACTCCGGGCGTACAGTTGGAGAGTCCGCCACGCCACTAAGCTCCGGCCTGACCACACAACGTGTCTGAGCACGTTTTACCGGCAGGCAGGCAGGCAGGCAGCGCTTTGTTTATTTGCTTTGCCTTGGCCAAGCGATTCGACGGGCCAACAGTGCTGCCTGCGTATACGTAATTTTTATTGCCAAGGCTCGCACACATTCTTTCTCTCCCTCTCTCCCTCTCTCTCTCTCTCTCTCTTTGCGCTTTCTGTTTACTTTTGTGCTGCATTTTAAAGCAATTCAAGAAGAATACCTGACCAATTAGACAAGCCACAGACAAACACAGGCACAGACAACTCGTGCGCTCTCCCTCTCCCTCTCTCTCTCTTTATATGCCTCTCTCTTTCACATGCCTTATCTGCTCTGCATGACGCATTTATAGCGCTATTTCCCTGCGCTTGTCCGGCAATTAGACATTCTTCCGTTCGATAAGATAAGCGCAAAGCGAGTAACCTGCCCTGCTCGGGCGTGGGCGTGGCTGTGGGAGGGGGTGTACGTCCGTTATCGGGCGTGATGTTAACCCACATAAAAATAGAAAAGCGTAATTTAATAATGTCCCAAGATAGAGCTGCAAATATTTCTATTTCCAACTGCTTTGTTGTTTTTGCAAATATTTGCCCTAAGCCAAGGAAACTCGTTTTTCAAGGCGTTACAAATTAGAATTGTGTCAAGCACAGCTTAGCTGGGCTATATTTGTATTGACTTGAGCTGGAATAAAGCTAGCAAACTCTAGAGAGCTGAGAGTTGCCACTGCCTACTGTGATTAGCCAAATCTGCGCGAAGGTCAACGTGGCACGACAATGATATAAGCCAACAAAAAAAAAAAAACTTTTAGAACTTTTAGCCAAAACGAACGTGACAAGGGAAGACAAGAAGAATGCAGATGACAGTGGCAACAAGTTGCGAACGAGAGGCACAAAGGAAGCGAATAGCAAGAGCCACAGCAAGCTGGCCATGCAAACTTGTTGCCAAAAGCAAAAGAGTCGAAATAGAAACGAAAATGTGCTAAACGACAACAGGGAAAATGATTTTCATTTAGCCACACACACACACACACACACACAACATACAAATTGTTTTGCAATTTATTTTTATAACTAAAACAGCAACAGAAACACAGACAGAGGGGCAGAGAGAGAGGGTTGGGGGGCAGAGACAAAGGCAACAACAGCGCGCAGAGAGTTAGCTACAAATTGCGGCCGCAATGTGTTTGTATTTGGCTCTTTTTTTGTTTTGTTTATTTATAGCTAGAATAGAAACGCTTGCCAGAGAGTAGAAAAGAGTGGGAGCGAGAGGAGAGAGAGAGAGAGTCGATCGGCGACAAGTCGTGCCGGCTCCGCGCTGCCTGCTGCCTGCCTGCCTGCTGCCTGCTGCCTGCTACCTGACGCCTGCTGCTATCAGGCAAAACACATTTATAATTGAGCGAGCGAGCGAGCGCGGCGCGAGCGTAAGGCACGAACGAAGCGAGAAAGCAAGAAAGAAATAAAAATATTGGCAACGCTCATCGAAAGGCGAAAGGCGGCCCAAATCGAATATTTGTGGCGCAGGCCAAAAACAGTTTGATGCACAGCGCTCGCTCGCGCTGACGAGCTAGATACAAATCCAATACAATACAATAGCACGCAATCAAGCAGCATTTCTGTTTCCCATTTGCAGTTCTCTTCTCCAGTTGAAATTTTGCTAATATTACGCATACGCCGCGTGCCGCTATAAATACAAAGTCGCGAAACGCAAAACAATTCCTCAGCATAAAAGAAATCTTCGCATCCGCAGCCGCGTTCGCCATCCGCCATCCGCATCCGCTGTGAAGTGAAGTTCAGTTCATAATTTTTGCCACTACGCAAAAGAAAAGAAATGTTTTGTGTTCGAAACTCGTATGCTGTGTGTGAAATCTTATAGAAAGCATCGACGCCACAGCACATAAATAACCCACAAAAATATTCACATAAAAATATCGCAAAACCGAACGGAATATACAAGAAAAAAAATACAACAGCAGAAAGCAGAATCGTTTCTTATATATATATACTACTTGATCTGTGTGGAATATAAGCCAGTCAAAACGGGGACCCGTTTACGCCAACCCAGCGCCAAGGGACAAGGCAGCAACAGTCAGAAAATGATCTATATAGATGATTCAGAGCCGGAAGGTGGTGAGTTCAACTACGCGGCGTATACGCGATGTGCTGCGATATCAGTGCACAAGTGATAAGGTGATAGCTGTTGAGTGCAGAGAGAGAGAGAGAGAGAGAGAGATAAGATATCAATATCAGCTGTAAATGTGGGGGTATTAAAAGACTCTTACAGCAGTAAAACATCAATAGAGATTATAAACTTAGGCTGCAATCGATGGCAAATATAATTCTTATAAATTAATCAGATTGTTAACTGACTTGCTGGAAAATTACACTTCAATAATTTCGTTACTTACGAAGTATTTTGCACAATCTGGCGAATTTCTCATTCAATTGTTGCGCTGCCTAAGCCAAAGTAACGATACACCAGTAATTTCCCAGTATACCCTGCAAACGTGCATGTATTTAGAGCTTACCCAGTCAGACTTCCAAAGCAGCATTCCACGTTTCCCTACTGAGCATCTGCCCAGTGCGGCGCCCTTTCAATTATTCAGAGGGCAACCAAAAAGAAAATTAGAAATTGCAAAAAGCCAACTGCAAAATAGACAAATCAAATCAAGACAAATCTCTAGATTAGCAGCTGCTTTTCCTTTTCGGCTCCTTTGCGCCCATTTAGTTATCGTCGCCGGGCCTAACTACGCTTTAATAAAGGGCCAACTGGCGAGGCGACGAGGCAACCGGAGTCACATAAACATTTGTTGGGCCAATGGATGCTAAACATTAAGTTTTATGCACAGATAAAAACCGAAACCAAAACGGAATGGCAACGAAATATCTGTAAAAATCAAACGGGAAATAAAGAAAAACCAAGGGGAGAGCAAAAGGAAGAGGAAGGCACAAAAATGCTTAAACGATTTAGAGCTCTGGCTGTGTTGGGCTACCAAATGGCCGGGGCTTTTAAAAATACATGAATTTCAATAAAATACGGTAGACAGACAGTTCGTGGGGGACAGAGCGGAGGGGGAGAGGTGCTGAAACAAAAGGGTCTATAGATAAGACGGGGCTGTGATCAGGAAACGTTTGCGCCGCCATTTTCATTGTCAGAAACAATAAATTTCACGCATAAAAACACTGAAAGCAAATGTGCGCCCTCTCTCTCTCTCTCTCTTCCTCTCTGTGTCTCTACCTCCACTCATATTAAAGTTTTGGCAGCAGGATACTAAAAGGCGCTGAAGGATAAGCGTCACACAAGATGAGCGTAAATTTGTATAGCATCGGTGAGGGGGGAGGCAAACTGCAACTACAGTGGCTTTTCGCTGCCTTTGGTTTTTGTGAAACTTTCACACTGGCTTAGAAACCCAAGACAGTGTCAGGGCAACTCAAACGGAAACGGAAGTGTCAAGTAGTTGGGACGAGCGGCAAATGAAAGACGAGAGAAAAGTGAGAGAAAAAAAAAGGCGGAAAGCAAAGAGGCAAAAGCGCACGAAATGAACGGGCGAAAATAAAAGGCAAAAAATCATGTAGCATGAAAAATGGCAAAGCGCGAAGCAATTTGAAAAATGAAAAGGGGTGAAATGAGAAAAGAATGTGCAAAAAAAAAAAAAAAAAAAAGCGCTGTACAATGCACAAGTAAATGCGGTGGGAAAGGAAAATATTATGCTACAAAATACTCTGCATTTGAGAGTTAATGAGAAAAATATTTATGAATTTTAAAATTTGAAATAAAAATAAAAAGAAAGCAGAAATATTTTTTTAAATATTTTATAAACTTCAAAAAATGAGTTCAAAATGTAAAAATTGACTAAGGAATTTTTTTTATATTTTTAAATATTTTTAAAATTTTTACAAAGTGTGCAAAAGAGAAAGCGAGGTACAATGCACAAGTAAATGCGTTAGGAACAAAATATATTATATTATAATAATATTATTCAATAAAATAATGTAGAAAGGGATTTTAAAATTTTAAAATTTGAAATTAACAAAATAGAAAACAGAAATATTTTTTAAATATTTTTTTAACTTCTTTTTTATATATTTAAATATTTTTTAAAGTTTTACAAAGTGTCAAAGTATTTCATGCAATTATTTTCCACAATTCTCTGCAAAGACTTCAAACAGGGTATTGTTGCGTTAGTGTTGGCTTTGTTTGTACTTTTTTGTTGCCCTGTGACCACACACGGGCATTGTGATTTAGTGTTGGGCAACCTCACAGCGCCAGAGTCACGCCCATAAGCCAAAACGAAAGAAAGCCAACAAAAAAAAGGGTTGCGCTGCAGCGGCGGCGGCGGCGTCTCGATTTCCCAGGCTGTTTTCTCAAATTGGCAAATAACAACAAACGGAAATACTTGTCCACAGGTGTGAGGGCTCAAGTCATGTGTATGGCAAATTTAGCACACTTTATTTGTCACATTTTGCATGTGTGAGTGTGTGAGTGTGTGTGTGTGTGAGTTTGGGTTGGGTTGTTGTCACAGCTGAATTATGTACTAATGGTGCGAGAGCTGATTTCTCAATTTCCGCTTCGCCTGCTGTCCGATCTCAGTTCGAACTTACCTCTTCTCTTATATATGTGTGTGTGTGTGTGTGTGTGTGTGGGCGCAGGAAATGAGCATTTTCAACAGCAAAGCTGCACGGAAATTGCCAAACCACACAGAGAAATAAAAAAAAAAAACACTCGTTAATAAAATTACACAGCATACTAAATAAACTTGTATTTTGTTTATGCACAAAAAAATTAAACATCTCTTAAAAACGGGCAATTACTTTATGAGCAGCGCAGCCTCTCTGGCCATATATCATCACACACACATACTCAATATATATATATATATATATAGTAGATATAACATTTTGATTTTGTTTAAACATTTAAAAACATGCAGACGCTACAACAAATGTGCATAAGGCGCTGGCCAACGCCTCATGCTGGCGTCATGAAATGCGCAAATATTTCGTATATATTTCGCTAAGACGACCGCCAGGCACAGTGGGAACACGCTAAGTGGGAAGTGACGCAATGAATGTGCTTTGCCAATTAAAAAGCTTTGTGGAAATTGATTTTAAATCTGTCTAAATTTTAAACGACAATTAACTAATTTCTACTGAGTATTTGCAATGGTTTCATAAATGCAAGTGTAGGGTATTTTACCCTCGGTACCGTTTAACTATAGGTTTCTTTATTTCTTTGCTACCTTGTAAATTTTATGCGAATTTTATGCAGCTTCCTTTCGTTGCTTTTCTTCTTCTCGTCAGTTTACTGTAGATATTTCATTCTTTTTTACGCGTTTGCCGCACAAATATCAAAATAATTTTTATTTTGCTTTTAATTTTTGTACGCTGCCAAGGTGAATGTAAAACAAACAAACACACACACACACGCACACATACATGGAAGCACATACAACAATTTTTCACAACTTGTCTCAGCGTCAACTCCCGCAACCCGTCGCAGCTGCCGCAAATGAGCGCAAATGAAAAGCAGCTAGCGCACTCTCTCTCACACACACACACACATGCACACGCGTGTATTGTAGTTGTATGTGTGTATTATATATATATATAAATGAGATAAATTTTATTTTACGTCGCATTTCATGTTGAAGGTCGTTCGTTGATATTCACTTCATTTGACGTTGCGCATTCCTCGTGTCTGCCTCATCGTTCACTGCATTTTCCTTTTTGGCCAGTTTTGCATTGCTCTCTCCTTCCTCTCTCTTTCTCCCACTCTTTCTCTACTCTTCTTTCTACAGATTTTTCTTAATTTTTCTAATTGTCAATGTAATTATGTAAAAATTGCTTCCTGCTTCTGCCTTGCCGCACTTTGCCATGTGATTTCGTTGCTTTTATTTGCCTAGCAGCTATATACCTAGTATATAGCGAAAAAAACTGAATGAATCTGATTATGTTGAGATATATGCATGTGCCGTAATATTGGCAAGAAATCAGCACTTAATGAATTCGCACGTTGTTGGCGCAGACAGAAAAAGGGCAAACGAATTTTTCGTTGCTGTGCGCAAATTTCGTCATGAAAATCAAAAAAATATATAAAATATATAAGTGCACAAAAATGTATAAATTAAATTTGTATAAATAACTTAATAAACAAGTAAATAAATCAAAATAAATTTGCTTAATTAAAGCGTTATTTTTTATGCGAATTATTAACAATAAAATTGAAGTCGTTTTTGTGCGTTTTATGTAGCAAAGCGCAGTTGCCTTGGTGGCAATTGAGCTGCGGTTAAGAAGTGAGAGAGAGATGCAGAGAGTGTGAGAGAGAGAGAAAGAGAACAAGCAGTAAGCCACGTACAGCGCTGCCATGTGTGCTGCCTCCCCCTTTGTGGCTTGCACAATCCCATTTTGCCTACAACCTTTCACGTTTTGTTTCTCTGCAATTTTATTTAAATTTTTAATGCACAAGTATCTGTCGGCTGTCTGAGCCGCAGCTGCAGGTGGAAGCAGCAATAACAGCAATAGCAACAGCAACAATTGCTACGGCAGCATTAAAATTGCAGACAAAACGTGTGAGGGCATGTATGTATGTATGGCTCTAAGAATATAACGCATACGCCATGTGGTACAACAAAAGAGCGCAAACGCCAAAGAGAGTGTGTGAAAGGGAGGGAGAGAGAGAGACAGTGAAGGAGTGAGGAAGAGAAAGAGTGAGTGAGACAGGAAGAGAAAGAGATAGATAGAGAGGGAAAGCAATTCATGCTAAACAAATTAAAATTGCAATTTAATGCATATTGCAGACAGCGTCGGGCAGAGCCAGAGCAGAGCTAGAACAGAGCGTAGCGTCTTGTTGGAATTGCAAACTAAACAAAGCCGCCACAAATACAAACACAAACACGCAGCACACGCACACACGCGCAACACAGGCGCAACTCAATTTTCATATAGACATTTCGCGCCAAAATGGCAAACTGTAATTTCCATATTTGTTGTTGTTGGTTGCTGCTGTTGTTGGTTGTTGTTCCATCGGTTGTTATTATTGCTGGCATTGTTGCTTAGTCCATCGCCTTCGCTGGCGTTGCCAAAATAATCGAAATTATGTAAATGTCATCGAGGGACTTCGCTCATTTGTTTTATTTATTAGCAGCGACCCTTTTCGATTTGCATCGCCAGCGCCAGCGTCAGCGCTGATGCATTTTCCATTTTCCATTTCCCATTTCGGCGGCAGCCACAATTTATGGCCCTCAGGTAGCTCTAGAATGCATCAACGTGGCACATTGCGTATACGCAGCGCGGGACGACTCAAGTGCGCAACGCAACGCGGCAATCAAATTTCGCTTTTGCAGCCAAGCTTAATTATAACGCGGCGCGTATATTGCAAATTGTGTGCGTTATTTAATTGTAACTGTAAATGTTTTGTTTGCCATTTGTAATTGCAATTGCCAACGTTGTTGTTGCTCCCCACTGTTAATTTCGCATTTGTTATCGCTTCGCATTAATTTCGAGTGCGCTGCAAATTAAATGCAGCCGAACATAAAGTGGAAGCCCTTTTGCCCCTTTGTTCTGGCAGCCTCGAACAGCAACTGAGTTATGACCTGCAGGCAGAGGGAATTAAGAGAAAGAGAGAAATTGAGAGAGAGAGGGTGAGGTAAAGAAGGGCTAAGAAATGCTTGGGTAGTTAATGGAAAATTGATAGATTAAGCTGAAATGATTTCAAGTAATTTAGACTTATTTGAAACATACAAAACTGTTAAACCAAATTTAGAAAAATTTTTACTTGGCTAAGTTAAAGTTGGAAATTGAAAGAGAAGTTATCGATATTTAGTAACTGATTTGCAGTGTAGAATAAAACAATTAAATAGAGATTATAAAATGTTAAAAAGTTCATAAATTAAGTTTAATACAGATACAATTTTTCTATATTTTTATTAACCATAGCATAGCTACTTCTCCTCTTCTTCTCGTAATACCACAAACTATAGTCAGGGAAATCTTTTCTCTTACTCTTGCTCAGTTCACTTCAGTTGCTTGAACTATTAGGCTGAACTGCAGCGTCCACTCTTTCATTTGACTCCACTGCCTAAATATTTCTATTAATTTTAATATATTTATTATCTATATCATATATGCTTCTTGGCTGGACTGAGCTCTACAATCGCCTCTCTCTTTTTATGCCAAAAATTGACCTCCGTAAAGTCCATTGAGCTTTCCTTGCCCTCACTTAGTTCACTTGAGTTCCTCAAGCTACTAAGTCGAACTACAGCAATTCCTCTCTGCCATTTGATGGCTCTGTCACTCAAGCCACACTCTTACAGACACAGTCCCTCATCCTGTGCCAGTTTTCCTTGGCTTGTCACTTAAATTGCACTATCTGTGCTGGCAAGCGCGCCTTTAAGAGCTGCTGACAAACCTAGCTGGCCATGTCATTGGCTGCAATCCACTGAATATTTCAACGAATGCAGCCAGCGTATTGTATAAATAACCTCAACACCATTAAATTGTCAAGCTGCCGGTCTGTGCTAGGGAGTGGAAGTTAGTGTGTGTGTGTGCCTTGCACACGTAGCTAGACTGCAAACTTTATTTAGAGATGTCAAACTGTCGTTCAACGTGTACACATTACACATACGCAGTGGACACTCTAGGGAAGGCGCCACAACTGCTGCCTCCTGCTCCAAGCTGGGGGGGAACTGTGACCCGTCAGCAGTAAATAAAGCGTTAAATTTTAACAAATTGTTGTCAGTCAGTCGCGCGTGTGAACATGCAGCAGCTGCAACATCGATCTGCGCTGTCATTCCGGCTACGTTTTCAATTACCTCATTTAAAAACTCGCATCTTGATTAATTACTTTGTTTTTGGCGGCGCGTTAATTGATTTATTTTCGCGCAAGCTCTACCAAAGTGCGCTAATTGTTTATGCCAAAAAGAAAGCAACGTGGGCAAAACGAACACACACATTACCGCATTGCACTTCCGCTGCCCAGTTCCCAGTTCCCAGTTCCCAGTTTGCCATTGGCAGTTGTTATTAGATTATGCACGAAATTCAATTCAATTTGAGTGCAAATATGTGTTCGCTAATGCCACAGCCCACGGCCCACTCCAGTAGCTGACCACAGCACAGAGCAGGCAACAAATTACGCGCCTCCCGCAGCACGCGGCCTGCGGCCTCGTCTGGCCTCGCCTTTGATTCGTGCCTGCTCCGTTTGTTGTGGCTACTTCTCGGCTTGTTGGCGGCGCCGCTGTGGTGGCGGCCAGCGAACAGCCTGCCTTCTTTTAGGTTGGTTTTCCGCCAACCGAGTGGGGGAAGCAGCAAGCAGACAGCTTAGATAAGCGCAGGAATGTGTTGCCGGGCCACGTGTCTAATTAGAAGCGACAAATTTGTGAGCCAACGAGCCAAGGGCAAAGATTGGCTTAAAGTGCATGATGTATGTGAGGGAAAATAGCTGAGATATTTTCACTGAAATCAGCAGCCAAAATAAAGGCTAAATTATAGCTAAAGTGGGCAACAAGGCGTATACTTAATATACGTACAAATATTTAGAAGGCATGGCCTTTAGTTTGCTTACCATGGAAAGTATTAAAGATACCTGACTAAGAGCAGTAAGAATAGCTAGAAGTTATGGCATACCTAAGCAGGGTATCTAACAGTCTAAAGCTCTAACCAACTGCAGCCTATTGTGTTTGCTGTAAACGAAACTATTTCGCATAAAGCTCGACCAACAAACGCGACGCGATGCAAAGTGACCTCAGGATCAAAAGCGCGACGCGGCGCAGCGTTGGTTGCTGCCGTTGACAGGATCATAACCGTTATGCGATTCGGTTTGGCTATGGCGCAGCGTGCAACACGGCGTATGCGTGCTATAAATTAATAGATTTGCGCGCTGCACACACCGCAAGTGCCAATAATTAACTAAGCGCTCGACAGGGGAGCGTGAGGGGCAGGAGAGGAAGGCGACAGGCAGCCTGGGTTCGATGACAAAATATGGCCGGATTAACGGTTATGCTAACGAGCTGCAGTTGCGGCGCCATACAGTTCGCCGCATAAGTCATTAGCAGGCGCAGCCAGGCCGAGTGGCAGACCGAAGAGCGGGAGAAGGGTGGTGGGGCCGTGTCATACACGGCAGCTCATTAAATTAATTAAACGTCTACGAAACGCCATGCCACGCCCCTTTATTATTTAGGCACATTTATTTGCAACGCAGCAGCTTACCGCATTGTTGCAACTTGGCTAGGCGAAACTTTTAATGAGTTCACTGCGGACCAAAGGCAACTCGCTCGCTCGCTCTCACCTCTCTCTCACTCTCTCTTTCTGCCTGTCTCACGCGTATCGTGCACATCGTTAGAGGCAGACTTAAAATTGTTGTGCATTTCGAATGCGAGTGCCACGTTTAGTTGGCGACAGGCTGCGACTCCTGCTGCAGCTGACGTGGCAGAAATAAGAAAAAATTGGCAGTGAAAGTGGGAAGGGAGTAAGGAGAGAGCAGGCAGCAATCTCTTGTGTTTATCTTTTGCAGCTGTCAGCTTGGGCCCCTTTGCATCCATCTTGTGTGAGAATGGCCAGCGTCAGTCTCAGCTCTCTCAGCTCCATTCGCCTCGTCGAGTGTCTTTTGTCCTCGGCCATTGCTGAGCCATTGTTGAACTTTGAAATTGCCTTGAAATTGCTGTGCTCACATCAATCAATTAGCATTGCCCCACGCCCCTCAGCCGTGTGGCCGTGTGGCCGTGTTGTTGTCATGTAGACAGCACTTTTCAGTTTCAGCTGATTTAAATTTCATGGCACTTGTCGACTTAAAGCGCTTTTGAGTTCTGTACGAGAAGTAAAAACATGAAAACGAGACATGAAATGGAAACCAAGCAAAGGCAGAAGGAAGCAAAGCAAGCAGGAAGCGCAAAGCGCAGGCAGCGCGAATAGCTGTGCTGATTATACACACATACACAGAGAAACACACCCGTAAAAGCCAGTGTAATGAATGTGTAAAGGGTTGGCTTAGAGAGAGAGAGAGAGAGTGCGCGAAACAAGATGCCAAAGGCTTGGGGGAAGGGGAAGGGAAGAACCACAAAGTGTTTGGCGAAAAACAATTTAAGAAATGTACGCGCGCATGCCAGCAAATGCTTTTAGAGCCCGCCCCGACGACGACGATGGCGGCACACATGGCGTATGCGTGTTCCAAATTAAACAGCTTAATGAACTAGCAGAAATTCCATACTCGACTGGTAGATAAAATAATTGAAATGCATAGGAATCACTTGCTTGAGCAGTGAATGAAAAATTTCGCACTTAATGAAAAGTACAAATAAAAGTGAAAATAAAAATGAGAACGAAAAAAAAAACCCAAATGGAAATGAGAATGAAATTTTCAGACAGCCGCCAGTCGATTTGTGTTCACAGCTCACACACATACCACACATGCATACAAATTACTAATGCTAATTTTATTTGCTGCGGGCGAAAAAAACATAGGCCACAACCTGACATAGACGAATAAAGCATGCGCTGCAAAAATTAAAGAAAATTATTTTAAATTGTATCAAATTCTTAACTAAATTCAAAATAATTCAATTAAATTTTGCGCAGTAAATTTAGATTTATTTATATAGAAAATATATTTATATATCTAATTGTATTATTTTCTAACCTAACAAAACCAACGTAGCCTGCCCTCGCTTCGCTTTGCCTTTTTATAATCAACTTGCGGCAGCTTCAAAATTGGCAGGCGACATTAGAGTCATAAAATCCTATGGGCCACGCCCCCACGACGCCATTACCAACCCACACACGTTAGTTGGTATTTTTTGCATGCGTCTGCGACTTCCTCCCGCCTCCTATGCAGCTTGTACTTGGCATAAATTTAAATGTCAATGGGCAATTAAAGTGCGGCCCACAAAAGTATGCAACATAAACTTGAAACTTGCGTGCCTTGGTAGTTGGAACACTTGACAGTGCATTAGAACAGCTTAGCACACGCACAGGCACACGCACACACACACACAGGCACACAGACAGGCAGCCAGGCGAATGGAGACGTTTCTTTTCCTTTTTTCCTCTCGGCTCAAGGCTTTGCCATGCTGATTATTACTTTTCATTTTGCCATAACGATTTTCATTTTTTTCCTCCCCCACAAGAATAGCGAGTGGCATGGGCGGGGATGGTCGTGGGCGTGGCAACGGCTTTACGCATGGCATGCAAAAATGATGAAGATGAATTACGGCGCGACAGAGGCAAGCCACCTCAGAGGGAGAGAGGGAAAGATACGCCAGGAGAACTGCGAACATGTTCATGCATGTTTCCGAGCTGAGCGCATATTAATCTATTTTAGGTGACATTGTTGATATTGATTTGTTCGCTGCTCGCTGAGCCGCACACATTTGTTTAAAAACAAGTAAGAAAGCTACAGTCGCTGTACCTGCTCGACTGTTATATACCCGCTACCTAGCTGCCGGCAGCGCAGCTTACAGCTATGGCAAACTTTGAGTTGAATAACTTCTGTGTTTATTATCCGATTGTTACCAAATATAATCTGGCTGGCTATAATTATCATATAAATCGAAAATGAACAATATGGCACCAAAATTGCGCCTGTAATCAATTTTTTTCGATTTACTGGGGCGGAAGAGGGCGTTGCCAAAAACCAAAACAAACTTGATCAGCGTGCAATAATAACACATATTGTCACCAAATTTGGTTGTCCTAGCTCTTATAATAGCTGAGATCTAGGTGTTCATACGGACAGACAGACGGACAGACGGACATGGCTATATCGACACGACTGTTGATCCTGAGCCAGAATACATAATATACACTTTATGGGGCCGGAGATGTCTCCTTCTGCCTTTTACATAAATTTTCGGTTTAAACAAACTTATAATACCCTTCTACTCTATGAGTAGCGGGTATAATAAGCAAAAAAAAAACTGACAAAGCAAATAATCATATCTGGATGCGTCTTGTCATTTATCATTTGTTCCCATTGATTATTGTCAAGTATTTCCGACGAATGCATTCGATTGTAAGAAATAAATTGTCGTACGGAATTTCAATAATTAATTGTGCAGTTTAACTAAAGGTAAAATTCGTGGGAAAATTTTGGGCGAAAATTTTGGGGGAATATTTTGGGAAAAATTTCCAATCAAAATAATTTTTATTTTTTTTTTGTAATTTTCATAAATATTTTAATTCAATTGCGCTTTCGGTTTCAAGCATTTGCATAAGCTCTGGCAAACATAATTATTTAATTAGATTTTCCAGCGATTTTCACGCTACATTTATATGCGGCGTGGCAATTTTCAATTTCCCCCCCTCGTTTTGGAAAATTTATCCAGCTTCGACCGCAAAAGTTTGCAGCATACGAGCAAATTATGCAAATAAAAAGTAAAAGTTCTGCGCTCAATGGGTTAGCGTGAATAAATGTTAGTGTTGTGAATAAACATGCTCATAACGCACACACACACACATAGGTGCACACACATAGGCGCACACATACTGACGCACATGCTGTGCGAAAATCCCACTGTTTATGTTAGGCTTTAAAAATGATGTAACTCTCATTTTCGCATTATGTCGAGGCAAACAATAAGCGAAAATACGACAGAGCATATGTTCACGCACACACACATGCACACATATATAGTGATGTGTGTGTGTGTGTGTGTGATGCTCTGCGGGAAGTTCCGTGTAATAACCAATTTGAAATGGCAACGCAGAGGCAGCGCGAGAGGCAGCAGAGCAGCAAACGAGCAAAGTTTTATCATTTTTAATTTCGCCAAACAGTTACGAGAAGCGACTGCGAAAGCGAATACGAAAGCGAATACGAATAGTATGAATACGAATACGAGTGCGAGTGTAGTCAGCACTTAGGCTGATTAAAGTGCACAAATAGCAAGTGCAACAAGAACAACAACGACAACTGAAATTTATTTCTCATTCTCGTTTTATTTGCCCCTCGTCGTCTGTCAGGCTGCGCTGTGCCATTAGTCAACGCGTCTGTCTGTCTGTTATAATTTGCAGACAACCCCAAACTGGCCGCTACTTGGGTTAGTTATCACAATAATGCCTTGATATAGCCTAAGCTATACCCTAAGCATACCTGAAATATAACCTAAACATTCCAATCTCATCTGCAACATATTTTGCTTGCCAAATCAAACGAAATTCCTGTTTGAAATTGTTTGTCGCAAACTTTCTCGGCCTGTGGCTAATATAAAAAATATTAATCTTTAACGTTTAACAACAATAACAACAACAACAACAACAACAACAATGGAAAAAAGGGACAGCACAAAACTTACTTAATCTTTCGGGCAAACATTGCCATATTTGAAATTTATGTGTGCCTTGTGTGCTGTCATTAAATGTTTGACATACTTTGCCCAGCAGGCGGGGCTGGGTATCAGAAAGTGTTATTAAAAACCTATAAACCACATATAAAACATGCAATACATCTCCTCCTCCGCCAACTCCTTCCCCACCTCCTGCTGCTCCTGGCAACTTTTTAAAGCTCATATTAAAATGCCAAAGCGTCTGTACACGCGGCGTATGCGTAATGCGACACATAAATATTGTTTCAGTCGCTGCCTCTGTGTGTGTGTGTGTGTTGGTATGTGCGTGTATGTGCGTGTGTGTTTGTGTGTGTGTGTGTGTGGTATACCGTTATCAATGTCGCTGTGCAACAGTTTACAATTGCTGCATAATTTGTTGTAAAAATTTGTAACGAGCCGCATGAAAATTGTGCATTAAAAAAAAAAACAAATTAGCAAGAGAAGAGCAGCAGCGCCAGAAAATACCCTGCAACACTTAATTTACAACATCTATAGGGTATAAAAATAAACTTTCTTAAGCGCTTCTCAGCACAAGCAAATCAAAGCGCGTAAAAGTCAATGCGCTGCGCGACTTGGCCAAGTTGTCAACTGTGGCCAAAATGAGCCAAAAGCCAAGCACTTGAGTGTGTGTGTGAGAGACTTGCGAGAGAGAGAGAGGAGAGTGGAGAGGGGGAAGAGATTGAGAGAACTGCTGGGCAAATCAAAGGAAAACTGCTGATTTTCATATCAACGAGAAACTGCCAGCGTTGGCATAAAAAAATCAGCGTAGTCAACGTTTCGCTATCTGCAGACAGCACTCAATTGAATGAGGCTGCATGCAAATACGTGCACACACACACACACACACAAATACACATATATATATATATATATATGCTATATATTTACGCTCTTGAAGCGCCTGCCTTTTGCGCCATTTTTCTATGCGCTTTTGATGCAAGGCATAAATTAACTTTGGCAAACTGTTTTTTTTTTTTGTGCATTGAAATCTGCAGCGAGTGGCACTTTATCAATGGCCAGCACTGTGGACTGCAACGAGGTGTGTGGCAAGTGCAACACCAAACCGTTAGAAAGCAGCACTCATCGCGTACGCTGTCTGTCTGCCATTTGCCACTTGAACTCGAGTTCAATTGAATTAGTTACTCTCGCTGGGCTGAGCTGCTTTTGTTGTGAGGAATTTATTGATGAAAATTATTAATTTATAGCTTAAAACCTTAGTTGCTTTGCTTTTAGTTTATGCAACTAATGGATTTCGTTAGATTGAGGGCTAACTTGGCTGCATTTTAATCGATACTTAAAGGATTTACTAACTGTTATTTGTAATTAGACCAAATTAGAGTTTGTCGAAATGTGCAAGAATGTGGAAAAAGAAAGCATCTGCGACCCCACAAAGTATATATATTCTTGCTCAGTATCACTAGCCGAGTCGATTGAGCCATATCCGTCTGTCCATCTGTCCGTCTGTCTGTATGAACATCGAGATCTCAGCTATTACAAAAGCTAAAGACACCAAATTTCTCATGAAGGTTTCTGTATACCATAGGTAGATAGAGTATATTTTCAATTTAAGGTGCCACGCCCACCGCCCACGCAAATCTATAATTAACATATATTAAGGAAAGTATTGCAGTTACAGCTTTCTGCTTTGGCACACGTAAAGATGCTGATAATATGCACCCAATCCCCAAATCTCAATCCGTTCGGACAATAAACACAGAAGTCATTCAAGAAAACGTATTCCATAGTTCCATTGCAGCATAGCGTCACGCATCGTTTTAGTCTCCGTGTGTGTGTCTCTATGTATGTGTGTGTGAGCGAGTTAGTACTAGTTTGTGCAACTACGAAGTTGGTTGAATGGTATCTTACGGTCGGGCACGCTCGACTGTAGCTTTCCTTACTTGTTATGTCTAAATTTGAGTCGATTTTGACTTGATTGATTGAATATGTTTCCTGCCTGATATAGTCAGTTTTTCATAGGCTGCAATCACAGCCAGCACAATAGCTTTATAAGTCTATGCCTGATTCCATTTTGCTGCGTTTATAAGCACATTTGAGATTCCCTACTCCCTATCCCTCTTTCCTGCTCTCAATCTCTCTCTAGATCTCCACTTCGTTATTCCCCAATCCGCTTCCATCGAATTGCTGTGACTTTGCGACAAACAAGTTGCAGCTAAGACACAGCTAGGCAAGACAAAGACAGAGAGAGAAACAGTGTGAGCGAGCTGGCTATATACAGCAAGGCAGAGCAGAGCAGAGCGGAGTATGCAATGCAATGCACAGTTCAACTGCCAAGCAGAGTCGATATAAATTCATTTATTCATGAGCTCAAAACCGGAAATAAATGCGCTACCTGTGCAACGCGAGAGCAAGTGTCTATGTATGCGCATGTGTGTGTGTGTGTGTGTGTGCACTTTCAAGTCTGTTTCTATGCATAATATATACGAGTGTGTGTGCCTGTCTGCGTGCACGCATGATAATATTTGATTTGGCTTTGTCTGGCCATAAATTATGATTGCGAAAGTTTGTTGCACCTGCCCAGGGGGAGAGGGGAAAGGAGAAAGGGAAGGGGAAAGGGAAATGAAAGTTACGACGACTTTTGCCGCACTCAGTTCAATTGAATCTGTCGCCGAATCGTTCTCTAATTCGACTGGGCGTGTTTGCTCAAACTTAAATTGTGCGCATTATTGGCAGAGTGCACTCAAAGGCGCACACACACACGAGCACACACACACACACACTCAAAAACTGCAGCAGACATGCATAAATTTTGCGCCGTTTAGAAAGATGATGGCAGGGAGGGAGGAGCGGGGGAGCTGAAATGGCGTCAAGTTGAAGCAAGCGCTGCACACGCACAAGTGCCTGACTGCACACAAATAGCAAGGCACACAGACACACACACACGAGACACACACAGCACATGGCTCTATTCAACTTTCACTTTGAATTGCCAAGTTTCTCTAGCTATCTCGCTCGCTCCCAGGCAGCTTGAGTTCGCCTTTGATTTTAAAGATTTATCGTAGCATACTTATTTGCGCCATTTGCATATTAATAGAGCAGACGCACTTCACACACCCCCCCCTCCCGCTGCCTAAAACAAACTAGACATACGCGCACAGTCAAGTCAAGTCGAAGCAGAGCTGTGTGTGAAAAAAAACCCGTTAGCACGTTTATCAATAATTTAAATTGCAAATTCGCAAACGAAAAACCTCTCTGGGGCTGCCTCGTGCGGTCAAATGACAATTTGCTCAGCGCACGCCTAATGGAAATGCTATGAAAAAGCATGACTGATAAAAACAAATATGTGGCAAGCGTGTAGAGAGAGAGAGAGAGAGAGAGTCTGCACGACTGGCAGTTGCGCTGGAAACTTGCTTAACAAAATTTTCATAGTTTTCTTTTGACTTGCTGCAAGTTCAGCTCAAGCAGCGCATATGCTACAAAAGACGCACCTACAGCGCACACACACACACACGCATACATATATGATTATGTTCATACACATACACATACAATATTTACAGTTAGTCATCGTTCTGGTCTGCTTCTTCTACTTCTCGACGGACGTCTGCCTTGTCCCTGCAGAACAGAATTCAATTCAATGAAGTCATTTTTATTTGTTTGGCAACTTGTACAGCAACAACAACAGCAACAACAACAAGACGAGCAGCAACAAAATGAATTCTGAAAAGGGTTTCCTTTTGTGTGTAGCAAAAAATAACAATAACACTGAAGTGGGCAGCAACAACAGCAACAAAAATAGTAGAAAAATCACAACAAATTGTCTGCAATATGCTGGGAAAAATGTGACAAAAGTGGGCGCAGAGGGACACTGGGCGTGGCTGAGTATGTGGCCCCCCGATCTGCTCGAGATATGGCCAAACATGTGGGCCATAATAACCGATATTAAATGCATTTGCCATGGGCGCACAATGGAAATGATTGAATGCAATATTTTTCAAGAGCGGTTACACGATTTGGCAGGCAAGTGCCGGCGGGGAAGGGGGGCAGGGTGAGTGCAAGTTGTTCATATTTTGTGTAGCTGCAGACGACAGTTTTATGTGCGAAGCAGCAGCAGGAGGAGGCAAAAGGGAGGGGCTAGAAAAACACATGTGGAGCTTGTTGAACTTCAAGTGGATTTTGGTCGAAAAAGGAAATTGATTTAAAACAAGTTGAAGCAGCAGGAGGAGTGAAAAAGCAAGTGCTGTGCACTTGTTGTAGGGTGAAGTAAAGCAGGAGTAAGGAAAAAGGGAAAAGAGAAGAGCGAAAAGAAAAGCACAGCCATTTCTGCCAGCATAATTATTGAATTCCTTTATGCTGCCCTCCTACTTTGTCAAATAAGCCACAATTAAGGCTACTTACGCGCCGCTCTGCTCACTCCCTCCTAAACTCTTACTCTCCCTCTCTCTCTCTTGCAGTGCTGGAGCCAGCTTTTCCAATGCGCGATGTGACCATAAACCGCAATGTGGACGCGCATAAATTGTACGACGTGCTGGGCGAGGTGGGACGGTAAGTGAGCAAAGTTGACTACCCCAGCCCGCTGTGGGACCCCCACGACATTGACTCACTAATCTATATACTAAATTATCTCTCTTTCTCTTTGTGTGTGTGTGTAACCCATGCGCAGCGGCAAATTCGGCACCGTCTACAAGTGCAAAGAGAAGACAACGGGCATACAGTTGGCCGCCAAATTTGTGCCCATACCCAAGCGCGAGGACAAGCGCAATGTGGAGCGGGAGGTGGAGATAATGAATTCATTGCAGCATCATCTCATTATACAATTGTATGCTGCGTACGAATATCAGAAAATGATGTGCGTCGTCCTCGAACTGTAAGGATTGTCAAGCAAGCATACAGCTTGCATAGCTATGTATTTCTCTGTGTGTGTGTTGTAGTTCTTCATAACTTCGTTTGTGGCACTTTTCTTTTCTATTGTCGTTGTTTTCGTTGTTGTTGTTGTTGTTACATTGTTGCGGCACACACACAATATCTCGCAATCAGTGGAAATGTGCATAAAATACGATTTACACGTACGCACATTATCGTAAACTAGTAAAGTTCTTCCCCTTACACACACACACACACACCCTTATAGCACTATAAAAGTTTTCTTTTTGGGGGGAAAAAACCTTAAGCAACAGGTTCGCTCTCTCTCTCTCCCTAGGCACTGCCAGATCCCAATACTATATAAATATTTATTTTTATCTGTTCGTTTTGCTATTCTAATGAAAGCTGACAAGGGTTTCCTCTCAGCTTCAGCTGCCCAATGGACCGTAAAAACACCAAGGGACGCAGCGGGGGGGGGGACAGGTAGCGCAGGCACTGATTAAGCAATGACCTTGACCCACATCAGCGACAATAAAACGAGGCTAGCTTTTTGTCAAGTCTCTTTGTGACTTTTTGTGTGAAATTAATTTTCTCACAGTCTTTGTTGTTATTGTTGCAGTAAACTTAATTGTTGACTTACCCGAGCTTGTTACGTTTTGTTTGCATATGCATAGAATGCAGTCAACATATAGAAACAGAGAAACAGAGAGAAAACCGAATGCCAAATTGTTCACTTTGTGAGATGAAAAATGTTGCAGAATAATAATAATATTTGCAAATGGAATTTGCATTGCATTGTTTTTGGGGCTGGTAAATAATTCATTTGTTGTACGACAAATATTTAGCTGTTTGTTTGTGCATAAGCCAAATCGATTAGCAGATTGCAATTGATGCAGATAAAAGCGCCAAAAATAATAGAGTTTAAACACCCGTTTAAGCCGGATTGCAATATGGCCAATTAAGCTATCTGTTTTTTAATAGACTAAAAGGATTTGTATAGAGGGAGAGAGAGAGCGACGGCTTTAGTGCAGCTTAGTTGAGCTCTAAACAGCACAGGCAGCGAGGAAAGTAGCTTATTTTATTTATTTTTAAATTATTTTTTGTATGAGAAGTTTTACAAATTCCATTGCCTACTTTTGGGTGTTGTTAATAAAAGGGCAAGCAACAGCAAATGTTAAGCAACACTGCACATGTTATAACTGTTAGCAATTGTCTGTTACGAACTGCTATGCAGCTAATTGCTACGAAACTATAACCGCTATGATCGGATTAGAATGCAGCTTGGCTTTAGCAGCCGCTCAGCACTGTTAAGCAGCTGTTGAGCCTCTGTTATCTGCGCTGTCTGGCGATCTGGCAACACTGAATATATTCAAACTTGTATTGTTCATTTCTGTTATACAAAAGAGTAAGGCGCATTGACTGGCCTGAAGAGAGAGAGCAAATAATTTACGAAATATCTCTCTTTATTTGAATATTTATTACTCGCTAAATAAAGCAAAGCCTTATTTGTGTATTTAGATAAATAATGCTTTGCAACGCTAGTTCAGTTAATGCGCATTACTCCCTCTTCAACTGGGTTGATGTTCATGTATTATCTGATTTTCGTGTTAAGGCAACCAATGTGTGCTCTTTTCTTGTAAATAACATAAGTAGTTTAAGTGCAGGTAAGCCGACTAAACCTAACCTAACTATTGTTTTGTTTGTTGTTTGCTGTTTTAAAGTTACTATAGTTATGATATATAGCAAATTTCACTAATATTTTTATTTCCTTTCCAAGCATCGAAGGCGGCGAACTGTTCGATCGTGTGGTAGACGATGAATTCGTGCTCACGGAGCGCGTGTGTCGTGTCTTCATACGTCAGGTGTGCGAGGCCATGGCCTTTATACACGGCAATGGTATTGTCCATCTGGATCTGAAGCCGGAGAACATTCTGGTGCTCACACAGAAGGGCAATCGCATTAAGATCATTGACTTTGGCCTGGCACGCAAGTTTGATCCCGATAAGCGTTTGAGAGTGAGTATCAGCTGTATATATATCATATGTGGATTTATATCATCTTCTTTTTCAATCAGGTACTCTTTGGCACACCCGAGTTTGTTGCACCGGAAGTTGTGAACTTTGATTGCATCTCCTATGGCACAGATATGTGGAGCGTGGGCGTCATTTGCTACGTGCTGTAAGTACAATCTCGTTATGGATCTAAGCTAGCCTAGAACAGGTTCTTAAGGAGCTTAAATTTAAATTTAAAATTTTTTAAAAATTAGTTAGGAAACTTTCATAGAAGAATTCACAGAAGCTTTAAACTTTTCTTTCTCTAGTCTAAACTAATCAAGTGGATATCTCCTTTATAAGCTCCCCTCACTCTGTGGAACTATTATAAATATTTTCATAATTTTCTCTAACTTGAAAATTTAATCAAAGCTCTCGTTAGACACTTGTTTAGCGTTTGGGGGGAGTGGAGGAGTGGGGATGGTGTGGGGCGTGATTTCCACCCCAGTTGCGCGAAGCAAACTAATTAAAAATCTGTGAAAATTGCGAGTGCCAAGAATTAAATAATCAAACTCTTAGAAATGCCACAGGAAGGTGTGTTTTGCCACGCCCCCTTCCCACCTCCCCCCGGCAGTCAGTCAGGCAGCCCGCAGAGATGCCGCACTGGCTGCAGAGCGTCAATTTAATTTAGTTAATTAAACCTTGCTGTGTTTTTTTATGTGTGTTTATTTATTTTGTGTGCGTTGCTTTTACATTTCATGTTTATTGACTCTGCCCGCCCACACGACACACACTCACACCCACACACACACACACATGGAACAACAACAACAGCATCTCGGGCTTGTCGCCATTCATGGGCGAGAACGACATTGAAACAATGTCAAATGTAACCATCGCCAAGTACGACTTCGAGGATGAGTGCTTTGCGGAGATCTCGCCGGAGTGCCTGGATTTCATAGCCAAGCTGCTGGTGAAGGACTTGAGGTGCGTTCTCCTAATTAGTCTCCGGCCCATAACCAGGCCAGGCAGCAATGGGAGCAGCTTTTAATCAAGCGAATGTACCTTCTCCCCCCTCAGCACCCGCATGACAGCTGCCGATTGTGTCAAGCACAAATGGCTGCAGCAGCGTCCCGCTGCCGCGGCTCCCACAGCGGCGGCAACAATAGCCAAGACTGCCTCAGCCAAGTCGCGCCTGAAGTCGGAGTCGCCTACTCCATTGGCCTCCGAGTCCTCGGAGGATTCGACGGAAACAATTGAGGATGCCGAGCATGATGATGGCGATGAGACAACGGAACAGGAAGACGGCGAGGACAGTGGCGAGGAGCTGGCACAGTTGTGCAGCACACACGAACTGGAGGTAAGTCGCCAGCCTGGTATTATATATGCACATGCTATACACGTACACAACTTCCACTCCACTCTCTAGAACAAAGAGCTGGATGCTACGAAGGATAATTTAAAGAATTTCATAGTGCGCTGGGAGACGCATCCGAATAGTCCGTATGTCTTCGACGTCGAGGGCAATGTGATAGCGCCGCTGAACGAGACAAGCTATCCGCATCCGCGACGCGGCCACGGGCCGGACAGCATCTCCTCATCGCGAGGTGAGTACGGCTCCCAGCGGCAGCGCGACAGACATGCCCTCATCCATGGCAAATGAGCGGGGGACCAATCGATTTGTAAATTACTTAATTAACTTGATAACTTGATAACCAAACTGTTGTTAACTCTACTTAACGTGAATGTAACACGCGCCAAGTTGGCCGTATGAGAAGCGCAGAGAGAGGCACGTACGCACGCAGCTCTGTGCTTCTCTCTTTCTCTCTCTCTCTCTCTCTCTCAATTAATGTCTTGTGTTAACACAAAAACAAAACAACAAAACAAAAAGCTATTGTACTATGTAACAAAACTGTTTAAACTTTAAGCGAGTTATACTAGTTCGTAAGCGCATTCGGATGCGAACGGATGCCACCCCCAACTAACCCCTAGGTTGCCTAGTCAAATAAGTTGCTTAGCGCGTCGACACTGTGATAAAGACAGCCAATGACAAAAAAAAACAAGAGTGAAAACCAGTAACAGAATATATATACTATATAATATACTTCGATTCTAAATACAAAAGCCAACAACCTTTTTTCGAATACTCAGACAAAACTCTCTATCCAAAACATTCCGAAACACAACTTCCCCCCCAAAACTAGTTCAAGTTTAGCGCGTACACCTAGCCACAATTTCTGTGCGAATCGGACAAGGTAAGCCCCATCATTGATACCAAACCAAACAAACCAAAAACCCGCTGCCAAATTCTAAAGTAACTCGAAGTTCTTCATACCACGCAGAGTCTTTCTTTCTTCTTCATCAAGTACTGAGCTTGCTTATGTGAAGAGTATGACGGTAAAAAAGCCAAATTGGCAACACTACTAGCTATCACATAAGCCAGCTCATCATCTAGGGATACGTTCCCTCTGCGCAGTGTGTTGTCTCTGGGGGCCAAGTAAAAACAAACCATCTGTGTTACTAACTTCCCTCTCCCTTTCCCCTCTCCCCCTCCCTGGCTGCATTCTCATAAGCATGATCTAACTATGTATCTATATCTAACTATGTGTGTACTTTGGCAAGCAGTTCGATGTATAAACTTAACGTATTCACACCTAATCTCTATGTAACTTCTTTACACTGGTTTGCCCATTCTAAACCCCAACTGGGATTCCCTTTTGCAGTGTGTTCCCCCTCGCCCTGCGAATCAATTGCCACGCTCACGGACGACGAACAGGGCTATGACGATGATGAGTTGCCGGCAGCAGCAGCTGGTGCTGGTCAGGATGACGAGGATCGGCACAGCAATGAGAGTCCACAATCGGTGGCCACAACGCCCATTAATGAATCCCGCGAGAAACTCTTCCCCATCAATGCGGCGGGCACTTCGGGCTGTGCCACGCCCACGCCGCAACATCTGTTCAACGAGAACTTCGATGAGTTCTCGGGCAGCCAGAGCAGCGCACAGCAGCAGCGCAGCATGAAGAGCTACCTGCATACGTTCGATCGCCGCAACTCGGATACGACTTACCTGCTGGGTCGACGCAGCTCCGGCGAGCGGGTGAATCTGGCGGACGAAATACGCAAGCTGTCCGATCATCTGCTTATGCTGGCCGAGATCAATACCAAACTGGGTGATGGCAATAACAACAACAATAAGGAAGCCTCAACGGAAAGCAAATCCTCTAAAACGGAAAGCAGCAGCAACTCCAACACGCAGGAGGCGCCCAAATGGACAAGCAGCACGCGCAGCAGCAGCACCAGCAGCCGCGTCACGCCGCGTGGTGTGCTCCACAGCAGCAACACCAGCTCCAGTACACAGAGCCAAAGCGTCAACAAAGCGGGACAGCAGCAGAAGTCAAGCTCCTCCTTGTCCGTGCGCCTGCAGCAGTCCATCGAGGAGACGCCCAAGCTGAGCAATGGCAGCGCGGACAACTGGCTCAAGTCGCAGCAGAGCCAAGTGAATCGCAGCGTCAAGTCCTCAGTGAACACGATAAGCACCTCCAACGCGCAGAGCAGCTCGCATGTGCTGCAGAGTTCCAGCTCAAAGATCACTTCCAGCAGCAGCCAAAGCAACCACAGCAACCACGTGCTCACCGAGTCGGCGAGCAGTCGCCGTGCCAAGTTCCGCATCAATCAGATGAGCCGCGATGTGCCCATCGGCCTGCCCGACACACATCAGACAGTCAATCTGGAGGAGGCGGCCAACACCACCAAGGATTGCCTGCTGCATCTGCTGGAGAAGTACAATGAGACTAAGAATCGCAATCCTGTCGGACGACACCAGAGCATCAGCGTGGATTGGCATGTTAGCGATAATCTTGAATATCGCTCCATGTCCTCCATCAATGCCTTCTTCCAGCGACATGGACACAGCAGCAGCGCCGGACAGAATGTGAAGCACATTCAGGCGCAGCTGGAGGAGAAGGCAACGGGGAAGTAGCATTCTCCCATTCTCTGCCTTGTTTGTATATAGCACAACCAAACCACAGCAAACTCAATCAAGCAACTACGTTAGTTAATTTCTATATGTTCGCATCAACTGCATCAAAATTGTTTATGTACTTTTTGTCGTAAGTAATTAATGAGATTATATTATTGCAATAAAGAGAGGAGAATCGCTTAGTTGCGGCTGCTTGGTCTAATCATCATGGTGACCGACTTGTAGGAGTAGTCGAACTCGTGCCAGTTCTCACTGTCCCAGCCGATGCCACGCGACAGATCGTAGGCATCCGCCTGGGCGTTATCTTTCACATAGAGTCCATTGAGATTGCTGCAAACCGAGAAGAGGAATGAGCAAGGAAAGAGAAGAAAGCAGTCAAAACTTGACCCACCTGGCACCACACGCCTTGTACCACCACGCGCCGTGCATTTGCTCCGCGCAATTGTCCTCATCGTAGTCGTTGTCCATGTCGTATGTGCTGAAGTTCTGATTGAGATTGTGTGCCAAGGCATTGCCAGCATTTCCGCTATAGTTGCCCAGGGACTTCAGCCTGTAGAGCTCATGCACAGTGCCCACCACAAAGTTGGAGTAGCCCGCATAGCGTGTCTCGTACTCAAAGTCCTCGAGTTGTATGTGCAACTCATGCGGCTTTGATGCTGTCAGATGATGCAGCATCTCGAGACCCATGAAGAACTCTCCATTGATATGGCCGAAACCCATGCGATAGTCTGTCCAGTTGCGATAGAAATCCACGCTGCCATTGAAGCGTCTCTGCACAATGGTCCAGCCCTGGCCAGCCAAGCGATCGTAGCAGGGCAGCGGAGCAATGCCTACGCTGGGTTCGGTGATATAGTCCGTGGCATGCCATTTCCCAAATTCCTTACATTGTCTGTGTGGCGTCTCACTTATCTCTTGCACAGGCTTTTTCGACTGCGATAGGTGACTCTCCAAACTGGCTACATATGCCCAAAGTTCGACATTCTTCTTCAACTCGGCGGCTAAGGATTCCTGCAAGGATCTCAACAATCGATCTTTGTGTCCATTTGCGGGTTTCTTTTTCCTGTACTTATTTCTATGCACCTTCGGGCTATGCCCTGGCAGGGCTGGAGTTCTTTTTGGAGCATGAATCATTGTCGAATTTCGGATTTCTCTGGCTTTATCTGCTCTGCAAGCCTTGAGCTCGGCCTCGAGCGCTTTTATTCTATCCGCAGCACTTGGCGAACTCTGAAAGAATGCAGTAAAATATAGTTTCTTCATACCATTCGAACATTGAAAATGGTCAAAAAGGGGTATACTTGGTTTGTGCAAATGTAAGTAACAGGCAGAAGGAGGCGTGGCAGACCCCACAAAGTATATATATCAGGATCACTAGCCGAGTCGATTGGGCCATGTTCGTCGGTCTGTCCGTCTGTCCTACTGTCCATCTGTAATGCTGTCCGTCTGTCATTCTGTCCGTCAGGCGTCTGTGTGAACACACAGATCTCAGCTATTATAAAAGCTAGAGACACCAAATTTGGCATGAAAGTGTATAAACTTCACAAGCTTCTGGAGTTTATTTCAAATTCAAGCTGCCACGCCCACCGCCTCTGAAAATTGATTAATACATTTTTGAGGTTACTTTATGGCGAAGGTATTGAAGTTTTAATGTTTTGCTTTAACACACACATAGAAATATACCATATGTATATATATTTCAAATTTCAAGCCGATCGTAAACACAAAAGTTATTCACTTAAACGTTTTGCGTAGTTCCGCTGCTTGCGCCTTTGCAGCATGTCGTGACGTCATCGTCGCGTTGCTTCGATTTAGCCGTAGGCTAAGGCAGATGAACTTTTGCACAGGAATTAAAAGTGTGATAATTTCTTTCTCAACTGAGCGAATGGTATCTTGCTGTCGGGTGCGCTCGACTGTAGCTTTCTGTACTTGTTAGTTATTATAAAGAAACTTACCAACTCAGCTTGTACAGCCAGTAGAAATATGCCAAAGACCACATAGATTGCTATCAGTTTGCACATTATTGGAAAATTTCTGTATTACGCGATGGAAGACTAAAATATCTTAACCTCTTCAAGCTGAGCTCTTTGCATTACTGAATCCGAGAGCTAAATACTTGTATGTTCGCAATTGAATGCCTTATCACACAAGAGCACAAGAATAATACATGCTGTTAGTATGTATGTATCGGAAACAATTGCCAGATAAGAAGTAACGAAGTTGTGAACATATTTTGGATAAGAAATATATAATATAATTATGCAATATAAATCTGATACATATTTCATATTAATAACATTAATAAGAAAAGAATTTCAAGCTAAGACAAAATCATAAACAAAATTTTATTGAAAACAAAAGTGAACTTAATAAAAAGAAATAAACAATATAATGTCTACAAATAAAGAGCAACAACAACAACGTAAGTAAACATATGTATATGTATTTGATTAACTCGTTGGGTTGGATTGGGTTGGGTTGGTTTGGCCAAAGAATCCTTTAACCATTTGAAATATTTTAATAAATTGTTTTTTTTTTTACAAAATGATATTTGCATGATTTTTGTTGTTGTTTTCTGTGTTTTGACGTTTTCTTTCGTTTTATTGTTTTATTGAAGTATGAGTTGAATATACACACAATATGAATTAGATATAAATATTAAGTGAATACTTTGGATTTGTTCTTATTTCACTAGGACATACGCAACTAGGATGATCGTGTAAGGGTTATTCAATAATATAGGCTCTGCCTACGCATTATAATAAGGTATATATAGTTTATAATTATATATATTTATAGAATTTGTACATATGATAGTTAAGCGTGAAATTGCAATGATTGTTTGCCAAATTGTTTGGCAAACGCAAAAACAATGCAATTTCAATTACAGTTGAGAGTTAAGATCAATGACAATTCACGACAAATTGCGAATATACATACATACATATCGGCATGAGATCGTATATATATTGACAAGGCGGCACGAATTGGCACAAATTGTTAATTGTATAAAAAGAAGACTTAGTTTAGATAGAATTGTGTTCCACTGGTCGAATTAAGGACAATAGGTTTCTCTCTTTTTTATCTGGTGACAAGCCGCCAAAACAGCAGGAAGCAACAATAAACTAAAGTTTATAAACTAAAGTTTATTGTTGCTTGTTGTTTTAGGGTCTTTATGGCAGCAACAAAAACAACGCAATGAAACTTTAGCTTAGTATAAACAATACTCAAGGTAATTGAAATGCCAAGGCAGAGCAACATTGTGTTTGTTTTTTTGGCCTGGTTTACAAAATTTTTAGCAAACAACAACAAACAAACAAAATGTGTTTCGTTGTTGTTGGCAAAATTTACAAAGAATCATAAATGTAGTTAGTGTTTGTTGAATTTCATGGTTAAAGTGCTTTCAAAATAGTGTCTCTCTCTCTCTCTGATATCAATTAGGAATTAGGTTAGTTGTTTTTCTTGGTTTTTGTTTTTTGTTTTTGAGTTAAGAACTAATCACTTAGTTTATGGCATTTCTCACTAGAGAAATCTAAAAAGTTTCATTTAGCTCGATACTTAATATGTTACTAAACGGTACTTTGTTCTAGCACTAGTACTGAATGACAGTAGCTAGTCGACTATTATAGTTAATATTCGCAACTTTCGCCCTTGCACTGCACAAAATGAATGTATCCCGCACTTGAATGTGTGTAGGAGTGGAAAAGGATGGACAAGTGGAGAGTGAGAGTACTTAAATAATTCTAGCTCGTATAAATGTAAAATATAAACATAATGATAATTTCTGCAGTGGCATAAAAAATTAAAATAAAATTACAAAATTGCAATTGAGTTGGAGTTGAAGTTGAAGTTAGTTTTCTTTCTATCTATCCTCTTGCCCTTCTCTGCTCTCGCTCTCTCACTCCTTCTCAGTTGTTGTTGCTGCTGCGCGAACGTTTCAGCAGACAGCTAAAGTGCGAACCAAGGCTGCCTGTCGCACTGGAGGAACTGGCACTGGCTGAGCTGCTGCTGCTGCCGGAGTTGGTGCGCATCCGTTTGGCGGGGGAGATTTTCTTGGGTGCCTGCGCCAGACGCTTGCGCTCCTTCATGAACTCTGCAAACGAAAGGTGAAAATTGATTTAGTAAAATGCAAACACACACACACACACACACACACACACACACACACGAAGAGAAATGCATACAAATAATAATGGGTATCTGCTGTGCGCTTAGCAAGTCAGCTGGCAGTTGCTACTACCCCTATAGAGTCATTGATATTTCATTCTACACATGATGAATGAAATGAATGAGCAAACAGCAGGCGCCGCCTGTTTTTGCACATTTTGATTTCGGAATTGTGGCACGTGGCAGGGATCAGGGGTTGCAGCAGCGACTGCTGCAGCAAGGGTAGTAAGCGGACTGAGGGACGATAGGATAGCCAGACACATGGCAGACACGCAGACTGTGAGGCTCAGGTAGACCGCTGCGATCAGCGCATGCCAAGTGAGTTGCGCCGGGGGCAGGAACAGGCGCAGCACCACCAGGCGCAGCAGCAGGCGCAGTGGATGTTGAATAGCTGCATAAATTACACGCCCTGCCAAGCCCGCTATGCAAAAGCAAAAGTACAGCTACAGTCAAGGCCGATGCGAAGCTAGGCTGACCCATGCGGGCGCCTGACCAGAACAGACACATCGCGTTTTTTTTTAATATGCTACGCAAAGTGGCATAAAAAATGGACACAACGGTTGCTGATAAATTGCGCTGCGCTTTGATGGCGGCACATTGTGTGCTCCGACTCTGCCTGTGCCTCTAATGAGGTCACTTCAGCGGCGCAGGGCAGCCGAAAAAGCAGAGCCAGCGCACATCTGTTAACGTTTACAACACGAAAACGAGACCCGCATGCAACGATCTCATTGGGAAATCAACCCCCGCGAGGCAAAAGGCAGGCGCAGGCGCAGTCGCAGTCGCAGTGGCAGGGATGTTGCGTGCATTGACTCTATCCCTCCTCCGATGGGGAGCGAGAGAGAGCGAGCCCAGCTGCGCGCACGCAGATCGAACCCCATCAACTAAATCACATAAAACATAAAACAAAGCTAATTATAGTGCGGCAGTCTGTAATTTTGGTTTGGTTTTCAAAGCCAGCGACGCCTACGCAAAGGGTGCGCGCACTGCGCACTGCGCACTGGCATAGAACCATAAAGAGAAAGAGAAAATCCTAAGTAATTTGTAGGGATTGACATGGCCAGGAAATGTGCGGTAGATAATGGAAGCGAAGTGGAGTTTACTGTTCCATTGTTACTGTACTTTGGTGGTGCTTTTTTGTCCCTTCCCCAGTGAACTATGGCCCAGTTTACTTAGTTCAAACAAAGTGCCAGCCAGCTTCCATGTGTATTGCGTGACATGGCCAACCCCCGCACCCAAACCTGAGAAGCGCAAACAGAACTTCCGTAACGTTTGCGTGTGCAATCAGGCACAACGCTGGGAAAGGATACGCCTGAGTGCATGCTGGATCGATCGTCGGGCTACGCCCAAACGCTGAACTACCGTGAAGTAACGTTGCTTACCTGTGATTTTAAGCTGTCGCTTGCGCTGGGAGGATGCATAGGAGGAGGTGGAGGCGCCGGACATGGTGTAGGCTGCAACTGATGTGGAGGCGGCCAGCGACTCGTTCTGTGAGTCATAGCCATCGTTGTCTGTATTTGAATCCATCGATGAGTTGCCCAGATTCTCCCGATCCGAACGCTCCATCAGCAACATGTCCGTATCACTGGCTGCACCCACATCGGTGCGTACATGGGCAGCACGGGTCAGTGTGTACATCTGGGGGGCAAAGTTCGATTCCTGCGAGCTAACGCGCTCCCAGATGAAGCTGCCATTGGCATTGAGCGGACGATCGCCGCGGAAATCAAAGCCCCATTTCTGTGTGGCCAGCTCCTGGTGGCGTTCCAGCTCCGCATTAAAGGGGCTGCACATGTGATTATTAATAAATATAAAATATATTTGTTAATAACAAAATAAAAACGATGAGGAAGTTGCCTTTTGCCTTCACTTACGATTTAGTTTCCAACAGATTCGCCGGCGTTTGACCAAACAGATTCCGTTTGATTCGCTCCAATTGACGTCCATAGGGTAGATTGCGACTTACTCCTGGGCTGGCGGTCATCTTGCAGAGCTCACTTAGCACCGGATTGAGAACGCGTGCACTAACCATCTTGATTTTGTTTGTTTTTCTGTTGTTTTTGTCTGTTTTTTATGTATGTAGCTGCGATGCGACGCAGTTTTGCTGCCTTTGCTTTGGACACTTGTTTGCGAAATTCACGACTAAGTGAAACGTCAAACTTTTGGCGCCAAAACTTTTGTTTTTCTGTGCTCGCCTGTACGTAGCTGCTGCCCAACGTAGAGGGGCGAGCTCACCAATACCTACGCAACACAACGAAAACACCAGCTATAACACACACACACGCACACGCACACGCTCAGAGACAAAAGCACTCGCTACACGCGGTACTCTCCAAAACTCGTTGTCGTCACGTTGCTGTTGCTGAGTGCTTCGTCGTCAACTGAGCGTAATTGTTTGCTTGTATTGGTTGATGGGGCGCAATCGTCTTTTTAAGCGTTCGTTTTAAAAGTGAAATTCGTATTCTTGTTGTTGCACAGCGTCGATTTGTTTAGAAATATGATATAAACAAATGCGTTACGTATTGTTTGTGCTCTGCACTTTTAAAATTGTTTAATTTGTTAAGCTTATTCGTCATGGAAAATAGCCAAATCACTCAAACCAGCAAACTGACGAGTTGAGCAGAGCAATTGAGTTGTGTTCGTTTTGTGTATGCACTTGTGTTTGCAACTGTTGTAACTTTTTTCTTTTAACGTTTAAAATACAATTTTCAATATTGTAAGTTTTTTTTCAATTTTATATTTCGCGTTTTTTGTGAATAATTCTTCCGATTGCCTTGAACTACGCTCTCCTAACGCACTCACGAACTGAGCGCAACGAGCAGAATAACAAGACTGAATGCAAGCAAACGGTTAAAATGATATTTATACGCGGATATCGTCTGTGTTGAGAGAGCGCTGTCACTCTCTCTCTCTGTTGCTATCTGGCAATGGTGTGCGTCAGTGTTGACGCACTGCTAAGAGCATAGCGTGAAAACGGCTGAGCAACTACGCAGTAAAGCAGCTAGAAAACGGCTAGAGCGGCTACTTCGCTTGAATGTTGAAAGAGAACGTGAGCGAGGTGTGCTGGAATTTGTTCTACAATAGTTCTTTAAGGAATATTGACTTTTTACCGACAATAAGAGCAAGAAATAGTACAATTCTATCAACATTTAGATTTAATTAATTTTAGTTCTTATGTAGTGTAAAACGCTAAAGTGCCAGAACTATTCTCAAATCAAGTTTATCGCTGGGCCACTGCGGAGAAGAGAGAGAGAGAACAGAACATCCACAAAACGAAATGTCAAACAACCACCGCAGCGTTGCCACTCGTTGAATGGCTGACGAGCCAGCAACCCTCGCACACAACGCGATCGAAGGCAGCGCAGCGGCAGAGCTGTGTGTTTTGAATGCTCTTTTCAAAAATCGAGCACTGTTCGCTTCGTATGCGACTTGTCATGCTACACTAACGTAGAGATTACAAATGCTATCAGCCTCTAAGCAAGTATAAACATGCAAATTAATGAACTATTTAAAATAAACAAATGAAAACACATAATATTGATAAAGCACAAGCAAATAAATGACATTTTGTAATCACGAGCTACCAATAAGAACATACACTATTCGGCTTGCCTGCTCATCCACGCTTGTTGGGGCTGTACTTTTGCTACATGCGATGGGCAGATAAAAACGTTTGGGCTCGGCTCGTTCGGTGTGCTTAACCTGAAACTGGATTTTTCGATGTAAGTCAGACAAATTGAATTTGGGGCAATGAGACCGCTCGGTCATACCCAGTTTCACTTTTCTATTGTGGCCTCTGGGGGAGCCAGAGTGAAACTTGGGAAAAGTGCAGTAGGACACGAAGCGAACTGTAGAGATAAATCGGAGCGACCGTTGCGCTTGCGCTGAGCCGTTACAGAGCGTGTATGTTTGAAATATCACAAGTTTCCCAAGCTTGCAGAACCTCGTCTATTTATGTGCAAAATCGTAAAAAATTAAATTACACTGCCAAGGCAATAAAATACGATTTATATTGTTTGCACAGATGCAATTAAAGTGCACACAAAAAAGCTAGAAACGATCGCGAACCAAAGAAGTCAGCCCTGGGTTCACAAGTAAAGACATTATTTGCTTTGTGCATCGTGCGTTTTTTTTTTGTTTTCTATATAAAAAAAGAAAGAAAATTTAATGTAATTAAAACCAAGCCTCGAGTGCAATCACCCCAAAGAGGCAACGATCTATCGATCGATCGATTAGGCAGCCCAGACTCAAGACCCTCCCTCTCTGTTGATATTCCCTTTTCAAGTGCCTTGGGTTGAGACATACCGCAGAGTTTTCTATTTATGGGACACACCCCAGAAAGAACTCACGATCAGCGATCACCGATCTCAAAAAAAAACGAACGTAAATTTACACAGTTTTTAACAAATTTGAAAATTCTGCTGGCGTCGCGTTGCAGTCATGCCTGCAACATAAACAAGTCAGCGACGAAGCGATCGTGATCCCTTTAAGTAATTTCCTCAAGTTGACGATATATATATATATCTGCAGGATGTTGAAGGAAGAAAGGAAGAAGTGTACACGTACCCGTTCAAATATGGGTTGCATTTTGCTGTGTAAACACACGGAAAAAGGCGTCAAATTGAGGGGGAAGAAAAGGAAGCGAAGAAACCAAGGGGGAACACACAGTGGTAGCTCGACACAATGGGGTGTTCCTCAAGTGGTGCTCTTAATCCTTTATAAGGGCAGCCCATAAAAGGATTGCGTAACACTGGAACGTGCGGGTATTAGATGCCTATTTATTTATCCAAGCAAATAAAGGAAATTAATGCTGGTTTCAGAAGTTCAAAAACTTGGAAATTGGAACTAAGTCCGTTTAGACACAAATTTGACTTTGATAGAACCCCGTATCAGGCTTATCATTATCTATCTGTGGTCTTAGAGTGTTCTCCCCCGTAGTGCATTAAGTGATAAGCTTCCAAAACCTTCTTTTATTACACTTGATAAGAAGGCAGCACAGAGAGAGCGACCCAACTGAAGGTCGCCATGGTAGAGCATTTTCCGTATCTATGAAAAACCTCAACGGACAGTTTCGGTCTGCATAAAATATACGTTACACTCATTTCGAATGCAATGCGCCTTATCGCGTCGAGCGGAACACGAAATCAACAGACACCCCCCGAAACAATACACATGCATATAGCATGATACTACTTACTAAGTCGACGTCGCGACGTCGAAGCCAGACTTAGTAGCTTGAGCTCGATGCCACGTGTGCTGTGGCATGGCTGTGGGCATCGGTAGGGGGCGTTCAGTTAGCGTGACAGACCAAGTAACGTACCGAAAAGTGAAATATATGTGTTTATGCATTTATTTCATATTGTCGACTCGTTTCGGTGCCGGCAAGGAAATTGCCATAAAATTGTTCAGCTCACGAACTGTGACCGCAAAGCTCGAAGCGACTGAGATCCAGCCAGCCAGCCAGCCAGCCAGCCACTTGGGCCGGGCAGGTGCGCTATGGGTTAAGGATACTTCCCTATAGAGTGTATTATTTTGTGGGCTCGCCTTGAAGGCGGCAAGCGGAAGTGCCATCGATAGGGTGTAATTTATATCGACAAACTATGGGAAAGTAATTTCTTGTTAATTGTGAAACAAAGCGAGCGTGGGTTGAGTATCACGAACCAAGAGAAGTACAGTCGCGCACCTTGATCGCAACGATCTATATGAAATATCAAAAGCCAGAGATCTTCAAGAAGTACGCCTAAGCAAATAGAGCTCTATTTATCATTTGAAGCGAGTTGGGAACGTGTTTCTCCAGAGTGTGATCCCTATCTAAGGACAGCATCTTCGGATCGTGATCGTGATTGTAGCCTATAGTAAATGACCAATCATTAATATTTCTATCCCAATCTCAGCTCAGGACATTTATAAATGACTTTGGACAAATTGCTGCGGTCAACTGAGGCGTTTGTTTGACAGTCTGGGCAATTTTTAGAATAAATAAGCCTTATTGATGGATTTCAAAGTGCAATGCAAATACCAACCAACAGAGAGAATGAGATAGTGTGAGAGAGAGAATAGCAAACAGGAAACAGAGGCGAGTAGTTTATTTATTTATGCAAATATTTATGCTGTGGCTACCGTTTGCATTCAAAGCGAAATCTCAATTCCTAAATCCTTTGGCTACTGTGCTACGAGTGGACTGCAATAACAATCATCATCAATCAAAGGACACACTCACGTACGCACACACTGAGATAAGTGTCCAGGCCAAATGAAATGACAACTCATTTTATTGGAACAACAACTAGATAAATAAGGACAAGTCACAGCGAGAGACCCGGCGAGGTAGAGCCACAGGGGACAAGGAGAACGCTTGGAAAATCGTGCGCTGTGTGAAAAGGCGCGTTTTCCTGGTAAACGCGTGGAAAAAACTCAGCGTGATGCAGCAGGAAAAACCAAACTAGTTTTATCTAAGAAGAAATTATAAATATTTATGGAAATGTTTCTTCTACCCAAAAAGGAAAAAAAAAGAAAAAAAAAGACAACAAACAAACTGAAGTTACCTCAGGTCGGGACCGTCCTTGGACACCTTACACTATTTGCTCCACGGCGAGTCTGTAAATCGAGTCTGTGTATCTTTGTATCTTTGCTCTGTGTGTATCTTTCAGTCTTTGCTTTAGTTGTTTGCGCTGTCTATCAGTGGCATTAGCTCCAGCAGCGAGAGGGTATGGGGAGAGGGCAGAGAGACCCAGCAGACATCATCGTGTGGCTGCACCTACCCCAAAACAGAACGTCTTGGATACGAGGTGCATAATAAAACGATTCCGTACGTTATTCTCTCTCCCGACTGTATAAATAATAATAAAAATGCATTTATGACTGCGATTGGTGAGAAAAGGCATTAAAAAGCCAGGGAAAACGATACGACAGGGCGTGCCAGACTGTCAGATATGCTGTAGAGTGTGCAGGGAGAGCCTGAATTATACTTAGAATTTCTATGGTAATCGTGCAGAGATCTTTATGAAATTATAGGGCTTGGTAGAGTAGAAGATATGTTGTATCTATGCCAAGTTTCATAGAGAACGCTGCAGTCAAAGCCTAGAAAAGTAGTATAATACTTAAGATATGTAAATCAAATTAGAAAATCTTTGTGCAAAGTATACCCCTTTCTACATTTCCCCTTATTTCCAGGGTATACAGGGTACACCTATTGGAGCATCAAGATTGAAACTGCTTGGGTTTTCCAAAATCCTTTCAGGAACCTCTACAAATGCGCAACGAAAACAGGTTGGACAACGACCCAAAAAGAAGGAAAGAGAGCGAGAAAACAGAAGGAAACCGAAGGTAATCGAGGGTTAGGTAGTTAGCCAGTCATTCGAGGTAGCGTCAGGTAGATAGATTGGTTTGGGGCCGTCGTCCGTCAATCACAACAGCGCGCAGCGCGTTGCATTGCGCGTCGCACCGCCGACGAATTTATTAGAGGGACCCGAGCGTGACCCTTTTCCTGCGGTTCAGGTTTGTTTTTTTTATTATTGGAACACGAAATGAAGAAAAAATCAGGGAACAACATAGAAAAAAAAAACTCAGAACGCAAAACACGTGTACAAAAACTACAGTTGACCCCGGCAGGAGAAAAGGGCAGGGGGGCTTATCTCTCCCTCTCTCTCTTTCTGTCTCTCCCTCTCGCCTACACACTCGCCGACTCCTGTCAATCAGTGGTCTCCGATTCGGTCGACGTCTCTTGCAGACGCGTATCCCACAGTGCGTACTTCTTGCCCACGGTCTGCTGCCAGAGCCGCAGGCCGCCCTTGCCCGCCGCCGTGGCATAGACCTCGCCGTCGGGACTGTACTTAATGCTGGTCAAGTTCGCGTCGTGGGCCACGAAGCTCTCAAGGATTACGCCCGTCTGATAGTCGCACTTGTACACGCGTCGATTTACGCCCGCACAGACATAGCTCTGTTTCTCCGGATGCAGTGAAGCGCCAACAAGACGTACGGGCAGACGGCGATGCTGCAGCACCTCAAAGCGTTCCACATCGACAAAGATTACGCTCTGGCCATAGGCTATGGTTACAGTTCGCCCATCGGCGCACATTTCCAGCGACTTGGCATGATTTGGCAAGGTGATCGAGTGCTCTTGCTTGCCGCTCGTACGATCCCAGAGCCAAATGGATCGATCGTGTGAGGATGAGAGCAGCGCACGATCATCGCGACAGAAGATCACATCACGTATGCCACGAGTTGTGCCCGCCAGATTGAGCGGCCATTCGGGTCTCTCCAGCGTGTAGACATACAGAACTTTGTCCAATTGATGTCCATGGCTGCGATCCAAGCAGCCCACGGCCAGCACATCTGTGTGCGCTCCCAGTGCCACACAACGCACCGGCGACGAGAAGCCAATCTTGCGCTGATGTTGCCCATTTACAGCGTCCCAAATGCGCGCCGTGGAGTCTTCGCTGCCTGTGACCAGACGCGTGCCATCCCGATTGATGTCCAGGCAGAGCATAGGCTTTGTGTTACGCTGGAAGCTGCCCACCCAATCGCCCGTATCGCCATGCCGCAACATGGCCTTGCCATCCTGACAGGCGGAGGCCAGATAGTAGCCCGATTCGCAGATCTTGCTGTAAGCCAATTGCACCACATCCTCCGTGTGGCCCACACAGTCCACGGGCAACTGTCGCCGTGACATTTTCTACTCGCACAGAAAAATAAGTTTCCAAATGAATTTGAACTGTTTTTGTTGCTGTTGATGTTGGTTCAGTGAAACTCGATCTGGGAAATTTGTGGGGAGCGAGACGACGACGAGGGAGCAGGAAGCTGCCTCAAATCACATGGCTAACTGAGTTTAGACTTAACTTTTCAATTAACTGCGGTTGCAGAAGACAAGCTAATTAGCATAAAGGATGAGTGCACTGTGCACTTGTTGAGAGAAGGTTGCTCGGAAATCCGTTCAATTTCCACAAAAGGAGCTGAGCAGGCAGAGAGACGGAGTCAATTGTGGGCGTGTTTTCTTGTTAGTCTTGCGGTTTCTACAGCAACAGCTGAGCTACCTGGTGGTGGCACAAGCTGAGCCAGGCATTGTCTGTGCTCCTGCCTGTCGCTCCCGTCTGTCTGTCCTGTCTGCCTGCCTGTGTGTGCTGTGTGCTCAGGTGTCATCATCCTTGAGTGTAAGGAAGCCTGGTGTTAAACCACTTGAAGGCAGCGCACGCGCTTCCCGAAAAATGTTGAAATTCCCTCACATGTTGCCGCCTCGGGGCAGATTCTGTGGCATCCATCCTGCTTTGTTGGCCTGCTAATGAAAGCAAAACGTTGTGAAATATGAATTGAATCTCCTTCTCGAGTGCATTTAATATACATTACGTCTTTGTGCGCGGCCTTTGTGCTGCCAATCCTGCTCCCCCTACTCTCTCCTTGCTGTCTGCTAATATCCTGCTCGTGCTGCTGGCAAGTCAAGTTCGCAGTAGTTTGGCCAGAGCAGGAGCAGATAAAGATGAAATGTGTGCGGCGCATAATATCCGCCGAAACGTTTAACTCGGATTAACCAGAGATGACTGTGATACGGTGCGGGCGGGAAGGGCGCCCAAAGTGTGCACTGTGTGTGCTTTTTATTAAATTAAAAGCCAAAGTAGCAGAAGCTGCGAGTGAAGCGGACTGCCATGAAAGGATGCGCGATTGGAGAGGAGCCGACGCCGCCGCCGCCAGGCGCAGGCAGCTGACGCCTTATCGATGCGTTTAGCTCAGAGTTGCGACTTGACAGTTGCCTGATGGCACAGAGATTATCTGAGTGGATAAGCAGGCAGTGAAAGAGGAGCCAAAAATAGAGCGAAATAAGTAGAGGGGAGTGCAGCTTCAAGCAGTGACAGTGGGCACTGACAGGCCCAAAAATAAATCGGGGAAGGAAACGTTATTGCATGCACATAATACTGGAAAGAAGTTTAAAATTAAATGCAGAATTATATTAGAAAATAAAACAAGAAAGAAGGGTCGAAGGTTTTAGTATACCATTGCAGTTACTCTGCATATTAAATCGGCCGATAGGTTCTATGGCAGCTATTCGATATAGCGGTCCAATTTCGATCAAACTTTGGCAGCCTTTAAAGAGCATTCTTAGACATATATCGGAAAAGTTTCATAGGGATATCTTGAAAAATAACAAAATTCGACCGATAGGTTCTATGACAGCTATACGATATATCGGTCCGAACCGGTTCGTTTCGACTTATTTGCAGCGTGCAGCAATAAGAAACATGTATACCAAGTTTCATTAAGATAGCTCTTAAACTGAGGGACTAGTTGGCGTTGAACGGACAGACGGACAGACAGACGGAGAGACGGACATGGCTAGCATTGCTGCTGATTAAGAATATATATAATTCAGAGATGTCTCCTAATGTGCGTTGCAAACTTCTGGCCTAAATTAATATACCATCTACAATGGTATAATTGGGTCCGATTAGGAGTTAAAGATATAAAGAAACCCCAATAAAAAACCCTTTTGTGATGTATAAATTATTTGAAACTCCTAAAAAAACAATTTAGAATTCCTTACAAAATTCCCTAAAAATTCGAATGAAATTTAAATAATACTTACACTCTGCAGTTCTAGCAATTAAACCGTTCAGACCTCAATTGTACCACCTTTATCAGTGCGGGACAGACCACACCAGCATTTCGAAAACTAAGCCTTAGCCGCACTCGAGCATTACAATGCGCAGTGACCCACAAGATGCATCAATAAGTCGAGAGGATTATGCAAACAAATGCACACAAATGGCATCAGAGATCAATGTACCCATATTTGAACTCTGACCAGAGTTCGTCACTAAGTGGACAAAATGCCAGTGAAAATGATGGCAATTTCTACTATTTTCTCTGGTCCAAAAAAAACCGCAAGATGTGCACACACAGACACACAATTCCAAAGGTTGAGACGAAAGGAAAGGAGCGAAAGAAATTCGCAGGAGGAGAGTGAAAGTAAGTCGATACCTGGTGGCAAAATGAACCCCTGGTTTTGGGCTAGGGTAGGGACAGTACCGCGCATACCCTATAGGGGATAGGAACGTTTTGCAAGTCGGCCTTGCTCGACATAAACAATCTCATTGTGCGCACTCGAATCAAATGATGTGTGAGATATCAATTGTCAAATTGACAATGGAAATTGACAGATCGGTATCTATCTCGGGGTATCCAGGTTTCCACGGGAGCTGCTGCTGCTCGCACCGTAATAAAATTAGAAGTTTATTGATTTGTCTTGACACATTCGCATAGCTGAATTTTCCAAACGAAAAAGGAGAAAGGAGAGAAAAAAAAAACCTGGGAGGAACCCCACAGATTGACAGCGCTTCCTGCGCCCCTTCTTATCGCTGGGTGTGGCCGCGTTTTTACCCCTTGCTGTTTTTGCTGTTGTTCTATAAAAATTATATGCAATTACATACGTAGCCAAAGCGCAGATATCTCTCGTCTCTCGTCTCCTATCTGTAGGTACTTTCATTTATATTTTCATCGTCTGTCAGTCATAAAGTGCACGACTTTACGAGCCCAGTAAATATTTTGATGGCGCGACGCGTTGAAATTCGTTGAGTTTCCGCTGACGATGGCCAATTTTTCAGTTCCCACTTCGACCCGTATATCATCATCTTCGTCATCATCTTTTCCGCAACAAGCTCAACCAAACACTTCCGCCTCGAGAGTCCCGTACAACTGCGTTAGGTCCACGCCCCAAATTCGAAACCGACTTTCAATTTCAATGAAAAGTGAAGCAAATAGGCAACATAACTATCATTAATAGCATGACTTGCGCTTGCAACGTCCCAGCGTACTCGAGTTCTTCCATTGGTCTACTAATTATTATTAATGTTTTCATAAACTGTTGATGTAGCCCGCCTTGGAAGTTGGGAAATGGGTAACGTTTTGCAGGCAGTTTAGAGCTACAGTGGGTTAAACTGCAGTTGTAATGCTAGGGACGCATGGATCTTCTATAAGCATGAGAATTAGAAGATGAAATCGAGAATGATAGCAACTAAAATAAATTCTGTACTTTCGACCCTTCCAACATTGATGAAATATTAAAGCAAAGTAGAAGGGGGCGTGGCTAATTTTTCAAATTTTGTAGTATGACTTGTCATGTCCTAGAAAACATTCTCTACTTTTACAATTTCAATTAGAATGCACGATGTTCTGCTTTACCCAATCCTTTACCCAATCACCTTAGCAATAATCTTCAAAGATCTCTAAAGAGTCTAACTCTCTGCTAACATACCAAACATTAAACGTTACCCGTGTGTAGCGTAACTAAGCACGTTTTCCAGCGTTCGCTTGATTCTTAAACTTTCCCAGCGCCTTCTCATACCCCTCGTTGATCCCTTGTAAAACTCATGTAAACCCCCGATCAAAATTATGCAAAAACTAAAAAAACTGGCTCAAGTGATCAATCCCAAAGCAGAATTTTGACACTTTCGAGTGAGCTGGAGCGAGAGAGAACGAGAGCGCGAAAGAGTGAAAGTGTCGGCGAATTCGCTACGCCTGTCGCTTTCACTGATCGTGCGATCCTGCCGGGCGCGCACATATCAATCAAAGTTCGTCACGCTGTCGGGAATTATGTCATGCGCTTACTCAAATTGCACGATGCGATGATGGAATGCTGCGCCAGACGGACTGACTGACAATTCAACTGATTTGCATAGACTTTTCCGACGCCAGCTGCCCCCCAGGGGTGGTTGGAAAAACTAGTGTGTGTCGTTGCGGGAAAACCATTTAAAAGTTTACAGTTTTTTATACCAGGCTTTCTTTGTGATGTCAGCACATCAATCAAAGATTTTATGTTTTCATGTAAGACGATACCTTTTAGACGAAATTTCATGTAACATGTTGGAGTTTTTTCTACAAAAATATTCTTGTATTTTTTGTAATTAAAAAACGAGAATTTAAGACACATCAATCATGCAGTTTATGGTTTAGTTCTGGAGCGAACAAAGAACGCAATGCGTTTAGCATAGTTTAATTAAATTTTGTTATACGATACTTTGTTGGGGTTTTCCTGAAATTATCGCAGCTGCGCCGCAAATTTAGCATAAATTTTGCCCTCGCTTAATGAAGTCATTTTCGGCCCTCGATTTGAGCGAATTTTTGGCGATAATTTTCGTATCGATGGTATCGTATATCAATCAATTGTCATGGGCTATAATGATTTTATAATGGGTCCATTAAAATGTGCTACCCAATCGCACAGCTGCCAGCTAGCCATAAAATAGCCAAAAAAAGAAAATGATTTTCGGCCAAAGATTGTTTTATGACCATGTCTAAATCGGGCTACAGCAGTTTGGCTATTCAGCTGTCTTCGCATGTCACATAACTTGGCATTGCGATTGTCCCAGCGAGGGGAAGAAGAGCTGCAATCGCTTCCTGTCGCAGAGCTAATTAGGCGCACAGGATAACAAGGCTAAACAACAGGAAGCGGAAACTAAAGTGGCCGCTCAGCTGCGCCTCTAACTAAGCCACAGGCCTCGGGGGGCAATGTCACAACAGCAACACACACACATCCTGACACACACACACACAGCCACTGCACGCAATCTAACTAAGCAAATTTAAATAACGTGCCCATCGCTCCGGGCGCATTCATTAAACGTCGTCGTCGTTGTCGTCGTCGGCGACGATAATTAACGCCCTTATGTACTCGAGGTCCTCTCTTTAGTCCAGCGAAGCGAAGGTACCGCAGGAGCACAGCACAACAACAATGGAATTCGAGTGTGTGCGTCCAGTCCGAGGACTGTCCCCGCCTGGGCCATTGTGACTAATTGATTTGCTCAAACAAAACGACGCTACCTTGGCCATGTACATTTTTGCAATAGCTTAGGTCGCTCAGACTAATCGCAGACTAATGCGACTTGAATGCATTATGTTTTTGGGAAAGCAAATTTAGCATGCTTGCGGAAAATCTAAAAAGGAAAAACTTGATATTTCTTGAAATTAGAGGTTACATCTTAGGAAAACCCTTAGAAGTCAGAGAGGGATTTTCCTATGAATAAAGTAAATTAAAGTGGAATAATAAAAGATTATTTATAGGTATATCGTATATTATGCAAGCATAAGGCACCGTTAGATGTCTGTAAACCTCTCTGGGTAAATTTAATTACATTTTTCTTTTCTCTCTCTAATGATCTTTTGTCTCAAGTGCCTGTAAGAGGTTACTATTTATAGTTATATATCATGGTTTATTGCATGTGAGTTGCACTATGGAATTTAATTAAATTTTTCTTGTGCTCTAATGATCTTTTGTCTCTGGCTCACCTGGTCTGAACTCAAACCCGTTAAAAGCTGCGCATCTTGGAATGACCATCGGAGAGGGAGACATACAGAGACAGGCGATAAGAAGGCACATAAATTTCACAGCCAAAAGTTATGACAACTCTGAGAGACAGAAACAAAGAGGAAGCTACCAGGTACAAGGACTTGTAATCGGCGAGGAAAGTCGAGAGAAAACTTGACACCCCTTTCCCTTTGCTGGGTTTTCCCAGCGCTGTTGGTCAGCTGTGCCGTTAATTGAATCATTACTTGAAAAACCCAACAACAATGCAACATAATCGTTATGAGTGATTGCAGCGGGCTGGTCGGAACAACAAACGGATGCGCCCTTAAAACAAAGGGGTAAAGCAGGAGGAGGGAGGGAGGACGGAGGGAGGTTACCTTTTAAAATTAATTTCAATAAGTCAGAGAAGAAAGCAGAGGAAGACGAAGCTTCGCTCGACAGCTGCCCAGTTGACAGTCTTTAGCCTGCCCAGTGCCCCCTGCCCCTCTACCTCTGCCTCTGCTGCCAAACTGGTCGTCATGTAACTCGAGCGCTGCAGCCGACAGCAGCCTCCTTCTTGGCCCTAGACAAAACGCAATCCTCATGTAATCCCTGACAGTTTCAAGCCGAGAGAAAGCGCAGATAGTCGAAAGGGTTGCAGCAACAGCAGCAACCACTTGAGCGAGTTTTCCCCCCTACCCACTCCCTACTCGCTACTCTCACTCCAAGGCTTCTACCCATGTCGAGCGTCTTCTTCCAACTGAGCCTTCGGTATCTGTCACAGCCATGCGAGTCGTCTGCTGTCTGACTTGAGGATTTTCCGAACTGCTACACTTCAATGCCCAGCACGGGTCAATAATTTTTGCCGAAAAGCCTCCGTTTTTTTTCGAGCATTTCTCCAAAGACGTTTTATCCCCTGCTCTCTACTTCAGAGTGCATAAGGTCGTGGGCTGCATTACGAAAACTGTGCTTAGTCTGGAAATTTTATTATTATTATTTAATATACCAAATGACACAGCAAAAGTGTCTGTCTGGACTGTAAGAAGGAAGTCAGTTTGTATACAGGGTTCAACGGCTTCAGGAAATTCTTTTTCTTGAACGTGCATACATTATTTTTCTTCTTTACTATTGTTTAGGTTTATAATAAGCCTGAGTTTCCGGGTAGAGTTATCTCATTTCTTTTTGGATTTTCGTATACATTTAAGTTTGAAAACATATTTCCCACTCTAGTTAGTCTTCTTTCAGGTTGTTCCTTAGTTTCTCTGTCAGTTTACTCTTCCCACCATAACTCAGCAAAATTTAAGCCAATTGCCAAACTCCTTTCGGCTACAAAACATGTTTTCAGCTCCAACAAGGCTTCATTCAGACTGTCCTTTGCCTTCCGGCCAGATCACAGTGCCAGCTAACAGTGTGTCAACTTTGAGGCATATCCCCAGAAAAAAACGGAACCACAGCTGACGCTAGACTCATCACTTCTTGTGGCTGCAGGGTTTCGGCTTACACGCGGGCCACAGCATATCATGTCAACGCATTTAACTTGGCCTAACCAGGACTGGAGCATTTAGAGGGCTTAAGCTTTAATTAAAAGGTGTGCGGGAACAAAGAAAGAGAGGGAGAGAAAGAGAGCGAGACAAAAGAGGCCAGCTGTGCTCGTTAGCATTTGATCTACGCGCTGACAGTGCGTACCCAGAGACGGGGTTACTCCGTTTCTGCCTGTTATGCACGTCATGTGAAAAAGTGCAGTTAGTAATCGGATACTTTTATTGCTGAAAGGATAAACCACAGAATGCTTTGTATGCAATCGCCATAATATAATACATTTTATAAGTAAAACGCACCCCCCCTTGCCTCGTCCCGCTCGCTGCTCCTCATATATGGCCATATAAGAGGCTTAAAGCAAAAGTTTACGAGGAGGCAACTGTTGTAACCATTTCGAATGGAGGAACGAGGAACGAGCAGCGAGGACTTCTGCGTCTTTTGTTTCACAGTGCCTGCGAAAAGCGTTGTGTGTGCGCGTCATAATAATTGCATGCAGCGCGAATTGCGACGTTAACGGAATCGAAATGGTAACTGACAGTGAAATAATAAAACCAGCGCAACAGAGAGAAAAAAAACAAAAGTATCAAAAAATATAAAAATACTTGGCAATAAAATTGATGGATTCGCTGTGCGAGCATAAAGAGCGAAGCGTAAGCGATATGTATTCCCCCCCGAGGCGGATAGCTAAGGGAAAAGCGCCGGAAAATCAAAATCACGTTACACAGAAATCTCTGTGAAAAGGTGTCCCCACAGAGGCAGAGAGAGAGCGAGAGAGCGAGCTAAAGAAACAGGAAGTTAAAGCACATTAAAGCGATAACTGCAGATTATTCAAATGGCGGCCACAGTAAGCACATTAACAGGATTAGACACGGCCAATAAATGGTCAGAGTCAGGAAGAGATCGACTGAGTTATCGTCTATGCAAAGCAAGATCTCTTCTCGGGTTGGGAATTCCAACTTGGGATAGTCCAAGCGAGAGAGCTGCTCACTGGGGGTAGTTTTTCTTGCAAAGGGTTACAGGGTTTCCTTTGATAGAGTCTTGTCAGTTGCGAATTGACAAGCAAAAGGGAAGCGCACAATTCGCGAAGTACCCCCTGCTCTTTTGTCCTCCCTGCTGTGCATGCTAAGTAGCTCAGCGCGAAGAATGCGATTTGCAAAAAGGGTTACAGCAGACGGACAGACAGTGCCCCTTCCCTCTCTCTCCCTGCCCTGTTGTAATAAAATGTTTACAAATTTTTGCAAATGATTTTGCATGCGCGAAAAAAAGCGCTATAAGTGATTTATAGCAGGACTTACGCTGGGAAAACTAGCAGTGGAATATGTTGATGTCTCTATTGAACTTGCATAATAAGTAGGGGGAAGAAAGGACTCTGAAGAGGGAGAGAGGTGTGAAAACATTGGGATAAGGTTAGGCTTAGCTAATGTTTGCAATATGAGAAAGAAATGAGGTCTAATCGATATCAAACCTTTGAAGTTTAATCCTAACTTTCCACACTTATAAAACCCTCTAAACACCCTGTTAACACAAGCTATAAACCCAGAGAACTCTGCACTCTGTTCGGAAACTCTTTTCATTTCTTAGGTCAAACCGTCAGCATTAAAGTCTACATCTTATCCATCATAAAACCGTCTATTCTAACCCACTGCCACACATCTTAAATATCACACATAGCTCAGAAAAGAAAAGAGAGAGAGCCCAAAAGGGCAGTTTTATGACTTCAGAAGACCTTAAGATCTTTTAATTGTCTGGGAAAAGGCGATTTTATCGGCACAGCCAGATCTGAAATTGAAGGAAAAGACGCATCAAATGATATCAAGGAGAAATATAAAGTATGTATAAAAAACGAGAAGAAGAACAAGAAAATACGTTACAAATACAACGCTTCGCTGACGGCGTAGCAACCTACGTAGTAGCTCGGGAGTTGGTCAAGTGCTGCGTGAAGTCGCTGAGACTTTTTGTGATGTCGCCCTATTTTCGCACCACTTTGTAATGCCCTGCGAGTGCGAGGGTGCAGCGCATTGTCAGTGCACTCTATAACGCTGTCAGTGTAGAGTGGGAAAAACTCGGGGTTCACTCTCAGGGTATTTAGTTTTATGTAATCTTCAACTATGAGAACTGAGTGAGTATTGCAGTTAGAGCAGTTAAATTTGGTACAGTTGTTGCTAGGAAATGTGGCATGTATATGGGGTAAAATGATTGAGAACTATTAAGCATAGCTACTGGAAATTGTTTTTTAAGGGAAAACTGCTTTATCTTTAAGGATAACCCAGTGAAACTCTTAGTATGCTCACTTAGAATTTTTTAAAAATTTCTGAACAATATTTTAAGGTTGTTACTGGATCTCGAAAGTTAAAAGATAAATTTGAGCTCTCATAAAAAATAAGTCAGTTTTGACTATATTTCTTTATCTAGAAGGCATATGATCATCTTACCTAATAGATCATTAAGGAAAATTACAAAAATAAATAAATAATGAACTCTCCCGCTAATTGAGTTCACTTTAAGAAAACAATTTGCTAGACTTATAAAGTATATACTAGCTGCTATGTAGAGTATTTAAATTTCGTTGTGCCCCTTACCCCATGTCGCGTCGCTTGTTATTTTCACTTGCTTTCTGCTCAGTGAGTAACGTGTGAAAGAAGGCGGAGGAAGTTGTCTCTCTCTGTCTCTCTGCCTGCCTGGATGCAATTTTGATTTGGGACCCGCAGGGCTACAGGTGAGTGCGTCTGCCGGCGGAAGTTCGGGCGTGGCAGCCGAGAAGGGGCAGCGCTAATTGGCGGGCATGGCTCAGGTGAGCGGGCAGCGAGCTACATTGGGAACTTTAGCGAAGCGTTTAGGACGCATCGTCGCATCGCATCGCATCGCGTCGCGGCTCAGTTGCAGTTTGCATTTGGCATTTTCCATTTCATCATTTGAGCTGCTGCTGCAATCAAAATATTTACGGGGCAGACAAGAAATGCGACAAGGCAGTCGAGTGTGCGCTAAAGGTGTGAAAGGACAATCGGCCCGCACAAAAGTCACACAGCCCAAGCCAAGGGGGTAGATCCTACGCGCAAGATGCAAATGCAGCACTTGAGAGAGAGAAAAAGGGGTATTCCTGTTGGCTTTGTTCTCGCGGGACACAATAAAATATAATATTATCCAAGACATTTCGAGTGTCTTTTGCAGACGACAGACAGAGAGAGAGAGAGAGAGAGGAGAGAGTTGAAATTAAGTTGTAATCTTTGTAATTTTTGTCACTTACCTAGGCGCCTAGCGAAAAGGGGTTGACAGCTGTCAGTGGGCAGGGGCAGGATGGGAAAGGGGTAGAGTCCTGCTTTGCGACAAAGCAACACATTTGTTTTGTAAATATTGCGTACGTAATTAATGCCCAGCGCAAAGGGGGCCAAATTTGAATATTGCCAAAGAGAAAGAAAGCAGCGAAATTTCGTCTTTCTTCTTTCTTCCAATCCGGAGTCATTTTTCATAGCGCGTTGATAAATGCGTTATTCAAATTTCTTTCGTCCCTCTCTCTGTCTAGGTTGCCTGTCATTTTGGCGTGGATTAATGAGTTTGAAATGATCAAAAGGAATTTGCATATGGCACACACACACGGCAAAGGAATTTATGGCCATATGTGCTGAGCCTTAATTAAGCCTGCGCAGGGCTGTGCAAGGGGCACGCGATCGCGGCGGCACAGCTGCCTGCTCAGTTGGGCAGGCCAACTGCCTCCCTCCTACTACTCCTACTCCCGCTACTCCTCCCCCTGCTGCCCCTATATTCGTGTTGTGCTATCAACCACATTGGGTATGCTAATTCAATCAGCCCACGCGCCACAACAAACCGCACGCGATATAAAAGAACCCGATGAGGATCTCTACTAAATTTAGGCTGTGCTACGCTATGCGGCCAGCTGTGCCGTTAGCTCTAACTGTAAATTAAAATGCATTTTACGCAACTGCTGCTGCTGCTGCTGCGGCGCCAGCTGCTCTAATAGCACGCACTTAGCACGTCCTCGCTGGATGGAAAAGGACACCCCCGCTTGCAGGATCTGGGCTCTTGTTGTTTTCCGAGGAAATTCACGCATTTTCATGGTCGACTACCGTTTGTGCCGGGCACAAAACGAAAATAGATTAGCCTCACACTCGAAAGGATATTGAACTCGCTGAAAAGGGAAAAGGGACAACGACAACAACAACAACAGCAACAACAACAAGGACGGGTCAAGAGTGGCTCTGCCTGCGGCGAGTGTTGAGGGGCGCGTGCCATAAGGATTAAAAATAGACATAGCAACCACTTAAGGTCGAGGATTTACGCATATGGCGAGCAGATTTGGGGTAGTACATTAATTTCACGAGGGTCTTACGTTATTTTTGCGCCTATTGTCTTCAAGCTTGCTTTGTTAAATAATAATATGTTTACCACAAAAATGTATAATAATGACCATAAATCCACAAAGTGCATATTTATTTATTAACTAAATAACTTTTTTACTTTGCTGAATTATTATTATTTGTCAGAACCCTAGCAATCTTTTCTATTTAATTTCAATTTTCAAAAAAGCGCGCCAAGCAGCAGCCCATGATCGCCGCAGCAACCGTTTGCAACTGTCTGGCAATAACTGCTAATCACACACATGTGGCAACCCTCAAACATCGCCGCACCACAACCTCTTGCAGCCGACACACATGAAAACAGCCTGTTAAAGCAAAACTTAACGACACGACTCACTCAACGAAAAGTCACAGCTCTGTTAAGTGTCACGCACAGTCTGGCAATGCCAGCCCTACACACTATTGTGAACAGCCGAGCGCAAGCAACACCAAAAGATTGCGAATTAATTTGGCAATAGCAATAGTTGAGTTGCTGCTTTAAAATACCTGCAAAGTGTTGTACGTACAAGTGTAAAGTGTGTGTAATTAGTTAATTGCCGTTTGTGTTCCGCATAAGCAACGCGTGTGCCACAAATATTGCAAATAATCAAAAAGCATTCAAAGAAACAGACGTCGTCGTCGACGTCGAGTTGCCTTAGCCTTACACCGCGCCGCCGTCGCCGTTGCCGGACTCATACTCGTGCATATTTTATCGTTGTCGGTGTGACCACGACACGCTATTTTAGGAATAGGAATAAACAACATTGTGAGACGGCATGTCCCTCTCTGAAAGTGGCTCCTGCACTAGCACCAGAGCGCAGAGCAGCTCAGATGCGCCGCTATGCAAACGCCTGAAATTGGATGAAGCCGGTGCCGATGGGGATGCCGGTGGAGCTGGAGCCGGAACCGGAGCTACTTCCGTGCCGCCAGAAGCAGCATCATCCATCAGCAGCAGCGGCAGTCGGCGCAAGCTCGCCGCTACAGCTACTGCTGCGGCTGCGGCTGCTGCAGCGAGCGGCAACAACAACTACGAAAATCACGACAAAGCAGACGACGTTGACATGTTGACAGAGACAGCTAGTGTTGCTTCGGCTGCTGTCGAAACAGACTTGTGTGTATCGTCGTCTACTTCTGACTCGTGCGCAGCCAATATATCGTCAAAGCAAGCAGCTGCCGGTGGCGGGGACGTTAGTACATCGTCAGCAGTGAATAAGGAAAGTAGTGGCATTAACAATTGTGCGTCGTCCTCGTCCTCATCCTCGTCGTCGTCGTCGTCGCTGTCGTTGTCGTCTACAACGTCGAAAACTAAATCACTGGATACGGAAACAATCAAAGCGCGCACTGTCAGCTCAACAAACTCCAACGTCAGTTCCACCAACACCAGCAGCAGCAGCAGCAACAACAACAACAACTCTCACTGCACAAGCAATAGTAGCAACAACAGCAACAACAACAACAATAACAGCAGTGCAGTTATGGCTGCCAGCAGCAATAGCAACAGCAACGCTGCCGCCACTGGCGGAGACATCGATGAATCGCTCTATTCGCGCCAACTTTATGTGCTTGGACACGATGCAATGCGTCGTATGGCCAACTCGGACATTTTGCTCTCCGGATTGGGCGGCCTGGGCCTGGAGATAGCCAAGAATGTCATATTGGGCGGCGTTAAATCGATCACCCTGCATGACACAGCAACTTGTACGGTAAGTTTTGAACGGTCATCGGTTCTGTTATAGATTGAAATAACGACGAACAGTCGTCGTCGTGCGGTCGGATCGGGTCGGGGCACAGAGTCAACGGGTTGGTTAAAAATCAATAATTAACATTTGTGATGCCGTTTAATTGCCGCGCGCGCGAAAAATCACGCAACTCTAGCAGCACAGCGCACAGAGGCAGCAAAGCGACCTGGTTAGAGAGACAGCAGAAGAATAGAAATAGGAAAAAAACGTCGCACATGATTCATGATTTTGCAGAAACAACAACGAACAGAATTCGCAAACTCGCATCGGCAGAAACAGCAGCAGCGGCAGCAGCCACAGCGGCGAACGGAGCGTTCGCAGTTTTGTAGGTTATGTTGCCTGTCTGTGCTATTTGCTGTCTGTTCTGCCTAGTTTTATCAGCGAAAAGAGCGCCTGAGAAAAGCAAAGAAAAAACGAAAAAGAATTAACTAAATTTTTTCATACGATTTCCTTTTTTTTCTCTGCCCCCCCCATTGGTTATCTGCGCCTGCTTTTTGTTCTCGCCACTAAATGTGCGAGCGAGACGACTGCTGTGTGCACTGTGTGTAATTGTTTTCGCTGTGCTCTTTGTATGCATATTCGGTTTTGTTTTACTTTGTTCCGGCACACGAGAAATTTCTTTTTATTACCGATACACAAAGAGAAATTGCAGTGCGCTGACAAAGCGCAAATAAAATGCAGTAAATATTTGAATTTATTTTAGCAATCACTCTCAACAAACATTGCCACATTTTGTGTATGAAGAACTAATAGAAAAACAGCGTTGCCACCTGGCTAGGAAATGCGCATCCCAAGAACATTCTTCGTTCAAATTTCGCCGCTGTGAATTTCTTGCGACGCCGCTGCTTGTCTCCCGTTTGGTACTCCATCCGTCACCTGCTGCTTCCGTACCCTCGCTTAGTCATCGTTGTGTGGAGTCAGCGACTTCATAATTTCACAATGTTATATTGTATTGTTTTTTTTTTTGTTTTACTGCTGCTGCGTACACTGAACCTTTGACTAATCTTTTGTTTTCATCTTTCTGCAGCTCAACGATTTGGCATCGCAGTTCTACCTAACCCAGGCGGATATTGGCAAGAACCGAGCGGAGGCATCATGCGCCCAGCTGGCGGAACTCAACAATTATGTGCGCACTGTATCATACACTGGCCCTCTGACTGAGGAGTTCCTATCCAAGTTCCGTGTGATTGTACTGACCAATTCAGATGGCGCAGAGCAGGAGCGCATTGGCAAGTTTGCCCATGAGAATGACATTGCGCTGATTATTGCCGAGACGCGTGGCCTGTTCGCCAAGATATTCTGCGACTTTGGTGAGAACTTCACCATCTACGATCAGGATGGTGCCCAACCGGTGTCGACGATGATTGCGAGCGTTACGCACGACGCACAGGGTGTGGTCACCTGTCTGGATGAGACACGTCATGGATTCAACGATGGCGACTATGTGACCTTCTCGGAGGTGCAGGGCATGCAGGAGCTGAACGGTTGCCAGCCTATCAAGATCACTGTGCTGGGTCCGTATACCTTCAGCATTGGAGATACCAGCAAGTTTGGTGAATACAAGTCCGGAGGTGTTGCAACACAAGTGAAAATGCCCAAAACCATCAGTTTTAAATCCCTGGCTCAGGCGACAGCGGAGCCTGAGTTCTTGATATCTGATTTTGCCAAGTTGGATGCGCCAGCCACATTGCATGTGGCATTTGATGCTATTGGTGATTTCAAGTGTCAAAATGGAGGACTACCACGCCCCTGGAACTCTGACGATGCTAGAAAGTTTTTGGATATCTGCAAGAACTTGAAGAGTGATGTGGACGAGCAGCTTGTGCTGCAGTTTGCCAAGATTTGTGCCGGCAACACGTGTCCACTGGATGCAGCCATCGGTGGCATTGTTGCCCAGGAAGTGCTGAAGGCCTGCAGTGGCAAATTTACACCCATCTTTCAATGGTTCTATTACGATGCACTCGAGTGCCTGCCTGCCAACGGCGTCAGAGAGGAGGACGCCCAACCGCTGGGCACACGTTATGATGCACAGATTGCAATATTCGGACGCAACTACCAGGAACAGTTGGCCAGTGCCAAATGGTTTATTGTTGGCGCAGGCGCCATTGGCTGTGAGCTGCTAAAGAACTTTGGTATGCTCGGATTGGGTGTGGGCTCTGGCCAGATCTATGTAACCGATATGGATCTTATTGAAAAGTCGAATCTGAATCGTCAATTCCTGTTCCGCCCGCATGATGTGCAGAAGCCGAAGGCATTGACTGCCGCCGATGCAATCAAGCGCATGAATCCCGAGGTTAAGGTGACGTCATATGAGCTACGTGTCGGCGCCGAGACGGAGAAGGTATTCTCCGAGGATTTCTTCGGCAAATTGGATGGTGTAGCCAATGCACTGGATAATGTCGATGCTCGTATCTATATGGATCGCAAGTGCATCTTTAATCGCATACCCCTCGTGGAGACTGGCACGCTGGGTACCATGGGCAATGTGCAGGTCATTGTGCCATTTGCCACCGAATCGTACAGCTCCTCACAGGATCCCCCAGAGAAGAGTATTCCGATTTGTACGCTGAAGAACTTCCCCAATGCCATTGAGCACACGCTGCAGTGGGCACGTGACTGCTTCGAGGGTGTCTTCAAGCAGGCCGCCGAGAATGCTGCGCAATACATTTCCGATCCGCAATTCACTGAGCGCATCCTCAAGCTACCTGGCATACAGCCACTGGAGATACTGGAGTCTATTAAGGTAGAGTATTTGAATTGGGTACCCTGTAGGAATTCCTACTAAAACATCTTTTTAACTTGCAGAAAGCCTTGCTGGATGATAAGCCGAAGGGCTTCCCCGACTGCGTGGAATGGGCTCGCCTGCACTGGGAGGATCAGTATGCAAATCAGATTAAACAGCTGCTCTTCAATTTCCCACCGGATCAGGTTACCTCCAGTGGCCAGCCCTTCTGGTCGGGACCCAAACGCTGCCCAGAGCCGCTGGTTTTCGATGTAAACGATTCCATGCATTTGGATTACATCTATGCGGGAGCCAATTTGCGTGCTGCCGTTTATGGCATACCACAAGTTCGTGATCGTCAGGAGATTGCTGAACTGGTGCAACAGGTTAAGGTAGGAGTGTAGAATGGATTTGCCTTGTTTATAGGAGGATTAACCTAACCCCATGTCTATTGCAGGTGCCCGAATTTAAGCCACGTTCTGGTGTCAAAATCGAAACAAATGAAGCAGCTGCCGCTGCATCGGCAAATAATTTCGATGATGGGGAAGTCGATCAGGATCGTGTGGATAAGATCATAACAGAGCTGCTGAAGAATGCCGATAAGAGCTCAAAGATAACACCGCTGGAGTTCGAGAAGGACGATGATAGCAACCTGCACATGGACTTCATTGTGGCCTGTTCGAATTTGCGTGCTACCAACTATAAAATCCCACCGGCAGATCGTCACAAGTCCAAGCTAATTGCTGGCAAAATTATACCGGCCATTGCCACAACAACATCTGTGCTCTCTGGCCTGGCTGTGCTGGAGGTGATGAAACTGATTGCCGGCCATCGGGAATTGCCGAAATTCAAGAATGCATTCGCCAATTTGGCGCTGCCCTTCATGGCCTTCTCGGAGCCCATGCCGGCTGCAAAGTACAAGTACTACGACAAGGAATGGACACTATGGGATCGTTTCGAGGTCACTGGCGAGATGTCGCTGCAGGAGTTCCTTAGCTATTTCGACGACAAGGAGAAATTGAAAATAACCATGCTGTCGCAGGGCGTCTCGATGCTCTACTCATTCTTTATGCCCAAGGCCAAGTGCTCGGAGCGTCTGCCGTTGCCCATGTCCGAGGTGGTGCGACGCGTCTCGAAGCGACGCATTGAGCCGTACGAGCGTTCGCTTGTCTTTGAGATCTGCTGCAACGATGAGGATGGCGAAGATGTTGAGGTGCCCTATGTGCGTTACACGTTGCCCTAAGCAGGATGCACCATGATGCCCCATGGCCGCTCATCGTCGCGTCGTCGTCATTTAAGCCACGCTCTAATCTTAATTGTAACAGTTAATTTATTATTTAATTCAAAACAAAATCATTTTGTCGTCACGTTTTGAAGTTGTGCGCCTGAAACTTTACTGTGTGTAGCAGGTTTGCATTTTTAAATTAACAAACACAAAAAGGATAATAACATTAACTCACCCACACGCCCATACACACACACACACAAACACACACACACACACGTAACTAATCGATATAGAAACTATATATTATATATGTATGTGTAATCCTATAAGGAAAAGCAAATATTGAATTCGCGTTACACGAAGATACAAAGACTCGACTTAAAAAAAAAAAAAACATAAACAAAAGAAAGGAAAAAAAACACAATAAGAATCGAAAAATCTGTCTGCTCAGCATAGGTTAAAAAAAAGAGAGAAAACAGCGAGAGAGAAAGCAAGTGAGTGAGAGAGAGGAAGAGAGAAAGCGGAAAGAGAACTAGGAAACAAACATGAATCGAGCGCATTTCGGAAACTGTTTCATCTCGGACTTTTTTTTATTCATTTGATATAAAACTTATATATTTAAATTCAAGATGTATTACAAGGCGAAGCAATTGAATAAAGCTGTATATTTCATATGGTAAAACGGAGTGAGAGCCTTGGCTAATTTCATCTCTTTCTGCATTTTGTAAACTCATTTCTTTGGTTTCTCTTGTCTTTTGCATAAAACCAAACCGCCAAGCCGTTCCCCGAGAGCTTAAGTGCAATTGCCCCCCAGTCACCCGCCCAACCGACTATCCATCTATCCCATTTCATACCCTGCCTTGCCTTTCCTAGCTGCTTGCAGTCAGTTAGTGAGGAAACGTGACACAATTAAATATTTGATGCCCCCAAGACGTTTATGCTGCCGGCGGCGCCACTGGCTGTTGCTGCCACTAAAGTGCAATTGGCAAGTGCCTTCCCCTGCCCCTGCCCTTTCCCCTTCTGCATCCCTTCGTAAAGTTCGTTGCGTCTTATAATTAAATATTACACGCAATGCAACTGAAGTATAGCAAAGTTATGCAGCTTCCTTCCTTTCCGAACGGGGCAAAAGTTTGCCCTCAAATTATGCAGTTAATGAAAGAAACGCTAAGTGAAATACATCGCATACGAGGTATACGGTTGGTATACGTTGCTATATGGCATGGATGGATCCACCTGAAACTTCACTTGTTTGTAATTTGATAAGAGCATTTTCCAAGTTCTGCTGCAAGTTGCAACAAGAGAATTTAATGTGGCAGGATGAAGAGGAAACAAGATTATGTTATTATGCACGGATAAGCAAGGGTTGCGGCATGACGTTCTTAGCTTTATGACGGTAAATATTTGTGGCAATAGCTATGTGCACACATTTAGTAATAACAAGTAAGGAAAGCTACAGTCGAGCGTGTCCGACAGTAAGATACCATTCGTTCAGTTTTGAAAAAGATCATCAGAGTTTTATTTCCTCTGCATAAGTTCATATTGTTTAAATTAGATCTATCTTTGAATAGCGCCATCTACATTCGAAAATGTCATAGCAATCAGCTTTATACACGCTACGGCTGGATAACTTGATCGGATTGTAATTTTGGGAATAGATTTATATTGCAATTATCTATGTTCATACCAAAGCAGAAATCTGTAACTTTAATACTTCTCCTGCTAATCGTAAGTTATCGATTTGCGTAGGCGGTGGGCGTGGCATCAAAAATTGAAAATAAACTCGATCTACCTATGGTATACAGGAACCTGCATGTGAATTTTGGTGACTCTAGCTTTTATAATAGCTGAGATCTAGGCGTTCAGACGGACAGACGGACGGACATGGCTCAATCGAACAAGAATATTTATACTTTGTGGGGTCTGCCACGCCTCTTTCTGCCTGTTACACACATTTGCACAAACTTAGTATACCCCTTTTTGACCATTTTCAATGGTCGCATGGCATAATAATGCCTTTACTTTCTCAGTTCGATTTGCGGGAAATTTCCTTTGTAATTTCACCAGAGAATCATAACAAATCTTTGCCAGGCGAGGCCAACTCATCTGTGACTGCGTGGGATTAATCGCTTTCTGCGTAATATTACCAACTAAAACCCAGAGATATGTATACGATAGAATATATATAGTATACTCATTCACATTGTGTAGTATCTGCCGTTCATGCGTCAGCTGACAAATTTTTAGTTGACTCATGGGAATCGTCACAGGGCATCCGAAACTCAGCGAAGCATGCCGTTACCTGGACAAAAGGTGAGCAAGAAAGCTGAGTTTAAGCCGAAATGCGCACAAATTAACTGGAATTTCGATAACAAATACGTTAGTCGTGGGGTTTTTCCCTACACTAATGAATGATATCAAATATTTTGAGTATACAACTCATCAGCTGTGAGTGCATTCATTCAATAACCCCCCAACAGTTTTGTTATCGTAAAAACGCTCTGTCACAATTAATTAATGAAAATATATTTAAAAACATTTTTATAGAGCATTGCGAATTCCCCGTTTTGTGCACTGATTTATCTCTTTTGTCTTCCGCTTCTTTGTTGTCGTACAAATTATAGTATATTCCTTTTTTTTTTTTTTTTTTTTTTTTGTTTTTGCGTATGTCCGGTTGGCAAACCTGTTGGCCGCTGTCCAAATGAGAATGAAAAGTGCGAATGTTTATCTCGGCATAGGTTTTTATGATGGAATTTCAAATATGGAAATATGGAAATTTGCATATATTGTCATTGAGAGATGCTTTCGCACATTGTTTTGCTGCCTTAATTAATTAATTCAATAAATTTTCTCTTGCTGTGACACTTTTTGTGATAATGAGAACGTTGCGTAGGTCGGGGGAGGCAGGCAGGGAGGGTTATCGAACCTGATTAATGAACAGTTTCACAATTTCAATTGAAGTCTTAAAGCGCAGCTGAGTTGAGTTCGACACGGACAGCTGCATGCGCCAAGGAGGGGCCTGAGAGAGAGGCCAAGGACGTACAGGGGGCAATTGCAACTGCAATTGTTATGACAACAATCAAATTAATTAATATTCCCCCATATGTAAGCGGCTCGTTAAGTAGAATACTTGGGGGTACTTGCAATGGGGCTGGCATTTCCTGTCCAAAACTTTTACTTGCTCGCTCGCGCTCGCTTGTTTGGTTGAGGCATTTTGGCCAGAAAAGTGCGTCATCCGTTGCCAAATTCATAACCATAGTTTGTAAGTGTTGGCGTTGCTGCTAAACGGGCATCAAATCAATTAATCTAAAAGCTTGTGCAATTGTATGACCAACATGGAGAGTTACGGCTGGTAAAGGGTAGAGGAAATATAATTGAAGAAATACAATAATATTAAAGCTAAAGTTTTGGGTTTTTAGAAATCAGTTTAAAGCTTTGATCCTTAATTTTTTAATTATCCAGCATACATTTTTTAAAACCTTTAAGGTCTTTCTAATTTTTTAAATATAAATAAAGAAATATTATAAAAATAATATTATAGTTTCAGATTTTTAGAAACCCTTTTATACCATTGTAGATGGTGAATTCATTTTGGCCAGAAGTTTGCAAGTATATATTTTTTTAATCATCATCAATTGGGGAGTCGAACTAGCCATGTCCGTCAGTCCGTCTGTCCGTCTGTCTGTTGCAAAGTAAACTAGTCTTACAGTTTTAGAGCTATTTTAATGAAACTTGGTATACATGTTTCTTATTGCTACACGCTGTAAATAAATCGGAACGAGCCGGATCACACCGATATATCGTATAACTGTCATAGAACCTATCATTCGAATTTTGGTATTTTTCAAAATATCGCTGTGAAACTTTCGGCGTGTCGAAGATTGTCATTTTTTCTTGTTTCGTTTAGTTTACATTTTTCCAGCCCACAAGAAACATTAAAAATTCAGTATAACGTAAGCTCTATGAATTTTTTAAAACTTCTGCTAATTTTTTTTTTTTTTTTGGAAAAGCCACGATTGTTAACACACTTTCAAATGGCCTGTGACTTCCTGCCCCCGAATTGGCCAACATGTTTTGACGTGTAAATGAAACGTGTGCGAAAGAGTACAAAAAAGAAAAAAAGAAAATCGAAAAATATAGATGGAAATAGAAACATGTAAATCACATGTTCGGCACAGACAACAACGACACACGCGGTCAGTGTCCATTTGTGTAGCGAATCGAGTGTAAATATTTAAATTGAGTCATAAAAACATTGCACAATAGGAAGTGGCGACAGGAACAGTTTAGACAGACGTCCATATCGGCGGTCGTCCGTGCGGCGCCCACACAGCAAGGCGGAGGTGGAGCTGGAGCTGGAGCTGGAGCTGGGTAGGAGATAGCAATAGTTGTTGTTGTTGTCCAAGACCATAATTGATTTACTATATGTCACGAATTGCCATCGCCTGCACGAGGCCTGCACAATATTAAGATACAACGTATTAATCAACTGCAACGCAATATTGCATTATATGTACATATATAGTCTAGAGATATGTATAAACAACAACAACAGGGGGCAGATAATGCCCCCACTGAGTCATTGACATTTGCCGATACTAACCTTTGTGCCGGCTAAAAGCATTTCGCTTCTTATGCGCACTATCAATGCGAAAGCAGAGAGACGAACATAAATCATATATATATACACAAATGCAAGGCGGATGTGATGATATCGGAGCAGCCACTTAGACATTGTACATAAGAGGAGCTATAAGTCAAGGCGTCTGATCTTGACCATGGTATGATTGCATACACATACAGTTATAGTACCTATCTATTATGACCTGGTCGATCGGAAGTTACACCTTGACGTACTTACACACTCATATCTCAATAGCTAAGATAAGCTATCAAAATTGTATGTTTTCGGAATCGTATATAGTCATGGGTATTTGTCATATTTTCTTTTTTAGGTCAGCCGGCTATCGAAATCCCGTACACAGCCAATTTTGTGCTCAATTGACGATTGAACTTCGAAGACCTCAGAGCGCTGAGTCTATTGTGCTGGGGCGTATACGCTGTACAGTTGGGGGTCTAGGTCTATAACTGGGCGCATTGCGTATGATTGAATGACAGTAAATTCAATTTAAATAAATATGGATCATAATTATCGAAAACACGTCAATATGCGAGCCATATCTATGAATGATTCAAAGTTGGCATTGATTGTAGACCGGAAGTTTTAAGTTGAATAAAAGTGAGCACTAGAGATGTCTGGGCGTTAGCAGTTTTACCTATTTGATTATAAAACAAGGTATTGTCCATATTTATCGATAATAAGTTGATAACATGATCGTGTACCAATACCTTAATTTATATAAAGGGGAAATCAATAGAGTTTTATAATGAATGCGTGTTAAATATTGTTACTCTCGATATTGATCGATAACAATTTAAAATTTTGATCGTCTATCGATGTCGCCAACTATCGATACCTATGCTATTCACCTTAAAAGTAACGCACATCAAATTATGCAAATTGTTCTCTGGGTGCTCGCCTTAACCTAAGCCTAAGCTTGCTTAATTAAGAGCACAATGACTTGCGCTCTGCGCCAGGCTTGACGCATTTGCACTTACTTGCACTCACATGCACACCCCCACTCCTCTTTATATGAACTGCAAGTCCATACCCACTGCACTCTCTCTTTTAATGCGAGCGCTCTTTGTGTTTTTCCGAAGAAACCACGAAGTCCTATTAGGCGTGTTCGGCAAGAGATCGGCAAGTTGCATTGCAGGCTGCATCGTACCATTTGCCGCTGTTCTTGCTCCCACAGCCGATGCTGTTGCTGTCGTTGGCGCAGCCGCAGCCCCCGCTGCTGCTGCTGCACTCTCTTACTCCTTTCACAGCGATCGCATGTGGCTGCTCACTATGCTCCACGCTCTCTCTTACTCTCCCTCTCTCATCTTGCGCTCACTCCAGCAAGTCAAAAGTCAAGAGAGACACCGCAAGCAGCGGTTTCGTTCGCGTTCGTTACTCTGTCGCACTCAGTTCTGGCCGGGCAGTCAAAGCCAGCACAAGCCAGAGGCGGTGTAACGAGATTTGCTTTTCCGTCTGTGTGTGTGTGTGTGCGTGCGCGCGCGTGTGTGTTCCATACGAAATTAAATTGATATAAAAAAAAGAGTTTTATTTGAATATTGTTGTTGCTGTTGCTGTGAAAAGCAAGTTCGCGTCAAGCGCAGCAAAGGAAACGACATACATAGAGTAGAAGCAAAAGGAGAAGGAGAAAAAGAAGAGGGACTGTGCGCCAAAGAGCGCGAGAGCGAGTGGGAGAGTGAGCGTGGCGCGTGGAGTTGTTGTAACTGCGCCGCCGCCTACTTCTTTTACAACAACAACAACAAAGCAGTGCAGTGCAGTGTACCGCGTTCGTGCGTGCGTGCAAGTGTGTGGGATTACAGCAACAAATACGTGGGTAAATGCAGCAGCTCCTTTGTGCGCCCGTGTCCGTGTGTGCAGCGCAACGCGTCGCGTGCTAATTAATTGTGTCGTTGCATTTACAAAAGCAAACAAAAGCAAGCGGCCAAACAAACAATTGTACAACAACAGCAACAACAACAGCAACAACAACACGCTGGGTAATGTGTGCTTAATGCTGTCTGTGTGTGTGGTGTGTCTTAGTGTCGAAATATAAATTTAATTTATTACGAAAACGCCTGTCCACCTTCGTGCTTCCCTGCCGCGTATGCGTCATATGTGTGGCAACAAAACAAGAAAAAAGGGCAAAGCCAAAGCGAAGCAGTTGCCACAACAAAACAAAAACAAACATAGAAGAAGCCGCAGCAGCAGCAGAAGCAGCAGCATAAACGAAACACCCCCGCGACGCTGCCGAAGAATTGACGCGTCGCTTCCGCTGCCGTTGCCGCTGCCGGCTGTTGTCATTGCGCATGTTTAGTGTGTGGCAGCCCTCGCGGCATTAATAAAAGCAACAACAACAACAAGCTCAAAGAGCTCGAAGAGCAACAACAACAAACAAAAGTGAAAAGTCCAAGCTGAACTTGGGCATTAATAAAGCTTCGCAAGCTTCACGACGAGGAAAAAAAGTGCAAGTGTTGTGGCAAGCTAAAAGTTTCCACACACCCACACACACACACTAACACTAATACACATAGAGTGCAGTTGCGTCTTCTGTTTTTTTTACGTGCCAGGAAAAGAAGGAAAATGTGGTGCCCATATGGACGCACTATTGCTCTGCGCCGGCTACTCGAACTTATGATGTGTGTGAATATAGCGATGCTGGCAATACTGACAGAAGCTGCTGTTGCAGCAGCTGCAGTGGCAAATGCAACCGGCGGCAACATGCATCAGCTGCTGCAGCAGCAGCAACAGCATCCGCATGGCCATCACAATCATCATGCTCATGCTCATGCCGAACCGTTGGAGCAGCTGCAGCCACATGCAGCGGGCAAGGAGAAGAGCGCCATCTCTGAGGATGTTGTGGTAAGTTACAGGGTATTTAGCTGCCTGATAACAATTACAATAATTGTGTGCATTGTGGAAAATTATGTTAACGCTTATCACATTGTGCTGCACTTATCACCAAAGGGGGCAGCCAAAGGTTTGAGCCATATCAGTTGGGGAGTGAATACCCTGCAAGCATTGAAAATGTACCACAAAGGGTATACTAGGCTTGTGCAAATGTGACTTGACCTTTTTTTTACTGAATGATTGATCTAATGTAAATGCATGACAGAGGAACATGTTGGTAACGGCTTTTCGCAATTGACCGCAGGGTATTTTAAAGTCAGGCATGCACGAGTGTTGCTTTTCGTTACTTTTACAGTTGAATAAACTTGCAAGTTTAACTATATGGTTTTTAAGCGCTTCAGCTGACTCATGTCATGGCCATGGGGCGGGGGGCGTGGCACAGAAATCCGATACCCGCCCTTAGCTTAAGGTACACGAATCCAATCATGTGCTGTGCAACGTTTCGAATTCATTAGAAATCCACCACCATCGACAATGCAACTAAAAACAAACTCGACAGAACCGCAAGACACAAAGGCAACAAAGAAGAGACAAGCGACAACAAAAACAACAAAAACAACGACGGGTCTGTGAATGACATTTTCTTTGGCGCACTTTGCCAATTAGAATTTTAGGCAAAAGTTTGCAAGCAAATTGTAACAGTTGCGCGACAGTGTCGCACAGTGTGGCAACTTTAGTATAAACAACTCAGCAACAGCAATTGCAACGACAGCGACAGCGACAGCAGCGGCAACTGCAGCAGCAACTCATGAATTCTATATGAGTGTGCGTGTCTGTCTGTCTGTCTGTTTGTTTGCCTGTCCCCTCCCGCTCCCCTCTCGCCCGCTGTGCGTGTGTGCGTGCGTAGATAACTTAACTTAACTTCACTTTCTATGCGCATTTTCCGGACAACTTCCGTTTGGGCATGCAACCGCATTCGCCTTTGCTGCCCCCTCCCACGCCCATCCGTCGTCGGCTTGCTATCTCCCTCACACTTGCACTCCCACTCCTGCACTTGGGCTGCATCTTGAGCGCACCCCCTTCCCCTCTCTCTTCTCTCAACTCCTACCCCATCTTCTTGTCTTGGTCTTCGACTTTATTTGATTACGCGCCACTCATAAGCGTGAATGTATGTGAATATATTCACTGCCATGCCAGTGAGTGCGTATCTGTGTGTGTGTGTGTGTGTGCGTCTGTTGAACTAAGAACTGGCAGCGCCTAGCTGGCGACATAGCCAGACGACGACGACGACGACGACGACGTTGCTGCCGCTATATGTGGCATATATACAAACACACACACACACACGAACATATCAACTGTATTATGTATATGCATATCATACCATCATGTTAACGAGGGCAGTTCCAAAATTCTAGCGAATGTAATATGTAAATTTATTGCATTTTAATATTAATCATAATTGTTCCTGAAAACGATTCTCTGCAGAAAGAAATCGCAGGAGAATTCGACAGAAAACTGAAATTAAACATGCAAAATATTTATGCTTAAATTGAGAGTTCAGAAAAGTTGTTGAACTTCAATAAAGAGAGAACTAAAATATATTTTAATAGAGAATTTATTTTTCAGTATAAATTTTAGTTTTTTTTTGGTAAATTAGCTGAATTTTTTATGGCATCTAAAGCATTTGCAGGCATTTTAAAAATTACTTATAAAATATAAAATGTTATACAAATTTTAATAAAAAAATTTTTAAAGTATAAACAATATATACAGGAATATTATAAAAAATGTTTGTTAATTTCTTTATGATTTAATTAAGTTTAACTAAAGGAAAATGTTGCTATTTCTTTTATGAATCATTGATTGATCTCCTTTTTTAAAATTTTAAATTAGATTTTTAAAATAATTATTAGTTTTTTGATAAATTAGCTGAATTTATTAATGTATCTAAAGCATTTGCAGGCATTTTAAAAATGACTTAAAAAATATAAAATGTTATACCAATTTTATTAAAAAAAATTTTTAAGTATAAAAAAGAGTTGTAAATATATCCAAGAAATTTCATAAAAAATGTTTGTTAATTTTTTTATGATTTAATTAAGTTTTACTAAAGGAAACTGTTGCTATTTCTTTTATGATAGGATGATCTACGCTTTTAAAATTTTAAATTAATCTTGTAAATAAATTAATTAAAATTGTTTGTCTAATTTTCTTTCATTTAACATTTTAAAGTATTCAAAATAAATATTGTAGCATACTATTTATACTCAAGAGTTTCACCTAGGCATATGTAATCCAATCAAGCTTTTTTTTGCTCATCTCTCATCTCTCTAACTTTTTCCACTTTGATTACAAATTGAAGATCTTATTCCATAAATAATACTATTCAATTTGTAGTTTACAAAATTATGACTAGATTCTTTGCTTGCTGGTAATAACAGAGCAAATCCTGGCGAATCAAGTTAATTAAAGTAACTGCCCTCTTTGACACACAGACACACACACACAGAGAGAGTCGCCCAAGAGCGCCGTTATGTACGCTGTGAATGTGCCTCGAGCCTCGGGATATCCTTGCTGAATAAACAATATGCGGGCTCAATTCGAGGGCCTCTCTGCGTGTGTTTGCGAGTAGTTTTTATTTCAGACAACGCTCGACGACCCTCGATGTCGCTCAATTATAATTTTCTCACTCGTGGTTGGGTCTCTGGCGCTGCTCTGGCTCTGGCGCTGCTCTGGGCCTTTAATAAATGTGAAAATTTGTCTCGTATTTTTATCATCTTTGCAGTCTTTCGCCTCGGCATGCCAATCCGTTGGACATGTTGTGGTGGGTTGGAGGGGTTGGGGAGGGACTTAGTAGGAGTGCAAGTAGTGCCACTTTCAAAGTCGCGTGTCAGACGTTCTCGTCTCTCTGACTCATCGGGTCGCGTTGTTGCTCTTGTTGTTGTTGTTGTTGTTGTTGTAGTTGTGGTTGCTGCGGGGGGTTCAATGTCCTTAGGAATACTTTGCACTCGCCTTGCCTGGCTCCTTGGGCACGAATAAATTGCGCATATTTTTGATTAAAAGGGAAAGAAGAGAGAGAAAGAAAAAAAATAACCCCGAAAGAAAGAAAGGAAGGAAAATTTTGTTCGTTCGCTCGTTTTTAGAACACGCCAAGACGCCCGCGCTTAATGAGCGAGCGACCCGTTAGCCGGCAATGGCTCCGGCTATGGCACCGGCTATGGCTATGCTGGAGTTGTAGTTGTAGTTGTAGTTGCAGTTGTTGTTGGCGTGTGTGTGTTTCTTTTCATACCCTGCGATTTTGAGAAATTGTCATAAGAGGGGTATACCTAATTGGTGTAAGTATTGGAAAAGGCTGAAGAGAGGTTTGATTAACACCATAAAGTATATAAGGCCTATAAGTTAAATGCTTCATACATGTTCTTGAACAGCATCAAAGTTGACCCGATTTGAGCTTGTGCTGCTGTTTCTCTTTCGTTTTTCCCTGTAAGAACTAAGTTATTTCATGAAAGAGATATAGAATAGAATTTCTTTAGACCATACATACTATAAATATATATAGAAAATATAGCTTTTGATTCGATATACACCTTTCTATAATGAGAATCAATCCTATAGCTTGAAATCTGTATCAATCAAAGCTTATACATATAAGTAATTCACATTTTACGCACGCTAAGCCTGCCTAGCTGTGCGTCAGAGTGAGAAAGCGATAGCTCGACTATCCAGTGTTGCTTAACGTGTAGGATATTTGGCAGTCGAGTGCGCTAAACTGTAGCTTTTCGCACTTGCTTAGTATTTGTAGTTGTAGTTGTAGTGCGAATATGAATAACGAGGCGAATGTGAATGTGAATGCGTATGTGAATGTGAATGCATGTGAATGTATGAATGTGAATGTGAGTGCGTGTGTGTGCGTGCGTGAGTATCCTAGCGGGCAGACGAAATGCATTAAAGCCTCGCACTGCAGCACGAACAATAAGCGTGCATTGTGCCGGCAACGGCTCCCATATGAATGTGTGTGTGTGTGTATATATATTATATATGGATATTTATATGTATGCATATTGTATAAAGGGTATCTGGATGTGTGTGTGTGTGTGCTTGCAGTGCGTTTTGGGATTTTGGGGGCACGCGACGACGATGCAGCTCGACAGGGTCCACTACTATCTTGATGTGGCCCCGCACACACAAATGTCAGTGCGTGCATTTGTTTGTGTGTAAATGGGGGCCATGCACACACACGCACACTAACACACAGACACAACGGGTGCATGCAAATGCGCTGCCGGGCAATGTGCATATGCATTTCTATGTGTTGATTTTATTTTCAGTTGTTGCAGTTGCAGTTGCCACAGTTGCCACTGTTGCCACTGTTGCTGCTGTCACAGTTGTTGTTGCTGTTGTTGTTGCCGCTGACCTCCGGCACACGCATTTACATGTGCTTCGCTACTTGTGTGCTGGGAATTCTTATTTGTTTTTGCAGCTATTCGACTATTTTCATTGCACATTCATAATTGTTAATAATGCATGCGGACGCGTTGCACTTGCAATTTATGTGGATTTTGGGTAAAAATGTAAACAATTTGCCGCATTGGCAGCAGTTGAGCAGTTAAGCTTCTACGGATAAGCATCGGCTAACTACTTGTAATAAGGTTGTTGCAGGGAATTATGCACTTTCTATAAAGCAAAGAATTGCATGCTATGAATTAGTTATAATATTTACAATTGTTGCAGAGCTGAGCTGCTTTGCTATAACTTTTATTATGCTAGCTAATTACTATACATATATATATATATATATGCTTGGTCTGCAGCTAATCAGCAAAAGCTCTCAACTTGTGCTACTGCTTTAAAAATAAACAAGAGCGCGATAAAAAATTAGTACCGCAAGAAGTTGAATAATCTTAATTATGCTTATTAATAATTAACTAACAAGTCAGAAAGCCACAGTCGAGTGTGCTTGACTGTTATATACCCGCTACCCAGCTGCCAGCAGCGCTGCCTACAACTGTGGAAAACGTTGAGTTGAATAACTTTTGTGAAATGAACAAAATGGCATCAAAATTGCGCTTGTAATCGATTTTTTTTTTGATTTACAGGGGCGAAAGGGGGCGTGGCCAAAATACAAAATAAACTTGACTAGCGTGCAATAATAACACACATTGTCATTTAATTTGGTAGCCCTAGCTCTTATAATAGCTGAGATCTAGGTGTTCATACGGACAGACAGACAGACGGACATGGCTATATCGACTCGGCTGTTGATCCTGAGCTAGAGCATATATACTTTATGAGGTCGGAGATGTCTCCTTCTGCCTGTTACATACATTTTCGGTTTGAACAAAGTTTCAATACTCTTCTACTCTATGAGTAGTGGGTATAAAAATTTATAAAAATATATGTATGCACATAATGGAATATTTGAATGTATGGAATATATTTCTAAAATGTATTAATGTATTAATAATATATCATTTAAAGTTATTTAGGGTTTTATTTTCCACTTGAAAGCTCGACTAAATCTGCAACTCAAATTTCCAACTGATTAATGCAAACCTTATATGGTTTGCCATTGTTTGCATTTATATATATAAATATATATATATGGATATATAGTATAGCGACAGCTGATGCATGGCATCTTTAATTAGTCGATCGTTTTTTATGGCTTCCTGGTTCCCTTCCTGTAGCAATCCTCGGCCAGTGTTTACTTTTTTATGGCACACTTAAAGCATTGCCAGCATTTCACTTGAATGTGGGAGAGAGGGAAAACAACAATAATAAAACAAAAGCGAAAAGCGAAAACGAAAATAACAATTATAAAGCCTCGCTTAATAGGCTTATGACAAGTCTTGAGCGCCAGCAGCAGTTGAATGCCCCTAAGACCCCAAGTGATCGTATAAATTTTATAAGGCCGCCATATACGATAATCGGCATGAAGCAAAACGAAGGCAGACAAATGACAGGCAGAGAAATGAAAGAAAGAGAGAAGGAGAGTGAGTATAAGAATGAGAAGAGAGGGAAACGGGGCACTGTCAATTACCCGCCTGCCGCAATTTGAGGCAGATTAAATGTGCAGCTATTAATTAAGCCGAGTCAAGTTGAATTAAGTCGAGCTTCGCCTGGGCTGATTCACAAGCTGATTTTGCTTTTGTTTGTTTAATAAATCGAAGTAGCTGTTAAATGTAATTATAAACTGCAATCAAATATTTCCGTTGCGAGTGAGACGGAATAAATTTGCATTATTCAGTTGAAATAATTTGTCAACTCGTCTTGTTGGCATGACAAATCCCCAACAAGGTGTTAATGAGACCCACTGCAGGCAGCTCAAGTACGCTGAGAGAGATCTCGCTGTGAGATAAAACAAAACGCAGGAAGTTACGCATAAAATGCCTCGATGAATTGATTGTACGTGGTGAAAGTTGTAAACGTTTCTTAGACACCCTGTAGAAAGCTCATAATAAAAGATGATTCATTTGGTTGGGTTGGCGTACATTGAATATAAAGTTAGCTGGAAGTGGCGTGAGTGCTTAAAGATATCGATTGTTATCGGTATGGATAGTGGGGAGACTTTACTTTGTTACGAGCATAAAACTATATATAAATTTGAGAAAAATATGAAAAAACAAGTAAGGGCGTGGCACCTCATATTTAAAATAATAATCTCCAGAAGCTTGTGATGTTTATACAACTTCATGCCAAATTTGTTGTCTGTAGCTTTTATAGAAGCTGAGATCTCGACGTTCATACGACAGACGGACAGTCGGACATAGCTCCATCGACTTGGCTAGTGATCCCGGGTAAGAATATGTACACTTTGTGGGGCCGCGCCTTCTTCTGCCTCCTCATTTGCACAAACTTAGTATACTCCTTTATGATCGTTTTCAATGATCGAATTGGATCGAATTGCAAAGTGAGATTAGTAGATCTATCGAGGTTGGTACTTATCTAAATTTGGGTTGATTGTTGTACTATATATCAATTTAAACATTTTTTAATAATAGATCAAAAGGTTTCTAAATGAAAAAAGTAAATTCATAATGTTTTTAATTACTTCTGTTAGTTTCTCAGGCGCCTAAGCCCTACTGAAAGCACAACTGAAATATATTAAATAAAATTTCATTTCAGTAAAATGCCGTTTGCTTTTTGAACACACACTCATACACACACAAACAAACACACACACAGACATATTTTAGGTAAACTTTTGCCTGTAATTCGCATACTAATTGCTGGAGTTGTTTGCCGTAATTTCTGTGAACTGGTTGAAAGCACTTTGCAGGGCACTCGTTGCACTCTAGGTTTACCTCTGTGTGTGTGCGTGTGTTTGTGTGTCGGTGTGTCGGTGTGTGTCGCCCCCTGTCGGCCATGCGTGCAGCTTGCAGCGTGCACTACACACAGCGCTTTTATATTAAATTTCCCTTTCAATACAAAATACGACGCGAGTTTTCTATTTAGTTTTTTAATTGTCTCACGTAGAAAAACTACAACACACACACAAACACACACACACACGCACACAGAGGCAAATGCGCGCATTGAAAATCCTGGCGCCTTTTTGGCTTTGTCGCTAAATCTCGCCACGACTGTTTGCATTTTTTGTGTGTGTGTGCGTGTGTGTGTGTGTCGCACGCGTTGCTGTTGTAGGTGCAACCAAAAGGTGCACATTGAAATGCAGGTAGCGGAAAAATGCTCAACGTAGTCGCGCACAGGAACAAATAATGCCCAATTTGCATTGGCAATGCGAAAGGAGAATGGGAAATGGAATGGGCATTCACTGCGTATTTTTTTGCGAATGCACACAGAAATTTATGCACTAAAAAATATTACAAAAAAAAATATGTAAAAAATATGTACATATATAAAAAAATATATATATTAAAAAAAAAGGCGCAAATCAAATAAGACAAAAACGCAAGAACGACGCGCGATTCTGATTTACAAAGAAACAGGGAAAACGTGCGGTGCACGGCTAATGTAGACAAGTAAATAGGAAGTAAATACTACAGAAAAAATATGCCAGATGCGCTGCAGGCAGTATATATACAAAAAAAAAAACTAGCTATACAACAGCAGGCAGACCTAATTAATAACTGATAGCAGCAATAAATAAAAAAAAAAAGAAAAAAAGCGACGATAAGCTCGAAGCGAATTTTGTTGCATTTTTCATTTGTTTTATGCGCCATTGATTGATTTTTAATAGCATTAGGGTTGCCGCAAAGAGCAGGGCAGAGATAATCAGTGAAAGAGAGAGGGAGAGGGAGAGGGGGGGGGCGCGCATACGGTAGCATTATCAGCGACGCCATCATCAGCAACATCATTGTCTGGCGCTCCACGTGGCGTATGATTGATGCATCTAGCCAAAAGCTGCAGCAACAAGAGAAGTTTTTGCTGCCGTTGTTTGCCGCTGTTGTTGTTGTTGCTGTTGTTGCTGCTGCTGCTGTTGCATTTATGCATTTTGCGTAGCCACATCGCATCATTATGGCTGCGTACTTAAATATGAGAAATTTGTTGTGCATACAAATTTTGACAGTCAATGTGCATGCACATTAGCTCAGCTCGCTGTCGCTGTCTTCGAGAATGTGTCTCAGTTGCCTACTCAGTTTCTCTTCCTCTTTCTCCCCCATCTTCCCTCTCTCTCCTACTCAGCACAGCCATCGGTCATGTGCACAATTTCGGTAAGCAATGACAAAGATTCATGCAGACAAATGCGATTGGTCGTTGTGTGGAAGGGCAAGGTGACTGGCTTGGCGGGGGGGAGTGGGGGAGTGGGAGTGCCCAGCAGGCTCCTCTCCGCAAGGCCTTCAATTTGCTCGTGTGTGGTTGCGCCTAGGCTGAGGTATGCTATGGCTGGTTTCCTATGCCGTATTCCTATGTGGTTGCAATGGTTCGAGGCCAGAGTGCAGCGAAGCAATTTGTTTGTATTATGCAAGGTTTTCTCGGTAATTTAAGTAAGAAATTTAATGAGTAACATGAAGATAGAGTAAATAGCAAGTCGGTGTTGTCTAAAGTTGAAGTTTATTAAGTAAAGCTCTGCTAAAAATTCTGCAGCTCCTAAGCTAACAACAATTAGCATAGCGCAGCAAAGTGAGCTAAGCGTGTTAAACAAAAGTTTTTAGATGTAAAAGTAAAATGAAAATGAAGCAAAATTAGATATATACAATATTTACAAGATTTATCAACATGTAAAAGTATAAAAGAAATTTAAAGAATTTTATAAATTATTGCAAGCTCAAAGAAAATGTTAAAAAAGTTTAGAAAAAAATTTCAAATAAATTTCAAATAAAAGCATTGAAAGCTTTGGCAAAGAAACTAAAAATCCAAAGAAAAATCTATATAAATTTTATTGAAATTTAAAAGTGCAGCAGATTTTTACAATAAATAAATTTTATAAATTATATAAATCCATTGACATGCAAAGAAAAATTTATAAAAATTAAAAATAAAGTTGGAAATAAATTTGATGTAAAAAACTTGTTTAAAAATTGTCAGAAAATCTAAGAAAATTGAAAACGCTTTAGCACAGCATAAACTATCTTTACACACACACACAGTCTCTCTCTTCCCTCTCTTTCTCCCTCTCTCACTCTCTCGCTCTATTCCTTTCTAAACGCCTTGCGAGCGTTTGCAAATCTTTGGGCCACAAAGACAGCTGCAAAAAAAAAAGCTAGAAAAGAAAATGCATTATCGAAATTGCAGAATCGTTATTGTTATTGTGGATAAAAGTTTTAGGTTTATCTGCACAGAGAGAGGGAGAGAGAGGGGGAGACGGGGAGAGAGGGAGAAGGAGGCAGGCGTGGCTGGGGTAAAAACACTCTTGCACCGGACTCTCCATTAGCCAAAAGATGGATAAAAGCGTTTTGTGCTATGCAAATTTTCAGTTGGCACTTTTTACTTGCCAACACGAATATAATAGCAGACCGTGTATGTGTGTGTGTGAGTGTGTATAAAAGTGCAATAAATTCAGGCGAAGGAAAGCATAAATAAATATATGTATACAGTGCAGCAAAAAGAGCAAAAAAACAAGACGAGCTTCTTGTTGTAAAACAATTCGATGTAATGTATATAACGTGCGATGCCCTCGCATTATGCTCGTTGTTGTTGCTGTTGTTGTTGTTGTGGCTGCTTGTGTTGTTGTTGTTTGTGCTTGTGTTCTTTGTGCTGCATAAAGATTTATAAACAAAATGTAAGGCAATTGCATCGGATTCTGTTGACCCACATTGCGCGTCTCCAGTCCGTCAGCTGCCGTACGTTTTGGTGGCCTTTTTCTCCCTCTCTGCTTTGCCGCTTTGCTGGTTTTCTGCTTTGTTTTTATTTTCGTATTAATTATCACACATTTGGTGGCAGAGTGAACAGAAAAAACGAAACACAAAACATAACAAAAGCAAAATCACTGCACGTCGCTTGTTCGATTTATTTTTGGGGGGCGATGTGACGGCACGCGAACTAACGGCATTAAGCAGGGGGAGTTGCAGAGGGGGAGTGGCAGAGGGGGGAGGGGTACCCCTGCCTGCTCAACAAAATATTTTGACGTTTGCCAAAAGGCAAGGCAAGGCGAACTCCAAAAAGTCCGACTTGATTCTTTTTAATGATGCACATGCAACATGCTGCCTGCCACTGGCCTTTCCGTTGAAATGCCGCAGCATTCTTGCAATATGTTGCCACAGCAACAGCAACAACAACAGCAGCAACGCCTTTTTGGGTCCGTTCGCTGCATCCAGCAAGTTTCCTTTTAAGTGTCGCTCGCTGTCGCTGGCTTTGCCATCAATTATGCGGCATGTTGCCCAGTCCCCTCCTCCCCAGGACCAGCAGCGACCTGAGTCGCCAGTCAACAGTCGCGTCTCCGATTCTTTGGCGCTCAATCTCTGCCCGCGTGTTGCAAGTGGCAGCTGCCTGCCAAAGAAGGCGCACACGCCGAGCTGAAAGGCAGCAGCAGCAGCAGCGGCAACACCGCACGTAGGTGTGCAGTCAGTTTGCAGTTTGCAAACGTCAATGTGTTCCCTGATACCCTGTAGATGATTACAAGTGTAGAGTGTATATGCGACTGAGACTACAAATTATCTGCCTGAACAGTTGAAGTTTTTTGTGAATTTGTTTGGAATACATCAGAGCCAAAAGAAAGAAAATCACCAAAAATATAATTTTATTTATTTAAAAATATAATTTATTATATTAATAATTGTAAAAAATCTATAAAATTATAAAAGAATCTTATTATTATTTTTTAATTAAATTAAAATTATTTTTAACTATAAAAAAAAAATAAATTTGGCAAAAATAAAAAATATTTACTTAAAAGAAAATACAAAGCGAAGAGTTGAATAAAAATTATTATAAAATTTTATAATTATATTATATTTTATATTTTATAATTTCATCTAAATTACAATTTAAATTTAAATCAATATTTGATTCATTTAATTATTTTTGCGAATTAATTACAGCGCATCTCTTAGTCATGTCCAACCCGCTCGACTAATTAGCGGTTTGCACGTTTTGCTTTAATCATTTGCGCTTCAAAGTAGCTTGTGTGAATCAGTTCCCTGTCTCTCCCCTCTCCTTTCTCCCTCTCTCTCTCTCTATTCTCTCACACGTCTCACGTATCACGTCTTTCTGCTGTTCTCACCTGTCTCCGTTGGGTTCAAAGTGCACAAATATTTGTCCACTCATAACTGCGGGGTTTGGGTTTTTTTTCCTGCTGCTGCTGCTTTACTCAGTGCAAAGGGAAAAATCACCTCGACGCTGACACACTCATTGATTCGTTGGCGGCATCAGCTTGTTTTTTTTTTTTTTTGACTTGCTAATTTTGGTCAATAAAAAAAAAAGAAGGTAGTCAGTGAGTCTTTTTGCAAACGGGTTTATTGGCCCGCAGCGCGTTTATCGCTGCTGCAAGATCAGCTGCGGCTTGTCGGGTTCAGACCGGGGGCTGAGGCGCTTTAATGTAATCTAGCTCTATTAACTGCCTGTCCAAATAGCACAGCAGCTTTTCTGGTTTTTCTTTTTTACGTAAGTGGCGCCGCTTCGTTGCTGGGAAAATTGTCTTGTATTTTGCATAGTAAGCAGAGATAAAAACTTAAATTGAAAATATTTTAATTAAAATGGTCGAGAAAAATTGAAAATAATTTCAATCATTTGTTAGTTTGATAATTACGAAACAATTTAAAGAATTTAAACGTTTTTGTGGCAGAGAACTTGCTGTGGTAAAAGATAAATATTTATACAAAATAAATAAATAAATATATATGTAAAATATATACATTTAAAATACATTAAAGAATTTACTAAACTTTGAATTTTATTGGTCAAAAAAAAGATACACTTTAAATTAAAATTTTATGCTTTAATTTCAAAATTTTTCTTACTTAAGTCAACTTTTTCTCTTTGGCTTGTAATAAAATTAAAATACATAAATTTTTAAACGAAAACTGTTTATAAATTCGATTCAGATTAATCCTTAATAATAAATAATTTGATTAATATTGATTAGTTTAAAATTGCAAATTAAATTCAATGAAATTATATATTAAAATGCAAAAAAGGATCTTTTTTGTTGAATTTAAATTTCCTTATAATTTAAAAAAAAAACCTAAGATCTAATACCTAATTCTGCTAAACAAAATAACCTTAATTTATACAACTTTTTGGTATACATTTCTCCAAACGTAATACACACTCTACAAATTCACACTTAAACTGAGAAAAAACCTTAGCACATTTCCATGCAACCTCTTACAGCATATTCACTCTGCCACTTACCCATATCATGTGAACCCCTGCCCCGCTCTCCACTCCCTGCCTGTGTTTAGCATTTCAAAGCATAGATAAACTAGCTGAATATATGGGCAAAATCGAATCGAATTGAATTATTAAATAAATTGCGTAGAATATGCGAGTCAAGGCAAGGCAAGGCAAGGCAAGAACTCGCTGCAGTCTCCAGTCTCGGGTCTCCCCATTGAGTCTTCCCCAGAGAGAGGTGCGGCATCAGTTGCCCAGCCTGCGCTGAGCATATTCTCGCAGCGATGGCCATAAACACAACGCACAATATATCAATGACCATATCGGGTAGCAGCGGCTTAATGTGCGCCTGCAAATGGTCTTAATGTCATAAGTTAAGACGAAACCTTTTACCCCCTTATACCCCTGCCCCCTCTCGTTGTCAACGTTGTCGTTTGTCGTCCACTCTCGGATTTCTGTGCAGTTGTTGAATTTGCATATAATTGGACCGAATACCGGAGTTGGCAGGCAACTCAGCCAACTTGATGTGCCCCATGCAACCATATGGTGCATTTCACAAGCGCCAGCAGCAACCTTTGATCTGTATCGAGGCAGGGGGAGGTGGAACGGGGGCCCCCGGGCTGTCCCGGCTACTGTCTGTGATTTCCATGTTTATTTAACTGTCGTGCAAGTCATCGAACGCAAACGTGGCGGCTTTGTTTCACAGACAACAACAGACAACAACAACAAAAATAATAAGTAAATCGAAAAGTCAGAGATTGCAGAGATTGTTCACATACTATAAATAATGATTTATTTGTTTATTGCAAATTTGCGCACAATGCGTAGTTAATCAATTTTGCCTGGCTTTAAGTGACGGACGACGACGCCGACGACATGGCCAGGAAAAACCTTGGATGTCGATGGCGATTGCAGCCCGCTTCGCTACGTTTTAATGCGCACCATTTTCCATTTTCTCTCTCTGCCATTTTCTCTCGTTTTACTGCTGACTCCCCCCAGGCCATCTTCCCTTCCACAACTGCTCGCACAATTTCTATTTGCTCGCTAGGTGCTCGGGGACCTTGTGCAGCCTGGGAACGCCAGAGCAACCAGCCAGCTGTGGGCCATGATGACTTGTTGCTTTGTCGGTGGAGTTGGCAGCGTGACACGCAGCGAACGCACCGAACGCAACACGATGGGGCAGGCAAATGTGTGGCATATCAGACGCCTACATAATTGTTGAGGTGCCCCGCCTCTTTGAGGGATTATCGTGGATTTTGTTTTGGGGTTTTCCATCGCTTGTGCTCTAAATAGGCTTGCATTTTGTTTTGGTTTTCTCTTTTCCTCTCTTTGTCCATATATCTCCTTGAAATTTTGACATGTGCGGATAATGCTGCTGTCAAAGATGAGTCTCTTATTCAGTTCTCTTTAACAGACATGCCTTGCATCATCTCTATCACTTGAGGAATATTCATTAAGATCTTCTCTGTCTTTCCCTCTCTATATACATTTACATTTACTTTGTATTCGTTGGTTTTTCTTTCTCTCTTTCTCCATCTGCTAATCCTATTAATCCCTTTCAAATCTATAATCTATAGTTCTGTTTCTTTTAAGCCATCTCCCTTTCTTTTCAAATTAACCCTGTCTCTTTCTACTTTTCCCATCTCCCTCTTTCTCACCCTCATCTCAAATTTCGATACTCTACTCAATCCTTTTCCACATCACACGCTCATCTCTATCCAAGCTTATTCCTCTGCTGCCACCATATATCTTGCACACTCTTAACCCCTTGTCGCCTCGGCCACTCTTTTAGCCATCTATCTATGGAAAATTTGTAGCGAGTATCTCATCACTTTCCCATAAACATTCGAACGGGCATTCTTGGCTCTCTCTCGAGCTTGGGCGATATTGCAATTTACGTTCTGTGGTCTAATTAAAGTGCAACTACAACAACTAAACGGGGCTGCTGCAGGTTCTCGACAACGGGTTAGCCAGGGAGGAGGGTACTGTTTAGAAGGGTTAGGGTTCCCTGCCCCTACTCTCTCTCGCCTGCCCTTGGTCTGCTCTCGTTGTACTGCGGTCAATTCCAGTGCAGAGGAGGAGCCCACAAAGCAAACACTGTTTCAATAAATATACGTGGGCGTCTCTCATTCTCTGACACTTCTTCTTCGTCTTCTTCTCCTTCGCCTGCTGTTCTATCCCTTTCTCTGCCTGCCCTTGCACTCTCAGTCTCTCTTGTGTTGTCTTTTGCCCGGCTTCATTTTTCTCGCATCCCACATTAATCAATGTTGATTTCAATTAATTTAACCATCTCTTCACTTGCCAGTCATTGTGGCCGGCATCCTGCCAGTGCCTTTTTATTAAACCAATAACAACGGGCAAAAGACGAGGCAGCCAGTGCAGCAGAAGATAGACGAAGAGAAGAGGAGAAAAAGAACCGCCTACATATTGCGCGTCTTTTTATTAAAATTTGCAGTCTATAAATTTCCAAGAGGTGTTAAGTTGGCATAGTCCGGATGCACATGTTGTGCAGAGCAAGAAACGGAAGTGCGTGGAAGCTATAAAAATCTGCTGTATAGTTTCAGGTTTTCCGCTAGAAAATTGAGTAATTTTCAAGAAAGATTTTGCTGCTTTAAGACGTTGTGGCTGCCTCAAGTTGCAAGCATGGTAAACAGCAAACACACATCACACACAGAGAGACTGGCACACTTTGCAGATGGCAGCCATTATCATTTGTCATGCTTGAGAATCGCATAGAACAGCTGGACGGCAGAGTGCATATTCGAGTTCTTCTCAATCGAGTTTTGAAACATCTCATTCGCTGCAGCATCGAACATTTTTTACGAGTAGGAAAGAGGGAAAGATAGGTAGGGCAGCAATGCGACCATTATATGATTGAGTTATGTTTTGTTGTCCCTGTGGCGTTGCTAACACGTAAAATTCCAACCATCCCCCGTCCCCCCCACATCCTTTGCAATCGCCCCAGTTGCTCGGTTGGAAGTCATAAATTTTGTGAGAAAAACCTGTTGTTGTGCGCCAGGCAAGCATATCATGGCCATATCCTGTCAATTTGCTACCCGTACCCCCTCTGCTCTCTCCCTGAGCTTGCTACTTCCTGCCACTGTGTGGGCCATGCTGCACTTTCTCCTCTCTCTCTCTCGCTTCTTCTCCTCTGCTTTTCTTTTTTGCGCATTTCTCACAATTTGTTGCGCCTGGTTTCGGTTTGGCATTTGACTTGACTCAACTTGGCAGCTTGCAGCGCTGCCTGCTCTGCCTGGTACCAAGGACAATGTGTCGCCTTACGGATTTGCCTGTGCCTGTGCAGGCTCTGCGGGTCCTGGAGCTAGTCTGGCCTGGCCCTGCACTGTGTGCTGGCATCTGGTAAGCATTACGAGATAGATGCGCTCGTTTGTTGCAGTTGCTTGTCATTTTTATAGGTTTGTTTGCGGCTCACAAGCTGTTAGAGTGCGGCCAGGGGGGAGGGGAAGCAGTAGAGCTGCCTCGGCGTGTGGTGCATCCCTTTTTATTGGTTATTGCTCTCTGGTCTCCCTTTATTAGTTGCTGCCTGTCGTCGCCGCTGCTGGTTGCCAAGAATTATGGCTGTCAATGGCCAATGAGTTGGGCTCCCCTCTACTCCCACCTTCCCCCTCTGCTGCCTTAACCAATTTGATTTGTTTGTCTCTAGCCCCGTCTCCCTCTTGCTCCACCCCTTCCTGCCTGCCTGTTTTAGTTGATTAAGGCTCCGGGGCCCCGCCCACTATTTACTCAAGTAATTGAGTTAAGTGACGCACTGCGCCCTTTCATTTATTATTGCTATTATTATTGTTATTGTTCCACTTGCCGCTGTCCATTCGTAATTATAATCCAATAAAATAATAAACATATCGCATCGTTCAATTTACTTTCACACACACTTTCCACGCAAGCCGCACAACTTTTTGTCACGCCAACTTAACTAAATTAAGCCAAAACATTTATGGTCAACGCACACACACACACACACACACTGGGGGCAATTGCTTGCGAATACCCCTTGTGGTGTGCTTAGTGAAGGGTATATGTGTTGGTAGAGCTTAAAAGAATTTTAGGACAATATGTAGAAAAAAATAAAAAAAAAAAAATAAAAAAAATATATATAAAAATATTTAAAATATTTAAAACATGTTGATACTCATTAAGCGTAGCTATTGTTGAGTATATACATATTTAAAGCTTCTTAAAAATATTTTAAAATTTTTAAAAAGAAAAAAAAAGAAAAAAAAATTTTGTATATATTTATATAATAAAATTATAAATTCTTTTTTTATATTTCTTTAATAATATTATACCTCTAAAATACTGAGTATTTTCCTAGTCATTCATCTGTTTGTTCGCTTACTGCTTTCAAACTTTTTCTATTTTATGCGCTGGGGTTTTCGCTGCGTATTATTATTATTATTATTATTATAATAATATTCTCTCTTTTCTCTATCCCGTATCATGATTTTGTTTACACGACAAAAGCGCACGTAGCTAGCGTCGCACTTTTTACTATTATTATTTGTACATTTTTTTCCACCTGTTTTTTTTTTCATTTTTAGTTTTTACTGTAGTTGTTGTTGTTGCTGTCGCCACGGTACGATTTTCTATCAGCCTGAAACGTCGCTTGACCACGTACGACATGCACCGTGGGCAACTGTGTTGCCTTGCGTCCGGTGCTCCTTTTCGATTTTCAAACACGTAGAGCGCCAGCAAATTTCCCATTTCCCATTAAAAGCGCAAAAGGCCAATGCATAAATGATTGATCCTACCCCACCCCAAGCCCCCTCTGGTTGCTGCTGCTGCTGCTGTTGTCGCCGTCTCTGCCCATGCCCCTTCCCCCTGTTCCAAATAAAGAAACATCGCGCTTCCGTTGAGCCCAGAGTGCAGTGTGCGAGTGCGAGCGAGAGAGAGTGCAATATGTGTACATGTGAGGGGCTTGTGCAATTCATTTACTTACTCACTCATTCACTCAGCCGCACACACTCATTCATACACACACATTCATTCATTCATTCATGCCACTATCAACAGCTATTGTAGTTTATTATCGACGGCGTCAGCTTCGACTTCGACGTCGGGATCGGCGTCGACTTCACAGCGTGCGGTCATAAAAACAACGCTTGTCATCAGGTCCAGGTCTCCACTATCTTTATCGCTATCTGTATCTGTCTGCGACTGTGACTCCGACTGCGATGGTGACGGTGGCCTGTAGTGGGTCTTGGGTACGGGTTATGCCGCATCCGTGCCACACCTTGTTCAAGTCGTATTTATGGTCGATGGCTTCGATTAACCAAATTGAGTAAGCTTTCATCCCAACTCAACCCCAGGCCCGATTCTGCTGCGAGCACTTTTACGTCCATAATTTTTGCATTACGCGAAACAGCAGGAGAATTATTGTGAATTGTAAGCGGAAAACTTTTACACACTTATGAAATTTATATAGATTTTTATTGCAGTCTTCAAGTTTTTGGCAATCAAGTGAAATGCATGTATAACTTTTAATGTAATTTTAATGTATGTTATATGGAGCAGGGTGCGTTAACTAATTGAGAATTATAAACTAAATTGACAAAAATATTCTACTATTTATAATGATTTGGCTTGAACTACTTGGGAATTCTAAATGTTATTATGAAACATACTCTCGTACCTATTGGGTTTTAGCTATAACTACTTGCGAATTTTAAACTAAGTTCGCAAATGTATCTTTATATTTATTAAGTTTCGCTTAAACCACTTGAGAATTGTAAACAAATTTTAGAAAAAATGTTCCCAAAAAGCATAGCAAATAATGTGTGGAACCTATTGTCATTAATTCTCAACTGTTTTCACTCTCTCTCTCTCTATCTCCACTCATAAGCCTCGTGCTTATAAAAAATTAATCAAGCGTCGCCTGTGCAGACGAACCGTTTCCGTTCGACGTTGTCTCCGATTTGTCAGTTAAGAAACTTGCACATATTTTAATTGATATTGTTTTCATGTATGTTGCGCAGTTCTCGTTTTCTTTCTCATTCCCCTTATTGTTGTTGTAGTTCGTCTCGTAGTTTGCCTGGCCCAATGCGTTATGTGAATTTCAATGGGGCATTATGCGGGCTTTCTTGGACGGCTGCGACAACGACAAAGGGCCACGGCGAGCGTCCGCTGCGTGCGTAACAAAACGTAAACGTAACCTGGAAGGCAGGAGGCATGAGGCAGGTTGCAGGCTGGCAGCAGCCTTCAACGTGTTGCAACAACGTGACAACTTTTGTGACTTTGACGCACTTTGTGACCAGCTAGCGGCATTGATATTTTGCAGTTTGCACTTGCAGTGTTGCCAGAGTGAGAGAGCAAGACAGAGAGGGAGAAAGAGGGATAGCGATATCCTTTACAACGAAATCGAAATCTGCCTGCAGTGTATAGCAGCATGGTTACAGCTTGTGGCACGTTGCAGCTGACCCAAAAGGATGCCAAAGAAAATCAAGTAAAACTTTGCAGTTCTTGGAAAAGCGATCTTAAGAAACCTCTGGCAGTTCTCTTTCTCTCTCTCCCATTCGTAACTATTTGTTGTGAAAACTAAAATACGTATTTGTATACAATTTGCATACCATGAAATATCCCCCTCGCAAAGCTTTCACATTTGGATAATCTACGTGCATCTAAATTTTTTGGCAAACAGATTTGCCTTGTCAACTCTCACCCGCTGTGAATTTTTTGAATATATTCATTTTTTTTTTGTTTTGTTATGAGTAATTGTGATTTGATTCACACGCTCTATAAATAAAGCATTGGTAAACAAAAAGGTTTTGCGAAAGAGATGCCTGGTAAAAACATATTACGATAGGTATGTTTAGTTTAGCAAATAATGAGGTATACTTATTTAGTTATCATATAAACTGAAAATGAACAATATGGCACACCAATTGTGCGTGTAATGCATTTTTTTTTCGATTTACGGGGGCGAAAGGGGGCGTGGTGAAAATTTAAAATAAATTTGATCAGCGTTCAGTAATAACACATATTGTCACCAAATTTGGTAGTCCTAGCTTTTATAGTGAGATTTAGGTGTTCATACGGACAGACAGATCCTGAGCCAGAATATATATACTTTATGTGGTTGGAGATGTCTCCTTCTGCCTGTTACATACATTTTCGGTTTGAACAAAGTTATAATACCCTTCTACTCTATGAGTAGCGGGTATGATTATTAATTTTTTGTTTTGTGACGGCTTTAATGATAAGGCGAAGGGTATCTTTTCTACTCGGCTGTAGCTTTGTTTACTTATTTCATTTCTGTTCATTATTAAGTCATAAAAGGCGTAAATTATCTTTAAGAATTACCGTAGTTATTACAAGAACCATTAGCCATATATGTAAGTAGAGAACTTGCCACTTTGGCTGGGCAATAAAATTCCTATAATCACGTCTACCCAAAATAACAGTATATTTCCATGACTATCGTAAAACTTGGCAAAAGCGTATGCAAAATAAATTGTTTCCCCCTTTTTCAACCTGTAGAAGCCAATCAAATATGCAAGAAATGTTCATTAGCTAATTGACATTTAAATTGCTTACTCGATGGCAGCGACAAGTTCTTTAACTTGTTGAATTTCTTCATTAACAATTAACATTTAACATTTTCTTCTACTTCTTCTTCTTCTACTTCTAATCGTTGCCTAAGCTATTTACATTCTGCTATATTTCTCGCCTGTCTCTCTCCCTGTGTTTAGTTTCTTTGACCCAGACGCTGTCCTATCGTTATGCCATACACGAACTAAGTATACGGCATTTCAGCAGCTCCATTCATCAATCGATTCTTCAATAAATCCAGCTAATCGCCACACATCACGTTCTTGCCATATAGAAACGAAATCTTAACTTGTTAACGCTTTGGCGACGATGAACAAAAAAAAATCGAGTGAATATGTAACTTTTTTTTGTAGTTTGTTTTCAGTTTGCTTTAAATGTTGTTGGCCTTTGTTTTTTTTTTGCAGCAGAGCAACAACAACGTAAGCTGAAAATCGAAAATTTTTAGCATTTGTCTGTTGTTTTTCATATGTTTTTCAACGTATGTGGGGGGTGGGAAAAGGGAGGAGGGGAGGGGAGGGCTAGGTGGTCGTGCCGTGGTGGAGTGTGTGACAATTTTCTCATATATCCGAAATGAAAGAGAAAATTTAATTTACAGGTCACGTAATTTACTCATGTATGTGTGCAGCGCGTGTGTGGCACGCCTACACAACACGCATGTGTGACTGTCTGTGTGTGTGTGTGTGTGTTAGTAAATAAATTTGCCCGGTTGTCGCTGCTGTGCGTGCTGGTGTTGGTTACATGGAAAAATATGCAAATCCAGTCTACACATATGGCCAGAGCTCTGTGTTTTGTCGTCGATGTCGCACACTTTACAGTTATGACTCTTTATTTGGTTGCGGGTCGTGGCCCAGAAAACGAAAAAAACAAACCAAAAAATAAAAACGAAAAACTGAAAACTGAAAATATGCCCATCGATGCCGAACAGATATGATAGAGGCTGTAGAAGAGGGAGGGGCTGCATGGCCGGAACTGAAACTGAAAATGCTGCAAAAAAGATGCTGCCAAGTTACCCTGTAGCAGACGGGGGGCCATCAAACAGGGTATGCTCTATGTTTGCATTCCAAACACTGTTTGCAATGTTTGCCCAAAAGTATGCTATACATTTTGCAGCATGCCGCTTGCCTCTTGCCTCAAGACTCGCTGCACTATCTACACCTGAAACTCGTCTACACTCTCGCTCAATATTTGCTTTTTCATTAGGCCTAACTGCCAAAAAAAAAAAAAAAGAGAGGCAGCTCGGTCTGGTCTATTTCAAACTTGAACGTTTTATCTCTTTCTCTCCTTCCCTTCTCATTTTCGCGTCCATTTTGCCTTGCCGTTTTTCCGTCTATTTTTCCTGGCACACTTTTTCGGGGCGGCTTATTAATGCAACGTTAAACTTTGCTTGCTGCTGTTGTTGTCGCTTTGGTTGTTGTTATTCTTTGTTGTCGTTGTTGTTGCTGCAACAACGACTGTTGCTTTTATCATTAACTTTATGCAGCAACTTTTTCGTAGCTGGCATCATTTTAGCCTACAACGCGCGCGCTCTCGCCCACATTAAGCCAACAAAAATGGTTTGGCTCGCAAACTGGCAGCCATTTCAGCTTGGCACACTTCCCTAATGCATATCCCTGCCTCTTCCTCCCTTCCCCCCTTGGAACAACATTTACTTACCCAGTTCTACATCTTCTGCTCTTCCACAATTGCAGTACAATTTCCTCATGCAGTATGATTATCTGCCCAAGTCAGATCTGGAAACTGGCGCCCTGCGCACCGAGGAGCAACTGATAGATGCAATACGTAATCTGCAGGTAAGGTGACTGCCAAGCAGATGCTGCCGCCGCCGCCGCCGCCGCCGCCACTGCCACATGTATTATGCACAATTTCACAACTAACATTTTGCCATTTGCCTGGCAGGAATTTGGCAACATTCCAGTTACTGGGAAAATCGACCAGGCCACAGCGAAGCTAATACAGAAGCCCCGTTGCGGTGTGGGCGACAATAAGCATGCGTATAATTTCTCACCGGATAATCTCGATCATGGCAATGGCTTTAACTCACGTGTGCGTCGCTATGTACTGCAGGGTGCCAAATGGGATAAGCTGGCTCTAACATGGAGGTAAGTGTGGCAATTTTAACTTAGCATCTCACAAAATGTGTACGATTAAAGCTCAATTTCATATGCCTGAGTATGAAAGGGTATTATAAACAAGTTTATGCCAAAAATTTATTTAGCTGAAAGCAGAAAGCTTTACAGACTACACAAAGTATATATTTCGTATATTTGTTCGTATGAACAGCTAGATCTTAGAGACTATAAGAGCTAGGGCTATCAAATTTGGTAAAAATATGTAGAATTTGGCCACGCCCCCTTTTACATTGTTAAATCGTTAAAAATTTGTTGCAGGCATAGTTTTAAAGCTAAAAATAACAAGAAAATTATAAAATTACTTATAATTTAAGTAGCTGACGGGTATATCACAGTCGAGCACACACAACAGTTACTTTCATGCTTGCTTTCCCTTCAAAATCACATCGTATTTGGCCAAACTGTTCGACTATGCAGGCGATTCGCTGCAGTTGCTGCTTAGATCAAATTGGTTTTCATAATGTATTTTCCCACACACACAGTTAGCTGCCTGACGACGACAGGCTCCTTTGCTCTACTCAACCATCCCCCCCGCTCGTCACTGCTTACCCTTCCCCCGCTGCGCTGTGGATGCGCATTTCAATTAAACTGCATGCAGTTCATTAATTTTGCAACGCTCATTTAGACGCGAATTTATAATTTTGTAAGGCAAGCGAGTGCAATCCCTTGGCCCTCCTCCTTTCACCCCTTCTCTCCCCTCGACGCCCTGCAGAATGTCCTGCGCATGCTGGCATTCAATTAATTCAAAACTCAAACGTAGCGTAGCTTGTTAATTTTTATTACAGTCATTGCATTTTGTCAGTGCGCAAAAAAGTGAGACGCAGCAACAACCCAGCCCCACCCCGCCCCCTTCCCTCTAACACTTGCTTACTCAAGCTCTACCTCCCACTGTGTGTGGGGTTGGCAGCCCCCTGCATTGCATAATTTGATGTCTAAAGTGTGTTTTTATGTAAAACAAGTCGCAATTTTTTTCGTTTTCGCTGTTGCTCAATTGTTCTCGCTGTTGTTGTTGCTGTTGTTGTTGTTGTTTGGTTCTTAGCCATGCGTAGCGACGTCTGCGTGAATTGTTAATGGCCAAGTTGGCCCGCTGTGCCGTATCGCCAGCGTTGCTGGGCGGGAGGTCGGGGTCGCCAACTTGGCGCTTTCATTAAACACTTTGCGCCAAATTGAATTTTATGTAACGCAAAAAGGCTGCAGCTGTCACTTAGAATGTTGTATTTGATTTTTAATGTGCAGCTGCATAATTGCGCTTGAAATATTTAGCAGACAATCGAGCTGGGCAAGTGCGAGCTGCAGCGAAGATTTTAATTAGCAAAGCGTTGCATACTTTCGGGCGGCGCGCGAAAAGTTGCAGCAATTAATTAATTAGATAATTATTTAAGCTTTTAAGCATTTAATTTTTGGTTTTGAATTTTTTAAAAAAGCTTTATTAATTTTTAAATTTATTTAATTAATTTATTTATTTTTTAAAATTAAAATTTTATATAAATTAATTTTTTCACTTTTATTAAATAAATATTTAATTACCTTAGACTCCTGGCTTACAATTGAAGTAAAGTGTTTGAATAAATAACTTATATAATAGACGTATTTAAATAATTTAAATTATAATTACAATTTAAGCTTTGTTAATGCGCAAATCGTTAATTTGCAGCTGCAGCTTTGGTTGTTTTCCTGTGAAAAAAGTGTTGCCTACTTTTGTGCGCTGTGGATTCCGTTTTTCATTGCAAATGAAATTGCATTGCAACCTGCTGCCATTCATTAGTGAAATAAGAGTATTTGGTGCATGTGTTTAAGTTTGAAGAGATTACGCATACGACGCGTAAGCAGCAGCAGCAGCCGTTGCGGCTATAAACGGCAGCAGAGAAAACCCACATGCAGCGATTTAATTATTTCTTGTGTCGTCTACGCTTAATTGGCCATTAAGGCCAAGGCAAGGCAGGGCAGGGCGAAGGCGAAGCAAGGCACATTACTTGCCACGACGCTAGCAGCGGTTGGTCAACGCACATCAAATTGACTTTACATGAAATATACATATAAAAACAGAGCGAACACAGAGCCAGCACATGCTCTACATACATATATATAACTATTGTACATATATATTGAGTGACCTGCTTTCTTTCTGCGCTTGCCCTAGCTGCATGAGTTCTCGCTTAATTGCAAACAAAGGCAGCTGTTATAGGGGGAAGCAGAGGGCAGCTGACAAGGGTCGTTGGGGGGGCGGGCCCAGCACAGGAGCGCAGCAAGTGTTTTTCCATTTCCGGCGGGGTGCACAGCATGCAAATTGCCAAACGGAAGTCGTTTTTAGCATTTTGTACTCATTTTGTTTTCGCGCGTACACACACACACACACACAACGTACACACCGACTGCAAGTGACAACATCCTGGCCATGGACAAAGTTGCCGCGTGCCATTGCGAATGCCTTGAGATGCGAGTATTAACTGCAAACTGAAATTGCTGCACGACAGCAAGGGAGACACAGAGAGAGACACAAATCAAGTGACAGCAGCAGCAATGGCAACCGCAGCAAACGGAAGTGGCCAAAAACTTGCACTTTGCCCAGAAATGTTTAAGCCAAATTGGCAATTGTTTGGCAAATGGCGGAGGAGGAAGGAAGCGACAAACAGGCAAAAGACAAACTAACTAACTAACTATTTTGCCAAGTGAACTCTTAGCCTGAAAGAGTATTCGACGTCGGCGTCGAGCATTTGTTTAGCTATTCTCTGCTGTTGCCACTTTGTAAGGTGTCAACGCGAAAGTTTCTCTCTTTCCTCTTTTAGCTGCAAAAACTGCTTGAATGAGTCTTAATTAAACTTGTTTAACTACGCAAAAAGTCAACAATTGCAGCGCGCTCTCCCTCTCTCTCTCTTTCTCTCTGCTGGCTGCTCCGATTTTTTTGCGTTCCGCACAGAATTGAGTGAAAATAAAGTGAGATAGAATTGGCCATTGTTCGAAATTGTTATCAAATCGAGCTGCCAGTTTAATGCATTGGCAAACAATTGCTCAACAGAGAAATTGGCTTACAATAGCGACCAATGGAAGCGTTTAAAACTGTTGCATTTGCTATGGCTTGAAATTGCCGTTATATAACGTTTAATAGAGAGACGCAAAAACGCAGAGAAAGAAAGCACAAAAATTGAAGAAAATGCTTGAAAATATTTTGCTGCATACTTTCAGGCTGCCGAGAATAAACAGCTGCTGTGTTTGTATAGAGGTATATCTAATGCTCGTATTTGCAGCTGTGCAGCAGTGTTGCCAGCTATGCTGCACAAAATAAAGCTGCTAAAAATTTTTATATACCCTGTAAGTTTTGGTCGGCTTATAAGGCTGTCATGCGGCTCAATATATAATATTTATTTATTTTTATTTTTATTTATTTATTTAATTTAATTTAAAGTCAACTAATAGCAGTCGACGTAAAAGTTACAGAGAAACAGATAAAAAATTTATGTATAAAGAAAAACGACTTAACAAAAACAGTGTTGATTAAAGCTAAGAAAATTAATTTTATGCATGAATTTTAAAATTTTAATTTTTTAAGAAATTTTAAAACGGAAAATAAAATATTTTAATTATAAAATTTAATACATTATAATTTAATTTAATTTAATTTAATTTAATTTAATTTAATTCCGGGGAAAAAAATAAATATAAAAATATTAACAAAAAAAATTGTAAAAAATTTAGTATGTCTGCCCTTCACAATTGCTGCTTCAGTTGGCCAAATTTAGCGGAAAAAAAGCCAAATGCTCTGCACTGCTGTTAAGTGCAAGCGAGGATAAAAGTCAGAAAACGTTGCCTGCTTTTAGGCTGCCTCAAAATGTTCGCCCAGCTCAGTTTGAATTGCATTGCGTAGACAAGTTTTGTTGCAGCTTAAGCGAAGTTCTTGTTGTTGTTGTTGTTGCAGCAGCAACAAGTAGCACTTGCCGCAGCAGTTTATAATTGGCTTTGCCGCCAAGGATTTTGTAACTCATACGACCTGTTGAGCCATTAAATGGCAGGCAAACAGCTCCGACTGGGCTGTAATCCTGTCAATTGGCAATGAGGCAACTAAGTTGCGCATGCTGACCACATTAATTGCCCCATGTGTGTGTGTGTGTGTGGGGGGCATTAATAAAGCGCCAGTTGCAACGTCGTGTAGAGTTGCGCGCATTTGTTAGATTTTTAATAACATTAATAAAGTGCACAAAGAAGTCAAAGTGCTGCGTGCACGCCATGTCCGAGTTGCCGAGTGGCCAAGGCGCTAGGCACGCACAGACAGACAGCACATCTCGAGGCTTTGCTCGGGACACACAGGAAGGAAGGAAGGAACTGCCGGCAATCGAGTCACATGGCAAAGTTTGCGTTTATGCTTATTAGCGCTGCGCGCTGCGCGCTGCGAGTCTGTCGTGCATGCAAGCCATTAATACAATGCAGGGGGCAGGGGGCAGGGGGCAGGAGTGGGTACCGGCATCCGAGCATCCTTTTAGCTTGCAACATAAAGAAAACGTGTATGAATGTCTTTGGCATTGGCTCGCACATAAAAACCCATGCGTATATCATCGCAAGCAGCCAAGCTCGTCTTCTGTCATGTTACAATGATAAAAAGTAATTTTATGACGCACTCACACAGACTCAGCGAGCGGGAGGAGGAGCAGCAGGCAGGAGTTGCCTGCCAGGACAAAACCCCGTTGCACTTATTGGTTCGACAGCCTTCATTGTCTTTGGCAGACGCACACATCCTGTCTATCTGCCAGTGTGTGTGTGTGTGTGCCCTTTGTAATGATTCAGGCAACATAAAAGGCGCAGCTTTTAAAAGCGCACTCTATACAGCGTCGGGCCATGACGCACTGTGTGTAACACGAAACTGCTGAAACGCCCCTCTCTCTGGGGGGGGAGGGAGATAGGGGGGGCGCACTTCAAGTTTAAAGACAGCGCGCGCTCGTAAAGCGCCGAAAAATTCTAAAATCATTTCGCGAGGCGCTGACTGACTGGATTTTAATGTCATTTGCTGCAGCTGTTGCAACAACGGGCGGCGGCGAATCATGGCCGCAGAAACCCCAAAAAAAAAAAAAAAAAAAAATGGCGGCGGGTTAAGGCAAACGTTTAAATCAATTTCGGGTTTGCAGGCAGCCCAACATGTGGCAAGTGTCACAGTGCAACATGCCACAGCGGTCGCTGCCGACAAAATGGCAGTCGTGTGTGCGTTATTTCCGTTTCCGTTTTCCGCTGCGCGTTGCGCGTTGCCCGTTGTTTTTAATTTCGTTTTTATTTGCAATTCTCTGCCTGCTCCTCCTCCTCCTTCCCTTTCCCTTCTTCTACTCTTTTGCAGCTCTTCGCTTGTTCCATTTTTGATCAACGCGTTTATAATAATTTATGCACAAAATGAAGTAAATCACACGCACAACTGACCAGGCAGCCAGGCGAGCGAGAAAGAGAGAGAAAGAGAGAGGAAGAAAGGAAGAGAGGCAGCGCGTGCTCGTTAAATGCCGCAAACAGAATATGGCAATAGTTTTCCGTGCGAATTGTAGCTTATTTTTCAACAGTCATTTGCAGTTGCCGCTGCACTTTGTTGCCAGCCTTTAACACCTCCCACGCCCCCTCGCACTCCCTCTCTCTCCTCTCCTTCTCTCCCTTTCTTTCTTTCTTTCGCTGCTGCTGCTGCTGCTCTTTTGGCCAGTCTAATGGACGTCATTGGCCATAGTTCTCTGACTTTTTGTATGCTGTCAAGTGCTCGCACTCGAAATTATTATCTGCCATTAATCATGGCTATAATGTTTTGGCTGCTGCTATAAAACGCTGCCCAAACCGAAACTGCAGCTACAAACAGGGAGAGAGAGAGCGAGGGAGAGAGTGGAGTGTCTTCTGTCGCCCCCCCTGCGAGTCGAGGGCAGCTTCAGAGGCGCCAGCAAGTCAAAGGGAGCTGATAAATGAACAATTCGTGCGGCATTTGCTTCGCTATTTCGATTAGTTTTAGCCTTATCTAGGCTAAGGTGTGCAGACCTTCAGTTTAGGCTTAATAATCTAAAATATAAATATAATATCTATAATTGAGCAACTGTTTAAAAGAGCGAAATAGTTGGGTTTGCTTTGAAAAAATTATAGAAAATTTGCAGAGATTTTCTTAGAATATTTCAACTGATTTTATATTGAACTAAAGAAAATGTAGCGAGTTATGTATAAAGAACAAGAAAGAAAGCAGCTTAACGATATATCTGTTCGATTTGAATAAAACTTGCATAGCATTTAATGGACATACTTAGACATGTATCAGGAAAGTTTCACAGCGATATCTTGAAAATTGATTAAAGTCGGCCGATAGGTTCTATGGCAGCTATACGATATATCGGTCCCATCCGGCTCCTTTCGACTTATTTTAAGCGTGCAGCATATGATATATCGGTCCAATTTCGATCAAACTTTGACAGCCTTTAAAGGGCATACTTAGACATATATCGGGAAAGTTTCGCAGCAATATCTTAATAAATAACAAAGTTCGACCGATAGGTTCTATGGCAGCTATACGATATATCGGTCCCATCTGGCTCGTTCCGACTTATTTACTGCGTGCAGCAATATGAACCATGTATACCAAATTTTATCAAGATAGCTCTAAAACTGAGAGACTAGTTTACGTTGAACGGACAGACGGACAGACAGACGGACATGGCTAGTTCGACTTCCCTATTGATGCTAAAAAAGAATTTATATATACTTTATAGGGTCGAAAATGTCTCCTAAGGTGTTTGGAAAACTTCTGGCCAAAATTAAAATACCATTAAAAGTATTTTTAATTTACTTAAAACTTGTCAAACTGCCCTCGCAAATATATATAATTTTGTGCATCACTTTATTACAGTGACAATTATTTTAACTGCAGGGCATTTTTATTACGACAGTTCTTGTTGTTATATCTACTTTGCTCTCGCTCTCCCTTTCTCCCTCTCCCACTCTCTCTCTCCCACTCTCGCTTTGCGCTTGTCCCCCGCATGTCTGGGCAATCCTCTGCCTCTCATCCTTTGTCTTTCCTGCTGCTTTGCCTGATCTCGTGCTGTCTGCTGACCCGCTCAGTTTCGCTTCGCTGCGCTGCTCTGTTTTTTACGTAGACCCTGAAAACTGTTGAGACTGCGCCGGGCTGCCGCTGCCGCTGCTGCTGGCCATAAGGTATCGCTGGGCTTACATAAATAACAAGCTCAATTTAGGCTCATATTAAAATACGAAATGGAAAATGGAAAATAGAAAACATTTTCTGCTGACTTGGGCAAAGGTGAGCAGCAGCAGATGAAGGGGTAGGGGGTCAAAGGGTAACCAAGCAGACCAAAAGTGTGTCAACATATCATGGTGTGTGTGTGTGTGCGAGTGTGTGTAAAGGATTGTTTATTCTTCTGTCTGTCTGCGCTGAGGCTGAGGCTGAGCCTGACGCTGTAGTGGCACTCACACGGACACTCAGGCAAACACTCATGCGCGCACTCACACTCGTATTCATATGCATATACGTAGAAAATTTATGACATGGCATATTTCGCTAGGCCGAAGGGCGTGACAGGAAGAGGGCGGGGGAGTCTCTGCATTTTACATGAATTCCGTTGGGCAGATTCCTTTTGTCTTACGGCAATCTGATACCGCCCAAGGTGTAGCATATCAAATTTAATAACCCACCACAAGCAGCAGCAGCAGCAACAACAACAAATTTCATAAGCTGCTGCTACACTGTGTGGCAAGCTGCGGGTCGCAGCGTGTTACTTGCCACCCCCCAAAAAAATGAAGAATTTTGCAATCCGATGCCAAGGAAACCCATTGAAAAACCATTTAGTATTGCCCACAGCAGCAGCGGCAGCGGCAGCCTACGCAGCAGGATTGTGGCCAGTGTTGAGCAGGGGCAGAAGAGGAAGAGAGGGCGGGGCAGGGTTAGGGGCGTGGGCTGTACGTGTCAATGCAGTAAGCAAAGTTTTCTGTCTGCTGCTGCCTTTCGGGTTTTTTGTGCCACATCAGTCAAAGCACCGCAGTGCCAGCAGTTGCACAGACACACACACACACACACACACACACGCAGAGGCATCACACACACACTCTCACTTAGCTGCTCAACTGACGCATGCAGTGTGGCATCCTAACGGCTGCCGCACGCTGGCAACTTAACACTCACTGCAGCTGCCCCCTGCCCCTGCCCCTACCCCTTCCCCTTTGCTTCTGCCCCTCGCCCTCCTCCCCCGCTGCATTTGGGTTTTCCGCTTGCTTTTGCCTCGCTTTCTCTCTGCTAATTTGGCATCTAATTTGCAGCCTGGACAGCAAATGAGCAACTTGCAACTTGCAACACACACAACTGGCAACTGTTGCCGCCGCCGCCTCCGTTGCTGCCGTTGCTGCTGAATTTGCTTTTCTGTTGTAGTCGCATTTGCAATTCGCAACTGTCAAACCATCAAAACGAGTTGACGCCAGCAACAGAGGCGACAATTTGACCCCGCCCCGACCCCAAGCCCCAACCCTCCCAACCCTCCCCCTTCCCCTTCCTTCCCACTCCACTTTGACTCTTATCAACTTTTTGTTTAGCCTCACAAACCTCATTAATGCGCATATGCTGCATGCACGGCGCTGCAATGTACAGTTAAATGAAGGGGTACAGTCTACGCTGCCTGTGTGTGTGTGTGTGTGTGTGTGTGTGTGTGTGTTTGCTGTTAGCTAACATTAGAGCGCACTGTTATTGAGTTATGCCTGAAATGAGACTCGATTGAGTTGCCTAATGAAGAGAGAGAGAAAGGAAGAGAGAGAAAGAGAGAGAGAGAGAGTGAGAGAGAGAGAGAGAAAAGAGAGAGAGGAAGATAGAGAGAGAGTGGAGAAGAAGCATCGGGTTAAACTTGATTCCTTTGAAATGTGATAAATTGAAACAGGCCTGAAAGTAACCCAGTGCATTAACAGTTCCATGGCACAGCAGCTACGGCCTTATGAAAGGTCTCTCAATATAGAAGTAGCTGAAGTAAAGAGTATGTTAGGCATGTTAGGTTAAAGCAATGTTATCTGAATGTTAAGAAATTAACATAGTATGTTAGATATTAGTTAGTTAGTTATGCTATGTTAACATTTGAAGTGGATAAACCTTCAAAAGTTTGAACAGTTGGTTCAAGACGAGAATTGGATTTAATGTTTTTGTAAAAATAATTAAAAAATTTTTTGTTTCGCAGAACTATACAAACTATCGACTTAGGCAAGCCTTTAACTCCTAGCTACCCGTATAAAATACCATAACAACATTTAAGTAGTTATATCAGAGTGTACAGACTCTAAAGAGACTTCTACAAGAAAGTTGTAGTTGTGTTCTAGTTAATTTATTGATTAATTGCCTTAAGCAAAAGTTCCATTAATAACACATAAACAAAAATTATATAAAAATGTTTAGCTCCGCAGAAGCACACAGACTATCATATAAGACATGTTTTAAGCTGCTAATAATATGTATAAAATATTATAAAGAAGTTTAAGTAGAAAATTTAAGTTCTACAGACGCCAAAGAGAAGACTCCAAGAGATTTGTAGTTTCATGCTTGTAAATTAATTGCTTGATTGACTTTCAACAGCAAAAAATACAAATAAATACATATAACAGCAGTACAGTTGCCACACTGTTAACTAACAGCCAATTAACAGACTGTTAACCACGTAGCATAACCCAAAGCAAAGCACTTAGGTTCTCTTCTCTCACTGACCAAGCCAATTGCGCTGCTACTAAGCTACTGTTAACGCACTGTTAATTAACAGCTGTTAAGTTAACGCCTCGTTTGGAGATTGTCTCATGAACAGTGCTGGGCATAATTATGCGTTCATATGCATGGCATTTATCAGCGATGTAAGAAGCCAGCACAGTGGGCACTTTCAATTCGGGACAACATGACGCACAGGCAGAGACAGGCGTATACAGTTGTCTTTGTGTGTGTGTGTGTGTGTGTGCGTGTACTATGTAGGTTGGCATTGGCGTAATTATGTTTGCTAACGTGGCCAGGCGTAACAACAACAATGTGCCCTGAAATTTGACACTTTCACAGTTGGTCAGTTGATTTGCTTCGCTTTGCACGCCACAACCTCTGGCCTTCTCTCTCTCTCGGTGTGTGTGTGTGTGTGTGCCACGCCCCCCCATGCCTGTCTGCATTCTGTTAGATTAATGTCCTGCTCAATCATCAATAGGTTCAGCGTACTGCGCCGTTTTGTTTGTATAGCACTTGTTTATCGCCCTAGTCCTAGAGTCCCAGACAGAGCCCGACTTGGACTTGGAGCAAGCACCAAGGGAGTCCAGTCTGTGTGTGCCCTGTGTGTGCCCTGTGTGGGTGTTTTTTTCTCTGGTTTTCTTGGGTTTCCTCTTGTTTTCCTGCTCATTCTTTGCTTTTCGTTTTGCCGCTGCGCTTTATTCTATTTATTACAGCTTTCATTTTGGCTTGTGCATTCATCCTTTGCTTTGTTCTTTCGTTTACTTTTAATTCATTTAGGTTTTCTTGTTGTACATTTTGATTGATGACCACTTTAATTGCGGATATTAAATGACAAGCGAATGGCCCAGCCCCTAATCCCCACCCCTACACCCCTCTCTTTCTCCCTCTCTCTATCTCTCTCTGCTTCCTGCCCTGTCACCTTGCTGGCATTTTGTGGCTTCATTTTGGTCTCTCTCTAATTTCCACTCGTTTTGCGCTTTATCGATCGATCGTTCGGAAGAGTCTTTCACATGCTCAATGTGTCTAGGGGTTTTCTTCTTCATTGCACACACATACACTTCAGCGCACACACACACACACACACACTGTGGCAATTTGTTCGTTGTTGTTACGCTGCACAAACAAAGTTAATCAAAGTCCAAAAAACAAACTGCAATTTGACGTGCGGCGCTTTTAACTGCAGATTTATGTGGTCTTTAAATTGTCATTAGTTTTCTATTGCAAGGAGGAAGGGAAAGGGGAAGGAAGGAGGAAGGTGGAGAATGGAGAGAGGAGAAGGAAGTGTGCTGAAATGAGTTAAGATTAAATGCCGTTTTAAATAGACTACGCACTTTAAGTTACTTTGCCTTTTATATCTTTTGAGTATTCGTAGCCTTTTTTAATGTTTTTGTAGATATATTTTATATAATTTTAATTTTAATCAACTTCTTTGATTGTCCCTATACTTTTTATACCCTTTTTCGTTACTCACTGCTATTGCTAAGAACAGCTGTATACAGCACTTTTTTGTTTTAATTAATAATGTAAAAAAAATTAACAACACTTTGAATAATAAATTGATTTGATTTTGTTTAAAATAAACACAAAATTTGAACAAAATTTAATTTGTGAACACTCATTTACTTTTTGATATATAAAATTAAGTTTAAAGTTGCAGCTAATAAGCACTGCTATTATTAAGAACACAGCTGTATATTTTATATAATTTGAATTTGAATCAACTTCTTTTGATTGTCCCTATCCTTTTTATACCCACTATACCGCATGCCTACTGGGTCGATATAGGCATGTCCGTCTGTCCGTCCGTCCGTCCGTCTGTCGGTCTGTCCGTATGAACACCTAGATCTCAGCTATTATAGATCTCATTATTATTGCACGCTGATCTAGTTTATTTTGGATTTTGTCCACGCCCCCTTCCGCCCACGTAAATCGAAAAAAATTTATTACAAGCGCAGTACCATATTGTTCATTTTCGGTTTATATGTTAACTATAGCTAGCCAGATGATATCATATGTTGTTCATGAAGTGTTACACCTTCAGAAACCTTTATAATCTAAGAATATCTTCTTAGAAGAGCAGCATCTGCATTTATATTTGATATGAGCATTTGAAATAGCTTCCAGTTATTCTAGCTTTGTTTATTGATCTGAAATCTAGTTTTGTTATCATGTTCTAATATCATTTTCTGATATCATGAAATTCAAATATATCATTCATTAGATGCAGTTCTCATTTACTTTCTCTTTATCTTAACCTTCTCTTTCACTTAACCTACACTTCCTTGACTTAACCCAGTTAGCTCTATTCCTGTTCTCTCTTTCTCCTTCTACATTTCATCACTCTTGCTTATCTTTATCGCGTTTAGCGACACGCATAAACGTTGCACGCTGATTAGCACAAGAACTTGGCAGCTCACGCACTTTGCGACCTTTGACACGGTTGAAGGGAAGACGTTGATGAAACTGAAACTGGGCTATAACTATCTTAATAATTCTAATGAAAAATGTCAAGCTGCAAATTTGATTAGTCGCTTTGATTGTCAATTAAATCGCACAACAACAACAACGCAGGTCACTATATACACTATATATCGCCTTATATTGACATGGCGTATACTTTGATATCCCACTGTATGCATATGCATGTGTGTGCGTGTGCGTGTGTATTAATATGATGTTAGTATGTGGCAGCGTAGTTGATGATGAGCCAACTCTAATTAATTTTGTGCGTGTGCGTGTGTGTGTGTGTGTGTGTGTGTGTCACTGTGTGTTGTTGTGTCTTGCATTAAATGACACAGCAAATCAGTTGGCCTGCTCATTAGGCGCATTAATTGATAAATTGATATTGGCCGTACAATGCCAGAGGGCAAAGTGAGAGAGCGAGAGAGAGAGAAAGGGGAGGGGGGAGGAACAGGGCGCCAAAGCAGTTGCCGTGGGGCAGCAGCGCAGCGCACTAAAGTCGACTTTGCGGCGCTGTAGTGTTTGCACTGTGGTCGGCACACACACACTCGCACACACTCGCACACACTCGCACACACAGTTACTCCTTGAAGTTGTTAAAAAGTCGCAAGCTGAAAGAAAAACATCAATTCGTGCTGCTTTGCCTTGGCCAACTCTCGTGCTGGCTGTCTGGCTGTCAAATCAAACTTTGATTTGATTTGATATTTTCGTGCAACTTTTATGCGAATTGACGTGAAGTTGAACCCTGACCCCGACCGCCTTTCCCACCCCGCTAGCGCACCTGACTGAGTAGCCAAGCCGTGCTGCCCCTTCAGTCAGCTGGACAATCAGTTAATGCAATGGCGGCGGCGTCTGCAAAACTAGCTTCTTTTTGGCTAGTGAGATGCCTTGCGTATGTGTGAGTGTGTGTGTGTGAGCGTATGTTGATTAATTGCTGCAGCTTTGCGTTGTCAGCTGCGACTTGATTAATGTTGTTGTTGTAGTTCTTGTTGTTGCTGCTTCTTCTTCTTCTTGACCAATTGTTAATTGTTGTTAAGCGTTTTAATTTTCATATGTTGCCGCACAGCAACAACAACAATGGGAACAACAACAAAAGCAGCGCAAGGCAGGCGACAGGCAGGTTAAATGCCAAAGTGACACAGCGCAGGCAGCAACAGCGACGGCGACAGCGACAGCAGCAGCCGAAGGCAAAGCACGAAGCGCTAAGCGAGCCGAACGCAGCGCAGTCGAAGTTGCAGCCGAAGCCGTAGCCGAGCAAGGCTAATTAGAGGATGCGCCTGCGCTGTGCCGAGAAAGAGAGAGAGCGAACGCTCAAAGAGAGCGCAAACGAGCGTGGGCGCACTCTTCGAATGAAAGCTCTGCTTGCCTGTCTGCCTGCCTGCCTGCCTGTGAGCTTTGGGATCGGAGCAAAGCTTGAGCGCTGCGACAGTGAAAAGTAAAGTCTTATACAAGTCTTATACGGCGGCAATTCATTCAAATAGCGCGGCACAGCTGCTCGAGCGCTCAGTCGCTGGCAAGTTGTCGGTGTGAGTGGACAAGCAGCAGCAGCCGCAGCAACCGAAGCAGCAACCAGCAAGGAGCAGCAGCAGTTAGACAGTTTTTAGTGTTGTGGCAATCAAAGTTAAATTGCTGTTAAATTGATATGTGTTGCTGGCGCTGCAACAACAACAACAATGCTGCTAGCTGCGCTGATCAACCACAGCAGCTGGAGCTGCAGCACACACTCGAATCAAGCCAAGCATTCAACGTCAACGTAATCCCCGCCACTTGAGCAGCGCAAGCGGAGCAACGGAAACGACAAACGCTGAGCTGAGCTGAGACTTAGGACCCTGTGCTTGTACCACCACAGTGCACAATGGGGAGCAGCCGATTAAAAAACACGCACACACACACAAGTGCATCTCTGCTTCACCCACACAGCACTCAAGTGTGTTGGCCAAGTCATTTGTGCCCGTTCATTGTGAAGGATCTGCTGCGGCTGAAGTGCGACTTAGTGCAAGCGTCGAAGTCAGCGCACATAATGTTCGCTAATATTTGAAGAGTGCAACGCATTAATTGACAAAAAAAGCAAAAGCGAAAGAATGAAAGAATGGAGGAAAGCAAGAAAGAAAGCAGCAGAAGCTGAGTTGGAGATGCAGACTGCGAACGAACTGCGCTGGCTGCCTCTAATGAGCGCGCTAACGTCAAGTTGCAGCTTTGGCTAGGTAAGTGCCGGCTTAAGCCTAAGACTTGTCTGTGTGTGCAAGTGTGAGTGTGTGTGTGTGTGTAACTTTGTGTGTGCTTGTCTGTGATTTGCTGGCGAGGTCAAAGTGATTTATATGCCAATAAATGCACGAAACGCTGGCATTAATATTGCAACTGCTTGCTATCTCGCTCTAGCGCTCCTACTCTCTCTCTCTCACACACACAGTGCCGCTGTGTGCTGTCTCTGTCGCACTCTGTGAATTGTTAGCCAATATTTTATGGCAAATTAGCCTGGCACGTAATTTAGTGTTGCATAGCCAACAGGCGCAGGTTTTGCCACGCCTCCTACTACTCCTCCCATCGCGCCGCTCTGCCCCGACAGCAGGCGACACTAAATTACATAACTCCGGGGGCAAGCATATGGCACAAATTATACGACAAATCGACAAATCGTTGCCTACGTCAATTTGCAAATTAGATAGACACAAAAAGCAATTGCGAAATTTTGCCTGCCTTGTTTGTTTGCCTTGTCTCTGTCTCTGTCTGTTGTTGTTGTTGCTGTTTGGTGTCTCTCTCTTCTTTTTATGGCCTGTTGCCTGGCAATCAGCCATCAATTGTTTAACATATTGCACTTTATAATCGGCGCAATCGGGGGAAAGGGAAACTCTACGCTGGATATATTTGAAGAGCTCTATTTTATTGCCCTGATTTACCCTGATGCTCTGCGGTGGCTTTTTGTCTGGCTGTCTGCCTGTTTTTGTGCCCTTTTTCAACGCTATCTGTCTCTTTCTATCTTTGCCCTTCTGTCTCTGTTTTTCATATAATTACGCACAATTTTATTACATTTTTTTTTTGACCGCCGTTGCTTTTTTCTTTTGATTTTAATTAAAGTTCCCATTCGAGTAAATTGCCATATTGAAATCGCTTAACAAATTTGTTTAATACGCAAACAAACCGTTATTTGCCTGCAGACACACACACACACACACACACAAACACACAGAGAATTATTCGAGCAATTTACAGCATGCAAGTCGTCGTATAATTAAATATCAAATATGCATTGCAGTTTTATCGATTGTGGTTTTAAGTTTTTAAATTAATCAGTTTGATTTCTGCACATTTAGAACATTAATTATTATTGTGTTTATTTGTTTTATTGGTTAAAATGCTATTATTTATTGAGAATTAAGTTGCATTTGCATTGTTGAAAATAGAGAAAATTTCAAGGCATATTTGAGGGGATTTTGGCATGGTAGAATATGAAAGAAGCAATTTTAAATATTTTATAAATATTTTATAAAAATTTTATAAAAATTTTATAAATATTTTTTGATGCTAGCTTAACAATAAAATTTTATTTAAAAATATTTTTAATATCACTTTTTAATATATATATAATAAATAAATAAATATATAAAAATCTCTTACTGCAAAATTTTCAACACAATTTCTGAGCATAATATTTTTTTAAAAAATTGTTTACGGTAATAAAAATAATTTTAAAATTTTTTAAACACAAAAAATAAAGAGAGAAGGCAATAAGGCATAGTTAAGAATTTTTTAAAATTTTCTTAATACAATTAAAATTTTTTAAACATTTATAAATTAAAATTCATTACAAAATTTCAAACTCTTTGCCCGCAAGCCAAACCGAAATCTAGTTAAGCCGTTTCACTTGGCGCTTGGCGCAAACGATTTACCTTAAATAGACTAGTTAATTAAGATTGCTTGTTTCATATCTGCCGACAACAACAACAACACGTACAACAACAACACGTACAACAACAACTTAAGCAACCGCAACGCATTTAGCTAATTCGCAGTCAATTAAATTGGCAGCCTTTGTGGCTGAGCTATGCAAATATTTACCTCAAACACACTTTCGCCTTTAATGCCAAATTCAATTAACAGAGCACCCCCTTTAAAAATGCAATACAAACCAACTAAAGTAAGGAAAGAGAAGAGAGAGAGAGAGAAGAAAATGTCCGAAAGCGCTTGTGCGGCAACTTTTTGGCTAGGCAAAAATCTCCGTTTTTTTCGCTCTCTTTCTTTTTTAATAATATTTAAATGGAATTACTTTTAATTAAGTCCCAAGTCCAGGCAGGCTGAGCAGGCACAACCACAAAGGGCTACCTGTACATGGACGAGTCCTGACCAAAAAATTGCTAACAGTCTCAAATTACCGAAGTCGCAACAGAAAACACAACAAGACGACGGAAAAAAAGCTGAAAAAAGGCTGGCGAAAAAAATGCGAAAAAAATGTACAGAAATTGTAGCGCAAGGAAGTGATTAAAAATTTTACCTACCTAGGCGACTGAAGTTACTACAGGCCCTCCTCCCTCCCTCTTCCACCTGCTACACTCGCCTGGCTTTTGGCCCTAAGTTTGCGCCAGTTGCCTGCTTTATTTTCCCGTTGTTTCTTCGTGTTTGCTGTTGTTGTTGCTTGTGTTGTTGTTGCTGCTGTACATTCCCCCATAATAAGTAAGTATTAATTAATGCAAAAAAACGTGAAGAACTCGAACTTAAGTAGGGCTTCGGCTCTTGCTTCTTGTTTTACAAATGAGCAGACGCTTTGCAGTTTTTGAAATTTGAGAGCGTGACGCAAATTAAGATACCGAAAAAACAACAGCAAAAAATACGCAAGCAATACTGAACCGTTAAGGGAGCAATCAGTGAAAAAGAGACAGAGAGAGGGAGAGGGGGGGGTTACCTCCCTGGGGGGAGTTACCTCCCTGCTTGTCCACTCAAGCAGAATCAACTTAATGAAAGCGAAATTGACACCTACCTACGCTTGGTAGCCTTGCTCATAAGACCCTGCTCCTCCTCTCTCCCCTCTTATCCTCTTCCTCCTTCCGTCTGCTATCTGCCTCGCTGTTGTTTTCCTGTGCCCTTTTTTCGCTGCGGCTTTGGCTGTTGCTGTTGCTGACCGCAGGAGCGTTGGCGGCAGGAGGGGGTAAAATTATACGCACGTCTGAAGTTACGTCGCATGTCGATGATGAGTACAGTGCGTGTCAATAGTTGGCGCACCAAGCGGCCAACCCCGTACAGCGTATACGTTATGTTGCGTTGCGTTACGTTCACGTTCCCGTTCCCGTTCCGGTCCTTGTGCCATTCTGTTGCCTGGCACTTCCTGTGCGAGGCCGTCGTTGACATTCTGTACACCATCATCAGGCACTCATACACACACACTTGCACTCACACACACACACACACACACACTTGCCAGAGAAATGCTCATAAATCTTCTCATAGTGCGGTGTTCTGCCCCTGCCCCAACCCCTTTAGCTCCCCTTTCCCCCGGCTCTAGTGTAGCGTTATTTCGATTTCAAACCAAGTGTGTGTGTGCGTGAGTGTGTGTGTGTGTGTAGTGTGGCGACTTTATGTTTTATCTTGCTTTTACGCTTCCGAACTGCTGCTCCTCCCCTCGCTTCCCCTCATTCGATTGCAGCTTCTGCGACAATGTCCTTGTCAACCCATACCTCATCGCAAGCCACACCATGCCATACTACACCCTGCCAACCATGGCCAATAGTTGCTCTCGGCCACTGCCCAAAATCGTCTCCAGCTATGCCAGTTTGTTGTTTAGCTCATAAATCTGCTTATCTGGCGAGTCGTCGCATTGGTTGCGCACAACGCCTAAAAGGCTCAAAGTTCTCTTCTCGGCCATCGGCTGGAACTTTTTGTTTTGCAAACTAATACCCTGTAATTGTAACAGGCAGGCAGGCGAACTGAACTGAGCTGAGGGTTGGAAAGAAGAGCAGGCCTTGAAATTTGTAGAATTTTTTAGAGAATTTTAAGAATGGGAAACCTTGTAATAAGTAAAGTAAAATTCGCTGAAAAATCAGTAAAATTTATAAATATTATTATAATTTTATTATAAAACTTTTTTCTACTGATTTGAAACTTTCTGAGAATAAAAATATTCTGGAGAAATAAAAAATATTCTAAAGATAAATATATATAAATTTTAGAATTTTAAAAAACACAAGATTGATCTAAAACAAGTTGATTATATATAATATAAGATTAACAGGAAAATGAATGGTATATTTTAAAATTATAATGAAATCTACAACATTATAGAATCTGCATTAAAAAAATTAAAATTTCAGAAAATATATACATTATATACACTAATGTTTCCCAAATTTGACCGTAAACTTAAAACCAAAATGGAAAATTCATTGTTAGATCTTTATGAAAGAAAATGAAATCAACTTTCCATAAAAGATCTCCACACTCACTGCCCTAGCTAGCGTATTTAACAGTCGCCCATGCCACTGTACAGTTGTTGCTCTCCCCTCTCTCTCTCTCTCTCTGAAGTTTTTGGTTTTTCTATTTGTTAAAATCGGTACAGATTTTTGGTCGGACCGTAGCCAGCTGTGGCGCATTAAAGGATTTTGCAGCAACTTGACCCTGTTGCAGTCATGCATAAATTTGTTAGATTTGCCCATTGACAGGCAGGAAAACAGACCAAAACCAAACCAAAGTACACAGAAACGCACACACACACACACACTCACAGACAGGCAGGAAATACCAACAACAAGAACAACAACAAACAGGAAAACGGTAAAACAATATTGTGCCCAAAATGGTCTGAGCGCCTAAAAGTTATAAATATTTTTGGGAATTAATTAAGCCTCTGCACGGGCAGCAACAGCCAGGCAAGGCAGCCCTTTACACCCCCCTTTACTCCCTTTGTCCCCCCCTAAAATATGCTTGAAATATGCACGAAATGAAATTAGTAGCCAAAAGATAAAAACCTAATGAAATCAAATGCGGCCTAAATATTTTTCTTGTCGCTTTTTTGGATTTGTCCCTTCGAACAAATGAAAGAAGCACAGAAGTACAGAGTGGGGGAAGGGGACAGGGCAGAGGGGTATACCAGGGCAGCCAAGAAAATTGAAATATATGCGCCTATAAATGGGTTACAATGCGACTTCGGGAGTTTACTGGAGCGTAAAGTCAAATGCGCTAATGAAAGATTGCGCAAAAGGCGAATGCCGAAAGAGAGAGATGGAAAAACAGAAAGATTATTAGCAGCAGAAGTTGTGATGATCCCAAAGGAGCGGAAGAGGGGAAGGGAATGAGGGGGGTCTGGGGAATTGGAAAAGAAGTTGGCAAACGGCATTATTTGATAAATTGATAAGTTGAAATGGGCGCAAAGAAATGCGAAGAAGAGAAATGTTTTTCAATCTGTGCGAGAGAATTACAATAGATTAATGAGAATCTTTTCAGGGTTGGGAGGGAAACGTGATGAAATGTGATGAAATTAATGAGCTGGGATTATACAATGACTGCATGCAGATATGATACGAGGCGGGAGGCAGTTGAAGCAAGCAGTGAGAGAAGGAGAGAGAGAGAAAGAAATCAGATTCTTTTACTTCCAGTTTTCTTTTATATAGCTGAAGAGATTTTTCAAAATTTAAAACATTGCCAAAATCATAAAAAAAAATTTTAATAGTTTCAAAACTTGAAAAACATATTAAGAAATTTTTAAAATATTTATTTATAATATAATTATAATAATATATAATTTTCTTTATATTTTCGACTTTCAAAATTGTATTTTAAAATATTTTTAAAATTTAAAATATCTTTAAACTTTAAACTTTTAAAATTAAACTCTCAAATATTTTCTAAAACATTTTAAACCATTTCAAATTTTTGAAGAAACTTTTAATATATTTTAGAAATTTCAAAAATAATTTCCACTTTTAAAATTTGAGTTTAAACTATTTTAAAAATAAAAAAATTGAATTTTAAAATATTTTCTAAAATATTCTTAGCAGCTTTTTAAGAAAAATTCAAAAACTTTCTAAAAATTTTAAAATATTTACAACTTTTGAAATTAAAGTTTAAAATATTTAAAAAAAAATTAAAAAGCTTTATCGACTTTCAAAACGTAATTCAAAAATATTTCTGCAATTTTTTTAAACTTTTAAAACTTCTCAAAAGCTTTTGCACAGTCTGCCACATAAATAATGGGGCGACCTGCTCTGGTTATGCATTCAGTTTTTGATTGTTCCAAATTTCTTTGACATTAAATGACAGTTGGGGCTGCCCGTTTAAAGTCATAAAAAGCGGGGGAGCAGCTGAGGGAGGGAAAGGGGGGGCAGGGGCGTCTCTGCTTGCCATTTAATTTGAATTTTAATGTGCGTTCAAAAATTCTTGCATGTCCGCACGACAAAATTTTTTAATATTTATTTCAAATGGCTGCTGAAACTGCAGACGCCAGAGGAGAATTGAGAGAGGGGGGTGAGGAAGAAGGGGGGGGGCTGGCAAAATGGAACGTGGCACAGGCACAGGACATGGTCGCAGTTGTGTTGAAGTCGTCTGCATACGTCATCGAACTGTTGACCGAGTTGGCGTTTGGCCAGCAACTTGCCTGTTGACTGCCCCACAGTGCCTGCAAAAGTCCCTGTCCCCCCTCTCCTGCTCCTCCCTGCTGCCTATGCTGGCGTCTGCCTGTCAGCAAAACTGCGCAAAGATAGCGCAAAAGGACACGCAGCAGCAGCAGCAGCAGCAGCTGCAGCAGTTGCTAAAGGCGTTGGGGCTAGGACACTGTTTTATGCATTGCATGCATTAAGGCGCAAAGTGTTGATAGGCAGCACACACACAGCACAGTTCTACCTCCCTCCCCCCCTTAGGCGGACAACAGAGTTTGCTGCTGAGGCAGCACTTGCCATAAAACTGCAGCAGAAGGCGATGCGAAACATGTTGACCGCCACAACAGCAGCAGCAGAGACTGTACCTGCCTATAGCTCTCTCGCTCCCACTCCCACTCTCCCTCTCTCTCTTACTCTCTCACTTGCCTGGACATCCATCAAACGCGGCCATATTGAATCAACGCAAAATAATTGCTTTTTAAATGGGTTTTATGCGATATGCTGGGCGCTTGCTGCCACGCCCACCAGGCATAAACCCCTGCAACCCATGGACGGAGTAGCCTACGTCTTGGGCTATTTACTTTTTTATTTGTAAGCTTTAATTTTCAGATTTATGCTCGCTGCAGCCGCAAGGACATTTTTAATGAGATTTCGCTCTAGCCGAGAGACGGGGAGAAGAGGGACAGGGAGAAAGAGAGAGAACACTGCTTCTGCTTGAGAAGCTACGCTTTTGCGAGCGATGACAGACACAGATTATGAGGCATGCCAAAAAGTCACTGTGGTTAAGCAGCTGCTGGAAAATAAAATGGAAATGAAAGTGGAAATGGGGCGAAATGGGGAAATGAAGCTGCAAAATAAAATGAAAGAGAGCGGGAGGGAAAGGAGAGAAAGGGAAAGAGCGTTTGCACTTGGTTGAGTTTAGTTGCCAAACAAAATATGCTTTTTTGCTAGCATATTTGATTTGCCTTGCTATCCTGCTCTCTCCCTATCCCCCTTCCTTTGCCCACTGCTCGCTGTTTATATCTCCGGAGACACCGTACATAATTGGCTCGTTTATCAAGTACAGTTTGCTCAAGTCTCGCAAAACAATTGAGACGCTGAGCAGAGAAAAATGTGCAGCATAAAGAGAAAAATATTAAAAAGAAACACAGCTGAGCTGCATAGTTGATTACAGCAGCGTAGATAAAAGAGTGTCTGTATGAACGTCAATAACTCTGTAACTATGAGAGCTAGAGTTAGCAAATTTTGTATACAGATAGCTCTGTATCTTCTGCTGCTTAAGTGTCTAGTAAATTTCAAATGCCACGCCCAACGCCCTTGAAAATCCATAATGAACGTTTATTAAACTAAATCTAACACACAAGTTATGCAAATCAACATTCCTCTTCGGTAGCTTGCGTAATTTATGCCACTATAAGCCGCCTTAAAACACATTCCTCATGCAATGCTGATTAACAAACTCATTTAACGACACTATTTGCCTTCACATCGAATCGAATCGAATCAAATTGAATCGAGTTCGAATCCAGAGAGAACCCAAATAAATCGAATCGGTAAATTGAGCGCAACATTTGACGCAGCTTGGCAACAATCGAGCACAATTTTCATTAAGAACTAAATTCCAATATGCTGCGCAATCTTCAAGAATGACAGAGTGAGAGGGGAGATAGAGAGTGAGAGGGAGAGGGAGGTAGCTAGACGAGGCCGTACATAGATTTGTCATCGAATGTTGTTTATGTATGAACTTAATTGAGTTCAACTGAAAGTGTCAACTCATGTGACACACAGCTTCAATATGCCATACGCAAATGAGATAGCAGCACGAGGGAGAGGCAGATAGAGAGATGAGAGTGAGAGAGAGGGGCAGAGAAAGGGAGCGCAGCAAATGGAGTTAGATTTGTGTTTCGACAGGCAGCTGATTTGGCAGGCATTTAAGCAAGCCAAGCGACAGTGTTGACAGCCTAAATGGTTCGGCTAGAAAAAAGCCAAAACTAGCTAATTGCCATAGAGTTTTTTTGTTGCTGCCTAATTGATTAATTTTTGCTATTTAATAAACAATTTTGATGCTATAAATTTGTTTTGTTTTGTGATTTGTATTTTTGGTTATTGTCCAGCGTAATTAGCTGGTTTTTGTGGGCAGCACTGTTAGAGAGAGAGGGGTAGAGAGGGGGCGGTTGGCTGGGTTATATCACTGCAGGATAATTGCTGTCATCAGGCGGGCGAGCGAGCGTGCAAAACTGCGACTGCGTTTAGCATATCCAACTCGAACGGAAACGGAAGTGTAAATGCCGCAACGCAAAACACACAGCGCACACATATGCATGAGTATCTGTGTGTGTCTCTGTGTGTGTATTAAATGTTTGTCTGTCTACGCTCTGCCTCTCCCTCTTCTTGCCGCTATCTCTCTTAACTCTTTCTGTGCGCAAGGCGCATTTATAATTAACATAATGATGGCATTTTGCTAAACAGCGTTTTCCGCACGACGCTGTTACACATGTAACAAAAACACACACACACACACTCACACTCCTCCTTCAACTGACACACACACACACACACGGACAAAGGACACTTGAGTGTGCTGGCATACGCGCGCTGCATAGTTGACATGAAATGCCAACTTAATGTCAGAAAGTTAACATGCCACTTGAAATTAACAAGCCCAGGACCTCTATCCACCCCCCACCCCCTCCCAACCCCCCACAGTGCAACACTCAACCCTTTTGCCTGACGCCATTGTTATAACTTCTCGTGTGTGTGTGTGTGCGTGTGTGTGCCGTGTGTGTCCTGTGTGAAGTGCTCGACGTGCGGCTCGTCAGGTGAGCCGCATTAAAAATGTAGAATTTTCATCTTTTAGTCAGCAATTGTAACGGTTTTTCACCATTTTTTCCACCAGACCCACACCCAGCCCCACCCCCACGCACTGTTTGGTTAAGTACCTGCCTGTCTAAGTACTCAAGTGGTTGCCTGCTCTGGGGGAGGGGGGGAGGGAAGGGGCTCTAGTGAGAAGGTTGGGGCATGTGTGCTTTCAGCATTGTTTAAAACTGTCGCGCACTTTTGTAACCGCATGTGCCGACACGGCCTGCCTGGCTCTACCTCTCTTCCCCTTCTCTCTTTTCCTCCTTCTCTCTCTTGCTCTCTTTTCCTTCTGCTCTACCCCTATCTCTCTGCCCATCTTCCTCTCTCTCTCTCTCTCTCTCATGCGCTGCCTTTCACATCCTTTTTGTCTTTTACGCTCCACGCTCAATTATTAATTTATGCCTGCACACACACACACACTCCCTCACACACACACACACTCTCTCACTCTCACCCACGCACACACACATGCCTGAACTCTTTTGCATAACTAACGAAACGCGGCTGATTTATGCAGCCGACCACAAAATGCTGGCAATAAGCAGCTCATTTGATTTTCGGGCATTTCGCCAGCCACGCCGTGCTTAAGCCGTAAGTTATCGATAACGATAACTATATTGATTATGCTACTGCTAAGTAGATGTGAAAGTTTTTGGCATGGAATTTTGTTGCATAAAACGTAGACAAAACCCCCAAAAACTTGAAGCAAAAACGTGCTGTGCAAACTTTGCTGCACGCAATGCGGGCGGAAATGCAGGGGGCGTGGCAGAAAAGAGACAGAGAGAGAGTGTGGGGGGCGTGGCACAAAATGATATACGTCTATGCACACACATAATCCAGGATGATTGAAGTGCAGCACTCTTTGTCCTCAGCTCGCTGAGTTTGCTTCCCTTCCCTCTCCTCACTCTCTGCCCCCACTTCCTCTTGCTGCATTGTGAAGCAGCAGCGATATATGCGAATATATAGCTATAGCAATTTCCATGGCCCCAAAGATTGAAGTTGCAAGTTTTATTAATCTCGAACTTGAGAGTTTTGTGCACAAAACTTTTGCGTTGCCAGAGTGCAGCAACGATTCTGGCATGCTGCATAATTAGCTGGAAATAATTTTTCAGCTTAAAGCCAGATACGAAGAAAATTATGAAACATGCTGAAAAAAACCTAAATGCAATGCACAAATTTAGCATTAATTTATTTGCTATTTAATCAGCCAAAAAATAAGCTTAATTTCGTTAACAAAATCTGAGCTCGAAACACTTCAATCTAATTTAATATTCGCATTTTTAAGCAACCAAAAAAAAACAAGCAGAGAGAGAAAAAAATTAACTGGCAACGCTACGAAACGAAAACCTAAATTGGTCGTTAGCACAGGGGGCGGGGAAGGTGGAGGAGGCGTGGCGAGAAGGCACTCTCTCAGAAAAAAAGGTTGCTGCAAATTACACGTGACGCTTGAAGCAGGTTGTGGGGCAGCGTCGTTGCTGCTGCCCCTGATGATGTTGCTTCTGCCGCTGATGATGCTGATAATGTTGCGCAAGATGATGGAGCGCTGACTGTGTCTCGTTGCCTGCGCCACGTTCGTGCGTTCCCCTGGCAAAATGATCATAAAATTAGCGCACAAAAGTAAAACATATGAGACGCGATTTGAATTTGACACCATTAGCTTCATTTTTTTTCGTGGGGGGCGTCATTTGCATATGCGACCCCCACACACACACACACACCGAGTTGAGGGTTGAAATTTTTACGGCTGTGCACTTTTTTATTGATGCCAAGGCGCAGAGTAAAAAAAACTGACTGGCATACTAAGCGAGTTTTTATGCCGCGCGCTGATAATAATAATAATAAATACACACACACACACACACACACACACACATACAGCCAGTCAGCGACATAATTATGTGTGCGCGATAGCGTTAATTATGCAGTGTGTGTGTGTGTGTGTGTGTGGCAGCGCGCCTAATTATGATTTGTTGCCGCTGTGCGCAGGAAGTGCAAAAAAGCGTTGCCTACTTTCAGGCGGGCGCGTTTTTTTCACCCCCTCCCACTGTAGAGGCAATCAATTGGTGCCCATTGTATGTATAGGTAGACAAGACAAAGTCGAAACGCACTCGACAAACTTTGTGCGCAATCTACAATCGAGGCGTGGCGACAGCGTTTAGCACGCCACTTGAGCGAGACAAAAGGCGTGGCGTGGTGTGCTGTGGTGTATCTGACGGATACACACAGTGGCTGCGACTGTAGATACACAGCGACACAGCGACAGGCATCGCAATTATGTTACAAAACGTTGCAATTAAGCAAACTGTAACAATGGCACTGTCCAAGCTGGCAGGAAGCCCGCACCAAAGACGTTGCCTAACTCTAACGAAATATATGAAAGAAGCGCAGCAAAAAAAAAAAAAAAGCAAGAAGGAGAGAAAACAAGAAACAGTGGGAGGGAGAAGGAAAGAGGGGGGGGACAGCTGCCACAAGGAACTTCCGTTGTCGTCGTCCTCATCAACACTTGAGTGCACTTTGTGTGTGGCACAAGAATTCATATTGCAGCACAAAAGTTCTCAGTATAAATACAAGTGTGCTTCTGTCTGTGTGTGTGTGTGTGCGTGTGTGTGTGTGTGTGTGTGTGTGTGTGTGTGTGTGTGTGTGTGTGTGTGTGTGTGTGTGTGTGTGTGTGTGTATCTGGGAAACGTGTTCAATTGATATTTCTGCACGCGCCGCTTTGGCTCAAGAAAAAGTTATAAATAACAAGAAGTGGGCAGAGTTGGGGGGCGTGGCAAAAAAACTGTAATATTGCTTGCCTTATGCTGAGTGCCAAAAAGGCAGACAAGTCTAAATATAAGTGCACATACACACACACACACACACAGACAGCGTAGCACACTTGAGCATGTGGAAGTGCAGTCAAACCAGCTACTCAACAGCTTCTTCAACCAAGCAACCCCAACTTCAACGGCTGCAGCAGCTTCAACTTTGTGGAGGGGAAGGAGAGGGGGCGGGGCACTGCAGCTGCCGCTGCGCAAATAAGCTGCAACTTCTGGTGGCAAGTTTTGCTGGTGTGGCAAGCCAAACAAGTGTCTGGCTTCCTGCCTCCTTCCCCTCTCTCTCCCTGTCATTGATTGCCTAAAAAAGCGTCCTCAAAAATTGGCCGTGTTTTCATTTAGCTGTCACACGTTGGCCAAAAAAAAAGTGAGAGAGAGCGAGCAACATTTACCTGACAGGGCTGCCTCACACCTCTCTTGCTCTACCCTTCCCTGACTGCATATTGAAATTTTATTGCATTTGGCTGGCAATGTCCTCGGCTCGCTTCGGCACATGCACACTCAGGCGGCACAAATTCAAACATTTGTATTGCTGAAATTGAAAAAGGTGTTGGATGCAAATGAAAAATTACCCAGCAGGACGAGGGCACAGGCGCAGTCAGGTAAGGAGTGTGGGACGGAGGGATCGGTGTCTCTCACTGATTGCCAAACGGCGGCTGGTCGAGCATTGATAGCGTAGCTTTTTGTCTTCATTTCTTTCGCTGCTGTTGTTGTTGTCTAGCCAATTGTTAACAGTCACAAGGGAGCTGCAAGAGGCAGGAGTGGCAGCGGGGAGAAGGAACTATAGAACAATGCCATGTCAGGTTTTCGTATAATTATGGCAAATGTTTTCACTGACGCCGTCGCTGTTCACATTTTTTTTGTTATATTTTAATTGTGATATATGCGCATATGAAATATAAATTGTTGGTAACATGATTTTTATACAGTTAATTAATAACATTGCCCATTGATTTATGTCATTCGATCAGAAATGAACCAAATTAATGCAGTTTGTTCATTAAATTGAGCAGCACGCATATTCATTTTGTTTAATTTTCATACATAATTGATGATGATGTTAAACAAAAGTTTCTTAAAGCCGTTAACGGTTAATGGGGCACTTAAAAGATTTATACATAATTCTCTGATATTATTATAGATTGAAAAGCTATGAAAAAGAGCTCAGTTAATAAGTCATTATTAGCTGATTGTAAGCAAATTTATACAAATTATTTGTTTGGTAAAATGAAATGGTTTAAGCTGGAAAATTACGCATGAAATTCATATTTTTTCGATTTATGGTAATAAAAAAGGGGCGTGGCTAAATTTTAATGTAACCATAATTTAACTGCACCCATAAGACATATTGGTACCAAATTTAATAGCGCTAGCTCTTATAGTCACCAAGATCTGCATGTTCATACAGACAAAAATATCATTATTTAGGCATAAATATGCTCTTTTCTATATATTTCATGCATTTTGAGTTGAAAGCGGCTTATAAATCCCTTCAAACTTATAGATATTATTTGTTTGGTAAAAGGAAGGCTTAAGCTGGAAAATTACGCACGAAATTCATATGTTTTTGATTTATGGTAATAAAAAAGGGGCGTGGCTAAATTTTAATGTTACCATAATTTAACTGCACCCATAAGACATATTGATACCAAATTTAATAGCGCTAGCTCTTATAGTCACCGAGATCTGCATGTTCATACAGACAAAAATATCATTATTTGGGAATAAACATGCTCTTTTCTATATATTTCATGCATTTTGAGTTAAAAGCGGCTTATAAATCCCTTCAAACTTATAGATATTATTTGTTTGGTGAAAGGAAGGCTTAAGCTGGAAAATTACGCATGAAATTCATATTTTTTCGATTTATGGTAATAAAAAAGGGGCGTGGCAAAATTTTAAAATTATCATAATTTAACTGCACCCATAAGACATATTCATACCAAACTTAAAAGCGCTAGCTCTTATAGTCACCGAGATCTGCATGTTCATACAGACAAAATATCATTATTTACGCATAAATATGATCTTTTCTATATATTTCATGCATTTTGAGTTGAAAGCGGCTTATAAATCCCTTCTAACGTGTATAGAACTGCACAAAATCATTCGTAATAGTTGCTAAATCTTTTAATTTATTTTGCATTATAAAAGTTTTGAAAAACCACATAAGGCTTAGTTGTTCTATAAAAAGAGTTGGAAATAAAAGCCGTTAGGAAATTGGGCAAAGTTCACTGCGTGCATGTTGCATCATTGAAAGAGTTTTGCCATTCGTGCATAACGTTTCGCCCGTTTTTGGTCCGCACACAAAATGTTAACTCCGAAAAACTGTCATCAATCTGGCTAAAGTCACACAACATGTAACAAAAATCATATGCTGTGCTGCATCAGATACTGTCTGCAACATGCTGTGTGGGGCAGGGGGGCGTGGCAGATTGGTTCGCTGTTCGCGCGCCCTCTGCTGTCTGTCCGTCCGTCCGTCTGTTCGTCTGTCCGTCTGTCTACATGTCTGCTTTATGCGTGTTGGCGAAATTTATCTTTCATTTGATGCCGCTGCCACTGCCGCGGCTGCCGCGGCTGCTGCTGCATTTATGCAACATATGCCGCATGAAAGGCGAAGCGCAAAAACAAACAAGGAGACACCCCGAAAAAAACAAGCGCAGAGTGCAAAAAAGTTTCGCCAGCTAAGCTCAAACCCCAACGACGGGCGTGGAGCCAGTCAAGCTGTCAGCAGTCAAATCTGCAACAGGCTGTGGCAATGGCGCGGGCCTAGCAGTGTTGCAACAACAATGTGTGGCATGTGGCGCAGCCAAGGCGCAATGATGATGTTGTTTAGCTGCAAGACAGTTCCGCTCAAGCTCGAGCGAAGATGCTCCTCCTCTCCCCCCCCTTCTCCCTCTTTCTCTCTCTCCGTGCTGCGTCACACCTTGTCGAGCTTGGCTAATCCGCTGAATTTATTATTCATGCACAAAAGCGTCAAGAAAACAGCTGACTCTGAGCCTGAGTAAATTTCAATAATTCTAATTTTGAACAACAACAACAACAAGAACAGCGAACGGATAAAACTTTGCCTGCTGATGAGGCGGCAAACACAAAGCGCTGCCACGCCCACCGCCCCACGGTGGCACGTTGCATGTTTGCCAAATGTAAACAAAGAGAACAGACACAAGCGCTGGCAGAGCATAAAGCGTGCTCTCACACCAACACACACACACACTCACTCCCTCTTCCATCTGCCCCCCTTCGCCTACGCCTCTGCCCATTTGCGGCAAACGTGCAACTCACTTTTCGTTTTGTTGTTTTGGCTTTTTCATGCACCATTTATATAAGCAGAGCCCAGCTCGGCCAGAGCAGCGTCTGCTCTGCCAGCTGTTCCGACTCCAGCCAGCCCCTTCCCTTTCCCCTGCTGCTCCTTGATAGGCTCGTCCTGGCTAGAATTTGACGTGTGCTCGTTTATCATTCATTTTGCGCTCGCTTACATTACCTACCCCCCTCTAACGTTCTACCTCCCCCACCCCTGCCCTACGTAGCCTTTCAACTGAACCCGAAACATTAAATTTTAGCACGTTCCGCGCTAACGTGCGCTCATTTTGGCCCGCCCCAAAACATCGACAACTTTGGCCCCAATGTCTTGGCATTACGCACGCCATAAAGCTTAGCCAGATCCATCTACCCCAGCTCTCGCCTCCCTTCCTTTCCCCCTGCCCTTGCCGTCTCGCTTGCAGGCATCTTTCAGCCGTTCGAAGCCGTAATGAAGTTAAGTGACGGGCGTCAGGGCAGCTTAACAATTTATGCTGTCAGCCAGAGAGAAAGAGAAAGAGTGGAGAAAAAACCAACAAAAACATGCAGAAAAAAATGTGAAAAAACACAACGTAAATAAACAATAAAGTTGAGGAGTTGATGCTGCCAAGGCTAGGAATGGTATGGGGAGACGGGGGAGCCTCAGGCCGCGACTGACCTGGAGGTGACTGCGCGCCCAGCCGTGTCTGAGTACTCATAAAGGTCTTAGCCGAGATTTGCAGTCTGAGCGCCTGCAGACAGGCCGCAGTTGCTGTTAATTGCACTAGCCGTCGGCAAGTCAAATCAAGAGGAATGCTCAAATTGTATTTATGAAATGTTTATAATTATTATGCGATCTTCCTTGAATGACTTTGGTATATCAGTGCATATAGAATGATGCAGACAAACTACAGAAACTTTCAAGCCAAATTTGGTGTCTCTGGCTTTTAAAATAGCTGAGTTCTGTGTGTTCATACAGACAGACGGACAGGCAGACGGACGGACAGATAGACAGGCAGACGGACTTGGACTTGTATGTAACAGGCAGAAGGAGGCGTGGCAAATTCCACAAAGTATATATATTCTGACTCAGGATTACCAGCCGAGTTGATTGAGCCATGTCCGTCTGCCTGTCTATCTGTCCGTCTGCCTGTTTGAACATCTAGATCTCAGCTATTATGAAATCTAGAGACATCAAATTTCACATAAAGATTCCTGTATACCTTAGGTAGATCGAGTTTATTTTCAATATTTGATGCCACGCCCACCGCCCACGCAAATCGATAATTTACGATTATTAGGAGAAGTATTGAAGTTACAGCTTTCTGCTTTGGTATGAACATCGATAATTACAATATAAATATATTCCCCAAATTACAATCCGATCACAGATGTTATCCATGTACCAAGGGACCAAGACACAAACTAATTGAAAATAAATAAATACCATGATTAAAAACAAAGTTCTTCAATTTGAAACTAAGATCCGCAGACCTTTCCAGGTTCCTTTCTTAACTCAAAATAAATGTCAACTTAATTAGCCATTTATAAGCTACAAAGCTCTCGCTTTCTTCAATTAAAAAAAAAAACTGTGCATACGTTTCGCTCTGTCTGAACTGAAACCATTTGGATAATATTTTAATTACATCTCGTATTCCCCAAAAAAAAAAAGAAGAAGAAGCAAAATAACTTTTCCACTTTGCAGTGTTTTATGTGAATTTATATTTGAGATTTATGCAGCTGCTGCTTTTAGTGGCGCAATCTGCCTGCAGCATGTGGCACGCGGCAGCAAGTGAGAAAGCTGCATTTGCCGTAGCGCACACACAGAGTGTGAGAGAGAGAGAGAGTGTGTGTGAGTGAGAGGCAGCGACGCCACTCTCATAGTCCAAATAATTTTGTTTATGGCGTAAACATTTTTACGCTTTTGGCTTTTGGGCAAGAAGAACAACACAACACGAACAACAACAACAACACAAAAGAGCAACAACAAAAGCAGCAACAACAAAAGCAACAACAACAACAATGAGCAGGCACAATCAACGTGGTCGGCCATTAATTTGAGCGTCAGCTGCAATTTCATTACGCGAAAATAAAATTCCAACGCGCGCAGCTTATTTATTTATTTATTTATTAATGCATGCCCCGAAAAGCGGAAGCCAAAGCGAGGCAGAGAAGCTTTTAAACAATTATGAGTTGGCGCAGGTGAAAACCCTCTGATGTTTACCCCCCCCCATCCCTTCCACAAGACAAACAAATCAAGTCGCGCACTTTGGCAGCATTTAAAATTCAATAATCGTAATTAAATAGCCAAAAAGGCGCAGGCGGAGGGGGCAGCACCATGGCCAAAGGGCATGGAAAAAACCAGAAATATGCGCTAGAGTCGAAAACTTTAAGTGTTTCTAACTGACGGTGGCAAGTTGTCAGTTTGTTGCGCACCCCCCTGGTTGTATATGCCTTAAACTATAATGGAAAACTTGTTTCTCGAAAACTTTTAAATTAATTTTATTTTCGCACACAAATGTCGTGCCATTGTTGAACTCTGCTGCGAGTCCGAGCTGGCAATTAAAATAACAATATTCCATGCACAAGTCCTTATCCCCAGCAATCCTTATTCCCAGCTGTAACTCTATCCGCAGCTGTGCTTCTACTTGTCTGCTTCACTTGACATTCGAGGGCGAGGGTGGACCAGCACAAAAGAAAAACTGCAGCAAAAGATGTGCAGATAATATAATTGTATAAAGCAAGAGATGCGAATGTATCTATGTATCTATGGGATGCATTTATTACATAACACACACACGCACAGTGGAGTGCGGAGCAAGTTATAATTAGCTTAAAGCGAGCAAACAACAAAGAATCAAATGTGCCCCAAAAAGTATGCAATATAAATTTACAACTCAACTTTTATGTCGGCCCCAGCCAAAAGACTTTCAATTTGCGTCTCCCAACACTAAAACTCAATGACAAACTTTAGCAGGGAGTGCGAGAGGGAGAGTGTGTGTGCGAGCGAGTGCGACATCTCGACTATGTGTGCTTATCATGATTGGCGTCGAACGTCGACTGGTTCGTCGTCGTCTGGGTCGATATGGCCTAAAGGCAGTTGCAATGATAGCCATGTTAGACACGCAAACTGCTGTTCCCAATCGCCAGAGCAACACTGCAAACTGTTCCCAGTGTGAGCGGGTCCCTGCAGGCGGGCGAGCGAGCGAGCGATCCGGTCTGGTCGAGTCGAGGCGAGGACGCAGTTTCGTTTTTTTTTTTTTTTTTTTTGGGGCGTTGTGCATTTTTAATGTTTGTTTGCTGTCGCTGTGTCGCAGTTTATTGTTTTTTCCCTCTCTCTCTCTTTCTTTGTACCTCTCCCTCTCTCTCCCTTTGCCCGCTAGCTGTGCCCGTGTTGTTGCCGCAATGTTGACGCTAGTTGTATAACACGCACACTTTGACCGATGGCCCCGAAGGCAAAAACACAAGTAATAATGTTGGCTAGCGGGGTGTGGGGTATGCACGACAGTGTAGATACCTAGCAAAGAAGGTAGAGCAGCTGTTAAGCTACTCAGTGAAAGCAATGACAGGGTAGCTCGGGCCATATCACTTGTGCCTGCTCAGCAAATTGCACTTTGTGTATTTTGTCTGCCCGCTGCTCGGCCATATAAATACCCTACACACACACACGCACATAAAGTAAAGTCTGCTCTCTGCTGGCAATTAACAAAGTAAATTGTGACATATTTTTTAACGCTCTCTTTTTTACGATGACATTTGACTGATTTAAGCCAAGGCAAGCCCTTATTAATTTCTCTCCTTTCTCTCTTCTCTCTCTCTCTCTCTTTGCAGGTATGTATCTATTGATGACTGCGCACAAGAAATGCGGGCAGGCGGGTGGGAGGGGATGGCGAACATGAACGACGTCAACTTCCGCTTTAATGCAGCCGTTTTTTAACTTTTCATCCCGCTGGCAAAAGTTTATAACATGCTGTCATTATGGCCAGGCGACACTTTGTGATTGCCAGCAGCAAGCAGCGGCAGCAGCGGCTGCCACTTTGCCATTTCCGGCATTTTGTTTTTACTTCCATTCCATTTCCCTCATTCTCCCCCCCATCGCCCGCTAATTTCTTTGACATTTATTTTTGTGCTCTTGCGGTAAGTTTTGTGGACAAAGTTTCAAGTGTTGCTTTCAAATGTAATTAAAGTGGCGCCGCCGAATAATCAGGCTGCGCTAAATGGAATTATAATAAGAGCAGTTGCTAAGGGAGGGTGGCATGGAGGGGGAGGGGAGTCGGGAGGGGCTCGGACAGTGCGTCCAATCAGCAACTAATTTGTAGCATTAAATGAAAATCAAATAAAATGATCAGTGTCACGTGTAAATGCCCAACAAATTGACATTTGCCGCACGCAACACACACACACACACACACACACACACACACACAGGCGCCTCCACTTGAAGGCGTCAAAAGGCATCTCCACAAATTTTCTTGGCTGCTCTGTCTGCCACTTATGCTTACTGCGCACGTAGGCGATAATGTTTGCCTGCCAACTGAGTGAGTGAGGGCTGCGAGAAAAGTGAGAAAAGAAAGAGTGTTAGCAGGAGGAGAAGGCATAGAAGAGCAAGTGTGAGTGTGAGTGTGAGTGTGAGTGTGAAACGTGGCTGTTTGGGGGCAGGCAGCATCTGTCAGTCCTTAAAAACTGCAAAATAGTGAGACGTGGCACATGTGCCGCTGCCTAAGCTGCTGTCAGCTCATGACACACACAAATACAGGCACACAAACACACACAAACATGCTATTAATATGTATATTTTATGTGTGTGCACACTTTCTTTATACCCTGTATATAAGAGTAGATATATATAGTGCAATTATCTATGTTCATACCAAAGCAGAAATTTGTAAATTCAATACTTCTCCTGATAATCGTAAAGTATCGATTTGTGTGGGCGGTGGGCGTGGCATCAAATATTGAAAATAAACTCGATCTACCTATGGTATACAGAAACCTTCATGTGAAATTTGGTGTCTCTAGCTTTTATAATAGCTGAGATATAGACGTTCAAACGGACAGACGGACAGATGGACAGACGGACAGACAGACGGACATGGCGCAATCGACTAGGCTGGTGATCCTGAGTTAGAATATATACTTTGTGGGATCTGCCACGCCTCCTTCTGCCTGTTACTGGCATTTGCACAAACTTGGTATACCCCTTTTTGAGCATTTTCATTGGTCGAATGGTATAAAAAGGCAGTGGAATTACAACTAGCGCATTTGAAATGCTTATTAAAAGGGTATCATGTAGAAAATAGGTGTGTACACACTGTCAATATGCAATTAGTGTGTACACACTGTCAACATATAAATTCAATGTGTACACACTGTCCAAACACTTTGAACTACTTGCCAGCGTGTAATTGTAGCTATTAGCGCACAGCACTGTCAACTTTAGCCGTTTTTCCGCTGCCAGCCAACGCTTTGAGCGGCTTTTCAATATTTATCAATAATTTATGGACGTGTTGGCTTCCCTGCTGCGCGCCCTGGCGTATGCAACACATTTTTCATGCGCGCCTTCCAATGTAATTAACCAATTTGTTCATTAAAACTGACCTTTATGTGCGTAGCACACCACATACACTACCACACACACACACTCGCACACACACACACTCGCTCGCACACACACACGTGCGTAGCTGGCACGCATAAATCGCGCAACGTTTCAATTAAATATTGACTTTATTATGCGCAACCCGCACAGTCTGCACGCTGCTTATGGCCCGCAACGATTCAATAAAGTACAGTGAAGACTGGCTAAGCTCACTGCAAGATATACATACATATGTATATATACAAAAATCAGAGTGTGTAGATAGGCAACTGCGGCTAATCAAATGCGCTTTTAGCCAGCACGCAATGTGGCCCATAAAGCATGCGCCTATCTCTTTGCTTATTCCTCAGCCGCGCCATTGTCACGCAAAGCCACTCAGCAAGCCGCGAGAGAGGAGGGGAGGGAGAGAAGGGAGATTAGGGAGAGGGGACTGGGGACTGTAGCTTATATAAAAATACACATAAAAACGGCAACAATACGCGATATTTATCTGGCTTTATTGACAATAGCGTTTTGTCGATTGTTCAAATAAATTATGCCCTTATCAATAAAAGTTTGCGCTCTACACACACACACACATACACAGAGAGAGAGAGAGTGTGTGTATTGGTGCGTGAGTTATGCCACGTGCTACGTGCCACGTTTGACTGTGGTAACTCTGGCCGAGAAGATTTGCCCAAGTGGTTTTATGTTTATGCGTATTTATGAGCTACCAACAGCGTTGGCAACTCTATAAATCTTTAAAGACTACTGTGAGGGGCGTGGGGGGGGCGTGGCACAACTACACGACAGACAAATCAAAAATCAAATTGCTTAAGTGATTTTTCATTTTGCGCTTTCACCTTGTTAACGTTAACATAATTTTCAGAGCGCGCCACTTCAAACAAACAGCGGCGCAACGTCAAATGGCAGCATAAGTGATTTGCTGCCGTTGTTGTTGTTGTTGTTTGCGTTGTTGTTGCTGTTGTTGTTGTTAGGGCTACCCTCCACTTTGATATATATTGTTGTGCACAGTTTTCCAGCTTTTTTGCTGCCAGCCTCCCCTGCCAAGGCAGCCGTCATTTAATTTTATCGTGCGGAAGTTCTAAGTGCAATGTTTTTGCTGCTGTTAGACAGGTGTGTGCGTGTGTGTGTGTGCGCGTGTGTGTGTGTGTGTGTTCATGCGACATTGCTTAAAAGCGCGCTAAAATGTTCAATTTACGTTTGCTTTTTATTTTCGCTTTATTTCTCCTGCTCTCTCTTTCTCTCTCCCTTTTATTTTGCGAAAAACATTGAAAATAAATTGAAAAATGTTGGCTCCCCTCATAAAAGCTTGTTGACAACGCAGCACCAACAACAACCACACACACAAAAAAAGTAAAAGAAAAGAAAACAACACAAACAACAACAAGCTTGTGCCTCATCTACAATGTGCAATATAAATTTGTATTTATTTATTATGATTTACCATTTTTTTTTTTTTTTGCAAATTCTGCAAATTTAAAATGCGTTGACTTCGCCTGCTACGAAATTGGCCCACGGGCCACGTGTTGTGTATTGTGTTGTCTTCTTGCTGCTTTTATTTGCATATTTTTTTGGTTTAAGCACACAAAGCAGCTCCACCTACTCTCGTATCTGTTAATATATTCGCATTAAAAAAAAAAACACAACAAGCATTTGCACTGGCCTCGGGCGAGGCGACAAAGAAAGCGCTTTGCCATATCAGGCCATATGAGCTGATAACATATATACATATATAACATATGCAAAAACAGAGCCAACTAGTTAGAGATTGGTAAGCATGGCAACGTAGTGGGAGAAACAAAGAGAAAGAGCAGCTAAGTCTAGTCAGCTTGCAGATAAGATGAAAAATTATAGCATACTTTGCAGCGCACAGCGATTTGTCGCCATTTTGCAAGGCAACGCAAATTTTGTAGCATACTTTTGAGAGCAAACTAAATTAAGGCTGCCAAAAAGAATTTGAAAATAATGAAACTAAAATAAATAAAATGAAAAATATTTCAAGATTTTAAAACTTAAGAGAATTTATTTTTATTATTCATTAATCTTAAATAACTACGAATCGTTCAGTTCCTTCTGAACTTAACCTAATGTGTAGCTTAAAAGATAATATTGTGGATAATGTTTCTTAATAATAATATATACAAATGTACAGTGGAGGGATTATTTTTTTTTTTTTGTAGCTGCATGTTTTATTTATTTGAAGATTATGGAACTAAAATAAATACAAGGAAAAATATTTTAAGATTTTAAAACTAAAAAAAAAAAAAAAAAAAAAAAAATAAACTTAAGTAAATAAAAGACAGGCAATTATTCAAGTATTTGTGTAGCATACTTTTCAGCGCAAATAAAATTCGTAGCCAATCCCCGCAGTGCCTTGTAGTAGTTTCCACACACTTTACTAGCTCTCCCTTCTAATTAACTTTATGTCTCATAACCATTCCACAATTCTGCTGCTTCTTCTGCTTGAATTTCCACTTCAAAGCAAACTTTGTGTGCGTGGAAAATTTTACGCTTTTTCGCTAGCAAAAAAGGCGCCCGCACTATTTGCACCATTTTCCTATTATGACAAGCACAAGCGCAAATATTGTGTTTAATAATGGGCATACGCAGCGCAGCGCAGCGAGTGGCAAGGATATCAGGCGACATACCAAGGACAACTGGTAGCTGCTGGTACTACTTGGAAAAAGTACTCTATGTTTTCTTATGATTATTACACGCTGTCTCCGCGTCGCACAGGCTGCCTTCCCTCTCCCTCTCCCACTCTCTCGCTTTCGCTCTTAAGCCATTTGTGCCTACCGCACACACACGCACGCACATTTATCATGCATCTAGTTGCGTGTGTCCTCGACACAAGAAAGCAGCTCAATAAAATAAATAAAAGCAGAAAAACAGCGAGGCAGAAGGCGAAGGAAACACAAGGCAGCCTGTAGTTGGCTGGGCTCAGTTTCTACAACATTTGTGCGCATATTTTAAACACAGCGCATTATGTTTTGAGTGATTTACGGCACAAGGGAAAAGCAGCGGCAACCACAATACAAAAAAAAAAAAAAAAAAAAAAAAAAAAAAAAAAAAACTGAAGAAACAATAAGAAATAGCAAAAAGTAAAAGAAAAGGAATAGAGCGAACGGAAGCAAGAAACTGCGTATAATATTGTTGTTGCACTTTGCTTGGCGCGAATGATTTGTGTTGCAAACTTTGCACAGACAGCGCGACGAGCTGATGCTAATGCAGAAAAGTATGCTATACAATTTGTTGCTGCCGGCCATGCTGCCACGCCTTGGCCCAACCACCCAACGCCCACAACATTTGGCCCCAGTTGCCCCCACAGACGCCATTAATGTCGCCAACAAACTTTAGATAACTAATTAGACGAAAGGCGAGAGTCGCCGACACAAGAGAGAGAAAGAAAGAGAGAGGGGGAGAGTGCGAGGGGGAGGGGTTGCGTCTCGGCCATAGTTGTGTGCTAACCTTAGCGCAGCTAATTACATTTAATGTGTCGACTAAGCAACTCCAAAGTGTGGATAGATGGCGAGCGCTTATTAAACAAGTGACAGCGCTCAAAAAGTACATAAGCAGAGAGATACCCTGTACCCTGTACACTCAACCTCTCTTGAGTGCTGTGTGCCACAATGTACCCCATGTGTACACGCTGTCTACAGGGTAGCGGCACGTACAGCACAAGTGTTGTGTACAGCTGCGACTGTAACTGTAGCTGCTTAAGTGTTATGCAGCGCCAGCTTGGCAACGTGTGCTCAACTTAATTATAACTAATTTGTGGCATATGGGTAGAGAGTCAAGAAAGAGAGGGGGAGAGAGAGAGAGACAGGGGGAAAAGCGCTGCGCAGGTAGCGTAGAAAAAGTGCCAAAGTAGTGGCAACTTTTGCGGCTCAAGTGGCCATTAAAGCATTAAAGCCAAAGCACAAACACGCTGTCTAATGATATAGCAATTAGTCGAGCTTACGTTGTGTGTGTGCGTCTGTGTGTGTTGGTGTGTGTGCAGCATATGCTGTACATGTAGCGAAGGCAAAACTATGCTAGGCTAATCGCATTTTGTGCAACGCCAACGCATTTGCATATTTATTAACGCTTGATTTCAGTAGCGCGTCCCTTGAACTCGGTTTCGATGACCCCTGCCCCCTGACCCCTACCCCACCTCCTGCTGCTGCTACTGCTGCCCCTAACTGTGCAGGCTAACCAGCAAAATGATTGAAATTAAAACCGCAAGCGTACATAAAAAATCGCTTACGCTTAAAAGCTGCTGCACGGCAGTTTGCCCAGCTCAGCCCAGTACCAACCAGTACCGAGTCCCGTCCTGCCCAGTCCCGTTACCAGTTCGTAGCACTGAGTTGGCCAATGAATTCACGTAACCGCATAAAATCAAACGAAATAAGCCAACGCTGGCAAAAGTGGCAACAAAATGCACTTTATACAGCTACAACTTTACGTGAGCCCCCTCCAGCTGCCAAACCAGCCACGCTGCACTGCAGCTCTCTCACGCTCCCTTCCCCTCCCTCTCTCTCCCTCTCACTCTCTGCCGTGGAAGAGGTGTAATAATGGCCAACGGCTGTGCCGGCACGCACGTGCCCGCCAATGGACCGCACGGACACGCTGACGTACACGAGAAACACTCGACGGAACGCACAATGAAAATGCAGCATCGAAAAATGGTAGGAGAATGGAAAGAGAATCGTTGGAGGGATGGGATGGGATGGGTAAAACAGCAGCAGCAACATGACCAACATGCAACTAACCGAGCGAAAGGAACTTTTTGGCCATAAATGTTGCCAATGTGTGGGGGGGAAAAAAAGAAGGAAACGTGTAGGAAAAAAACTGGCAACAAAATGTGAACAAATAGAAGGAAAATCAAGTTGAAATTTGTTGAGGTTGAATCGAAACGTTGAACGCACCGGCAAATGCTGCAGGCAGCAGAGAGAGAGAGATAGAGAGAGGGAGAGGGAAGGTAGGGCTAACAGTTCTACGTTTGCTGTTAAAATTTTCAAGTGTTAGCGTATGTGATTTTATTGCACTTTTCAACAGTGAACGAGAGCTGCAAAATGCGATGAGAGAGCAAACGTGAATTACTAAAGCATTTCACTTATAATTCGCAACTGGTTTTGGCAGGGGGATGGGCAAGTTAAATATAAGTTGCAATTGTAGCTGAAACAAACTGCACTTATAATTCTCAACAGCTTAAAGTCAACTCAACTTAATTAAATCAGAAAATGAAACCTCAAAAACGTTTCATAATAATTCGCAACTGGTTTAGGCAAGTTAAGTACAAGTTGCATTTGAAAGAAGCTTAAATGTGTAAGCTGACAAGTTAATTAAATTAATTCAAGAATGAAACCGCAATAAAGTCAAGTCTCTTTATAATTCGCAACTAGTTAAAGCGAGCCAGTCAACTTAAAGGCGCTTTATATGCAGCTGTCTCCATTGCTGTGTGTGTGTGTGTGTGTGTGTGTGTCTGAACATATGTTGCACAACTCGCCGCCAATGTAAATGTGGCTAAGGCTAATGCGATTTCTGCTCGTCTACTTAAACATTTTGTTCTACTCAATTGCCGGCCAATTGACTCTAACCAGAAGAGGAAGTGGACGGACAGACGGTCGAATGGATGTGGGCTTAGCCAGGACAGCGGTGGCGGCGGCGGCTGCACACTAACATGGCCTCGCAAGCTCTCACGAGTAGTTACCGCTCAATGGCTGCCAGATTGCCTAGAAGAGAGAGAGAGACGAGGAGAGGAAAGAAAGAGAGACAGCTGAGAAGAGAGTTGGGTTGGACAGGCAAGCCACCACCCAGGCAAGACAATAACCCAAATGCAACTGCCAATATTACTTAGTTACATCAGGCAACTTAGCACACACGGACACACTCGCACACAGACACAAGATACTCACACACACACACACACACACACAGAGAAGTGCTGGCACATGTATCGCATGTGGATCGACCTGAATAGAATAGAATCGAAACGGCGCAGAGCTAACGACATAAACGACATACGTGCTCGCTGGCAGATTGGCAGATTGCAAGATTGGCAGAATGTGCCACAAAAGGCAAAAGTTTTTGCCAGCACACACACACACAAGCACATACATATACAGAGACACTTATGGAGAAGGGGAGATAGCAAGCCGTCAGAAAGTAAATATGCAACAAACAATGGCATTATGCAACTGTAACTTAAAGTGCACAACGACCCGAACGAGAAGCAGCAGCAGCAGCAGCAGCTCAGCAACAATGGACCCCAAAATCCGATTAATGCAGCTGCTTTACGCTCTTCCCTCCTGCCCCTCTCTCTTTCCCCTCTCTCTCTATCTTCATTCTTTCCCCTCTCTCTGCGTCTTTCCCTCTGCTAACAAGATGCAGCGCAAGCGAAGCTGCTGCCGTTGCTCTTCACTAAATACAATGAATCGCTTCGACACTCACACACTCGAACACACACACACATGCTCACATTGCTCACACATTCTCACACACACACACACACACGTATTGGCCATATGGCCAATAAACAAAAGGACAAATGCGACGCATCGCGCCGCCCCAGAGCCAATCAATCGCTATGGCACCCCAGAGAGTAGCTCAAGCGGGTAGCATGAGGCGTCAGAGCGAGGGGAGGGGCCAGAGGTGAGCTGGAGAGTGAGGGGGATCGCTGTGCCCCTGCACAGAGGCGATTGAACGCAACCTGACACGCGACCAGTTCAATGCACGTTTCCCTCGCATAGGTCAAACCCCAAGCAAAGTAATAGATTTTTTGACTGTGTGTTGGGTAAGGGCAAAAAAAAAGCTGTTGATGTACAGTGTATACACTGTGCAAAGGGGTCAACGCAAATACTGTAAAATAAACGGAAATGGTCGCAAACTGTTATTACGTTTGTGCTTGTTTTTTCAATTTCTATGAAATTACTTTTAATTTTAATTAAAGTGAAAGCTTCCAAGCAAAGAGAAAACTAGCCACAGTTGAGTGTGCCCGACTCTAAAATACTCAGTCAATTTATAAATTTACAATGCAGAAGGTATTATAAATTGCAGAGACCAAAAATGAACTTTTTACTTCGTTTTCTTTTAACTTTTAAAAGGAAAAGTGGGCGTGGCTTAATTCTAAAACAAACTTGCATGCATAATATACATTCTCAACAAATTTGATAGCCCTAGCACTTACAATCTCTGAGCTGTAGCTGTTCATACGAACCATACTCTTTAAAAGACTGCAATAGATCAAAGCAATTGCTTGTTACGTTTGCTTTCAATGCATATGCAATAAGAGGAAAGGCAGGGCGTTGACTGCCACGCCCCCTTTTTTTTTGAAAATGCAGTTAAACTTTTGGCCCTGCTCGAGCGTTGGCTTAATTCAATTACATAAAGCAAACCATGCGACGCGGGCCAAACTTTAATTTGTATGCAAAGTCGATGCAGGAAGAGAGACATGGCATGGCATGGCAGGCGTTGCACTGTCATGGCCTTGCGCACTCAGGCGACTAATCCTTTGAAAATGCCACAGAGAGAGGGGAAAGAGATAGAGGGAGAAAGAGGGGGAACAACTAATACCAATAGCAATACTAGCGGCCAGTGGCAGTTGCCAATATCAATAACAATTGCAGTGCACACACAAAACACGCCGAGCACTTGCTGTGCGTGTGGAGCGTGTGCTGCAACGCTTAAGCGTTACGCTGTTTAGTTTACGCATACGCCGCGTGGGCTCGCATGCTCGTAAATACACAAACAAAAGCACATAAAATGTAATGCGTAAATGTGCGTGAATATTGCATAAACGAATTACCAATTGCAAATTGCGAATTACGAATGTTAACTGCGTGTACTCCCTCTCCCCTTTCCACTGTACTATTTGCACTCTACTGAAACAAGTAAGAAAGCTACAGTTGAGTGTGCTCTACTGTTATAAACCCGCTACCCAGCTGCCGCCAGCGATCATCAGAGATCATCTGGCTAGCTATAGTTATTATATAAACCGAAAACGAACAATATGGCATAAAAATTGCGCTTGTAATCAATTTTTTTCGATTTACGGGGGCGGAAAGGGGGCGTGGTCAAAATCCAAAATTAACTTAATCAGCGTGCAATAATAACACATATTGTCAGCAAATTTGGTAGTCCTAGCTCTTATAATAGCTGAGATATAGGTGTTCATACGGACAGACGGACGGACGGACAGACGGACATGGCTCAATCGACTCGGCTGTTGATCCTGAGCCAGAATATATTTACTTTATGGGGTCAGAGATATCTTCTTCTGCCTGTAACATACATTTTCGGTTTAAACAAAGTTATAATACCCTTCTACTCTACGAGTAGCGGGTATAATTAGTTAAAATGCCAGCGAGAGCAACAGCTACAGATACAGGCACAGTTAACCGAATCCCTTGAATACAAATAATATTCGAGCATAAAAATTGCAACAGCAGCGGCAGCGGCAGCGGCAGCTGGCACCCATTGCCAATGGCCAAAATGTATTTTTCTCATTTCCGTGGCGTGCACAAAATATTTTTGCGATTTCCGCCACGCCTCGACGCCCTTCCGCATCGCCCTCTCTCTCTCTCTCTCTCTCTGTGGACGCTGCGCACACAGTTGGCAAACCGGCACAGCATGAAATATAAATACAATACAAATAAACGCGTGTCGCGCATATTGCACATTCTCTGAGCTTGTATTTATTTATACCAACAATGGCAACAACAACAGCAAAGGGGCACACACACACAACACTCATACACACAAGGGGTTGACAATTTGTCAGCCGCCCATTTAGCCAGTTAGGCCAGCAGCCCCTGCAAATGTGCTGTGAAAATTTGCGATGCGCTGCATTATATTCATGTGCAACAACGTAACAACAACAACAACAAATGTCGCGTATCAGCATGCTATATATGCATGTGTATGAGTATGACAATAAAATAGAACTTAGTGGGGATTTATGCGTGCACACAGCAAACGCCGAAGTGTAAATACCCTGCAATGTTACGGGAAGGCGCTGAGATTGTTGGGAGATTAGCAGAAGCTTGGAGTTTGAATTTCAATAAGATTTAAGGCAGTTGAGATCTAGAAATATACCCTATAAAATATGCATTATAGGGTATACAACTTTAGTAGTATAGCCAAGTTACTAAAGGAATTTATTCGACTTCATTTGACTCGTTTAATAAGCTGCAACTTCAAGCTTCAGAGGCGCAAAGAAGCTAAGTAGATTTTGGTTGGATTTATAAAAGAAAAGCGCTAGCTTAATACCCTGTCAAAGTGGCTACAGTGAGTATATTATAAGTATAGTTAATCTTGTAGTTACATGGCATATAGAATAACATGGCAAATATATATGCCCTATACCCTGCAAAGCAACTTCAACTTTAAACTTGATTAGTTCTGCCTTACAAATCAACTCATCCCACTCCCTTTACCCTTGCACAGGGTATTTGCCAAGCAATGCGTACGCGTTGAAGCAATGAAATGAATTTGCACGCGCTCATAAATATTTTACATATGCATATTGGCCAACTCGTTCCGCTCTCTCTCTCCCACTCCCACTTTCTATCTCTGTCTCCCTCTTGCTGTCTGGCATAACTCCTGCACGACTCCAGCTGTAAGCTGCCTACAAATGTGAAGATGTTAGCTGCTGGCACGTGAAATGAATGCATATATAATACGCACACACACGCACACATACACCCATACACTCACTCACACACTGGCACACACGCACACAAAAGCGCGCTGCAAATTATTGTGACATAAAGTGCTTTGACAGCGACACCCAGCGCGACGCCACGCAACGCGTTGAGGCTGAGGCTGAGGCTGAGACTGAGGCTGAGACTGAGCCTGACATTTAAGCTCGTGTTGTCGACGCCGCTGCCGACGTCGCTGCCGACGCTGCTGCCGTTGCTGTTGCTGACATTCATGCGCAACATAATTCACAGCATACATCGAGGGTGGCTGCCATTGGAAATTCAAAAGCTGAGCCCGTTAGTCGTCTGATTAGTCCCGCACTCGCATGCATATGACATATTTAAGTGGGTTACGTAACACAGACACTAACACAGGCACGCACACACCCACACACCCACACACACACACACACTCGCACACTCGCAGCACATACGCTTTGCGCTCATTAAAAACGAGCACAAAAAGCTGCCTCGTAAGTCGCCAGTTAATGCAACTTATGCATATGCTTACATCACATACATGTGCCGCACACACACACACACACACACACACACACACACACACACACACATGCGCATGTATTTATTACAAGGGGTCTTATATATCTTACATACATATTTGGCCATTACTTCTCGGCGTATTTTAAGCGCCTTAACTTCGGGCAATACATGGCGCAGCCGTTGAAAAGAAATTGCGGCTCAATGAATTACAGCATAAAAGATAGCGTATTTTCCATAACTTCTCCACGCCCCCCCCCTTTCCCCCCTCCCCCTTGTAAGCAGTACAAGCAGCGTAATAAGATTGTAGCAGTGTGTGAGCTGCACGACTAGCTGATTACCTGTAAAGCTGATGCTGTAATCAAGCATCAAAGCGGGAGAAATTAATTGAGCAATAAGAATTGTTTTCCTTTTTAGAATTTATCGATTTCTTTAGTGATGTAACTTTGCAAACTAGGAAGTTATCGAACGTATATCGATATTTTTTCGATATATCTAGCATATTTAAATCTCTTACAAACTGTTTATCTGATTTACACGTTGAAAGTAGCAATGCAATAAAACTATCGATATCTTTTCGATATATATGATATTCTACATTTTATTTGTATTTTGAAATAATTACAGGTAAATCTCTTAAAAAATTCCCTGTATTCCCTAATGTTGCGTCAAGCAAACTATCGATATCGATTACGCATACTATCGATATCGAATATAGTTTGTTGTTTTGCTATTGCTAAGACTATGAAAATAATCTATATGCTTTAGTTATCGATAAATTATCGATACATTATCAATTTATCGATATACTCAAACAACTTCTGGAGAAGCTTGCCTCTTTCATTATGTTACCTTCGTGCAGTCTGACCTACCCCTGTTACCTGTTCACCCCCTGCTTACAGGGTATATTCGCATTCGCCAAAAGAAGGCGACCCCACTTAAGCGCCACTCAATACTCGCTGGTTTATTTCGTTTCGTTTATTTCGTGCAAAATCAGGTGTACACTTAATTTGCAAGGCTGACAGCTTTACTTAATTAGTCGCAGCTTGTCGTACATCAAACTGACCCCCCGGGGGGCAGAACGAATCACACATATGATATGCGTCGAAAACACACAATTCCATTTCCGATGAAAGACTTGTGTCTTGACGCCTCGTGTCTTGTCTTGTCATGTACGTGTAGTTTGCATTAATTTATGGAAATTAGATATGAAAATTTCGCTTAAAATTACATTTTAGTTTTAGTTAGAGCCTACCAGCCTCCTGGGGGGGATTTGTGCAGACATGTGATACGTGATTAATGCAATGCATATCAAATTATTTTGGGCCAATTAACGTTAACAACGATCGAAGTATGTGTACAATTTTGTGTGGGATTATCCCTATACAATGAGAGGCTTATCGATGTGGCTGCTGACTTCTGCTGCTGCCTTTGCTGCTGCACTGCCTCAGGCTAATAAGCTCTGCATAACTTGGCTCGGCTGTTGCAAATCCCTAGCAAAAACTGTCAAACAAAATACACTTTACTCCTCCTCCTCCCCTGGCGCCCTCGGGGAACGTTTGAGGTTTTTTTTTCTCTTGCTGCTGCCTTCAGTCTTGTTATTTCTTTCACTTTGCCTTATCCAAAAGTAATTATTTTCCATTAAACGTAATAATGATGCCTGGAGACCGATAACAGCCGCAGCAACTGGCGGCATTTCTTCGTTCTGGAATTGTGGAAATTAAATTATGCGCCGTTTTGTTTTTCCTCGGACGACGACGCCGCGGGCAGCAAACAATCCGCAGAGCAGCAACGCGTTTTCCTTCTCACTCTCTCACTCTCCTCTCTCTCTCTTTCGCTCATCGTTGCCTGAGGCTAACTTTGTCACCTCGAACAACTTGCGACAGGCGGCAGCAGCAGAAAACAACAACAACACGCTGATGATGACAACACAACAGGGACAGCAATAGCAAGCGAAAGCGAGACAGAGCGAGAGAGAGGGGAGAGAGAGAGGAGCGATTGCTGCCTGGCATCGTTTGTCGAGGTTTGTTAAGCGCAGCCATAAAACGGCTCAGTACACTTGATCGACGCCACAAATGACTTTGGCTAGGGTTGCCACACCCACTTAGTAGCAGTGGGCGGGAGGGAGGTAGGCGGAGAGGGGGGAGTGGCAGCCCACTCTAGGCCTGGGCCAAGTGTACGCCTCGCTGGTTTTCTATGCGTCTATCACAAGCATGCATAATATCTGCGATATTCTTCGCTCTTCAGCTCTCCTTCTCTCTCTGTCTCTCTCTCACTCTTCCCTATGCTTGCCTTCTCCCTCTCTCTCTCTCTCTTTCTCACTGTCTCGCTGACTGTCCCTATTTCTATGGCCTGCACATTATAACAAATTTCTCGCTTGCATAAGCAACACACACTCAACAAATATGAACGGCACAGCTTGGGCCAGTGTGTGTGTGTGTGTGTGTGTGTGAGGCTAATAGAGATGTGCGCGTGAGCGTGAAATATGAGACAATATTTGCTTAGGCTTAATTGCAATTGGCAATCGCAAGAGTAAATAAAATGGACAATTTCAGGGGGGAATATATGAAAATTACATTTGTATTTATCTAGGGGGGACATTCCTCCATATATAGCTTGATATTGGCTACTGCTAGGGAGAGAAAGAGAGAGAGAAAGCGAAGGGGTCGAAACACATTTAAATTTGTCGGTTTTAATAGGTTAAAGGGTCATCGAAATATATCAAAACATATCAAACAACATTTAGTTCCATGTTTACTTAAATTTATCGAGCTATCAATGAGTTACAGCGCAATCGATAGTCAATAATCGATGAACTACTTAACTATCGCATAACTGAACTGCATTGGCATCTTTCATTATGCTCATACAGGTATCTTACAATATGTAGAGGCATGTTCAGTTTGTAAGCCATTATCGATATCACAATCGATAAACCAATGACCTATCGCATGGCATGCATTGCATTTAGCCGATTGCAATTGCGCTCATCTCTAATAAACATGTAAAACATAAAACGCTGGCTAGGCTAACAGACGCCGCTATATCACTGCATAACAAATGGCCGACACACAGTCGCACACACACACACAGAGAGTCGCATATGGTGTGGCGTCATGGCGGCAGTCCATAAAAATGGAACGGAACTGCAAGTAAATTAACAGGCACGGCACATGAAGGCGGCACAAAGCTGCACGGAATGAGGCTAGCTAGAGGAGGAGGTACAGGGTATAGCACAGGGTGTGTGTGTGTGTGTGTGTCTGCTACGCCTTGTTTTACATAATCAAGCCAGCACACACACATACACCCATGTGTGTGCCTGATGTTGGCTACTTAAGTTACACAATGACATTTTTCAATGTGTCAGAATTTTATTGTTGCAACTTGGGGCATTGTTGTTGACAACTGACATCTTTCTTTCTGCAGCTGACAGAGCGTCATGGCAGGCAACCCCCCCCCCTCTCCATGCCGTTCTGCTTCCCCCCAACACCTTCTGCTGCTGTTGCTCTGTGCTGCCTTTCAACAATTTCTATTTCTGTCGCTGCCTTTACTTTTTGCTGCTGCATCTTCTTCTTCTTCTGCTTCTGTGTCCGGAACTGTTGCTGTTGCTGTTTTTGCTGTTTTGTCTCGAAATGTTGACAACTGTTTTGCCACTTTTGCCGTAATTGAAAAAAAATCTATTCAAATTCTGCATGCAGCAAGCGGCAAGCGGCAAGAAGCCAAGCCAAGCCAAGTTTGTATCTGTCTCAGCATCTGCATCTGCATACACAAAGTGCATGTACACTGCATATACACTATCTATGTGGTATCTCTTTCTTTCTATTCCTCTCCCTCTCTCTCTCTGTCTGCTCTGCATATTTTTATCACATTTGCTTTAACGTCAGCCAAGCTGGCAAATTTGATAGCTCAGTGAAAAGAGGAAATTCAATGAAAGTTGAGCGCAGAAAATGAATGAAATTTGAGAAATGCTTTAGAGTTGAGGTTACAATTGAGGTTAGAATTGTGCCTTGAATTTAGTATTTAATACATTAAATGTGATTCAAATAGACAGACTACACATTTCATGCCCTCATCTAACATATTAATATCAGATTTCTTTAAAGCGAAATACTTCTTGGTACTTTTATACCCGCTACTCATAGATAGGAGGGTATTTAACAGGCAGAAGGAGATAACTCCGACCCCATAAAGTATACATATTTTGGTTCAGGATCAACAGCCGAGTCGATATAGCCATGTCCGTCTGTCTGTCCGCCTGTCCGTCTGTCCGTGTGAACACCTAGATCTCAGCTATTATAAGAGCTAGGACTACCAACTTTAGTGACAATATGTGTTACTATTCCGCGCCGATTAAGTTCATTTTGGATTTTGACCACGCCCCCTTCCGCCGCCGTAAATCGAAAAAAATGTATTACAAATGAAATTTTGATGCCATATTGGTCTTTCCCGGTTTATATGATAGCTATAGCTAGCCAGATGATCTCTCATTTCTAAATTAAACTTAATTACTGAATAAATTGATATGTCAACTTAAATTCTCACATATTAGTTTTAAATTTCAAAAAATTCAAACATATTATCTAAAAATTCAGTTCCATTTCAATTTCATTCTATCTTAGATATGCCTAAAGAGTTCATTTCTCCTACCATATGCTACCCTCATATGCAATCAAAATTGCTATCTCAAATTTCTCTGCACTTTATCTACAGCGCATTGCAAACGCTCATACATAATTTGCCACGTTTTTAATAGAACCTAAGAAAAAGAAATAAAATCCCACAGTTTTCTTTTCGCAAGTTGCAGCGAAAATTTTTGCCGAAATATCTAAGAAAACTTGAATTTCGCAGCTACTTTGCGCTGCTTGTGCTGCTTCTGCTGCAATTGCATTTCTACAGATAAGAACGCTGTGAACTTTCAGTGCATTACGATTCGCGTTCATAAATATTTTCCACCCCCTCACACTTCCCCTACTTCCTTGTGCTTCTTCTTATTGCTGCTGCCTCCGCTTCTTATTGTTGCGCTGTGAAAACTGCGAGCCAACTAAAGCAATTTACAGTTCCTAAAACAGGCAGACGAAGGCGGCGCATGCAACTGACCTGCCAAGCAGGGGGAGGGGAGCGTGGTTGGGGAAGGGGCAAGAAAGCAGGAGCAGCAGCAGGAGGGGGGGCACAGTCAAACCAAACAAATGGAAAAAATTCAAATTATCTGCAAAGGCAAAAATAAAGAGAAAAGGCAGCAGAAACAGCAACAGCAGCAGCAATAACAACAACAATAAGAACAACAATAACAACAACAATAAGAACAACAATAAGAACAACAACAGCGCAGCTCGCGCGAAGTGTGTGCCAAAGTTGAGTTCTTTGCACACATTCTGCCACTTGAACATTTTTCTTATTGTGCGCCATGGCCAAAAAAGAAAAGCCAGTCTGAGCCAGAGGCGTGGCAAGCAGAGGGGGTCAGACGGGGGAGGCATGGTGAGAGACTGCTGGAATTTTGCGTTGTGCTACCAAATTGCGCGCGCTCTGTTCTCTAACGTGTTTGGCTTAAGTTGGCTTGGTTTCTGGTCTCGGTTGGGGTTTCCTCTGCCACACACACACACACACACGCGCCCCCTTCCCTTTGCTCTGCCTCTACGCCCATCCCTCTCTCACTCAGTTTGTCTTCTTGGCAGCAGTTACGGCTTAAGCAGCGGCAGGAGGCAGCAGAGGCAGCAGGCGGCTTGGCCATTTTTGGCGTTTTATTTGCATGCCAAAAGGCAGCCGAACACACACACACACACACACTGGCACACACATGCGGCTAAGTGAAAAAGTGATTCTGCGTTATGCTTTCTTCTGCTGCTGCCTTCCACCCTCCCCTCTCCGTCCGCCACTTGATTTGGGCCTGCTTAATGCATGAGAGCAAATGAAAAATGAACTTAATACACTTGCAAACTACGGTTCGGGTAATTGCACGCTGATTTACAAAATGGCCACACACACACACACACACGAGCACACCCCCACACACCCCCTCCACCCACTCGACTATTAGCAAGCTTAAAGTTTTGTTCGGCGCTTTGGCCTTAAAGCCTACGCAAAGTGGCCGTCAAAATGTTTTTTTTTTTTACTTTTGTCGGTTTCGGTTTTCTTGCGGCTTCTAGCCGGGCTAAACTTTTAGCCGAAAAACCCACTGAACCCCACTGCACACAGACAAGCAAACACAGTTGTAGCTTCCCCTTGCCCCTCTCTCCTGCTCTCTGGTAAAAAAGTTGACAGTTGGCATTTGCAACAGTTTAACAGTTAAACAAAATGTCAGTCGCACAAACATATTGAAATATAAGCAATGTGGCACTCACTTTCTAGCCCCCTATACCCCTCCCTCTCTCTCGCTCTCCCTCTCCCTCTGTCTCTGTCTCGCTTTGCTGCTTCGTATGTCGTATTTGGTTTTGCCGCTGGTCAGGCTGTTGCCCAGCCTGGTTAACCCCATGAAGCTCTGTGGCTTTCTGTCACAGTCTCTGGCTGTCTCTTTGCCCCACTACCTCTGTCTCTCTCTCTCTCTCTCTCTCTGTATGTGTGTGTGTGTGTGTGCAACACAATCTGACAATTTATTCATTGTGCGCCACATTTTTCGGCTTAATCCATTAATGGCCAAAACTACAAAGCGTTGACAAATGGCGTTGACATTTCTCTATTTCGCTCGACGCTCGCTTTTCCGCCCGCTTTTCCTTCCCTTTTTCCAGTATTTTCTGTGGCTCTTTGGAAAAACTTTTGAGTAATCTTTAGATTGCTTTTTGCTGCTAGCGCGCATGAGGCCTGCAATCAAATAATTGCAAATCGTGTTGTTGTTGTTGTTGTTGCTTTGCATATTGCATAAAGTCGAAATGGAATGCATATTCATTTACCGTTATGAATTATTAACTGTCAAGCCAAAAAAATTTATTTAAAAAAAAGCCAACAAATTGAATTAATATTAATCAGAGTTTCGAGCTATGTTCGCTTTCGTTTTTGTTTATATTTTCATTTTTCTAGATTTTTATGCAAATCTATGCAAACTAAAGCAAGAGTTATATATAGCATATATAGCATATTTGACTATATATTTTATGCAGCAAATAAGCGACTATCAAATGCATTAATTAAAGCATAAGCAAAGCGCTAAAATTTCGGTGGGAATTTTATTTTCTAGCTGATTTGGCAGTCTTTGCGTGTCATTTCCAGCGCCAGAAACCATTGAAAACTGTTTAAAGAAGCTATGTTCGAGTGCACTCGACTGTGAAATACTCTGCATGCAATTTGCAAAGAAAACCTTGTTAACCAACACTGGACTTTTAATGAACTACATCGCACAGGCCAAATTTGCTATTGATACTGTTTAAGCATGAGTTTATATATGATATATAGCCTTTAGAAACTTAAAATGGCTAACCCAGCCTTAAAATACCCTTTACTAAACTTTTGTTTACCAACACTAAGACTAAAAATAACTAATTCGCTCAAATCAACTCGAAAATCGATTCGAAAATGGACAATGATCAAGAAATTTAGTTTGCCACGCCCCTTGTGTGCCTTTTCATCAACCTAATATACCCACACTTTCTTTCAACTGCCTGTAGGGTATTATAATGTCCAGCACAAGTCAAATTTGCTATTGATACGGTTTAAGAATGAGTTTATATTGTATATATAGGCTTTTATAAACTTCAACCACCAGCCCGGCCTTGAAATACCCTCTACTTGACTTGCAATAACTTTTGTTTACCAACACTAAAACTAAATCAACTCAAACATCTACTTAAAATTCGTCATGAGATCAAGAAATTATATTATATATGCATTTAATTTGGTTTACCACGCCCCTTTTGTTTGTCTTTATCAACCTAATATACCCTCACTTTATATCAACTGCCTGCAGGATATCATAATGCCCCAGCTTGTTGCCAAACACGCAATGTGAGAATTGCCAGTTTCATTTATAGATGAAAATTGCATAGGAATTTTTTGCAATGAATGGACAAATTCCTCATAGAGAGAGAGAGAGAGAGAGAGAGAGAGCGAGAGCGAGCGAGCACAGGCATACCAAAGCAATGCGGCAAAAAGTGTTGCCTACAGTTGGGGGCAAATAATTTCCATGACTTGCAATTTGCAGCTGCAGCAAGTGTGTGTGTGCGTGTGTGTGCGTGTGTGTGTGTGTGGAATGCGAAATTATCGCTTAGCTTGGCTGACAGCTAATGCACTTAAAACTTCACAAATGTCTTGTCAATGTTTAAATGTTTCGACTGCGACCACGCCCAGCCGGCGCCAGGCGACACCCATGCGACAACCCCAACCCGCTCCCTGCCCTCCCCTCACTGCACGCTGCCGATGCCCAGCGACAGGGTAAAACGACAGCGTCAACGACTTGAGTGCAAAATTCAATTAACTTGCTTAAGCACACACACGCACACACACGCATGCATATGCATGACGGCTGCAGCATGGGTGCATGTGTCTATGTGTGTGTGCATGCATGTGAGCTATCAATTTCATGTCCAATCAAGCAGGCAACCAGGCAGCTGCAGCAGTTGCAGCAACGGCAGCTGCAGCTGCAAATGAAACTGCAGCGTTGCCTCGTAAAAGCCATGTGGATTGCCCAAAACCCCAGCCACTTAAGCAGATGTCAACTTCATTTTGCATATGCCAGCTGCCACAAGCGCCACATGCCACATGCAACACAGACACGATGTACGAAGGGTCTGCCCGCCCCAGCAGTACTTAAAGGTGCTCGCAAAGAGCTACACCTCCTCCAGCTACTGCTTCTACTCCTGCTCCTCCTGTTGCTCCTCCTGCTGCTCCTCCTGCTGCTCCTACTCCAGTTCCTGCTCCTCGCGAGCCAATCAATCGAAGCAGCTGCGGTCTGACTTCTGGCTAATTGTTTCTGCGGCACATTGTTTAATTATTATGTAAGCGTCGCACACACACACCCCCTCCTCCCCCCGACTGAGTCTAATTAAAGCGCTTCTGCATATTAAATTAGACTACGGCGTCGACGTCGACGTCGGCGTCGCTGTGCGGTTGCAGCTGTCCGACGCGTGTCATGGCCAAAATGGCCTGTCAAATAAGAAAGCCTTTTGTCCAAATGTTGCCGAGTTACGACAGCCAGCAGCAGCAGCCCAACAGAGTTTGACATTTTATGATGCCACGCCCACTTCCCTAGCCCCCCGGGCAAACTCCCTTAACCCCAGAGCAAAGCCCATTTTTGGGGGCGCTGTCAATTACATCAAAATTGTGAATTGTACTCGTTGTGCATTTGACATTTTCGACTCAATATAAAACGAGAATATCTGTCACGCACACACGCACAGTAAACAATAGTCAATAAATAATCAATGAATTTATACCTTTTGCCTTTGGCGTATACGTAATATTGCAATACGATTTATGCGCCGCACAGATGAAAGAGTAATTCGATTTCGTTGTGATTTATGCGAGACGCTGGACAGCTGAAATGCATATGTATGTGAAAGTGACAGGCGAAGCCATTAGATATTAGAAAGGGGGGGCAGGAGCGGGAAGAAGACTCACATTTCTAAGCAAGCAAAGTTAGTTTCTGCTGTCTGTGTGCTTATTTGCTTGGCCAGCGCTGTGCGCATATTGAAATTCTAATGCACTCGAAACCTTAGCTACAATAAATATTTAATTGATAAATTGCATTTTGGCAGGCAATGCAATTTATTTATATTTATTTTCGACATACACAACGCTTATTCAATTTGCATTATTAGAGTTGCCTGTGGGGCAAAAATTTTCATAGCATACTTTTGTGCGGCTAATCAAATCAGCTGCCAGCGCGAAAGTATGCTACAATTTTAATATTTATTGACTTTAAAGCGAAATTAGTCTGAGCAGCGAGTCGAAAAGTGAAAGAGACGCGCAGAGAGAGAGAGAGGGAGCGAGTACTGTGGCACATCTAAAATTCCATTTGATTCGCATTCGCCTTTCTCACCTCGACAATTTACGTCAATTGCACATTGATTTATTTCTGCCCGCCACGTACAGTTAGTTATTTATTTATTTATTTATTTATTTATTGCCTTTTTTCTGTTTTGTTGTTTTGGTGTATGCCTAATGTCGTGACTAGCAGCAAAATTAGTTTTGATTTTGTCGATTGCCGTGCACAAACTCCAATGGTTGCCATAGACAGTGAGAAGGAGAGAAGGAGAGAAAGAGAGAGGAAGCAGGCAAACAGGCAACCAAATGCACGGCAAGAAAATTCCCCGTGCGCATAAATTGCCAAAGTCGAAAAAAAACAACAAGCTCATACAAAATGGGCCATGTCGCTGCGGAAGGGAGGTGCGGGGCGGGGGGCGACTTGATAGCGCGTCTGGGCAAACAAAACGAACTCGTGTTAACTACACATTTGGGTATTTGTGTATTAACACTTTGGCAGTTGGAGGCAAAACCAAAGGCAGCAGCAGTAGCAGTAGCAGGGGGAGGGGAAGGAGGAGGAACAGGGAGGGAGGGCAGGCAATGGGCGAACTGTTGTTTTGCGTCCGGGCTAAAGTTTAATTGGCTAGTTTAATTGTTGGCAAATGAAAAAGCGGCAGCAGAAAGGAAGGAGAAGGACAGACACAGAGCGCATAAAAAAAAGCAAGAAGAACAAAGAAATTTAATCAAGCAAAGAACAATTGCGCTAACAAACACACACACACACACACATAGAGAGAGACATACACGGGGACAGGGACAGCTGCATGTGTGAGCAGAAATAAATAAAAAGTGCAAACGTTTATTGGATTTAACGAGCTCTCTCTCTCTCTCTATGGCAGGCCAGAGGTAGTAGGTGACAGTGGCAGTGGGGGTAGAGGAAGGGGGGGCGTGGTTCAACATGAAAGCACTTTTAGCGCAGGCAACGATGGCAGCTTAATTTAAATGTCACCTGCACTAAACAAATACCTGAGCAAAGCAGCGCACACAGAGGCGAAGAGACAGAGAGGGATAGAGAGAGAGGGAGGGGGGCTTGATATTGTTAGTGACACTCTTTCAGCATTAAGTGTGTACATGACAAATACACACACACACACACACACGCACAGCATAGATTGGCTGCACTTGAAAAGCCACTCAACAAATCAACACAGCCAGACTGAGAGACAATAACGAGCAAAAAATACCCTACACTCGCTTGCAATTTAATTAAGCGCAACAGCTACGCTTTTGCAGGGTATACTGGGGCATTTCATTTCATATTTCCCACTGGGAAATTAAATTAAATAGCATACAGTCAAGTTATGAGCTCAATAAAAGCATAAATACTAACACAGTCTGTGCAAAAAGTATGCGGCTAAGCCAGCACAGCAGTTATGCGCTGCCCCCTCCCTCCCCCTTTCCCTCTTGATAAACTTTTCTCTATTTGCTGTGTGGGTAATGGGCCGCGTCTTGTGGCTCATATCATTATGCATCATTAAGTTGATGGGGCAAGCGCGCAAATGGCGACTCGCACACACACACAGACACGCGCACACACACTTGGATTTTATGACCCTGCTGTGGACATATGTGTCGCATCGCCGTCTGTGCGCGCTATTAAACGCAAATTACTCATCGAACAATATTTTTGTCGCCTCAGTTCGATTGCAAATGCGAGAAAGAGAGGGAGGGAGAGGGAGAGAGGGAGAGTGAGTGAGACAGCATATAGTTTTATGCACAACTTATAGCAAAGCTAATAATTCGACAGTTAGTTAGAGCCTGCCTCGCTTTCCCTCCTCATGCACTCTCCCCTCCCTCTCCCCCCTCTCTCACCTCCCTCTCTCTTTCTCCGTTCTTCCCCTGCCCTACCCTGGCTAAGCAAACTTGGCTAACTTACAGGCTGCACATGACGTAACAGAAAACGTTTTTATATCCACTTACCCCACCCAACTCCTTATAGTCTCCACTCCCCTTCCCACCCCCTCCCCCGCCCACTACTAAATTATTAGTAATTAACTAACGATGCGTTACGTTGGCAACTGACGTAAAGCAAGTTTTGGGGGGTAAGGGAAACTCATTAGTTTGGCTCCATATAAAAATAGTTTTGCTTACGTAACGTTGTGTTTGTGTAGATTGATTTCGCCATAATTACAGCTAATTGCATTACCAAAAATTATGTGCAATTTGAGACAATATAGGCAGATATATATATTGCATACGCTACGTAACCTTAGTTTACGTTTTGAGGTTAGAACAAGCTAAGCTAGCAAAAAACCGCAAAGTGCAACATATTGTCAGCGTTCTGCTTTGGGGTTGACAACTTAACGTAAGTGCTTACGTCATTGTGTGCACAACTGTACCGTGAGTTAGCCAGCTATCTGCCCCGCCCTCTCCCCGTCTCTAACTCGCTATAACTTTCCATCTTTGCGTCAAGTTTTTGGCACATTTGCTTGACAAATTGTTTTGTTTGCGCCCGACGACGTCAGCAATCGATATACAAGTCGGGCTATATATACTGGCTGCGGGCAGTATAAACAGCAACAGCATAACGGTAAAACGCTGAAGCCAGTACCAGCTACGTGTGCCACACCCACCACACACACACACACAGAGAGAGAGAAAACTAACTAAGCAAAGTAGTTGCCGAAGCAACCGAGCTGCTTTTGTGAGCTCACGCTGTCAGCTAAATAAATACAAATATAGCATGCTATATAGAGAGATGGGTATATAGATTGACTAAAATTTCAATTTCTTTATTTTCTCATGCCATCTCTCTCTCTCTCTCTCTTTCTCGTTGCAGGTAAGTCGCAAATGCTAAGACGCTCGTTTGGTTATAAAATCAAAGTACGTACTTCTTTTTGACACCAGCTCACATCCTGGGGGCGCACACACACACACACACACACACAGTGCCAACAATGGCGCCATTAGAAAGAGAGAGAGAGAGATGAAATCAATAAAGTCGAACGTATCCTGCTGATAGCTGTTTAATGTTTACAATATGTCTTTATTTCCTTCTCTCTCTCTCTCTCTCTTTCTTTCTTTCTCCCCCCTCTTTCTATTGCTTTGCGCTTTGCCCATCTTTCTATGCGCCCCTGCTACGCCCGCATACACATTTGCCTTTGACTTTACCTTGAGGCCAAAACGCTTGAGTTGTCTCGCTCACACGCTCTCCCTCTCTCTCTCTCTCCCTTGTGCCTGCTCCCCTTTTAGCTATGCAAAACGATTTGATAATACCCAGCGTTATGGCTCCGGCCAGCAGCTGCAGTTGTTATGATAGCAAAATATTCAAATGGCAGTTGCAACCCCCCAGCGGGGTAAACCACCCCCCCCTCTCCCTACCCCCCTCAACTTATTTTGCTCTGTGTGTAATGCCAAACAATTTAGTGCAGGAGTTGCCGCCGCTGGTGTCGCCTGACAAAGGTAACCTCCATTATCCGATTTGCATTTAGGTTTAGGTTGAATGCGCTCAAATGTGCAATTCAATTTAAGCAAACAAACACAAGGGAGGCGGGAGAGGGGGGAGGGGGGGTGGGGGAGCAACAGTAGCTACTGCTGAGTTTCGGCATGCAGTTAACCAGAAAAGCAGCGCAAAAAGCAGCTTAGCTACCGGAGGGGCCAAGTGCATGGCAACAACAGCAAAGGGAGAGAGAGAGAGAGGGGAGAGTGAGGAGTGCAGGAGCGTAGCGCGGGTAGCCAAAAGGGTCGACAGGGCGCATAAAAAATTCAAAGTCAGTGAAACGCAACTTAAGCTTTTTTACACTCCAGGGTGAGAGGGGAGCGAGGGAAGCGAGGGCAGTGAGCTAACACAAAATCGGGATAAACACACATGTACAAAAAGGCAACACACACACAGACAGACAGACACACTGGCAGGAAAAGCGAAAGAGAGCGAGACAGAGCGAGACAGGAAGTGAGCACAGTGAGCAAAGTAGATTAAACACCGCAAAACAGGCGCTCAATGAGTCGAGTCACATGCAAAAATGCCAGCACGCCAGAGTCGAGATTGTCCACGCCCACCGCCCACCTCCCTTATTCCTTGCTCTCTTTGCCCACTTCAACTTTTTTTTTGATCCATCAAAGCCGACAAAGTGCGCTTAAAAATGTCAAAACAAACGAGGCAACAAAATGCTGCGCACTCTCTCTCCCTCTCTCTATCTCTTTCGGTGTGTGTGTGTGTGTCCCACTGTGGCTGAGCTTGGTACGCTGACCACGAAGCTTGTGCGGAAAAATCTGAATGCACAACTAACTTTTGTTGCTGCTGCAAATGTTTAAATGATTTTCGAAAAAAAAAAACACAATCTAAACTGAAGCTTAGTTAAGCCGTCCTTGTTGTTGTTGTTGTTGTTGTTGCTGTCGTAGTTAGTTCGAAATGAAGCAATGAAAAAGTTGCAAAAGCTGCAAAAAAGTTGACAACAACAAGATAAATAACGGTGCAAATATTTATGTTGCACAAAAGTCGCTCTGGCATAAGCAAAGCGTATAATCTAAATTCAAAAGAGAACTTATATGTGTTTAAAACTAAGTAGCAAAGCTGACAGAGACAGTAAATAAACTTGAATAGCTTTTAGAGTCAAATTAATTAAACTCAGTTTGTATGAACGCAGAGATCTCAGCTATTACACAAGCTGCAGCTATGAAATTTGGCATGTAGCTTCCTATATATAGCATCCAAAATGTTATTATATAAAATTTGAATAAATACGCTCAACGCCTTGGTGCAACTATTTTTTTGCAATTTCTAAAAAAGTTTTGCAGTCAAAATCATATAGCTTAGCACACACATAGCTGCTGATTATATAAAGCTATTCTGCAAATTTTCTGGCAATTGGAGAATAAACGCCGCAGTTATGCAAGAAACTATTTTGCTCAGCTTCACGCACAGCAGTTTCTTCCCCATGTGCGTAGTGCACCCCACTTAATTTCTATAGTTTGCATTCCTTTGCTGGCAAAACTTTGGAAATATCTTTAGAAATTTTATTAATTCACAAAGTGTGCCAAGTCTCTCTCTCTCTCTCTCTCCCCTTCCACATAGTGTCACAGATTGCGCATTTGCACCACCCTAACCACGTGATGGGTATCAGGAATTTGTGCATGAATTTCAAACATGTGTGTAAATGGCATAACAATTATTGTTGACTTTATAATCATTGCATGGGGCATGCCGCATGCCGCTGCGTTGCGAATTAAGCAATTGTCTGCCTATGCGAAACGTATAAATATTAAATATGCATTAGCTCGGTTCACTTGGCTTCACCTGTACACACACACAGACACAGACGCACACACAGACAGAACACACGCACACGCAGAGTCCATGAAATGTGCGCCCATTTGTATGCTACAGTTATTTTTTTAGATTTTTTAATGCGCTACCCCAACGATAAGCCCTCACACTCCCTCTCTCTCTCTCCCACTCTCTCTCTCCCACTCTCTCTTCCTCTCTCTCTCTCCTTGCTAAACCTCAGTCAGCCAGCTTGGCCACGTGGCGCCGCAACGTGTTAAATTTTTACAGTTGAATTTGTTATGCCTTGCTTTAGTTGTGTGTGTGTGTGTGGGGGTGCATGTGTGTGAGTGTATGCTGAGTAAATTTGAATTTGATTGAAAAGCATGTGACACAGCGGCAACGCCACCGCCAGCAACTCCGCTTTAGCTCGTCTTCTTTTCACCTGCCGCCCGTTTCCTTTTGACGCTCCTTGGCCCTGACGACGACGACGACGACGGCGACGACGACGTGCGTCCTGAATTTCACATCTCGCGTCCTGCGCCGCCTTTCGTTTCCCGGCAATGTCGTCTGCAGTTTAGATAACGTTGAACGGTGCGCATCATTTGGCGCCCAGGCTTGACTGCTTACTTTGCCACACATTGTGGTGCGGTGAGGTGCGCAGGGAGGGGTGGAGGGGGGGCAACGTTGCGTCTTTGCTTGTCAAATGGTTTTGTATAGATTTCTAGTTCCCCTTGTCAGTCCGCCTTATACCTCTCGCTATGCCGGCAAACTAACCATGCCCGGCCTTTGAGAGTTTTTGTGACAGCTTGTTAGACGTGGCATGTATTCTAGTTAGTTGCGGCAGAGAGTGTGGCGAGAGGGGGAGAGGAGCTACGTGAAGGTAAGCAGCAGTGGCAAAGTGGCAGAGGGGGTGCAGGGGGGGCGCTGGGGAAGTGGCAGCATTGTGCAGCAAACTGACAACGATGAATGTAAGCGATTTATTTTATGATTTATTGCTTATACTCATTGTATTCGCTGCCTTGGATTTACTATACAGCCATATAATCATGCGTATGTGTGTGTGAGTGTGTTTGTGTGTGTGTGTGTACACTCACATTTGTCGCATTGTTAACACTTGCAAATCGACTTGACTATTGCGATATCCGTGCGGAAATGCATTTCAATAATAAATCAAACCAGAATCTGGCAAGGGGAGCAAACATTAAAGCTAAAGAACTGCAGGAAGATTGGGCAAATCATATACTTAGTAAGCTTTTCAAATTTAAAATGTCATTGGCATAGATCATACAGGACATATAAAGAGATGTTTATAAGGAATTGCAGTGCCGACAAGTTTCCTAGCTAACTTTAAAGTGTAACGTCCACTCCTGCAACAATCTGGGAAAACTTAACTCAAACTACATCATTTATAACCTCAACTCACTTTTATGGCTTGCTCAATCCCTGCCAGTATCGAGTTCTCCCTCAGGCAGTGCAGCAAGAGCTAGCACATTTAAAAATTTAAATTCAATCAAGTGTCAAATTAGTGAGGATTTTTAATTTAAGCGCTCCCTTTTTTATGGCTCTCCCTCTCTCTTTCGCACTCTCGCTCTGCTCATAAATAAAACATGCACCTGCCACTCAATTAAGACGCCCAGAAGTCAAGGGACTGGGCGTGAGGGCGTGGCACTGCCAAGTGCCAAGAGTTACAAATCAAAATGTATAAAACATGCAATTTGTTTGCCAAAAGTCACGCGTAACTTGTGACCCGAACTGCTCCGGGGACAAAGGCAAACAGACTAAGAATGCGAAGTTGAAGATGCAGACGGGATTAGGCAAAGCCAGTGCCAGAGCAAGAGAGTGCAGGAGACAACTCTATGCAAATGAAGTGTTTTAAAACTTACCCAAAAAGTGTCGACAAAAAAAGAAGCTGACGACGAAGCAGAAGAAAATTTTTGCCTTGCTTTGACTCACTCAACCTGGGTGTGATGTTATTTCGATTCGGTATCCATCACAACCTCCTTGAGTGAGCGATAGCAGGATAGAATATCCACAGAATGTGCATCATGGTTAATTGGATTAAGTTTGCTGGAGCAAAGCGAATTAGTCAGAAATTAAAGTGGATTTTCACAGCAAAGTTTGCGCAGTCAACTTTCGGAACTTTCGGGGTGTGAAAAGTTCAGGCGTGCAGAGAAGAAGCTGCAAAAGTGTGCAAAAAGTGAAAGTGAAAGAAACGTATATTTATTTACAATATTGTGTTATAATGTGTGAGATTAAAATAAATTAAAAAATTTAAATTTGTAATAAATTAAAAATGTAGAATTTTTATTACTTACCTTATGGTCACACTTTGCAAATAATCTAATTATCATTTGAACTTTTGCAACACTTGATCAACAGAATATCAAATGTGGCGGCGGGCCGATAACAATTAAGTCGATATTAAGCAAGTGCAACTAGACGCAATGGCGGAGAAAAGTGAAAAAAATTCAAATTTCATATAAAATGCTACTTTAAGTGATAAAAACAAACGCCTAACAATATGTTTATTTTTCCAACACTTAAACAGCAGCGTAATAAAGGTAAAATTCCATCAGAGCTCATAATTTAGTCATGAGTAAATAGAAATATCAATCCAAGTCAATCAAGGCCCGCTCTAATCGTAGCCTACCCTCATAGAAATGCATGATTTATACGCTAGCAGCTGCTCTGCCTGCCCCGCCTTCATCTTGCATGCATATCTCGCCCAATCTCAACAGCGACGTGGGGAAAAGAGAGGGGAAAAAGCGAGACGTGAAAAGGCCTCGGGACAAAAGTCAAGCTGCGTGTGCATAATAAAATTTTGAAATGCCAATTTAATAATGCTTAATGGCAAAAATCATTTTTGGTAATAAATTTATAAGCACATCCCAGGCAATATCAGGCCCAAGCTGAGTTCCCTACGTCCTCGTGTTGCGTGTGGCGCCCGTGTGTGTGTGGCCCTTGGGGCAAGCACTCAAGTTGCTGTGGCATACTTCTAGGCGGAGCGGCAGAAAGAGACAGAGAGGGAGAGAGAGTCTTGCGGCAATGTTTACCTTTTGAGGGTCGCTATGCGAGGCATGTGAAAATAACATTTGCAATTTTAAACACTTGAGACGCGTCGCCAGCTGCTTGGTAATTTTTCAGCACCATCACACGTACTGGCATATGTGTGCGATGTGTGTGTGTGTCTATGTGTGTGCGTGTCTGTCAATTTTCGGCTGTCTCGCACTAATGACAATTTTCATTTCTATACATTATTTTTTGTCGTTGTTGCTGCTGCTTTTGGTTATTACTCTTGTGGCAACATTGTGATTATTTATTAATTAAATTTACCATGAGACAGCAGCAAAATTCTCTTGTATGTATGCGTGCATGTGTGTGTGTGTGTGTTTGCGTTTGCGCTGGGGTTTTTGCGGTTTTCGGCTTTGGGCTTTCGGGGCAGCGCACATACAACAAAAGCCCTGGACTATTATTTGTAGACTTAGTCCGTGGCTTTACAGCGTGTGCCTGAGTTAGTGTGTGTGTTGGTGTATTTTTTTAGACCATTTTATTGACTTTAGCCTTACCCTTTTTCTTGCTGTTGTTTTTTGCGCTCTGCCCCGGCCTGCCTGCCCTCTCGTCGTGCTTAATATTTAATGTGCCCACCTGGCAGCTCAAGCGTAATTATCCTTATAGCAGGACACCAGGATAGTCGGACAATAGAAGTTATATACATAGAAGCCAACGCAGCTGGCCTTGGGCCGGGCGATAAATTGTAGTTAAAAGGTCTACGATAACCGGGACTAACGGGGGCTAAGCATTAATTGCCGGGAATTACATATTGTCGTAGGGAAATGTCAAGCTATTTATATGAATTAATTTGTGCAGGGGTTGCACAATATTTAAATATATTTAAAGGAATTTGTTCCCCTTTCAATTTTAACCTTTTTCGATTCTCGTGCGCCTGGACTTAATTACTCAAATTGTGCGCCAGAACATTTCAATCTGTTTAACGAGAATGTAAAACCTGCAATATCATTCAGTCAACTCGCCGCTTACTCCGTCTCTGTTGCTTTTTCTCACTATCTCTTTCCATCGCCTGAGCTTTGACCCTTTTGAAAAAGGGCCTGAAAAATCGAGTGGCGTACGCTGGCACTCTTCGCTTGCCAAGATGTCAACATTACGCCAATCTCTGACAGCCTATCTCACTCATGTCACAAAGTATCCGCACACACACAAGTATCTCACACACACACGCCCAGTATTTTGATTAAAATTGCAGGTAGTTCAAGCTGAAAGGTGTGTGTGTGTGTGTAAGAGCCCGTCTTCTGTCGACTGTCTGGCAACGATTTGTTCGCCTCTCGTTGGCAATTGATTGAATTGAGCACATCGAGCCATGAAATGTTTGCCCGACGGCTAACAACTAAATCACCGTTGGCAGCTTTTGCATGTTTTCCCGTCTCAGTCAGGAAGAAGCCACCCAGCCAGCCAGCAAGCCAAAAAAGCCAAAGAAATCGTCAAATTGAAGATGCCTAATGCTACGACTAGCAGATACTGCCTAGGCGGGCATGAGGTGTGGGCTTACCGTATAATTTGCGTTGACTTTTTGAAGACAGAATAAAGTATAACATTTGTTTGTGTGTCATACAAATTGTAAGCCGCTGATTGAATTTGTAAACGATATTTGAAACCTGTGCAACACTTATTGTTAGACTTGATCAATGATTTATCAAAAGTGGCGGTGGGGCGATAACAATTGAGTCGATATGAATCAATTGCAGCTTGATGTCAAGAAGAGGAGGGGCTTATTAAGCAACTGAGAGAGAGAGAGATACGAAAGCGAGCGAGGTGAAGCACCGCATTCTCAAGCCTCAACTTACAGAGCAATATATACCTCTTTTGCTGTTAAACCTTATAGGGTATGCAGCTGCCAAGATGGCGTAATAGAAATGCCGCTGGCCGCCGCCGCCGCCGCCATCGACTGCAAGCGGCAAGACAACGATGCGTTGGTGGCGCATTTTGCAATTTTTCTCGGTGCTCGCATAGATTTCTCTGTCGTTTCTCTTGCGTCGCGAAGCGGAGACAATTTTGTGCACAATTTTCGCTTGGATTTTTCCTATAAACTTCCGTCGAAAGTTTCGCCAGTCGCTGTGCTACGATTTTTCCTTTCTTCCCCTTTTTTTTATTTTTTTGCTGCTGCACTTTATTCCCGTTCAGTCTTGGTTTTTTGGGTTTTGGTTTTGCTGTTGTTGCTGCCGCCAGACAGCTATCGAAAAAGTTTGGGCAATGTTTGCCCATGAGCGTAGCGAACTAACAAAATGAGTTTATTTTTTGCTTAATTTCGCACAAATTAAAAACGTCGAATCCTCGGCTCGGTAACAACGGCTGCGGAAAAATTTCCGGAAAATCGGCCAGGAGGTAGGTAGGAAGTAAAAAGACGCAGAAATAAAATCAAATGGGGGCAAAAAGAAAAATTAATGCTGCCTCTGAAAATAGCAATTTTTCGTCTTTGGCAACGAAAAACTTTCTGACGGCACTGCATGGCAATAAATACTCGAGTGTGTGTGTGTGTGTGTGTGTGTGTAAATTACATAATTTTTATTAAGAGTTTTTCTATATATCGCATGACCACTTTTCAAAAGGAAAGAAGCTTCCAAGACAAGCCGCAGCGACGAACAGAGATTCAATGAGTTGGCAAAGTCCTTAATGCTTCTTGGATGCTTCAGATGCTCTGGCATTGTGTATGCTCCACATATATGCATTATGCTTGGCCCGTTGATCGATTTGAAAAGGCAAAGTTAAATTTTGCTGCGCGCTTTAAGCCTTAGTCAGCAGTTTATGGCAGGCTGCGAGATTCGCGCAGCCATTTGGCTAATTGTTCAGTTTGTTTTACGTGTAAGGCAACAAATTGGCCAAAACACACGTTTGCCAACAAAGAGAGACAGGGAGAGAGAGAGAGAGAGAGACAGAGAGGGGGGACAGCAGTAGCTCAGGCAGTTACCGAGGCGAGTTCATAATAATTTAAATGCTCGGCACACAAAGTGACATGGCAAAGACAAACAGAGGTCAAACCGAAGGAGCGAGACAGCTGCCACAGTTGGTGCAGCAGCTGCCGCTTGCTGCAGCTGCAAATGGCTACGTGACAGGACACAGTGCAATGGTTTGCATTTAAATCCTGGCGCAGTGGCAACAAAATTAGCACGACAAAGGGACTCGTCAGCAAGGTGAGGTGAAGCAGCAGCCGGAGCAGCAGTGGCAGCTGCAGCACGGGTCACGAATGGAGTAGTGAGCATAGAGTTGAGTTGAGGTAGTGGTGCAGTTAATTTGCCATAGCAAGAGGGGCAGCAACAACAACAACAACAATAACAAGAGCAAGCGCTGAGTAAATAGCAAACGAGCCGCCGCAGCACAAGGCGAAGCTGGAGGAGAAGGAGAAGGAGGAGGAGGAGTAGGCAGAGCAGGTCCTACGGCCGGGACAAACGGATCAACAACTGAGCAAACAAATGGCGTTGCAATTGAGCACGTTTCGGGGCCAAAGCGCCCGGAATCACAGCCCAAGTCGTTGTAGCACAGCCCATGATGGAAATGAACTGCGGACACGGGAAACGGGACACGACACGAACTGGACAGCAGAGAAGAGGGAACACATCAGGCAGGCAGGCTGCCGGCCCCAAGTCGAGTCCGGGTCAAGTCGCAATCATTCGTGTACGTGTGGCTAATGATGTTGCAGTCAGATGCAGATAGAGACTACAAGTCGGATAGTCCGATGGAGCTAGCAGATTCGCCGGCTTAGCCGGAGACTTTCCTCTTTGACTTGGCGACGTGTCAGCAGTCAATGTTCCATTTGATTGGAAAACTAAACTGGGATAACAAAAGGCAACTGCATGAATGAAGGAAAGAAAGAAAGATCATGTGGGTGTGGTTAAATGGTTCAGTGCGTATTGACAAAACACGCATACGCAATGTAAGCCGGCCGCAAATGAGAAACTACGAGGGCAGCTTCAGTTGCAGCAGCAGCAGTCAAGCTGCCTGCAGGCAAAACAAGCAGCAGTAGAAGTAGGGAAAAAAATTGAGTAAAATAGGTAGAGGCAGAGAAAAGAAGGGAGAGGGAAGGGAGAGAGGGGGAGGGAGAAAAAATAGATGTGAAATTAAGAAAGAGGACAGCAGCAGCTGCCCAGGCCTGGGGATTTTATACACAATCCACACACACACACACACACACAGAGAAGAAGGAAGCAGGGAAGGGGAGAGAGGGGGAGGGGGAGGCGTTGCCAACCTAGAGAGGTGGACAAAACTTTTTGCTTTAGTTAAAAGGCAACAGACGTGGCCCCAGCTACAATGGCATAAAAGAAACATAACTAATTTGCATAAAATGTTGAAACAGAGCCACGGCCAGAAACCGGCAGACTGACCCTGCCTGGTGCCACGCCCAGCCCTTCCCTGCTCCTCCTCTCTCTCTTGCTCTGCCAACAGGTAATGGCAGAGCGTAAGGCCCGTAGATAGGCGGGGACTGCTTCAAAAACTTCTGTCCAAGCGGAAATCGAGTAAAAGTCGTAAGTGAAGAGTTGCGCCGGAACTGAAGCTGGCTCTGGCCTCTGGTTCTCTCCAGTTTCCCTTGTTCCCTTCTAGCTAAATTTGTAGTCAACTTTGGCACAAAATACCCAAAAAATACTAAACTAAGTGACAGTGTGCACTGCCCTCCTTCCATGCTCTCTCGCTCTGCCTCTTGCAACTTGTTTATGCGACAAACAAAAGATATTTTTGCATCACAAAGTGAAAGTTAAGTTCGTGTGTGTGTGCGTCTCTGTGTGTGTGTTTGTGTGTACCCTCATATTAGCGGTTTGTATCTTTTGCAACATGACCACGTCGAGACAAAGTTGTAGGCCAAAATGTCAGCGAACAATGTGCAAAGTCTGCCCACTATTTAATGTATTTAGCACTGTCTGCGTGTCTATCTGTAGAAGAATAAGATGCTTGCTTGGCTAGCTGTGCGCTTTGAAGTATAAAGTTACATAAGTTTCACTTGAATTCTCTTTAAAGAAAAGCAGCAAACCTTTTGAGATATTTTAAGAAAATATGCAACAACTTTTTCTTAAGAAAGAATTCATTTATGACGTGCTGAAAATGAGAAGTGAAATGTATAGTTGTCTCTAAAGAGAACCTGGTTTTCCAGGAACTACAATCAATTCGAAAGGAACGAATTCCAAGAATAAACACAGCAAGACAATAATCGAATCAAATTGAATTTAAAACAAGTAAGAAAAGCTACAGTCGAGCGCAGCCCGACAGTGAGATACCATTCGCTCCAGTTGTGAAAGAAATTATCACACTTTTATTTTCTCTGCAAACGTTCATATTGTTTAAATTAAAGCTAACTTTGAATAGCGCCATCTACATATAAAAAAGTCGAAGCAATCAGCTTTACAAACGCTATCGAAGCAACGCGACTATGTTTGTGTTAAGGCAAAACATTTAAACTTTAAATCTTTCGTCACAAAGCTACTCAAAAATGTATTTAACAATTTTTAGAGGCGGTGGGCGTGGCACCTCAAATTTAAAATAAACTCCAGGAGCTTGTGATGTTTATACACCTTCATACCAAATTTGGTGTCTCTAGCTTTTATAATAGCTCAGATCTGTGTGTTCATACAGACGCGTTACAGACGGACAGACAGACGGACATGGCTCAATCGACTCGGCTAATGATCCAGAGCAAAAATTTATATACTTTGTGGGGTCTGCCACGCCACCTTCTGCCTGTTACATACATTCGCACAAACCTAGTATACCCCTCTTTGAGCATTTTCAATGGTCGAATGGTATAACAAGAAACTATAATAAAGCACACAATATAATTTAAAAAAAATTATATAACAAATGGTAATTGAAATATAATACAATAATATACCATAAATGCAATACAATAAGAGTATTACTTATAATAATTACATATTTAAAGTCTTACTTCAACCTCCTTCATCATTCACTTACTTATCGCAATTTTCCTTTTGTGCTTCACTTTTTTTTCAGCTTGGTCAATCAATCCATGGCCGATGCGGGCAAGGTACGGATGATGGTGGCGCAGGCATTGCGCGTGTGGGAGAACAATTCCAAGTTGACGTTTCGTGAGGTGTATAGCGATCAGGCGGACATACAAGTCCTTTTTGCACGGTGCGTATACACAATGGGTATGGGCGGGAAGGGAATGGGAGTGGGAGTTGAGAAAGGAGTGGGGAGTGGGAGTTGGTCTTGGGGGTTAAGCCATAAAGAGAAAAATCGTTGTGTAGTGCCATAAACCTTGTGCACCATGGGCAAACACATAAAATTGCACTTAAAAGCAGGCAACGATAAATAAGCCAAGTATTAAACCATGAAACCGATGACGATGATGATGAAGGCCATGATGATGACGTCTGCGGGAACGAGGTGTGGCCATGGCATTTTTAAATCAAAGAGTTTATGCTGGCAGCATGTTTTGCTTTATTTCGCCTAGATAAGGCTGCAGCCACATATCGGGGGGAGGCTATATACGCTATAAAGCTTGTTATTTCGCTGCCATTGAACTGATTATGAAACGCTTCACTTAACTGCTACTCCCTCCTTTCTTTTCCCCTTTTCTTTAGACGCGATCACGGAGATGGCTATAAATTCGATGGACCCGGTCAGGTGCTGGCACACGCCTTCTATCCTGGCGTGGGACGTGGCGGCGATGCACATTTCGATGCCGATGAGGCTTGGGACTTTGATGGCAACAGCGAGGATGGTCGAGGTAGGTGTGGCGGGCCATATGATGCTCGCATAATTCACTCAGTAAATTAATGCATAATTTAATTACATTAGATAATAATTGCAATAGATAATCATAATAACAACAATAATAGTCACGAGCAGCTGCTGCTGCCCTATCGGCTGCTGTTGCTGCGGTCACGTCGCGGCTACGCGGCAAACTGCAGGCGCCAAAACCGCAGTCGTCGGTGGGCGGTGGGCGTGGCCCAAAATCAATAAGCGCGTTGCAATACGCAAACCCTTACAAAACCTAAAACCAGCTACCAGGGTAAGGGCAACTGGCGCCGGCTGACTGCCGACAGGCGACTGCATGCGTTTTGTAATTTTATAGCCATAAATCGCAATGGCCCTAGCAACACTGCAGAGCTCTCAGTTCCATGCCGCGTGCCCCGCGGTTGCAATGACCCACAACCAACGCAACGCAACGCAACACAATTGCGACCCCAAAAACTCTCAACCTCAAACCTCTGACATTTTTAATGGTTTTTAATGCCAATAAAAAATTGTCAGCATGACGCGTGACGTTGGCAAACGCAGCAATGAGCTCCTTTCAATACCCTGTAGACTCGTTGAGTGGGTAGTAACAGCAGATACCGAAGTGAGCAGTAAATGAGCGTAGAAAGTAGGTAAACCTAGAAGTTCCTCTTTGCCCACAGGGTATCATCGGGTGCGCATATCGATGCCTCCATTGGTTCCTTTACTTTTTTGCAAAAAGTTGCAACGACGCCATTTTTATGCCACTTACAAAGTCGTCAAGGCGACGACAACAACGCGTCTGTCTCTTTGTGTCAGCGACTCCTGCTGCTGCTTCTTTTTAATACCCTTCGGTCTTTCAGAAATGCTCAAAGAGGGATGTACTAAGTTGTGAAAATGTATGTAACAGAGAGAAGGATTACTAGCCGAGTCGATTAACCCATGTCCGTCTGTCTGTCCGTCTGTTCTTCTGTCCGTATGAACACACAGATCTCAGCTGCTATAAAAGCTAGAGACACCAACTTTGACATGAAAGATCGTATAAACCATACACATGTAGAACAAGTTTAATTTTTATTAAACATTTAAAGGGAAAACCCGAAGGAAGCATTAAAATCGCTTGATTTTATGGTTGATAAAGACGTAAGCACAGGGTATCTTTTCGTCCCACACGCTAGACCGTCGCTTTTATCTCTTTGTAGCGCATTTTCCTTGCTTATGTTTCCATCATTAACCCATCGCATTTTCCTCGCACATTTTCCTTTGCAGGCACCAGTTTTCTTAATGTGGCGCAACACGAACTGGGTCACTCGCTGGGCCTGGGACACTCCTCGGACTCAAATGCGGTTATGTTTCCCTGGTATCAGAACAACGAGGTGGATGGCAAGCTGCCCGACGACGATCGTAATGGCATACAGGAGCTATACGGCACCAAGGACAAGATATGGGGACCATATCGACCGCAGACTACACCAACTACAACAACAACAACAACGACAACAACAATGCGACCTCTTACCTATTATCCGCAAGCAAGACCCGTCTATCCCAATCGTTATCCTGGCTATTATCCTGGCCACTACCCGAACAGGGATCGTTCGCGTGAGCAGGAAGTGGAACGAGAGCGTGAGAGAGAACGAAAACGTCAACGCGAACAATACGAGCGAGAACGCGAACGGCAACGACAACGCGAAGAGCGTGAGCGAGAGCGCGAACGAGAGCGTGAGCGTGCCATAGAGAGAGCAAGAAACCGTGAACGCTTAACCACCACAACGCGTGCTCCAACGTCTGCCACACAATCGACGCGACGCATACCGGCAACCCAACCGACCTATCGCACCTATAACTATCCCACTCAGCGGACGAACAAGCCGCAGAAGCCGCATAAGCCGCGGAAAGCCAAACCCGACAGTTGCATGACCAGCTACGATGCCATCTCCATGATACGCAGCGAGTTGTTCATCTTCAGGGGACAGGTAAGGGGTTCAAACTAAATCTATCTGATTATTTGCTTTCATTAACCTCTTTTTGCTTACCCTTCCTTTCAGTTCCTTTGGCGCATTGGTGCTAGAGGTTTGTACAATGGTTATCCAACGGAAACGCGTCGCCATTGGTCCGCACTGCCCGAGGATTTCCATCGCGTGGATGCAGTCTACGAGAATCAGCAGCGTCAGATAGTCTTCTTCATAGGTAAGACATTAAATTGGAGTAACCCTAATGGAGTTTCCTTTTTAATCGTTTATCCTCTCTCCCACCTGCTTAGGTCGTCAATATTATGTCTTCGATTCGGTTACCCTCGCTCCTGGCTATCCACAGCCACTGACCAGCCTGGGACTGCCACCGACGCTAACACATATAGACGCTGCCTTTGTTTGGGGCCACAATAATCGCACCTATCTGACTAGTGGCACACTGTATTGGCGCATCGATGATGCCAACGGCAAGGTGGAGCTGGATTATCCACGCGACATGTCCATTTGGGCTGGCGTGGGCTATAACATCGATGCCGCCTTTCAGTATACAAACGGCAAGACGTACTTCTTCAAGAACTATCGCTATTGGGAATTCGACGATGATCGCATGAAGGTGGCACATCCGCAGCCCAAACTCTCATCGCACAAGTGGATGCAGTGTGCGCGCAGCGTTAACGATGTCGATGAGGAGCAACGCTGGACGTCGAAACTGGTCTCAGATGTCAACGAGACAACGAACAGCGGCGCAAGGAATCCAGGTCCAAGCCGACGGCAGAGCTTGAGGGCATTCATGGCTCTGGTGCTCACATGGTTGGCCTGGCGCAGTTAAGAGTGCGATGATATAGCATGATCTATAGCAGTTACGAGTTAGCTATAAGCTTAGTTTGTACGAAAGATTATATAGTCTAGTAAAACGACGCTACTGTCAGACAGTAGACGTTCCATTTGATCCACACGAAGTGGCCTTACAATCTGTTCGCAGATAAACTTGCCAATTGTGCAGACAGACGAAACCTAGAAGGGTTTCAACGCATCTTACTTATCCGATAAACTATATAGTATATATGAAACTTTTATACGATTTAACTATTAGCATTAAGCTCATATATATATATACAGTATATATAGTTCATATTACGCACTGAATCCATTGAGCATTTCTCAGCCACAAACTGCCTTATAGTTAAGTACAGTATTGATTCGCATCGACGAACCGAGTTGGCCCGACTCTAAGTAGCTATGAGCTGCCCCCCCCCCCCACGCTCCCCTTCCCCATTTGCATTTGCATTTTGTGTTTGTTTAAATTGATTTGTAAACATTTCTAATTATTTATATTAAAATAATGTGATATTATCGTAAATTTTATGTGTGCGCGATTTCTTAAATAAAACACGAGAAAGAGAAAGAAAAAGAAAAAGAGAGAGAGAGCGAGAACCAGAATACCATTTACACTTATAAAGCAATTGAGAAATAACAGTTATAATATTATATTTCTTAGTATAAGTTCTCCCAAATTTGTATATTTCCTCCCAAACAAACACACACACGTTTAGGTTGAGAATATCTTTTAATATATATTTCTACTATGAACAATTGAATCAAATAAAATTATACACTATGCGTCATACACGGTGGAAAAAAGTTAATTATTTCAATTTACCAGATCGATTTTATATGATCCACACTTAGCTAGTCAGGGCGGGTCTACGAAATTGAAAAGACTGTGGCGAAATTTGTAGAGCTCCGGAAAGACATAATATTTATCGTGTCTGTTCGTGGGGTCACAATGATTCGTCAGTTTTGACAAATCAAATTTGTTGTGAATTACCTAAGAGATAACGGTTTATATAGCCCATTCAATTGCTGCTACAGTTATAAAATGCATAATGCGGTACTTTTTTTTGCCGGCTGCCAGAGCGACACACCAACGCCCCGTTTATTGAGCGAGTGCAAAGCAACCTCAGACAAGTTCGACATACGTACATAACGCTTTTTTAGCCACATATATCTGGCGATAACAAATGATAATTTATGCGTCTGTGTGAAAAGGCGAGTCGCCGAAAAAAAATATCGGTTAAAACACTAAAAGCAAAACAGATGTATCATGTTTAATGATAATGCCCGCCCCTTATCTGTAATGCTATAGACAGGTAAATGGCAACGCTTTAGATACTACTATATAACATAGAGTAGACTAGCAGAGGGAAAAAACCAGATGGCTAGAGTGAAATATTCGTTAAGTGTTTCCTCTGTAAGTGTCTCTCTCAGAGTTGAGAGGCTGCCCGCCTACGATTAGCATGACTATCCCACCATAGAGTAGGATGTACTATACATATAGTATATAGTTAGTAATTCGCTTTCGCATACATATACATACGATATTCTTTGCATTGTTATCTTATCGTCGGTTAAGTGCCGCTTGATAGAAGGTGCTAAATTATTGTAACATAGACCCCAAACAGGTTCAATTCTCGCGCTTCTCCCATTCGCCAAGCACGCTGTCATTAGTCCATGCGTCACTCTCTCCGTGACGACACACGCGGTTGCCAGTGTCAGTTGTGAATATGAGTGCGAGCACGAGTACCCAGAACAGAGATCCAAAAACGGTAATGCCAAGTTCGTGTCGCTGACAGTCGCGCGAAAACCACAGCCGAGGGCAGTAGAGTTACAGTGGTTCATCGCAATTTAAATAAGGCAGTCCGCTCTATATACACACCTACTACGGCAACCGGGACTGCGACTATATATAAACATTCACACACACCCACACACACACATATCAAGTAAGCGTTCATATTAAATTAAAGACAATTGTGAGCAGAGGTCGAGCTGACAATACACAAGACAAGACAAGACAAGGCACGGCCAGACAATGCAAGTGAACTCAAGTCAAGGCCTAGCTTGTTGCAGCTGATAAGCCCGAGCCCGATCCGTGCTGAGCTGCGTAAGCCTTCCCCATCTGAGTACACTTAATACAAGCAAATATCTTGTTCGAGGAGTCTAATCTAATCGAAAACTAATCACTGTTTGCTGCTTACTCAAGGGTTTGCCGCCGAATCTATGACAAATCGAGCACCTGGTAGCCTTAGTCCATATCTAATCGGCAGCATTTCAAGCATGACAACTGCCAATGGCCCCGGAAGTTGACTATCGAAAGACCGAAATTATAATTTTAATAAATCAAAGTTCTATGTTGGAAAATAAAAAGGTATATCTACCGTATCGCCGGCAGGTAGGCAGAGATAAGTGACAAGCACCATGTCGTCCAATCACAACATCGATGAGAACGCTATACGCCCGCTAAGCGCTGAGCTGGCTCTAAAGGCACAGCAGGAGCTGGGCGAGGTGCCCGATCGAGTGACCGAGGATATTGAAGCACTGCGCACATGGATCTCAAAGCAGCCGCATCTGAAGGCACGTCAGGATGCACAGTTTCTCGTTGCCTTTCTGCGTGGCTGCAAATACAGTCTGGAGAAGACCAAACTGAAGCTGGACAACTTCTATGCCATGCGCGGTGCTGTGCCAGAGCTCTACAAGAATCGCTTTGTGGGCGAGAAACAGCTTAGCATACTGAAGACGGCGTGAGTAGAGCAGGAGCTGAGAAACTAAGCGGTGTCTCACCTTAATCTTCTTTGCCCTCCACAGCTGCCTGCTGCGACTGGCACAACCACTGCAGGTGGACGGACCACGCATACACATCTCTCGCTATGCTCAGTATGATTCCAATAAGTATTCCATTGCGGAGGTAATGCAGGTGAACACCATGTTGGGTGAGATTCAGATACGTGAAGATGATAATGCCATGGTATCGGGATTCGTTGAGATTATCGACATGAAGGGCGTCACAGCTGGTCACATGTTTCAATTCGATGTGGTGTTGATCAAGAAGCTCGCCGTGCTGGGTGACAAGGCGCTGCCCTATAGACCCAAGGGATTCCACTTCATTAACGCACCTTCCACGGCCGAGAAAGCCATGTCCATTGCCAAGAGTCTGATGAGCGACAAGATACGTAAAAGGGTGTGTACAGCTTATCAATATCTAACGTAATATATCATTATCATGTTTACTTTCTATCTCCCCTTAGTTCCACATACACTCCAAGCTGGACACGCTGTACAAGTATGTGCCCAAGGAATGCCTGCCCGTGGAATATGGCGGCACCAATGGCTGCATACAGGACGTTGTGGATACATGGACGCAAAAGCTGCAGGACTACAGAGAATTCTTCGAACAGGACGTCGCCTATGGCACCAACGAGAAGCTGCGACGCGGCCAGCCTGTCAACTCCGAGACACTCTTCGGCATTGAGGGATCGTTTCGAAAACTGGACATCGATTAGCTTCTCTATTTCGTAATATTAGTACATAATTATATACAATAATTGTTTAATGTTGTAGAAAATGAACAAAACAAGTTTAAAGATCGGAAATAAATAGAATATTTTAAAATAAATCAACATAAACCGAAACTTTAAACTAACTAAACAAACAGCAAAAATAAATGCAAAATAAAATTGGGTTTTGTTTAAAGAAATTCAAACTAGATTAGCTTAGAGCTTGGCCTGCGCAGCAGGCTTGGACTTCTTGTTGAGGAACTCATAGGCCTCATCATAATGACCTTTAGAGGCTTCACGTACGCGATCCAACCACTTAACCACCTTGGGGAACTTTTTCTCACTCACACTATACTGGCAAAGCTCTGAAAATTACAGGGTATACAGTATACAGTCACCCAATTGACTGAATGATTAACTTACTCAGCTGCTCAATTTCTGAGGAACCAAACAAATCGGCAATCGTTAGATTCTGTCCGGTCAAGAAGTCCTTCTCCAGCCACAGACGTTCCAGTAGACCCAAATTGCTTTCAACATGTTTGACTAACTCCTCAATTTTCTCTGGCTTTGGTTTGGGTGCAATTCCATTGATTGGCAGAAGCCACGAGTCCATAAAGTATTTGCCACACGACAAGCGTATGGTCAGATGCTGCCATTCCAGGAACTCATCGACACGTGAGCGTGCCTCCAAGGACTTGGGATACAGCTGTTCGGTAAGTTTGTTCTTATCCGCCAGATAACTGTAAGTAAGGCAATAAGAAATACGTTCACCAAGAAGAAAGTCCTCCCTTTACGTACCGTACAATGGCCACACTCTCTGCCAGATGGAATTTACCATCCACCAGAGCGGGTACCTTCTGAAAACGATTGATGCTCTTGTACTCGTCGGTCAATTGTTCGCCTGAAACAAGAGGAAGATTGGACTTTGAGTTGCCGGTCTCGGGGCAATGGGGCAACTGCTGCAGTTGCAGTGAAACTTACGTTTGCGCAGAGCCACAGGGCAAAATTCCACAGGCGATTTGGACATTTTCAACGCTATCCAAAGTGCACGCGATGGCTGTGACAATAGATCAAAGTAAAACTTAGTGGCTTGTGCCATCTTGACAATATTAACAGTTACAAAATGTAAGCCGAACAGATCACTAGCGCAACACCCACAGCGTACACACACACACAAACAAACTTTTACGCTCAACAGCTGCGTGAACTGTGCTGTAAAACACTAAGGGATTTGTTGATGTTATTTTTTGAATTCGAACTTTAGTTCTTCGCACACTTCGTTCGCTCAATTGAGGCAAGTCAGGTTCATGTGAACTGGCTGGCAATGTTGGCGCGAGCTACAATTTAAATTCAGTTGCTGTGCAGCACTGTCTGCTATCAGCAACAATAGTTGTCCCGCTCACACTTTTGTATTGCCCGCAGAATAAAGCGCGCGTGGCTTTAAAAGTTTAAACTAATCAGCAAAACGGAATGTAAAAACTAATTTATATTAGACAGCGCGATTACAAAAATGAAGAATTGCGTTTCCTGACTGATTAAGTAGATTTTGGTGTTTAATTTTGTGTGCTTACTATCAGCAACCTTGTAACAAGCACTGCTCGAACACTTCAAATACAGCATAGATTAATATCGTAGCATAGGTCCAAGGTACGATACGTCATTAACCGCGCCCCGGCGCTATCTTGTCTCTTATCTGCTTGACAAGCCGATAGATAGGCACATAAATCATGGCAAAACAAAATCAAAGAGAATGTCTGTTATTTGGTTTATGCTTATGGATCAGGTGTTTTTGTTTTTGACATTTAAACAAATTCGTTTTAATTTATTAACGTACTCAACATGGGTCGCTACAATACTCTGTCAATTATATCCGTATGTATGTATGTATGTATGTATATACTAAATACATACATATATGTATATAAATATATATATGTATATGCCTGTATATATGTACTATGTGTAAACTAGTATCAAAAATTAGTAGAAACGACACTTAACTAATGCAAAAATCATCGAAAAATTATATATGTATATGTATATATGCATACGATTTGTATGTTTGTATGTGTGTGTGTTTAAAATAAAAGCCAACAACTTAGCGTACAGTATAATAATATATAAGTAGAAGACGTCCATAGTGAGCGAAATGGGGCGAGAAAGACCTGTAGCAAATGAATATATCTAAGAATTCATAGAGTAAATACTTGTACATAGTTCGTACGTACTGGGGGCATGTGCGTTGATAAGAACCGACAATAAATTATAATCGACATTCATGAGGTTTTTGCCATTTGATGGCGGTTTTTGTTTCTGCTGGTGTGCACTCTTTTCTTTCTTTTCATTTTTCATTTTCTTTTTTAACATTGTTCAATTTGCTTTTCAGTTTCGATGTTGTTTTCTATATATGAATTGTTATAAAATATCAGGTTCTGCTATGACCAATGTTTGCTATAGCGCTGTAGTACATACTACAAACGATCTTTATATGTTTCGTATATGTTCATACAGAGAGACAAGAGGAGGGATGGAGTGAGGTGTGTGTGTTTTTGTTTTTGTTTTCTGTATGTGCAGCTAAATATACAACTAACTATTAGGTGCCACAGCCTCAATCTATGTTCAATTTGCGAAAAGATCCCTCTTCCCGGGTGACAGCGGCAAGTGGGGGTACTCCGGCAACAACACTCTGACGCTGTTCCCTCTCGGCCTCTTCGCGTAGCTTCTCATCGACATAGTAGCGTTCGTCTTCCCTGAAATATTCCGTAAAGTTGGCCAGCTGCGCCTCATACCGTGCGATGCCATCGTTTAGTGAGCCATTGTTTCCGCCCAGTTCCGTGGGCAGATACTCCTTGCCAATGGCGCGCTGCAGTGACTCAACGTTCGGGTGGATATGCAGCTGTGCAGAGAATTTGAATTGATAAGATTAACAGGGTACTCAATAAACATACACGAGCCATCAGAGATTACATACCAATTCCTTTTGTTTCATCACATTTCGGATAACGGTTAGCACGAATTGCGTTTCCCGTGAGGCATTCACGATGTGCGTGGCCACCAAATTCGTGGGTATGCCATGCTCTAGGAAGGCATTCATGCGCCTGAATAGACCCGAATCGAATTGCAGCAACAACGAATAGGGTATTTTGGTGAAATCGATAATCTCCACAACTCCGGCAATGTTCCAGTTGTCATCTGTGTTGATCTCGATCTCGGCGCGGAAGGCATGGAAGCGAAAGATGTCGGTGACGCTGTGCTTGGAAGTCTCAATGTGTCCCATACGTGTGTAATGAATGCGTGGCCCACCCGGTCCAATTGGGTTCTGCAGCGTGGCAAATATTCTGGGAAATCATTTCGATTATATTGATTGATCGATTGAGCTATTGCATCAGCAGCGAACTTACCCCGATCGCACCAACTCATACAGTTTATCGTCTACCAGGCGACTTTTGAGCAGACCACGCTCCTTGGTCTTGTAGTCATAGAAGAAGACAATGCGTTTCTTTGCCTCATCCAGATTCCATTCACAAAACCGCAGAAATGCGACCAAGAACTGATCATCGGTGCGTGCCTTCAGGTAGTTTTGTGCATTGATCCATTTGCGAAATGATTCGATTATTCCCTTCCGCTTCTTTGGGATCCTCGTGGAGTTTCGTACGCGCCACCTGCTCCAGCTCGGGCGCAAGCTCTCTGATGTGGGGCATAGTTGAGACGGACAACTGCAAATTTGAATTTCGACCGAAAATGTGAAAGCTATCAAGTGTGTAGGTGTCGAAAAAAAAACTTGTGCGTGCTCTATCTGGGTTGATGCACGACTAACAGCTAGCTCGGCGCCTGCTTCTGGGGTCCCTCGACTTGGCAAACAAGTGCACAGTGAACTAATGCCAAGTCATATCGAGTAGCTCACTCGATGCTGACTTCTAATCACACTATACTGGCGCAATCGGGCAGGGTTTGGCGTAACAATCCCCCTATCATACGGCCGCATTCGGAGTATATAAAAATAAATGATTCGAAAAATTATTAACTAAATTTTTATAGAAGTATATACTCTATCAGGTACCTTACAGGAAGTAATTGAAATGAATTTTATTGCCATTTTTAATATTCACTAGTTTATCGAGCACTTTTGCGCCACTGTGCTAGTTTCGCGATTAGATAAGACTAAAGATACCTATATGTATATAACTGTTACGCGGTTCGATTTGTTAAACAGACGATATCAACAAATGCCAGCCGACTTTTTACAGCTGCATTGTTCCAGCACGATTTGCGATACTTTCCCCCCCCGCCTGCTACCCCCTACCTAAACCCCGACCTAGCCCCATTGGGCACATTTCTTATCGACGCGTCGCACAGCTGCAACTTTTCGACTGCTAACGGTTAATAGGCAAGATTTTTCGCACTTATTAAATCTAATCGATGCCAAAGTTTTCAAACCAGCCAAGCAAGACCGGAGAGAGAGATAAGATGGAAGAGAGCGAAAGGGAGAGAGAGTGCATCTGTACCAGAGAATTATCAAACGAAACGATTGTCCAAATAACGCACGTAGATTAGGCCAACTGATTAGCTGCAAAAATTAACCGATTTCAGTAGTCACCCAATTGCCACGACGCACAGTTGAGCTAGAGATCCGTGATTATGGCCAAGATACGTCCACTCAGCGCCGAATTGCGCCACATTGCCCAAACGGAGCTGAACGAGGTGGAGGAACGTCTGCCGGAGGATTTGCAAGCGCTGCGCGATTGGTTGGCCAAGCAGCCGCATCTACGGGCACGCCAGGATGATCAGTTCCTAGTGGCATTTCTGCGTGGCTGCAAGTTCAGCCTGGAGAAGGCCAAGTCCAAGCTGGATCATTTCTATACCATCAAAACAATGATGCCGGAGCTGTTCGGCAATCGCCAGATGGATGAGCGTAACATTGCACTGTGTCGCACGGGGTGAGTGACCCCCACTTTGCTGACCAGCTCAACAAGTTTATGGAGTGCCCCCTCTCTACGCTTTCGCAGCACATATGTGGCACTACCCAATCCCTTTGGAGCAGGTGGACCACGCATACAGCTTACGGATTATTCTCAGTTCGACCCGAAGGTCTTTAAGCTCATCGATCTGTTTCGCTACCAGACGCTGCTGATGGAGCTTCAGATACGTGAGGATGATAACAGCATTGTCAGCGGCTACATTGAGATTCTCGACTTATCCAAGATGAGTCTCAGCTTCTTGGCTCAAATGGATTTTCCTCTCATCAAAAAAATGGGCGTATTCGCTGAGAAGGCAGCACCCACACGCCTGAAGGGAGTTCACTTTGTCAACTGCCCCAAGGAGGCGGCTGCATTGCTCAACCTGGCCAAGGGTCTGATGCCTGCCAAACTGCAGCAACGTGTGAGTATAACTAAATGGATTTGCAGTGTGAACTTTGGTCTATAATGGAAATTCCCCGAAAAAGTACAAGGTTCTTTTGCAATTACTAGACTCTGCATTAGCCGATTATCCCGTTCTATTGTTAGGGTAGTTAGCGCTTATCAAATCGCTTATCAATTGCATATCAATTGAGCTACAGCTGGACTGCACTTGAAACAATTTGAAAGCAGACATCAAATCAATATTAGCTCATAGTTCCATATCTCATTCGCATTGAAATTGAAATTGCTCTCTCTGCGTAGGGAATAACCTTCGGTATCGCGAATATTTATGTATGAATCGCACTTTATCATTATGGCCCTCTAGTAATTGTTGTTTAACTGTTATTCTCTTTTTAGTTCTATGTGTATAAGAATTGGGAACAACTTTTCGAAGTAATACCGCGTGAGTATTTGCTCGAGGAGCACGGCGGCAAAAATGGTCGTAAGGCCGATATCATCGCCCAGATGGAGCAGGAGTTGCTCAACCACAACGACTACTTGAAGGATGACAGTCAGTATGGTGTCGACGAGCAGCTGCGTCCTGGCAAGCGGCTGAATGCCAACACTCTGTTCGGCATCGAGGGATCCTTCCGCAAATTGGACATCGATTAGATTAGCTCACATTGAACTGAAATTGAAGGGGAAAATCCAAACAACAATTGGCTTAGCTCTAATCGCCTCTGTATCAAAGGAATAAAAGCAAGTCGAAACCGGGTGCAAGCTGGTGAATTTTATTCCTAAGGGAACGAGCTTGAAACAAAGGAGAGGGTAAGAGCACAGATAAAACTACAAGCCAGTTGGGTAATAAGCTTTAAAGGGGCTAAAGCATGCTCAACAAACCCGAAACAAAAGCATTTGAAATTAATGAGAATCGCATAGAAAGGTCCTAACAGCTGATTGACGATTAAGTAGCGCGAAAAGAGGTGAACTACAAGCCAGTTGGGCACAAGCTTAAAAGTTACTAACCCATGCTTAACAAACTCCAAGCTAAAGCTAAAATATATGAGATTCACATAGAGAGGCCCTAACAGCTGATTGATAATTGAGAAGCGGCGAGTGAGGCGCTTAATAGTTAACAAACAAACTGAGAAATGACACAAAAAGTGCAATATATCATATACCATTGACAGGTAAACAAAGTGAGTCGACAAAATGTCACATCGAGCAAGCTTTTAGCAAGTACCCCTATCAGTGACAGGTGTTAATTGCCTTATCTATCAGTTAAGTGAATTAGACAGGATCAATAAATGGTCATGTTAATTTGCATGTTAGTTAGAACCTTTTGTCAGTCAGTTAGTTTTACTTTAGAGCGTACTGAGTTAGCATCCCACCCATAAAATGACTGAAGATAACTTCACCAACTACCAGGTGGGTAATGGGAATATTGGGAGGACTTGGATGTACCAGATCTCATATCAATCTTTGCAGCAAATTGATTTCAGTCAATGGGATTTCCCAGCCGAAAGGATATGGTGGCACAAGTCGTATTCAAACATTGCCTGGAAGATCTGCACATTTGTGCCCTTAATTCTCTTGGGACTGTATGGGAATTTCATTCTAGTTTATCTGATTGCCACGCATCGCTCGCTAAGAACCCCAACAAATCTCATCATATCCAACATGGCCATAGCTGACTTCCTCACGTTGCTCGTCTGTCCGACTTTGTTTCTGATTAACGATTTCTTCCAGAACTATCAGCTGGGCGGAGTGGGTTGCAAGCTGGAGGGTTTCCTTGTAGTGGTTTTCCTTATTACAGGCGTACTCAATCTGTCTGTGGTCAGTTACGATCGCCTTACAGCCATTGTGCTGCCTCGGGAGACGCGACTTACGCTGCGCGGTGCACGGATTGTCATCTGCTGCACATGGGTTGCGGGCGTATTGCTTGCCCTACCCCTCGCCCTGTATCGCGTGTACAGGGTGCGCATCTGGCGCAACTTTACCGAACGCTACTGCAAGGAGAACACACAAGTTCTGCCCAAATACTGGTATGTGCTCATCACGGTGCTGGTCTGGCTGCCGCTGAGCATCATGCTCATTTGCTACACGGCCATCTTCATTAAGGTGGGTACGCATGGAATACTCTTTCATACTGATTCCTTAGCTTCTTCTGCTTTCCTTAGCTGGATCGCTATGAGCGGCGTGTACTGAGCCGGGAACATCCACTCGCTGTGAGCTACAAACGCAGCGTGGCCCGCACTCTCTTCATTGTGGTCATTGTGTTTGTGGTGCTCCGCCTGCCCTTCACCATTCTGGTGGTGCTGCGCGCCAAGTACCACACCACCGATGCCAGTGTGGATGGTGGCATGCAGTTCTTCTGGTACTTCTCGCAATATCTGATGTTTGTCAATGCTGCAGTGAATCCTCTGATCTATGGCTTCAACAACGAGAGCTTTCGACGTGCCTATGCGCAGTTAACGTGCATCAAGCGCAGACGGGAGGCAGCCGTAGCCAATCCTCGGGTGCATCATTGTTGGTATTGTGAGTTTATAAAGTGCAGGAAAAACGCGAATGGAAATGAGAGCAAAGAGCCGACACTGTCCACAGCAAAGCAGAGTAAAAGACTGGAAGAAACGTCTCGACTTTCAGTTGATTCTGTTAATCGCAGTGTTTCGCAATTACCACAAATTGACGGAGAAGGCTTTATATGAAGAAGAAGAGGGAGTGAACTAAGAAAGCTGCCTTCTCGAGCTTTAACACAATGATCACTGAAGTTGAGGATGAAGAGATTAACATAAAGTAGAAGAACCTAACTTAACCACAAAGCTGCACTTTCAAGCTTTACCAACATGATCCATTTAATTGGAACTCTCTTTCTCTATCTCTTAATAGAGAGGAAACAAATGTAACCCAACGAAAAAGCTTCCTTTTTAAGCTCCGCCGCAATGATCAATGAAGTTCGGGCTCTCTCTTTCTCTTGACGGAGCGAGCTGAAGTTGAGGAGCAACTCCACATTAAAGCTGCATGCAGAAGCTTTAAACAGCACGATCGTTAATTGTTGAAGCTCGCACTCTCAACTGCTCTCACTCTCTCTCTCTCTCTCTCTCTCTCTCTGCAGCTTTAAGTACCGTTGGAAAGCACAGCTTGGCGAGTTCAGTCAACGCTGCGCACGTGTCCTAAGTGTTTCGTGTTCCGTTCGTGATCTTCAATGTTTTCTTTCATATTCATATTAATCTTCTTTTGTGGGCGTGGCAACGCCTTCGAAGTGCGTTTCTATGAAAGCTATCCCAAATATCGTCTCGGCTCCGATCTGGACGCCGACTCGATGCGTCTGCACAAGCGCGAAATGCAGCAATTCTTCGACAAAGGTTTCCATGCACATTTGTTTTTTTGTAAAATTCAACAATAAAAATTTTATTAACCACAGAATTTGAATTGAACGCAATCTCAGTCTAAGCCAAACAACTCGGATTTCATGTAGCCAGCGCCGTGAGTCTCTAGAAATTTGATAAATTGTCCCATGTTCATGACGCCCTCATCATTGTCGGCATCGCTGGCATTGAAGAGCTGCTCGCTAAAGTTCTCAAAGAAGCGTTTCCGCTGTCGCTGCTCCGTTTTGACCAGCGTGATCTTTTGCCAACGTAAAGCCTTGATGGTGCGCCAATATTCCTGCACCTGCTCCGGCTGGCCCTCGACACAGATGATGCCCGGCTTGCCGGGTCTGCTGAAGCCGCTGAGCTGCAGCTGCCGTGCCTGCCTGATGAGCTCCTGCCGCTTGGCACTGGACTTAATGTGGTGCGAGTAGATCCAAATACGTTCTAGATCCGGCGGAGCAGGCTGCTCTTCCACCACTGAGGGGCTCTCAAATTCACTGGCAGAACGCAATAGCAGCTGCTCAATCTGCTCCTGCAACCAACTGAGCAACTGATAAATATATGGCTCCTCTGCCTCCTTGGCCAGTTCCTGTAAATACTTTTTGATTTCCCCTTTCAAATGTTGCTCCTTCACCTTGCCCAGCAACGTTGAGTTCACACTAATCCTGGCCAGCTCCAGCTGCGGATACAAGTGCGGCAATTCAATGCGCACATCTACAGTTCGCTTGGCAGGCAAACTAAGCTTTATAATGTACTCCAAATGGGAACGCAACGGGGCGGCAGCCACTTCCGACTGGGATTCAGCCAGAAATTCATTAAAATCAGCCACAACGCCCGCATCGAGCAGCTGCAGCTCACCGGGTGCACAATATATCGAACTCAGCAGCTCCAACTCCTCCAGTTGCTGGCCAAGACAATGGCGATAGGTCTGCTGCTCCGTCATGGCCAAAGGCTGGCGAAAATTGAGAGAGAGTTGTTTGCTTTAGTCTCAGACGCGAAAGCTTTTCAGAGAGAGAGAGGAAAACTGCAAAAAGTGAGAGTGAAGAGTGAAGCGAACATAGAGAAAACCCTATTCTATTGCCCCATAAGTTTCAGCTAATCTTTCTAAACTTTCCCTCCATCCACCCCCAGCTACCTACAACTTTGATGGCCTGACACGTGTTGCCTCTGTGCCCGTGCCATTTCCACTGGACATTTGCATGTTGCAGCTGGCCCAGGTGAAATATGCCACGGCGCTGCACAAGGATGCGGCGGGTGTGCGTCAATTCGCGGTCTATGTGTGGCGCCCGGTAGAGCAGGATTATGCGCTGCTGCTGCAGCATGACGCACCGCAAGCGGTGGCCCTAGATTGCCTGGCATATGCGGGCCTAGGCTATGTTGCCCTAGCCTATAATCACAGCGAACCCGTGGAGGAGGCACGTGAAGGTTCTCCCATCTATGAGCTATCCCCCGATCAAACTGTGCGCACTGTGCAATATTTTGGTGAGCTGCATTTGAGTGCCATGTACCTGAGGATAAGCAGCCAGGAGCTGACACTGCTGCAGGCATATCAAGGAGCTGCTGGTGGCATCACCAAGAAGCAGCAACGTTGTCCCTACTTCAAGTGGACGGGCAGCACCTTTCAGCGACTTGGCTCCATACCCTGCAGCAATGCGCGACGCATGGAGGCCTTTGGCGTCGATTACACCGACTATGTGGCAGTGGCCAATTATGCCAGCGCCGATGGACGCACTGCAACGCACTCGGAGATCTATAGATATGATGCCACCACACAACGCTTTCAGCTCTTTCAACGCTTGCGCTCCAATGGCGCGGTGGATGTGAAGTACTTCAGTTTGCCCGTGAACGAAGTGAGTCGACGTCACTTTCTGATACTAGGGAATACAGTGGGCAATACAGTGGATGGTGAGGCGGATACAGTGATATATGTCTATAATAAGGGACAGTTTGAGCCCTATCAACGTTTGAGCTTCTATGCGCTCGAGCGTTTTCTGCCCGTCACAGTGAGTACAACTGATGCAGTGACTCTCAAACTGTAAACTGTAAATCGTTTAATTTTCCTCGACTTTTGCAGCACGTTATATCGGAAAAGTTTCTGCTCTTTGTGGCCTGCAACAAGCAGGATGTAAAGATCTATAATCTGAACGATTGGAAATTCGAAGAGTCCACGGTGCAGTTCACCGAGGGCGCACTCAGTCGCGGCGTGGCACGCATGCGCAGCTACGAGGAGAACGAGCAGAGCTACTTGGGTAAGCCTGTTAAGAAATTGAAGAGTCAAGTCAACTAACTCTCCTCCATAGTTATAGCCAATGAGAACATGGCCGCCAATGAGACCAACATCTTTCAGCCGCTCTACAAGCAGGACGAACACGCCAATGTGTTGCGTCAGCAGATCATTGATTGGGCCAGGGAGCAGACCAAAAGATTAGAGCAACTAAACGTGCAGCACTTGCTGCAGGCGCTACAGGTGAGCAGGTGGAGGCAGGTGGATGGAAATTTATAACAACTGAATCTCTTAACCTAGGAAAAACTAAAGCAACGTGAAGGCAAATTGCAGCAGATGCATGTGAAGCAAGTGAATACCCAGCTAGTGAGTTGTTCCCATAGGTCTAGCAAAATTGCATAGTGTATAACTAGGTCCCCCCTTCGCTAGTTCATAGATGCCCACAGCAAGCTGAGTAAAAACTACTGGGAAGCTTTGCAGTATGCAAAACGTGCGCTGGATGTCATTGAGCACGATGCCGCCCAAGCAGAGGAACATCATGTGGTTAGACGCGCAGCTGAGATGCCCACGAAGGTACACGAATTCGATGAGCTCACAGTGGGCACCCTGGTGGTGCACGACAAGCTGCTGGCTGCACGCATCAATGGCATCGATCGGCAGCAACCCGTGTACGAAGTGGTTAATGCAAGTCGCGTGTTTGTAAGCAAGGAGTACAAAGAGGCACCCGGAGATGAGCCGCAAATGAAGGAGCTAACGTTGCAGGACCTACAATTGGAGGGCAAACTCAATGGACACAACTGGACGCAGCTGCTGGAGCAAACTCTCAAGCGTCGCGGTCAGCAGGTGCAGTTCATCAAGGCCCCGGTGGACATAAGCAATCTCAAGGCGGAGGTTGTGCTGGTCAATAGCAACGAGGTAAATGACAAATCCCTGGGGCAGCTGATCTCCATAGATGGCGGCGATTATATTGTGCAGCAGGAGGTGCAATTCGCACAGCCCATTGAGGTCAATCAGTTGTTTATCAACGAACGACTCAATCACATACACGTGGATCGGCAACGCTTCGATGTGCTGCTCCATGAGGCAAATTACACCCAGGTCATTACGGGAGCTAAGCGATTCGAGAATGTGCGGGTGCTGGAGCCCGTAACCATTGCGGTAAGTTGGAGATAAGCTATCTTTAACTGAAATAATCCACTCCAATCCCCCTGACAGGGTCGACCCTTGGGCCCCGAGCTGCTTGCCATGTCGCCCATGAAGGTGACACATCAATCCCTGGAACTGCAGGGTGACTATGTGATCAATGGGGATGTAACGATTGATGAGCTGCTGCAGGTGCAGGATGTGCGTGAGGGGGGCAGATCTGCTGCACAAACCTTGCAGCAGGCAATGCGACTCAATGAAACCACTGGAGGATGTCAATCTGCGTTTCGAGCAACCACTCCAAGCCAACGATACCGAGCTGAGCTTCATCAATGCGCAGGACATGCAACAGTTGGTACAGCTAAATGTAGACGCAGTGCAGGTGGTGGAGGGCACCAAGTGGCTGCCACAGTCTGTGACCATAGCCAATGGCTTTGGAGAAGTCAACATACTGAACGGCATCCAAGTGGATCAACTTTCACAGAAACTACTGCTCAGAACTGGCAATCAGAGATTTAAATATCCCATGCAGCTTGCCGGCGTGCAGGTGCCACATGTAAATGCCACAGAGCTGCTGTTGAATGGGCTCGACTTGCAACACTACATGCAACGAGGGGGAGAGCAACACTGCAAGGGCAATCTCTATGTGGATCATTTGAGCGCAGATCAGCTCCAAGTGGAACGGTTGCATATGCATGGCACACTCTACGGCCAAACGCTGGAGAAGCTCTACGAGCGCGGAGCACAACGTGAGCATAGCTGGCAACTGCCCAAGGATTTCAATGGCACCATCGTGGCACGCAATGTCTGGCTAAAGGGAGAACTGAATAACGTCAGCGTGACGCAGTTGGAGCAACAGCTACAGCAGCTGGCGGGGAATATCAAATATGTGGGTGACTTCAGTTTCCGCCATGCTGTCAATATAAGCCATCTGAGCTTTAGCGACTCCTTCAATGGCATCGAGGCGCAACGTTTCGGACGCTGTTGGCTGGAGAAGACTGGAGATCAACACTTTACGGCACCACAGGTGCTGGCAGCACTGACAAGTGATCGAGATGTGCAGCTGCAAGGACGCCTCAATAACTACACACTGGAGCAGCTAATCCGCGACAGCTACAGACTGAATGAAAGCGAGCAGCTGCAAACGGTGAAATTTGGTAAGTCAATAACAATTTAGGTCTCTCTTTTGAAACCACAACTCACGCCCGTTCCATGCGCAGTGAATCCCATTGTGATGCAGCGTTCCATCAGCGTGGGCCATGTGAATGGGTTGCGTGTGCCGCAGGATATGCTCTATGCGCAAGTTGAGGGCATGGTGCACGCTCCAATCACAATCAATGGTCAGCTGCAGGTATCCAGCGCGCAGCACTGCAACGTAAGCCAACTCAATGGTTATCCGCTGGACCAGCTGTCCCACTACCTGGCAGCAACATCCAGTCAAGACACACTGCACGTGGAGCAGGCACAGTTCAAGGGGGCACCTCATTATGAAACACTTAATGGGCAACGCTTAGAGCAGCTGCTCGATAGACTTTGGCTGGACAATGAGCACGTTGAACTGCACGGGGTACACATTGCTTCCGCCAGCTTTCAGGGTCTGCTGGAGTATGAGGTGAGAGGGGGAAAGGCATAGGCAGAGGCAGAGGCAGAGGGCAAACCAATCAGGTATTGCACATTTTAATTGATTTACCCCCTCAATCAATTCACAGGGCACACTAAACGATCTGAGTGTGCAGCATATCGGGCAAAACTATTTCAGCCGAACGCGCAGTCAGCGTATCAACGTGCCGCTAAGCTTCGAGCATGACGTCACTTTCACACAACCACCACAGGCAGAGCAAGTACAGCTACGTGTCAAAGATGGCGCACTTGTTGAGGGCAAAGGGTAAGTTTGGCGGTTTGGCTGTAAAAGCATTCCGCTGTAAATCGTATCAAATTTCACTGGCATTTGTTTACGCGCTAAAAGCGGTTTGACAAGCACTGCTTGGGGCAACAACTACATTAACACGTTACATACACACACGCAAACACGCACTCACACAAGGTAAAATCAGCTGTGCGCGCTACTGTGTTTTGCAGGTGAAATTTCTGTACACGTTGCAAATGGCGCCTGGGATCAATTATTGCACTACGCATTGTTTTATTTCTATTTTACCTTGTGCTATTTGGGGGTTATAATTTAATGGTAAATGCACTTTCAACGGGCAGGCAGCAGTTTTCAAAGGTTTCAACACTTCACGACAAGAAAAACAATAAAGTGACAGTGACCAGGGCTGCCGCGCAATTGATGGCACCACAGGCAGTTATCGAGCAGAGATTTTCGATTATTCGCTGCAGTGTGACCAAAGTTTTACAACGAATTGCGTTTAATTAAACGTTAAGATTTAAATATAAATTTTATAATTTTTTTCAGCAATGTCTCGCTAGATTTTAATGATTTTGTTTCGAATACATTGAAAACATCCGGCGCACACACCATCACAGGACAATGGCGCATACCCGAGGCACAAGTAGCGGGCGATTTGAATTATGTTTCAATAAATCAATTAAATTTAGTCGATGATATTTTGCGCAACGACAGCAAGGAAATAACAATAGTCAATGCACCCAAAGTAGCGCCGAGTGCTTCTATTGACCGCCTCTTTGCCACGCCCTCAAGCACAGTTGCCAACGTGCCCGTCACACAGTGGATCAATGATACGGTATACATTTATGGCAACCACACCATTGCCGGCACCACAATACTGGAAACGTTGAATCTCTACAACGATCTGTGTGTAAACGGACCGGTTAATGGCATCCACTGGCATCGGGATCAGCTGCTGCTGCGGGATCAGGATCAGCATATATACGGATCTCTGCAAGTGAATAACACAATTGCAGAGCAGCGTCGCTTGCTGAGCCACAACATTGCAGAGCTCTGGGTGGATCAGATCAATGGCTTAACTGTGAACGAACTGTTGGCCAATAAAGCGCATAATCGTCCCAATCTACATGTGGCCAGCCAGTTGGTGTTCACCAAACCACTAAGTGTGGCTAACTATCAGCTCGGCGATGGGGCTCCAAATAGCAATCAGAAATGGAAACGCGGCACGCCACAGACAAATGCTGTCGAGGATTGGCAGCAACTGAGTGAAAATGTGGCTGCATTGCAGCAACGTCTAGCAGGTTATTATATAAGAGTTAACTGTTTAACTTAAACTAATTATTTATGTCTATGTAGACGTGCCACATGTGCTAGAGAATTTCGTGTTGTTGCAGCAGCTGCCGCTCAATGCCAGCCGAATGGAGATGCTGCACTTGCCTGGCCAAGATTCGCAGCAGGATCTACTGGCTATCTGGCATACCAACAAGCAAGGCATCCAACAGCAAGATGTCTACGTGTGGCAGCCGCAGGAGCAAAGATTTCAACTCAATTCCGGTAAGTTTCGCTATAATGCTGTGTCTTTATTTATCTGATAATTTAATGAAATGATTTCGCCGCACTTACGAACTAATATGACATGACAAATGTGGAGGAAGGGGTAGAAGGAAGGGGGTAGAGAAGCAGGGGATATGATAATAATTTCTACGTTTACACAAATCACTTTAAACTTATGTTTTTTTTTTTTTATAATTCGCTTGCCCGAATTACAAGAGTATAAAATGGATGAATGTGGATAATGTATTATTTCATTATCTTTGCTTAAATCTTGTGTCTCTGCATAAACGTAGCAATTTATGATACAATGTATATGAATAGTTTTCAATTGAAATGCAGCGTTTACACGAGTTTCTGATATATCATGAACTTGAAGCTATAAAGTTCGCAAACGTGATGTAGAATAACCAAATACTGTCACAAAGAATCTTTTAAGTTACAAAAAGATAGTGTAGAATTCATGTAAATAAATGTATATACTCTGGGCCGCATGGGAACTCGTGTACTCGTGTAAACGCCGGATTTCAAGAGTTGTCATAAATTAAAATTCAGCTCTGATTAGCTGCTTTCTACTTGGCTACGTTGTCTACCGCTAGGGGAGGCTCTCAATTGCATCTCCTGGAAGCCAGCTACTGCTCTAGCTCATCGCTCTGCACGTCGACAATGGCACGTAGTATGCCCAGTTCCAATTTGGCAGCACCGCGACGTGAGATTCGATTCATCACATTGGCCACATAGAGACCGAGTGCTTCATGGCGCGTTGAGTTGCACAGATTCTTGAAGAATGTCGGCGGCAGCGAATTATCATAGTTGCCCAAATTAATAATCTCTGGAGCGGCATGTGAGCCGCTGGCATTCACCTTGGCTGATGAATCGAATATGATCTCATTCTTAAACTCCATGTCTTCAATGTGTGGCGAAAAGCCATTTGTACTGGCAACCGATGTGGATGCCACGGTAGCAGCTGTCGAGGAGTTGGCACCTCCGCCACCAACACCAATCAAGTTACCATTAAGCTGCTGTGCGGCAGGTATGGTTATAATGTTAATGCCCGGCGGCGGAGACTGGTTACTCTCGCGATCCTTCTTGACCTGCAGCAATTGGGCTGTAGTCGTATGCACCACATTGCTTGCACCACCGCTGGCAGCCGGTGAAGTGACAGGCTCTGCTGCAGAAGCTGCTGCCTGCTTGGGACTGGTGTGACTCTTGAGCATTTTCTTCTGAACCGGCGTAGTGCATTCGTCCGACAATTTGCGTTTCATTGCCTCCGGCAATTGAATTGTGGTACGCATAGAGGCGATGCCCTTGTTGCTCTGCTGTTGTTGTTGTGAAACTGTTGCTGTATTCGGTTTGTTTCCAGTTGGCGTCTTTTTTAAGGTGATTCCTTTCTTTTGAAGCGCTGCTGAGACCGCAGAGACAGAAGACTGCTGAGCATTGCTGCTGTTGTTTGAGCGTTGTGGATTGCTGGCCATGGTATTGAGCAGCTTCTTTTCTTCGAAAGCTGGACGCGGTGTGTCCACATTGGGCTTGGAGTATGGTTTATCCTCCTTTTCCGGAGTGGCGCCACCAGTGCTATTTGATTTTGTGGGACTGTTGTCACCGTCGGAGCTGGCTGATCCAGTTGAATGTGCTTGCTGACCATAGAGCGGTGGCGTCGCTGTGGCCGAACCGTCATCATCATCTTCGGGCTCCTGTACCTCCAACATTTCGTATTCCTCCACATCCTCCATTGGCAATTGCTCTCTAAACAAACATTTAGAGATACTTAATTCACTGCGAATTGAAACAATTTCTATGCGCACTTACTCCTCCGCTTTGGGCACCACCTTGGGCTCCTGATGTATTTTCTGCATAAGTCCAAACAACTTCCAGCCAGAGTTTCCTTTTAGTTTCTCCTGTTCGTATTTCTTTTGCAGCACAATGAAAATGGAACGCGACTCGTGCACTGTCAGTTTATTCAGCCGGCCAATACGCGCCCAGGCCTCGTCCTGTTCCTGCTTGGTAGCACCAGCATTATTCGGATGCAATGCCTTTTCCTTGGAAATATCCGCCAGAATCTTATCCAGCTGTATAGCCATTTTAGTCAACGACTTTCGGCCTGTGTTTTGCGCGTTTTTAATAATTTTGAAGGCTTTTTCCTTTACCACTTTTTCACCTAATTTGTGTTTGTGCCTGCCGCTTTTTTTCTGGCGTTTGCGCTGTTTCTGCTTCGTTTTGCAACTTGGCTTTTTTACGTGTATGCGGCGTCGGCGACGCTGATTTGGCGGAAAAAAGGAATTAGGGGGTCTCGGCACGTGCGAACATACATAACAAAATGGCTAACCGGCGGCTCGTAGCTAAGTTTTTAGCTAGCGAATGTGTTTGTAAAACACAAATATGTTATATTTTAATAAAGCTAAGCAGCTAATTATTTAATAAATGTTTTCGATAGCTTTATTTAAACAATATTTAAAATTTACTGATTAGAAAGTTATCGAAATCGTCATGCGATTGTCATCATGCATATGAAACGTGTATGCCGTCATAAATCGTATGCAAAGAAAATGCAAAAACTCCACAACGTTTTGCAACACTGCAAAATCAACAATACAACAAAGAAAATGAAAACAAAAATGCTGTACACTATTGTGTATTTATTAAAATTTTTAATTAGCTTTTGGGGCTTTTGTCACATCAACACTTGTCTGAATCGGCAGACACTTCGCAGTCTCGACGAGAGTCTTCTGTTTGGGCGAGCTCACAACGTAGGGAAACTCCTCCATGCCGTAGCAAGCTGCAGCGTACATTCCCAGGCGATTGACGGCAATTACAGCACCCATAAAGTCCTTGTGGTGCTTTAGAATACGTCGCACTGCTGCTTCCGAAGCTTGTTCTGGTGTCTTGCCCTCCCGCATGGCTTCCACAGCCAAAAGCGTTGGCAGAAAACGCATCATAATATCGCCATCGCCTGTGGCAACAGCGGCACCGGCTTCGTTGTCTGCATAGCCGCCAGCGCCGGCAATGGGTGAATCGCCCACACGGCCGGGAATCTTGTAGCGTGCTCCGTTGGTGGAAGTACCCACATGTATCTGATGATCCGAATCGATGGCTATCATGCCGATGGTGTCATGATTCTGCTGTCCAATTCGGTATTCTGTGCGTGCACGATCCTCTTTCCAACGCGACAAAGGCGTTGCCTTGGGCTCATACGGTCCGCATGTCATCTTTGGATCCGGAAACACATCATGCCAGAAATTCGGTTGGCAGTTTGTAGCCTTCCACTGTTCCCACAAAATCTTCGAATCGGGAGTCACCAGCGACTCAACGCGGAATCCCATAGACTTTGCAAACTCTGTGGCCGAACTGCCGACCAACATGGTGTGTGATGTGCGCTCCATTACAAAGCGAGCCACTCTTATAGCATCCTTAATGTTTCTAATGCCAGCCACAGCACCCACGTTCATTGTGGCGCCATCCATTACCATGGCATCGAGTGTGGTGTCTCCCAACTCGTCCGGTGATCCGCCATAACCAACAGTTCCATCGCATTGCCGTTGCTCACACTTGGTGCAACCCTCGACGACAGCATTGCGTGTCTGACGCACTCCACCCTCGGACTGCTGAAGTATGCGCCAGGCCAGCACATTGGCTTCAGTAAAGTTCCATGTATTGATGACCATAGGCAGCGTATTGCCGCCGGCGCCGGCAAGAGTTTTCTTTGGCATTGCTACCGTTGTTTGGAAGTTGGGTTTCTTGCTGAATCCCAAATCAGATGTCACCACTTTTTTACTGGACGTAGTCACTTTTGCACTTGATGTGGTCTTCTTTGCGCCAGGGTTTTGGGTTGTAATGCTCCACGCAGAATTAGCCACAGCCAGTGGCAGCGTCAACGTCAAACAAAGCAACCAAATTATTATTTTTCTCATTTTGAACAATTTTGAGTCTTGGTTGTATAGACGAGCCAGTTGCCTGTTGAATGCAGCTCGCTCTCTGTGCAGCAGCTTTTAAATGAAGGCGCAGCAGCTTTTAAATGAAGGCGCAGCAGCTGACTAACCTCAAATTCTGCTTAAACTTATCGGATTGTTGACGTTATACCCAGCAGTTGCCGCACAGTGCAGGGTAGTTGCAGTTGCATAGCTGTTCGGCAAACAGTTGGATTTATGAGATACTAAAAATGTTATTTAAAATTGAATTTAAAATTATTAAAGATAAGAAACATTTGTCATTCATTTGCCCCAGCTAGGGTATGTTGTACTTTCATCAACTCTACCACTTTCTTTCGCACTCATTCATCTATCTCCCTAGGCCTATCACCATACTTGATTCCCAATGGCAAATTGGCTGCGCAAAATGTGGAGCCACGCTTTGGAGGCGTTATCGCTAATGCAACGTTCTCCTGCCCCCTGCAGCTGCCACACCTCGATTGCCTGGCAGTGCAGAAAGCAGGCGAAGATCTTTTCATACACTGCAGCAGTGGCAATGGCACCACCCGGCGGCGTCAAGCCACAATAGCAACTGCGACTGAGGCGGTAAAACAGCTTGCGGCCTTGGCTGATAAGGATTATCGACATGGTTCAGTGCTGGCACTGCTTGGTCACAATACTATAGAGATTTGGATATGGAATGTCAACAGCAACAACACAAAGTTGCAACAGAAGCTGCAGTTAATGCAGATGGAACAAATGGCCCTGGCAGTGCATGAAAACCATATTTACCTGGCTGTGTTGACGACGGCACAGCCCGCAGTCGGCATACACATTTACAGGTGAGTTCTTATCGGGAGTTGATAATAGAATAATCTTTAATATGCTTTACCTTCCTTAGTGCTGACCAGCGGCAAGAGAAGTTGCACTTTCAGTTGCAGCAAACACTCGACTTGGCTGAGACTGTAACAAGGAGACGTGACTTGCTATTCCTGCAGCTGCACAAATCAAAGGATTTGCTGCTGTGTTTGTCCAATGCGACGCCTACGCAATCACTGCGTATATATCAGCATCAAGGTATAACGGGATTCCAGGAGATCATTGGCGAGAGCACATTGCCTGCGGCCCAGTATCTAAAACTGTTGCAGCTTCCTCTGGCGCAGCAACAGTTGCTAGCCTTGGCCAGCGAGAACGATGGCGTCTACTTGGTGGCGCCACAATTCGTACCACTGTGACAGGCACACACACACACACTCGCACATAATGTACACATTTCTTAAAAGTTTCTTGTTATTTCTAATTAAATTTACTCTTTATTAACGTGTTATCGTTAGCGGCGTAAACTGTTTGCTTATTCTTCGGTGGCCTCCACGTTCTCCGTCTGCAAGTTCTTGAATGTGGGCACCGGCACGTATGTAACCAGAGTGTACAGTTTGTTGGGGGAGTCCTCATCGTCGTTGCGGCGACGCGCCAGGCGCACGCGAATGCGGAATGGCGTAGATCTATAAACGATAAACAATACGATATTAGCATCACATTAACACGATATTCACATTGTTGTGGTTCTTGTTTAGAACACTTACCTGATACCCTTGGACCAGATGTGCTTGTTCAGGCGGGTGTCGATGCGGACATCGTTGGTTCCCATCTCACGCTCGGCAAACTTGCGGATCTCCTTGATGGCGCGTGGGGCACGCTTCTTGAAGCCGATGTTGTGCACACGCTTGGCCAAGTGAATGGTGCATTCGCGGGTGACAACTTCGTTGATCGCCGACTTGTTGCGTTTCTCACCCTTGGTCTTTGCCATTGCTATTGCTATTCAAGATCCTGTTTGGATAAAACATGGTATTCCGTTAGTTAGTTGTATGCGGCTTCATAGACAAATCATCACAAAATACAATCGAAACACAACAGCAATTTTGAAACGCCATTTAACTGAGTGCAAGTCAAGTCCTCCATAATATAACGATATAGTAATTTGGGGTTTTGTATGTTACATTCAATTTCATACATTTCATGGCATTTAAATTGGTGTAAATTGTGATGTTTTACGATTATATTTCGGGTAATATGCAAAAACCCACCTATGGGAAATGAAAGCTTGACGTAAAAGAATTTGACAGCTGCGCAGAGTTGCCAGCTCGGTGCATGGATTAGTGTTGTAAAACACATGCGCATGCAACTCTGCGCAGATAACAGCTGATTGGCCAGCTGTCAATGACATGTAAATAAACAATGCTAGGAGCTGCATGTAAAAAATATACAAATAAATAAATATAATTAATATATAAATATATATTTATTTATAGTGCAACTGCTGACCGTAGGCTTCTTGTGGGGCGTCACAAACCCCTTTATACGCCTGGGCAGCCAAGGCATCGAGTCTGTCAAAGACACCGGCTCAAGGCTTAACAACTTTCTTGCTGAGCTCCGTTTGATCGGCTCACGGCTTAATTACTGGATACCTTTTGCACTCAATCAATGCGGCAGTCTGCTCTATGTGTGGACACTGCAGAGTACCAATATCACAATTGCTGTGCCCGTAGCTAACTCGCTGAGCTTTGCATTTACTGCAATAACCGGTTATCTGCTTGGTGAGCCGCTGCCGGGAAAAAGTGAGGATTTACATTTACATGAATCTAATGTACCTATGTTAAAATGTGTCAATTTTTGCAGAAGTTATTATAGGAACGCTTTTTATTTGCTGCGGCACCACACTCATGATATGCGACAAATTGCAGCAGGAGGCACAACAATCACACAATATTCCCTTTCATGACGAAATTTAAAAGAACAAAGTATTAGAATTGTATCCTACCCAAGGCCAAACAAATTGTCTTTATTGTATAAATATAAGATTGTAAACATTTCACCCAACTAAACAACTCGCCTACAATGCCTTATGCACGGCCTCGACCAACACCTCCATGCTGGTGATAGGCGTTTGTGGCGTGATTCCGTGTCCCAAATTTGCAATGTAGCGTGACTTGCCAAATTTGTGCACCATTTCAGTGGTGAGCGAGCGCAACTCCTCTGGTGTACGGTACATATCCTGAGGGTCAAGATTGCCCTGCAGGGTTATATTGGGTCCCACAACAGAACGTGCCGCCACGGGATCCACAGTCCAATCCAGACCGAGCACATCATAGCCCAGCTCGCTTTGTTCTTTGAGCGAATGACCAGCGCCCTTGGCAAACAAAGTCTAAAAAGGGAAAGGCACAAAATGAACTACTTTAAACATACACAGTAATAATTTAACTCACCAATGGCACCACTGGAATCGCACTCTGGTTTAGACGATTCACCAGATCATTGCGTATGCGGCGCAAGTAGGGTGCAGCCCACTGCAAGAACTCTGCTTTGGAAAGATGTTCTGCTGAGGACTCGAAGACCTGCAGCATTTGTGCGCCTGACTTAACCTGCATCTCTAAATAATCCACAATGACGTCGGTTAAAAGATTCAAAAGAAGTTTTGTATCCTCTGGGTATTCGGTAAGCCAGGCCTTTGCCTTCGACATGGTTTTACTGCCACCACCCTCGATCATGTAGCCCATTAGAGTCCAAGGGGCACCAGTGAAACCAATCAATGGCACACGCCCTTCTAGCTTGTGTCGCATCATTGTTATGGCATCGCCTACATAGGTTAGACGCGATAAGGCACCATCGGGTGTCAAGCGCTTTAGGTCCTCCGGTGTGTTAATGGGCTGTGGTAGTACAGGTCCCACGCCAGCGTGCATTTCCACAGTAAGGCCCAGGGCTTGGGGTATAACCAATATGTCAGAGAATATAATAGATGCATCTAGGTCAAATCGTCGTAATGGCTGCATGGTCACCTCGCAGGCCAGCTCCGGTGTGCGGCATACGGTAAAAAAGTCATGTTGCTTGCGCAATTCCTGAAATTCTGGCAAATAACGTCCGGCTTGTCGCATCACCCACACTGGAACTCGGTCAACAACATCGCCGCGCGCAGCACGCAGTAAGTTATCATTTTTAAGAGGCGGGAACGTCTGTGGAAAGTAGAGCGTGATGTTGTTGTTGTTGTAACCAATTGACTTTGAGAGCAGCAGCAACAGCAGCAAAAACGTTGACAATCGAAGTCCAAGTGTCTTCATTGAATTAATTGGGGCAACGCTGGTTCTGCTTGTGATGTAATAGTACGATGGTGGCCTAAAAATCACCGCTACCTACCTGTGTATCTTTCATTTTATAAATTGTAATTTGTTTCTGTATTATTTTGGAGTATGACAATTTTCCTTTTATAATATACAGCTAATTTTGATGTAAGCTTATTGGGATCCGGCGAAACTATGCATTAGCGATGATAGCATGGTTTAAAAACTATCGATTTCTATCGAAATAACGATGAATTTCACACTCTAGTGTACTGCTGGCAATGCTATCAGTTTGTTTACGTTTTGCGGCCTTGCCAGATTGTGAGTTTAATCGCTTCAAGCCGAAATGTTTTGCTCATCGCTAACTGAACTGCATTCGTGTCACAAATTAGAACGCAAAAGCCAAGAAACCATTTCCATTCCCAAAAGACAGGTGGTTATTTGTAAACCTTACCAAACGAATTTTAATAATTTTAAAATATATTTCAGTTTTAAACCTGGCAAATATGGCTGATGAACAACCAAATCTCGTCGCTGGACACCCACCAGCTTGTAAGTGCACTTGAGGTTTTCGTTTTGTTTGTGTTTTTGTTTGTATGCGTGTGTTAGAGAATTTCTCTACTTATTCGCCATTGTCAACAAACAACATAATAGCCTTAAATGACCAAAAATAGTACATTGACAGCATTTAATTAGCCAATTGATATCAATAGACCCATAATATCGATGGGCTTATCAATGTACTCACCTCTTGCAAAGGCGATTGCTGATAAAGGCCTCTACTAACACACGCACGCTTGCACAATTGCGTTGCCTGACTTTAACCAATAAAAAAATTTGACTTCTGCTGACGTCATACTAATTCTTCTTTTTACAGTGAAGGCCGGTGGAATGCGAATTGTGCAGCACAAGGCACCGGCTTCAGAGCGCCCGGCTAAGGATGCTGAAGATTGCACCGGTCTAACGGTAAACAAATTAACTTTTACAAAGTATATTTCAATTACTTAAATATGTTTATAACAACAGCAACCGGTTAATGTGAATGCGGCTTCAGTCAGCGGTGCGCCTGTTAAGGGCAACACAGATTTCACGCCGGCATCTGCGCAGGTGGCTCACTCGCACAAGCCACCAGTTGCTGTGCAACAGAAGCCACAGCCACACATTCAACAGCCTCGCAAGTGAAGAATCAGTGTCATTTCCATCGGCATTTTTGGGATCTGTCGTCACATTGCCGTCAAACTGACTCTTTTACTGTATTCGATTGATTTCTCTGAGTGAAATTAATTTTAATATGCCTTGTATTTTTCTACTCTATAATTATTGTTTGAATACTTCATTCCCAGAGCATTTGTACGTAAAAAGTTCTTAATTTAAATAAAAAGTTTATGAGTTTTTGTAGATAAATTTGATTAATCAGCTTCTAGGCAGATAAGAGCTTCGATCTGCTGTCGTTGCAATTCCCAAGTGCTTATTTGAGTGTGCTTCTGCTTAAATAGAGCTTATTTGAATCAGGACATTGCCCCTCTGAGCTTCGGTGGTCCGAGGTGCGGACTTCAAATCCGTAGTCGGCTCAAAGTCGAAGTGGTTCGATTCCACCTGGGGGGCGGCTTAGAAAGTTCTCGATCATGATCCTGATCTGATCGATCATGAAAGAATCACAATTTAGTTGGTTTTTTTTTCAACTTAAGAAGATCATAATTGGTGAAATAGCTTAAAGTTCTCTAAATTTTGCATGTAATATAATAAAATTGTCTTTAAACTGTAGTGATTGACAAAAAGCGTCATCAATATTTTGGCTTTTTTCTCGTTAAAAATAGCTTTAAGCTTCAAAAGTAAGCAGCACTGGATAAATAGTGATACCGTCAAAATGCACTAAATAATACCAAAATGCAGTGCTACAGTTGTCTCACTCTCGCATATTGAACGAAAAAGCGCCATTTTAATTTACAAAAATTTAAAGTGCGTTTTATTTTAAAATTTTATTATACTGTATTCGCTGTTTTGGTAATCCAGGGACGCAGCACAGCAACATCTACATATACACCTGGATAATTGGTCTGTGCGCAGCCATAGCCCCAGGCCACAATGCCGGCCAGCAGGCGTCCAGAGACCATGGGACCGCCCGAGTCGCCAGTGCAGGCGTCCTTATTTGCAGACGCAGCACAAATCATTTCTGTGCCAACAAAATCCCAGCCATAACCGTATTTGGCAGAAGCACACTCGCCGCGCTCGATGATCTGCAGCTGCACCGACTGCAGTGCAGAGGCATAACCAGCGGCACCTTTCTCATCTGTATAGCCCCATCCTGTGACCGAAACGGTAGCGCCATCAAGAGGGCTGCTAGTGGCCAGGCCAATTGCCTTGACGGACAAACTGTAAGTCAGCGGAGTCGAGAGACGCAACAGGCCAATATCGTATGGCTTTAATTTTGCATTGTATTGCTCGTGTATTGTATACGCAGCGACAGATAACAGGGTGCCGCCGGAATTGTGTTGATTCGCTCCGACACGCACGCGTATTAAAGTCACCGATGTGTTTGCCACACAGTGCGCAGCCGTGATTATGATGTCCTTGCTGTAGATGGCACCGCCACAAACATGCCGTGCACTGACCTGTATGGACACCTGCCAGGGTGCATTGTGTATGGCCACATCGTTTCCGCCCACAATGCGACCAGTCATTGGATTGGCCTCAATGGAATTTATGACGCACACAAGTAGAAGCGGCAGCAGCAATTTACTTGGAGTAACTAGAGGTCCGTCTGCCATTGCGTACAACACGTTTGAAAGCCAAGGAGTAACTGATTGCACATTGTTCGGAATACCTTGTTTTGATTGCTTATCGCTTGCTTAAGAGCTGTAAAAGTTAATCGCCGGCTAATTGATAGTCGATGCGGTCGTCGCCTCGAGTGGGTTACCCAGGCAACCATTGGAAACAAACTCAATAGCGAGGTAACTATCGAATTCAAGTTTCAAATCGATTCATATTCTTAGCCAAAGATGTCTGACAACAAGATTACTTCGGATGAGCTGCTGCAGCTGCGTGAGGAATGTCTACAGATGCTGCGCGATAACAAACTGTATTATCTGCGCAACGATGCCAAGTTACGCGCTGTAACTAGCACCCAAAGCTATGAGGAGTTCAAGTGAGTGTGTAGAGTCCTTGCCTATGCGTTAATACTCATCCCATTTGCAGGGACATCGTTGATGCCGCCCATCTGTGCCCAATCACAAAGCAGGACAAGGCAAATGCCAAGACTAAGAATCGCCTGTGGAACTCTGCTGCCTCCGAGAACCGCAACTAGATTGTGTGCGCCTTCCAATAAAACTGCAGCTAATCGTTATAGTCGCTGTTTTATTCCAATTATTCTTGCAACCTTTTGGCGGTGTTCACCACCCAGCTGTGGAATACAGCTACATCAGTGTAGACACCGGGGTAATGAGGCTCGGCGCAGCCATGTCCAAAGGAAACAACACCGACGAGCATACCCCCGGAGACCAAAGGACCACCAGAGTCACCCTGGCAGGTATCTCTGTTTGGGGAGGCGGCGCAAAACATAGTGTTTGTAACGTCGCTACCATAGCCATACGCAGAGGATCGGCAAACAGACCGGCTAATGATACTCACTCTGATGAATTGCAAGGCGGGCATAATTTGGCCGCTTTAGGGTACGGAATACCCCAGCCAGATGCGAAGGCAAAAGCGCCGTTAGATGGAGTAGAGATGGCCAGATTGATAGGCTTGATGGTGGAGCTGAATGGCAGAGAAGAGTTTAGACGGAGAACAGCAATATCGTTGTCCATGGTGATGCTATTATAATCCTCGTGGATCGTATAGGAAAGCAGCATCTCTGACAACACCACCAGATTCCCAGTACGTAGAGCCAGCGCGGATCTGCAAGGGGTATTGGGATTCGTGTTGCAGACAGTGAGCAGCAGTCACGATGATTTTGTCAGAGTAGATGGAACCACCGCAGAAGTGGTCTCCTCTGCGCTCCAGGGAGACTTGCCAGGGGAACACGTCGATCGAAGTGGGAATACCATTAATGATGCGTCCGTTCAACAGATGATCCTTAGGGATAGCGGTGGTACCAAAGGCGCAGAGAACGACGGACAAAAAGATCACGAACTTGAACATTTTGCAAGCACACTGTGTCTCCAATTGAAATGCCGTACCCTTTTATAGTAAATCCAAGGGCTATCTGCGGCTATCTTCTCTAATCACTTTCTAATCAAAAGTTTTCAATTAATTTTATCAGAAAAAGTGGCTAGAGCAGCAATGTATAAATTTTGCCGGTGCCAAGACCATATCGTGGAATTCTACTGGCCCCAAGAACTTCACTTCAAATTGATTATCTTTTATATTCGTTGTTTTATTTGAAAGGCGTCTAGATTCTTAACGCATGGAATATCACCCAGTCCCGGAGAATGCCAACATCGGCGTAGACCCCGGGATAGAAAGGGTCGCCGCAACCAATACCCCAAGAAACAACACCGACAAGCCGACCTTCAGAAACCAATGGGCCACCAGAGTCACCCTGGCAGGAGTCTTTGACAAAGTCGCCGGCGCAGATCATAGTCCTCTTAATCTTACTACCATAGCCGTATTTAGAAGAACTGCATTCAGACTGGCCAATGATGTTCACATCGACGTACTGCAATAGGTCAGGAGTGATTGGGGATCCAGCGTGCCGAGCACCCCAGCCAGAGACGCGAGCAGAAGCGCCGTCTAATGGAGTAGAGATAGCCAGGCGAATAGGCTTGATGGTGGAACCGAATGTCAGAGTAGAGTTCAGGCGGATGATAGCAATATCGTTGACCATGGTGACGGGATCGTAATTTTCATGGAATTTATAGACCTCAACTTTTCTTACAACACCACCAAAGTACCAAAGGGTGGATCCAGCGCGCACCTGCAGGATGTTGATGGACACGGATTGCAGACAGTGTGCAGCAGTCACGATAATTCTGTCACTATAAATGGAACCACCGCAGGAGTGTCTGCCGCTGCGCTGCAGGGAGATTTGCCAAGGGAATTTTTCAATGTCGGTGGGAATGCCATTAACGATGCGTCCATCTAACTGGGGCAGGAGACCCTCAGGGATAGCGGCACCAAACGCACACACTACAACCGACAACAAGATCACGAACTTGAACATTTTGCAAGCACAATGTGTCTCCAATTGAAATGCCGTACCCTTTTATAGTAAATCCAAGGGCTCTATCTGCGGTTATCTTCTCTAATCACTTTCTAATCAAAAGTTTTCAATTAATTTTATCAGAAAAAGTGGCTAGAGCAGCAAAGTATAAATTTTGCCGGTGCCAAGACCATATCGTGGAATTCTACTGGCCCCAAGAACTTCAGTTCAAATTGATTATCTTTTACATTCGTTATTTTATTTGAAAGGCGTCTAGATTCTTAACGCATGGAATATCACCCAGTCCCGGAGAATGCCAACATCGGCGTAGACACCGGGGAAGAAAGGGTCGCCGCAACCAATACCCCAAGAAACAACACCGACAAGCCGACCTTCAGAAACCAATGGGCCACCAGAGTCACCCTGGCAGGAGTCTTTGACAAAGTCGCCGGCGCAGATCATAGTCCTCTTAATCTTACTACCATAGCCGTATTTAGAAGAACTGCATTCAGACTGGCCAATGATGTTCACATCGACGTACTGCAATAGGTCAGGAGTGATTGGGGATCCAGCGTGCCGAGCACCCCAGCCAGAGACGCGAGCAGAAGCGCCGTCTAATGGAGTAGAGATAGCCAGGCGAATAGGCTTGATGGTGGAACCGAATGTCAGAGTAGCGTTCAGGCCGATGACAGCAATATCATTGTCCATGGTGTTGGGATCGTAATTATCGTGGAATTTATAGGTCTTAACATCTCTGACAACACCACCAGTGCGCCAAAAGGTGGATCCAGCGCGCACCTGCAGGATGTAGCTGGACACGGATTGCAGACAGTGTGCAGCAGTCACGATAATTCTGTCACTATAAATGGAACCACCGCAGGAGTGTCTGCCACTGCGCTGCAGGGAGACTTGCCAGGGGAATTTTTCAATGTCGGTGGGCATGCCATTAACGATGCGTCCATCTAACTGGGGCAGGAGACCCTCAGGGATAGCGGCACCAAACGCACACACGACAACCGACAACAAGATCACGAACTTGAACATTTTGCAAGCACAATGTGTCTCCAATTGAAATGCCGTACCCTTTTATAGTAAATCCAAGGGCTCTATCTGCGGTTATCTTCTCTAATCACTTTCTAATCAAAAGTTTTCAATTAATTTTATCAGAAAAAGTGGCTAGAGCAGCAAAGTATAAATTTTGCCGGTGCCAAGACCATATCGTGGAATTCTACTGCCCCCAAGAACTTCACTTCAAATTGATTATCTTTTATATTCGTTGTTTTATTTGAAAGGCGTCTAGAGTGTTAACGCAGCGTTTATCACCCAGTCCCGGAAAACAGCTACATTGGTGTAGACACCGGGGTAATAGGCGTCGGCACAGCCGATTCCCCAGGAAACAACACCGACAAGCACATCCCCGGCGACCAAAGGACCACCAGAGTCACCCTGGCAGGAATCCCTTCCCCTGTCAGCGGCGCAGATCATGGTGGGTTTAATCCTGCTACCATACCCATACGCCGAGGAACTGCACACAGACCGGCTAATGATTTTCACTTCAGTGGCATGCAAGGCGCGCAAAGGTTGCGTGTCGTCAGCGTGCGAAAGACCCCAGCCAGATACGACGACAATAGCGCCGTTATATAAAGTAGAGATGGCCAGAGTGATAGGCTTGATGGTGAAGCTGAATGGCAGAGAAGAGTTTAGACGGAGAAGAGCAATATCGTTGTCCTTGGTGATGTCATTATAATCCGCATGGCACCGATAAGAACCAACATTTCTGACTAATCCACCGGAGTCCCAGTACTTAGAGCCAGCGCGGATCTGCAAGGGGTATTGGGATTCGTGTTGCAGACAGTGAGCAGCAGTCACGATGATTTTGTCAGAGTAGATGGAACCACCGCATCTGTGTTGTTCTCTGCGCTGCACGGAGACTTGCCAGGGAAACATGTAGATCGGAACTTCAATGCCATTAACGATGCGTCCATCAAACTGGGGCAGGAGACCCTCAGGGATAGCGGCACCAAACGCACACACGACAACCGACAACAAGATCACGAACTTGAACATTTTGCAAGCACACTGTGTCTCCAACTGAAATGGCGTTCCGTTTTATAGTTAACCCAAGGGCTCTATCTTCCCCTATCTTTTCTATTCTCTCGCTTTAATCAAAAGTTTTCAATTAATTTTATCAGTAAAAGTGGCTCCAATAGCAAAGTGTTAATCGATCAAGACTTGCCTGCGGAACTTAGCTGACCCACGAGAACTTAATCTAAGATTGTGTGCACCAGTGAATTGAGCTGCATTGATTCGTTATAATCGCTTTTTATTCGAAATGTTCTTAGATCGAGTTGGCGTTGTTGATCACCCAGCTGCGGAGAACAGCAACATCGGCGTAGACACCGGGGTAGAAACGGTCGGCGCAACCAATACCCCAAGAAACAACACCGACCAGCCGACCTCCAGAAACCAATGGGCCACCAGAGTCACCCTGGCAGGAATCTTTGAGAAAGTCACCGGCGCAGATCATAGTCCTCGTAATCTTACTACCATAGCCGTATTTAGAAGAACTGCATTCAGACTGGCCAATGATGTTTATATCGACGTACTGCAATGGCAACCAGGGGATTGAGGACCCAGAGTACAAAGCACCCCAGCCAGAGACGCGAGCAGGAGCGCCATTAGATGGAGTAGAGATGGCCAGGCTAATAGGCTTGATGGTGGAACCGAATGTCAGAGTAGAGTTCAGGCGGATGACAGCAATATCGTTGTCCATGGTGTCGGGATCGTAATTTTCATGGAATCTATAGGCCTCAACTTTTCTTACAACACCACCAGTGTGCCAAAAGGTGGAGCCAGCGCGCACCTGCAGGATGTTGATGGACACGGATTGCAGACAGTGTGCAGCAGTTACGATGATTTTGTCACTATAGATGGAACCACCGCAGAAGTGTCTGCCACTGCGCTGCAGGGAAATTTGCCAGGGGAATTTTTCAATGCTGGTGGGAAAGCCATTAACGATGCGTCCATCTAACTGGGGCAGGAGACCCTCAGGGATAGCGGCACCAAACGCACACACTACAACCGACAACAAGATCACGAACTTGAACATTTTGCAAGCACACTGTGTTTCTAATTCAAATGCCGTACCCTTTTATAGTAAATCCAAGGGCTCTATCTGCGGTTATCTTTTCTATTCTCTCGCTTTAATCAAAAGTTTTCAATTAATTTTATCAGTAAAAGTGGCTACAATAGCAAAGTGTTAATCGATAAGGACTTGCCTGTGGAACTTAGCTGACCCACGAGAACTTAATCTAAGATTGTGTGCACCAGTGAATTGAGTTGCATTGATTCGTTATAATCGCTTTTTATTCGAAATGTTCTTAGATCGAGTTGGCGTTGTTGATCACCCAGCTGCGGAGAACAGCAACATCGGCGTAGACACCGGGGTAGAAACGGTCGGCGCAACCAATACCCCAAGAAACAACACCCACCAGCCGACCTCCAGAAACCAATGGGCCACCAGAGTCACCCTGGCAGGAATCTTTGTACAAGCCGCCGGCGCAGATCATAGTCCTCTTAATCTTACTACCATAGCCGTATTTAGAAGAACTGCATTCAGACTGGCCAATGATGTTCACATCGACGTACTGCAATTGGTCAGGGGTGAATGAGGACCCAGAGAACAAAGCACCCCAGCCAGAGACGCGAGCAAGAGCGCCGTTAGATGGAGTAGAGATGGCAAGACCAATAGGCTTGATGGTGGAACCGAATGTCAGAGTAGAGTTCAGGCGGATGACAGCAATATCGTTGTCCATGGTGTCGGGATCGTAATTTTCATGGAATCTATAGACCTCAACTTCTCTTACAACACCACCAGTGTGCCAAAAGGTGGAGCCAGCGCGCACCTGCAGAATGTAGATGGACACGGATTGCAGACAATGTGCAGCAGTTACGATGATTTTATCAGTATAAATGGAACCACCGCACGAGTGTCTGCCACTGCGCTGCAGGGAGATTTGCCAGGGGAATTTTTCAATGGTGGTGGGAAGGCCATTAACGATGCGTCCATCTAACTGGGGCAGGAGACCCTCAGGGATAGCGGCACCAAACGCACACACTACAACCGACAACAAGATCACGAACTTGAACATTTTGCAAGCACACTGTGATTCTAATTCAAATGCCGTACCCTTTTATAGTAAATCCAAGGGCTCTATCTGCGGTTATCTTTTCTATTCTCTTCCTTTAATCAAAAGTTTTCAATTAATTTTATCAGTAAAAGTGGCTCCAATAGCAAAGTGTTAATCGATCAAGACTTGCTGGGGAACTTAGCTGACCCATGAGAACTTAATCTAAGATTGTGTGCACCAGTGAATTGAGCTGCATTGATTCGTTATAATCGCTTTTTATTCGAAATGTTCTTAGATCGAGTAGGCGTGCTTGATCACCCAGCTGCGGAGAACAGCCACATTGGCGTAGACACCGGGGAAGAAAGGGTCGCCGCAACCAATACCCCAAGAAACAACACCGACAAGCCGACCTCCAGAAACTAATGGGCCACCAGAGTCACCCTGACAGGAATCTTTGTGCAAGCCGCCGGCGCAGATCATGGTGCCCTCAATCTTGCTACCATATCCGTAGTGAGAAGAACTGCATTCAGACTGGCCAATGATGTTTAAATCGACGTACTGCAATGGCAACCAGGTGATTGAGGACCCAGAGGACAAAGTACCCCAGCCAGAGACGCGAGCACGAATGCCGTCAGGTGGAGTAGAGATGGCCAGGCGAATAGGCATGATGGTGGAACCGAATGTCAGAGTAGAGTTCAGGCGGATGACAGCAATATCGTTGTCCACCGTGACGGGATCGTAATTTTCATGGAATCTATAGGCCTCAACTTCTCTTACAACACCACCAGTGTGCCAAAAGGTGGAGCCAGCGCGCACCTGCAGAATGTAGATGGACACGGATTGCAGACAATGTGCAGCAGTTACGATGATTTTATCAGTATAAATGGAACCACCGCACGAATGGCTGCCACTTCGCTGCAGGGAGATTTGCCAGGGGAATTTTTCAATGGTGGTGGAAATGCCATTAACGATGCGTCCATCCAACTGAGGTAGGAGACCCTCAGGGATAGCGGCACCAAACGCACACACTACAACCGACAACAAGATCACGAACTTGAACATTTTGCAAGCACACTGTGATTCTAATTCAAATGCCGTACCCTTTTATAGTAAATCCAAGGGCTCTATCTGCGGTTATCTTTTCTATTCTCTTCCTTTAATCAAAAGTTTTCAATTAATTTTATCAGTAAAAGTGGCTCCAATAGCAAAGTGTTAATCGATCAAGACTTGCCTGTGGAACTTAGCTGACCCACGAGAACTTAATTTAAGATTGTGAACACCAGTGAATTGAGCTGCATTGATTCGTTATAATCGCTTTTTATTCGAAATGTTCTTAGATCGAGTTGGCGTTGTTGATCACCCAGCTGCGGAGAACAGCAACATCGGCGTAGACACCGGGGTAGTTGGAGTAGGCACAGCCAATTCCCCAGGATACAACACCGACAAGCACACCACCGGAGACCAATGGGCCACCAGAGTCACCCTGGCAGGCATCTTTTCCGCTGGCAGCGGCGCAGATCATGGTGCTCCTGATCTGGCTACCATAGCTGTAGGCAGAGGAACCGCACACAGACTGGCTGACGATGTTCACGTTGACGTACTGCAATTGGCTGGGAATGGAGCTGGAGCCAGAGGACTGAGTACCCCAGCCAGAGACGGAGGCAGCAGCGCCGTTAGAAGGAGCAGAGCTGGCCAGACCGATCGACTTGATGGTAGAACTGAAGGACAGGGAAGAGCTCAGACGGATGATGGCAATATCGTTGACCATGGTGTTGGCGTTGTAACCCTCGTGGTTTCTGAAAGCGGCAACGGCGCTGACAACACCACCGGAGCTCCAGTAGGAAGAGCCAGCGCGGACCTGCAGGGATGAGGCGGACACGGATTGCAGACAGTGAGCGGCAGTCACGATGATGTTGGCAGAGTAGATGGAACCACCGCACGAGTGGCTGCCACTGCGCTGCAGGGAGATTTGCCAGGGGAAGCTGCTGATGGTGGTGGCAGTGCCTCCAACGATGCGTCCATCCAACTGGGGCAGGAGACCCTCAGGGATAGCGGCACCAAAGGCGCAGGCAACAACCGACAACAAGATCACGAACTTGAACATTTTGCAAGTACAATGTGTTCTTAATGGAAATTCTGTTCGCTTTTATAGTAAAACCGAGGTGTCGAACTGCTCCTATCTCCTTGATCCGCGTGCTTATCAAAAGCTTTAATTTTTGTTTATCAGAAAAAGGTGCCTACTACAGCAATGTGTAGGGTGTGCCGTTGGTACTCGACAAGAAACAGGAAAAACCCGAAGAGATTGAAAGGAGATAGACGTTTTTTAATGATAGGAAGTACTTATGCTATATATCAATTATGTGTATATATGTATATGTTTATTTTTGGTTAGTGTGCAGATAAGGTAACCGCAAACAACTTTTCATTGATTCCCACGTGATTTACGCACCCAATAGGCCTGTTTTCTATATTCCAATCTTCAAATAAGGCAGTCTCAATGGTGACATTTGGCATAAGGTCAATGGGTTTACCTGCTGATCGACCAAAGCGATAATCTAAACTTCATCGTTTCATTCGGCTATTCCTGGCATAATGAATACACATTTACCTATACGATACCTATACCATATACTGGTGGTTCATTCATGGTTTACCTTATCAGATAGTCAGCTACCAGGGCTGCCATAACTTAATGCAACGCAAGTTTGACTCGTTACGATTACTTACTGGGCAAATGCAAGCAATGGGCGCCATTTTCAAATGACTTACAAGTTAGTTAAAGTTTCATATATCTTTTGAGAAAGTAAAGTTAGCGGATATACTTTAAAAAATCGAAATAATGCACACAATGCTCGGATCTTTGTTGATTGAGTCAATGTTTAATCAATTGATCTTATTTTTGTATGCATATTCTTAAAACAGATTGTGCCAATATGGCATTGTTGTGATATTTGGCATCCAATACTATAGCAAAAGACTTAAGCTGATTTGCTATAAAACTAGGTCAGATGTGCAAATCATAATCAGTTCTGATAAGTCTCCGAAGAACCTACCGCACGCAAAATGAAGTTCCTCACATGCTTTGGCTTTGGCTTTCTTTTGCTGTCATTGTCATTGACACATGCGCAACCTGTGCAGGATGAGCAGCTGAATACCCTAGCCGGGCTGGAGGAAGCAGCAGCTCCGGCGGTCATCGGCGACTCCCATGTACGTCACAAGCGTGCCACTTGCGATCTGTTGAGTATGCTCAATGTGCAGCATACAGTCTGTGCAGTACATTGCATTGGACGTAAATACAAGGGAGGATATTGCAATAGTAAAGCTGTCTGCGTTTGCCGTAAATGAGTTGAATATCGTAAATAAATAAGCGATATTATCATGCGATAAATAGTATATATATATATATATTTTATTTATTGCTTCAACGAGCCGCCTAACTGAGTTCCCTTCTTGTGTGTTTTCTTGCTGTTCTTCGTCTTCTGCTTCACCATCTTTAATTTCATCGTTGTTATCTATACAGCTGAGGGGGGAAAGAGCATTTCGTATCTTTGGCTGACTTGACAAAATTTGCATATGTATAATATATATATAAACATTATGAAAAAAATTGATTAGGATTAGCTAACAAATTGCGATGGCGATTGTGCAAAAAATTTGCTAATTGTAAAATTTGTAACATGCATTTTTGCGTTAATTCATTTAACTAGTTATTAATATTATTGTTGCTTGTTATAATATAGTATTATATCATAAATGTATGGTAGGTAGGTTATAAAGGTTAAGTATAAAATTTGTTTCTTTCGTTATTCAATTGTAATATGTATAAAATTATTCGATCTGTGTGTTGTCTCGATTTGACTAAGTTAACTTGATTAGATTTAGTTGTTAAGTATGTATGCAATACATATTAAATATATATATATCTGTATGTATATATGTATATCTGATTCAATTGAAAATGTTATCATATTTGTTTCCCATAAACAATTGCTGAGTTGGCATTGAATATCAATATTAGTAAAAAAAACGAGTTAAGAACGTAGCACATAGTTTCTCTTTGTGTCTGTTTGTGTGTGGGTGTGTGTGAGTGTTTGATTAAAAGCTCTATAAAGTAGAGTTTCTTGGAGAATATATATATATGTATATAAATAGCTTAATGGAGTTCTTTCATGCACACTCGAAATCGATTTCGTTTTTGGCCAAATCACAGGAGAATTAGAAGTAAGTAACAAAATCTAAGTTTAAGACAAGTTTTACATTTTCGAGAGCATAGTGTAAAATATGTAGATGTATATATATATGTATATAGATCATAGCACAGGCACACGCACACACATACGATCGATTGATTAAGAGAGTTACATATGAACACGTTAAATATTTGCTTTGTGCTTCACTTTGATTTGCTTTTGATTAATATTTAGTTTTTTTTTTTTTTTTTTTTGTATATAGTATAAGATTGTTAGAATTGGAAAAGGGTATTCTTGTTGTTGAAAAACGCTCAACTTGTTGCTTTATTTGCTTCTTCTTCTTTATCTTCTTGACTTCAATTTCACGTATGTAGTTTCTTTTTGCTTGTGGTTTTCTTTCAATTCTTTATCGTGTATATAATTCTTGTATAATTGTAATAAATTATGACTATATATTTAAGAAGTATGTAAGTAGGAGGCGCATTAATTTCCTTTCTTTCTCTCTGTCCGTCTGCACAGACTTATAGATGTGTTTGTGTGTGTATTGTATATATATATAATTATATTTGTAAATACATATTGTATATATAATGTGTATGCATCGAATTGCCAACTCTGTTTCCATTTCTTTCTTTTACTTTACGACTTAGAAATACAACTTTTTAAAAAATCGTTTTTTTTTTTTTTTTTTGGGTATTTTTGTTTTTGTTTTTCTTTTAGAAAATGTGATATTATTCGTAGGAGCATTAAAGCGAGTGACGGCTGTGTAAATATTCTGTTCTCCCTAGCTCACAGCTCGATAACAATAGAAACGATAAACAATATATGTATGTAGAGAGAGAGAAAAAACAAACATTATACAATATATATATACGATATACGTAATATATGTGTATACAGGAAACGAAAAAATAACCATTTAAATCGAAAATAATAAATAGTAACTAGTGAAAAATATTTGCATATGCATATAAAAAAAGTACACGTTACTCGTAAACCTATGCAGATAGTTTTGTTATGCTTTCGATTTGTTGAATCCCTTCTCATGCTCATCTAAACATCGACAACCATCTTCTTGTGTATATCCGTATTGCCAACAACCGAACAGAACTCGTCAAACGAGATCTTGCCATCCTCATCCTTGTCCGCAAAACCGATTGTCTTGTCCACAATTTGCTGCAGCTGTGTGTCTTTCAAATTGTTGCCCACCATCATTTTTAACACCTGCAAAGCGAAAGGTAGAGTTGACTTTGAGTTTACATATATTCCCTTGGAAACGCACCTGAAACAGTTCGCCATTGGAGATATAACCATCGTTATCCATATCGTATATGCGAAATGCAAAACGCAGTTTTGACAGCTTGTCACCCTTTACACTGAACTGCGAAACGCCCTGAATGAACTCCTTGAAGTCCACCTCGCCGTTACCGTCCGCATCGAAAATATCGATGACACGTTGCACTAGAGGATTCTGCTGCAGTTCGGGCAGCGACATAAACTCATCCACGCTCAGCGCACCTGAGTTATCCAAATCCAGTTTACGGAAGCGTTTGCCCAATCGACGAATCTCGTCCGCATCGACTGCAATGGAATAAAGAAATACTTTAGTTTTGGCGCACATTGCACATTAGCCAAATTATATTCTGATTTCACGTGAGTTTGCCCGCACGCTCCCCTTGCACCCTTGCGCGATTGTAGCACACTTACATATGTATATATGTGCTTTAACTACAGCCGCATGTGATCGTGTTATTTTTAGCCGGAACGAGATGACAAAGAGACGATATTGATATTCACACGGTGCATAAGTAGATCGTATGCTAGATTAAAGCTAATTTGCGCTAGCATGAAGGAAAGACACTTGTTTGCAAAGGGTATATCGTTTCGAATATCGTAAACGCTACAAGAGTTGCACACAGGGGGCTAGCATGCTGAATATCGTAACGTAACGTTTCACATGCTATTAGACATAACGAATATCGTCATGTTGTTTATCGAATATCGTATTTAAGATTTGCTCTTCAAGTTCACTTTCGATTTTCGGGCCTAACACGCTGTTGGCACTCTCTCTCTCCCTCTTACTCCCCCTTCCACGAAGCAGCTCAGCTTGCATGTATCATTCCCGCATGTTTTGCCATTTACATTTGCAAATAAATGGCCCGCGAAGCTGCGGCGGCTGGACAAACAAGTGTAAAAAGATAGGAAAAACTGTGTAGAGCAACTCGTTTTACATATGTACACATAATTAAATATGTAGATACGTGCTTTTGCATATATACTACACAATATATACTCTCATAAACAGCTGGCCGAATTCCATTCAAATGACATTGATTGTGTGCTATGCGTGTGTGTGTGTGTAGGTGTGTGTATATGTAAATCATTACTTACAATTCGAGCACATTTCCATAGGCAGCGACGTTTCATTTCCCTGCAAAATAAGGCAAAAGAATTGTTGCTAATAATAATAATAATAATACAAATGTGTGTGTGTGTGTGTGTCAAAATATCAACGAGCGTTGCAGCCAGGAGCTCCGTCGCTGCCTGTGTGCGGGGCCAAAAAGCTATAAAAGTTGCGTATTTTTCGCGCAACACTTGTGCCACACAAAAATGAATACGATATTTTCGTTAATGCACACGTAGCTTTTCATTACCATTTTGTGTGTGTGTTTTTTGTGCCTTTTGTGGTCGATTTCCTTGGAATCTAAAAATGTATAAAACACTAAACGACAACGACCTTTTTTTGGCAATTTATAAAAACTTTTTTTCTTTTTTTTTTGGCGACGACACACTTTTTGTACACAATGGCGTCTGAGCATTCACAGGTTGCGCGTGCAGACAGTCAGCTGTTCCGCAGAACAGTGTGACCAGCAGGCTACAACTAATTTTGCCATGCACCAAACTTTGGCGCTAAGTTTAGAAATGAAGAAGCGGGATTTGTAAGTTGTTTTTATTTCATTGTAAATTATGTAAAACAAATAAATAATATTACTGTAGCGCTTGCAGAATTGTATAAATTATTTAACATTTTATGTAAATTACAGAGACCTGCGCTGTTAAGCGCTGGCACCGTAAAATGCAGCCTGTTAATTTCGAAAAAGTTTGTTGACACAATTTCAAATTTATGCAAAATTCAAAAGATCTAAATTTATGTATGTAGTTTAAACTATTGGCAAGACATGCCATACATATGTATGTGAGTTATTCGATTCTTCTGCGTCTGACCTATTAAAGTGTAGAAATTGCGGATGTGTGAAATTTAGTTGACATCTTTTTGCGCTCTCTTTGTTTCCTGAACCCCATTTAGAGAAAGACTTACGTTTCTTGACCTTCCTGTGGCTTATAATCAATTAATATGCTTGTGCGCAGCGGAAACTATTGGCAAACGTGCACTTTGTCGGACTTATATATGTCTGGCATTATGAAGATCAGGCTGCCTTAAATTGGATTGCCCTTTTGATAACCGTCCACCAGCCCCGGACGGGCGAACATTGCACTGGCGGCAATTGAAAGTGAAAACGCATTCGGCGGTTGTGGCCCACTGCAAATTGCGGCTGCAGTAGCAGCTCTACGGCTTCATTCACCACGCTGCACGGCGGTGGTGTCTATGAACGCCAACTAGGCGGGAAGACTATGCTGCTGCTGCTGCTGCTCGACAGATAGTATTTACTGCCTTCGCAATGATAATGACAAGCAACACGGCAAAGGTAACTTTGCGGCTGCATCTGAATCTCATTACGCCGACAACGCGACAAGCGAAAGGTCTGCAGGAAGACGAAGCTGGAGAAAACTTTGAGAAATGTCGCAGAATTCCAAGAGTTACGTTCATTCGGATGTCAATGGTGCCGGCGTGGTGCGACGCAAGGTGGCCATCATTGGAGCGGGACCGGTAAGTGTGTGTGTTGTTTATCTCGACAAAAAATGAGAAGAATTTGGACTAGACGACAGTGTTATCTTTCCGCTAAGCCACAGGGATTAGTGTAGCCCAAAAATATTTAGGACAGCTCAACATAAACTAAAAGATATAAGCATAAAGCAATTAGATACAAACAAATAACATTTCCATAATATGTTTAAGTTAAACAAGTAAAGAAAGCTACAGTCGAGCGCACCCGACGGTAAGATACCATTCGCCCAGTTTCGAAACAAATTATCACACATTTAATTCCATCAAAAAACTCTGCACAGGTTCATCCGTCACCTATTGTTTAAATTAGATCTATCTTTGCAGAAAGTTGTAAATTTAATAGTTTTCCTAATAATCGTAATTGATCGATTTGCGTGGGCGGTGGGCGTGGCATCAAAAATTGAAAATAAGCTCGATCTACCTATGGTATACGGGAACCTTCATGTGAAATTTGGTGTCTCTAGCTTTTGTAATAGCTGAGATCTAGACGTTCAAACGGACAGACGGACAGACAGACGGACATGGCAATCGATTCGGCTGGTGATCTTGAGTTAGAATATATATACTTTGTGGGGTCTTTGTTACAACTTTCTGCTTGGGCATAAACAGATATATAAACTATAAGCAGCTATGTTCCAAAAACCCATCGGCTAATAAGCTGAAAAGGTTTTCCAGTATGCCAAAAAAGACTTTTATATAATTCTCCATTTCCAGGTTGGTTCCCTGGCCGCGCTGAATTTCGCGCGCATGGGCCACCAGGTGGACGTGTATGAGTATCGCGAGGATATACGCAAAGCGGAGCTGGTGCAGGGACGCAGCATCAATTTGGCGCTATCGCAGCGCGGTCGACGTGCCCTCGCCGCCGTGGGCCTGGAGCAGCAGGTGCTGGCCACTGCGATACCCATGCGAGGACGCATGCTGCACAATGTGCGTGGCCGCACGAGCATTGTGCTCTATGATCCTTGCACACAGCAATGTCTCTACTCCGTGGGTCGTAAGCAGTTGAACGAGATGCTGCTCAATGCCTGCGATGCCTTTTCCAATATACGTTGCCATTTCGAGCATAAATTGGCCACAGCCAACATCAACGAGGGTCACATGGAGTTCAAGCGAAAGCAGGAGCAGCCGCTGGTTGCCGCTACGGCGGATTTGATAGTTGGCTGCGATGGCGCATTTAGCACGCTGCGGCAGCAGCTGGTACGCACGCCGGGATTCAATTACTCGCAGGAGTATATCAGTACAGGGTATCTGGAGTTGTGCATACCGCCTGGCCGGGATGGAGAGTTCCAAATGCCACCCAATTATCTGCACATTTGGCCACGCGATGCCTTCATGATGATCGCCTTGCCCAATCAGGATAAATCCTTTACGGTGACGCTATCGATGCCGTTTGAGGTGTTCGCTAGGATTAAGACACATCAGCAGCTCATTGATTTCTTTCGCGAGCACTACATGGATGCTTTACCTCTAATTGGAGAGCAGCATCTGATCAAGGACTTCTTCAAGACGCGCCCACAGCATTTGCTGTCGGTCAAGTGCAAACCGTATCACTTTGCGGATAAGGCACTCATCCTAGGCGATGCAGCGCATGCTATGGTGCCTTACTATGGGCAGGGCCTGAACGCTGGCATGGAGGATCTGACGTTGCTCACTGCAATCCTAGAGGATCAGCAACTGCCGCTGCAGCAGGCGCTGGCCAAGTTCACCGAGTCACGCTGGCAGGATGCCTATGCCATCTGTGATCTGGCCATGTATAACTATGTGGAGGTGAGACTGGGGAGTATCCTGCACCCTGTAAATCGTGTATAACTTTCCCATTGCCTTGCAGATGCGCGACCTGACCAAGCGCTGGTCCTTTCGCTGCCGCAAGTGGCTAGACACGACGCTCTTTCGGCTCTTCCCCAGCGCCTGGGTGCCGCTCTACAATAGCGTCTCCTTCACCAGCATGCCCTACAGTCAGTGCATTGCGAATCGCCAGTGGCAGGACAGGCTGCTGGGCAACGTGTTGCAGGCGACGCTGCTTACGGGCTTCCTGGCTGCCGTCACTGGGGGAGTACTCTATGCGCGACGTCTGCGATGAGAGAGAGAGACAGAGAGGGAGTGGAGGCGCATTTACTTAGCTTATAGTAGACTCTTGTTGGATTACTTACCTTTATCTTCACACCTTCCATTACCTTAAATATATGGACAGAGATTACTTTCATTTGCTCATATTATTACTTAAAATTTTCCATATTTTGCTGCATTTTAACTAAGTAAGAGCAATAAAAGGCAACCAAATAAAAAAAATATTTATATATTTTTGTTCAATATAATATCAAAGTTTATATCCAATACAACATATTTTATTAAGCTATTATAACGTGTATTTATCTACATTAATATATAGATGTTCAAACATACATACGTATGTTATAATTGATACCCCTAACACGCAATAGCGCCCCATGTATGTTTATGTGTCTGTAAATTACGTATACGTACATACATATTTCAAATAACTCTTTAGCGCTTGCTGGCATAAATACTACGCATCGCATTTTGGCAATCTAAATTATCTGAGCATGTCTACACACATACATACACACATGCATACATAGAATTAAATTTATTTTTGCTTATTTGCGGCGTCTTAAAAAAGACGCAGCCCGAAATATGCTGCACTAATTGCACAATGAAAACACTGCATCTAATTACACACACATACATACGTACACACGTCTACATGCACTTCATCACGTGTGCGATCGTATGTTGCTTTTTTTCGAATTTTCAAAAATAACAACGTATTTTGTTTATGATGATGATTAACCCATCCCCTTCCTTCCCCTCACTAAGCACGCGGCGCTGCCAAAGGGGGCAGCACTGGCCGTGAAACACACTGGCCACACTACTCATTGTGTACGGCAAGGCCGCGCCGCCATGCTTTGTCGCTTTCTCTTGCAGGGAGCGCGCAATTGCGCTCGCTCTCTTCATTGCGATGCCGGCCGGTATTTTTTTTATGCTCTGCAGCAACAACAACTAAAACAACAACAATGACAGCAATTTCACATTACACTTAATGCGTGCGCTAATCTTTAATTTGAAAGCTAGCAAAAGCTCTGATACTCTACGCTCTCTCTCTCTCTCTCCTCCATTTCGCCTTCGCCTTGACTGCTCCCAGCAACAGCGGCGATAGCGCAACCACATGTGGCGAAGAAGAAGAAGCAGAAAAAAAACTGGGCTTAAAAGTGAAAACGTTAGTGCCAAAACAATAGACCGCTTGACCCACTACGACAGCGTGTTGAGGCAGCCAAGCGCCAAGCGCGTTAGAGAGAGAGAGTGAGCGGGTGAGAGTTTTAAGACACAGAGAGAGAGAGTGCGCGACGCGCTGCTGAGCGACAATCGCGCATTGGCGATCGTTCTCGCTCGAATCATCTACTAATTGTTGTTGCTCATTTGGCGGCGATTAAATGTGTACGTTTGTAGCTATGTACGAATGTATATACATATAACCGTGCTTATGTAAATGTATAGCTACAAACATGCATACATACATACAAACATTCATATAAGCATTCGCTTTTTGTTGCTATGTATAATGCCGCCGCCGGCGACTTGGTTATTTGTGAACTTTTCGCTGCTCACTTTTTATTTCGACTTTTATATATATTTTTTTTTGTGTTGTTCAATAATGCTCTCTAGAATTGTTGTCGCCAGCGCACAGTGGGCAGCGACGCAAAGCTAAAACATATTTATAATGGGCCTATCTATATTAGCATATCATGTCAAATTTTGACATCAGCATAGTAAAAAAAAAATGTATGTATAATTTTTTTGTTATTTGTACTAGATTTTTGTAAAGCCTTAAATTTTTTTTTATTTAGTTAAAACCTCTAACATTATAAAGAGCGCTAATTCTATACATTTTCAAAGAAATTTTAAATTAATCATTTTCTATCCAATGACAATTGCTGCTGGCCCACTGTGCGTTGGCGACGTCCACGACGTTTAGCTGCCGCGATTTATACAAACATTCGCCTTTGCTTAAGCAACGGCCATCAGTTGCTCGTCACATGTTCGACACTCAAGTATAAGAGACACGCCAAGAAATTTCGACAAAAATTTATTCGAAAATAGTGCAGAAAACGCTAAGCAACCGATCTATTCTGCTCTGACCACCCACCATAAGCGTAGAAAGGCAACAAACACACACAGACACGCACAGAGAGATAAAGTGAAGTTCGAATTGTGCAACGGTAAAACGCAGTGCGAGTGTAAGCGACTTGTTCCTGTGTCTTCGACTCTCTCTCTTCACTCCTCACTCCTCTCACTTTTCGTGCAGTTGCCGCCTACAACATTCTCGAAACTTTTTCGCGCAACGGACATTCGAACAACGTGTTTGCCGTGTGTGTCTTGGTGTTGGTGCTGGTCTACACCACCCCCCCACCCCATTTATATCGTGAGCGCGTGCGTGAGTGAGTGTCTCTCAGTTTGCGTTTTGCTGGCAAAAGGTAACAAAGCAACGAGAATCGAATCGAAACAAATCGAAAGCAAGCATAGCAAGTAGGGTTTTACATGTCAGTCAATAAATAAGTGTACAAATAAAAAAATAGCAAACGCCTGCAGTCGGCCCGGTTGTTGGTTCACGTTCACGTAATATTTAACAAACAATACAAATTTACCACCACCAATTTCCACCACAACTAACCATCCTTGTGTCCTGCATTACGATCGTCGTCGTCTGCAAATAACAACAACAACGAACGACATCTACGAAAAGCAACTGCAACGTCAACGTCAACGTCAACGCCAATATCAACGCCAACGTCGACGCCTACGCCGCCTGCCTTGAGAACACGCAGCTAAGAGAGCACAATCGACTTGCAAATTTATTTCCGCTCGCCTCTCTCTCTCACTCTCTTCGCACAGACCACCTTCGTTGTCAGCACTGTCCACCACAAGCAGAAGCAGCAGCAGCTGTCGCCTCACTCTCTTCGTTGCTTCTTTTTGCTGATATTTATTTAAATTCAGTGTTGTTGTTGTGTGTTGCTCGTGCGTTTGGAAGTGACTGTGTGCGTGCGTATGTGTGTGCTCCAAATATATATACATTTATATATATTACACACACATACTACTTACACCCACATATGAGAGCAGCGTGTGCCGAAACTTTGTAATCGTGTAACCGTAACCGATAACGTCAGAGAGCAATTGTAACGGGTATAACGCATCTCGTCGCGCCGAAATTGCAGCCCCCTCTCGCGCTCTCTTCACACGCATCTCGCACTTAGCAAACGGTTTACAAAACGGTCTCTCGTTCGCTGTCGTCGTCGTCGTTACGTGTTTTTGCCTAGTGCTATTTCGCTTACACCTGCACAGGCAGTAACAGCTAATCGTCGCCGTCGCCGTCGTCGTCGTCGTCGTCGTCCTCGTAGTCCACCGCGGCCGCAGAGTCGTGCTAACACTGATCGCAGAGTTCTCTCCCGATCTTCGTCGCGTACGTGTTGAACAGCAAACAAAGTGCCGCGTTAAAGACGTTGAAGATCGCCAAATATTGTCGAATATCGCGACTCTTGGTACACTGCAATCACGGATTATGGCAGTTTAAGCACGAGCTATCTCGCTTGATTCTTCAGGTAAATATTGAAGAGAATTCTTTATCAAAATATTGAACATACATTTTCATAAGTGACTACGTGACCGTGGCACTGCAATCTCTGCCGCTAGCGCTAACCAACGCACTCTCTCGCACTCGCACTCGCTCTCTCTCACTTCCGCTCGCTCTTGATTCTTCCCTATGCCATTCTTTTAGAGAATGTAGATTTGCCGAATTCTCACACGTGGGGAAACCGCAATTTCCGGCTTGTTTTCTAAATTCACCTTCAGACAGTTTGGGATCGCGGCCATGACAGAACTTTCAACGTTTTCCTGGTCGCTCGATATATATTTTTTTTCTGGCATAAAAGTCGATGTTAAAGCATTTTCAATGTTTTCGATAGTTTTGCGCCCTATCTTTTTTTGGGGGAATATTTTCATGATATATAAACTTTCGAGTCACAGCGCAGCGATACTATCGGATAGCTGGCACAAAGCAGGCTTATATTGTAAATTATAAACATGCACAGATGTATGTTGAAAATACATTTTTTCATGATATATAAAAATATAAAAATAAAATAATTTCAGTCAGTTTAAACAGCATGTAATCAAAACAAATTTTCGAATTCCGTTCTGATTGGAGATATTGTGGACAATCCAGAGGCTTCTAAGCTCGTAACGGCTTATAGGCACCATATAGAAAATAATCGCCAAATGAGAATTACATGCAACTCACCACAGACAGCATGAGGAGCTATTTTAAGTTCCACTTGTCCAACCAAGGAGATTAGGAAATTCAATCCGCTATTCAATAGTCTTTACTGAGGTAAGACTGCTCAAAAAAAAAAAAAACATTAATCTGCATATAGCTTATACAGTGGAGCTACACGTATCGCTTGTAGTCTGTAGAATTTTCATTTTGTTTAATTCTTCTATTGTAGTTTTTATTTAGATTTGTTTACGCTTGCATTGGGTTTTTTTTTTATAGCATTATATTGTATTTTCCGACAAATTTGCTAGCTACGCATGATTCATTAACATATATAATCGTGACTAATTGATATAGTCGCATGAGTACTTCACGCCTGTTGCAATATACCTTTTGGGTTTCGCGTATTACGTTGCCAGAGTCAATTTGATTGATCAACCGTTTAAGTGCTGTTCTATTTAAAGTAGAAAACTTCTCGGGAATCGATAGGTGTGCATTATATAGGGTATTTACACAGCATGGCAATGCAACTGTTTTTGCGCGAATGCAAATTTTGAAACAATAATGCACTTAATGTCCCGTACAAATTTCAATTCTTAATGGCTCACTAATTAAGCGATTTGCCACAGACCCATAAAAAAATCAATTGTGAACACACTTACACACGCACACACACACGCCATATGCAGAACAATGCCGAAACACACATGTCTGTGTGTACACATGTATGTACAGTTTGCATTTCAAGAACTTACATCATCTTGTCGAGCCGAGAACGCCCCACTGTGTTTGGCTAAGAGCGCGGAGAGTAAGAGAGTGGGAGAGCGCGTGAGAGAGCGAACGCCAAATATGGCAGGCAGGCGGGAGGGCAAGGTGTATGTACGTGTGTGTGTGTGTGTGTTACGTTTTGTTTGTGCTTTGGACGCGCGAAAGTAATAGAAATTGCGCGTCGAAATTGGAAAAGAACAACAACAACAACAAGCACAAGACCTTGCCTCCTTTTCGCGCTGCAGCACAAAACAAAACTGATAAAATGCGACATCACAAGGTTGCACGGATATGTGTGCTGGCTGGGCGCGCTGTAGGGCTTAGTCGGTTAGTTGGGCAAGGTAGACTCTCATCTTCGCCGCTGCCGCCTGCGGCGAGAGCGAAAATTGCACTGAGAGTGGGAGCGGGTGTGAGAGCGAGAGCGAACGTTTTTATGGCGTGTACCCAACATTTTTAGCACTTGTCTGTTTGTTTATTTGTTTATTTATTTATGTATTTATTGTTTGCTCTATAAACAAACACGAACAAGAACAAAAAAATGAAAAAATGATTTATATGTTGTTTTTTCTTCTCTCTTTTCTTTGCAATGCCATCTCTTTGCTGCTGCTTTCAAACGGACGAACTGATATTCTAACAAAGCAGCAGCAACAACAACAACAACAACAACTATACCAAGAGGGCAAACAGACACTTCAAAGAGAAGACGTATTTAAAGAGCGAATGCACAAATTCAAACGTCAGTGAGAGCCTACTACAACTGCAGAATCAACAACAACAACAACAAACAAAAAAAAAAAGAAATTATTGAATTTTGTGATTATAAATATTTCGAACGTACAACAAAAGCTCATTTAATAAAAAATCACAGCGTCGATCAGAGAGCGCCAAAACCAACAAAAAGAAATCCAAGAACAAGAGCAGAAATAAACCAAAAAAGCACGCAAAAAAAGCAAACGAAAAAATAAAACAAAACAAAAACAACAAATACCAAAAAAAAAAAAAAAAAAAAAAAAAAAAAAAAAAATTTACTAAGGCAAACGCGCACAACAACAAACGTGGCAATAACTAAAACGGAAAGCTTCGTCAACAAGCGACAACTATAACAACAAACAACAAGAACAGCAACAACAACAACAACAATAGAAACGAGAGCACAAAGTAAAGCGCCACACAGCGGTGAGTGTGCAAGTGTCGTACGTAAGTGAGAGCGCAATCAAGTGAGAGCAGTTTGAAGGCGAGAGTGCGCACACCGATAGGCAGCGACAGCGGCAGCAGCAGAGGCCGCAGCAGCAGAGGCCGCAGCAGCGACAGCGACGTAGTTAAGCGAAGCGGCAAAAGCAAAGCCAATTGCGCATAGAACAAGCACAGAAGCAAAACAGTTTTCGCCCAAAGCGCAAAGCAGCCGAAATAGAAAAACAAAACAAAATAAATAGCAACAACAGCAACAACAGAAGAAGGTAATTAACAAACGAGGCAAATCAATCGAAATTGCGAGACGCAGAACGCAAAACGGCAAGCAGCAAAGTTTTACCGTTGTGAAAATGGTAAACAAACCCAATGGAAAACAGGCGAAGGCGGACAAGGACAAACCGGCGACGCAGCAGCAGCAGCAGCAGCAGCAACAGGTCTTGCAGAGCAGCAACAAAAACAACAACAACAGCAACAGCAACAACAACAGCAATCAGATTAGCGACAAGGCCAAAAATGCGAGCAACAAATGCAACAGCAACAACACCTCGGCACGTGGCAAAAATGGAGGCAACAACAACAAATCACAGCAGCAACAACAGCAGCAGCAGCGCAGCAGCAAGAAGGCGCGACCACAGAGGCAGAAACTCTTCTTTCAACCCGTGAGTCGCAACAGCAACAGCAATCAGCTGCTGTTGCCACAGGATGCAGGCAGCAGCAGCAACAGCAGCAAAAGCTCCATTAGCGGTGGCAGCAACAAGAGCTCCAACACAAGCATTCTCCATGCAACTGCAACAACAACAAATACCATAACAACAACAGCTGGCGTACATGTCATTGGCAAAGTGAATCCCGCTGACCTTTTGACCGCCGCCCTTGCTGCTGTCCCATGTGCCAAATGCTCGAAGCCAGCAATGTTGCCACAAACGCTGCTACAATCATCATCACTATCATCGTCCTCGTCGAGCAGCAGCAGCAGCAGCAGCACCAGGTCCGATATGAGTAGCAGCAGCTATAGCAGCATTGGCAGCGATCAGGTGCAGCTGGATGCGCCGACGACGACAACAGTTCCATCTACGCCCATAATATATACGAGCAAGCAATATCGTAAATCCAAATCCTATATGGGTGTACCACAGTATGCAAACAAATCGACATCGACACATGGCAACAACAACAGCAACAACAGCAGCAGCAACAACAACAGCAGCAGCAGCAACAACAACAATCATGTGCCTTATAGAAGATCGCAGAGCGATCGTCGCAATTCCTTTGATCGCACATTTGCCGAGCGAAATCGTGATTTTGTGCCCATTGTACAGCCACTGCGCCCCGTGCTCTCCTCATCCAACATCGCCGGCGTCATTGCCAGTGCCAGCAAGTTGACCATCATCGAGCGTTTCGGCAAGGGACGCGTCGCCTATCCCATAATGCAGGTGAGTTACGAAGCAAACAACTTTTACTATTTATGGGGGGGTATAGCTTTCAAGTGGTGAGATCTATACTATAATACTACTTGATTGAGATAAGCGTTCCACAAATTTGATTAACAAATTTAGAATTTAAATTTATACGAAAGATAACCTGAAAAACCTTTCTTCTCGGGGATTTTAATTGCACTTGAAGTTTTGTCACTAAAGATCAGTGATCAGTAAAGAATTTGTTTAATTGAAAAGTTTTCTTTAGGTTCCTCTACTATGACTTTTCGAGACTTAACCTGAACTTTAAATGTGACGTACAGATAAATCTTTCATTACTGTGGTTTTAATTGCACCTAAAGCTCATCACTTAAGATCAGCGATCAGTAGAGAAATTGATAAATTGAAAAGTTTTCTATAATTTTGCTAGATAACCTAATCACTTTTCTATGAATTTTTGATATTTAACCTGAACTTTAAATGTGACATACAAATAAACCTTCCTTTTCTCTGGTTCAAGTTGCACTTCAAGTTCATTACTTAAGATCAGCGATCTATGATTAATTCAAGTGTTTTGCGAAACCTTAAACCTTTTCAATGAAACCCTGAACTTAACTTGAACCTATACTACGATTCACTTGGAATTTCCTAGAATTCTCTGGGATTTTTCTTAATGAACGTATACCCATTTTTCGATCGTTTCGGTTCTTTTCGACGTTTTTTTTTGTCGATTTCCCCATACAACAATTGCGCTACAATATTCTGCGTAATCTTTCGTAACTTTCCATTTATCTTGAACTTGCGAGTAGTTTCTTTTCATTTAGACACACACACACACAAAAAGCTACACACACTCACCCAGGGCATTCGAATAGATTCGAGTAGTTCTTTCTAATCAGCTACCGAAGGAAGCGGTTCTAATTAATGGCGCAAAAAAAGTAATGCGATAAGGCGAAAATAGAGTTTAGTGAGCGTGAGAGAGAGAGGTGAGAGAGCGAGAGAGCGCGATTGTTGTTGTCAACAGACTTAGTCATCTTTATGCACAGGTAGTTGATGCTTTTGCATGCAGATTGCATCACTGAATGAAATAGAAATATTGCATTAGGGACATTGTAAGTTATCAGATGGAAATCCCCATATTTCTAACCTTATTTCCTCCCCCCCTTCCACACACATATATTGTGTGTAATTAGTTACGAAAGTTGACAACGTATTACGCGGCTTGTTTGTTTGATTTGCGAGGTGAGGTGAGAAACATTGTTATCAGTAGTGCACTTTGCATGCCTAGCTAATGTACATTACGTATACGCAGCGTTGTCAGTCTGGTTTTTTGTTTTCAATTTGGAATTTTATTTGATTTTGATTGACGATCTGTTTAGTTTTGGGCTGTGCAGCCGCCACTTTTTTTTTCGTTAATGCGGAAATCGCCTTGGAATATTGAAAAGATGTTGCCGAGAAAAAAAAAGAAACCAAACACAGACTAAATAAAAATAATATATAATATATATACATAGTAGCCAATGAGAAAAGCCAATGAATTCTGTTTATGCAAATTACGAAGCGTCTCTCGCAAAATCTGCATATGTGGGAAAAATAGTGTGATTAGCCAAAAAAAAAAAAAAAAAAAAAAACGAAATAAAACTAAAAATATAAAAGTGCTTTGGATTAGCATGTGCGTCAGTTTATCAATAGGTTGGTTACCTCAAGCCAAACTAGTTCTAAATTGTATGCGAAAAGGGAAACTTGTTTTGCGACTAACTTGGCTACTATCGATTCAAAAAAAAAAAAAAAAAAAAAAAAGCATCGCTTGGAAACGAAAAACAAAAAGAAGATAAAACACAAGAAGTTGAGAGACTAGATAGAATTGAGAATTGAGTATAGAATGCAAATTGTGATACGATTTTGTGCTACGTTTAGAAAGCGAAATTGAAAACAACTTTACACACACACAAAATGCGCTTGATAAACACATTTGAGTCGACAGACGTCGATAAACAATATAGGGCTGGTGGGGTGCCTAAGAACGTAATTTGAACAAGTGCTAGAGACCCATGGAATAAAAGAAGACAATTGACTTACGTATACGCATACATACACACATAACAGTTCTCTGTTTTCACGACCTTCAAAAAACCGTTTTTCAAACAATCTTAACACACATTTTCGTTGTTGACATTATTTACCACATCTCATACTTTGCTATTCCTATTCTAATTCCAATTCCTATTCCAATTCCTATTATTATTATTCTTTCTATCAAGTGAATCACACACTCTCAAGCTCATTTCTATTACGCTCACGCTCGCTTGATTGCTCTCACACTCGTGCCCTCTCTGTCTGTCATCACGCTTTTGCTGCACAGTGGGTCGAGTGGCATCGAAAATGCTTCGATTGAAAACACGTGGCATTAACGTACAGCGGAAACTGCTGACGGGCCAGATAAGATAGTAGCGACACCTTGTCATCATAAAACCAAAATATACCTACAGATACAGATACATATATAGTATATAGTATAAATAAATATACAGTGGGAATAAATACACCCATTTGTTGAGCTGCAGAGAGCGCGGGGGATTTTTCTGATTTTGATCTGAAACAATTTGAGAGTGTCGAAAGAATCACGCATCACTTGCTTTTTGTACCTATACCTGTTCCTCTGTCGTTGTTGTTGTTGTTGCCTTATCAGGCACATCACAGAGTACAGAGTAGAAAAAAATAAAAACAAAACAAATTATTATTAAACAATAAGTAAAATACACTAAAGCGCAAACTGGCTGCGCCAGTGCAAATATTGAAACTTGGCACTTACGTCAAACGAGCCACGAGAAAGAGAAAGAGAGAGAGAGAGAGAAGGAGCAGCGACTCCAATCGATAATAAATTATATACTATATATACAGTGTACACTGTACAAAGTTACGTAGCAATGTGTACAATTTCCGTAGCTAATTGCCCCAAAATGCTATAAAATTAAGAAGAAAAAAAACTCTAATTTTAATTTTATAGTAAACCTTGCTAATTTTCCGCAACTGCGACAAGTGTCACTCGGCCGTGAAATTATTTCGCTGGCATTTCCCTTTGATTTCGCCACATTTATAAATTACCTACGACTTCGAAAATATGGTACAGATGTACCATAAATAATATGCCGCTAAAATTTATGACGTCCCCGAACTTGACAATATACACACATACAACATTTCATTTTCTTTCGTCTCTTTACTCTATATTTTCTCTTTCTCTGTTTACTCACAAAATATTTGGTTAACAAATTGCAAAGTTTATTAGTATATTAACGGTTTTTGTGCAATAGTTGCAAGTCATGTTTGTACTATATAACGGTTTGACGCTTACATTACTAGATTAATATAAATCAAATGGAAGAGCCTTTAGAACTTTATGGTAATCTAATCAAAATATTATCAAAAAAAGTGTTTCATATATTTCCAAATTTATGTTGCAATTTCATTTAACGATAGTTGCCATTTATTTGTTTAAACTATCGTTATTTGCAAATTTAGTTTAGTTTACTTTTTTTTTGAGATTTATAGATACAGGGTATTAGCACCTTGTCGTTATGGTACGTAACTTTTACTTTAATCTCATTACTTCTTCATATCTAATTGACTAGATAAATAAATATTTTTTTTGCAGACTGTGTTTGGGGTATTTACCAGCTGGTAGCATTAATTGTTGCCCATTATTTTGTGCCAAATCGCAATTGACTGTGATTTTCAAGCCAAACTAAGTCGCCTTCCCTCTCCTTCCTCTCCCCCCTCTAGAGGGCAGTAATTGCTTTTAGGCCAAATTGAACAGCTTGCGTTTATTTGTATACCCTGTAGGCAGTTAAGGGAGGAGGAGGGTTGCCTTAAAAGTTTATTTATTTTTAGAGAAAGCGAAAATGTGTTTGAAAAGTATTTCAGAAATGTAAATCATCAAATCACGTAGCTTACCTAGGAATTCGCAGGCTATAGAGAGTATCTTAAGTCGTGCTGCTGTTGACTTGGCTTCTATATAATTTGCGACGTAAAAAGCAAATGCTGACATGGTTGAAAATAGAACAGAAATGCAGTCGTATGGGTTATATTTTTTTCGATAGTCAAAATCAGCGGCTGAGCAAGTGAAGAGCCTTCGCTGATGACGTTGATAATAACAATAATGATGATGATGATAATTATTTTGATTATGATAATTTGTTATCACGTGTGCGAGAGGCAGTGTTATCAGAAATAGAAACCGTGCAAAATATAATAAATATTTAATCAGATTTTTTTTTTTGCTGAACAAAATATTTGCCCACTTTAAATGGCCGAAAAATGACTTGCGGCTGGGGAAAAGTGCAGACTCTACTGTGTGTTTGTGGCGTGGCAGCTGTTTAGAAGTCTTTGTTGTTTACCCCACAAAGCAAAAATTGTACAATCAACTGTTATTCAAAAAAAGAAATGAGTGCCAGGTTTTAAAAGAGGTGCAAAAATACAGAAAAAACAACGAGCAGCGCTTTAATTAAACAACAAACCAGACAAGCTGGCAGTTATGCGTCTTAAAAAATACCCTAGAAATGCGATAATGTGTGTGTTTGCCTTATTGCGAAACGATAAACATTTCTAATCTCAATTGGTTTGTCGCTTGACAACAAAAGCCTCTAGATATGTCCACTTGAACAGATACTACTATGTAGTATTTATTAATAGTCTGGCAAAGATAGTTAGAGATTTGTTGCGCACTAACTGTAAAAAGGGCCTGGCTGGAAACAGATAATGCGTATATATTCTTGTGCAGCATGGGGAATCAGGTTCACTTTGATATTTTTGCATTGAATACCCAAAATGCTTGTCTTTATTGGTTGATAGTCTTTTAATGTCCACACATCAATCAAAGGAATATCGATAACTGCACTGACTCTTCGATATTTATAAAAGTGAAACCCTATTTTATGTGAATGATATAGAAACTTTGAACATGTGAACATATTTATATTATTTGATCTTTAAAAACAGTGTCTCTTCCTTAAATGGTTTTTTTTTTTTTTTTTTTTTTTTTTACTTATTTTATTAGGGATAATACAATAATACATATATTTATATTAACTAATGGGCACCTATGGTTGTTACTTTTCCAAGACTACTTAGGAACTTAAGTGGTGAACTCAGTTTAAATATTTCTAAAATGCCGTCAAAAGTATGCTTTAAAAAGTTACTGAGCTCAGATGAAGTCGAAAATTGAAGCCTAGAAATATGCAATGAAATTTTCCCCCAATTTTAATTGAAAGCTCAACTTAAAAATGGGATTGGGAGAAAACAAACTTTTTGAGAACAGAACAGAACATGTCAAAATTGTAAAGAGACGAGGCGTTGCGTCGCCGGCATAATTTGACCTTTGACCAAACTTGACTAATTAGAAGCTTTTTGGTAATTCGAGCGTAACGCATTGTGTGCGGCCCAACAATGAGAGCACAATTAGCACCATTAGCGCGACAAAGAAAGGCAACAAGACGACGACGAAGACGTAAGGCAGAAGAAGAAGAAGGAGAAAGGGAAAGGGAAAGAGAAGCTCATGACAATGGCAGAGTCTGCGTGAGTTTGACCCGCGTTTGACATGGGACAGCAACAATATATTTGCCGCGAATTAAGTCACTTTGCTGCCTGATAAGATACACACACATATATATATAGAGCTATATAAGAATTTGCTATATATATTAGCTAAATAATGGCATAATTAAATCACAATAAGTAGCAGGCCAAAGAAATGAACACGAAAGATAGGCAGATAAGGCAGTTTGGAATGTTTGGGGTGTATAGAGAATCTATATAGAATGTAGAGTATATAAAATACTGTATGAATTTATGATTTCCATTTGAATTTGATAAGATTCACTTGGAAAGTTATGAATTAAGTATCGCCGTTTTTTTTTTGTTTTCTCTGATTCGCAATTCTTAATCGAAAATGATTGCACACAGAAAGGAGCCAAGCAAACACTCGACTCAATCAATATTTATTCAAACTGAGTTCATTGATTATTAAGTATCAGACAGACGGACTGGCAAATATTGCAAGCTCGTACAGATTGCATCATGTATATATAAATGTGTGTGTGTGTGTGTGTGTTAAAATAACTGTGCTTTCCAGATATACTCAAATTTATGTCGTCTTTAGGAATGTGTAGAGATTATAAAATAAAAATATTAGTTATTCATTTAGCGAACAGGTTTGCCGAGAGCACATTATGTAAATATGTAAATACGATTAAATTTTAAAAATATATAGCAAGCTTATAACTTAATTGTTCAGTTAAATGAGTTAATTATACATATGTCTTAAGTTGACATATAAAAAAGCAAAAAGATATCGATTTAAGTTTTGTTCTTTATCAGCTTTCTGCACTCAAACTCTTTGCCACATTATGTCATATGCTTTTGGCATATTACACATGCAGTTACAGTTACAGACGTCATTGACTTTCATCTGACGCAAAAAGAAATGACAGGCAAATGACAGAGTATGACGTAAATTGCATATGAACTTGAATTTTCTATTCTTGCACAGATGACATGCTGGTTGCTTGTGTTGGACATATGTCAAGAAAATGTTGAGAAATATGTTGACTGTGTATGACATGCTGTACGGCACACAAGTTGACAGCATATGGCAGATGAGTGTCATACGTAATGCTGTCATACACAGTCATATTACATACGTAAGCCAGTGTTCTGGCAACTATCGATGCTATCGATTGTCAGCACTAAAAGTTAACGCTTTAAAAGGCAAAGCATTTAAATATTTTATAACTTTATTAAACGCAGCTGACGGTGGGCCATACACAGTTTATGACAGACACCACAGACAGTGGAAACACACACACGTGAATTTCAACTATCGAAAAGTCATCTTAAGGATGTAAAAATCGAACATAAACAATCAATTTAATCGCATAGCTGGCGATATGTACTATGCAAGGCATGCCATAGACAATGTTGCTGGCGATGTTGTTGCCAAAGTTGTTTGTCTATGTTTGTGTCTGCAAGCGGAGAGAGAGAGAGAGACGAACGGACAGACGGACAGACGGACAGATAGGCAGACGGACAGACTGAGGCGGTTGCAGTCGCAGTTGACGTCGTAGTTGTTGCTGTAGTTCTTTGTTCGAAATGCTTGCAATGCATTCGTGTGTGCACCTTTCAAATTTTTTCGCCTAATCTGAGTTCGAATTGCAATCGTCGTCGTCGTCGTCGTTGCTGCCGCTGCTGCTGTTGCAAGTTGCCACAAAGCACAAGCACAAGCAGCAGGCAGAGGCGAGAAGGCCGCATTTATTTTATTATTTTTGCTGTTGTTAATAGCAAATCGGTAAATTGTTTAAACATGTCTGTGTGTGTGTGTGTGTGTACTCACTTACTCGCACTCTGCACTTAACGGCAATAAAACGATTTGTAATTATTATGCATCACCTTTTGAACCAGAGTCTGTGGCATGCTTTGCTTTTGCCCCGGCACGGACATGGGCACGAGCAGAGGCGCCGAAAAAAAAAAAAAAAAAAAAAAAATACTAGAGTCGCATCGCACTTGGTATTTAAAAGACATTTAACATTTATGCCCCGCATATTGGCTGACATTTAAGCCGCTTGGCGTAGCGAGAGGCAGCCTCCGACTCAGATTCAGCCTCAGCCCTGCGCGGTCAGCAGCAGCAGCAGCAGAAGGCAACTTGTGGCTCAATGACACTAGCTGTGTCAAGTTGGCACTTGAGGCGTTGGATTAAGTGCGTGAGCTATTTCACACAATAACAAATAATTATAACAATGAGACGTGAGCTTTAAGTGTTTTCTGTGGCTTTATACCTGGTGCAGACTTGAGCTGCCAAAACTATGTGTAGCAAATGTTTGTGAGTTGTTAAATATCAATAATCATTGCACTTTGACTTTAAACATAAGTTAAGTTTAACATAAGTTACCAAAAAGAGTTTAAACCGCGCTAGTTGTGAAAGTCAAACTAGTTGACCTTAGTTAATAGCTTTGGCTAAATAGTTTACGACTTGTCTTTAAGGGTTTTAGGTTGAACTACAGGTATAATTTAATTGCTGTAAAATTAATTTAAATTATATGAAGAAGGATCAATTATAGTTACGATCTTATAAAATGATTTAACTTCTCTTAAAGTTGTTTAAAGCACATTAAAGCCTTGGCAGAGCATTGTTAAAGAGTTTTATTAGGCAATGCTTTTAAGCTGTATAGTACATACAGTTTCTAAATTCTCTTCAAGTAGTCTAAAGCACATTAAAGCTTTAATAAAGCTTTGTCAGTGATTAATTCTAACTAGCTTGCAAGTAAAGCTTCATCAACTAAAACAAATTCTCAAAATTCTGTGGTTTTGTAGCTTAAAGTTTTCTTACAGTTCTTAAAAGCACATTAAAGCTTTGGCAAAGCTTCTTGTGGCTTAATTTTAGTTAAAACTACACTTACTAAGACAAAATCGTCACATTAAATAATGAATTAAAAATTCTTTATATTTATTAAAATGTTCTCATGTTAAAATAATCTTAAAGCACTTAAAAGCACATTAAAGCTTCAACAAAGCTTTTCAGCGTTAAATTTCCAGCCAGAACCCACTTAAAGCTTCACTAACCAGCGATAAATGCTCTCAATTATCGCTTCTCGCGTGCCGCTTTAAGCTCGTCTCATTGAGCACAAAAAACGTCACTCTTATAAAGCCGGTCCACCTTCAACTAAGTCCGGGTCGTGTTTCGACGATGAATCGCATTGGGTAGAGAGAATTGTGCAATTGTTTATCATCGCTGTCGCATTTCAAGGGCTCTTCCTTTCTTTCCTATAGTGCCTGCACTTCAGTTTTGATTAGCTTTGCGCCGAGTTCATTGCCTGGAGTGTTGGTAACCAAAGGAAACCAAGGGGGAATTGTTTGTTGGCTTTGCGGCTGTGGCCTTATCACAGCACAAGTAAGACTTATCGTCGCAAGTTATTTCACTATTTTGTTGCTGTCCAAAAAAAAAAAAAAAAAAAAATTATGAAGTTTTTCGTTGCGATATCATAATTACCACAATGCCATCGGGTATATTGTCAGTGTATATACATATTTCCAAGAAAGAAGTGAAAACAATGTGTCTGGCGAAAATAGATGCCTATGAGAACCAAAAGTGTTTCAAAGTGTTGCCAAATTGCTTCACGACAGGCGTGATAAAGTTTTCTCTTATCAACATTTCATGCCGAATATATACGAGTATTGTGTCTGTTTGTGTGAAACAAGTTACTTCCGCTAATTATGAAATTTTCAGTTTCAATTTCAAATTCTGTTTCTCTCTCTCTCTTTCTCTCTTTATTTGTGTTTTTGTCTCGTCTTCTTGAATGCGACACAAACAACAAATTAAAGGTTAAATCGAAATAGTATGGCAAATAACAACAAGCCATACTATATATACAGGTTATTATTGTATTTTTAGCTGACTTGCAAAAAATCTGTAGTAAACACTATATTTAAAAACGAATTTAAGCCAATTTGAGAGCAATTATGACAAGGCAAATGTGGTCCAAAATTATTTCATTATATACGCAACGAATTGGGACATTCCAATAGGTAACTCGCATGGGGTACAGTTGTGTCGTATTCCCCCTTCTTTCACACAGAGGTATTTTGCATATATACGTAACAATCTGATTAGCATTCGATATTTAAAGCGGTATGAATATTTCTAATTAAACAGGTCCGACAGATCGTTATCATTGCAATGATATCTTGACATTTAACGCACATTTCTATGGAAAGTTTGCGGAGCAGATAAGAGACGATTGTGTGTCGAAAGTTTTTGACTGAAAAGAAAGCAAAACGAGAGCTTTAAGAAAAGTCTAACTTATTTATAGTTTTGGTAGAATACTTCAGATTTATCTATAGCTGCTTGAGACAGTCTACGAAGAGCTTAGACTGAGGCACTTGAGCATATTGATTGCACTTTAAAAATAAGAAACTCTCAAGACTTAAACGTTTATAATATTTAAAGTGTATATAGTGTATATATAAATAAACAGCTTGAGAATCATTTTAATGATTCTTTATAGAGAGATGAGAGAGAGAGCGAGACAGCCCTAAAGCGCCGCCTCATTGTATGCCTTCTCGCCTGGCTAACAAGATCTGTGTAGATCTGTAGATCGTAGTATCTGACAGATACACACGTCAGTTGTCAGTTTCGCGTAATTATCAATTAAAATTCAGTTTTATCGACTTTTATAATAATTACACGACGCTTTTAATTGTTCTCATGTCGATTCAGAGTGGGCATAGGTACACATATATATATATAGTATTATTCCTAAGTAAAGCAAAACGACTTGGGTTATTCTAAACTCCTAACTGAGTCATCTTTAGGGGGAAAAAAATCACGTGCTGCCATCGAAGCTGCAATTAACATTGAAATAAAACTTCAACTTTGACGACGATTAATCAAAAATTTGTTGTTGTTGTTGTTGTTGCTATTGTTGTTACTCTCTTTGTTGTTGTTGCTTGTTGTTCTGTTAGTTTTTTTTGTGTTTTGTTTAGCTATTTGGAGCGCCACGTAGAATGCGGATGTGCGATAGTTATGCTTGTATCTGAGTACATATGTTTGCGTATCTCTCACACACACCTGCACACACACACTCGGACACACACACACGACACACACACACACACACACCTGTGTGTGGCATCCACTCATGAATGGCGCATTTACTCCAAAATCATTTAGCTTGTTCCGCTATTGTTGCCTTCCATTGAAAAGCGTGGAGTGAAAAAAAGAAGAAACGAACAAAACAAAAATTTATATTTTTTTTTAGCCATTTTTTTCTTTAGCTCTTTTATTTAGCGTTTTTTTTTCTGCTGTTACGCTTGCGCATTAAGCGCCGCTAATTCTTTTATTGCGACTGCCTTGCCATGGACTGACTTGGAAGAGTGTTGGAAGAGTTCGGCAGACTGCCTTCGGCAAGGTCGTTCTACACACACACACACACACACACAGCATACACACACTTATATTGCAATAACTGTCAGTGGATATCTGCTGTAGTTGTTTCTTGTGATCTGTTGGACATTTCTTGGAACTTGTATTCGATTACGACGACGACTTGACTTGAACACTTTAACAGTTTCAGAGAGTTTATTTATTTCAGTAATATGTGTGGTGTGTGTGTTTATTATGAATTTATTGTTTATATTTTCGCTAGCTAACTGGCGGCCATTTGGCGGTATTTTTATTTTTTTTTTTTTTTTTTTTTTTTTTTGTAATGCGCAAAAAGCCAAACACGCCACAACGAAGGGTTTCAAAACACACACACACACACTGAACTCGAGTTGAGAGAGGTTTAGCTGTTTTATATTTGGCTTGGACAGCGCAATTAAGGCTCACTTTATGGTCGAGTATTTACGTGTAAATGTGCCTAACACAGGGAGAGGAGGGGAGTCGTTTGTAGCTTCTAATTGGTTTTTATAACGTTATTTCATTTCGAAAGGCGACGACGCATACCTAAATAAATAAAACCCTGAGAACCAAATGTTGTTTACTAGTAGTAGCCCAAAATTAAAGTAGCCAAAGGGCAGCAATTTTAGCTTTAATATTCTTTAATTGAAAGCCCGCAAGCAGAGCACAAACTAATTAGCAAATGTGTGTTGAAATAAACAATGAACTTTTTGTCGGCACTTGCAGCTTTTATCATGCTCTTATCTTCAATTCCGCATCAAGTTTGCTATTTGAACTGAAAGTGAAAGCACATTTTAAGTAGCTCAACCAGTTGAAGATAAAGATCATATCATTGGTCTCCTGTTCTTTGCGCTTAATTAGATCTTGAAAGCGCATTAAAGCACACACTTTGTGCTTATCTATCTTTGCATCGGAAAGTGAAAGTGTTCCATGAGGTTTAGTGTGTTTTTATGATAAGGCTGAGCTATGATTGAACTAGATTGCGACTTGAGCTAGTAGGGTCAACTTATAAAATATAATAAAATACAAATCAATAAGCTTTAAGCTTCTATTAAATAGCTCTCCTTGTTTAAGAACTTCTTAGCAATTATCTCTACGTTTACCTCAATCTAATCAACAGCTTTTACTTCTCACCGTTAAGCCAAGCCAAAGTTATCTAAAGTGAAAGCTCTTTTCGAGTGTTTAATTATACTAAGTACCAATCAGCTGAGCTTAGTCGCCGCATAAGCTTTTAATGCAGTTGGATTTATTTTCGGCAGCTTATGTTATAAACTGTCTAAACAAGCTTTTCGGTGGGGCTCTAATAAAATAAATCTCATACTTCGTTTTTGATTAGCCTAATGCACTTGCATTTTTAATTAATTAATTAAGCTGTGAAACTACATAATTAACATATACCCTACGAACTTTAAAAATGGGTATGCGCATGCAATACGATTAAAAATGTTTAAAAACTGATATGAGGTACAATTCAATAATGTATAGGGTATCAATCAAGACATTCAAAAAATGTTATTCACTTTCTTTTTAATAAAGTTATGGACTATATAAAATAAATCATGGAAAGTGAGATTAGAAGACTTTGTGAGTAATTGCAACAGTTTCATAAATTTAAGTGCAGGGTATTTTATAGTCGGGCATGCTTAAATGTAACTTTTGTTAGTTGTTTTTAATTATCTGGCATTCGCCTTCCCTTGATCTAGAAATGCATAGCGCCCGCTTTGAATAGAGATTTTTTTTAATGGATTTCCAAAGTGTAACGAAATGACGTACGGTATTTTTTTATTTGATTAGCCTTAGCCAAGTCAATGCATTTATACTTATATTGTATAATGCTGATTAGATTGATCGACTGTGTTTTGTGCATAATTCAGGTATTTATTTACTATTCATTCTTTATGCAGTTGACGTCGCAGTCGACGTTGGCAAATTAAAACGCCAATTGCTGCAAGAAATGAAAGGCAGACCAGCCACAAGTTGGCTAGGTAGGTTTGGTCGACGCAAAAAAAAAACAGATATCTACCTATATCTATAAAGTAAAAAAATATAGAAAAAGCAACAACAACAATACAATCCAATAACCGAACCGCTTCAATGTCAATTCAATGCAGGTGCGGACTGCGCCCCAGCCAGCTTTCGGTTTTTGGTCAAAAAGGCAGAAATAAAAAAACACTTTGATTTATCTGTAACGCTCGTTAAACGAACACACACACACACACAGATATGCACAGATACAGCTAGAGACTTTTGGATTGTATATGTACTGAAAATAAAGTCTGCAGACTTGTTCGGTTAATTGTTTCGCTTTGCGTTTTGGGTGTTTTGTAATCGCATTACGTTGATTTTGACCGCAGGGGGATTTGCTGTCTGTCTCTGTCTCTTTTTCTGTATCCATCTCTGTCTTTATCTGTCTGTCTAACTGCTCAGGTTCTATAAATTTGTTGTGGCAATTGACACGATATACCAAATACATATGTACAATCCGATACGATGCTAATGCGTAAAGCGATCTCTATAATTATAATGGCACGGGCGGAGTTGCATGACTTAGATCCGGTTTCTCGCAGCAAGGATGTTGTATACAGAGTATAGTATGCCCCATGTCAACATTGTAATCTGTTTATTGTGTTTGCTTCTATAATTCATTCCACCCATTCTCGTACACGAACCGCACCCAAGCAAGCGCAAGCGCAACCCAAATTCTTGACAAGTTGTCGAGTACACTGCAAAAAAAAAATAGGCAGAAATATGAAAGCTATATTAGAATGAAAACTGTAGATTGTGTATCTAGTAAAGATAATAATAAAATATTAAATATAATCGCTATTAAATTAATAGCAATTCGCTTTTAAAATATAGAGGGAAATATTTAGTATTTTGTATATAAAATCTTTAAAAACATAATAAAAAAATTTTAATTTAAATTTCAACTAAATTAAGCAAAAAAATAAATTATATTTTCTGATCTAGAACCTTTAGGTTATATTTTTATGGTTTTAAATTATATACAATTAATTAACAATTTCATTTTACTTTTCTTTCATTATTTAAGTCGACTTTTCTTAGTTTTGTAATACTAGCAATACTTTAATTAACAATACTATAATTAATAATTAATACTATAATAAATATAGATCTTTAGAATTTTAGACACTATGAAAGTTAAGCTTGCTATATGAATTTTTCTCTATTTCCCAACTTTTATGCAATTCAACTTTTGCTTCATCTTGAACCTCTACTTGCTTCTATCTCAAACCATTCTCTCAGTGTATTGACACTTGTAATACACAAAAGAAGGATTAGCGTATTCTTGAATTGCATTTGCTTTGAATTGGATTCCAATTGGATTTTGTTCGGTTTGGTTTTGGTTTCGGCTTTAGCGATTGGATTGGATTCGAAAAGCCAAGCCAAGCCAAGCCAAGCCAACAAATGCAGCCGCCAGCAAGTCCAAGTTTTGAGTTCGTTGTCTCTGGCAGCAAGTTTGCTGCAGCAGCAGCCGCGCAGTCGCCGTCGCCGTCGACGTTGCGATGTCGTTGGTTAAACTGCAGTCAGCTTGCAAACTGGAAAGATCGGTTTCAGGTTTCAAGGACTTTCGGTGGACATTCACTTTTCTGAGCCAGCGCGCAGATTGTACGTGCACTGTGCAGCAGACCTATGTAGAACCAACAACAATGCTGACGTTGACGTTGACGTCGACAGCGACGCGTCGAGACTTAGTTCAGCTCACTCGTCGACTGACTGACTGACTGACTGGCACACTGAGCCGCATTTAATGCCGCCGCCGCCGTTCGAATGTTTTTTGTGGACCACAAGCTCAGCTCAGCTCAGTGCAGCCCCGCCCCCTTTTGGTATGCCCCCCTGCTGGTGCTGCTGCTGCAACAACAGGTTGTGTGTGTGTGCAGCGCCAACGCAGAATTTGCATAAGCAAAACTGGACCAGCCCAACTGGGCCCAAAATATACCCTACACAAAGACACGCAGAAAGTTTATATAAAGCTTTAGTTATAGGGAGAGCTTGCAATCTTTTGGAGTCTTCAAATCATTTGTTTTATTTGAAAGTAATTTTCGTTTGTTGTTGTTTTTGGTGTTCTTTGCTCAACGAAAAGCAACGGTACATTGTATTTGCATTTATGCATATGTTTATTGTTGTTGTTGTTGTCATTTGCATTTGGTTTGTGTATTTCTGTTGATTTTCTTTTACATGCCTCGTTTATTGCATTGTGTCGCGTTATACCCTGTAAATGAGTTGAAGAAGAGCGGTTAGTGTCAATCACATTTGGAATATATCAAAAAGCTTACGCATTATACCCTGCAATGCAGTTTAAGCATTAAATTTTGAAGCATTTTATCGACACATGTCATAAGTTATCAAACATTTTAAGTTATCGATTGTTTTGAGAAGTACTTGAAGTAAATGAAAAGAAACTCTTCGGCTTGAAATTTTTGGAAAATTTATAGTAAAAATAAATTTTAGTATTTTCTGAAAGAATTCTGCTTTTGCAACTACTTGAAAATCATCACTTGATAGGCTTGTTATCGATAAATTATTGTAAATTGTTAATCAATTGTTTTAAGTTATCGACCATTTCTCAGAATAAACCAAAATGAAATAAACACATATAAGAAATTTCGTCTTGAAATCTTTAGCAAATGTAAAGTTTTATTGCAGAAAGATTATAATAAATTAAAATTATGTTAATTTTTTAAAGCATACCCCCTTTTAAAACAACTCAAAAAGCCTCTAAAGTCATTTCATCAGCTCTCTGAGGCTTTTCATAAAGCTAACCAAATAAAACACGACCTAAACTTGCTTGACTTACTTCATAAAATATTTCACAGTCTACCCAAGACGGACGATTATTGATTTCCTCGTGGTGGCAACCCTACACGAGATGAACTGCTGCTGCTTCTAGTATGATTGACAAACTTTACAAAGTACAACTTTTTTTTGCCATAGAACTTTTTCTGTTGATTTATGAAGAAAGTGCAAAATTGCCAGCGATAAAGTCAACATAAACTTTTTTTATACCCCATTGCAGATGGTATATTCATTTTGGCAAGAAGTTTGCAACGCACCTAAGGAGAGATCAATGGGGGAGGCGAACTAGCCATGTCCGTCTGTCCGTCTGTCCGTCGGTTTAAACGCAAATTAGTCTCTCAGTTTTAGAGCTATCTTGATGAAACTTGGTATACATGTTTCTTATGGCTGCACGCTGAAAATAAGTCGGAACGAGCCGGTTCGGACCGATATATCGTATAGCTACCATACAACCTATCGGTTGAATTTTGTTATTTATTCAAGATATCGCTATGAAACTTTTCCAATATATGTCTAAGTATGCCTTTTAAAGGATGTCAAAGTTTGATCGAAGTTGGAGCGATATATCGTATAGCTGCCATAGAACCTATCGGTCGAATTTTGTTATTTTTTAAGATATCGCTATGAAACTTTCCCAATATATGTCTAAGTATGCCCTTTGATCGCTGTCAAAGTTTAATAGAATTTGACCGATATATCGTATAGCTGCCATAGAACCTATCGGCCGACTTTAATCATTTTTCAAGATATCGCGGTGAAACTTTCCTGATATATGTCTAGGTATGTCCATTAAATGCTATGCAAGTTTTCTTAAAATCGGACAGATATATCGTTTGGCTGCCATAGTACCTATCGGCCGATTTAATATGTGGAGTAAAGGTAATGATATAAAACCTTCGGCTTGTCGAAGTTAGCCTTTCTTTCTTGTTTCCTTCACCGACCAACTCAAAGTTTCTGCGTATCTGCAAGTCGTGCTTTTTGGTGTTTCATACCACACAAGCTTGCTTCATTTTGTTTCTCTTGTTGTTGCTGTTGTTGTTGTTGTTGTTGTTGGAAGTCATTGCAATCATTACACAATAAATTATAATACGGGTTTGTTGTGCTTGTCAGTCCGTCAACCCGTCTCCCATGTATAGCAAAAGGTTTTTGGAATGTCCACAGCAGCGGCAGCATCTTTGTCATTATCAGATATATATGTATATATATCTCCACTTTTATATAGTAGTATATATATGCTGGTTCTAATGCTCTTTGGGAACTCGTTTCATTTGGTTTCATTGCGTTGTCGTTGTCGCGCACCAAGGTGCAAACTTGATTCGCATTTGGGGCTGGCTCTGCCGCTGCTGCTCCGCTGCTGCTGCTGCGCTGCTGCTGCGTCGCATCTGCAATTTTGACATTTCGACTCAACCTTGAAATCAAATGCGAGCTCTGAGAGAGGTTGCTGCTTGATGCCGACTGTAGGCCAGTTCATAAATCGAACAGTTGATGGCGTCGATTAGCATGCAACAATATGCTTTGATTGCAAGTCGTGAGAGAGTGGAGGGGGAAGGGGAGAGAGCGGGGCAGGAGTGCCAGCCGGCAACCGAAAAACAGTTTGTGTCCTAAAGGTCATTTTGGCTTTGACATTGCAACTTTTTTGTTAAACGCCCACGCAGCCTACAGCGTCAGCACCTGCTCTCACTCGCGCTCTCTCGCTCTCTCTCCCTACCGCACTTAACCTTTTCCCTACCTACACTCATTCTCTGCCCCGCTCTGGCTTAACTGCGCAATTTCTTGTGCCAAGCTTTCACTCAATGCACGCCATGCGCATTGGCAAAGGTCAAAAAAAGGACTCAGCGAGCAAAGCTTTCGCCTGCTCGCACGCGCTCTCTTTCTCTCTCCCCGTGCAGGCCGCTCTCCCTCTATTTCACATTTTTATGAATGAAATGCAAGCTGGCGCGCGCGCCACGCGCTCTCTCTCTCTCTCCCTCTCCAGCTCAGCCTGCGCCTCCTCCTCCCACTCCCACTTGCTGTGCTGCTGCTTCTGAATGAATGACGCAGTTTGCGGCTTTCGCAGAAGCTTCTCGCGACTCATTCACAATGACGTCAGCATGCGTAACTTTATTTTGCAGTGGGCGAAGAGCGCAATAAAAGGGTGTGCGTGTGTGCGAGTGTGTGTGTCTGATTTCTAATCCTTTGAGAGTAAATTACGCAAAGAAACGTGTGTATTGAGCTATGCGTAGGTGTAGTGGAAGGTGTGCGTGTGTGTGTGTGTATCTGATAAGATAACATATGATGTGTTATGATAGGCAACAACGCCCTTGGCAACGCATATTGGCCATGTTGCACGTACCGCCGGCTGCTGTTGCTGCCAAATTGTCGCGCCCCATAGCCACCCCCCGCGGGTGACGCCTCTGGTGCCACTGTGTGGCTTATGTAACACACGCTAGTTTAACTTAAATTGCGCTTAATTGAATATTCCATGTTTCCGCCGCCCACTCAAAGTCCCAACCAGCAGGGGGGGCGCAGTGCCACGCCCTTTTGGGCGCCACTCGAAGTTGCGAGTGTGTGTGCGCGTCTGCTGCCATATTCCATTCTTCCTGCTCAAACCGCAAAAGGAATCGTATCCCGGTCTGGTCTGGTCTTGGCTTGGCGCGTGGGCGCCTGTCGGCTGCCCCGTTGATTGTCCATTGGTTACCAGTTGCCGGCTTCTGTTGGTTGCCCTGGCAGTTAATCGCGCCTCGAACCACTGAGCAGCAGCAGCAGCAGCTGAAGCTGGCAAATGACAGGCGGGCAGTGGGAGAGGGAGATGGAGAGGGAGCGCACGCCTGGAGCCGACAGCAGCAGCTGCTGCCTGCCGCCTCTGGGCACAGAGCAGAAGATGTTGCCAGCTCATCGATTTTTCATTACAGCAAGCATCATTGGACGAGCAATGCCACGGGCTGGTGTCGCTGTCATTGTGTTTGGCCTCTTCCTTGGCTTACCCAGGCTCATCCTCGTTCATCCTTGGCTGGCGTCATCATCAACGTCAGCGTCAAGGATCTCAGTGGGTGCGGCTTAAGCAACAGCAGCAGCTGTGGCCCTTGCGGCCAATTTCCTTTTGTGTCGACGTGTTGCAGGATACACTTTCTACACAGGAGTGTCTGCTATGCGATATCGATAGTAGCGATAATTTATCGAAGTCATACAGTTTTGATAGTATTACTCTTAATAATAAGCTAGAATTACAAAAAAAAACCTCTTGGTTCAATATCGATAATTATCGATTATTAAAAGAATTCTTCTCTATTGTCGTATCGATAGTTATAGGTATATATAGCATAGCTAGATCTATCTTTATATAGATGTAGATCAATATAGGTAAACTACAGGTTTTCTTGCGAGAATCTTTAAATTTCTTGCTTTTTCTTCAATCGATAGCTTATCGATAAGCACGCATTGATGGTATCAACAAGATAATCAAGTATTTGAGGCTTGAAAAAGAACTATATATGATTTTTTTAGAAGAGATTCTTCCCATGGTCTCTTTCTGCAATCTTAAACGATAGTTTCGTCGATAAATATCGCCATCATTGCAAACACTTTAACTGTAGAAAATTTATTCGACTTTTTAACGACATTTCGTGTCGTTTTTATTGACCAAAAAAAACGAAGAAGAAAAAGAAGTTGGAAAAATGTGCTTAACTTGATGTGCAAGCTTTTTGTTTGTTGGAAACTCACATGCAACACACACACACACACACACACACACACGCACACAGAAAGAGACATTAACGAACTGATATAGACTGGAAATCAGGTTTATTTGGATTTAACTACTTGTGCATAAAATTAGACTAGAGATTTTCTTGTTTTTTTCGTCTTTTTTCGGGGAATTTTGTGAAGCCAATGTTGAAAAAAAACCAAAAAAAAACAAAAAAAAAAAAAAAAAAAAAAAAAAAAATGCAAATGAAAACATATGCAAATTGCGAACCGATTTCGATTTGCATAAACTGCCATTAGGCTGTGGAAAAGCGAAGAAAGATACGGCACGATTGATATATGGCATACGAATTTATTTACAGTAATTACACAATGAGGCAATTAATGGAGGTTAGGTTTGAAAACAGGTGAAATTGAGGTTAAGTTTGAACCAAAAATGAGGTTAGGATTGAACTCAACTTGAGATCTTTAGGCTTCAGACGGGCAAGATTAGTTCAACTAAGTGAAGTCTTAAGTCTGTCTTTCTCTCTCTTTTTCTCTATATCTCTCTCTTTTTCTCTCCCTATCTATTTCTATCTATCTATCTATCTCTTACCCAAGCAAGGAAAGCGTATGCCAAATTCTTATTCAATTTTCTGCTAGAAAAAGCGACTTTCCTTCACTTGATTTTTTTTTTGTATTTCGCTCTCGTTTTTGGCGCATTTCTCTTTTGACCATTTTCCCGTTGTACCCACGCAGCGTGGCTAAAACAACAACAACAACAGCTGCGGGGAATGAGGCAAGAATGCAGGCGAGCTAAATACGCAGTCGGTTTCTATTTTTAGTTTGCCAATTTGTAAATAGACTGGCTATAAGCACAGAGGACCCTCAATCAAGTTAAGTCAAGTGTGTGTGAGTGTTCGCTGTGTTCGCTGTGTGTGTGTGCGCGTTGATTGTGTGCGTGTGCAGTGGTGTGTTTTGTGTGCTTCACGCTGATAAGCATTAAATGCTTATCAACAATTTGCGAGCGTTTTTCGCTCTCTCCTTTTCTCCCACTCCCTCTCTCCCTCTCTCTCTACCACATTGTATTTTTTACCGTTTTTTTTTTGCACTTGGCGCCCACATGAAATGCAGACAGGAAATTGTGTTGCCGTGATTTTTCAGCTGACGCGTTGTTTTTCTGTTTTCTATAATGCGTGCATATGTGTGTGTGTGTGTGTGTGCGTATGGTATACCCTGTAAACAATTGATATCAATGACAGAGCTTGGGATTATGAGATTACCAAGACTGAAGTTTGCCATATGCGTAGGCAATGCGTAGGGTTTGTAAAGATAGTTTGACAGATGATGAAGGTGATATGATATGTTGCGAGGATATGGAAGGAATACTTGGGATTATCAGAGAAATGAATGTAAGGGGAAGTAAGTTCATCTTTGGCTGTATGTAAACTCTTTTGGGTTGATCTTTCTTTATAAAGGAGTTACACAAAGATTTTTATACCATTGGCAGATGGTATATTCATTTTGAACAGAAGTTTGTCCGTCTGTCCGTCCGTCTGTTGCAACTCAAACTAGTCTCTCAATTTTAAAGCTATCTTGATGAAACTTGATATACTTGTTTCTTATTGCTGCACGCTGTAAATAAGTTGGAACGAGCCGAATCAGACCGATATATCGTACAGCTGCCATAGAACCTATCGGTTGAATTTTGTTATTTTTCAAGATATCGCCATTAAACTTTTCCTAGCTATGTCTAAGTATTTTAAATTCTAACGAAGCGTTTCTTTCTTGATTTGTATTTCCTATTGGTCCAATCTTCTTTTATATTATATTCAACCTTGTTTTTTTTAAACAAAATATAATGTTTTGGATCATTTCTTAAATTTTCAATACAAATTAAGTATTTAACATTAATCTTTCGATTTATTTATTATATATTAAAATATTTTATATCGTATATCTTTTTCTTAAACACCCCATAAATTCTTATTTAATTCTTATAAATCCCTTAAGATATGAAAAATTCGAACAGTCTATTGTATACGCCAAGTAAAGGGTATCTATAAGTCGAGCCGTTTTTGCTACTTACAACTTGTGGCAGCCAATTGACGCCAGCCACACGACAGGACATCAATTTCACGGGCATTTGTCACGATGAAGAGAAGGAGGAGAAGAAGGAGGTGACTGCGGTGGCCATGAAGGCGTGGCATATTTGGCCAACACCAACACCATCGCCATCGTCATCTTCGTCGTCGTTGCCTTTCGGTCTTGCGGCTTGTGGCTGCTGCTGTGTTCACATTTTGACAAGATTTTTAAATGTGCCACAAAATGTTGAAGGCAACTTTCAATTTTCTGCAGCAGCAGCAAAAATAATTGTTGTGCGTGTCTGTGTGCGTCTATGTGTGTGTGAGTCGTGCTGTGTGCGTGTGTGTGTGTGTGTGTGTACTATCAAATTGGTTCATGGCAATTCTTGTGCGTTGTGGCAACGCGCACGGCACGAGCTCGTTAACAACGCGCGACGCCTAACGCCGCGTCGCGCAACGGAGGCTGTGCATGCAGCACGGAGGCGTTGCGCCAAGTGTTAGGACACAATTCAAGCGGCAAAGCGGCAAAGTTGCAGTCGCAGTCGCAGTCGCAGCCGAAACCGAAGCCGAAGCCTTCGCTGCTGCTGCTGCTGCTGCAACCAGTTCCATTCTAATGTGTCGCCTGGCCTGGCCTGGCCTGGCTTGGCTTGGCTGCCGCCTGCAAAGTGAGCGTTTTCTACTGCTGCAAAGCCAAGAACTACACTGGCAGAAATGCACAATGTTATAAACTGAAAGTTTGAAGGAATATATAACCCCTTAACTCCTTAAGTCCTAACCTCAATCTTCAATCTTCCAACCTGCATAACTTTCTCAAAAATCAAGCGATTTTCATTTGGTTTGTCATTTTCTGCAAGATTTTTCCTCTAGTTTGATTTGACATAAAAATATTTTAAATTTAAAAAATTTCCAAAATTTTCGAAAATTTCCATGCTACCCCCTTGCAAAAATTTCGAAATTTTTAAAAAAATTTTTATACTCATTTTTTACTTCTAAACGATTAAGCAAGTCAAATTTAGCATAAAAATCTATTTTGAAAGAGTTTCCGGTTAAAATTGTGAAAGTTATTAAAAATATACTATAAATTGTTCATATTGTCATATAGTACGAACTTTACTATATTATACCATATCATCTTATTCTTTAATTAAAGCGTAAAGAAAGAAACCTAAGTCAACAATCCTAAAGACTTTATAAGGCAGTTCAAAAAGCTAACCATCTAGAAGACTTTATAAAGCAGGTATACCCAATCTGTAGCCATCTTAAAGTCTGCTACAAAGAGAGAACAAAATTCCAATAAATTGCGCATTTTATGCGTGGCAAGTATCATAGTTGGGGCAGGTTCAGACTAAACTTGCCGCTTTAACACTTCCCAGTGTAGCCCAGTTGCATGTGGCGCATTTACATAAAGGTAGCTGCACATACATACACACACACACACACACACACACACACAGGCACTCGCAAGTCGAGTGTATCTGCTGCTGCTGCTGCTGCATGCCACATTTGTCGCTGCCCTTGGCGTTGTTTCATGACGATGTGTGTTGCACTGTTGCTTCTGCCTCAGCTGCCTTTGTTGTTGTTGTTGTTGCTGCAGCAGAATTAAGGTCGCTGCTTCTTCACGTTTTTGTGGCCTTTCTCGTTCTTGGCTCGTAAATTTGTGGCAACGTGTCTGGAATTCAGGATGCGTCCTCGTTGTTGTTGTTGTTGTTGCTGCAGTCGCGCTTATCTTGCGCAGACGAAAAACGAAGCGAGCAAGCGAAGTGAACAATTCACGAGCGTGCAACGTGGCGTATACTTAATATGAGCGTGTGTGTACCATGTGTGTGTGTTGGTGTTGTTGGCGTTTGACTTTCACTTTTTGCAATTGAAATTCTTGCATAAAGCCAATGTAATTAACATATATGTTGCATAATCTTTTGCGAATGCGCGCGCGCGCGCTCGCCAGCAGCGGCGGCGTCGGCGTCGGCGTCGGTGGCAAGGCGACTTTTTCGGGCAACAGCTGTGGCAAGTTGGGGGTAATTGTACACAAAAACAAAAAACACAGTTGAGCTGCTGCTGCTGCTGCTGCAGATGCCTCCCCCATGGTGTGTGTGTGTGTGCGCTGCCCCCGACGCTGCTCTGCGGCATTTCAACAATTCACTTTGCATTCGCGTCTAAAAGCAAACGACATTCTTCTAAGTTGTTGGCAATTACAAACCATAACAGCAGCAACAACAACAACAACAGCAACAACAACAACTACAGCTGGCAGCCAACACCCAACTGTACACACACACACACACACACACACACAGTCGCAAGTGGTGCATTTGAGAATTAGTTGTTGTGTTTAGTGGCAGCAGCTCCAAGAAGCCAACACACACAGCCAGCTCTATATACATGTGTGTGTGTGTGTGTGTGTGTGTGCGTGTGTGTGCAGTCAATAACTAAACCAGTCTTGAAAGGTGTCTTTTATTCTGCCTGTTGTTGCTGCTGTTGTTGTTGGTTTTGTTAGGCCGAACAGGGCGCAAACCAAGAGCAACTTGCAAGCCCGACAAGTCAACAAGTTAAAATAAACAAATACAGTGGGGCGAGAAGGTGTGTTGCATGCACAACTAGCAGATATGCTGTAAGAGTTGAAGCAGCAGCACACATGTACATATGTGTGTTTTAATGTTATAATATTTATCGATTAATTAATCGATAATCGATATTGTGCTATCGATAATAAATCGATTTTGTGCCATTGATATTAAATTGATATTGTGGTATAGATATTTAATCGATATTGTGCTATCGATAATAAATCAGTGTCGTGCTATCGATAAAAAATCGGTATTTTCTATTGATATTAAATTGATTTTGTGGTACAGATAATTAATCAATATTGTGCTATCGATAATAAATCGATATTGTATAGATAAAAATTATTTCGATATTATGTTATCGTCGTCAAGTTTTGAATACTATATCGATAAGCAAACATAAAGCGATACTTTGTGCGATTTATTGCCGCAATATTCTATTTTAATCGATATGCATATCGATCGTTCTTTAGCCCACTACTCAAACTCAGTTCAAGCCCAATAGTCACACAACTGTTTTACAGGGTATTCTGAAAAAACTAAAACATTTTGGCCCAACAAGTTCTACAAACAACGATCGACAACGCAGTTGCTTGTCGCTGCTGCCAGCGCTGCTGACGTTGACGTCAACGTCAACGTTAAAGCATTCAAGCGTGCCTGCTATCAAGACGCTGCAGTCGACGTCGACGTTGACGTCAGCAGCGATGCTGCTGCTGCGGCTGCTGCTGCTGCTTTTTGGCTTCATGCGCGCTTGGACTTGGGCCGTGTCTGTGGTAGGGCAAGAGTTCGAGGAGAGAGGCGGAGGGCGACAGGCACAGGGCGTGGCAGCAGCAACGACGAAAGGAGGGCGAAGGCGGACCGTGGCGAGGGGCGTGGCGTGGCGTTGCGGGGCGTTACTGGGTCGCGTCAGGCAATATTGATACAATTTATAAATGACTTTTGCTTTTTGTTTCTATCAAAAACGTCTCGCTGGCGTTGCCGCTGCCTCTGCTGCTGCTGCCTCTGCTCTGCTGCTGCTGTTTTTAATTTTTTTTATATTTCGTTTTTTTTTTCTTATTTTTTTGATTATTTTTTAATATCAATTTTAGGTTGTTTTGGTATGCCATAGCGTCGAGATCGCCGTCGAGTGCATAAAATAGCAATTTAAACGTTGCTTGCTGTCTGTGCGACTGACTGTGACTGCCGTCGTCTGTGTGTGTGTGCATGTGTGTGTGTGTGCGTTTTTGAAAATCGAAAGCAAGGTCTTTTTTCTGCGCAAAACACGCAGACAACAACAACAACAACAACAACTCGAGACAAGGCAGCATGGACTGCAAGACGGACAAATTCTGTGGCCAGTTTCGCCTCAGCTGTTGCTGTTGTTGTTCTTTAAGCTCCACTTTTAGTTTAGAACGTAATTTATTAATATACCTTCTACACACATTCTTAATTGTATATATAGTATACGATTTATATATATATATATATTTAGTTAACGCCCCAGTCACATGCCCCAAACACACGTCGCACCGGAATCTCTGCGTTTGTTTGGCTTGAAAGGCCAAAACTATTTATACAAATAACTCTGAACCCCCCCTTGTCTTCTTCTCCTTTCCCCCTCTACCTTTCAATTTATCTAGCTACTTGTCTTGAGTTCTCTTTCTGTGTGTGTGTGTGTTTGTTTCTAGCATTTCCATTTCTATTGCTGCTTTATCACTCACCCGGGCACGTGTTGTGTCACGGCAGCGGCCTAATTGCAATTAGCATTGCACCCCAGCAACGGCAACAACAACAACAACAACAACAAGCAACAAACATTGCATACACACACATACACACCAACACACACACACGCAGGGGGCGATACAAGACAAGAACAAACAGAAAGAACACGACACACTCGCCAAGGGCGTCGTCTACGGACGGGCAACAAACTCTATGCGATAAGCGTCTAACAGGTAGCTCGAGTAGCCCCTAGCCCCTACTCCCCTACCTTCCTACTCCCCTACTCTCGCCCCCACCCAGTCGCCTAAGTGTCTTGCCCCACGCAATTCATTGTGCAGTGCCAATGCATCCTGTTTGCTTTTGATTTACTTTGCTACCTCATATTATTTGCTTTGTTGCGCACTGATAGGAGCAGGGAGAGAGATAGATAGACAGAGAGAGAGAGAGAGTGTAAGAGATAGAGGGAGAGAGAGAGAGCGAGAGGAGAGAGTAGAGCTGTGCAATCAGTTCTTGAGACATTAATAGAGTATCGCATTGATGTAGCCAGGTAAGCTTTGATTGGTTTTATAGCTGGAAATAGTTAGCCAGGAAAGTACCACAGAGTACAGTGGGTGTATTTGATAATTATTTAGTAAATTACCTCTTAAAATGTAGAGTATAAAGTGAGTCCAATTTGCACAGAAACTTCTGTAAAGAAACTTTTATTTAAAAAGCTTCTAAAGAGCTTTTACTTAAGGGAAATATGGGAGATAATTTCAATTAGCATAGAGACAAACTTGGCATAAGTTGACATACAAAAGGATGTATGAAAATTTACTTTAATTTTTGAAATAAGCTTTGAAAGCTTTAAGAAGCTTTCAAATTAATTTCAAGTCAAACTGAATTGTTTTAAAATGAAACAGTTTATTTATTTATGTACATAATATAGGGAAAAAGAAAATTAGAAAAGTTGTAACTCTTTTGAAAAAATTTTTAAAAGCGCAAAAAAGCTTTCGGGATTAATCTCAAGTCAATATAGAATAATGTATTTATTCATTTTAATAATTAAATTTTTTTATTAATTTGTTGAAACATATTTTTTGACCTCTCCCACTCCCGTTTTTTCAATGTTCGAATCCGACAACTTTCATTTCAATACAATTTTGCCCACTGTGCGTGGGTCTCTTATTTGCACAGTGTGCATTGAACTGCAATACGAATGTAAACACACACCTCTATCTACTTTAAAGATTCCCCACCCAGTTGGGATGAAATCACCGCATCTTGTGTACATGGCACGCTTTATTTATATGTTCTGAATTCAGCAGAAAGCCAAACAAAAGAGCGAGAAAAAGAGATAAAAGTAAGAGAAAATTGTTGATAATTGTCATTTACACCTTACATTATCAAAACACTCTGATAACGTACATACTCCAACTCCCCAGAGTTGTCAAACGCTACGAACGTAAGTAACTCTGAAATTCCGATATGCACATGTTTGATAAGGCCTGACCTTGAGATATCTTAGTTTATAACATGCACGCACACATGCACATAACCTCAAACAACACATAACCTCAAACAAGGCTGCGACTTCTCGCAGTTTGCTATGTTGTCGTCTTCTTCTTTTTTGGGCTTATCCCAAAATCTTATCGTCTTGAAAAAAATATTATTACATGTTCGCGACTAATAAAGAAAATACCAGAAAAGGGGCGGGAGGGGGTGGCAATCAAAATTAGCTGCTGGAATGCACACAATAATTGCCAAGTCTCAATCTTTATAACTTGGCCAATTCCGATTCCAATTCCCAATGCCATTGACTTTGACTCAGCTGATGATAGTCTTTAGATTGGATATACTAATACTATAATTATGGTATGTGACTATAATGAGCAGGTAGCACATGATAAATTAGTCGATTAGTTCGATAGATTGAAAAGTTTGCTGAAAGATGTCACCAAATGTTTTTTTGAAACTTTATTTTGGAAATGAGGAAATAAAAAAGCTAAACTTGAAATTCAGTTAGCCAAGGCATATGGTATATAGTATGGTATAGTATATAGTATAGTTTGTTTTGTTTTGTTTTGTTTTGGTTATTTTTTCGGTATTTTTTGGCTACTGTTTTTCGTATGTCGGAAGAGATGCGCCACGGCGATTAAAGATTCCCAAATCGTATAGTCCGCGCAAATTCAAGCCAAAAATATTTTGAAAGGTGTGAACTTGAGTGTGTGTGCCAGTGTGTGTGTGTGTGTGTGTGTGTGTGCACTTGAAGCGCTGCGCAGTCTAAATCGAGAGGATTTTCGAGAGCAAAATATGTATAAATAAAAACAGATTTTCGGATCGTTGAAAATGTGTGAATAAAAAAAAAAAAAAAAAAAAAAAAAAAAAAAAAAAAAAAAAAATAAAAATAAAAATAGTTAACTTATTGCAAACAATGCCAAAAATACCAACGCGCGTGTGTGTGGCTTGGTGCAGGCGACAAAAAAAATAAATACAACAAAATGTTTCATTTGCAATTTTTACAGTTGCTTTTTGTGGTGTGTGCAAAGCTTTTTTCGTTCGCTTTGCCGTTGTTGTTGTTGTTTTTGGCTTTTATGGCTGCCATTTCAAAGTGAATTGCATTAATTACGCACACACACACACACACACAAGCGCCTAAGTCTGTGTGTGTGTGCACAATATTTATTTCTAATTAATTTAATTTTTGTTTTCGTTCGTATTTTGTTTTTGTCTTAGCCGGTGCAGCTTTTTGTGCGCCTGTGTGTGTGTGAGAGAGAGGGGGCCGCTGCTTCTGTGTGTGCATGTGTGTGTGTGCATGTTTGAGAAAAAAAGAACGGCGCACGAAATTCGCCTAAGAAAACTTTTAGTGCAAAAGCTTTGCGGCCTGTCGCCGTGCCTGCCTCTGTGTGTGTGTGTGTGTGAGTGTGAACATTTCTGACGTAATTGTGCTGGCAAGCACCCATACACACACACACACACACAGGCATGCAGGCGCAGCGCCACTGCGCGCAGCGGCATAACAATGAGCGTGTACAATTTGTTGCTTCTTTGCTGATCGACGACGGCGACGCTGACTGCGCTGCGACCGCGCTGCTTGCGTCTTGCCGGTTTCGAAAATCCAAAAGCAGCAACAACTACTCTGAAACAACAACAACACCAGCATAGCAACTAGTGTCGGTGGCGCAAATATAATTAAACTTTCGAATGGGATCAGCAGCAGCAGCAACAGCAGCGACGACGGCGTCGACAGCGCAGCAGCAGCGACGGCGGTGGCCACTGTAATGCTTGACAAGTTTTTTTTTTCTTCTTCTGTTTTTGTTTTTGTTTCATTCCAATTTTCGTAGTGTGCTGCTTTTCACTCAATTCGTCGTGCCGTGTGGTGCTTTTGAGAGCTTTGCTGTTGCTGCGTCGCCGACTGCGACGCGTCGCCAGCCAGCGCGTTTTCACTCAATTCGCCGCTGGCGACTTTGGGGACGCCGCAGCCGCAGCCGTTGCCGCTGCCGTCGCGTAGTCAAGTTTCATGCCACCAACGATTGCCGTTGGATTCAGTCGTTCAACGAGAGTGACCGCGCACGAAAGCCCCAGCAAGTCCACAGCGGAGTCGCACAAAAAGCTAGTTGAAAGAAACCAAAATCTCAAAGCAACAGCAACAACAACAACAGAGTCAACGAACAGACAAATAAACAAACAGACACACAACATACGCAGCAGCAGGCAGCAACAGTGTGAGAATCAAAAAAATCAACATAAACATACACACATATTTGTTGTTATCAGAGCATCGACATCGATAACGATAATTTGTGCAAAAAAAAACACAAATATTTGCAAAATTAGACGTACCCATCTGCAATAATCGAGTAGGTACGCAGTACACAATACAATAACAGCAACAAGCTGGTCCAGCGCAGCGCTTGAAATCGAGAGCGTCGAGAACATTCTAGAACAGCAACAGCAACAACTACAGCAGCAAAAGTAAGCAGCAGCAACAACAAAGTGAAGAAGAGCAAAATCAGCGAAAACAACAACAACCAGAGCAGAGCAGCAGCCGCCTTGCCATTTTTACCGTTGTAACTACATATGTGTGGGCTCTCACCACACTCTCCCACCATACATACCTCCGCTCTCTGGCGCTAGGCTCGCACGCTTGATTGCTCTCACACTCTCTCACCTCCTGTCGGCGACAGCGAGAACCCTTGCACAACAACAACAACAAGAACTGAAGTTGCGTACGTGCCTGTCGCTATTCAAACATATGTTTGCGCCAGCACCAACAACAACAAGTGCAAGCGAAGCCGAACCCTAACATATGTTGGGCCGCCAGAGGCCGCTTTTGCTCTGCTCTGCTTCAAAGTGCAGCTGTGTGCGTGTGTGCCAAAAAAGCGTAGTCTAAAGTAGGCGAGAAAAAGAAAACGAAAACGTTAAAAGAGAAAGAAATACACAAATCGGCATATTGAGAGTTTTTTAGTTCGAATTGTATACGCTCGCGTGTGTGTTTGGTTTTTTCCGACGTGTGTGTGCAAACAATTGAGAAAGAGAAAAGTAAGCAAGAATAACAACAACAACAACAACAACCACGATAACGCACAAGTCGAGCCTAAAGTAAAAGAAGTGTGTGTGCAAGTGCAATTGAAAAAGTTGTCACAGCAGCTGCTGCCGACGTCAACGTTAACGTCAACGTCAGCGTCGCGGCGCATTCTAACTGAAGTGCAGCACTCTCGCTCTCGCTCTCCCACTTCTTGCACGCTCTTGAAAATCCTCTTCACTGTGCAACATTGTGCGGAATTAGCCGCCCACAACAGCATTCATATGAAACCGGAAAATTGGCTCGAAACATCATCGCCAATAGCATCAACATCGGCAGCGGCAGCAGCAGCGGCAGCAACAGCAGCAGCAGCGGCAGCAACACCAGCAACAACAACGACAAAAACAACGTACAATGCTAAGGTAAATGTCACGCCCACGTTATGACCCCAGAGCTACCCCTACGACGAACTGGGCCACCCAACTGTAGAGCTGCCACACCCACACAGCAACATACCCTACAAACTGTGCTACTCCCCTCTCACTCTGCCTCTCACACACACACACACACACACGCGTAACCCATTCGCCGCAATTCTAGCATATGGCGCTGAAAAGTTTCCAATGCGTCGCTACGCTCGTTAAAAATGTTTTTGCCGTTGTGTTTTTGCAGCTCTTCCTTCGCTCCGCTCCCATCTCCTCCTCCATCCCCCTCTCTCCTCCTTCTTGTGCTTCGTTTTATGTACCTTGAAGTGCGTTTATGGTATTTGTTTTTTTTGTTTTTGTTTTTGCGCTGCTGTTGTGGCTCATTAAGTGCCAAGAATTTTGCAGCAACAACAAAACGTAGTTACAAAATGCGGCGACGCCAGCGACGACGACGACGTCAGCGTCTCGCGACGCTTCAATTGCAATTGAAATTGAATTACAATTTCAATTTCAATGCGTTGCGATGCAAGAAATTGAAATTCCATTTAGCTACACACAGTGCGTGGCACAAATATATGTACATGTTTAATTTATATAAACAACTAGACAAACGGATATATATGTATTATATATACTTATCCCTATATATAGCTATATATATCCGGGTTCATTAGCGTAGCGTGTAGTGAAACCTAATGACTTGGTCAGTTTTTTTTTCGTTTTTGCATTCGCTCTGGGTTTAGTTTGGCTTGTATTGGAAGCGACATGTCTCCCAGCGTGTAGTGGGGGGGAGGTGTTTGAGCATTGGGTGGGTCACGTGTGAAGAGCAGGTCCAACAACACTGTCGCTGTCTCTGAACCTCCCCTCCCCCTCCCACGACACATTTCACAAGCGCAAATTACATTTTGACGCTGCAAACCCCTCACTAATTACATTACATTACATTACATTGCTCTTTATACTACGCCACGTACCTACGTACTTGCCTATAAGTAGATATAAGACATACGTACACACACACACACACACACACACACGTATGTATTGGTATATAACACTTGGCACAATAGTTGCACCTAGTTTTTTTTTTGTTGTTTTTTCTCTCTGTATTTTTGTATGTCACTTGTGCAGGCAACGCACGTTGCCAAACGCCTTCCAATTCGACTATCAATGGGCCCTAGATATAATACTTATATATAGAAAACCACAAGTGCAGAGATACTAAAATTACATGTAGTATGTCTATTCAATCTGGGAACCCAAAAGAAACTCTGCAAATGAGCATGAGAAATGTCTAAAGCATATCTACTCAAATATACAATAATATGTACAGTGTAAAAAAGAATGTCTAGCTGAAAATCTAAATCTAAAATCTTCTAAAATTTAAGAAATATTAGAAAATGTTTTAAAAATTATTTTATAATTTTTTCTTAATATTTTCTTATCAGTTTTAATGGAAACATGCCTATTTCATAAGAAATACTTCAAGTTTCTACAACTTCTGCGCATTTTCCACTACATTGTTTATTGCTTTGATCGCACAACAAATTTCAGAATTCATTCACAATAGTTAAACAAATTAAACGCTTATTTCTTTCAGTGTGTTTGCATCTCGTGCATTCTTCTGCTGCTTTGTCACACAGACCCGGGCAAATTATGTAAACAATTTATTGTTTGCATTTAAGTGTTTTATTGCCTTGATGTTTATTCCGTGTGTTTCACTTTAACTGCAATTGATAATATCGATTGTCTTTGTAGCGTAGTGCCACGTTCCCTGATTCTCGATCCACAAGCCAAGTTGCTTGTTTACTTTTGTTGCCACAAGTAACAAACAAAGCGAACCAAACAATTGTCTTTCGCTTTATTTGGAGCAAACGGCAACCGCACACTCTGAATGGGCTCTATAAGGCGGGGAAGCTTATGAAACTTAACTCCCCCCTCCACCCTCCCTCTCTTTCTCGCTCGCCTGCACTTGCAATGCAAATTTGTATTGTAAATGATCTGTACGTATCTATCTATATAAATCGATGGTGCTCGATCTACCTCTGATATTTACCTTTTTGGTTTTATTTATTGGCTTATGCCACGCCGCGTTGGGGTTAATAACCTACCTAGCTGCTCAGAATTAGCCAATCTACCTGAAAACTGTGATGAATGTCTGTGTGTGTGTGTGTGTGCGTTGATCTGTCTATCTATCTGTCTGTCCGTCTGTTTGTCCGTCTGTCTCTCAGCCACACGCTCTCCGTTACGATGTTTGTTGGCTTCTGACCCCATTAAAAGGCACAACTGTTGTTGTTGTTGTCGTTGCCCAAGCTTTTTGTCTTTGCGGCACATGACAAACGAATAATCTTAACTCAGTTTGCCCCTAGGCAAATGGGACTTACAACTGAATGATAGGTACATATTGTGGTATTATCATTCAGCGTGAAATGGAATCAATGGCGAGAGAGCTTAGGGTTGTGCAGGATTAGGTTTTGGGTGTAGGTAGAAATTTTCGAAAATATTTATAGAAAAGGTAAAAAGATCATGTGATAAGGATTGTGGAAGCAAGCACGTAAAAGGATTAGCTAAATATAGAAAAGTGCAGGCCATAAATTGAACTTGTAATGTTTGTGTATCTTTGAAATACTTTTGTTTTGGAAAATCCCCCCCACACGGCCCAACACAGTAAATTGAGTTCAAAAACAAATTACATTTAAATGAAATTTGCATTTGCACTTGCGAGACGATAAGTAATTGTGCCAAATTAGCTGATAATTCTAAACTGGCAGCTAAACAAATGGGCCAAACACACTGACAAAATTCATATGGCCTAGCTCAGTAAGCACCTACCCACTGTAAACGAATGTAAATGAATGCAGTGTGAGTGTGGGTTGAGTTGCTGATAATACTCGAAATTTCGTATGCAAATTGGAAAGAGAGAGACAGACTATACTACGTTATTTAAAACAATTTTGAAGTTGAATTTCGAGGAGCTATAAAATTATATGATACCAAGAGAGAGAGATAATAGATCTTGCATAAGAGTTAAACTGGGGCCGCAATCGAGATCGGCAGCAAAGAACTAATAACACGCAGCATATACAGTTATATACATAAGTGTGTGTGTGTGTCATTAAAGTGGCCATTTTTTTTGCTTTTCGAGGAGTTTTTTTTTTCCATTTCTTGCCGCTATTTACAAGTCACGAAGCCGAAGACCGAAAATTACGAGTACAAAATCGCACGCAAAAGTGTTGGGGCAATATGCAATTAAGTTTTGGCCTAACAACAGCAGCAACAACAACAACAACACTAGACAATGCCGTTGAAGTTGCAAGTTGGCTTTTGGGTTGGGCAACAACAGTATGTGTGTATGATAAATGAGAGAGGGGCAAATACACTGAAAGCGAAGGGGGAGGCACAACCTTTCCTTTGTGGCAGCAATAGGAGATTCGTGTTAATTAACCATTCAAATGGCAATAAAACTGAAGACGTAGAAGAAGACGAAGGCAAAGCTGAGCACCCAAAAAGGAAATTAATCGCATGTTAATTGATATTGCGGTATTGTGGAAAACAAAAAAAAAAAAAAAAAAAAAAACCAAAAAAATCGTAAAGAAAATAAACGATTATCATAAAAATTCTATTTGCAGAACAAATTATGGAAATTGGTTTATGACGACGTCGGAGGTTTAGAAGAGTTCCGCTTGAGAGAATAAATGAATTAATGAACTTAGCCTAGGGTTTGGAATGGAATGTGGCAATAGACATTTTATAGGGTCCCTGAAACAAAATTTTATTTTATTTTTTGGGTCCCTGAAACTAACTGCAACTAGAGTTATATAGTTAATTTATTTTATTTCTTTTTTTGGGTCCCTGAAACTTAATGCATGCCATAGCTGAGGTTTTCCCTTACAAGTAGTTTTTTTTTTTTTTTTTTTTTTTTTTTGAAAATGCAAGCCAAAGTTGAATATCAACGCTTGCTCTAGTTAAATGCGCTTTTATCTGTTGCTGTTGCTGTTGTTGGCTGTTATTGTTGTTTGTTGTTGTTATTGATTGTTAACCTTGGGCTACGTACGCCATGGCGTACACGGCGAAGGTCGCCAAGTGCGTTGTCCGTCGGGTATTTCATGTACAAACCAAATAGCTAAATAGCTAAATAGTTGTGAGCTCTACTCGTAGATACATAGATACACACACACACACACACACACACAAACACACCCAGAGGCGGCGTCAGTCGAATGCATTGGGCTGTGGCATTAACATATGTAGCGCGATTTGACTTTGATTTGCATTATAGCGGCGCGAGTCGAGCGAGTCAGCAAATTTGCATTGTTGCGTTCTAATTAAAAATGGGCGCAGTTGTGCCACGCAGCGTATTGCGTGTGTGTGTGTGTATAAAAGCCAATGCGGCAGTTAAGGACAAGAGCAGAGCGAAGAAAACAAATGCTAATTAAATTAAGACGAGACGAAATGTGGCCAGAAAGAGAGACGCGCACAGAGAGACCAAGGCAAAGTTGCAGATAGAACAAAAGATTGAGGAAGAAAAGTGGCAAGAAGAGAGCGAGAGAGAGAGAACGAACAGGGTGAGGCAGCAGTGACCCAGAGCAAAAGATGCGAAAAAGGCAAAAAAGCGAAATTAACTTGTAGATACATTTGTATCTTCTGCCCGTTGGCCAAGGCAAAAGGGTTTTTTTTTGTTAATTTAAACCGTTTCTGTTTTTGTTCATTTTATTTTCTTGACTTACGGCTATTTTCGTGTGCGTTGAGCAAATAAAAAAGCCATTAAAATATAAACAGCAATTGCTAAAAATACAATGGCATCAAAAGCAAGTCACTAAGTAGCTAAACAAAGCCACTAAAGATAGCTGCCGGAGTTTGTCCCTTTTGCGTTGTTGCCCTTTAATTATTTTCTGTGTTTGTTTGTTTGTTTGCAAGATTGCGTTGGCTGGGTGGGGGAAAACTGAAAAGAAAAATATTGAAAAATTGCAGCTGCTTCGAAACTAAAGACTTTATAGGGTATGCGCGGGAGTATAATAGTATTTGTAGCTATTTTTCACTGACTGATCCAATTTAATAATAAATACGCACAGATCCAATGAACTCGAATTGAATGCGGGGCGCGGAAACAGCTGCGGCAGCTGTGTAAATGGAACCTAAAAAAAGTGAGGCACACACACACGCACACACACACACACACGCACATGTATGCACAATTGTTAAGCCTTAAGTAGAGTAGAGCACAAGTTGCCGAAACTAAACTAAATTCGAGCAAATTGAATTGAATTGAATTGATGCCCAAAACAAGAATCTAAATGTGGAGAAAAAATGAGAATAAAAATGTGACAGTTGCTTTTGTTGCTTTTGTTGCTTTTTTTCCTTAATAAAATGAAAACAAAATCAAAATTAATTTAAAAGCAACTTTTTATTTGTGCTCGTTTGCCTTGAGAACATACTATAAACAAAAGCAACAACAACATTGATTGCAAAAAAATTGGCAAATTTGTATTAAATTTTTTTTTTTTTTTTTTTTTTTTGTTTTACTCAGCCCACTCTACCTCCCTCTTCTGCTCACTCTCTCTCTCTTTGTCTTTCTCTGTGTCTTGTTGCTGCGTGCGGCAGCTATTCAGAATTTGATTTTGTTTCAATCGGTTGTCAAGCGCCCAAAAAGATACCAAAATTTGTTGTGGTTTTATTTTGTTGTTATTGCTTTGGCTATTTTTAAACATACATTTCACATTTAGACGCCGCCGCCACCACAGAGAGAAACAGAGAGAGATAATTTTATTCGAAATTTTCAATCTTGTTTTGTTATTTTGGTTTTGTTTTTGCCGCTGCTTTGGCTAATTTAATTTTTACAAGACTCGTGTGACGATCACGATATGTGTGTGGCATGTGTGCGACGGCGCCATTTGGTATACCCTAAAGAAATGTGGGCAGGGAGCAACATGAAATTTCTTAAGAAATCCACAACAGGAAGTATCGTTTTCGTGTACATGAAAATCAAATAAAAATAGTTGAAAATAATTCACAAATTGAAATTAATGTAGAATTTATGAATTTCAAATCGTACACAGTTTATTTTCTTTGCCAGCTAGATGTTGCCTATTAAATACTTAAGATTTCTTTCCTTGAAAGTGTGTACAAGTGTCTATACCATTTCTACCAGTTCTCTTCTCGCTGATAATGATTTAGAACGCAATTTAAATTGTATTTTTGTCGCATTCTTTGCATTAATTCTTCCTCTTGCAATTTGTCTTCTATTTACAGGTAAGCAAATTCGCTTGGTTTGAATCACTTTGAAACACTTTGAATGTTGTTATTCAATTGCAATTGTAAGTAAACATCCGAGTCAACAACTTTTCGCATACATTTTCAACAGATTTGTAAACATGAAATATACGTAAAGAAACGGACAACAACAACAACGGCAGAAAAGAGACGTCTCCACAAAAAAAAAACTTGCTTTAATGACCGCAAACAGTTGTGTTGTTGTTTTTCCCAGTGTTGCGTTTCTTTTTTCATTCGGTTTGTTTTTTTGTTTTCTGTGGCTGCTGTAAAATTTTTGGCCACAGCGCGCAGAGCAGCAAACTGGCAAACGAAAAGATAACGACGCGACGACGACGACTGCCAGCAAGCAAGGAAAAGCGCGTTTTTCAAAGATTTCACTTTCACGCCGTTAACTACAAAGAGTCGCAAATGCAAATGCCGACAAAAGATCATCCGCACAGTAATGCTATTTGCTATCGTTGCAAAGTCGTGGAGTTGTTGCATTTGCAACTGGTTATCGATAGGTCTCTGCTAACTGCTTTATGCAGCGCAAATGAGTATCGACTTTGATTCGTATCTTTAGACAAGTTGCAATTGAAAAGTCGTTTGACTTAAATGTTAATGCGCTGTGGGGGACGATTTTTGCTGAATTTCGCTTGTAATTCGCAAGCAGTTCTAGTGCAAATAACATGAAACATGTAGTGAAAATAAATAAATGTTGAGCTACATCAATAAAGTTGATAAGGAAATCTGTTTAAACGAGCTATGGCAAGTTTTTTTGCCACTTCGCTTGTAATTCGCAACCAGTTTTAGTGCAAGACACATGAAACAAGCTGAAAACTATATAAATAAGGCGGATAAGAGAATCAATATTAACAAGCTATTGCTGCATTTTTAAATTTCGTTTATAATTCCCAACCAGTTCTAGTGCAAGACACATGAAATTAACTGAAAACTTATATAAATAAGGCTGATAAGATAATCAACTCAAACAAGCTATGGCAATATTTTTTCAAATTGGTTTATAATTCCCAACCAGTTCTAGTGCAGTATACATGAAATATGCTGAAAACTATATAAATAAGGCTGATAAGAAAATCAATATTAACTAGCTATTGCTGCAATTTCAAATTTTGTTTGTAATTCCCAACCAGTTCTAGTGCAGTGTACATGAAATATGCTGCCAGAATCCGAGGCAAACTCCCTTAGTTATGTAGAAAGAAAAGTGAAACCGTTTTGAGGCGCCTCGCGCGGTGCTTAACTAGACGGATCTGGTGCACGCTGTAATAGCTGCGCTGGCCTATAACAACAACAACAACAGCAGCAGCAGCAGCAGCACAAAATGCCACAAACTCTCAGGAATCTCACGAGCTGTTGCAGTCGCTGGTTGCAGTTGCAGTTGCAATTGCAGCTTTAGCTACGGTCAGGTGGTTGGTGCTGCTGCGGTTGTAGTTGTTGTTGTTGCAGTTGTTGTTGACTGTGGCGCAATGGTTTGGCATGTGCATGTGCATGACTTGGGGGCATTGTAACACACACCGACACACACATACGCAGACACACTGCTAAGTAGTGTGTGCATGCTCATAGTTTTTACTTGTCGAGAGGCATTCAATTGCCACAACAACAACAGCGACGACGACGACGACTGCAACAGCGACTTTTGTGGTTTTTGATTTTGGTTTTGGTTTTTGGTCCGAAGTTGCTTTTGGGTTGGGCATTGCTTGCGTTTTTGCTCCATCTCTCTCTCTCTCTCGCTCTCTTTGTTTGTTTGTTTGCTAAGTGAAAAGCGTTGTTTTGTTGTTATTGTTATAGTTGTGTGTGTGTGTGTGTTGTGTATGTGGACACTCGCCAGTCATTTTCACCAGCAGTTATGGCGCTGCTCGTCGCTGTTGTTGTTGCAGTTATCGCAAAGGTTCAACATGCTTTTTGCATGTGCATCAGCGTTTATCCACCTAGGGGAAGGAGTGCGACGCCAAAAGGGTTGATTGAAAAACAACGCTAAGTGATTTTCCTGCAGCGTTTTAATGACTTCGCGGCGCTGCCAACACGCAAGCAGGGTTAACTAGGGTTGTCATTATAGCTTACGGTTTTCGATTTCTCAATATTCGTCGCTCCTTCTGTCTCTCTCTTTATCTCAGAGTTGCCTTGAGGCTTTTTGCGGCCTTTTGCAGCCTTATTGCCTTTCACCCGTTTTTGGGCACAGGCAACGCCCACAAGTTGCCTAACCCAGTTGATCGAACCGAAACGAATTTTTCGGTGCATACAGCACGTTTTCATCTTAAGGAAGCGTCTGCAAACTAATGACGATTTCAGCCAAAATAACAATAATAATAATAATAATAATACGAATAATAAATAATAAAAATTTATAAATGCAGCCAAACAGCAGCTGAGGCAGAAGAAGCAGAAGAAGAAAAAACTCCTTTCACTTTGTCGTAAAGCGAAGCGAAGCGCAGTTTTAGTTTCAGTTGCTGCAGCTGCATTTGTGTGTGTAGAATGTTTGCCACATTGCCACACACGCACACACACACCGACACACACACACACCCCGAGTCAGCTGGCATTTTTGCAAAAGTTCCACTGACACAGAGACCAACTAAAGCGCAACGAGCGTAGCCGAAGTCGCGCAGCCGATGTCGACGGCGGCGGCGGCGTTGAATGAACTTTTCATGCGACGCATTGTGGGGCAGAAACGGTTGGCTTTTGTTGTGGAGACTTTTCTGTCAGTTGTTGTTGTTGTTATTGTTGATGGTGCTTAGAATTGTGCAATTGTTTAAAATATTTTTGCATCTGCGACAGGCGCCCATGCGGTGTATGCGTAATGTGTGTGCAGGCAGCATAAATCAAGCATACGCCATGTTAACGAGCCGCTTGTGTTAAATTGAACCGGAACACACACTATATGCTGCTGTGAAAGTCGTAGTGTGTGTGTGTGTGCGAGAGTGTATCTTATGGATGCACTCGAGTACTTCGCAAACGCTTTTAAGTGGGCTGCGGCTCAAGCCGCTCAGAGCAGAACTATAATTGAAATTGAATTTCTATTTTTAATGCTCGCCATGCGTGTGTGTGTGTGAGTGCGAGATGCGCTCGAGTGGCTAACAACATGTGCTTCAATAAGCTGATTAGACAGCAACGTTTGGCAAATCGTTTTAGCTCAACTCGAGAAACTTGAGCAAACTAACTCACAGATCCGTGGGTTGTCGTCGCCTTCACCTCCTCCTTCTTCTCTCAAGATTTTGTTACACTTCAACGACGTCAACACAATAGTAGAATGCGCAAATTTACTTTTTTTTGCTCTCTTTCATTTTCTATATATATATATATATTGACAGCATTACGTAATCGACAAACTCTTGTTGCTGTTTTGTTTTTTTTTTTCTTCCACTCTCGAGTGTTATTCAAATTTTTGGTTTGATTTGATTTGATTTGGCTTGTGCTGCTCTTTTTGTTGCTGCTTCTTCTGCTCTGCATCTTCTTTTCAAATTGATTTCGATTTCGTTCTCGTTTACGTTTTGTTGTCGTGTTCTTCTCTAATTATAAACCTCGACTCGGCTTCAAGAGTTTCTCAAAGCAAGCGCGCAAGCAAACGGAAGCTGCCTCTTCAGAAGTAGAGTATTTTTAATTGTGATTTATACTAGGTTTTTTAGCTATAAATAGAGCTGACCTTAGCAGATACTAGAAGAAGCGATTATTCTCTTAAGAGTTGTCTGAGAGTTTCGACTTGTCTTTTATCTATAGGAATACAAACTTGATTAATATTGAATTACTTTTTAAATAATTTATAGAGAACTTTTGAGAATATTATCTTTTAGAATTCATTCGGATATTTTCTTGAATAAATTAACTTTTTTTGTTATCAAATCTAAATCAACCCAACTTTTCTTCATTATTACGAAATTTTGTAAACTTTTCGATTTTTCCTTACTATTTTTTGGTATTACATATAACAATTTTAAATGAAATTCCAGTCGGGTCGCGCCGCATAATTAGATGCAGTGTCGGTTCACAAAGATATTGCGCAATATATATATGTATATGCGGCGTTATAAGTTGAGGGCCATAGCCAATTTTTAATGGCACGTCGCCAGCGACGGCACGTCGAAGAAAGTGAAATTACGACAGAAAAAAAAAACTCATTTCGCTTTGGCATAGTTAATGGAGAGTAGGAAATGGGCAGCAGCAGCTGGAGAAGAAGAGGAAGAAGCAGAGGCCGAGGCCGAGGAGTGCCTACGGTGGCACGGTTAGTTACATTGTCGAAATTATGATAATAAATAAATTTGTAATGCAGTTCAGTTCAATTCGGTTCGAGTCGAGTTGTACAATGGAAAAAATTGAAACACGTCAATTCCACATTGTCTGGCCTCCGCTTGACCCGCTGATTAGAAAACAGTTTGTTGAATGAAAGACAGAAAACAAAACAAAATGCGCTACACTACACTGAACTACATACTATATAGTTGTGTGTAGTAAGCTGTACGTGTTGGGGCCATTGAACGAGGAACAGGCAACATGGACTAAGCGGAGAGTGCGTAGGGGGCGACACGTAGTTGGGCCTGCACGTGCGAACAAGTGAACCTAACACGGATGAGGGAGGTCTTCTCTCTCTCTCCCTTTCTCTCGCCGCTGATTGCCGATTGATGGACGTTGATAAGCGCCAAAAAGTGCATGTCAGTTGCCCCTCCCCTCCTCCCTACTATATACTCTACTATATCTTCTATATTAAGAAAATTGTTTGTGCAAGCACTTTTGAAAGCTGTTGCTGTCTATTGCGCTCTCTCTCGCACTTGCGCGCCTTCTCTTTCCACTGCGAGCAGAGTGCATTAAACTCGCATTTCGTCTCGCTCGCGTCTTGACATTTGCGCTGACATAAAATGCAAATAAAAATGCAAAAATAATAATAAAAAAAAAAAATTTAAATATGAAATTTAAACAATTTATTAAAATCGCGCAACGCTTAACGAAATGATGGCACAATTTTTTGCAAGGCAGAGAGAGAGAGAGAGAGAGAGGGGGAGCAGTAAGAGTAAGAGACCTCCTAAGCTGTGCTCTAACAAACCACTTAACACAATTTCCAAGGCACTTTAGAGAGTATTATAAATCACAGACAGGTGAAGGAGATGCGACAGAGAGAGAGACACGTGTGTGTTGGCTTGACGACAGCAGGCAATCCCCAGATTCTCTGGCATTAGTCAGCCAAGGCATGTCTCTCTCTTCCTCTCTATAGTAGTTGCAGATATATCTATATTGATTGAAATATGCTATTTCTGGCATTATCCGTAGGTTGTGCCACATAGCTGAAGATCGTCTCATCTGTGTAGCGTGGGTGAAATTACCGGGGCGTGTGTGTTTATGCAACTTAATTATCAAGAGAAATTGCATGCATAGTAGAACTGTCATGCCTACAAAAGGTCTTTCGATTCAATCTCAACACAATTTATAGCTATAGATAGATAGACTATAAATGCCAGACCCCATCGTTTGCGCCAAGCACAGCAAAATCTATAAAACAAAGCAACCAAAACACCTGACAATATTACGACTAAATACAGAGTGCAGCATTTCTATACATATGTTTGTGTATATATATAATGCGATTATAATCCGCAACTGTATCTAGCACACAGCACACACAGAAAGCAGAGAGAGAGAGGGAGACAATTTGTTGATACACAACTGCTTTTTATTTTGTTGCTTTCGACAATTACGAATACAGCTGGCAGTTTTTTTTTTTTTTTTTTTTAAACGTTATATATAAAATTTAATTTTATAATTTCTTTTGTATTCGCTTAATAACTGCACTAAATTCGAGCTGAACTGGCGTTCCAGTTTAATCAGAACTCACAAAAAGCGAAAGACGTAATGGAAATGACAGTGCATAGAAAAAAGGGGGAAGCTTTCGACATTGATAGAGTATCTGACAGTAGATTTCTTACTTTCCTCTTATTTGCAACTTCTCAAGTAGTTGTAGTGTTGATCTATCGAGTCTTCTCTATAATTAATGATCACAGAAGAGTTTACAGAGTGACAAAGCAATTATTTCAGTAAATTTGTTTAGAATTCTCAAGTAGTTTAAGCATGCTTGCAATAAAAGCAAAACTTTGCTTTTCTTTCAGTTTTAAACTTGAATTCATTTCGAAAACACTCTTTATAGTTTGAATCTCTTTATCTTTTTAGTATACACTTATACTATATATAAGCTTATTGTTTTCGCTCGCTCTAGTAGAAAACCAGAAAATGTCAATAAAACTTGGACACGTGCTGAGCCTTTGCTATTTTTATTGCAACTTCAGGTTAATCCATTTGCGTATCGACTTAATTCTATTTAGGCGATTATATTGCAAAAACACTTTAGTATTTTTTTTGTTCTTTTTAATGACATTGTCTGCTATAGATACGGGTTTGAAAGACTTTTGAAAAAAATTTAAAAATTTTATTCCAACATCTATACATTTAGTCACTTTCAATTTTATCCTTCCAAATAATAGGTTTTCTCAAAAAATTTGTTCTAAGCCCCATACCCGAATACCGAGCCATTCTTCATGTTGAAACAAAAGCAAGGGCTAAACGGAGACCCAATTAGAAATTTTGCCATGCTACTACACACGTGCATTGCCTGATGGAACAGCACTTTTTTCCCAAATGCGGTCGTTTCTGCTCAAATCAATATCGAATCGTCCAAAAGCTCTGAATAATATCCGTGATCGTTTACCCTTTTCAAGGTAAGATGAATGATACCCATCCCAAAAACGGGCCATGACCTGTGCCGACGACCCACCTTGGCCTTCTTTGTGCACACCCGGAAACCACGTCTTGATGTTCTTTGGTCCGGAAAAAAAAAAGTTGAACATCCCAAACACTCCTTTGAAATGGTCACACTTCCTTATGGTGCAACGCGGCACCCATCGCCAAACTTTTTCATGTCAAATATTTTTTTTAAATATGATGTACCCGTTCAGTTGAGTGCTACACCTCAGCTCACTTCATTCTCCGATCATCCAATATCATTCCATGGATTTTGTCGACGATTTCTGGCATGACGACCTCTTTGGGCACCAACGTTCGGCATCACTTACTACGACCACAACGGAACTCAGTAAACCATTTCTTAACCATTGAAATTGATGGTCAGAGTCCCCATAATATTTATCAAGTCTTCCTTGGTTTCGGGATGGATTTTTACCAAAAATAATGCTTAATTAGCACACGAAATTCACTTTCCATTTCGTTAAAATTATCTCTGCTTTCAATCCTATAAAACGCAAACCAAAAACCAGCTTTCTAAAATTTTACAGTCAGCTGTTAATCGATAACTGCGACAGGAGCAGTGTTGTATTTAGAGCAGGTGCGCGGCAAATACAAAAAGTCACGGTCTTATCAAACGACCCTCGTATTATTTAATGTGTATTTACGTTTAATTCTCATTGTTTTCTAGCGTGACTTTACAATTTCAATTTGTAATTACATGAGTGAGATGTGTTTGCATATATCTGTATCTATCAGCTGAAGATGTGCATATGTATTTGTAGCTTATGCAAATTTCTGCAAAACGTTGCCTATATATGGCTTAATTCTGCTATTGAAATCAATTAAAAACGTTTAATATCGAGGCTCCGATGCGTTTGAATGCAATAGACCTTGGCGTTGTCTGACTGTCTGGCTTTGTCTGGGTTGAATTTGGAAAGGCAAAACTGTTGTTTAGTTGTGTTGTTACTTTTTTGGTATATTGTTTTTAGAAATAACAGTAGAAAGACATGGTAAATACTGTATGTGAGGTTAAGCCATGTAAACACTTTTTAATATTTGCAACGGCTTTCAAAACTTACGGGTAGGGTATTTTGTTATTAGGCATGCTTGACTGTAGCTTTCGTTACTTGTTTTTTTTTTTTTTTTTTTTTTTTTTGGTTATTTTTGCTACTTGAGAATGCTCTTCGTTGTTGTTGCTGCCGTCGTTTGCCATGCGCGCAGAGGCTGGTGGAATTGTAATTAAAATTGATAAATGATTTCGTGCCACAAATGTTCTGCGACGCTATCAATTACTTCCTGAGAAACATCTGCGCCACACGCCGCTCTCCAACTGCGACGTGATAGAATAATTCAATGTGTGTAGGTGCCGAGGAGAGGGAAGGAGGGTGTAGTATGAGTGTGTGTAACCCCAACTAACTCATCTCCATCTGATATTTGTATAACCATCTAGGCTGCATTCAAACCTAATGCGATGCGCATTGTTTGGGGGCTGCCTAGACGGACTCATTTGTTCCCAGGCTGCTCGCGCAAAAAAGGCTAATAAAACATGATCGCGATAAGCGATCATGATAACTGGGGTTTTTCTCCCTCTCTTCCTTTTTGTTTACAACTCTGTTTTGCCATTAGCAAATTGTTTTTGTGTCTGCCCTGAAGCGGATCGAACCCGAAACTACTCCTGGTTTGCTCGTGTTCATTTCACTGCGCACAGCGTGAGCTGCATCAAGCTGCATTAGGCAACAGCTGTTACCCTCTGTGTGTGTGCGTGTGTGTGTGTGTTTTGGGGCTTGGGCTTAGTGAGGCATTATTTCCCATTTAAATGTTAATTGTATGTGATGTGCAAAAAAAAAAAAAAAAAAAAAAAATACATAGCAAAAGCAATCGATAACCACAGCTGTTTCAACAGTTAGAAGATTCGCTAGGAATTCGAGAATATATGTTGACAGTTTCTATTTGAATGCGCAGCGAAAGGGAGACCACTGTTTCGTTGGTTGGGGCAAACAAATAAACAAATTGACTTCAAGGCCAAAACTAGTTGGGAATTGCAAGCGGAACAGTAAAGTGTGTAGAGTAAATAGCGAAACTGTGGCTTGAACTATTTTCCAGGCAGGTCTAGGCTAGGTCGCGTTTGTAGTTTAAGTATTGTGTTATATGTGACAAGCGATAGTCGAAATTGTATATCGATACTATCGATAACACGCAAATGAGTTATTTTAGTTATTTTCTTGGCAGCTTTAAACTATATTTTGCATAGATATAGATTGTTTTTAACTAGCAATACTAGCAGTAGTTGAATTTTTGTATCTTTTCTATCGATAACAATTAAATTTTATTTACTTCAATAATATTTGCTTATTTGCAAACATTTACTTATGAATTTCTTCAAATTGTTTTTACTTGCAGGTAAATAAAACCATATGTATGCTCTATAGAGCCAACTCTAATTGGGCAGCTGGCTGCTGGTTGGTAATGTAAATATGCATAAGAGTCGCAAAAAAACTTGATAATATTTTCTAAAAATATTTGCACAAATGCTTCAAAGAACGAGACGGGTCTGTGTGTTGTGTTTGTGTAGCGAATCATGAGGCATAGATATTTTACTATTTTTTAATGGGCAAACTACAGTTCAAAGATATAATCAGATCAGCCAGGGTTATGGCCATCATATAGCATATACGTAACTACCGATAGTTCATTCATGGCGTAGCGAACTTTCCACTTTTGATGGCGACGCTTTAATGAGCTGCAATTAAATTGGCCAAATTAAATTTTAGCACAGTGCTAAAAAAAGCGATAATAATTTCTGTTCTCTGTGGAGTTTCCAACGAACGCGCGTGTGTGTGTGTGTGAGTGTGTGTGACGCTCGTGGAGATCGTTGAGCAATTAGAGAGCATTTTCAGGCGTTACATAACTGCTTCACTTATCTAAAAATAGGCATAAAAGAAAAGCGACAGCGACAACAAAAACAACAAAAAAAACAATACAAACCTAATGAAAAGTAATTTAATTATTCAAAATCTTGTTTTCTTGCGTTGTCGTGCCACAAAAGTCGTCAAAAGCGACGCTAGACGCTCGTGTCTGCAGTCGACCGGGTTCGATTTATCGCCACTCACGGTACAGTTGCGACAGAAAGAGAGAGAGAAAGGGGAGGGGTGTGCAGTGACGGCAACAAACAAATAACGCTGTGGCGCACCTGGTCGGTCAGAAGGGGAGGGGCCTGTCCTCCCAAGCGTTGGTCACGTTTTGTACCGCGCCGGGTCAAGATTAACAGAAACCAAAATCGAAACCGAAACCAAAAATGAAATGAAATTGAAACCAAAAAGCGAAACTGAAGAAAACGCACAAACAAAATACAATGCAAAACGACGTCAAACGAAAGCCAAATCGATAGAGGGAGGGAGACGCATACGCAATTCCACTACGAACAGTGGGCGGGGGGCGTGGCGGCATGGAAAGACAAGAGAAGAGCAGAGCAGCTGAAGCTCTTATCAAAGAAAACCATTTCCGTCGTTGTGGTCGATGTCAAAGCCAAAGCCGCAGTCGGAATTCTTGCTGCACTTTCATTTTCGGTTGGAGAACACCCTGCCACCCCCCGTTGCCACCCCCTGCGCCCTCTCCAGCAATGTTACGCCTCTGTTGGTCTCTTGGGTATGTGAAACTATGCCAAAAACCGCAAGTGAATCTGTTTGTGTCTGTGTTGGCCCGGCTAAGCAAGGTTCGACTGTCTGTCCGTCTGCCTGTCCGTCTATCGCTGCGTGTAGTTGTTGTATAATTGAATTGTAGTAGCCGCCGCCGCTATGCATACACGTATTTGAAATGTCGGTCGAACCGGTTTCAATTTGGCACTTGTGCTGCGCCGCTGCCTGCTGCCACTTGGACCGCGTTCCTCCGTGCGCACACGGGTCCGGCATAATAATTAAGCCTCATTTGCATTGGGGCATCGAAGGTGCGCTAGAATTCGGTGCGGATTTTCGATTTTGATTTCTTATTCGTATTCATATTCGGATTTTGGATTTGAAATTGAAATCGAATTTGAAGTGCGTATTGTGGAATGGGAACGTTGCTAGTCGCACTTTCGTCGAACAAGAAATCGAAAAATAATCGATAAGAAATCGAACAAAAATTAACCTCGACCGTGTCGCGCGCTCTGACCTTGTTGCTGGGTTTTCCATTGTTGAATCGATAAAATATAGAAGGGACGGGGCATTATAATAGAAACAAACTCAATTTTACAGCACATTTTATCGATAACGTCTTCGATAGTTTCTGGCTCAACGATCGTAAATATCGACTAACATTTTCAAGCAGAACTTATGATCTTGCACTTTAATACGCAAAAATTCATAGCACTACAAGATACAATTCACAAGATACAAGATACAAGATACAATACACACAAGATACAACGGCAAAACGGACGATTTGCGCGCTTGCGCATACTTATTAGGTCAGGGTCAAATCGAGACAAGCCGAGCGCGACTCGCGACTTGCGTCTTGCCAAAGAGCGTCAAAAGGCAACGCCATCATCGTCAGCGTCAGCGTCATCGTCATCATCAGCATAAGCTACAAGTGGCTATGGCTGCAGATACAGATACAGATACAGATACATGCAGAGAGTAACAGATACATTGGTTACGCGCGGCAACAATAAATGGCATTAATAACAAAGGCAGAGCCCAAAGAGGCAGGGAGGGAGACGAAGAGAGGGTGAGGCAACAATGCAGTGCAATGTGTGTGCTAGTGTGCGTGTGTGTGTGTGTGAGTATCTGCAAGATACATTAGCGAACTGAGGTTGAAACTGAAGTTGCTTTTGCTGCTGCTGCTGCTGCTGGCAGGGGGCATCGCATCCATCACGCAAGCGAAACATTAATCTTTTCTGGTCGCACTCGCAACACACACACACACACACGAATTGCGCCTATCTGCGTGTGTGTGTGTGTGTATCTGTGTTTATGACTTTGTTGCTGCTGCTTTAAGCTGCTGATTAACATTGAACCACGGGCCACACAGCCGATCTTAGTCTCTGTGTGTGTGTGCGTTCTGCTTGTGCCTTGTGCCGAAATGCCAAAAAGTAACGGTACATGTATCTGTATCTGCAGCTGTAGCTGTATCTGCGGCTGGCAGATAAAGCAAACTGTTTTATGACTTATGCCAGCGAAATTGAAAGGCCAAGCGAAACATAAAATAAAATATAAATGAATAATCTGCCAAATATTAGATTTATAACTAGGTGTGTGTGCGTGTATCTGTGTGTGTGTGCTCAATCTATTTTTAGCTCTTTTATGTAAATCGAGCACAAACAGCTTGAGCTTTCTTTTTTTCTTGGTGAATTTATTATTACATAATTGACGCTAATCTGGGATCAGCTGCAGCTGCTTTTAGAACGCGCAGCCAACGCAACGCAACGCAGCGCAGCAGCTGTTGCAGCAGTTGCAGCTTATCTGTGCAACCAGCTGCTGTTGCTTCTTTCACTTCGCTCCCTCGCCCTCTCACTCTCCCTCGTTGTCATCGCAACGCCAGCTCTGAGCTATTTCCTTGCTAAGAGCGCCCACTGTGCGCCTCTTATCAGTTCGTGGTCTGCTTCTGCTTCTGCTTTATGTTTTTTATTGTTTTCTAGGCGAGCCAGAGGGCAGATTATGCGGTGCGGGGGATGGCGGACCTGGGGCAGTCTCGGATAATTAGTAGAAAGAAGAAAAAATAAATAACGGTCTAAAAATAGATTGGACAAGCGCGCACAAAGCAAACGTAGCAAAAGCTGAAGAAGTATTTAAGCAATTTGCGTTGTGGCAGCGGCAAAAACAAAAACTAAAAGCCAAAAACAAAAATAAAAACTTGTTTGCACAAACACAGAGCTTTTTTTGCTATCGTTTTTTTCGGATTTTTCTTTTTGTTTTTGCTCAACAAATAAGTGCAAGAAAATTTAATAAATGAACAAATAATGAAATCGAAAACTGGGCAAGCAGCAAAAATGCATTACGAATATGGCATAGAGCAGCAGCAGCAGCAGAGACACACATACAGTCACACACATAGCGCTCGCCTGCTCACTGCACTGCACTGCATGATCGCTTTATCAGCTGAGCGCGCCCGCATTGCAGCTGAACGACGTCGACGTCGACGCCCGACCGATCGACAGAGCGACAGACGCAGAGAATGAACGACTGAGCGGGCGAACGAACGAACGCGCGACCGACTAACCGAGCTAGCGAGCGACCGTCAGAATTACCTGCAACTACATGCTTATGCTTGCCCTTCTAAAATTCACCATGCACACACACACACACGCGCGCTCAATTCACTCAATGCTGCGCTCACTCATTCACTCACTCACTCACTCCCTCGCTTGTTGTGACGTCAGCTGAAAGCTTTAGCTTGCCCGTGTGTGCGCGCTCTCTCGTGCACTCGTGCGCTCGCTCGCGCGTTCGTTCCTTCGTTCGTTCGTTCGTTCGTGCGCTCGTTTGCTCTGCCGTCGCGACGCTTCGTTCGCCGCGAATATTCTAATAAGCATTTCAATTCATTTGGTTTCCAAGCGCGCAACGCAACGCAACACACGCTGAACACGAACGGACGGCGCGGCGCATTAGCTTCAAAATTAGTTAAGCATATTTTCAACTTGAAGTGAGTGTGTTTGTGGTGTGCTGTCAAATTGTGTGTTGGAAAAGCAACAAGAAAAGAAATACTAAATAATATAATAGAGTAAATTGTGTTTAGCCAAGTGAAAGAAGTGCAAAAGACAAACGAAATTAGTGCAAAGTTTGGCGAAATAAAATAAAACTACTACAAGCAGCAGCAACAACAACAAGTTAAAAAGCAACAGCCGCTATCGCAGTCGCGGGTGCGTCGTCTTCGTCGATTAAACGGTAATGCTTCCCCCCAACCCCTAAACAACTGTTACAGTAACCGAAACCCAACCCAATTCAAACCAAACCAAATTGAAACTGAATCCCAGCCCACCCACTCTTTGCTCTTTCGACATTCCCCCACATACGTGTATGTAGTATAGCAGGAGCTTACTCCTGCCTTTGCCTCTGCTGCCACATGGAATCCATATTTGTTTTTGCGTTTTGGACATCACACACACACGCGCACACACGCACAGCTGCTAAGTTACACTTGTTTGAGCTTTGCTTTGACTGCAAAGACTTTCAGCTGCGTTTTTCTCCTCTTTCTATTTCTTCGTTGTTGTTGTTGTTTTTTTTTTTATTCGCTTGCGGTAGAAAGAAAAAACAACGATTTTCACTTTTATTTGAGACCAGTCGCTGCTAGCGCAGTCGACGTCAACGTTGACGCTGACGCCGCTGTCTGTCTAGGCCACCAGGCACGCCATAGACCGATACACCTGTTTGCGTGTGCCTGTGGTATGTGTGAGTGCAAGTGTGTGAGTTGCTATGCAACAACTGCAACATCAGCCACACAATCATCATGATAATACATAATGAAGTTTAAGCATTCATTGTGAGCCTCATAATGAGCTGAAGAAATTGGTGAAAATTGCAGCGTTAATTTATTATTTGTGGAAAAAGTACACACGAATAAATACACACACACACACACACACGATCGGAGGTTCAACGTATTCAACGAGCACTCCTCGCGCATTGTGAAATTCGAAAAAAATAAATTTATATATATTTTTGCCAATTAAAGAAAAAAGTTAAGAAAAACAACAACAAAACGAGGCACACACACACATAAAAAAAACTTGCCTTATCTTAAATCAAATTTTGCGTAAGCAAAAAAAAATCTCTAATTAAAAATTGTTGTAGTTGTCGCGTAGCCAAAAAAAAAAAAAAAAAAAAAAAAAAAAAAATTGCCCCCAAATGAAGCAAGTCAAAAAATGGTGTCAACGAAAAGCGTACAAAAAAATAATGTAAAAAAATTGTCATAAATTTTCAAGTGCTGTGCGCAAAGATTTTGATTAAGGAAAAGTGTCGAAAGGAAAAATGAAAAAAAAAAACCGAAACAATTGTGTTAATTTTGAAATTATTGTGTTAATTTTTCGAGCTAAATTGAATTATGTATGCGATTTGTGATTTCTGATTTCTGAGAGAAAGTACAAATTCCGAGACGCCGAAATTGAGTGTGCGTGTGTGTGACACAAATAACCATACGCAGCCCCCTACCCCACAAACATACATATAGTGTATATACAGTTATGATCGAGAGTTTTAGTATAGAGTTACGAAAGAAAATGAAACTGCACTCGAACGGATCGATGAAATGTGCGCTTAATTATTGTGAAAAAAACTGCGAGAAGTAGAGAAAAAAAAAGCCAAAAGAATTGAGTAAACACACAGAGAGAAAAAACGATTGCGTTGCTGCATGAAAATGCAATAACAATTTCAAGAAAAAAAAAAAGCAACAATTATAATTACAATACAATTTGCTCGCCCCGACAAACAGCAGGCAGCAGGCAGCAACAATTGGGCAATTAATAAAATGGCTAATTGCCAGTGCAATAAATCATTTGACAAACACTTCACCCCCAGCACAGACTAACCCCACTACTTAGCCACTAAAACTAGGAAAGAGAGAAGTGCTTTAAATTGTTCCTTGGAAGTTTATCGCTCGTTATCTGTGAACTAACTGTATTTGCATTTGATTCTGCATTCTGTCTGCGTTTCTGGTCTCATTGCTCTTTTATCTTCATTTCTGACATAAAAGCGAAACATTCGCGAATGACGTGAGATACTCGACGGATCCTACGCGAAACTTGTGAATTAAACATGAAATTGTAGGGGAATGTGGCAAGAAGGCAGGCAGGGTAGGGGATTACGAATGCGTCACTTGAGTTTTACGTTACTGTTTGCCCTTTCGCTTTTGCTGCATACGATTATTTATCAACTCTTATACTAGATACGCTTGCATTCGCTTGTTTATAAAGCATGCTATAGTACTATATCATGATGATAAGCTAGGTGGGGTATATAGATAGTATAGCTGTTAAACGGAACTAGGTAAACCGGAAAAAATATGCATAAAAGAGATTAGAGAGAGAGAGATTAGGTTTACAAAGAAAGTTTACTTAGGGGGATGAAAATCGTATGATATATAGGGAATGATTATAATATGGAATTATATAATATATTTTCAATTTGCAATTCCATTTCAATAGCGAAAGTGAGATCTCTTCAATTAAAGCTCTATTCATCAATACAAATTAACAAGATCACCTACTACCTACGCCTACGTTTTTCTCTCTGTGTAGCGCAGCAGCAGCTACCCTTTCCCTTCTCCTGCCCCTGAGCCAACACCTTCTTCTCTCCGCAACTTAGGCTGGGCCCCCGCGTGAATCATTCGCCGCATCAGTTGCGGCACGCAAGAATCTTTTCGAATTCGAATTGGCTTTTAGCGTGGTCCGAATATTTGCACGCAGACTGTACACTCACACACACGCACATACGGACTGTGTGTGTGTGTGTGTGTGTGGTGTACATATGCTTTCATATGTTCGGCCTGTTATGCCAGAAAATTAAATTTGTTGTTTTCTTCTTTTTCATTTGCTGTGTTAAACGCACAAACAAAATGATAAAAAAGCGACACACACACACACACACACACTCACGCACACACACGCACACGCACAATACACAAAGCAAATAGAGAACATAGAAACAGGCAGGCATATGCAAATACAAAGTACAACAACAAGTAGAACAAAAGTAAAGTAGAAAATAAAAGATAGAGCAGGGCGAGATAGATATACGAAATATAAAATAAAACAACAACAACAACAAAAGTTAGGCATAGCCCAGACCCAGACCCATATGCCGATATGGAAAAACGCACAAAGTCAAACCAAAAGTGCGGGGTATAAGCCTAGGGCGGGGGCAGAGGCGTCGCTGTCGCGGTCGACGTCGATAACAATGCGGAAATTTTAACTCGAAAAAGAAAAAGGAAAAAATAAGAGAACCAAATATTTTCTAGTTTTTTTTTTTGTCAAAATACTTTGATGTCAAAGGGGAAGCAGAGACAAAGAAAAGTTAAACGATGAAACGATAAATAAAATAAACAAATAAATTTAACGCTGAAATAAACAACAAATTTAACAAAAAAAAAAAAACGCCGCATTAAATGTGGGAATAAACACATAGTAGAATAATATTAGCTGTGTGGGCGAGAGAAAGAGCTAGAAACAGCGGGAAAAAGGCAGCTGGTAAAATTGAGCAAAATTTTAAAGCGAATTAATTAATTAACCGAACAGACCCCGGGCGGCAATTTGCTATGGCATTGGCGCAATAAAATGCCAAAAACTAAATAAATGAGTGCCCCCAGAACAACAACAACAGCAACAACAACAGAACAAGAGAACAACAACGAAACAATGTGCCCTAATCGAGAGTGTATCTTGAGAATAAAAACTATTAAGATAAGCCGCATAAAAGATGAGAAACTTTATGAAATTATTGTTGTTGTTATTGTTGTTGTTGTTAACTAAGTGATTATTTATTCGTTCTCATTTATTTAATGACTGCGCCGAGCAACTACTAAGCACCTCAGCGGGAGTAGACTAACTTGGCAAATTGTCGATTTAATATTCTAAAATACCATTAAAAGATACAATTGCAAATGAATGTAATAAAACTTGAATGTTGGGAAATAAATAATATCCATTGAAGAGGGTTCATTATGCAATAAAATATTTGAGTATCTAATAAAGAACCTAACAAGTAAAACTAATTTGCTTGTGGCTTAAAGTTTACTTTAAAGCATTCATTAGTGTTATTTGATTTTGGGTAGTAAAATAACAAATAATTTTTTTAAAAATATTAAGATGGGAGATGGATAATATCACTTATAAAGAACGAGCTTTTTTAGAGTAATGAAACAATTTACAAAAAGAAAAAGCAGATTAAAGCTTATTTTTGAACAAAAAGCTTCTTAAAAAGCTTGCCATATTTCTTAAATCATTTTGAATCATTCGCATTATATGCGTAGATCCTTTCGCTCTTTCTTTCTCTCTCTTTATTCATCTCTATCTTTCACTCTGATTTCCACTATACTTTTTTCTTATCTTATATATATTTAGTGTATTGAACTAGTTGCGAATTACAGTTGGCTCATCTACTATAACGCTCTCTCTTTCTTTCTGCTTGCAGTGCGGGACACTAGACGGAGCCGCCGAACCGTTATTCCATCAGCAGCGCAACAACAGAATGGACGTTTATCAGATCGACGATGGTTTCCACTCGGATGGTGGCACCGAGACACCGCCACCATCGCCAAGTTCGGGCTCCTCGATCGCTTCGACCTCGGATCATGGTTCGCTCGAGAGTGTAGACACTGGAGGTACACAAAGATTGGCCGTATTGTCATTCGAACAGGTGCGTAAACTGCACGATGTCATGGATGAAGTGGTGGCCATACACGGACGTGGCAATTTCCCCACACTGGAGGTCACCCTAAAGGATCTGGTGAATTTGGTGCGACGCAAACTGGAGGCCGATGTGAATAGTGGCGGTGCTGGCGTGCTGGTTAAGGACATACGCCTCAATGGTGGCGCAGCTAGTCATGTGCTGGCCAACGAGGATCAGCAGTATAACGATCTGGATCTTATATTTGCCATTGAGCTGAGCTCACCGCGTGTCTTTGATCGTGTCAAGACCGCCGTGCTGAACACATTGCTCGATCTGATGCCAGAGGGTGTGTGCAAGCGTCGCATCTACACGTGCTCGTTGAAGGAGGCCTATGTGGGTAAAATGGTCAAGGTGAATAACAACAATGATGGGGATCGTTGGTCCCTGATCTCGTTGGGCAATTCACCGGGTCACAAGAATGTCGAACTGAAATTTGTCGATACAATGCGACGTCAATTTGAATTCTCTGTCGATTCATTCCAAATTGTACTGGACTCGCTGCTGTTGTTCTACGATTGTGCTGCGTTGCCCATCTCGGAGAATTTCTATCCCACTGTGGTGGGTGAATCTGTCTATGGTGATTTCCAGGAGGCATTGTATCATTTGCAAAAGAAATTGATCTCAACACGACAACCGGAGGAGATACGCGGCGGCGGTTTGCTCAAATATTGCAATCTTCTAGTGCGCAACTATACCGCTGTCGATTCACAGCTGATCAAGACATTGGAGAGATATATGTGCTCGCGTTTCTTCATTGATTTCCCGGACATTAATACGCAGACCACCAAGCTTGAGGCATATTTGCGCAATCATTTCTGGGGCGTCGACGAGGAGCCGCTGCAGTACGAGTACCTGATGCATTTATATAATGTCGTTGAAATGTCCACCGTCTGCCTGATGGGACATGAGCGTCGTCAGACTCTATTGCTCATCCATTCGCTGGCCAATCAGGTGAAGCAGGCGCAAGAGCATCAGTATCAGCAGCAGCAGCAACAGCAACACCACCAGCAGCAGCAGCAACATCACCAGCAGCAACAGCATCACCAACAGCAGCAGCAGCAGCAACTTCATTCACATCAGCAGCAACAGCAGCAGCAGCATCAATTCCTACAGCCACAACAGCAACAGTCTCCATTGGATGCACAGCAGCAACAGCAGCAGCAGGCGCAGACGTCGGTGTTGGCGCTGGTTTCGACGCCGCCACAAACGCCGCAAACACAAACGATCTACGTGCAACAGGCAGCACCTGCTGCTGGCGCACTCTGCTGCAGCACTGCAGCACCAGCAACAACAACAGTTGCCGGCGGCGCTGCCACCGCTGTAGTCGCTACAGCAGCAACAGTTGCCGATGCCCAACAACAGCAGCAGCAGCAACAGCAACAGCAGCAGCAGCAGCAGCCACAACAGCCACAGACCATACAGATTCAGGCGGGTCCGCCGGGTTTGATCTATGCCAATGGCGTCTACTATGCACCTGTGATTCCCAGCACCATTTGCACGTGCAACTCCACCTGGCTGAGCACGTGATTAGAGCAGCAGCAGCAACAGCAACCGCAACAGCAACAGGAACAGCAACAGCAGCAGCAGCAATTCGATCCACAACAACACAATAGCAGCAACAGCGACAGCAACAGCAACAGCATCAATCACATCAGCAACATCAGCAACATCAGCAGCAGCAACTACAGCAACATTAATCACATTAGCAACAATAGCAGCAGAGGAGCAGAGGAGACTACCAGCGGCAGCTTGGTTCTGGTGCAGCAGCAGGGTAACTACTGTCTAGGCCAGGAGCAGCAGGAGGAACAGAGGCAGACAGCTCAATGGCAGCAGCAGCTGTTGTATCGGGATCAGGGACAGCAATTAGATGTTAAGAGGATCGAACAGGAGTTAGTGCAGGATTGGGAGCAGCAGCAGCTGGTGGGCGGCACCTATAGCGGCCAGTTTGCTTATTTCTATCCGAACAATGGATCACCGCCCAGTGTGCTGCTGCTTGGCGAGGATTCCTATTTGAATGTGACGCAACAGTTTCTTGAATTGCATTGAATTCTACGGGGAGCAAGAGGACGACGATAGGCAGATAGACAGAGCAGGAGACCACTTCATATACACCTACACACTTACAAATCTACACACACACACACACACTCATAGATATCCTGTTGTTCCTTTTTTCTATAAAACTTTCTACGAACGCGCTAAGAAGACAGTCTTTCGTCCGGAATTGGAGAGAAAGCACAGACCATATTTTAATAATTTGACTGAAGCCGCTGTTAGAGAAGACATTGAGGATAATGGAGAATGGAGAATAGAGAACGAAGAACGGATAGAATCGAGTATAGAAATCGGAAAAGGGACAGAAACAACAAAACGTACAAATTAGGAAAAAAAAACAAACTAAAGAAAAAAAAAAGAAACCTTTTGGAATGGAAAAAAAAAACAGCAAGTAAAGAGAGAAATGAGAAAAAACATAGCTAAAAACAACCTAATCGATACACTTGCGCTTTAGATCTAAAGAAAACCAACCGACTTCAGATTTTACCCAAAAATAGATGTGCGCGCATATATATAACCATATATATGTCAATATCTATGAACCAAAAGCAGAATCAGACCGCAAAACAATAGAACCGAAGCCCCCCACCCCCCACACCCCTCAACTAACTTAACTCAAATCTGTACAAAATTTTTTAATATTTTCATTATTTTTGCGCCGCTTAAACAAATTTTCTTGTATGCCTATCAAAATATTATGATTCGATTCGTATGATTATAATAATTTTTATTTTTTTTGAAAGTCCCTCAATTTTTCGTCTCTTATAAACGTTGAAAGAAAAAACAAATAATATTAATTTTATAATAAAAAAAAACACTAAAAACTTGCGGCGCAACGCACTAAAAAAAAAAAAAAAAAAAAAAAAAGGTCGAATTTCTTTATTGTTGTCTATTCGGTTTCAGCTACGTTGCCCGATTTCCCCGTTCCCCTCTGCACCTAACACCCCCTTCCAGCCACGCTCCCATCTTAGAACACATGCCAACCACATGCCGCCCTCCATAGTTTCTGAATTTGTTCGTATGCTCTACATATATATATATATGATATGATATGATATAAGGGCGCAGCGCCACATAGAAATTCCAAGCAAATTATCTACGTATATAAACAAAAAAAAAAAATAAATAAAATACAATATAAAATATATACACACAATATATACATATAAACAAATATATATACACATTTCTATATATATTAAAAGCGAAAAACAAAAAAAAAAATAACTAAAACCGGTAGAAAACCGAAGAAGTTGACGAAGAAAGAGTGTGCGAGCGAGAGAGAACAGGCAGAAATGATGACATGTAAATATAAAAGTAAATATTAGTCAAATTTTAGCTGTCAAAATTGACATAATATGCGAAAGTGAAAATGTATTTATATATATATATTGTATATGATATGATTATGATCTAACTGTAAACTCACTTTAACTGTTAACTCTTAATTCTAAGAACTGTACAATCATTACGAATTCGGTATAGCTGAAAAATGAAAACAAAGAAGAAATGAAAAACGCAATGAAAACCGAAACATAATGTATCTCAGCGTAAGACGTTGCTCAATGGATAAAACTGAAAAACTGAAAACTGAAACTGATACAGAAAACGGAAAATCTGAGAAAAATATATATGCAAAAATTCTATGAAAATATTAAACAAAACTGAAAGAAAACACACACAGTTCACAAAAATACCGAAACGGAAGTCAACTGAAAACGCAAATCAAAATCTCGTAAAATGCAAAAAAAAAAAAAAAAATAATACAATAATTTTTTTACTTAAACTGATTGATTTTTTGCAAGTAGGCGCAGAAAACTCTGGTAGAAATTTTCCGTATTGTTTTTTTTTACACTATAATAGAAATCTGTGTGTAATTATTGTAAAACTGTAACTGTAGTTGATATAAACACGATATATATGCATATGCTTATATATATATATATCTAAATATAATAATGTATCTAGTGAAGTTTAATAACAGCAGCAGCAACATGTACACGTGATTTGATTGATTGATTGACTGATTGATTGATGGATTAATTGTGTGAATGAGTTGTTCGGATTGTTTGACTGTTTGTTTGTTTGTTTGTTATAAATCTGCTGGGTGATAATTTATGAATGATTCAACTGATATACATATAACGCATATTATACACACACACACACACACACACACATACAATATATATATATATATATATATCTAAATCTATCTGCAACATATATAGAGTATATTTATAATCCTACATGAGAATTCTAAGTAAGTTCCGAACAGAACATAATATTATAACAATAATATTCAATGTATATTCTATGTATGTATGTGTATGTGTAATTTCAATTCAGATTCTATGAAAGACAAGACAAAGTCCAACACAAATAATAATTATTATTATTATTCTATGTAATTAACTACGTATGTTTCCTGTTAACTCGGCTAAACGGTTAACCGTTAACCGTTATCCGTTTACCGTTAACTCTACTTAATTGCGTTGTTTTTTTCGCGTTTACTTTGTGTACTTTGAATTTATTCGTAACTCTAATTGTAACTGTAATTTCTAATTCTAATTTAATCGATAACTTTTGCGCATAGCCTGTCTGCAAATAACTTGAGACGAAGAAGAAGATTGTGAATTGTGTTTTTGAATTTTTGTATTGTATTAACACTTAGTTTAAATTGTGACATAATGTTCGCAGAGCGTGTATGTGTGTGTATACATACATAGTACATCCTATTCCAAACCAAAAACGAAAATCGAAAATCGAAAAACAAACTCGAAAATGATTCATTGTGAACTTTTCGTGTAATGCGAGGAATTTTAGAACTTTTGCTCAGAACCGGCTGCATGGATATATATTTTATGTGAAAACCCATTTAGAAATGTATATATACATACATGTACACACATCTACACGCATATATACATATATATTAATATAAATATGAATATTAACTTTTATATACAATACATCTATGTATATTGTTTAGTAAATAGGAACAAGCGAAAACAGAGATCGAGAATGATGATAGATAATGATGAGCATAGTCTGTAAGAACGTGTGTAGAAAAAATGTACGTTTTTTTTGAAGCATATAGCATGTAATGATAACTTTATACAAAGTAAACAGAGATACGGATACCGTTAGCGAAACCGTTAAACAAAAAAAAAAAAAACAAGAGTTATAAATTGAAATCAAAAATCAAATCAAATCAATCAACAATCTATTGAGATTTGTATATAAATTTATAATTATACCTAATTATACTATACTATACTATATATATGTATGTATATGTATGTATATCCAATTAATATACAACACCTACACACACAAAGGTACACTATATACACCCCCCAAGAAACACAAGTAAACACACACACACACACACCACATATACTTACATATTACATATTATATATATCTATATATATATATATAAACAATAATCTTAATTATATTATGTGTATCTACAACAACAACAATTTACCATATACATATTACTTCTGTGCGCTTCTTGCGATCTAAGGAATTTCAATAAAAACAAACAAAAAATACCTAAAAAGTATAAAACCAACGAAAAATACAAAAAAACAAAAATATAAAAAACAAAATAATCAATGCATTCTCATTCACATTCACATTTATTATTCACAGCTAAAGATTTTGCTTATCGATGGGGTCACCAAAAAGAAAAATGTGACAGAGATTGTCTCTCAGCCAGCGACAACTCCAGCGCCAGCTTAAGTGGCCATTGGACTTGCTGGTTTCCTCCTTTCCAAATTGTTGCGGCTGCTGTCGTTTTCCTTCCTTCTTCTTTGTTTTTGGGCAAACATCTGCCGCCGATTATGACAGAGCAGACGATGCCGACAGCCGACAACGGACAGCGGACAACGGACAACTAGCTGGACAACTCTATGATCAGCTGCAGCTGCATCTTCATCAGCAGGCTGGAGACTGTGTCCCGGTGTCTGCGTCTGTGTCTGACTGAAACTGGAACTTACTTTCGCCTGTTCCATGGCTGATGGTTTCACTTTAATTCGCAGATATTTCCTTCATTGTATAACGGCTTTTTTTGGGCAAAGCGTCTACGTCTAATGTCCGTGTACGTATAAATAATAACGCGCTCTCCTCGCTCCACGCTCCACGCTCCATGCTCGTCATTCCGCACTCTGCGGTCTACGATCTACGCTTGAACCCGGCTGTGTGCAGGCTGTGCTATGGTTGATAACTTAAATATAAAATATGACAAATCTTCTCTCTGTTGCCTGCCGCGGGCATGATTTATGCATTTTGATTAAGTTATTTCGCTTGTGTAAAATAAAATGAAGAATACTCGTTTCTCTACATTTTTTTGGCGTGCTTCTTTCATTTTGTAAGTAATATGCCTAATTTGGCGGACATGCGTGTAGGCAACATTATTAGACAGCATATATATTTTGCAATAAAAGTGCAAAGGTTGTGGTTCATATTTGCATAAACAGTTTGTCAATTTCAAAAGCAATTCAAATTTGCCGCCATATTTTCACGCAACTTACTGGCAAAGCTTTTACAGTTGCACACGGACAATTACTGATTGCCTGCGGTAGCAAGCAGCTACTGTCCAGCAGCATTTTTGGTATTTTCAAGTGTGGGCGAACTTTGGTATTTTTTAGCACTTAACTGCAGCGGCCGCTTAAGCCGTCTCGCACTTGCTGCGGCCACACTCTAAGCTGGCATTTTTAGTGTCAAACCACTGGCGCTGCCTGCAACGCTCTAAGCTCTCAACAAGAACGGGTGAGCTTTCAGTGTCGAACGTGGATTCGTGACGAGCGGTGGGCAGACGAGCGACGAGCTTGAACAGAGTTGCCAGTTAACAGTTGCAACAAACACACACACACACCCACAAAAACACACAAATCACACACATAAACACTTAGTTCAGCAAAGTGCACAAAGTGAAGTTAAAGCAACAAAAAGTAATAACAAAATACAAGTGAGACCAGCCCGCACAACAGGGAGCAGCAGCAGCAGCAGCAGCGGCTAAGCCAAGTGCCAGAGGAAGTGTGTGCTAATTATAAATCGAGTTTGATTCATTGAGAAAAGTGCGTAAACCAGGCAAAAGCTATGGCAGTCAAGTTTTCATTTTAAGCAATACTAACGACACGCACACGCGCGCATACATACATACATACACACACACATACACACGCATACGTACGCTAGTAGAGTTACCTGACATACTCGCGCGTCTATCAGCGACTACCGCATTTTCTTTTTACCCCTACCCCAAAAACACACACATGTGTGTGTGTGTGCATGTACGTGCGCTTGTAAACCCGTCTGTGGCTGTGTGAGTGTGTGTAAATTTTTGATGTCGCTGGGTTTTCTTTGGTGTTTTCATTACGATTTGAAAAAAAAAGTCGCAAAGCGAAGGCGTTTTATTGCTTCACAGAAAAGTTAAGCAAGTTTATAAATAAATGCAAAACCAAACTAAGCCCTGGACTAGACGACAGTATATACTGACTTTTATATACCAACTGTGCTTTAATTCCAGTTATTATACAATAAGAATTTGTGTTGGGCCCTCTCCGCCTCTCCGCCTCAATAGGCAAATAGCCAAAGCGAAGGCAAAAGCGTTCTTTACTTAAGCTGTGAGAGTAGCGCACACACACACACAAGCACAACAACACGCAAAGACACGCAGTTTTGAGAGACGTACACACACACGCATAGCATACATATCTGTGTCGGTAACGTATCAAACGTAACCTTCAAAGCTTGTGCAACGTTTTGCTGTTGAATTCTGCAGCCGCAAAAGCAGCCGCAGCGCAGCAGCAGCGTCAGCATCAGCTTCAGAGAGCGAGAGCGAGATAAGAAAACAACAAACTAACTGTAAGTCAGCAAAGAAATGTACTAATTAAGTGTGTGCAAGCAAGAAGGCGGAATGTGTTGGCGTTGCTGGCACGCCACAAGCTTTCAGCTGCAGCGAAATGCATTAGAAATTTATATGAAAATACATAAATAAGCCAAGGCGTGAAATAACAGTACATGTCTGTGTCTGGTTGCTATAGAATTTGTTGGTGCTCGCATTAAGCTCAAGTTTTGGCATGTGACAGCCAGAGAGGGAGGGAGAGGGGGAGTGGGGAGGTGTGCTAGGTGAGTAAGATGGACAGTTGAGCAGGTGGAAAATTGTGGGCAGAATTTCAAATAGTTTTGCATCCAAGGCCTAAAGCATAAAGCCGCAGCTGCAATCGTTCAGGCCAAACTGGAAAGTGCAAAAAGCAGGACACACCAACACACACACACACGCGCACACACACGCTATTCAAGGGAAAACTCCCCCTTGGCGGGACTGATTAATTGTAAGCGTCAGCTTCTGTGCCAGCACCGGACTCCCCTCTCCCCTCTGCCTCCTGCTGAGCGTTTGCATTTCTCAATGCCAACAAAACGAACAGTAGACAATGTACACACACACACATACACACACTCTGACTTTTTTATACCCTTTTGTTTAGTCACTATTAACCTTTGTTTGCCCCAACACCCCCACAAAGCGCCGGCCAGTTGTGCTATGCGACGTGTTACCAGTATTCCCCGGTTGAATGCGCTTTTCAAACTCAATTATCAAATGCTTTTAAGACTCCCCGCCGCCGTCGCACAAATGTTGATATAATGGCTTGCATTAGCGGCAATTGATCTCTGGAAAAAAATGCCGCTAGCCAACTTATATGATGTGGTATATATAGAGAGATACTAGTTAGTCTAAAGTTGGAGTTCCAAGTTATGCCTGTAGATATGGAAATATTTGTAGTTCATACTAATAATAATATTAACTTATGCGCGTCTTAATTTAGTTAATTGCACTAAGCCATGCCCGCTGCAATTATTTACAGGATATCCGCTGGCTCATGCAGTCATTAACAGAGAAATACCTGTCAATAATACCATTAGTAATTTGCTTTTTTATTAGTTCACCATACAGTGGGCATTGTAATGTAACTTTACGACTTCCAAAAAAAAAAAAAAAAAATAAATAAAATAGCTCTAGAAACATATTAAATTATTACTATATCACTATACAGTGGGCATTGTAACGTAACTTTACGAGTTCAAAAAAAAAAAAAAAAAAAAAAAATAGCTCTAGAAACATATTAAATAATTACTATATGACCATACTGTGGGCAAAAAAAGAAAAGCGCTACAAAAATATTAACTAGTTACCATATCACTATACAGTGGGCATTGTAACGTAACTTTACGACTTCAAAAAAAAAAAAAAAAAAAAAAAAATTGGACTAGACAAATATTTATGATTTACTATATGAGAAACAGGTTAAGCAAATATTTGTAAACAAAATTTGTTACGCCTGACCCACTGTAGCCGCTCAATACAAATGATTGCCATAACGATTAATAGGGGAAAACAGCGCAGCTCGGGGAATATTATGTGAGACGCGGTATTTGCTATCAATTATCGAGTATTGCAAATGGGTTGGGGGGATCACACTATATCCACAAATATCCAATAAAAGTATATATAGTAAGCAGTGGAGCAAATTGCGCCAAATTTGAATTTGAAATGCAATTTTGTGCAATTTTGAAATTGTTCTGCGTGTCGTGCGATAAGTGACATCAGAGCGCAAATGGTAGGGGATAGGGGCCCCAAAGGCACAACTTTGGAATACACGTAATTCTCAGATTGTTTTCGACTTGCTGGCTAATGATTGAAAAGTGCCGCGGGCCGCTAATCGTAAGCCAGAGTCCGGAGACCGGAGACCGAGCCCACAAAGCGCGACGAATGACGCATTTAAAATAAATATAAACAATGAAAGAGAACAACAAAAAAAGCGACAACGACGACGACGACGACACACAATAACAATAACAAAGAACGGAAAGCAAAAAGCAAAAAAAAAATAAAATAAAAATGCGCTGACGTTAAGCGCCGAATTCGGATTCGGATTCGAAAGATACACAAATCGAATGGAGAACGAGCGTGCACGGTGGAGTGGTACAGAAAGTGGGCATTGTCATTGGCATTCGCCTTGCCTGGCTACCTTGGTTCCTTATTGCTTTATTTTCGGTTGGGCTCCTTCTTTATGGGCCTCTCTCGGCCTCTCACTTGGCCAGAGGAAGAGATCAAAAAACTAAGGACAATGCTAAGGCAAAGCGTATACGTAATGCTTATGTCTGTTTCGTGCCAAGCGCAGTTAGCACACCCACACACGTGCACACACATGTTTGCAGATACATGTGTATGTTATATAGTCATACCTGAGTATGGTTATTATATAGGCTCTGGGAGCCAGGAGCCAGGAGCTGGCTGGCGCTGCCTTTGGTCCTTGGCCCTGCCGTGCCATGTGGGCGAAAGCGAACGAGAAAAAAAATTCGCATTGATTATGCAACAGTTTGGCGGATTGAGCGTGTAGCGTAAACAAGACACGGCACCAGGCAGCACGAGCCAAAGGACTCTCCGGAGTCTATCCCGCATAAGAGAGTTGACTAAGGGGCACCAAAGTGAAGCGCACAGTATGATCGACGCAGCAGTTGCCCTGTGAGAAATTGAAGATAGAACGAAATATAGTAGATATGGCATGAAACTCAAAAAGGGAATAAAGTCTTTACTTAGCAAATCATTTGAATATTCAAGCTAAAAACAAATATAATTAATTTATTAGCCACATTCATCTTGCAAGTTATACCATATATGATTCTTAAATCTTTAGCCATAACCTTCTGTCTATTTTCTACGTCGCAATTCTGTCACAAAGCTAACATTTCTCTACTTAACTTTCCCCTCCTCCAAACATTGCTAGCTGCATGGGGAAAATAACAAGAAAGAGTGGGAGAGCAAGAAGAAGAAAAATAACAGTTAAAAAAATACTAAAACATGGCATGCAGTTTGCTTGAAAAACTATATATATAATTGACTGTAGCACGTCAACGTCAGCAAGCCAAGGAACAACAAAGGGAGTAACAACTACAACTACAACAACAACAACAATTACAATTACAAGTGCTTTGGCATTGTATGCCAGTCAAAGTTCTTCTTGTTGTTGTTGTAGCCAAGTCTAAAGCTCAAGTTGCTTGAGGGCGAAAGTGTGTAGGCGTGGCAATTGCCGAGTGTATGTAGTGGCATTTGCGTCTACTCATATTTAATGCATTTGATCGGTAATAAGCGGTACTTACTCCACGCTACGTATACGTAATGCGCACGTATTAAGTATACGTCAAGTTGTCTGTCTGACTGTCTGACTGCCTGCCAACTGGCTGCAGTTGCTGCAATTGGGCAACTGTCCAGTCAAATGTCGCGCCAACTATTTAGTTGGCTCGCTTTGATGATGTGATCGTCTGACGCACGCCCACACACACACCCACCCACACATTCCAAGTGGAGATGATGGTAAATTATTTCCAAGTTTTTGTTTACCGCATTTATTTGCCATTTTTTGTTGTTGTTTTTTGGAACTTATCAAGCCGCCGCAGCAGCTAAGGCCCGCGCGCCAGGCAATTAAGTGTCTTCTCGCAACGTAATTCATTCAAAAGTCAACACACACACGCGCACACACACACACACATACTGGCAATCGCACACACGCCGACTAGAAACTAGTTACTTAGCTACAAGTACAAAACGGGCGTTTACAATGGGCCTCATTAACGACTTCAACTACTATGGGCAAAGCACCTGGTCTATGTTCTCTCCCTATCACTCTCTCTGTTTTTGTCTCTCATTTTGCATCCATCTCTGTCTCTATCTTTGTTGCTCGCACTCGCACTCTGTCTAGCACAAATTTGTCAATTTTTATTGCCGCACAGACCCGCTTGACTTGTATACAGGGTGCGCCGTGTAGACAAACAAATCACGTAAGCTGCAACTTAGTGTACTCTATTCATTCATATTCATTAATACTAATTTGTCGGATTTTGGATATGCGCAAAAAGAAGGCAACTTTGTCACACTGTGAAGCCTGAAAACTAAGCAAGATATCGAAAGATTATATTACCTAATATTCTCCCTTTTTCGACCAAAAACCCAACCAAAGAATTCTAAATGGATGTCAGAAGAATTTCCAGCTGACAAACCCATGTGTATTCACGTCCGACAGTGACGTGAAATCCTCTGTCAGCACATGCAAATATTCTCGAATCTCGAATCTTAAGAAATGAGCTTAAGTCATGGGAACTACGGAACAGCAGTAAATAGACGTAAATGAGCATGGGAAGACAGCTGAAGCAGCTGTTTGCTTGATTACTCAACAAAAAATACAATCTAAATAAATGAATTGTTTTTCGAAAAATGAGATAACTGCAATGAAAAAATCCCCATCGATTTGCATATCTAATTGCTATAAAGTCGGGAGATTTTATTTAAATAAATAAATATATAACTTAATAGATGCACAAATTAATTGTGTATCAAATCTAATAATACAAATTAGTTGGAAAAATTTGTAAACAAATGAAAGCAAAAAGTGACTGTGAATCTGTACACAACAAATCTGAAATGAAAACTGTTCCACATAAATTGTACAATTCGTTTTGCTACGTTTTGTGCTACGCTAGTGATAATTATTTAATGAGCGATTTAATTGTTCGAATACCTTAACTAATTATAATGTCTGTTTCGTGACAAAGCAAAAGCTTAGTTGTCTTTAAACTATTTGCACAAGTTGATAAGAAATTCATTACTTGGATATTCATGACAGTAAATTTCAAAATAGTTACAAGAAAGAAAGGCTACGTTCGACACGCCGAAGGTTTTATACCATTGCAGTTACTCCACATATTAAATCGGCCGATAGGTTCTATGGCAGCCTAACGATATATCTGTCTGATTTCGATCAAACTTTGACAGCCTTTAAAGTGCATACTTAGACATATATCAGGAAAGTTTCGCAGCAATATCTTAATAAATAACAAAATTCGACCGATAGGTTCTATGGCAGCTATACGATATATCGGTCCGAATCGGCTCGTTCCGACTTATTAACAGCGTGCAGCAATAAGAAGCATGTATACCAAGTTTCATTAAGATAGCTTTAAAACTGACAGACTAGTTTGCGTTGAACGGACAGACGGACAGCCAGACGGACATGACTATAGTTTATAGGGTCGGAGATGTCTCTTAAGGTGCGTTGCAAACTTCTTTCCAAAATTAATATATATTATATGGTATAAAAATCTAAAAAATTCAAATCCCTATATAGATAAACAATCTTAACTTTGTCTACGCACTGCAGAGCAACTGCGAGTCGATGTGCTTGACTGCGACTTTTGCCACCTCCGGTTTCTTTTTGTGTTGCACATTTTGAGTGTAAATATTTAAAGAATTTCTCAGCTCTAATTTATGTACATTTAAACTGTTATATAATTATCGTAGGGTATACAAATAACTGTTGAAAGTTGCGATGTGCGGAAAGTTTTTGCAAAATTTGTGTTTGTGCTGCGCTTTTGTTATCATCAGCGTCCGTCGAATATAACGCCTTGAGCCAGATTATGTCAAACAAATTGGGACAGAGCTGGTTTCGTGTACATACATATATCTATAGCTACTATATACAGATGTGTGCTATATATAGTGCGAAAGATTCGCATTCAGCTTGTTAAGGGCAAAGTTCAAGTGTTGCACTGGCATGGAGCAATTAACAAGAGCCAACAACAAGAACAACAAATCCAACTGCAACTGCAGCAGCAGCAGCAGCAGCTCAAAAATACCTTCGGGCGTCTTCTTTGTTTTTCACCTGCCATTCAACGCGTGACGCACATTGAGGGAGGCTGCCAGGTGTGTCTGTATGTGTGTGTGTGTGTGGGGGGAGTAAAGATAGGGGACAGCCATGACACACAGTATGCTGCCACTCGAGTTATGAATAGGAACTGAAACAGACCATTGTCTGTGGACAACAAAAGTTTAAATAGCTTGCAGTAACCCCAACAAAAAGGGTATGCTAAACTTGCTAAATAGTTTGCAAGCTAGGAAAGTTTAAATTTATACCATTGCAGATGGTAATCAGCACCAATAGGGGAGTCGAGCTAGCCGTGTCCGTCTGTCCGTCCGTCCGTCTGTTGCAACGCAAACTAATCCCTTAGTTTTAGAGCTATCTTGATGAAACTTGGTATACATATTTCTTATTGCTGCACGCTATAAATAAGTCGGAACGAGTCGAATCAGACCAATATATCGTATAGCTGCCACAGAAAATTTAAGATATCGCTATGAAACTTTCCCGATATATACATGAGGACTGCTATTTTTGTGAACACAGCTGTATCTAAGTATGTCCTGTAAAGACTGTCAAAATTTGATCGAAATTAGATCGATATATTTCTGTGTATTTGCAACAGCTTTTGAAACTTTAGCGCAGGGTATCTTACTACCGGGTGCGCCTGACTGTAGCTTTTGTTAGTTAATTTTTTGTTGTTTACTTGTAAATTAGGCAGCCGCTCTTGACGTTCGAGCCACATGGAAATTAGAACTATGCAAATATTTAATTTTTGCATTTCGATGGCGTGTCTGGTCGATCTCAGGAATAACAATGACAACAAGAGGCTTGCTGATTAGAGTGTAGATTGTTGTCTCTGTGTGTGTGCGTGTGTGTGTGAGTCATTTTGGTCTGCTTTGGATTGAGATAACATTTCTGGCATATAAGCGGTATCTTTTCTTCTCCCTCGGTTTGGACCAGTTTCGACTGGTTGCCGCTTCGCCCACTGCAAGTGACGTTCAAAAGGCTGTTGACTTGGCCTGGTTTGGCCCAAAAAAGTTGTTCAATTCTTGGCAACAAGGCAAATCTTTTGTATCTTTTGTATGTCGCGAAACAATGTGAACTCAAGCAACTCTTCAAGTGAACTAAGTTTAATGACTCCATGACCTAAGATGGTGCTTTAACCCTTGGCTACAGATAAGATTTACTTTGTTTCAGCGTGAAGTTCTAAATACATTCTGCAAATTTGCTGAAACCGGTTGAAGGACCCAAAACCTGTCACAGTTTGCAGACTTTCACCAAAGTTCTTTACTCATTTTTGAACTCCTTTTCACTTGCAGCGCGATGCGTCTCGACACGAACTCAAATGTGGACTTCAAAGCGTTCGACTCCAGCTCCAGTTCCAGTTCCAACTCATGCGTAAGTTCGCAAAGAAGTTAAAGTACAATAAGAACCTAACATATTCTCCCTCCTCTAGCTTGTCAAATTAGAGAACCTAGCCACCTGGGGTGGCTCACAGAAGACGGACACACGGCTGCCCATAACGGACTATTCCACACTGGGCGGACCCAGGCACAATTGCAGCCCATTTCCGTTGTCCAAAGATGTCAACAATCGCCTTGTGATTTGGTAGACTAATTACAGCTAATTGCCAGCTACAAGTTGTAGGTGCCTAATCGCTTTCGTTTCCATTGCAGGGATGGTGACATGACCACACTGGACGTGGATGCCATTACGAATAGCAGCGATGAGACCCTGACTGAAAGCAATAGCATATCGGAGCGCATTATCGCCGTTGCGGGCAATCAGCTCAAAGAGGAACTCAGCACAACTGTGAAGGGTAAGCAGGGAGGAAGGGGGAGAAAGAGGTACCTCAACTAATGCACTTGCTCCACAGAGTGCCGCATTGGGGATGTGCGTGTCACGCGAGGATACAATCTGCCAGCCAAGTATGTTCTGCACACTGTTGCACCCGCCTACAAGGAGAAGCTCAAGACAGCCGCCGAGAATGCCTTGCACTGTTGCTACAGGTGAGTCGGAGTCTATATCTCTCGAGAGAGGAATACTATATGCTGCCTTATGCTAATCTGAAATTCTTTTGCCCTAGAAATGTGCTCTGCAAGGCCAAGGAGCTGAATCTGCGCACAATTGCCGTGTGCAATGTGAGTGGCAATCAGAAGAGCTTTCCAGCCGATGTGGCTGCGCATATTGCACTGCGTGAGTAATCCAAACTGGATCTAACAGATATATATAGTATAGGGTATGACTGTAGTTTGGTCCGCATGAATCACATACTTTAGACTGATAGATAGAGAGATGGATAGTTAAGCAGATAGATCAACTGGACTATTACTATTATAAGCTTATACTAAAACTATTAGATTAGTTCCCTATTGCTTCTCTTCCTTCTGCCTTTCTTTACTCATTCCCCTCTGCTCTTTCAGGCACCATTCGTCGCTTTCTGGACAAGTTTACACTGCAGGTTGTGATACTGTGCGTCAATAGCAACGAGCGCGGCACCTACGAGGTGCTGGCGCCGTTATACTTCCCACGCGATCAGCTGGAGGAGCGCAGCGCATTGTGGCAACTGCCCAAGGATACGGGCGGTGAGCTGGGAGAGCCACAGCATCCGGATCCGGATCGTCAGATACGCATTATACGCAATCCGCAGCATAGTCACAGTGTGCACATGCGTAATCGACATGGTGAGTGTGGTGAGGCTTATTGACGTATCGATGACGTCAGCGCACAATGGTTATCATTGTTGTCTATACACATGTATGCGAGTGTGCGAATGTGTGTGCGTGTGTGTGTTGGCAGTGATTCTGATATCGTTTAGATCGCATCGCCTTGACTTGCTTTCTTTGTTTGAGCTCATCAAGAGCTGCCGATAATGTCGATGTTGATAAGATTAGCGTGTGTACACGCACGCATACACTCGCATAGATATAACGCACACACACACACATACTCACGTATGGTTTATGCCTACCGCGTCTCATGCGGAATACGAACGCAAATTTTGCCCACTTTGGCTTGCTATGGCTTCAGTTCGGTTCCAAAGACGCCATCGTGTGGTAACAAACGGCAATTGCGTTAATTGTCAGCGATTTTCCCAAACGTTTTTCAATTTTCCGCAAGTGACTTAACAAATTGCGTTTTAAATATCTACGCACAAACGAACGTGTAGGCGGTTGTCCATACGAATTTACGCACATTTTGTAAGTGAAAAGTGACGAATTAAAATCTGATTAGTAATATAGAACTATATAGTCGTATATAGTGCAAAAACTGTTACATATAATCTGAGAAACTCAATTGTTTTCTGTAGTGCCAAGATAAGAGCGTGAATAAGCCAGCTAGCTGCAGCTGACGTCAGCGTCGCAGTCGACATGTATGGCAAAAAAGTGTTGCATACTTTTAGGCGGCTGCTTAAAATGAATGCGATCGAAGGCAGCTACGTCGTTTCTGCAAGGTTTTTGGCGCTGTTTTCAAATTATGCAAACAATTTTTGCTTGCCAGCAATTTCTAGTAATTAAAACAAATTATTTAATTAATTATTTAAATGCATTAGCAACCATAATGATTGAAATGTTGCTGTCCACAGAGAAATTGATTATAGAAATCTATTTAAATGCTAGTTTAAAGTTCTAAAGACAATTTTTCAATTCTAGAAATTCCATTCGTTTTCGCGGCTGCGTAGTTTATGCCATGCGGCAGGAGTTGCCTGTTTGTGGCATAACACAAGCTAATCAAAAGACAAAAACAAAGTCATATAGGCAAACATTTGAATTAACTGTGCACAGCTTATCGTGACAGTTAGTTAAGATGACTGTCAGCGATGTTTTGTCAACTGCTGTCGTTGTTGTTGCTGTTGTTGTTGTTGCTGCTGTAGTTGCTGTTCGCATTGTTGCTGTCGTCGTCGTCGTCTGCTTGGCAAAGTTCTTGCTGGTTGGCCGCTTAAATCATGTCAACGTTTCGAAAACAAACGCAACTCGCTTATCTTTTCGCTCGTCCAGCTTCCCCGCCGCAACGTTGCAAGGAGGGGCGTTTTTGGCGACTTGTCTCTCTCTCTCTCTCGCACTCTCTGCACGCTAAGCGTGTACGCTGACGCCGGCGTCGCAGCTGCTGCTGCTGCTGCTGCAGTTGACAAAAGCAGCGTGCGAAAGCTAAAGGCGTCGGCGTCGCTTTCAGTTTATATCAAATTACGCAGCGCTGAAGTTGCGGATAAGAGCAAAAGTTGCACGGCGCAAGGCTGATCGAGGCTGAGCTTTGATAACAGATCAACAACAACAACACAAAACATAAACAAATATGATAAACAACTCGTTTGAGTTTTCATGTAATTTACATTTTGATTTGCATTGCATAGATAGTTTTATTTATAACTGATTGATAAACTATCTCACTCTCTCTCTCTCCCCTGCAGCTGACGACGATTCAGACGTTAGTCCACACGACATGGAGGGCAACAGCTCAGATCTGGAGTATGGCGCCAGGGATATGAATGGCCTCAGCCTGAACTCCTACAGCAGCGGACTGCAGGCGCAGCTGCAGGTAAGTTTGAGCCTAAATCTCTCATTAAGCCGCTTTGCTAACTGTTTTGTTTTTGTTGCTCTGCAGCGCGATCTGGACCGACAGCATCTGCTGAGCGATCGACCACGCACTGGAGTCTACGAGAGCGTCGTTGCCGAAGGCATTGAGGGCATGGAGCATCAAGAGAGGTGAGCGAGAAACAAAGAGGGAGAAGGAGAGAAAGAGGAGAGAGGGAGAGAGGAGAAAGAGAGAGGAGAGAGAGAGAAGAGAGAGAGTGGAGAGATAGGAGATAGAGAGGAGACAGAGAGGAGAGAGAGAGAGAGAGAGAGAAAGAGAGAGAAAGAGAACAGAGAGAGAGAGAGTAAGAAAGAGAGAGCAGTTGAAAAGCTTTAAGCTTTGAGCTCCAAAATTTGTTGAATCTCAATTCGAACTGATCGTCTTGGAATCTTATCTTATCAGCCGCAAAAGTTACTCATCGCATTGAAAGAAAGTTTTCGGCTTGGAATGTAAGATTCCCATACATTTCTCTGGCGCCTCTAGTTAAACTATTACGTTAATCTATTAAACAAATATAGCTAAGCTTCTCCATTTGTTACGCAATCGCTTAACACACGCACGCAAACAGACGCAGTCGTATCAGGTGTGTGCGAGCTTGCGTCACATTTTACATTAACCAGCTCGCGCTGTCATCATCTGCAGTTCGTAAAACTGTCTCCAGTTCCCTATTTCTTCTAGCTGTCCCTTTGGCTGGCCATTTCGCTGTACACAATTGTAAATAACGGCATTTCGTATTGTTCTGCCGAGCGCGTGCCGGAAATATCTTAAGCGACTTAACAAATGACTTCTTTACTTAGCTGCTGCCTCAACTTTCTGCCACTTCCCCCTCGCTTTCCCCTCGTTGGCCACTTCTGGCATTCGTTTGCCTATGCAAATTTTACAGGACATTGGCACGCGACGCTTGGCTCTGCACTTTACACTCCATTTCCCCTGCTTTTCTTTTGCTTAGCGACGTCATTGTTCTGCGCTGCGACTACGTCATTGATGGCATGTTCAAATTTGAAATTGCTTTCTTTTGATTCGTTTGACCCCCTACTAAAAATACTTAACGAATTTGGCTAAAAATATCAAAAGAACCTTATGAAAATCGTTGCAAGCGCGCCAAGCGCCAAAAGATAGTCAAGTATAGAGCATTATAAGTTATGCACGCGAGGGCTGTACAAGTAGTTGCGAGTCTAGTTATGCCATAAATTAGTTTGTTATCCTAATTAACTTTGGAATAGTTGTACCAGTTGCACTGACGCAAGTAAAGCCTGTCGAACCGGTTCAATTAAGTCCTAATAAGTATTTCAATAAGTCAGTATAATGTTTTGTTTTATATAGTGCAATAAATATGCAAATAGTTGTCGCAGAATGTGGCATATATACATAGCCCATTTCATCTTTCAACTTGTCTCTGATAATGTAAAGAAAATTTACAGCTGCTACGCCGGAAATTAAACAGAATTTTTCGTTGATTGCAAATATGTGTGTGTGTGTGTTTGAATAGATAAGCCAACTGTTTGAGCAGCCCTCGCTGCGCTTCTACATTTACAGTTAGCCTTTATCTTTATGACAGGCGAATCCATTTGCAAGCCAAGTATGCAGCAGGCGAATGGAAGGCCCAAATTGATTGCAAATTGAATGCCATTTTTTTTCGGGGGGTTTCAACTTCAATGCACGTTCAATGTCATCATTCAATTTGATGGCACTTTCAACTGTCAACCTCAATTACAATGGGCCAATGAACAGCTGCGACCAGATATACTCGTAATTATGAAAGCCAAACCAGCGAGTTGCAGTTAATGAACTGCAATGCAACCGCATACAATTTGTACCGATTTTTGTATTTGCGGCTCGTATCGTGTGTCATCAGCGATTTGTAGCTACTTAAGGCTTAATAAATTCAAACGGACAGGCAGGACAGTTCAATGCATTGCAAGCGAAGTTCACAGCCTACGTTGCGTATACGTCGCGTTGGCTCTGCTGACTTAGTTGATTGTTTGTTTTTCAATTGGGTTTTTTGGCCAGACATGACATTTGCATTACCCGATTGGCGGCTGTCAGGCAGAGCCTGGCATGTCCTTGTACAATTTCCTGTGCCCACCCACTGTCATTGCCCACTGTGCCTGTTGTTGTTGCTGCTGCTCTCATGGCGCGTGTTGATGTCATTGCACAGGCAAAAGGGCGCAGACGCAAGAGAGTGTGTGTTGTCTTTCTCTCGGAGAGTGAGCGAGCGAGTGAGTGTTGTGCACTTCCTGCTCTCTCGCTCTCTCTGCCGCATCGTTTCGGAGGTCTCTTGGTGTACATACGTAACGCGCAGCGGCTTCTGCCTGTTTCAGTCGAGAAACGCAGCTCGTTGCGAACGGTCGTGTTTGGTTTTTGGCACGCGCTCTGGTTACGTTTAGAATAGATTGGTCAACTGATTTATATAAACTCAATATACCCACACACACATACACATACATATGTGTATATGTATATATTTTGACAACTTTCCGTTTTAATAAGTATTTCACGCGGCTTCCGTACACAAACGCAAAAGTCTGGCCAGAAAAAAACAATTTCGAAAAACAAACGCAGAAATATATTGAGAAATCTATTTTTAAAATTCCAAGTCGCGCGGGTTGTCTGTGCGATTTACGTCAATTGCCGAAGAAGCAGCAAAACGTGCTGCAAAGTCGCAGAAAATAAGAAAGAAAAAGCAAGGCAAATTCCGTAACATTACGTTTCGTGACTTGCTTCGATCGATATACATATATGTACTACTTGCAACAACATCGGCAACAACAAATCAAATTGAACTAGAACTGAGTAAAGAAGAAAAACACTAAAAAGAACCCAACACAACCCACCCACCCACAACAACAACAACCAAACAACAACAACAACACAATGACAATGCTCGAGGGCATGACGTCCATAGACTTGGGCTCTAGCCCCATGCAGGAGACCACGGGCGACATGATGGGCGCCGATGAGCTCATGGAGACGCCGGAAGAGAGGTAAACACAGACGGAGACGGAGACGGAGCAGCACGAAATCAATTGAAAGGATGTCACAGTAATAGTTGTTGTTCTACCTCCCACTCGTTGATGACGTTTGCCATTTAAACTCAATGTGACGTCATTGCCCCACTGTGTGACCCACTGTACGCATGGCGCATTTCGTTCTACTTGATTGTACGCTATAATTGCGCATAACTTTTCAACTAGTTGGCGTCGTAGTTGTCAGCTATTTATAGTTACAACGAGCGAGCCATAAAGTCCTTTACCCATGCCTAATTGAAGGCTTTTGCGACCCTCTGGCCAAAGTACCACCTGTACCGCCCACCAGCTAGCAGGAAATTCACTGAGTACGAAGTACTTTACTCAACAAAGTGCCGCATAGGCAGTGCCTACTGTAGCTCAAGTTCGAACTGCATTGATTACAATGAAATCAAATGTAAATTTCAAATGAGAATTACGTGCAAATTTCACACGCTTTTACTTTGGCAAGTAACTTTAGAGGGCATGTCGCGAGAGTTCATAAATTATAGACTATGATCTACAGTAAATATTATGTAGATATTTCTGTCTGCTATTTGCACACGCTACGTCACAATGCGTCGCATTTGCTTGTCTCTTATCACATATGTTTTTTATCTCTGCATGCAGATGCTGTCGTTGCTTTATCTCTTTTACAAACCTTATCTACAGCTGCTACTGGAGTTACGTTAACTGCGATCTGCGATACTGCGTCACATGCAGCAAAAAGAGAGCAACAACAAAGCGTATGCAGCATCCACAATTGTCGTGGCATGTGTCAGTCAAGCTGATTAGCACCTACGCTCAGCTGTGTATGCACTGACTCAGTATAAGCATATAGTAAATGCACAGCAGCTGGTATTACACTATAATTGGCTATAGATATATGTAGCTGAGAAATTAGCTCATCAATTTGGGGAATGTGCTCTAAATAGCAAAGGGAGCTCAGCTTATAACTTGCATGATCATCAGCTCAGACAATGTGTCATTCCCGAAGTTTGCTCTGTTAAAAAGTTAACAGTTTGAGCCAGTTAACAGCAACGCAACTGTAGAGACGAAAAAACAACGAAATACTATAAATTACACCTTGTATTATATACTAATTATATATATACTTGTACTTTAATAAGCACTGCATAACGTTGCTCGCATTTGGCTTATCTGACAAACATTTACGCTCGTTTTGGCACAAAACAAGTAAGGCAAGCTACAGTCGAGCGCACCCGGCCGTAAGATACCATTCGACCAAATTTCGTAGTTGCTTTAACTAGCAATAACTCGCTCTCACACACACATACAGACACACACACAGAACGACAAACGTTTTCTTGAATTACTTCTGTGTTTATTGTGCGATCGGATTGTTATTTGGGAATCAGCATTTCTTTACGTATGCCAAAACAGAAAGCTGTAACCTTAATACTTTCCTTAATATTCGTTTATTATTAACTTGCGTGGGCGGTGGGCGTGGCATCTGAAATTTGAAATAAGCTTGATCTACGTATGGTATACAGAAACCATCATGTCAAATTTGGTATCTCTAGCTTTTGTAATAACTGAGATTTCGACGTTCATACAGACAGGCAAACATGACTCAATCGACACGCCTATTGACTCTGAGCAATAATATATATATAGTTTATGGGGTTTCTGCCTCGTCTGCTTCTGCCTGTTTTGTACTGTACTTTTGCACCAACTTAGTATACCGCTTTTTGCCCGTTTTCAATGGTCGAATGGTATAAATAGAGATCATAAAACACAGGTAGTTAGCTAGCTCCCTTAACCAAGTCCACCCAAAGTTAGACGCGGGTGCAGCTTTCAAAATCCGCACGTCTGTATGTCTAATGAGGCTGACAAATAGAAATATGCCGGGAATTTAAAGCAGTTGCTGGCAGTTGGCAGTAGCGAGGTAAACACGTTTATCAGCAACAGCTGCAAAAACAACAATAACAACAACAACAATAACAATAACAATAACTGGGACAACATGTCTAAACATGATGCGTTGTGTGTGTTTGTTTGCCAAACTCATGATCTGTTTAGCAAGATGATTAGCACTTGGCCATGCGATCAATAGAAAAGTAATGGAAAATCAACCAACCTAGCTGCTAATGGGGCTATTACAGCTATAAATTATATCAATAATACTAGTTGCTAATCTCCTCCTTTCTCTCTTGCAGATATGAACGCCTGCTGCAGCGCGCACAAGTGGAGGATCTCAATGAGGTCTCCGGCATTGGCTGCCTCTATCAGAGCGGCGTGGATCGTCTGGGTAGACCTGTGATTGTGTTCTGCGGCAAATGGTTCCCAGCACAGAATATTGATTTGGAGAAGGTAAGTTTCGGAATACATTTAATTAGCAGGAATATTTAGTAATACCTTTTGATTTCCCTAGGCCTTGCTGTATCTGATAAAACTGCTCGATCCGATTGTCAAGGGCGACTATGTCATCGCATACTTCCATACACTCACATCCACCAGCAACTATCCGTCGCTGCATTGGCTGCGTGAGGTCTACAGTGTCTTGCCATACAAGTGAGTGGAAAATATCCAACCATGAAATACTATATACATACAATCGGAACTGTTATCTAACCTCCTTTCTCGCTACAGATACAAGAAGAATCTGAAGGCCTTCTATATAGTGCACCCCACGTTCTGGACGAAAATGATGACCTGGTGGTTCACCACATTCATGGCGCCCGCCATTAAGGCCAAAGTGCACTCGCTGCCCGGTGTCGAGCATCTGTATTCGGCCATCACCAAGGATCAGTTGGAAATTCCCGCCTATATAACGGAATACGATATGGCAGTAAGTAAAGCGAGAGGCAAACCCATAGGAATACTAATTGAATGGAATACTACGCTTCTTTTCAGACCAATGGCCTGCATTATTTTAACCCTGTGCCGACTGCCTCGTAGATGGCGGCCATTGTGGCTGTTTAGGCAGCCAGGCGAGATGATCTTGAGAAATGGAATTTTTATAAATTTTATAGAATTGTACTCTTGTTTTTGATTGTTAGTTGATAAGCGATTTTTGTTTAAACTTGCGTCCCCCCCTCGCCCCCAAAAAGTTACGCAAGCATTGTTGCATGTAGATCTTAAAAGTATTGAACGCGCGCCCCAAAAGTGAAAGGCAGAAGAAAGAAGAAGAGTGGCAGGAAACGGAAGCAGCATGATATAGAAACAGTTTAAGAACGAAACCTGATAGCTAAATTTTAATGTAATCCAAAATTATGTAAAACATTCTTATGAAGTGCATGAAATTAGAAAGCTACCGATTGTTAATTTGCTACAACAATTTAAAAAGGAGAAAAAACCACAACTAAATGATAATGATAGTGAGCTATATAAAGTAAAAAGTAACGGTATAACTTAGTACAGTTTCGAGAGAAGCTAAAAACGATTAGCAAGCTGAACAAATTGAGATTTCGATTAGAGACATTATAATGCCTGATATGGACCTTGTTGTAGTTATGCCCATATATTTCCGCAATTATGCAAACCAATGTATTATGGACAGTGTACTTATAGTACCGTTAGTATATGGAACCCCCCCCCACCACACCACTCCCCCTACAGGCGAGCGCAAGTTGCCTTAGCCCCTATTACCCTCGAGCTCCCAATTTCCCCTACCACAAAACAAATACGTACATACTATAAATTCAATTGTAATTATACAAGAAACTAAAAAAAAAAATAATTATATATACATATATATATATATTAAATATACACACTAAAAACCAAATAAACTAACGTTATACATATTATGAATGCATACATATATATAGGGATGTATGTATGTTGCGATAAATAATTATAATAAAAATCAAAACCAAAACAACAACAACAAAACCCAAATATATTTTGAACTTGTTAAAAATGAAAAACCTTTTGTAGATATATAATGAATATATACATACATACATACATACTGAACCTAACTAGAGCTCACCGTAAGGCCCGCAATTGAAACACCAATAAAACGAGAGAACAACCTAACGAGTATTCATTGTTCAATGTTCCGTATAAAGGACAGCAAAATACATATGTAAAAGACCCCAACACACACACACACACACACACACACACACACACACTGAGTCCTTGTTAATCTTCCATGCACCTTTGACGCTCAAGAATATCATCAAATTATACCAAATTACTTAACGTTTTTTCTCGACTTAACTCTAGCACACACACTAACACACTCACACACTTACACACACATGCCACATTTTCGATTGGTAAAATTCAATTGTAAAGAATTCGTCTCTAAATGTAGTTAACAATTAACTTTTTCAATTACTTAAGGCAAGAACAAAACACGCGCGCTAAGCAAGCCCCAAGACAACCGAATCAATTCTAAAACGCTGAAAATTAAAATTTAAAATTTTTAACAGTTTAAAAACAAAACCAAAAACAGCAATAAAAAATCACAAGAAGCAAACACCAAACAGAAATGCAGATCACTTATGCGGTTAAATTACAAAAAAAAAGGGAATATAAATGCACTCAGGGATTGATTTAAAGCAACCAAAAACGAAAACCAAAAACCAACAAAAAAAAAACCAAACCAAATTTAGATAAAAGACATACGCTTTTTGGAACCACAGCAAATACCGCAAGCCTTTGCATTGTTGCGCCCATCCGCAAATCGGCTGCCTGGCTAGTACCTAAAACTAAACATAGCGATAGCATTAAACGTAATAAAGAAATTAAGAAACAAGAAAAAGAAGAGCTAGCATTTAATTATGATATGAAATTAGCAAATGTTTTTAGGCTCTTTATTAATTGATAGAATCAAATACGAAAATCTTTGAAATTGTAATTGCAAATCCTAAAAAAAAAAACTCATCGTCATCAATATGAATTATGCCAAAAAAAAAGTATCTTAAATCTTTTATATTGCTAAACAAATTAATCAAATTATATATTTATATAGTTGATATATGTACGGCAATTCAATTGCTTCAGATACATTCTACATATATATAAATATAGGCATACATATTTTTGTCACCCACACACACTCACACACGCATAACTAGAGTATCCCACAACTAGGCCCTGAAAATATACAAAAGATTATATAGAATATACATATATTCAACTAGCTGCAATATACAAGTGCGCATACTGCTAATACTACTACTACAACAACTACTACTAATACTACTACGACTATAGTACCGTCAATACAGTCTAAGCAGAGCCCACAGAATATTATTTTTACAAACAACTACAAAGATAATCATATACTAGACGAGACAAAACCAAATCGAATAGTTCTTGTGAGACAGATCCGTTAAATGCATTTCTATAATCAGTATAATCTGTAGATCCCATAACCCAGCCCAAAAACCCAACCCAGCTATGCCAAGTGTTCCTTTCTGAATCGTTTCCGATATATTTGTAGATAATATATACTAGCTATATATCATTTAATAATGAAGCCAACTACAATTAATTAGGCTATTTTCTCAAAAGTTTTTTTCCCCTTTTTATGTTCTTTGTCTATGTCTTTCACATTTTGCTATAGCAAGTACAGAATGAAAGGTGATTTGTTGCTAATGAGAAAGAAAAACCGAGAAAAATTTAATTGTACCTTACTCGAAAAATTCTGCGATTGAATTTAGTGTAGCATAATATTGTATTTTTAAAAATTCCTTATATAAATAGTTGTTAAACCAAAATTCTATATAGTATATATACATATAAAAATAACAAAAAGTTACAAATTGAAAACAAAAAAGAAAAAGAAAAACGATTAGGCGTCATGGCACAAGAAACACAAAAAAAAGCAAAGTTTAGTTAAGTTTTCCAATATAAAAATTCAACTCTCCTACTTTTCCTTTTGTATATAATATTTATGTACGAAGTAACAAATTTAATTGGTAAACTCTAATAATAATAAAAAACATACGCTTTCGTTAAAATTAACAAACTTACTTTTTATTATTGTAGTAGACTAACAACTAAACAGCTTATTACGTAACATCTAGTTTATGCATTTTAACATCACGGTGCAATATCGCATTGAATATTCTTTAATTTGCGCTAAATCATTTGCTATCATTTTGGTTTTATATTTCTCACAACGTTTTTCAAAAGCAACGTTTTCGGATCCTAAGTGTGACCTAGTTGGGTTGCTTCTTGAATCCATTTTGCAAAACGAGTTGGCAGTCCCGTACAGTTAATTTTTGATTTATTGTATTATCAGTTTTGTATTCTCTGAATTCGGCATATATTCCTTCTTGTATTTGTCGAACATTTGCTCCAGCGCCTCCATCACTTTGCCATGCAGCTCATCCACATATGCTGGCGTCGGTTGGTCGCTCTGCACAACGTCAATTGGTGCGCCAACTATTGGGGATGTAAGAAGAACCAGTTCATATGGGGAATCAATTCTCCAATCTCTTTCAAAACTTACCAACTTGCACGATGGGTCGGCGATAGGGCACGAAACCGAAAGTATAGTTGAAGAAGCCCCGACCCACCGGTATAAGAGGAGAGATTCCGGTCAGCTTCTTTACCACTGTTTGCAGACGGCGCAGCAGCGAGTCTGGCGGATTGTTGACCTGATCGAAGATATCCACTTCGCCAAAGGAAATGGTGGGCACAATGGGAGATCTACAATAGATATGTGTTATATTTGAGCATATTATTGTCTCTTTAAGAACTTACCCCGTCCGTATGGCCATCTTAACGAAGCCCTTGCGCTTCTTCAGAGTCAGAATGTACTGGCCGGGATGCGAGTCGAGTGCCTCCTGAGCACCGCCCACCAAAATGGCAATTGCATTCGATGTGAAGCCATCGCGATTGTTAGGATCCTTGGGGTCATTGGACTTTGTCAGATAGTAAACCAACGCTTCCTTGGAAACCGATACCAGACCCCACCAGCGTAGCAAATCCCGCAGAAAAGGTATTACAAAGTGCTGATCAAGTGTTCCCACCTTGGGACGCACCTGGGGAAACAGCTTGAGCCATTCGCTGATTTCAAGGCCCATGTTAATGCAAATTCCGGTGCTGTTCAATCGATAACAGAAAATACATATTTAATTCATGAAATCGATGAGATATTCATGCCCTACTTACCCAAGAATACCATGAGGGAAACTAGCGAGTATGTAGTTCCTATTGGGGGGCAGGTCGGCAGTCTTAACCAACTTGACGGGAAAGTAATTACGATATACGCGATACAGTGGGTTGGTACGATTTAACATCCAGCTAAGCAAATCGATTTAAATGGTCAATTAAGGAACGAACTATATGAAGAGCCATTAAACTCACCCGTTGCCATCCATGGCGGAATACGTGCGCTTGTGTTCGACATAGATGTAGACCGTGTAGATTATTACTAGTGTGCGTATCACAAGACCTCCGTAATACTGCAAGGGATTATGGTTAGTTAAAGTTAATATATATTGATAGTTATCTACTTACCAAGCTTAAGCCCACGAGTATCAACGAGCTGAACGGCAATGTGAAGAAAAATAACGTAAAGATGCCAGTGACCAAGGTCTCCAAGCGACGCTTGGGTGGCACTGACAGGGGGGCCCACTCGACTTTCATGTTGTTGTCTGCTTGGGTTCTCAACGCGGAATGGTGAAACGTCTATGCAGACGACTCCTCAACGACTAAACAACGCAACGAAATTCCAATGCGTTCTTATCCTTATCGCTTGACTCGGCGGAACCATCCGAAATCGCTGTTAACAGTGAAAGAACTAAACTCAGTGATTACCCTAGGCGATAAGTTTGCTGTGCTGTGTCGATAAGGCGGGGGCAAACGAAAATACTTTTCTTTGTATCTATTATGGCACAGACATATTATACTTGTAATACCCTATAGTTTATCATTTATGGCATAGATTAGGCCGGCCTTATCAACAGTCCGCGTGGGCTAGTGTCTGACTACTTAGGTTTCAGAAACTACCCAGTCAATTTACCAATTAATTCTTAAGTCAATTGGTCTGTGTGTTTTACTACCGTATATCAAAGTGTACTCGCATTGAGTGTTATGAATCGAGCATGGAGTGCAAAGTGTGCGTCGTGTAGAAATTATGTAGACATTTGTCACATATTCTTTTATGCATGTTTCCAACTGAGGCTCGACCTTTGGCCCAATACGCTTTTAGAACTCTTTCGTTTTCGTAGTTCGCAACAGTAGTCCAATTCCTTCAGACGCGAGCCGATTGCGTGTGGTCAATGTGCTATGTGATAAGCGAATAGTTTCCACAGCAACTTGTGTAGTAATCAGTCTTATCACAAGCTTGTCGTCTACAATACACTTAGTCAATGTGCTACGTTCTGGTCTGTTTACCGGCCCGTCCCATGCAATTTGCTTACTCATTCAGTCGATCGTTACACGCTTTATCACAAACATAAGTAATGTGTACTGTGTCAATACGTAATTGTTGACCCGATCAGCCAGTTCTAGTACACTACACTACTGGGGCTAACAAGGTTTTTATTGTGAAATTAATTTACGCCAGTTTAATCAAACCAGTTCTTGGATTAGATCAATGATAAATCTTGTGTTACCTAGTGTAAAACTGGATGTACTTGATACAAATGCATTGTGCTTGACTCGACACCTCCACCTGTTCTGACTTACAAAATTGGGTATTACAAGTAGCCGTTTGCAAATCACGCCTAACTCGTTGCCAGCTGATTTCAATTTAGTTAAAACAGACTTAGACTCGTTTTTCATTTCTTGGTCGTGCAAATATACTATACCTCTTTGAAGATTCTTTATTGTTCCAAGCTGATAAACAGAATTTTATTCACTTAATGCCTTGCAAATATTCCCTTCATAGCATTAATAATTTGTTCTATCATACCTGTGTTTATAAGTTCTTTTTCTTCTGTTTGCTGTGCTTTAAATAGCTTAATCAATTATTACTGTTGTCATGTATCTACCGAACTTTATTTTTAGTTTTGAAAGAGCGTTTATCAAGCTTTATGCCAGGGCTGGCAATGGAGTGCGCAGTGTGACCCAATGGTGGAAAGTGAGAAAACACACTGGTTGACTGCAACTGGTCACACTGTTGTTTACATGCGCTTTGCTGATTTAGTGGCTAAAATAATTGACATCGCCACAGTGGTGGCAAAAATAGTGTGCATGCCTGCACTGAGATAGGCCTGCGATAAGTAACAGGTGCGCGCATATCGACCATCTCAATTATCTGTATGTATTAACATATACACACACATTTGTTGCGCGTCGGAGGAGGATTCCAAACGGAAGAAGAATGGCCACTGAAGAACATCAACGTTTGGCCAATATTGTGAAAAGCTGCCACGACAATCTGCGGCAACTGACCAAGGTCTACGGCGCAGAGCGTGCTTGGCAGGAACACACGGGACCGCACAATGCCGAAAAACTGGCGGAATATGCGGACGCTATGCAGCAACTTGCGGGCATATGGGAGACAAATACCAATAAAACGGAGCTGCAAGCACGCAGTCGCATCAAGTGGGCCCTTGACTACATAACCAAGTACTTCTTCACCGAGGGCATTTATCTGCAGAAGCGTCAGCGTGAGCAGCGTTTGCTAGCGTCGTACAATGAATTGGCAGGTGTGGAGTGCTCTTACATGGATGATCCACCGCCGGACAAGCTAAATGTACTGGATGTGGGTAGCTGTTTCAATCCATTTGGCAATGCACCTCACCTGGAGGTGACAGCCATTGATCTCTGCCCGGCCAAAGGCGCGACTGTGCTGCAGGCCGACTTCCTAACTGTTGCTGTAGATTCTACACTAACTCAACCCGAAATCTGTGAACAAAGTCTAAAGAAGCTGCCCTCTAACTATTATCATTGCGTCATTTTCAGTCTCCTGCTGGAGTATATGCCAAGCGCGGAACAGCGATTACAGTGCTGCCAGAAAGCCTATCAGCTTTTACGCCCCGAAGGAATCCTAGTCATTATTACACCCGATTCACAGCATGTGGGCAAAAATGCTAGCTTGATGAAGAACTGGCGTTTTGCCCTGGCCAAGCTGGGACTGCTGCGTGTGAAATTCGAAAAGTTGCCGCACATCACCTGCATGGTCTTCCGACGGGCCATTAGCCAGCAGTTGTCGCTGCACTGGGCTAGCGTGCACCGTGAGGAGGGCGTCACTGAAGCCATTCGAATACCCCAAGATCAGGAGTAATTAAGTCAATAGTTTTCGTAAATTTGTCTTTAATCTATACTCTATGGATGTAGTACCTATATAGTTCGTGATCTATTCTACTGTGTAATAAATACTAAATACTACTACAGCTGACTCTCCTGTTTCTGGATGAGCGCAACAGTGCTAGCAGGTTGCGTGAAAAGGTCTGGCTCTGCATTGCCGGGCTGGCGTTTCTTTAACGCCGAGGTTGCGCCAACCGCTTGTTGCATTATATTCGGTGGCAAGGGTTTCTTGCGATCCGCCTCCCATTCGGCTCGATGCAGTCGCTGACGATGCTTGTACATGTTGGCATTGGAAAAGAAAGTTTGCGGGCAATTGGGGCAGGTGTAGAGCACCTCACCGGTGTGTGTGGACGTGTGTTCCTGTAAGTATTAAGTAAGTAAGAGAGATGTCTTGCAATTGGACTCTAAGCGAGATTCACTTACTCTTAAGTCCTGTGGCCTCTTGAACGCCTTTTCGCACATGGTGCAGCGGAACTTTCTTTCGCACTGATGATTGTGATAAATGTGTCTCTTTAGCGCTCTTGAATTGGTCGACTTCTTGTCACAGATGGGGCAGCGATGCTCACCGCCGGGTGGCTCGTGAACCGTGCTCATGTGCTGCTTGAGTCCAGACAAATGACGCAGCCATGTGCCACATATCTCGCATTGCACGGGATCTGGCTTCGGGCGAGGTATATCGGAATGCTCGAGTTCGTGGTGTTTCTTGAGATTGGCTTGCGAGCGCAACGTTTTGCCACACTTATCACACATGATGGCAGTCTCCGGACTATGCATATACTTGATATGCTCCCTGAGCTTGCGTGCCGTGGGCAATCTATAACATAGGCAATTGTTTAAGTAACTTATTGATGCGACTACTGTGTGTATATACTTACTTCTTGTCGCACTCGGAACAGGTATACTTGAAGTCTGACTTGGGCACATGCTTCGACACATTGTGGTATTCGTGAGCAGCCTTTGTTGTGAATTTCTTGGGACATTTGTCGCAATAAAAAATCTGCTTCTCCTTTTCTTCCTGGGGATTTGTGTGCGTCAGCTCGTGCGTCTCTAGCGTTTTCGAGTCCGGAAATACGCGACTACATTGGCTGCATTTAAAGTGCTCTGGATTCTTGTGGACCAGCACGTGCTCGGCCAGACCCTTACGCAGGTGAAACTTGCGTCCACAACAACTAATGTAGCCACTTTCAATGTTATGGGACAAGCGCAGATGTCGCCGCATGTCTCCGAAGTTGGGCACCAGCAGATTGCAAATGTGACATGGCAGCTTCTTGAAAAAGTCAAATATAATCTTATCATATTCAGATTGCTGAGCTTTTCGCTTCTCGATCTCCTCGCGAGTCATACGCACGGGCGGCACAAGAGGTTTGGGACGTTTACGATATTTCTTGGGTTTGACTACAACCCTTTTGGGTATTTCTGCGTAACGCTCTTCGGGCTCAATGTCGGGCAGACTGTCACCGGAGTCACTGTCGCTATCACTGGAACTTTCACTGTCGTCCGTGCCGAGCACAGCCTCGGCTGCTACAAATTCGTTATCATTATCATGATCATGATCCGATTCCAATTCCTTTTTCAGATTAGTTGGCGGCAATACGGGTTGTATTTTTCGTGGGCGACCACGACCCCGACGTGCACCACTACGCAGGCCTTGACGAGTCCCAACTGACATTGCCTCAACTACCGGTGGTACTGATTTCTCAGTCAGAAACTCGGCGAGCGGAACGTCCCCATCCGAGTCACTATTTAACGTCAAGTACTCGTTTTTAATGCGTCGCTTTGCGCTAGTTGTTGTATTGTCGATGGATGAACGTTTATTAGACCTCGTCTCTGGTACCACGGGATCCACGAGAATTTCCAGTTTAGTCAATGGTTCCAGCTCATTCACTTCCACCTTAACATCCCCAGTGGAAAAGAAATCCTCAGCCAATGCATCCATTTCAGCACCAAAAGCGAGTGGATTGGCCGGCAGCGTCTCGCCACAGAACTCAATGGGCACATCCTTAACCTCCGTGCGCCGCTCCTGATGCGCATTGTACACACGTTGATAAAACAGATTAAAGTTGCTCACACATTCCCAGCACTCATAACAAATCTCTTCACGCTTTCCACCAGCACTGCTCAGCTATAAAATGATAACATTTGTGTTTTTTTAATATGCAAATTGTAAATTACGCGCGCTTACCTCAAGCCAAAAGTGTTTGTTTATTGTATTGCAAATGTTTAGCCGCATCCCTGCTTCAGAAAATATCTTATAGGACTCGTCAGGCTTGCAGCAGCCATAGCATAACACACAAGCTGCCATTGCCAATTAAAACAATTTATATCCGTTGCAAAAGTTATGAAGCTGCCATTTGTTTGCGTCAATAAACAAAAATTGTTTAAAAAATTGTTTTCTATTTGTTTGGCAGTCGAATGAATTGTGGCGGTCGGTTGATAACAAACATATTTTTTCCAGCCAGTGTGTACCTAAATTTTCGATAGGCGATATACTCAAGCGTTACGGTCACACAGTTTCCATTTCAAATATCTCATATATCGATACGATAAGCATCAGTACAATTGCAACGGTCGAGCGGTGTAGTCGACAACAAAATCTCGCGAAAGTTTAAAAGACTTGCAATATAATACGAAGAAACGCTAAGAACCCGGTACGCGCACAGCAAAAAATATGTAAACAAAGAAACAACGAGTAAAACAGCGTATCACAGACTGTTACAAGTGCAAATATTACTTATACATCATCATTTTGCAATAGCCTTAACGACTGCTATTACTGTTTGTAATTTACTAAATCGTTTTCGTTAAGTTTTTGCTTTTGTTTGTTTTTTCTGCTCTTCGTTCGTCTGCAAAATTAACACTTTTTCTAGGCATTTTTGATTGGCCAATTGTCGATTTACCATGCCAAAATAAATGAATGACTCGTTTTTGTAATGAGATGCCAAAAGAGTTAAACGAAAAAAAAACAAAAACAACTGTGTCTATCCGACTTCCTTTCCTTGCCTCATGCCTCACTGCATGCATTTTGCAATTGTTTGTTTTCTTTAATGTGCAGTTGTTTTTCACCTGACTGATTATCGGGAAATTGTTGCAACTCACTTGAACTTGAGCTATTTCTATTGACTTTGTTGCTCTTCAGTGAAATGCAAGCGTGCACCATTAGCTTCATGACACACACTCACACACACACATGGCACATGGCAATTGCGCCTGCAACTTCCTTTATTAGACCTTTTACTTTTGTTTGTGAATGAATGCGCAACATTTTCACGACTGCGCTCCGAGAGCTCCCGCCCAACTAGTTGCAATTGCATTCCGCACAGATTTAGGGGAGCGGGAACGGGCATTGGGGGAATCTATGCGGCAGCCGGTTCGTCTCGCCTTGCCTCGACTCGCTTCGCTTCCCCTTTGCATCGTTCGCTGTGCGGTCTGTGGTCTGGTTGGATTTTCTTTTACGTAATGCCTAGCCAGGCACGAGCCAACCTAGTTAAAAATATGTTTTGAAGACCGCGCCTGAGCGTGTTTCATTTTCACTCTTATTGCACTTGCCAAGCAGCCAGCCAACTATCCAAACTATAACTCAAATCCAAATCGAAGCACAGCGAGGCGCACGTTTTTATTATCGCACATTTCTTATGCGGAATATTAATTGGTAGCCCGACCAGAAAGACCAACAACAGCAACAACAACAACAGCAATTGCAAGTAACTAAAGCAAAACAAAAACAAATCCCCTAGCCGAACGCTTGTTGAGGAAATGGAAGTCCATCGACGCCCGCGTTCATTGGCCAATTGACATCCAAAACGGAAGTTCCATCGCGCATAACTAAGTGAATCAACGAAAAACAGTTTTAAATTCTTGACAGAACAACTAACACACCCATTGGGGTCATCGCAACTGTGCCAATCTCCTACTGTGAATGTTTATTTACAAAATGGGTGAACTTAACTTTTGCATAATTTCGCGATTTTCGCTATTTTCAACGCTTTTGCTATTGGCAACCGTTTGGCAGACAAATGCATATGGATTTGGACGTTGCCCGAAGTATCCATCGATGCCAAAGTTCAATATGAGTCGGGTAAGTTTCATGCGTATGTAGATGGAGAGTTCCCCCCATGGGGATTGAAGTGGAACTCAAGGCAAGGCATTAACAATTTTATGCATATAATTTGCCACCATAAAGTGAATCGTAAAGCAACAACAACACGAATGACAACAACGAAAAAAAAGCATCTGTCAAACGTTTCCATTAATTAGTACAAGGCGTCGGCTAAAACATTTTTTTATAGATTGTGCATAAAGATGAACTTGAACTAATTTGAGGTCTCTCCAACAATGTAAAAGTGCAAACCAGTTTACAGCGAAGGAGACACGACACAACAATAAATGCCAACACGTCTGATCTCGTCTCGTCTCGTCTCGTCTCGTCTCGTCTCGTCTCGCAGCAGACTCCAATGGCACAAACAATCCACTTCTTTTCAAACTCAAGAAGCCATCGCAAACCACGTCCAATGTCCAACTCCAACGTGGTACGCCAAGGACGGCACAGGCAGCTCTTTGCCATGTACATGTACCATGCATGTTTGCTCAAATTAGAAAATTGCTTCAATCAATTTATTCACTTAAATTGCATTAATAATGTAGTATACCACATAATATATGCTAATGGACGCGTAGAGCCGACCGCCTTGGGAAAACTCAGTCGCAGTTCCATTGACACGAAATGAAAACGAAAACCACGTAAAGTGGACAAGAGGCTGGGCGGCCGCTAGCGATGGCAGCGTGTCAAGGTGGCGAATTTAGAACACGCTGAAAAACATTAAAATGATTTTTTATAAAGTCAAAGCTTACAAAATTATGTATGCATTATTTACTAAAAAGAAAAAATGAAAGTGTAAAAACAGAAAAGTGAAAGGTTTTTGCGTTAGAAAGTTCTCTTCAAGATAAGATTTTTTAGATAGGTGCTGCAACAAGCTAGAGGTATTTCCTAGAAAAACAATCTGTAAATGAGTTTAGAATTCCCTGAAAAGTTGTATATAGTAATTGAAACTTTCTGTAAACATATGACAAATGATTTATAATCAGACGCCAGAAACACTTGTGTAACTATCGTGTACACTCATATCACGCGTCCGGCTCTAGTTCGAAATGGAAACAACAGCTGCATTTGCAACCCAATCGGCGCTGCCTCCAGCTGCGGGCTGCCACTAATTGATAAATCGTCGGTCCAATTGCGTCGCTGACAAGCATATAAAAAACACTATGAAATGACTTGCTCTGGAGGGCAAAGACCCGGCACAGACCCCAAGAATAATTATCAAGTGAGGCTTTTATGACATCGTGCTGAGAGCAAACAAAGTCGTCTCTGCCAGTGGGCTATGATGATGACTATGCAGATGATGATCATGAAGATGATGTTGATGATACTTGAACGTAACCTGTTTACCAAAATATCAGAGGCTTGAAATATAAACATTTTACGGATTGTTTTTATACCCTGCAACTATGGAAATTGGTCAACAAAGGGTATGCTTTGTTTGCCAAAACGGAACACAAAAATTTAAGAATTTTTAGGGAGATCCTTAATTAAAATGAGCAACTTAGTCGAATATTCAATAAGTCTATATTGGTATTATAGAAATGGAGGATCACTAAACATAAGCAAAATGATCTTCAGAAGGCAAATCGCTTGATTTGAAGGTTAGGTTAAAGCGTATCTTTAATTCGGACCCGTTCGGGTGTGGCTTTCGTTACTTCTTGTTGTTGTTATGGCTTTGTATAATAGTAACCCAGATAAATGCTTACTCATCGCACTGCAGAGAGAAACGCAGATGCTGTGTCCGGCACGGTGACAATCTTCAAGACCCTCCTGACGATTTGGTTTATTTCAGGTACTTGGCCATTGGTATGAGGTTGAGCGTTCTTTCTATTTACCGGAAATCGCATCTGGCTGCACCACTTTCGAGTTTCAGCCTTACAACAAAGCAGATCTGTCCAAGTTCAATAATTTCAAGCTGGAGGTCTCCATTAAGACCGTCAATCGCATGTAAGTAATGCCGCTGGAACCTTTGGGATATAAACTAATGCTGTGTATGATCTTTAGCACTGGGAATCCTAACGTAAATCTTGGCTATGCTACACCAGAGAACAGCAAGTCCTCTATAATGGATTTTAAGGTATGCAACATTATATGGCATAATCCGAGCATGTTTTACTGATTGTTCCATTTTGATTTTACAGTTCAATACACGTTTTCCGGAGGTGATTGCCCGCCTGCTGCCCGGATCCGGGAAATACCAAGTGCTCTATACGGACTACGACAACTTTGCCATATTATGGTCATGCGGCAGCATTGGCTCCCTTGGCTATGCAGATCAAATCTGGGTTTTGGGGCGCGAAACCGACTTTGACGTGAACATTCGTGAGAAGATCTACGATGTACTCAAGCGACTCTCCTTGGACCCGGAGAGGCTGGTGCTCAGCAAGAACAGCAACTGCCCCAAACTGAACTGATTTGTCGCCAATATTTATAATCTATTCTTTAAGTATAATATTGAATCTATAGTTTAAGTTGTAGGTTGCTGTGATATCGCCAAACCAATATATACATATGAATATATGAATACATGCGAAAAATCGTATTTGTACACGAAACGATCTGGGGGAATTTATCTGAGTGGCATAATGCGTTCTTGCTCACACTCTTTGCTAATTATTATAGACACACTAATTAATTTGGCACATCAGAAAGTACGTAGAACTCTCTATTTAGAAAATTTACTACGCCGATTTTAGTCGCAATACGCGATCCGTTCGGCAAGGAACCCTTCTGGAAATGTCGCATCTTTGGATATTATTGTTAATCGCTTTGGTGCTTAGTTGCCTAGAGCTGTCGCAAGCTCGTGGTGGAGGCGGCGGAGGAGGAGGAGGACATGGTGGGGGAGGTGGCCATGGTGGCGGTCGTGGCGGATTTGGTGGTGGACGAGGCGGCTTTGGTGGTGGTCGCGGCGGTTTTGGTGGTGGTCGCGGCGGATTTGGTGGTGGTCGCCCTGGTGGTTTCGGAGGCGGTCGACCAGGAGGATTTGGAGGCGGTCGACCTGGCTTTGGTGGCTTCAGAGGTGGCGGCTATGGTGGTTACAGACCGTACGGATACGGCAGATACGGCTACGGCAGATATGGATACGGAGGTATAGGACTCGGTGTCTTGCCTCTGCCCGTGCCCGTTCCCTATCCCTGCAGACGTCCCTACCCATATGGATATGGTTACGACTACGACTACTATGACAGATATTACTGCTAATTGAGAGGTGAAAGTAAAGTCGAGCTGGCTCTTTGATTATGTAAAGTATATTATACAAATTACATCAACATTTTTGTTACAAGATTATTATGTAAATGTCCTAAGAAATTGAGGCTGTAGACAGTTCTCTAAATATTTCATATTCCTTATTGTTTTGATGGTCTTCGGTGTTTGTGATTCGTTTCCAAGAGTGTGTGATTCGTTACCGATGTGTACAATCTCTAGTGATATCAAGAGTCTGCGGTCCACCGTGACCGCCGGCAAACTCTCTCTCTTTCTCTCTCTTAGCCTAAACCTTTTAAAAAAACCGATTGGAAGTCACTCCAAATTAAATATATTCGATTATATATATAAAGGTTCTTTGTATAATGTATGTATAGTATCTAGTACATAGTATGTATATGCGTTGTTTTTGTAGTTATTAAAACTTATTTCTGCTACGGTCTAGATATGAGTACGAATACCAATAAAATGGCTGACATAATGTGTTCGTTGTGGAAAGTAATATCGTATTATTATAATCATATTCGTGTATATGTAGATTACCTATAGATTGCTTCATGTAGATAAACAAATGCCCCAAAAAGAAAGTGAAAACTAACCCGAAACTCCCCAAACAAAGTTAAGAAAAAGCTGCTTATGAATTAAAAATAAATCGAACATAAACAAGTTCAATATTTGTTTGCAGTGAAAATTCATATTTCTTGAGTATGTGTGTTTGTTTCTCCGGAAGACGACTGGAGAGCATGCGGTTCAATCGGATACGGATTCATTTGGAATGTTTGAAACGTGACGGAATAAGTTCACATGGCTTGTGTCGCCGGTCTCTATAGCATCGCCTTGCACTCGGACTCGGCAATACTGTGTTGTATGCAATGATTAATCTCCGCAAAGCCAGGACGTTCGCTGGGCTTGCTGTTCCAGCAGCGACGCATTAGCGCGTACACGGAAAGCGGCGTATTGTCCGGGCAGCCGAGAACGTTGCCCTCCTTGATGTACTTGATTACCTCCTCGTGTGTGAGACCGTAGTACGGCTGCAGGGCAAAGGAGAAGATCTCCCAGAGGCATATGCCAAAGGCCCAGACATCCGACTCCAACGAGAATTTGTTATAAAGGATGCTCTCGATAGGCATCCAACGTATGGGTATAACATCGTTCTCATCGCCCTTGTAGTAATCCTGCAGATAGATCTTGTGCGAGAGTCCAAAATCAGCTATCTTTACAACCATCTGTTCATTGATCAAGCAGTTGCGTGTGGCCAAGTCGCGATGCACAAACTTGCGCTCCGACAAGAACAACATGCCTGCGGCCACATTTGAGGCCATATGCAACAGCTGCAGCTCGTCCAAATGTTGGCGGTTGCGCGGCTGAATCTGATGTGTTGCATATGGCGAACAGGCACGCAAGAATTCACTTAGATCTCCTGGCGACATATACTCAAAAAGCAGACACATGGGGCGGCCCAAGGCACACACGCCCAGAAGCTTTACAATGTTGGGATGATCGAATTCGGCCAGCAGGCAAGCCTCACGTTCAAAGTCCGTTTGCATCTGATCACTGGCATCATCCTTTAGCATTTTCACGGCCACTAGCAGATCCGGTTTGCCAGACACCAGGCCTGGAGCTCGTGCCTGGAAAACGCGCCCAAAGGCGCCCTGGCCCAGTGAACGCACGTAGACAATCTCTCCCCGTGGATATTCCAGTTTCTCGAGGAGTGCATTTAACTTGGTTTTTGGCTCCTGCACAGCAGCTGTGGTGGTCAACATGATGCAGTTGCTGTGTATTGTGGCAGTGCTGCGTATTGTGCCGCATTTGGCATTCGTTGCGGTGAATCCGGTGGAACCAACTGTCTCACGACTTGCAGACAGATTGCAATCTCCTCGTGTGGCCGTGTTACAGTCTCCGTGCGGTGCCTGGGAGGGCTGTGTGTAGTTCTTGTGCTTGGACAGCTTGTAGGCTAGCAATATGATTAAATGCAATGCAACAATTCCAATAAATCCAATTCCCGCCAGCAGGAATATCATTGAGGGTGTAAAGAACTCCTCCATTTTGATGGGCGTATTCAAATCCTTGGCATTGGGATCCACATAGTCGGCTGCAAGACAAAACACTTAAGTCATTCATTGCCATCTTGGAATAGGTTGTATAACTCACGGCAAATGGGAATATCGCAGTGTTGCCAGCGCAATGATTCGTCTAGGGTATAACACCAGGGCTGCGGCTCTTCTCCGCCGGCATTGCGACAATAGTTCTCGCCCTCAATCAATTGTGGGAAGACAAGTGGAGGCTGTATGTGTTTGTGCGGATGCTGTGTGTCCCAGCGCTGACAGGGTATACCCGACCTGGTCACATTCATTGTGCCCAGATAAAAGCGTCCATTGCCATTGCGACAATCATCTGTAAGTCGTCAAGGATTAGCTACTGTCACAGTGGACAAACTCTAAGATTTACTTACAGCTAACTTCTGATTCCTTGATCTCGGTGAGGCCAATGTAGGAACAGCTGGGACGCTGCATATTGGAATCGTAGTGGGGCAATGCCGAGCAATTGGGCAGTCTGAAGTGGCCGCGGTTCTTGAGATACATATTACGCTCCCGCTTCTCCTCGATGAGCACCCAGTCATTATAGCAGAATTGCAGATGCGTTGCCTGACAGTCCTCGAAGCAAAGCGGCGCCTTTATGGAGCGTCCATTCTCGACATGGCAGCGGGGAAATGCATAGGCGCACAACATTTTCTGAAAATAGAGAAATGTCTTTAAGTAAGGAAGAACTCAAGTAGGAAAATATGTTAATTTACCTCTGCCGCCTCACGGCATAAGCCCGTCAGGTCGACAATTAGCTCATCCCACAGCGCAGTCGTAACCTGTTCGTTGCGCCAACCGCCAGTTGGATCCTCAAGGCTGTACCACACAGGTCCGCTGATGAACTGTTTACATACCTTGCCATTGTAGGGAGCGCAGTAGCCCTTCTCCTCACGATCACCCTCTCCGTGATGTCGCTGATGGTGTCGTCGTGCCGGCTCTTCCGATTCAATAGTGTTCAACGAATTTCCCTCCACATTGCATGTCAACAAAAACACGCAAAGCCCAAAGGAAACAACAACAACTTTTCTTCCCCAACCGCAAGCCCGGCCCCATCTGCCAGTCCCCCACCCGGCTGCCATAGCTGCCTCTTTTGTGAGTATATAAACCTGTATGTGTAAATACTTATGCAGGAAGCTATTGGATTGTACGTTTTACTTTTTGGATTTTCAATTCCGTTTGTTTAGGCGCCTTTCCACAGATCTTCACATATTTTCTTAACGTTTTTTAAATCGTTTTTAGCACTATTTCTTAAAAAATTGCAAATAAAAACATGGAAGCAACGAGTTCTCTACTCAGCGTTCTGCGTTCTGCCTTCTGCACTTTGCACTCTCCTCTCTGTCGACGCCTTTTTCAGAATACCACAAAAGTTGACAACCCAATTGGGGGAAGCGTCCCCATAGGGGTGGTTTTCCACACACAAACCAAAGAGCAGGGTTGTTTGTTGCGCGGCAAACCGTAAGGAACTTTCCCGTTTATTCGACTTGTTTACAATCAATGCAAAAACAAAACATGAGAATTTCAACTTAGTATTTCAGTTTCTTATCATTTTACTCGGTGCTTTCGGAAGGGCTGTCCGATTCATCAGGAATTTCATCGAGACCCTGGAAAAAATCTTGCTTTACATTGAAACAAAACCAAACAGATTCTAAATCTGTGAAAAAGCCCTAACTCAAGAAAGGATATCAGCTGTCATATCGTATTTTCAATTTCGTACTGTTTATTCATTCACTTTTGCACTTAAGCTTAAAAGAGTTTTAACTATGTAACATTTATTTCTTTTCATCTGGTATAGAATTGAGGCCCTGCAAGAGAGAATAAACGATATTCTCAAATTTTAATCTTTGAAGCAAAATTATTGAAAACACAAGCGGTAATTACAGAACAATAACATATGAATGAAATGAAAATTTATGTTTTAATGAAATTTAAATATATATGTATATAGAATCGATAATAATGTCGAAACTAATTCCATGCACCACAAGTAAAAAATGTTAAAAGACAATAATTTTTGGTAAATCATTAACGTAACGTTTTGAAAATCGTTTGAATGTAAAAGTTTGAAAAATTTAAATTGGATTATAATTTTTAATATTTACCATACCCAAAAAATAAAATAAAATGTTGTTAGTCAAATTAAACTGATGAAAAAGGTGAAGTTAATAGAAAACAGCGTGAATAATAATAGACGAATTTAAGATATGCATCATGCATAATAAACAAACTCTGATATACGACTTACGTTCATGATGTACGGATTGTTGGTCAGTCGGAAATCGCGCTGGTACATAACACGGTCGAAGCGTTCGTCCATGTTCCGACGATAGCCCTGCAAAACAGAAGTTAAGCAGATCGTATATAAAGTAAATGACTGAATAGTGTGTTGGCTTTACTAATAGAAGTTCAAAGCATTTGACTTTTTCCCGGTGTTCAAATCATGTTTAATAAATTTTGTTTAGTGCACAACCAACGAAGATTATATAAGAATTTAATTTTGTTGAATCAATCACTACTTACGTTGCCCAGCGTCAGCTTTTGCAAGCCGTACATTGCGTATATGGGCACGGATAATGCTACGCTGATGATAACAGCTCCAGGTAGGATTTCGAACCACATTTTGTTTTTATCACGGAAATTCTTGTTATTTTTCCTAAATGAAAACACGGCCGAATGACCGAACGACAGACAGCTGTTTGTGGTCCAGCAGTTATCGATATATCGATAGATGTAAACTATACTTGCGGCTTACAGGTAGAGTCTGCAAATGCATTTAATGAATTGGGAATACAAATATATTTTTACATATATATATTTATCTAAGTATTCTTTAAAATGTATTAACTTGAAGTTAGACACAAAACGATGTGGTTTCAATCAACAACATGGCAGGCGTTGCCACAGCAGCTGATAAATGTAAAGTTTATAGTGTGGCAACGCCTACAGCCTCACAAATATACATACGTATGCAGAGAAGGCGAATTACCGCAAAATCATTCTACTTATTAAAGGTGCATCGCAAGCAGACCGCAGAGCGCAATCCACATATCGAACAGGAGAAAAGAAAGAAATTATTCTAGGAACGCGTGTCGTAAAACTTCAAGAAAGCCCTGCAAAGCCAATTCTAATTGCCGAGAAGAAGAGTAACGGGAATATATCCGAGGAAATTATGGCTACCGATTTGAGCGGTATTGTCGAGTCATCGTTTCCCACGGGTGCACTGGTACATACAAATAAACTCATACATATCAAATAGGCTATGCAAATGTCGCTCAACTCATAAAAATTATTTCTCCACCCAAGGTACCCAAGGCTGAGACGGGTGTGCTGAACTTTTTGCAAAAGTATCCTGAATACGATGGTCGAGATGTCACCATTGCGATTTTTGATTCCGGCGTAGATCCCCGGGCCACTGGACTTGAGGTGAGTCCCTCCTATTCCAATTGAAGTTTAGTTTTAAATAACTTTTTATCATTTAGACTCTATGCGATGGGAAAACCGTTAAAGTTATTGAGCGATTCGATTGCTCTGGCTGTGGTGATGTCGACATGAGTAAGAAGCTTACTCCGGATGAGAAAGGCACCTTCAAGGGTCTGTCCGGTCGTACTTTAAGGCTCAGTCCCGAGTTGTTGGCACTTAACACAGATAAGGACAAGGCAGTGCGCGTGGGACTCAAGAGTTTCAACGATTTGGTGCCATCCAAGGTGCGCGACAACATTGTCGCACAGGCCAAGCTCAAGAACTGGGACAAGCCGCACAAAACTGCAACTGCGAATGCCAGTCGAAAGTTAGCCGAATTTGAATCTCAAAATCCAGGAGAGGCGCCAAAACTGCCCTGGGACAAGAAAATCATAAAAGAAAATCTTGACTATGAATTGGAAATGTTAAACAGCTATGAGAAGCTGTATAACGATATCAAGACCTCCTTTGACTGCGTTCTCTTTCCAACGGAGAACGGTTGGCTTACAATAATAGACACTACAGAGCAGGGCCAATTAAGCAAGGCTTTGCAAATTGGCGAATATTCAAAAACGTACGAGACCAAAAATGTCGATGATTTCCTCTCGATATCTGTGAATGTTCACGACGAGGGCAATGTGCTGGAAGTGGTGGGCATGTGCTGTAAGTGAACAGGTTGACTTGCTGATGCGGATCTTGAATTCTATTTTTTTTATTAGCTCCACATGGAACGCACGTTGCTTCAATTGCCAGTGGCAATCATTGTTCTCGAGATACTGATGGGGTGGCGCCAAGTGCCAAGATCGTGTCTATAACCATTGGAGATGGGCGGTTGGGCTCGATGGAGACGGGCACGGCACTCGTCCGCGGCATGATGAAGATAATGGAACTGTGCCGAGAAGGTCGTTGTGTCGATGTGATTAACATGAGCTATGGCGAGCACTCCAATTGGTCCAATTCCAGGTAAGCATCTGTTTAAGACCCTAACAAGCGAGAGAGAGAAAAAGTGTGACAATTGTGAGACAATTTTAGCCAATTCGATGTCAAAAAAAAGCGCAAACTATTCAAGACAAGTGCAAGGTAAATCGAATGAGATACCCAGAACTTCTGTCTGCATCCATACATACGATGTATGTATTTTCAATTTCTTTCGTTTTGTCATTGTTTTGTATGTATCCTCCTCTATAAATGTGTGTAAATAATTGTTTAGATTTCAGTTTAAATGGAAAATGCGATTATTTATAAAACTTATTATTCTTGCAGCCGCATTGGTGAACTGATGAACGAGATTGTCAACAAGTACGGCGTAGTGTGGGTTGCCTCCGCTGGAAATCATGGACCGGCACTTAGTACTGTCGGTACTCCGCCTGACATCAGTCAACCTAGTTTGATTGGTGTGGGTGCGTACGTATCGCCACAAATGATGGAAGCAGAATATGCCATGCGTGAAAAGCTGCCCGGCAATGTATACACCTGGACATCACGCGATCCCTGTATCGATGGTGGACAAGGTGTTACGGTGTGTGCTCCCGGAGGCGCCATTACATCTGTGCCACAGTTCACAATGAGCAAGTCACAGTTGATGAACGGCACCAGTATGGCGGCTCCCCACGTAGCCGGTGCTGTGGCCTTGCTCATCTCTGGATTAAAGCAGAAGAACATTAAGTATTCGCCGTATAGTATTAAACGAGCAATTAGTGTTACTGCCACAAAACTGGGCTATGTCGATCCCTACGCCCAGGGTCATGGTCTGCTCAATGTGGAGAAGGCATTCGAGCATTTGGTTGAGCACAGTGAGTCGGCGGACAACATGTTGCGGTGAGTGTGAGATTATTTATAATGCCAACTGCAAAATTATTCCCAATACTTTTCCACTTTAGTTTCTCTGTGCGCGTCGGCACCAACCACGATAAGGGCATTCATCTACGTGAAGGCGTGCAGCGCAAATTTGTTGACTTTAATGTGAATATTGAGCCTGTGTTTTTCAACGATAAGGAAGCGGGTTAGTATTGTAGTAAAGATAGAAACTCAAAGCTTATCATTTGTTGTAATCTAATAACTATTACTATTTTGTCATGTAGATCCCAAGGACAAGTTCAATTTCAATGTGCGTCTTAATCTAATACCATCTCAGCCATGGGTGCAATGCGGTGCTTTCCTTGACCTCAGCTATGGCGTACGCTCCATCGTGGTTAGAATTGATCCAACCAGTCTGCCACCGGGCGTTCATAGTGCCGTGTAAGTATAACTTTCGTAATAATTGTTAACTTTCTCTCAATGATTTAATTATTACCAAAACAGTGTCAAAGCCTACGATACGAGTTGCGTTCAAAAGGGTGCGCTTTTTGAGATACCCGTCACAGTGGTGCAGCCACATGTGCTGGAGAATGACCAGAACACTCCCATCTTTGAGCCTGCTTCCAATAGGCCTGACAAGAGCGTAGAGTTTCAACCTAACACAATTCAGAGAGACTTCATTTTGGTTCCGGATAAGGCCACCTGGGCAGGTTTGTAGTCAATACACTCTCCAGTTAAAGAATAATAGTAACAAATTGTTCTCTTCTTGTTAGTATTGCGCATGCGCATTACGGATCCTAATCGAGGCAACGATATTGGCAAGTTCTTCTTGCACACAAATCAGTTACTGCCCAAGCAGTCGTGCCGGAAACTTGAGACTATGAAGATAATTGGCGTCAACCCCGAATTTGAGACTACGACCACATTTGCTGTACAGGCCAACAAGATACTCGAGCTGTGCATAGCAAAGTATTGGTCCAATCACGGTCAGAGCCATTTAAAGTACAGCTTGGAGTTCCATGGTGTTGCGGCGCAAAATCCGAATGCTTGTAAATATTATAGTGTATTCAATTATTTCCTTATTCTCACCTTGTGGAATTGCAGATGTTATGCATGCGGGTCGCGGTATTCACAGTCTGGAGCTAGGCGCATTAGTTTCTGAGGAAATTCAGCCATTGTTGCAGTTGAAGATTGCTGCAGTGGTGCTAAAGCCTACCGAGGCAAAGATCTCACCACTGAGTGCCACGCGTGATGTCATCCCGGAGGGAAGACAGATCTATCAGAATCTGCTTTCATACAATCTGAACATTTCTAAAGCGGCTGAGGTGGCCCTTTATGCGCCACTGTTCAATGATTTGCTGTACGAGGCGGAGTTCGAGTCACAAATGTGGATGTTGTTCGATGTAAACAAGTCGCTGGTTGCCACCGGCGATGCTCACTCGCACAACTTCTACACGAAGTTGGAGAAGGGGGAGTATACGGTGCGACTGCAGATTCGACATGAGAAACGTGAGATTCTGGAGAAGATTTCAGAGGCAAATCTTATTGCGGCCTACAAGCTGGCTAACATGCTGACCCTGGACTTCTATGACAGCTACAATCAGTGTATTGTTAGTGGCAAAAAATTCACATCAGCAAAGGTGCGAGATTCTACTAAAATGCTTTACATAGCGCCAATTGCACAGGAGCGCTTGACTAAGGCTAATCTGCCGGCGCAATGCGCTTGGTTAAGCGGCAATTTAGTTTTCCCCAAGGACGAGGGAGGCCGTCGTATTGCCCTGCATCCCTTCACGTACATACTCAACCCGGCCGAAAAGAAAGCATCCACAAATGGCGCATCCAACGGAGCAAACTCCAACAATGCCACCCCAGCGGCGGCTGCAGCAGCTAACGGCAATGGACCCAAACCGAAAACGCAAGGCACCCCGCAGGGAATCACCACTGCTGCAAACTCAGCTGGTGGAGATGGAATCGCAGTGCAGACTGAATCTTCTGTATCTGCTGGCGGTTGTGCCCCTTGTTCGCCCCAAAAGGGCAAGACCACAGCCGATGACTACGCCGAGAGCCTGCGGGACTTCCAGTGCACTCACATTGCCAAATGCGGTAAGAAAAAAAGCTTTTCAACTTTTTATGGGTCTTAACGCTAGATTTTTCTTGTTCATTCATAGAGTTGGAAAAAGCTGAGAAGATATACAGTGATGTTATTGCCGCACATCCCAAACATTTGCCGGCACACTTGCAGCTCATCCAAAATATCGAAACAAGTGAGTTGAAGACTCAGCTTCCGTTAAGTTTCACTGGTGCCCACCTGAAGAGAATCTTCGACGGGGACGAATCAAATGTTGAAAAACAAAGGGAAGATCGTCAAAGGCAACAAAATGCGTTAGAGCGCATTATCCAGCTGGCAGATATTGTTATAAAGGAAACTGATGCCGATGCGCTGCTTTCTTACTATGGAATGAAGAATGACATTCGTTCAGATGCGGCCAAGATAAAGACGTAAGTGTTCAGTGTTGAGTATTCCCGGAGATGCGTTCTAAATTCATGTTTATTTCAGCAACATGGACAAACAGAAGAATAATCTTATCGAGGCCTTGAGCAAGAAGGGCATTGCTCTTGCCAAGCTTTCTGTGCTCGAGGACAAGCTAAAGGACAACTTGCCGGAGCTCAATGATCTGTACACGGAGATTATTAAATTCGTCGACGCAAACGATAACAAGGCGATTCAATTTTCAATCTGGCATGCATTTGCACACAATCATTACGGGCGCATGTACAAATATGTGACCAAAATGATTGAAGATAAACGCACACGCGAGCACTTCGACGAACTGGCGGCCATCAATGGTGCATTGGGTTATTCCCATACCAAGGCCGTCATTGATCGCATGACTGTTACCGCTTTTCCAAGCAACTTCCGTTTGTTCTAAACTCACTTGTCGCCTTTTTTTATGCAATTGGCGAGGATACATATAAAATGGCACATTTTAATCTTATCACTGTTTATTTGTGTTGCAAGCCGTGAAGTAATCAATTATAAATGATGTATATGAATTCAATACTCTTCCAATTTAATTGACCAATTGCGTTTTTTTTTCAACGAATCGAAAACTCAAGCAAAGAACTATCGTCAGCTTCAAATTCGATAGGCCGCGTGATTGCAGTGATTTTCAAACTGTCAGCGGTCAGCTGATTCTTTATAAAACAGCTGAGCTTCAATGTAAGCTCTATGTTAGCTGTTCCCATGTTAAGCTGCAGACACTTACATAGAATGTGACCGTAGTGGGCATCACTTTTAAGTTGGTATTTTTATGAAATCAAAATGGTATTTTAGAGTTCGCCGATTGTATTCACACTGGTGAAGATGCAGTACTCCCAAACAATGCACACGCAAAAATAAAATGGGTAAGATTGAGATAAAAACTGCAAATCGTTGGTGAAAAGTGTGTTCTAATTGTAAGCAAAGCCCAAGTGAATTTCAAATGAATGAAAAGTTACTGAAATCCATGGAAATGCAAGGGTTTTCACTGTTAGAAAAATGGTGTCTGCTACGTAGTGGTAGCTTCCGTGTCTGTATGTGAGGGCGGTGTGCTAGTGTGTGTGTGTGTATTGGCCGATCGATTTTATTTTGCAAATTCAAGGACAACTGCAAATCCTGCGGGATAGTTTGCCGATTAAACTGCAACTTATCGGTTGTTTGACCTCAACTGGAATTTGTAAGCACACAAACACACACGTACGTAAACAGACGTCACAGATAGTGCAACTGCAATAATAAATAAACAAGCGGATGTGGACGGTTTCCATGGAATTTATTATCTCAATGAATGTCGAATGCCTCGCTGATGACTCAAATTGCAAATCCAGGGGCTTAACAGACATTATCAGCCAATCTGTGTACATACAAAATGCAAACATATGTACATAAGTGTATGTGCTCGCTTGTGTGTGTGTGTGTGTGTGTGTGTGTACATGTTGCGTTGTTTCCTTTCCTTTACAAAGGCAAACAAAAACACGACAATGACAAATGCTGCGGGTTGGGACAGCAGCAAGAAGAAGCGGCAGCAATCAGAACTCTGTGTGTATGTGTGTGTGTGTGTGTGTAAGAGGTAACGGGAGATAAAGATATTAAAACGAAAGAAATGAAAATATTTTAAGGTTGCCTGCCACATGAGGGCGCCGCTGTCGCAACCCATGAATGGAAATCAAGTCCCTCAAATGTGTTGGCGTTTTTATTTTTTTTTCTGCTGCGGCTGTAGAAATCTATACCACCCACACTAACACACCAGCACACTTATAACATACATATATGTGCGTAGTAAAACTCCAGCCACACGCACACAGATTGAATATTATGGACTGCAGCTGTTGTTGCTCCGATACGCCGCATGCATACTTAAGTTAAATATGCATTTATATACTCGTATATTTATTTTTATATTTTCCGTATTTTCTGTATCTTCCAGAGTGCCCACAAATTGATTTATATGAATTCCTCACCGAGTCCGAACTGCAGCAATACTACAATGCCATCAAGTGAGTATCCACATCTTCACATGACCCAAATTGTCCCAAAAGGCTAGCATGCTGTTTATGTTTAGCACCCTTTGTAAACAAGGGCCAATAAGAGAGAGAGTCTATTAGGTTCTGTTGACAAGTGACTATAAGAAATTTCCTTAAATAGTTTTAAGTACCGATGTTTGTATAAGCCAGAACTAACTAAAGAGATTCAGACTTTCCTTTAATTTAGACTTGGTATTGTTTATGTTTAACATATAGAACTATCTAGTATTTAAAAATCAATAGCAACATTGCACTATTATCAACCTTATGATCTCATTACTCATTACCCCCTTTCGTGTTTGCCTCTCTCTTTCTCCCCACAGAAACGAATTGAAAATAACAAACGCAGCTCAATTTAAATATGCCGCTGATGAGGATTTGCGTTTCATCGGCCTCTCGAGGCCGGAAATACGAAGACTGCGAAAATTCTATGAAAAGCATTTCCCCCACAGTTACCTCAGCAAAATTAAGCGTCTGCTTCAAGCGCCCGCAACCATTGTGAAGCGCGAGGATGGGGCTGGCGGGCAGACAAACAGCGAGGGCACCGCCTCGGCGGCTGGCACCCCAACCCTTTCACGAAACGGCGCCAGTTCACCGGGCAGCAAGGTGCCCAACAATAAGCACATTATTCCGGCCGATTCCATTAGTGTCAACAAGCAGCTGGGCATTGGGGAGTTCGGCATTGTGCAGCAGGGTGTCTGGACGAACGGCAGCGAGCGGGTGAGTGAGTCGTTGTCGGCATTTAAAGTGTTTCCGGTTGTTTTGAGTAATTAATAATGATTGCCCCTCTCCCTGCCTTCCGCATAGATTCAAGTGGCCATCAAGTGCCTGTGCCGCGAGCGCATGCAATCGAATCCCATGGAATTTCTCAAGGAGGCCGCCATAATGCATTCAATTGAGCACGAGAACATTGTGCGTCTCTACGGTGTGGTGCTGGCCACCGATTCGTTGATGCTTGTCACAGAACTGGCTCATCTGCGTTCCCTGCTCGAATGCCTTAAGGATTCGGGATTGCGCGTTAGCTTCCTAACCATCCCCACGCTCTGTGAGTTCGCTCTGCAGATTTGCAATGGCATGCGCTATTTGGAGCAGAAGCGACTCATCCACAGGGATTTGGCAGCACGGAATATACTTGTATTTAGCAAGGATAAAGTGAAAATCTCAGACTTTGGACTCTCGCGCGCCTTGGGCGTAGGCAAGGACTACTACAAGACAAATTTCAATGTGAATCTAAAGCTTCCGATTGCCTGGTGTGCACCCGAGTGCATCAATTACTTGCGCTTTACCAACGCCTCCGATGTGTGGGCCTATGGCGTGTGTCTTTGGGAAATGTTCTCCTATGGATTCCAGCCCTGGGCTGCACTGACTGGTCTACAGATATTGGAAGCCATCGATGCGCCTAAATATTACCGACTAGAGCAGCCGGAGTGCTGTCCGCGGGAATATTATACCTTGATGATGAAGTGTTGGCAGGATGATGCAGCCAAGCGACCCAAGTTTAGCGAAATCTACGAGCAGCTGCCTGACATGAAGCCGGAGCAGTTGAAGGCCGTAGTGAACTGCGTGGAGCCGAAGAAAGATCATTTGCTGTATCGCCAGGGAGACTTAATCAGTGTGCTCGACCGCAATACGGGCACGCCATTCTGGAAAGGTGTCCTTATCACCGGCAAGACAGGCTACTTTAATCCCTCGAACACTGTCGCTTTCCTTGAAGGATTGCCCAGCTCTAATCGAGACTCATTCAGTCGTGTAGGCGACCATCGCATCAGCAAGCGCAAGCTGCGCACGGAAATGATTTCCAAGCCGCAGAACGACTTTAAGCACACCGGACATGTTGGCATTGACGGCGCCACCTTTGGTGACATTGCCTTCCTTGGCAGCTCGCAGAATGTAAGCAAACATATTCCCATCTGAATTGTATGTATTCTCATTGTTTGTTTCTCACTTTTGCAGTATAATCACGTACCCAAGCAGATTGTGACGCCATACAAGCCGTCGGAGGACATTGAACAGACACCGCTGCTGCTGCCACCGACCCCCACCAGCCCCGACTCGCTGCAAACAGCGAGCGGTTATTTTCCCGAGGGTGCTGGCACCTCAATGAACCCCACGTTTATTCCCTCCACGGAGCACACGCCCAAACTGATACCCAGCAATGGGCAAAGCTCATTTGATTTTGCCGGCTCCACCAATCCTTTTGCCTCGCACAAACTGGACGAGGACCAGCTTGCCTACGCACTGCAGAATAACAACTACGGCGCCGATGGCAAGAGTGTGCACTCGGAGCCCAATTGGCGCGCCAGCTCGCGCAATACAACCGATGATCCGCATGAATATCATGAGATATCCGATGACGAGATCACTGGCGATAAACTGGACTTTGGTCCATCACTTTTGGATGAAATTAACTCGATGTTTGGCTCAATAAGCGGCGCCTCTGGCAGCCAACCCAAGTCTCCGGATTTTGATCGTGTAAACACAAAGAATGAATTCGCGGAATTGTCAGCTAAATATGGTCACAAGAGTGGTGACAGCAATGGCAATAAACATGGACATGGCTTATTACCCACATTGTCCAAGAAGAAGTCCTCGACTGGCACGGTGAAGAACATCTCGGTCAAGGATGGAAAAATACTGGAGCATGCCATTGAGATTGCCAATGAAATTAGCGCCAGGTGAGAGGACATAAATCATCATCCACTAAACATTTGTTATTAAGTTCATATTATCCTCGTCTCTAGATCCATGATTGACTTGGTCTCTGATCATGCACCACCCACGCATAGTCCTAAGCGCAAGTTCAGCTTTCTTTTTCAGCATCTTGGCAGCGGAGGCGGAGGTGACAAGTCGAGCAGCATGGCCGGAGGAGCTTCTGGCAGCTCGGCACTTACACCCACGCATGGGAATGCCTCACCCTTTTCGAAGAAGAAGAACTTCACTGAGGAACTGCAGAGCATACCCGATATACAGGTGCGTCCAAGAATCGAGTAGACATCAATGTATGTTGTATATAATCAGAGAGCGAGAGATCTATAAGTATCGCTAGTTATGTACGTTGCTCCAAGTGGCGTCAATTTCTAATCTCGAGATCTTGCTCTCTTTTTCTCTCTCCACTCGCGTTGTGCTTCCTTTTTTCATTCCCTTTGCTTTGCTTTTTGGTTCGTTCGTTTTTTGTTGCGTTGCGTTTCGTTTCGTTTTCGTATTTTTGATTTATCCCACACACACATCAAGCAGCGATTTCGTTCACTAAGCGAGATCAAGAACAACTCCGAGCTGCGTATACCCATCTTCGACAAGGAGAGCTCGGACTTTCTGTTCGAGAAGTCGCGCGAGATACTCAGTCGACCCTTGAACCGAGAGCGCAGCGCAGAGGAGACACGCGAACCGAAGAGCATCAATGATAATATCATGGATATTGAGAACACGCTGAAGGCGTTGAACCTCGACTTTATGCATACGTACACGGAACTGGACAAGAGTGACTCCAATGACACCATCTTAAACGATCAGCTGCCACAGTTGCTGGGCTCCCTGGACGATGGGATTAGCAGTGCCACGGGCAGCCTCAAATCTGCCGTTTATAGCTACAGCAACGGAGTGCAGACCATGTTCGATTTCAATGCAGCCACAAGTCACCTGGACAAGCATCTGCAGTATATGCACAACCAGGCGCAGCTGCAGAGCCAACATCTGGCAAGTACAACGGAGCAGAAGCTGCTGGAAGACAAGCGCAGCAGCACGCCAGATACGGGATTCGCTTCGCGGGACACAAACATCTCGTTGTCGCGACGCAGCAGCCAGAAGAGCAGCTACAGTCCACAGGAGAGTTACTTTCCCATGAAGGGCGAGGCGCTGTACAGTGCTCCGCCGGTGGTCAGCGGTGGCTATGAACGCTTCGGCAACGGACACACCAAGCAGATGCTGGCCAGTGCTTCGCCCGTGAAGTCTTCCTGCCTCAATGCCGGCAGCAGCAACGCTGTTTACGCTGTGTCCACCAAGAGTTATCGCCAGCGTTCCACCTCGTTCAATGAGAGCTTCCAGCCCATTTCGCCGGAGCAGCGACAGTTCCGCTCGGAGGCACTGCAGCAGTTTCATCAGCAGCAGCACCATCAACAGCAGCAGCAGCAGCATCATCAGATGGCACTACCAAGACGCTCTGCGTCCTATAAACCTCGTTCGATACGTGCCCGCACGCTACGCCGCCTCAGCTATAATCCCATGACACTCGATTCGAGTAGCTCCTCCAGCGGCGGCGAAGAGAGCAACAATAAGCCCAGCCTGGCACGCTCCGAGTGCGATATACGTGCACGTGTTGCGGCCACCTCCAGCAGCTCGTTGTGCCGTCGTCGTCGTGCCGGACTCAGTCGTCAGGTGCAGTCGGCTTGCCATGACGAGCGGGAGGCAATCATATCGCAACGCCAACTATATGGCTCCAATTCCAGCATTAAGTCGGCTCCACATTACAATTTGGGTGGCAACAGACGTAGCTACCATCGACCTGGCACCGGCGCGGGCTCTGGCTACGAACAGTTCCACTACGATGAACGCATTTATGACTTTGGCGGACGTGGACCGGGTAACAACTACACCGCACATCTGGCTCAACATGCGCTGCTGGCGCCAACACAATCCCTCAAGCTCAGCTCCGGCTCTGGCTCCTCTTCGGCGGCCTCCTCTGCGGTGGCCACCTATCGAACTGCCTCGGCTCCGGTGCCGCGTCCTGTGAGCGGCGCCACGCTACACGAATTCGATATAAGTCGACTCACTGGCAAGAGTCCCACGTCCACCAACTTTGTGGGCAGCTCACCGGATGAAGTTAAGTCGCAGCAGAAGCCTATGCGACCAACTGAATTTCATTGGCCAGAGAAGATTCATGTGTCGACAGTGAAGCAGCACGAGATGCATTGGCGACAGCTGCAGCAGCAGCAACAACAGCAGCAGCAGCCTCAGTCACAGCCATTGGTGACGCCTGCCGTGCGAAGAGACTCCAGTGACAGCAGCTCATCCTCAAGCACGGAGAGCGGAGATGAGTTTCAGTTCCGACGTGAATTCACTGCGCCGCGCATTCCGCCCAGCCCGGCTCCATAACTAAGGAAAATGCTGAAATATGTTCTCAATTTACTATTCGGACATGTGCTCTCGGACTAGAAAGGGGATTCCCTCTGGAATCGGGAGCAGGAAGTGTATGAGTGTGTGTGAAATGTGCATGTGTGTGTGGTGAGGTAAGGTGGAAGAGATGTGTGTGTGTCAGGTGTGTCGAAAAGTAAATTGTAGAAGTATTTTCAGCCCCATTCCATATAGCTTGAGAATAGTCTGCTATATGGTATATATATTTTTTGGATTTGCATTTTTGAGAGCGTGCCTTATTTGCAAACACGGAAGACCTCTCAGAACGGATAATAATAAAACGTACACGTAATATGCAGTTACAGTTACAGTTGCAGATACAGATACAGGTTTAACAGTAGAACTATCGCAAGTACTATCGGCAACTATGATATGATCTTTCTCTGGAATGTTATATACTTAATATTCCTCTCTTAGGATATTCTTACAAGGTTATGCCTTCCTCCTTTCACTTCCACGATAGAACTAACGATAGTTTTTCGCACAAGTTGAGAATTACAATAAGCAATATGCAAACCAGTTCAGGGCCCCCTATCCAAATTTGGACCCCTTAGGAGATCAATCAATAACCGCTCAAGAATATTAAAGCAATATTTCATAAATATAGTAGCAAAAACCAAAAAGAATTGAAAACAAATTAAGAAAAGACTCGAAAACAAACTCAAACTATGCGTACAGGCTTCCAAACCACAACAAGGACAACTTGGGCTCGAGACGGCGCTTGGCAACAACAAAAACAAAATCCAAAACTATTTCCTACAAATCCACATTAGCCATCATGATAAACAGAGCTTGGTTGTCACGGCGCCGTCATCAGGTTGGGAATTTTAGAGCATCAGTATTACCAATTCATCGAACATCGGGAATATCCCATTTACGGACAGGGTATAAAACGAAACAGAACACAGACAGACACACGCACTCACACACACACAAGGAGACAGTCATCGCTACAAAGTACACACACCAACACACACACACACACAAGTTGACAATCCTTCATCGCCAAGAACATCCCAAAATATTAAAATCATATGAAGTTAAAAATGTCCGAATCGATTGATAAAACAATCGAATGAAAACAAAACTCGTACATATGCAAATGTGTATTATGTGCCATATCCTTACGCTTGCATTTTTACTATATATAAATGAAATATATATATATATATATACATACTGAATGAATAACACTGAGAGAAGACCATAAAGAAAGAAAAAAAAAAGAAGATTTGAAAGATGAACCTAGTTATATATAAATTATATATGTATACACATACAAGATTATGAAAATCATGCATTGAAAATCTTTAAAAAACACATATGTATTTGTAAACCTCGATGTTATCATCATCATCATCAATCGATCGATTGGCTAAACTTAATTTTTATAGCGCTCCAATGGGATATTAATGAATACTCTTATTCAAAGATTTGTCGCATTCTATGCATTTATTAATAATGATAACCGAACGATAAGAAAACAAAAGAAAACACAAAGAATTATATACAAAGTTTATATACATACATGCGAATACTCGTAATTATAGTTAAAAGTTCATATATAACTCATATCTATTTCGTATAGCATATGCAAAGCAAAGAAGAACTCTTAAAAAATTTCACTACAAATTGATATTCTAAAATATGCGTTCGAAGCGTTTCACAAACCAAAACAAAAAACCAAAAACTGAACTTAACTAAAACTTAAACTTAAACTAAAACTAAATCTAAAAACTAACAATTTTTTCCAAGTATTATACAAAGTTTGCATTCTAAGAACCAAACAAAAACAAACCAATTGGTAATCAAAAACGTTGTGTATATTTAAAGGGATTCAATAAAGAAAAAAAACGATGAAAAATTTGCAAAAACTTTGGAAGAAACTCCAGCTATCTCGTATCTTTAGCACAGACTTGTCTTTCCTCTTCTTCATTTTGTTATTTTATTTTATATTTATTTTCCTTTCTTTGTTTATTTTTCCCCTATCCGTCTAGTCGCTGATTGGCGAAGAGGGACGCGAAGCGTACAACAGCCTGATCGAGCGGAAGGCCATGATGGACATCGCTCCCAGCCCAGCTGCGGCTCTGTTGCGCCTCATGGACACAGATGAGTTCGAGCTGATGAATGCCAAGACACTGCCCCGTCGCCTGGGCAGCCAACTGAGTCATCCGGGTGGCACAGCTGCAGCAGCTGCCGCGGAACCACAGGCAGCCGCCAAGGCGCCAGCAATGCCTCAACAACCACCGCGACCTATGACTCTGCCGACACGTGGAGCTGCGCAGAGAGTACAACGGCGTGCGGAACTGGCCAGCGTAGAGCAGCATAATAACAATGAGAATCGCAACTCCGTGGATCCCAACGAATCCTGCGAAAGTCCCAGCTATATGACACATGGCAGCTATAAGTTTCCCGAGCCACAGGATGCGAATCCCTTGCCGCTGCCTTCGCGCGAGGGCAAGAAGCAGGTAAAGACCAGCACGGTGCGACATGTGCGCAAGTATCCGCTCATCATACCAGCCAACGGTGTCCAACGCACGCTCAGCAAGCTGACGGATTGTGGCGATGAGTCGAGCAGCAGCCTCAACAGAAATGCCACCGATGTGAAGCATTCACAGCGAGTGACGTCTGCGTCACGTTCCATTGAGGTGGTGGCTGCAGTGCGTTCCAACAGCGTGTGTCGACGCAACGAGGCCAGGGAATATGAGAATATGCCTGCTGTGGCTGGCGAGAAGGCATCGCATACTTACCAGAATCTGGATAAACTTACCCCGGCCGATGCAGCCGGATTAACGGATAGCGCCTCGCTGCAGTTTGAATCAATTTTGGAGTCGGACATGAGCAAGGATGGTGTGCTGCAGTCACCCGATGTAACCGACGGCTTCTACAACTTCTCCATTCAAAAGGAACACTACAACAAGGCCAAGGACGTAGGCTTCGAGTCGACCCAGATCTCGGGTCCGCATGTCAACGATGATGAACTACGTAATTTGGATAAGCCAGTGACTAGCAGCAGCAGCTCAACTACTCTGGACTCCATTGCAGTTCCTCAGGAGATGGCACCAACTGCAGCGGAGGCAGCAGCAGCCGCTGCAGCGACCGCAGCAGCAGCAGCCACAACAACTGCAACAGCGGCAGCAGCAACAGATGCGCCTGAAGCTGAGACGACAAGTTCGCGACGCATAGGCAGTGCGGACAACGAATTGGCAGGGAATGCGCTCTTTAAGAAAGTGCGCGCCTCTGTCAATCTGGCCATGAATCGCAGCTCTATAAATGGCAACGAAGCAAGTGCCGCAACACCCACAACGCCTCCGCAAAAACCACAAACTGAAGCCGAGTATTTTGCAGCAACAGCGGCTCGGCTGGCCGACTCGAATTCCGTAAGCTGTGAGGATCTGCTCGAGTTCTCCGACAAGAAGCCGCGTGGCTGTGAGCGCGGCGTCGACTCGGATGAAGTGCGCATCATGGTCAAAGTGCTGGGCAAGGATGTAAGTTGGGATATAGATTTGCAATTTAACCTTCAACTAATCCACATTCTTATTTTGCTTTCACAGAGTACACCCACACGTTGCCTGGGAGCCCTGGAGTTCATTAACTGGGACGTACACAAATCCATTAAGCTAATAAAACTTCAGAATATACTCGCCGATGAAAATCTCAGCCTGTCGGCTGCATTCGAAGCGTTGCAGCAACAGGAATGGGATCTGCATACGACAGCCGTAAAACTCAAGGGAATCAAACTATAATAGATCTGGAGATCTACATTCAACGGATATACACTCAAACCATGTGCCTGTTTCAAATAAACCGTTTGGCCTTATCTTCTACTTGTCTACTACGTCTACGTAACTGTATTCTAAGCATTTAAAGTTCCCTTCAAATATTACATTTATACTATATTCTAGTGCATAGAATGATCTTTGTCTCGAACCCCAACTCAATCACTGCTCAAAATGTTTCTAATTTCAAATGTAATTCATACGCTTCTCTCTCTCTATATATATACTATATAGCGTATGAACGAATCTCAGCATGTACTTATCTGATTAATGCAACATTTCTAGTTCTTAATTTATACATACATTAACGTACTTCTACTACATACTATTTCGCCAGTTTCGCATGCAATCAAACAGATCCGAGGATCACATACCATTTATAAAATAAAGCCCTTTTACAAACAATCGCAGCTGTTATCACTCTCAATTTGCTCTAAGCAGTGTTGCCAGCACAGCCTTTTTTCCGCCAAAGCAGGCTATCTACATTTTTGAATAGGCGGAAAAACAGGGTACAATCTTTAATGATTTTTGGTCACGTTAGCCAAGCGTGCAATCGGATTGTTTCACAGATAAAACTATAGCGGCCACAGAGGAAACCTAACCTAACATTTTGTCATAATTCTCGAGTTATCTAAAGCTGTATTGAATACCTGACCTATATCAAAACAATAGCTTACTTGATTCTCTTAATTTTAAAAGATGTACAAATTTGGAGTCTTTTGTTTCGATTAGTAAAAAATTTATTAGCAACGAATCGTAAGTATTATATCAAATTACCCAATTTACCGAAGGCCAATTCATAAATAAGTATATTTTATTGTATTTTAATACATATGGAAATATGTAAATATGTATTTGTAGTGTACTTAGATTACATAAAGATTATGCTCGATTTGGTTAAAATAATTTATTGATTTCAGAACTTTAGTTTAGATGGTTCAACATTTACTTGAATGCAATTGCAAAAAAGAGGATAATAGTAGGTAGGTATTAAAAAAGACTTAACGTAGTTATCAAAATGCGTCTTCCGTCGACTTGTCCGGATTTGAAATCGAAATCGAAATGTATTATTATTTAAGGAGTCTGACCGGATCAGATTTACAGCTGCAGATGCGTGTCCATCCGCGTTGCTCAAACGTTTTTCAACCGTTTTTTATGTGTTTTTTTTATATTATTTATTTTGTTTTGTAGAAAAAAGAATACTTTCTCTCTCTAGTGTGATTTGAATTTCAGCAGAATGGCACTAAATCCTCAAAGTCCTGTCTATAACGATAGATAAATCTGATGGCGATGCAATCAGTTTCAGATCCGTTGCTCGCGAAACGGTTGCTAATTGTTCGCTCGATCTCTGCCTCTGCCCTCACCTTCGTACACCGTGTACCCCTCGTCCTTGATTCTTGCGGCTGCAACCGTATTAAGTACAACAACAACTATTTGCTATTTATGTATGTATGTATATATATCGGGAACCGATAGAATGTAAGTGTATATAATATTAAGTATGTTCTTCAGTTTTTTGATTCAGTTTTCACTAATACTTTTTCACGCCCTCCTTTTGCCATTGCCAATGGACTGACACGCGGTTAAATCTGACTCGAGTTGGGTTCTTGCAGGTCCAGCTTGATTGATTGATTGATTGGTTGATTGATTTTCGCAATTTAGTTTCGTCTCCACTATCAGTTAACTTATAAATTAAAAAAACAGCGCAACACTCGCTCCGCCGCCGAGCTGCCGCACTCTACTGTGCGGACGGGGTGGGGGGGCGGTACGGACTTAGACCTGATTGATCGGCGCGTATCGGTGCACCTTTGGTTGTTTTGGTTCCTTGCTGGCTGGCTTCACGATGTCCTCGCTGAGCTTCTGGTACACGAAGGAGTTCTTCGAGGCCAGAATTGCCATGCGATAGCGTTCGCCGCGTTTGCGCAGAACCATGGCAATCAGCTGGGCGATGCCCAGCAGAATGATCACCAGGCAGCTGACGACAATGACGCCCGGAATGATGTAGTTGTAGTTCTCGTAGTAGATGCGACCGCGCTGAATGACGATCTCCTCCTCTTCGCTGTTCAACTCTTCGCTATTAGAGCCAAGTTTATCTGCAGGATCAGAGCATTAGAACAACACCGATCGACACATATCTGCATCTTGGAATACTCACCTAGCAAGAACTTATCCTTGGTTTCCTTGTTTAGTTCGACCTCTTCGGCGCCGATACCGTCATTCCTGAGTTTTTCTAGTTCACTTTCGACGAACTTCATGATGGATTTATCCTGTTTCTTCTTCTTAATTATCTTTTCATTTTCATCCTCTTCGCTGTCACTTTCGTAATCGTAGTCATCCTCATCCTCGTCATCGTCCGCGCTATCATTCTCCTCCTCCTTGTCCTCGCCGCCATTGTTGATATCCTCCTCAGCACTCTCATCCTTGTCCTTGACTGTCTCCGCATCAGGCGATCCCTTCAGGATCTTCTGCATGTTGCTTAGCTTGGTCTTGTCCAGCACACTCTTGTTCAGCATGTTGAGCACCTTCTCATCTTCGTCCAGCTTCTGTTCGCCCTCCTCGAGACGCTTCTCCAGCTCGGCTTCCTCCTCGCTGCTGGTTGCATTGTGCTTGCACACTTCCTCCGCCAGCTGCGCCCAGCCCGCTTGGCTCATAATCTCAATGATCGATGCATCGTCTTCCAGGTTAGCCAACACGGGCATCTTCTTGGGCATTATGTGTGTCTCCACCGACACGTAGCCGATGAACTGCTGGAAATCGTCGTCACACTTAAGCGGATTGTTCGTGATGTCCAGGGAGCGCAGGTTCTTGAAGCGCTTCACATCGCTGGTCGAGATGCGCTTAATGCGATTGTTGGAGGCATTGAAGCTGCGCAGGGTATCGAAGAACTTGTAGTCCTCGCCGATTTGTTTGTCCGCAAGCAACGAGGTCAACTCGCAATCGTTGACGTCCAGGGATCGCAGCTGATGCAGTGGCACAAAGAGACGCACCGAGAGACGAGTAATGGGATTGCCGGCCAAATTGAGCTTGGTCAGCTCATTGTTTTCCATGAAGATGGAGTCCTCCAGTTTGACAATCAGATTGTTGCTAAGATCCAGATCGATCAGCTTGGTCAGATTTGCAAAGGTTTCGCGTGGCAAGTTGTTAATGTTGTTCCACGCCAACTTGAGGGTGGTCAGATGTGGCATGGACGAGAAGGTCTTGTGGCCCAGGGCGCCAACGGCACAGTTGGATATATCCAGATAGTAGACGGTAAAAACGCCATTTGAGTTCAGGAAACCATCTGTGGGCAGCTCGGTCAAGCGAGGATTATCGTTCAGGCGAATCACATCCAGTTCGGAGTTCTTGAAGAAGAGCAACCTGGACACTTGATCCAGTTCGTTGAAGGACAGATCAATGTGACGCAGCTGTCTCAACATGAGCAACGAATCGGGCTGGATCTTGGCGATGCCATTGCCCTTGAGGTTTAGGTTTGTCAGACCAGGCATCCTGTCGAACATGCTGTGATGCACATGGACAATGGAGTTGTAGCTCAGGTCCAACTGTTGCAGATCCTTGATGCCAAAGTGCAGGTCGCCAGTGAAAGCGTTGTACTTCAAATGCAGAATCGACAGGGATGTGCCGTTGAAAATGTTTGCCGGCAGCTCCGACAGTAGGTTGTAGGACAGATCCAACTCTTCGATGGTACCAACAGTGGAGAAGACCTTTCCAGGCAACTTCTGCAGGTTGTTCTTCGACAGATTGATGTAGATGATGTTCTTCAACTCCGAAAAGGCCGTGGGATTCAGTTCCATCAGATTGTTGCGCGAGAGATCCAGCTCTTCAATGGTGGTGGACTATGGAAGAACAAGAATAGAAATGAGAGACTTTCTATAGGGATCAGAACAATCATACCTTGAGTAGGTAGTGTAGGGTGGACATGACACTCAGATCGTTGCCGGAAATGGTGAGCATGCGCAGCTTCTTGTTGCTAACAAAGGTGTCGGGGTTAAGCAGAGCTAAACCGACATCGGTCATGTTCACGGCATAGAGCTCATCCAGGCCCAGGAAGGCCTCTGCGTGTATGTACTCAATGGTGCAGTTAGCGATCTTAATGGACGAGACATACTTCAGGCCCAGCTGCTCGAAGAACTTGGGACCCAGCAGTATGGGGTACTTGGGGCCGACATTGGTTACCACCAGGTCGGTAATGTCGGAGCCAAACTTCTGGGTGCCCGGGTCCAGTCGGCTGCACGTGGCCACCAGGTAGCTGTTGATGTTGCGCGAGCAGACACAATATCTGGGACAGGGCACGTTCTCACTGAACACAACCTGCTCATCGTCCGTCATTTTCTGTGCTTCGTCATCGTCGTCGGAGCTAAAAGTGGAAAGGTTATCAATTCCCAAATCTAAAATGAATCTTGAGATTCGTAGATAGCTGAGATCCATGGATAAATCTTTAAGACTATTCGGGGTTTTTTTATAGCGAATTTCAACTGTTAGTCTCACTGACTTGCTTATCAGATCTACTACCCAAGTGGAGCTACCTTATAATAAACACAAGCAACATTGCCAAGTTTTATCGCAAAGACCTTAGTTTGTTGACTTAGTTCATGATAGCAAAAAGACCTTGTCTATTCAAAATCTTCTGGCTACTGTTTGAAGAGAGAAATTCTACAACTTACTCATCATCCTCGTCGTCATCGTCCTCATCATCTTCGTCTTCGTCGTCGTCGTCCGTGTACTCCTCGTAGTTGGAGTCGCTATCAATGTTATTCTCCTTGACGTCGGCTTCAATGTCTTTGTTGATCTTGGGCTGCTAGCGAAATCGTAGATTAAAACCCAAATCGAGTGATCCACTAGGATTCTCCACTTACCGTTGGCTTAGGGGAAGAGCTCTCATCAATGGGTTTCAGCTTAGGGTTAGTCTTCTTCACAGACTTGCCCTTCTTGGCACGCACAGTGGTCGTCTCCTTGACATCATCATCATCATCATCCTTCTCGGCATCGGAGCTATCGTAGTGATCTAGATCGTAATCGTAGTCAGCATCGTCATATTCATAGTTCTCCTCGGTGCTGTTCTTGCTGCTGCTGTCACTGCTGAGAATAGTGTTGTTTTCTGCCTTAAGGCGATCGGGCAACATCTTGTTGAAACGGGGATCATCGGCCAAAGCAATATTATGCTTAGAAGCCTCAACAAGATCCATAATTGTCTCATCGCTCACGGCTTGCCTTGTGCTTTCCTGTGCTTTCTTCACTGCACTATTTGTAGTTGTATCTAGGGGCACCTTGACCTTAGGCGTAGAGATCTTTAGACCCGCCTTCTTCACATCCAACTCCTCCTCAGAGAAGAGCTCATTGCTCATCTGATCCTTGTCGACTACATCATAGGTCTTGGCTTGGCTCAGCTGTAGCGCACTCAGGCAGATGACCAGCAGCAAGACCAGTCTACGCTGGCGTCCCATGCTTATGCTTTGTATACTGAAACGATCGAATTGAAAGAGCGAGACATTAGACTGCGATCTAGCTCTCTTTCTCTCTGTGGGTTTCTCTGTGAGTCTTTGGGGTAACTGTTCCCCTTTTGGTGCTGCAACAGAATGAATACTTTTGAAACTATTCAATTCGATACCAAGAAGAGTATCAGTTCACCCGCTTATCTTATCTAGGTACGGCCGCTCCGATAAGACGGAAAACGTTTATTTAATCAAGCAGAACGAACGAGTATGAATACCTGAATACTGAATACTTTTTCATACTCGTTAACAGCGCGAGTTGAAAAAGTTTAATGAGAAGATCTTTTCCAGCAGCGAGTGTCTGTACTCGACGACGTGCATCTCACTCTATAGCAGACATGCCAATATATGGTTACTATATATGACTTATTTTTCCTATCAGTCTCTCTCTCTGTCTGTCTCTCTATTGCTCTCTCTGTTGATGCGCCCAATTAGCGCCTCGCGATGCGAAGAAGTTGACATCATGGAATGAATACAAACTCGAATACTAATCGCATTCGCACATAGTACAAGCAAATCCTGTTAGGGCTTCCAAATAGAGGGGGATTTTCGTACGATCGCTTCTATTGTAGGTAACACTGTGTTTGCTTATCGCCGCAGTTTGGGGCAAACAACGTGAAATAACGCATGAGTCCTCGTGTATTTTGGAAGTGATTAGTCACAGTTTGGCAGTAACTTTTGGGCAAATAGTTACTTTCTTTCTTTTCTAAATGTGACGAAATTAAATTGCATTGGAAAAAACCCCAAACAAAGTGAACCAATTAGATAGGCGTTTTTTTTATCGATTTTATGCGTTATTTGTTGTATTGTGTGTGCACTCAAATTAAAAGTTCTCTATAGCTAAGCTATTACCGCCTGCCATGCATTTATTTATAAACTATTTAACTGTTTATTTATTATTAGCTTAACAACTTTATAACCAAGTTTCTGCCAAGTGTCAGCTATGTGTTTGTTCAGTTTTATATAAATAAGGTAGATGGATCGTGTTGTTTGTTGATTTCCTGTTTACCCTTCCGCCCTCTACGTGCGGCCTAATCGCATTTTCAATGTATGTGATAAGTAATATATGTAGCTATATAGACGGGGCCGACAAACGACAAGAAGACGATCGATAGGTCGCTTCTCGGCTATAACGAAGATCGGCGACTTGTCGGACGGGTCGAGCTTGGCAGAAGGGCGCCTGGCACGCAGTCGCGGCAACCATAAACAAATGAATAAATATGCATAAATATTGTACGGGAATGACGTACGAGTAGCCAAGTATTCGAAACGAATAGTGAAGCGAATACCCAATGCAATTCGATCGCAATTCCCCGAGGAACTTGCCTGCTTTGCCTTAATTTCGACAACGCAAAACAAATAAATAAATAAACAAATATACAAATATATATAGATATATATATTGATATAAGTCTAGGGTGTCTGTGCACAGTGGGGCCAGCGGCAAATGCAAATGCGCAGTTCACAATTCCGCAAAACAATTGTGGGAGTGGACCCAGCCAGGTGCGGGCACGAGCAGAAGGGGAGGCGCTCTGGAAATGACATTTATCTATAATGTATGACCATATCGAGTGATAATGCACAAAACGGGTCTATGCGAGTCGTTTAATTAGCCACCAAAACGCTCTCCCTCTCTCTCTCTCGCTCTGGCTGTAGATACGGATCGTGTATCCATTAGATCGTTGCAGCTTTAGCCCGGTTTGTTTGCCGCAATGCGCGTGGGTGTCGACTCGAATGGCTGACAGCGCACTCACACACACACACACACACACACAACAGTTAAGGCTGCAGATACAGATTCAGATACAGATACAGATACAAAACTGCTGACGGAGGAGATTTCCCCTTCGCTTTGGACCGTCATCGAAACGTGTTTAGGTTTTTAGGTCTTCGTCGTCTACGTCGCGTCACGAAGCTGCATTCGTAGCTGGCGCTGCGACACCTCCCACTGTGCCGCCTTCCATTGTCGCAGAAGGAAGGTGGAAGGAGCACTGAGGAGGCGCTGCTGGCGATCATAGGGGCCGTACACGTCGACACGATACCATAATTAATTCCATTTGCCATTGCAATGAAGCCGCGACGATGTTGGCGCGTTCAAGTTTAGAAACTAAAACCGGTACTCGCCTGGCCGGGCCTGACTTGGCCTGACCGGGCCTGGCGCTGCCACTGGCCATACTTGTACCTGTATGCAAATCATTTGGCCAGTCGGAAATCATGAGTCAACCAATTCATCATAGCCAGCTATCCAACGATCGTAGTAGCTACTACAACAACAGCCACTCCGCACGAGCTTTGAGCATCTGCAGCCTCCGAGAGAGCATCCAGTCAGCTGCTTCTCCCCCCCAGCTTCCCTGTTCTCTCTCTCTCTCTCTCTCTCTCGATTACCTTGCTGTTTACTCTCAGCATACGAGATATTTGTTTACTTTGCAGTCTCGAGCTAATATAGTTAGATTATACGATCAAATAGACTCGAGTGCTTTTCTGTGTTGCGCATTTAATTAGCCAATAGCGATACGAGTCGAAATTCCTAACTGCCAAACAAACACTCGACTGAGAACTTGAATAACTACGGTTAGTATAGATCTTGACGTTTCCACCTAACGTGCTGAACAATAAATGTAGATCACACATCGTGTAAGGTCGGAATTGTTACAGTTTCAAGTATTTCCGCTAATGGAAGCTATGCCACAAACTTTCTCGAGATTATTGATTTGAAAATGCTTCAAAAGTACTTTAATCTACAGGAAGCTTGTATATAGCTAACAAGGCGACTTTTTCCGCTTTCAAGCAGAGAAAAAGCGTACGCCTTGATGACATTTATTGACATTTCATAGGGCATTACAAAAAGTCATTAATATTAATTTTATATCTAAGGTGTGACTGAGCTGCAACATAAATTATGTATTAGACAGATCGACTCAGGTTAGGAGTTCATCGGATAAAGATCATGAAAGGTATCGAGTGTCGCAAAGCGTAGACAAAATCACGTTTTGTATGTGGTAGGCAAATTGAATTTCCAATTTCCAATTTCGAATTTCGAATTTAGTTATTTATTGTGATTATTTACTAAGTTATTTTATCAGACTGGGATTCTCACTCAGTCAGAAACGATACTTTTTCCATGTGGTTACCCGCAGTCGAGGGCGTCTCCCCTTCCCCCTTTGCAAAGTGAAAGAGTTTCATGTTACCAAATAACAACAACAACGATAGTAAAAAAGCATCGTAATATCATCTGGCGGCTGCATGTGGAGCGGCAGCTGGGCGACTGCCCCCCATGAAAGTTATCAAAATAATTTTTAGGCGCAGTCGGTTGACAACTCTTGGAAAACTGGGTGTGTTTCACTGTTGATCATGTTGTAGCTGTATCTGTGCATCGTTTTTAAACAGAATTGCTAACAGTTTTCTAATACATTCTCACAGTTTGAGCCGACATTCTTGGCTCTCTGCGAGGGCTACGATCTGCGCTGGCGTCGACAAGGTCGCCGCGGGGATGGCTCAGGTAGTTTCGCCTTGACTTTGGCTTAAGATTTCACATTTTGTTTTTGGCAAATGAACCCGTAAATTCAAACGAAATACACACACACACACGTACACAGAGGCAGAGGCAGAGGCGTGGGTGAGCTGTCGATTGAGTTGTCTCGGTAAAAATAGCCGAGACGACGCAATTTTTTGTCGATTTTCGAGCAGGAAGTGAAATGTGAATGGAGTCACCTTTCAACAGGTAGGGAGAGAGAGAGAGTGAGGGACGAATTGCAGGTCAAAGTAACTGCAACGGAAGTGCTTCCGTGCTGTAAGATACGCCCGCATAAATGTATCTCAGGGATACACACGGAGCGGGCGAGAGAGAGAGACGGCTTTGTTTCTACGCGTTTAGATTTCTGGTTTCTTTTGGCGCACCTTGATCACGGCTTAATCTCGTTTTATTGACAGTTCATTAGCAGCCGTCGACAGTGGCAACATATATATATATATATATACATAAATATATATATGTATATAGAATAGTTTATTATCCCCTGTGTAGCTCGACTCTCATTGTGCGGAGTCTAGTTCAAACTTGGCTCAGCCTGCAGCTCCGATCGCCGAGATCTTTATTAGCTTAGCTCGTTGAATCTGGTTTCCTAGCGTGATAATTGCAATACATGCTATATACTCTATGTGTATACTGATGCCATCAGGCGACCGTCGCTCATAATTTCTGCAACGTTAAGTTTCGAGCTGAAAGATGGTGTTTTTTTTCCCCAAGTTGCAGGAGCGTAAAACGATGTGTACAATGGAAAAATTGCTCAAGGCGTGCACATAAAAAAATGCCGACATTTGACCACACACATGAGCGCGCACACACACACACACACACACATGCACACACCAGACGAGCGGCTTAAAGAGATGGCCAGACTGGTTTTTGGCTGCAAATTGCGACTTTGGAGCAGCTGCTGTCGAAACGAAAACGTCACAGACCCCCGACTTGAAGTCAGACCTCGAGAGAGCGAGACAGCGAAAGAAAGAGAGAGAGAGATAGCCCGTGAACGGGTCGGACAGATGATTTGTTTGAAGTTTCAAGATTCTTGGTAAAAACAATTTCAGTTTACTTTGCCCACAAGTTCAGACTGGCCAAAATGACATATGAAGGTTCAGCCAAACTATGGCGACAACATTTCACTATACTATAATGATAATGATAATGAAGCTGATAATGAAGATGTTACTGTTGGTTAGCAAGTCATGTGCCGCATACAAATTTGAGCGTCATAAAGTGCCACTTCGAAATCAGATTTCTTTGGAATGGCATTATGCACAGTGCGAAGTAGCTCGGAAAGTGCTAAGCAAAGCTAATGAAGAAAATCAGTTGATAATACGAGCAAGTGTTTGTTTTTTTTTTTTTGGTATAGATAAGCCAAGGCATATAAGCTTGATTTCAGAAAGATCATCTCGGTTTTATTGATTAGGTTGGGATTTAAGCAAATTTGTTTACAAATTACAAATTAGAGAAATAAACCTAGAGCTTATACGTGCTATAGCTGCACTTAGGAAGCGCAAGTCTGTATCTATATTGTCTCTATAGTATATCCGTATCTGTATCAAATTCCATTTCCAATAAAACGATATTAAAATTTAAGTAGAACAAAGAATTGCAAATGTGCTAATGAAATACGTATACCTATACACATATACACATAGATATACAACCACAACACACTCTCTTTGTTTGGGTATGTAAGCCCTGGGGGATTGCGTACTCCTAGTGGTATCATTGTTTTTCGCTGACAGAGGAATACGAGTGCAAGCCACACAGAGACATATGTATGTATATAGCATGTCTGTAAGACCCTCAACTGGCAGCTGTCAACAGAGCAAGCTTTGCTTATCGTTGAATGATCCCCCGGTGGGTAGACCATTGCTCCATGTTGAACGATAGATGGTTCAAATCGCTTGATGCGAGACAAGTCAAGTTGACTTGACTTGACTTGTGATTAATCGGGCTTATAATTTCGATTGTCCAGCATTGATTCTACTGATAGCGTGTTATCGAAGCTGAACAGGTTCCTCACTCAGGTGTTTTTTTAATGTTATGTTCTGTGTTTTTTTGCGAACTGAGCCTCGGGGCCGCCGATTTACGAGCGCTTCCTTGTCCTGATCCATATAAAGCGCGGGCACAGATGGTGCTTTTGTTTTAATTATAGCTATATGCATGCACATATATCGTATACTATATTGTAGTTATCGACAGGAAGCGCAACGTATAAATTAAGGTACTCAGCAAACCGGCTCCGACTCCGACTCCGACACCGACTCCGGTTCATTAGCGCGAACTTGAAGACTTGAAACTTGGCATTCGGCAGAACTTTGCCCTCTGTGAAAGACGCTAACATGTGTCGCACTATGTCGAACTAGGCGTAGTTCAAGTTGGCTTAGGGATCTCGAGAATGTTTCCACACTCAAGTGTGACTTTTGTTTCCATTGTTCAACTTTGCACCTAGCTGTCGCATGCCTTTGTCAGGGGCAGGGAAGCAACTGATTCGCCTGTCAGCACGTAGTTCCCAGCAGATTATTGGGGGGGCTTTGCCGGAGTTCATGAAACTGTCAACGTGCCGAAAGCGAATACCTTACCAGGCGTAGATATATATAACTCTATATGTAATCATATAGCACACTCGTGTTGTGCATATTTATAATGTTATTCCGATTTGCGTTTCTCGCTGTCAAATTGCAGTCATTATCTGTGAATTTCAATGTTGCGTCTTTTCTTTTGGGCGGCAACGCCATCGGGGCCCTGCCCATATTATGGCATTAGCATTGGCATGCTGCGAAGTTGAATGCCGCCAAACAGAAATTCGTCTCGATCTCTGAATTAATTAAGTGCAGAAAATGGAATCTTAAATGTCACTCCATAGCCGCGCAGACCCGCAAGCGCAGGCGTGCGCCGCACTCGGCACTCGGCAATCGCAGACAGCGTCAGAACCAGGCCCAAACACAGTCAGAGCCAGAGTCAGAGCCAGCTTGGAAGCCAACACAGCCGCTGGCCACGTCCACATTCCTCGCAAGCTGTTGGTACCAACCACGCCGCACGTAGCTGCCGCCGGCTGAAGGTGCACGTAACTGCGCTCCCCCCCCGCCCCCTGTAACTGCCCCGCTGACTCATTGCGTGTCTCTCTCTCTCGCTCTCTGTCTCTGACGCAAATCACATTCTACGCTGCATTTCATTAGCCTGCCAGCAACAGCAACAACAACAACAACAACCGCATGACGATTGAGTGCCGCCTCTGTTATGGCCATAAGAGCATTTTGAGCCAAGCGCTGTAAGGCTTAAGACGAAATTTATGATTGCAACCTAAATGCGAACAGACACACGCTATCAAATGATTTAGTTCAGGCATTTGTCATTATCTGCGTCGCGAAAGTAACATTATAAGTAGCAGATGCAGACAGATAGTTGGGCCGACGCGATAGACTGGAAAGATAGCTGGATAGATAGGTCTGCAGATAGATTGATGGTTGATGGGGTCTAAAAGATAGGCCAACAGAGTGATCTATAGTTAGGTTGATAGTATGGTCTACAGATGAGTCTACAGTTAGGTTTATAGTATAATCGGCAGATAATCGATAGATAGCTGAGTCGATTAATGACTTGCCAGATAGATCGATAGTTGAGCGATAGATAGATAAGTAGCTCGCAGTATGTGGGTCGATTGATAAGCTTAGATAGATCGATAGATGAACTAAACGATGCATAGATAGATAGAAGAATAGATAGATAGAAGCATTAGAATAATCTGAGACCTATTCAACTTTAATATAAACGCAATAAATCTATAAATACAGTTAGATATAATAGATATGCATGAAAAGATGCATAAATAACATAGGGTAAACCAAATCTGCATCCCATTAGAACGAGAACTCTTTGCAGACCATTGTTATAATGCTCCCAATTTAAATACAATTGCCTTGTGCATCTAATCAACTGTCCCGCACTGTACCGCGTGCATGCGGTGCATTCTATAGCCACCGTGTTTGTAACAGTTTCCGGAATTTGCTGCCTACGCCAACTTCGGTTAGCTCGACTCGACAAAAAATGGTCGCTGGCTGCCCCTCAGTTCATGCAGTGAAAGTTAAGTTCCCGTTGCAATGTGTGTGTGTGTGTGTGTGTTGCAATAGAAAATCAATTAGGCCGCCGCATACCTGGCCACGACTGCGTGTGTGGCGTGTTATTGTCACCTTGTGTGCCTCCTCCCCTCACCTTATTACCCCCCACCCGAACAAATGTTTTACAGTCTTTACGGAATGGTGTCACACTTAGGCGCCAAATTCAAATGTGGAGCAGCTTTAGCAGCTCCGATCAGCACTGCAATCTCTCTCTCTCTCTCCTCTCATTCTGTTTGTCTCTCTCGCACTTAGTCAGGCTTGATTGAGTCCACTCAGGGTTAAGGTAAATGTCACAGCGCCAGGCACTATGGAGCAAATACTCGTCTCAGCCGTTTTGTGGCTATGAAATTTTCCGCACAATTAAACCAGACGGAAAAACAAAGCCATACAACAATCGACAAACAACAACAACAACTACAACAACAACATTGTGGATATTGAAAAAATGCATTTGCCACTTATTCAGGCAGCGAAACTTTCGGTTCGCTCTTTGCGCTCCTGACGTAGTTTGCACTAAGTTTTACGCGCTTATCCCCACGATCCGCACATGACATCATTTCGGATCGTCAAACAATCAAAAATCGCTCAAAATATACACGCTTATTTTCGGATTCGCTTTTTTGGCATGAGAGTCATGCGCCGATTCTCCTCTAGCTAAGGCAATGGCAGTTGTAAGCAAATTAGCAGGCAATAAGCGGGCTAGACCCAACTATGCAATACTCTGTAGAGGCAGGCGAATGGTAATGTTTTAAACAAGCTACTATTTTGGTAGTGGTTTAAATTTAGAAAACAATTTAACTAATTCAACTAATTTAGCTCTCAAAAAAAGTTTGCATTCAATAAGCTGGAAACTAACTATGTGATACTCTGTAAAAAGTATAAATTATTGAAGTAAAACATTCTGAATGAAACTTTTCAAGTTTTCAAACTATGTTAGGTTTATGTATAAAACTTAATATAGTTTGACGTTTGAATGTATAAATCTTCAGATAGTTAAGAATATCTTTTTGCGGAAAATTCAAAAAAGTATAGAGCGATCTTCGATCCTTATCCTTTACTAACTTCAAAAATTAATAAAAACTAGAATAAACTAAAATAGTTTATGCCAATTTTCTGCAAGTTACTTTTCACTGCATTATTTATGCCAAAACACTAAAAAAATGTTTAAGCTTTGGGTGTTAATTCAATGTCCGCTCTAGTCGTGCCCTGTTTATAAAGCAGCCTGAGCTACTCTAAAGAACACTTTGCCATGTTGAATACAAAGTAAATGGGCAACTATTTATTTAACGACTGCCAAGATGTTTTCACTGGACTCCAAAATAGCCATACCTATGCACACACACACACACACACTCGCACACACAATTGCAGTACATTGGCTTGTACTGCTTTGTACAGGGTATGTGTGCGTGGGGCTGGCATTACGCATGCTCGCATGTGCCGCCACTTAAGTTTTTGCCCGTTTCTGTTTTTTGAATGCGAAACAAACAGCAACAACAACAATAACAACTAACCAAGTTTGCCTACACGCAAAGTGCGCCAGTTGCTTTTGTAGTTGCTGTAATTGTTTGTTAAGTTGTTGTTGTAGTTGTTAAACAACATTTAGTTTTTTTCGCCAAATGTTTGCCTGACACTTTGACGAATTCGTTAAGCAGGCTGCATAAAGTTGAAACATAATGTTCATAATTCATTGGACTCCCCCCGCTCAGTTGGATTCGACATGGGCAGCCACTCAATTGCCGCCGTAATCTCAGGCAGAGTCGCAGACCCCAGTTCGCTGTGACCTCATTAGGAGTCGAAGTCGAAGTCGAAGTCAGAGTAGCTTTTGCTCTGAGGCGGTTTGTTTGCGCGCCGACATTTATCTGTGGCCCGCCGGCTTATGGTAACATTTTCAGATTAGATAATGTCGCCATATGCCCCAACGACAACGGCGACGATGTCGTGATGGAAAGGTCTTTCTACCTTGTTGGGGTTCCGTTTTTTTCCCCACGACTTTGGGTCTGCTTTAGAGAGGACTTTCAGCTCCGGAGATAATTGACTTATACGCCAAAACGATTTGCATAGAGTGAGAAAAACTTGTAGTTTTCATAGGAATTGCAACACACCCATTTTCAGTCAACGTTTGTCTGCCTAACGTAATCATGTCGCACCTCGAAACTGTCCAAGCAACCAACACACACACACACACACACACACACACGGCAACTGGGTTCATAAATTCATATCTCTAGATGGGGCAGTTGGCCCATTGCTTTACGACTAGTTCGTACAGATGTTTGTTTTCAGTATACCATATAGTCATGTCTCTCTCGATCTCGCTCTCTGTCTCTCTGCATGCCAGCGTGAAATTGATAACAAATTCTAGACGCGAATGTAAAATTCCATGAATAATAACAAAAAAACGCCATTAAAAAAATATGTACAAAACTTGTTTTCAAATTAAATATGTACATAAATTTAATGTATATTTTCGTGTGGATTTTATTTTTATACCTATGTTTGATTGCCTCGCATTCGTACCCCATAACGAGATGTCGCGCTCTTAATTATACTCCAACTGCAGCAGTTGGCGTCGCCAATCGGCGTAATGCTCGTAATGTCGTCCCAAGTCTACCAATAGTTAGTATAAAATCGCGTTCAGTTCGACGGGGACTTACAACGTCGCGAATTGCCGCAGCAACGAGTTAAGTTGCGTTTTGTATGAAGGTGACTTCTTTTTGAATGCATTACCGGTTTTTCCCTCTCTCTGCCCCGTCTCTCTCTCTCTCTCTCTCGCTCTCTCTCGCTCTCCCTCAACCTCACCCTTTCTCCACATGACAGCGCAGTGAGAGTCTCTGCTGCGTATTTTAAAAGGAAAGAGCATTGGAATATGCCTTGGTGTGTGTGTGTGTATGCGTGTGTGAGGCACACACACACAGACGCACACAGGTGTAATCTTATCTGCCTTTCATACCCTGCAACGGGCAAAACAGTTTAGACATGCAGCACACAAAAGAGAGTCGCCTCGACTTGTAAAGCTGTGTCTATAAAGTTTTCTAAAACTTAGTATGTTTTTGACAGAGTTGAAGGATAAATTTAGAGCTCGTTTTGCCCAAGCTTCAGAAAATTTCAATTGTTATATAACAAGTAGCGTATGGCAACTTCGCTTAAGCTTTACTCTCGCTCTCTCTCTCTCTCCCTCTCTCTCTCCCGCTCAACATTTGTTTATGTTTTCTCTATTTCCAATGTCCTCGCACACTTTTCATTTATGCCGATCAAGTCGCGCTGCAAAGACAAGCCCAAAGTGCTGCATCATTGTATGCACCTTGACTGTCTCTGTGTGTAAGTGTGCCTGTACATGCATAAGTTATGAGTTTGTGTGTGTGTGTGTGAGGAGCTTGGAGTTGGAGCTGTTCGAAATTGCAGAGGAGAACTGGGCCAGTCAGTGCTGTTTCAATACTGAAACCGCGAATGTTTAGATAATGCCGACTTAAGTTGAAAATTTATATGTCACCAATCACACACACACACACACACACACACACATTGCAGCTGCTGTCGGTGTGCGAGCGTGCGCCTGTGTTGGTGCTTTAGCACAGACAACTGCGGGCAGGTAATGAAGCCACAAGTAGGTAGACGACAAACTACATACACACACACACACACACACACACACTCTGCCATAGCAAAGTAATGCGACTCTGGCACGGAGAGCACGTGCGGTAGAGTGAACACACACTAGTTGCATGATCTCTGACCGCGCTTTGTTGTTGCCATCGCAGTCGCACGTTTTGCGTTTTGCGATCACAAATGACGAAATCTCCATCCCTCATTTCCATTCAGATTCAATGTCTGGCTTAAACTGCACTTGCCAGCAAAGATATCTGCATATTGAACTCATCTCGGATATATCATATATAACTTAAATATTTATTTGCTGGCATATTTACCGTTTGCGTTTGCAGGCAGCGTCAAAATACGTTGCTCTCGTTGGAAGCGAAGTAATCCAAAATTTAATGTGATCGCTAAAATAAATACACAAATGTTATCCAAAACGAAAACAAACACAAACTTAGGTTGAAGGTTTTATCTTGCACAGCAAATACACATATACAGTGTGGTATATATCAAAATTTCTTTTGAATTATTGTATACAATTTTAAATTTGTTCACAATTTGTTAAGAAGGAGTAATACTAGCTTGGTTGTTAATTTTTCAAACGAAGCTGTTAATCTTTTTTACCGATTTCTCGTGTGCGGTATTTTTTACCGCTTCTCTCGGAACGAATGCGTTTTAACACCTGTTGGAGTTCAAACTCGACTGATCGTCGACCAACGGCTCCGACCTCCACAATCCAAAATATTATCGATAGCTATTTTCGTGTCTACTGCTTATCGCAGGCACAACTATCGTGCATCTCCACCTATCGGCAGCTTGAAAAGCAATAGCCCTGATCGATAAATATAAATTCCATTGCATACTTTTGGGGCGTACTTCAGATGTTAACAGTTGTTTTTTTAAAGAAGGATAATCTTCTCTACTGTATACAAAAATAAGCTTATAAAAAACTGCCGTATTCGAAAAGGAAAACTGCTTGTTTTTTGCTATCAGATCATTAACACTGCTGTTAATGCAGGTTATCCGTTATTATGTGCACTGCTTGCTCTTATCGCCATTGACTGTTAACAGGCTGTAAACAATACGGTAATGTCCACAGGAAATCGATAGGCACACAATTATTGCTAACGCCATCTTATGTTTCGTTTGGAATATAAGAAGTTGAATTCTTGGCGTCCTCTGGCGTTGTTTGTAAGAAACTAAGAGTCTCCGAATTTTGTAGTATACTTTTGTGACTTGCTAGGAACATACGTTGGTTTTTAAGTCACCGATACTAAAGTGCAAGTCACTACAAAAACTCATATAGTCAACAAGATTTGATGTCATGGTTAAGTCCCAATTTGAGATCATAAGTGTATAATTTAGTTTTAAAACCAAACACGAAAATAACAAAATTCTAAGCAACCCTATTTTTTAGGCAAATTATTATTCATTTCACAATTCCGATAACAATTTTCTTATCGATTAGCAGTCACGCACATCTTTATTATCAATAACGTCATTTAAATTACTTTCACTAAAACAGCAATAAATACATAAAAAAAGTGGAAGTGCTTGTTAAATCAAACGATTTGCTTCGGAGATAAACAATCCAAATGTATAGTCATTTTGAACCAGGCCTGCGCGGTCTTCACTGAACGAGGGTTACAGCAAACAGGGATGCAACACGGACGCGACAAGATTATGACATTTTCGCCTGTCAAAAGTTTTTGTCGTCCGCTCGCTCCGATCTAAGCCTGTTATTGTAATTTATCAAATTTTTGTATATACCAAGAATGTTCTCTGCCAACACACACTCAGTGGTAAGTGCAGGCCAACTACGATCCCGATAAACAGTTGTTTCTTTCCACTCTCACAACAAATGACTTTCTGATTCTAAATCAATGTCAGCCCTACCTTTATCTGGGTAATTTTAGTCGAAAACCGCACTATTACACCGTCAAGCGAACCAAACTCCAGGGTAATACAAATGTACCGCGTTTCTTTGCCGACAAATCGAAGTCATCCAGCAGCAGCTGCAGAGCGTCGTCGAGCTCTAGCGACGGACAGTATGACTTCGTGCTGGATTTCAAGAATCTGCTCACCAAGTCAGGCGCCAGTCTACAGGGCATGGCCGAGAGGGCCGCCAGGTTGAATGGAATCTTTGATAAGGAGCTCGTAAATGAGGCACTGGTTAAGGTGACTGGGATCCTATCCGGAATGCGTGATGTTCATGTAACGCTCGAAGAGCCCGCAGTACAGATCGGTCGCAGCAAGTTACAAAATTACAAGTTAGATATATCTCTCGGTGCTACGCAGCCCAATTCAACGTTTTTGTAAGTCTCAAAATCAATTACCACGATTTATGTTACCATTTCATCATCATCTCTTCGATTGCAGCAATCTATATCCGACTGTCATGAGAGGTTTACTGACCCCTATTATAACGAGTCACCAATTGTAAGTTTTACTTTTAATTGATAACGTGGCTCATGCGCTAACCTGTTGTCTTATACAGGAAACAGTTTCGTGACTTTAAAACGGATAGGTCCGTAGAAGCAGATCAGAAGCGTAATCCCACAATGTCCACTCGACTGAAGTCAGCATTTCAGGGTACGCCAACAAAGCCAGAAGAATTTCACCTGCAGGCAGACAAACTGAAGAAATTGCTAGCAAGCGAAGGTGGAAACACACAAAATGCGGTATGCAGAACGAATCACATCAGAAAGCATTAAGCACTTACCAAGTATTCGTTATCAAATTGCAGGAAAACTTGAAGATTGCTTTTGCCGAGGGATATTTAGCCGCCTCAAATGCCGAAGAAACACAAAAGTCTGGAAAATCTATGAAGTATTTAAAGGTAAGCAACAGCGTGTTGCAGTTGTTTAATAGAAAGTACCCGCCGTAGTATTTGTAGTAATAGACGTCACTAGAATCATCAGCTTACAGAAACTTTGGTGTAAATATTAACGATACGTAACTTGGTTGATAGACCCAGTCTAGGCACGTCTATTCGCATCTACGAAATTGAATAATGCTCAGTAATTGTCACACAGATTTTCCAGACACTAATCGTGGTTGTGGTCTTTATTGGCATATTCCTGAGCTTCTTTACCTCATCGAATGGATCGGTTTTCCGGTAAGTATTGCAGTCTCTATCTCTTCCTTTAGCCGAGGCGTTAGTATTTCTAACCTTTTGGTTATTTAGCAGCATTCAACTGGGAAATCAGGTCGAGGTCGATCCGGAGGAAATACACGTTACATTCGATGATGTTAAAGGCTGCGATGAGGCTAAGCAAGAACTGAAAGAGGTGGTGGAGTTTCTCAAAAATCCCGATAAATTCTCCAACCTGGGTGGTAAACTTCCAAAGGGTGTGCTCCTAGTGGGCCCGCCTGGCACTGGAAAGACTCTGCTTGCACGTGCTGTTGCCGGCGAAGCAAACGTTCCGTTCTTCCATGCCGCCGGCCCAGAATTCGATGAGGTCCTTGTCGGTCAGGGTGCCAGACGTGTTCGGGATCTTTTTAGTAAGTAGATGATCTCGTAAAGTCGATTCTGCGGTATAAACTGTTCTCCATTCATCTACAGAGGCTGCTAAGGCGCGTGCTCCCTGTGTGATATTCATTGATGAAATCGATTCCGTTGGAGCAAAGCGTACGAATTCAGTTTTACATCCATATGCAAATCAGACTATAAATCAACTGCTTTCCGAAATGGATGGATTCCATCAGAACGCTGGCGTTATTGTGCTGGGTGCCACGAATCGTCGCGACGATCTGGATCAGGCTCTGCTTCGTCCCGGCCGCTTCGATGTGGAAGTAATGGTGTCAACTCCAGATTTCACAGGACGAAAGGAGATTCTGTCATTGTACTTGGAAAAGATTCTGCACGATGACGTGGACCTCGATATGCTTGCACGTGGCACTTCTGGGTTTACTGGTGCCGACCTGGAGAACATGATTAATCAGGCGGCGCTGAGGTTGGTTCTTGCTACTCGTCTCTTTCATTGAGTTCAATCTACATCTAAAGTATTCTCGTAGAGCTGCCATTGACGGAGCTGAAACCGTAAACATGAAGCACTTGGAAACAGCACGGGACAAAGTACTTATGGGTCCGGAGCGTAAGGCCCGTTTGCCCGACGAAGAGGCGAACACGATAACAGCTTACCATGAGGGGGGTCATGCGATTGTTGCCTTCTACACAAAGGAGTCGCATCCACTGCACAAGGTAACGATAATGCCGCGTGGACCCTCTCTCGGACACACCGCCTACATACCAGAGAAAGAACGTTATCATGTCACAAAGGCTCAGCTGCTGGCCATGATGGACACCATGATGGGCGGTCGTGCTGCCGAAGAGATAATCTTTGGCACTGAGAAGATCACATCAGGCGCTAGCAGTGACTTAAAACAGGCTACAGCCATCGCAACACACATGGTCAAAGATTGGGGTATGTCGGACAAGGTGGGACTGCGTACGATTGAGTCTCCCAAGGGCCTGGGGACTGGCGAGTCTCTGGGACCTAACACAATCGAGGCTGTTGATGCGGAAATCAAACGAATCTTGAGCGACAGCTACGAGCGGGCGAAGGCTATTCTCAAGAAGCATACAAAGGAACACAAGGCGCTGGCAGAGGCACTGTTAAAATACGAGACACTGGATGCTGACGATATCAAGGCAATTCTAAATGACAACCAGTAGTATTTTTCAAGGGATTGGCATCAGTTGGGCATATGCTGCATATACAATAAGTATATATAAATAAATATATTTTAGTTACAATATTAAAAACGTAAACACCCTGCAACTGAAAAGCATAACATGATCGGGACGCAGACGGACAGTTAAGAAATAAAATGTTATACATATTTTTGTTATGTTTCCCTACTAGCCTTAACAGTGATTTTGAAATAAAAGAATGGTCAAATTTATTTTGGAGCGTAGAAACATAAGAAATGAGACACTGTTATCATTTTTGTCCGTCTATATAAACACTTTAAAAAACGTGTCTAAACAGAGTGCACTATTTTCATTTTTATTACTTGCTTGATACACTGATCGATAGACTGCATTATCAAATTGCTCTGTTAAATAAATCACCTCTGTTATTGCATTTAACAGCATGACTTGTGTTAACAGTTTCGGTATTTTAATTTAAACAGTGCATTTATTATTTAGCTAGCTCTGGTCACACTCAACGTTAATTGATTGTACAAAGTTACAGGTCAGCTTTTTCGGCAAGTAATAAAAACAAAATAAACAGTTGAAATGAGTGAATATGAGTTTTCTGAGACCGCATACACCAAAATAATATTCCATGCGGCCAAATATCCACATCAGGCTGTCAACGGCCTATTGTTGGCCGAAAAGAAACCAAAGGGCTCCGTAGTCCAAATAACAGATGCTATTCCCCTATTCCATCAGTGCCTTCACGTTACCCCCATGGCCGAGGTAGCCCTCATGCAGGTTAGTTACTCAATTAAACGATGGTAATTGGATTTAGTTTAACTGCTGTCTCTACTTGCAGATTGATGCATATGCCGAGAGCGAGGGACTAGTAATTGCCGGATACTATGCCGCGCCGGAGAATTTCTACGATAATCAGATCGACAAGGCGCCTGCTGCCAAAATCGCTGACAAAATACAGGAGAACTTCAAGAACGCATGTTTTGCGATAGTCGACAATAAGCTAGTCACTCTGGAGCACACTCGTTCGGCACTGCAGGTGTACAGTTACTCGACGGATTCAAATCGCTGGTCAAAGGCCAAGCACACACTAATCCATACGGCTCAAACGCTCGAGGGTGTCTCGCTGCTCTTGAAGCGTGGTGCAATGCGTGATGTGATCGATTTTGATAACCATCTGGATAACCCGGAGAACGATTGGACCAATCAGTTTCTGAATCAATCGCTGAAGGATCTGCAAAAGCTATACTAGCTACTGGCCCTCGTTGTGTATTTAGTGTGTTAAAAAGATTAGCAAATTATGCATTTGAAACGATATAAATTGAATTGGTATTGGAATGTAATGAATTAGTGCAGAGCCGGAGCGGAAGAATTCAACCTTGCAATTTAATTTATTGTATTTAATTACAATTGGATTTCAGTAATCATTTAGAATAATGCATATAAGTTAAATAACATTCAACTAATTAATAAATAATCAATTCATTCGTATTTGTTCTGGAGTAGATGTCCTAGATGTCCTAGTCCTGGGTCTGGTCCTCAGTTCGTCTGTCTACTTAGTCCGTTCGTGTCAGGTTAGAGTGCGTGTCGATTAAACCTAAAGAAAATGTTTACAATTACCGTTAATAAATACAAATGAATAATATGCATAGAATTTTGCTCATTTTGGTTTTTGTTTTTTTTTTTTTTTTTGCTTTGGTTTTTTTTTGTCCTATAAATGTAAATATTTTACAACAATATTGTAATATCGCGATTGCTGATTATACATAAGTACATAATACGTATGTGGATATATCGGAGATCGAGAAAGTATCGCAAAAACTTTGGTTTAATTTAAATGTTATTGTATAATTCGATATTATTCATTCAATTTCCTTTCGTATCTGCATAAACTGTATAAATGTATGTGTTGTGTGGGTGTGTGTGTGTGTGTGTGTGTGTGTCAAATATCGAACGAACCTTTACACATTGTATACTATATAGTAATTTTGTATATATATATTTTCATTATATATCTTGCTATATGGTATATGGAACGCGGAGCACGGAACGGGAACTCTGGTATTGCATGTTGTCAACGTTTGCATCTTAATCGATCGAATTTTTGTTGTATATGAATATGTATGTAGTAATATCATTTTGAATTATTGTATTGCCTGGGTATGCAAATATATGTATGCAGATAAATTTATTGTAACCGTATATCATATTTGTGTGTGTTATCTCAACGATATCTGCTTCTGGCATCCTTTTGTATATATATTCTATATATTCTGTTTGTGTATATACGGTAGATACTGCTGGGGATTGCGTTTCCTCCTCCTTCTTTTGATTATTTCCTAGCTATACAAGTGCACTCACACACAAATATACTGGCATATATACATGTACACATACATATATACATGGTATATATAGATAGAGAGAGCGCAAGCATTGTCAATATATAACATTATATGTATGTCTACTCAAAATCGAGTTCTATTCGCACCATGTATACGAGAAGTAGTTGTTGTTGTTGTTGTTGTTGTGGCTGTTGTTTTGGTTGTTGTTGTTGTAGTTGTGTTCTGTGTGCCATCATCGCATGCTATGTTAGTTGATCTATAAGAAGGCAATATAGATTTATATGAAATGTCTCGTTAGAAGTTCAAATCAAATCCTAGAGGAACTGTGTTTGCAGTTTGTAACTGTTGATAAATGGTAAGGTAAATGAGTCGATAAATTATCGATAAGTATTAAGCGTTGTCGGTTTATGCACGCAATTCGTGAATTTCATGGCATAAACGATGTAGGTGTATGTGAGATCTGTCGTTGGGAATCGGGAATCGAGTGTGCGTGCGTGTTTGTGTGAGTGTATATGTGAATGCTACGAATCTACAAGATCGTGTGATCGTTCTAGAGCTTGCCCACACGACTCTTCATGATATTTACCATTCCCGAGGACAGAGAGTTGATGGCATCTTCCACCGTCGGCTTGTGTCGATCGATTTTAGATGAGTTGATGGGCGAGAAGTTGTCTATTTGTCGATTGAAGCGAGCGTGAATATGCATATACATACGGATACAAATACAGATACAGAGAACAAAATACACAAAATAAAGACGAAAAAAACCAGAGATTATAAAATTAAAAAAAGTTTAAGAAACAGAGAACGTGGCGAGTAGCAAAAGAATCATAAAGTGCCAATTACCGAGATCACCACTCGAACTGGAGTCCGTAAAACTGGGTGTGCCCTCTGTCCAAGTGGGTGTCGAGCCCTCACCTGAAGCCGGCGGCGTCCAGGCCAGGCCACCACGCGACCCATAGTGGCTGCTTGAAGACGTATCTACGGCCAGAAACGTGTCCAGATGAACCTCAGAGACGCTGTACAGGCAGAAAGAGAGAGAGAGAGAGAGAGCGTAAGCTAAGGGTTTGCTTGAGAGGATTGAGTATGGTTGGCATACCTAACGATATCCTCCTTGTAGGAGCCTCGATAGGCGGGTCCAATGTTCATTTTGCGTTCCAAATACTGTGGCTGTTGCTGGTAATAAGATTGCTGCGTCTGCTGCTGCTGCTGATGCTGATGGTGATGATGATGCGACCTGCGACCCATCGACGAGGTGCTATTCTTGTTCGAACTGTCCTCGGAGATGTCGTCAAAGGCGGGGGGAGGTGTTGAACTGCATGATGGAGTTGTGCCTAGCAATACATGAGAATAAAAGCAGAGAACATGAGTAGAGATTACGAAGTGCTGTGGGCAGTATGTGGATAAGGGAAGGAGAGTGAAATGGACAGGCTGCAGTCTAAGCGCAACTGTTGCGTCGCAGGTCATTGGAATCATGCTGGGTGGCCGCATTGGATACGCTGTCCGTGCTTTCAGGTATCGTTGATGGCGCCACCTTCGGTGCACGTCGCTTGCCACGTCGTGGACGTCGCTGCGTTGGCTCAGCATGGAGTAGCTCGTCGTGCTGCGGCTCTCGCACAGCTGGCAACTCCTCTGGCTCCACTTGCAGCGTGGGCAGCGGACGTCGCCGATTGTAGACACCTTCCAGTTCGCGCTTTACCTCCAGAAACGCGCTTACCGACTGCAACAGATTGTCCTCCTGCCCTGAATCGCAGTTGTCGTCGCCCAGCGCCAGATCCGCACAGTGCAGATAACGATTGCGCTTCTCGTGCCGCTTCAGCTGCTGCTGCACGCGTCGCGGCGAACGATGTGAGCTGAACGCGCTGACTGAGGTGCGCGCGGTGCGATAGCTCTCGGCGCGTATCGGTGGAAAGCTGCGCACAATGGAACCCACCGAGGAGCGATCGCTGCGAGCCATGAAACTGTTCTGTCGCTGAAAGATATCCACATGGTTGAGCAACCGCGGCGGCTGCTGACGGTGGCTGCTCTCCGAGCGCACCGTGGAGTAGGCGGACTGCAGGGATTCGCGACGACGCGCAGGTGCCGTGGCAATCGGCGCACTGGGACTGGGACTGTCGCACACATCGAACAGATCGTGCAGCTCCAGCCAATCCTGCACGTTGCTGGGCGAGCGACGTTCGCCAAAACGTGGCATTTGCTCGCCGGGTAACTGGAGCAAGTTGCTCGAACTGACTGAGACAGAGGCGGCTGTGCTGGATGGATAAGTATCGTACGGTGCTGTACCTGGTGTCGTCGAGTGCGCTCGACTTGTGTCCTGTGTGTCCTTGCGACGCGGCGAACCACGTGGCGGCACGGGCGGCGGCACGCGTGCCTTGAGCTGCCCGCCCGCCGCTGAGCCCGAGGTGGATGCACGTTGCCGCACTGGAGGTGGCACATTGCTCTGGCCGCGCCCGCTATCACGATCCCGTTCACGCTCCCGTTCCCGCTCCGCTCTGAGCTGGCTGCAGCTGGCGTGGGCTCAGTGGTTGGCGGCTTTGTGGGCTGGTGGATTTTGCCGCTGCTGTGCGAGTGCGAGGTGTGCACGGCTAGAGAGAGAGAGAGAGAGAGCATTACTTTGAATGCAGAATCGGTTCTGCCTCTCACTTACGTCTTGCTGGCTCGCTCTCGCTGTCTATGGATCGCTGTATAGCCTTGGAGAGGCTTTTTCTCTTCGACGGCGAATGCTTCAGCGCTGCAAGAGTCGAGCAAAGATCAGGGATTATTTCAACTTGAGTACACCTCAAATTCTCACATGGGATTAGCCAAAAAGAAAGCGCAGCAAAAGCGTAAGATCATTGGGTGAACAAAGGTGGAGAATGTGAGGGGGGTACGGTGAGGGGGTTCCAGACGGGAGGTGGTGGGGGGGTGAACACTAACGTGAGATCGAAAGGCATGCTTTATATCCGGTCAAAAAATCCAACCGAGTGCAGAAACAGAAATCAAAAATGAAAATCATATAACAAAATATTATTATAATTAATTATTGCTTGAACCGATAAGAAAAGAAATCAATTAATTATTAATAAATTATTAATGCTGTTGTTATTGTTATTTTTGTTGTTGTTGTAGTAGTTAATGCTTTACCTATGTAGCTGGTTACCAAGGTACGAAATTTTCTGTGATTTCCTTTGATCTCTGGGAGATCCACTATGCGTACAAAGAAAAACCAAATAGAAAGCAGAAAGAGAGGCATTTTTTTTTTTTTTTTTGTTGTTTGGTTGTTGTTGTTGTTGGAGAATTCGATTAAAAGAAACAAAAATACTCGGATTACGGAATACACTTTGAAAAGAGATATACATATATGTAACACATAGAATCAAGTTTCTTTTAGCTGGACATAGCGCGCCAGAGGGCAACAGTGTATATAGTACTATATTGCATTTTTGCTGCATAACAAACGGAATCAAAGTAAATTAGCTTACGATGTGTGTGTTTATAGAATCATATTGCGCATACAGTGGTCACTCGATAGGTAGAATAAACAAATTTTAATTTATATAAAAATGTTTTGAAATTTTAAACAAATATTTTCATTTAGTTTCAATAGATCAGCGACCACTGTAGCCCTTTATGTATGTTGTGTGTGTTAGTGTGTATGACTTGTGTGTGTGTGTGTGTTAGGTGAACAATTCTCAGACTACTTGTGTGTGTTTGTGTGTGTGGCAGCTACGCAAAAAAACGACGCCATTGTCGCAAAGAGGGCACAACATGGACATGTTTAAGGATTTGTCATCTTCGATTCGAGGTTTTTTACTTGGTTAGTTGCCAAATCATTTGCACAAAAATGCCTTATAGTACGTGTACTTAGCCCAACAACTGCCAACAGCTGATAGCTGACAGCGCTGACTTACGCGATGGTATCTTGCGGAATACGGTCTTAGCCATAAAGTTTTGAAATCTTTGAGCATAGAACGAGGGCCGACAAACCGAAACGGTTTCCTAGACGAAGAAGCATAGAAGAGATATATAATATGAAGAGAGTATATAAATATATTGTTATATGAAGCTGCTATGCTCTTGCTGAACGGGATTCGGATTGAGCAAGAGCATATAACTTCTCGTTCACAACAAATCCGACATACTATCGGAGCTTACCCCATCGTGTATAATGCTTTTGAATGTGTGCTCCAGTTTCTTCTTCAGCCGATAGGATTGCAGTATGTCAATGATGCCAATGTAGAGCAACAGGCGTTCGCCCTTCTCACTGCGTGCGGGTATGCCACCAGGTCTAGTAGGAAGAGGGGGTAGCAGTAGTTCAGTTATAGTCTCAGTTCAACCTCAGCTCTACTCACGGCACATCCTCCTCGTCGTCGATGGGTTCACTCTCTGCCTGTATGCTCTCCATGGCCGTGGAATGCGCCACCAGTCGCTGTCGATTCACTGATCTGTATGCCGCACTAGATTAGCATATTTGAGCGCATGTTGTTTTACTTATCTATCCCACTGTGCGGTATACTCACTTGTTTCGACTAATGCCCATGGCTGCATCGCCTTGTCTCGACTCTGCCTCGACTGCCTCCAGCGGTTCATCCACATCCGAATCCTCGGCCAGTGGTGCCTTCATTGGCGGCGCTCTCCGATGTTCGCTCTGCTTCTCCTTCAGCGCCACATCCAGATTGTGCACGCCCAGCAGCAGCGAATAGTCCATGATCTTGAATGACTCCAGCACTGTGCAATCCCGTTGTATGGTCTTTATCAGCGCCGAATAGGTTTCCGCCTCAAGGAATATACCATTCGGATGCTGTTCCATAAAGTCCAGATCCTTGTACGTGGGCGATTTCTTGGCACGCTCCGCTTTCGATGCCTTCCGCTTGAATGTGGAACCCTTGAGATCGTATTTCAGATGCATGCGCACCGAAGAAGGCAGCAGATTATTCATAACCACCAGGCGAATGTTTTTCGCATTGCTCGTCTGCAGGCAGTACAGGCCGAAGAATTTCGGCAGTAGGGTGCGCGGATTTTGATTTAGATTCATATAATAACTGCAAAGGAAGGAGGAAACTTGCAGTTAGTGGGAGCTTTCGATCTCGATAACAATCGATATTAGTCTCGATAACAATCGATAGCGATATCGATTACAACAAATATCGATTATAAACGATAATAATATAGCGTATGATCGATATTAAGCTATTGAGTGTAACCGATCAATCGTAATCAATGGTAATCTATAGCTTAATCGATAGTACTCTCAATTATAATCGATAGTTTTACAGCATATATCGTGCATAACCTTACCCAGGCAGTAGTTTTTGTAAAAATTCACCCTCTTTATGTTGCACCGTTTTGATAATAAACTCATCGTCGTCCGTTAAATAGAATATTGAGCCGGAAGCACCTGGATTCGATAGTTCGCGCAGTGGCGAAGTGCACATAGACATCTGTAAAGAAAAATATATCGATAGTCTCGCTATAACTTTGAATTGATTAACGCCTCTACTGACCATAAAATCATCCGGCTGTATGCCAAACAAATCACGAAAATAACGAAAAGCTATGGGCGCATAGATCTTATATCTGAATTCACTATAATGGTGGGCAGGTGTAAGGCTAGAACCCTCTGGCGGAAACGTAATGCTCTCGATTTCCCAGAAGTCCATCATAAGTAGATCACGCTTGGGCTTCGAGGCGAGGCTGCCAACCTGACGAGGTAAACAAACGATATAGATATAGGATATAGGTATTTCTCATGTACTTACGGTATGCTGTATGCCCAGCTGTATGGAGCCCATAATCTGCGATGTCTGTATCTTCTTGTAGGTAATCTCGCCACCTTCGCCAACTCGTCGATGTCCGATTTTGCGCTCCTTGTCCGACTTGTTGTTGGCCGCGCGTAAAGGACGATTGCCCAACTGGGAGTAAGACAAGACAAAGACAAGACAATTGAAGCTCGAATGTGTGTTATAATGTATACTATATATAGACTGTCATATATATAGATATTTGTACTCACGTCTGGTGATGAGTTCCCCACATGGTCGGTGGTTGAGGCTACAAGTTCACAAGGTGTATTATTATTAGTTAACTACTTAGTGAGTTGAGGTTCATGTATAATTTAGAACTGCTGCGGCACATGCATAGCGAATGACCCAACTGGGAAACGCTTCAACTTGAGCTTGAACTTGGCTTGGCTACAGGCACGCACACACTTGCACACTCACACACATTCGCACACACGGACACACACGCTGAGGAAAGACATGCCATAAATAGTTGACAGGTTGTTGGCCGTTTGAAAGTTTCTTTTGTTATCATTTGGCTAACGGGACTCTCGAAATATAAATAACAAGTATCGCTTCAATCAATCAAACATTCATTCGCTCAGTCCGTCAGTCCGTCAGTCAGTGCGTCAATTTAGGAGGGTGGCGCCTGCTGCTGCTGCTGCTGCGAGCGAGACACATGCGCCACGGCCACTTCCATTTGCCCCATTCATTGATTTTTTTTCGCCTTTTTTTTGCTCGTCTGTTTTGAACAGTTTACAATGGAAATTCCCATGCCTCGGCTAGCAAACATTTTTTTTTTTTTTTTTTTGGGAGAGTTGAACCCATTTTTTGCCCATTGTTAATTAACCGTTACCATTGCTGGGCTCCGCCAACTTTGCCTGCGATGTGGACGAGCTATCCATGTCGATGGTGTTGATGGTGTCGCCGTCTCCGGTCGCCATGCTGACGCATTTGCTGCCCCTCAGCCTCTGCTTCAGCTGCTGCTGCTGCTGCTCCGTTCGGCTACGTTTTGAGCTTACTACTAGGACATGCTGGCGCTGCTGCTGGGGATTATTGCTGCACTCGTTTTACTTTGTTTTTTTTTCTTGGCCTGTTTGGTTTCTTTGTTCGCTTGGATTATCCAATCCAATCAATGGGCCAAGGGAGCAGAAACCTTGGCTCTCGTTGTTGTCTCTCCGTCTGGCCGAATGGCGTCAACGTTTTTCCTGTCTACATAAGTTCGCGACGATGTTGATTTCTTCTCTTCGCTGCTCGCTCTGCTTATGCTTTCTCTGCTGCTGCTGGAGCTGCTTGCGCTGCTGCTGCCACTGCTGTCATTTTCACTGCATACTCATAGGCAGACTGGAAGGCGCACTGGAAGTGCTCAAAATGGGATGCGCACCAGGGTTGCAGTGAACGAGGCTCGCGCACTTTGCAGCGCACAGGGTTGCATGACAAAAGCGCAAAAATGAGACTCAAGCGCAAATTTGCTGGCAAAATGTGACAGATTGTGAATAATTTAATAACTTCTTAACTAAATAAATAACAAATAATACAAATAAATAAAATTGAGAAAATAATTATACTTTAAAATAATAAAATAAATAGAAAATTGTATAATTTTTTATATTTATACTTTTTCTTTTCTCAGTAAAAATAAAATACACTCCGATCTATTTGTTTAATGCACTTTTAATGTTTTCGTTTTTTTATTAGCGTTTCTGTACTCAATTAGACCTATACATCATACATAACTATTTATATATATATATATATATATATTTTATTTATGTGGTAAATATGTATATGAATACAATAATTTGTTTTAGTTTTGTTGTTGTTTCTTGTTTGTTGTTGTTGTTATTCGGTCTTTCCTTGTTTAGTGTGTTTGTTATGAATGTTATTTCTTGGGGTTTTTACGTCTTGCAGTTCTTGTATGAATGTATGTATGTATATGAGTATGCGCGTGTGTGTGTGTATGTATGTGTTTCTCTTACATTTACATGCATTTACAAAATAAGCGCTTTTTTAAAAATACCGCAAAAAATTACGTTTATCGTTTAAAAATTCTATTTAAAAATCGAGAAATAAAAAACATTGTAAACATTCTATACGAAAAACGAAAGAACAAATACGTACATAGCCTACCCAAAAACACTACGAAACTAACTGCTTAAAGCTAAAGATGCGATCGACATAACTACGGCGACAGTTGTCCATTTGCGTTGTATATTTGTGGCTTTATCTGCGCAAGAGAAAGAGAGAGAGAGAGAGGGAGAGAATACGAAGATGAGAAGAGAAGCGCCTAATTATTGGGGGAGGGGGGAGGAGTCGGGGGCCCACCTGCCAGCTTACCTCTACTTACCATAGAAAATAGTCTCCCTGCGTTTGGTATAGTTTGTGCCGAGCAGGAAAAACGCACAAGTAATCGGTGTGGGGGACTCGAGCTGATCTCTAGGAATGCGCGTTCGCACTGTCATGCTGTACAGGCCGCTTGGATTTTGATCCAGCTGCGTTAGCACCGAGTCCAGTATGTGTGTATCGAAGCTGCAATCGATTCAAAAAGCGAGAGGTCAGTAAAGATTCAATGGGAATTCAATTTGCATTGCTTGCTTACATGACGGACAGCACCGGCTGGGGAAATACGTTCTGCACGGCGCACATGACGTCCACATCCGTCTGCTCGCCACCGATGCGTGCCTCCAGCATGAAATCCGACTCAGGAACTGGTGTGGCACAAAGCGCAAAAAAAAATCCGTGAGAATTAATCAAGTGTCAAACTAAACAACAAAATAAAAACAAAACTTTCGAGATACCCCCACTCAGTACGACTCGTGTGTGTGTGTGTGTAGAAAAAAAAACAAACAGACCAAAAAAAATAAAAATAACAAAAACAAAAACAACAGGCGGCTGCTGCTGCTGCTGCTGGCCGAGCCGGGCGACTGTAACCACAGCGAGTGCCACATGACACGCATGCAAATATGAGTCGCACGTGCCACAAGCACACTCACACTCACCTACAGTGACACTCACATAACCCCCGCACCCCCCCCCCCAGACACACCCCCAGCGAACACCTAAGCAAACAACTTCACGCCATAAACAGGTAAAGGCAACCCCGCAGTCGCATTGGCCGAAGCAAATCGTACACTACACACGATTTGTTTGTTTATTGAGCTTAAAGCGAAAATGATATGGATAAAACTGCAGAGGGAATAACGGGATTTGTTTTGAAACTGAAGAAGAAATCGGTTTGTTATTGGGAGTGGAGGGATTTGTAAATAAAACTTATCTTAAGCAAACTTTTTCATAGTTTTCGTATTTAAAATTTAAACAATTTCAAGAAGAGAACCCGAACTAGTTCAGAAATAAGTGTAGAAATAAGGTAAATGGTTTAACTATAGAGTTCGGTTGAGTTTACGGAACAAAATACGCATTTCATAGCTTCATAATGATTTCAGAAAAATTTCTCTATTCTTTCAAATTGTTATAACTGCATAGACATATATTTTCTTAATCTTTGAATCCTAAATGATAACTGTTGATAACAAGTCTCTACAATTCTCATAATACGAAAATATGTCCAAACTTTTAGTATGTTACTCTGAGCTATATAAAGTACCGACTCTACCTATCTTTCTGAGAAATATTCATTAAATTTAATGGGGTTTCCCCCATATATCATCAATCTGACAAGTCATATTCAACGCACCCACCTTGTATAGTGTATAGGGTAAATAAAAAACAATAGGCGTATAGCATGTAAATTGTAGAACCCAAAAACACACACACGCACACACATACGCACACACACAGAGAGAGAGAGAGGGAGGGAGGAAGACTGAGCACATACCGATTATTTGTAAGCGGGCACTTCGCTTGTCCGTGGACTCAAAGGTTTGCACGGCACAAGTGTATTCCCCCGTCATGTTCCAGTCGGGATTCTTTATCGATATAACACCGGGACTGCCCTCCATGGTGAATATTTTGGTGTCTATCTTCGCCTTCATGAAGCCCTACAAGCACCAAAAGTTCGTTCAAGCAGGCGTGACGGGAGGCGGGAACGCAGAAGCAGAAGAAGAAGAAGAGAAGAAAGCGAATTTTATGTTAATTAATTTTTTTCCTTCTATGTTTGACTTTCGCCCTCGAATGAGGTGAGAATGGGTTGGAGTGGGAACGGTAACGGCAATGGTAATCCCATAGATGACTCACCATGGCGAAACCCTTTACGGAGGGTATCCACTGATAGATGGAGTGATTATTGAACAGCCACTTGAGCACAAAGCCCTTCTCCCGCGGCCCCATCTCGTACTCGCAGTCCAGCACCAGAGGATCGGGCTCATTATCACGTTCGAGTGTGTAGGTGTGCGGCACGCGGAGATTGGTAATGCGCACCGTGTGCGTAACTAGAGGCAGCAGCAGGTGGAAGGATACACATTATTAAAGATTAGAGCAGGCAAAGTAGGGGGGGTAAGCCAATCGGGTACTACCTGTGAGTAACGTCAGGCCGGCCAGCAGCGATGCGCACAAGATGCTCCAGCTCCGGCACGCCATGAGCGCGTCCTAATCGTCCACCTGCCTGTGGTCGTTCCGCTCGTCGTCGTCGTTGTCGTCTTGCAGCCGTGCTGCCTCTGCCACTGCCAGTGTCTATGTCGCTCTGCTGGACGTATAGTGTACTCGTTGTTGTTGTTGTTGTTGCAATTGTTGCTCCTGCTGCTGCTGCTGCTTTTGCTGCTCAGCAGCCTTTGAGGCGTTGAAACAGACGCTGCATCATCAGTTTTGCCATAAAAACAACATCACAAGGCATAGGTCTAGTCCCAGGACCTGTGGACCGGAAGAGGGAGTAGGGGGAGGGAGTCTCGGGTGGTTGAAAGTGGCAAGTTGCAAGTTTCTGCTGCTGCTGCTGCTGCTGCTTTTGCTCTTGCTCTGGTGATGAGCTCAGAACACACACACACACACACACGGAGCTATGGATGAAAATTCAGTACTTTCCGATATGCTTTGCGCTTCTATATCAAACTCGAACACATTTTGGTATTATACGGAATATATCTACACCGATTTTGTGTGCTGCAATTGCATTTTGCTATTGTCGCTGGAGCGAATTGAAAGTTTTGCGCGATGTTGGTGAAAAATCGACTTTTTGCTGTGTGTGTCGCTCGCCTGCTTGCTTGCCTGCCTGACTCTCTCTCTGTGTGCGTGTGTGTGTGCGGGGAATTATGCCAAATGGAGTACGATGGAGTTTGCAGCGCTTGTGCCGCCGCTGGATACCAATAGTGTTGGTATCTTCTATTTAACTGTGTTGTCCTTTTTCCAGCCTAGCTTTCGACGATGTTTTAACACTGGAAATGCGCACACTGCCGAGGACTCCACACACAAAGAGAGCAAGAGCGAGCTTTTTGTGTTGGTAAGCTGCAAAGCAAGTCGAGCTAGAGAAAGAGAGAGAGCTTTTTGCATAGCCTGTTGTCCTGCTTTGTCCTGCTGCACAGAAAAGCTACCGAACAGCTGTTCGCGCTGGCAGCGCAGCCTGCGCATGCGTCGTTCCTGACAGAGTTGACAGCGCGCTTTGACAGTTGCCCCGCAGCGCGTTGTAACGGCACATTTCGGGGTTGCAAAACACTTTCGAGACTTGTTGCAAGCCTTACAGAGTTAATTGTTGACTAATCCATTGATTAATGCGGGCTATTAGCGCTTAATCCAAGGGGATGTTGGATAAATTGAGGCTAAACTGGGCAAATTGATTGGAAAAAGGCATTTACCAAAAAGTGTTGCCTACTTATCGGGGCAAAATGAAAAAATCAAAAAAATAAATAATCTCTTGAAAAAATAATATAATTATATTCAAAAATAAATAAAACGTTGCATAAATTTTTACTATTGGGTATTTAAATTTTCAAACAACTCTAAATCGAGTTAAATTCCCGAAAGATATCTCACATGAATTTCCTTCTAATTTTACTGTTTATTAAATTTTCAATAACATCAGCAAATCTCTTAAGTTCTAGTTCTATAGTTAATAGTGTTTTATGTGCTGGCAATTATAATTACATACACATACAATCATAATTATAATTACACACACACACAGAGAGACAGACGTCGATATACATATACATTTATGTTTATCTAAATATCGAATTTGGCATTAAAATATGTAATTTCTTTTTGTTATACTTGTTGTTGCGTTTGTTGAATCTTACACTCAGGTTTATAGGTATGCCTAAAGATACATGTATGTATACTATATAGTATATACTGTATATATATCTGTATATGTTTGTCTGTATATATTATACAATTCAAATGGACGCGCAGCCAGAGCGTTTTATTTGGTCGCATTAAAATTCACGTGACTCGGGAACTGGAACTGGATCAAGCGGAGTGAAAATGAGAACTTATATTCGCAGATGAAAATAGAACTAGTTCCAGTTCCCATGGATAAACAGGATATGCTGGAATCGGAACTTAAACTTAATTGTGGGGTGGCAAAAGTGAGCTTAGGATATAACTATAACATGTCAACGGAACCGGAACTAGTTCCGAAACCTATTTGTTAACAAGATCCAGATTCGAATGTAGGTATGAATGCAGATCCATTGGATAATCACTATATGCTGAACCGGAACTGGAACATGAACTAGATCCCAAACCGGAACTGCTGACGCAGGACAATACACCAACTACAACTAGGTTTACAACGTACAGAATTAACACGTACAGTTAAAATGTGCACAGATCTAACCCATAAGAACGGGACAGTAGCTCCTAACCTAACCTAATCGCTGGCCGCGCCATCACTATGCCCGTTCCCATTCCCATGTCCGATCAGTGTCTCGATGCGAAAGTCCTTCGCGTTCGTTTGGCGGCCACAACGCAACGACGTCGCCGGTTCGCTGTCCATGTGCAGCAGGTTTGTCCGGGTCAGCGGCCGGAGAGTGTGCGGATGGGAATGTGCCTGCATGGGAATCTTGGGACTGGACGTAATGGCTAGTGAACTGTTCGATGCCTCCGCTTGATCGAAGAGCAGCACATAGGGCGAGTTGCGTTCCGGCTCCACATCCCGTTCCGCATCTCGTACGCTCGTCTCGGGAATGGCATCCAAACGATTGGAATTCGTGCACACCGAGTCCACGGAGTCCGATATGTGTGAGTCCTGTTCGTTGTCATCGTTGCCACTTTCCACATCGATCTTATCGCAGGACGCATCATCGTCGGCATCCGCCTCATCGTGGTAGGCATTGAGATCCGCATAGCTGCTCCGCTCCGCATAGTCAGGCATGCCTCCACCAAGTCCGGCTGCAGCTGCGGACACATCGAATGCATAGGGCATTTTGTACTTGCTGGCTCTGCTCACATCGTCGGCTGCGCTGGTCGCACCACTGCCATGAGGCATTGCATCCACCGTCGCAGCCGCCGCCTCTGCCGCACGGCGATTGATGAACGACAACCGATCGAACTTGTCGCCTCCTGCGCCCTGATAGAACGAGGCTTCCGCATTGGCAAAGAAATTGAACTTCTTGTCGACACGCAGCGCCGTGTCGAAGACTTCGTTGGGTGTGTGCATCACATCGAAATCGCGATTCCCATTGAAGTTGGGCACATTGAAGTGCACCGGCACCAGCGGCACCGGTTTGCGTATCCAGAACGGCGACAGTGTCCCGAAGACGGCGGGGAACGAGAAACGTTGCATGGCCGGCGCACGCTTATAGCGCTTCCGGCGTCGCAGGAAGCTGCCATTGTCGAACATGTCTTCCGCCAGCGGATCCAGGGTCCAGAAGTTGCCCTTGCCCGGATTGCCTGGCTCGCGCGGCACCTTGATGAAGCAGTCGTTCAGGCTGAGATTGTGACGGATGGAGTTTTGCCAAGCGGGAAACTTATCCTTGTAGTACGGGAAGCTGCAAGAAGCAAGGAAGTTCCATTAGAATAAGCAGTGGTAGTCCCTGAACTTGATTTAATTATATAAAAAATTTGTACGAAAACAAATTGTTTCTCTATTTTCGCGTGAGTTCTTAAAATAGCAGCGGTATTCCCTTAATTATCTATGTGTTTATACCATTGCAGATGGTATATTAATTTTGTATATTTATTTTTAATTTTAAATAACTAGAACTAGCCATGTCCGTCTGTTCGTCCGTTTGTCCGTCTGTTGCAACGCAAACTAGTTCCGCAGTTTTTAAGCTATCTTGATGAAACTTGGTATACATGTTTCTATATGGCTGCACGCTGTAAATAAGTCGGAACGAGCCAGTTCGGACCGATATATCGTATAGCTACCATAGAACCTATCGGTCGAATTTTGGTATTTTTTATGATATCACTATGAAACTTTCCCGATATATGTCTAACTATACCCTTTAGAGTCTGTCAAAGTTTGATCGAAATTGGACCGATATATCGTATAGCTGCCATAGAACCTATCGGTCGAACTTAGTTATTTTTTAAGATATCGCTGTAAAACTTTGCTGATATATGTCTAATTATGTCCATTAAATGCTATGCAAGTTTTATTAAAATCGGACAGATATATCGTTAAGCTGCCATAGAACCTATCGGCCGAATTAATATGTGGAGTAACTGCAATGGTATAAAACCTTCGGCGTGTCGAAGGTAGCCTTTCTTTCTTATTTTTTTTTTGAAGTTTTGGGTTCTTTAAATATTGATATTACTTTTAGATCGATGTAACGGAAATATAACTTTATATTTTAAATCAAATTTTCTTAAATCATTTTTACTACTATTTTTTTTTTATTTAAGCCTAATATTTTTCCGGCGGCTTATCAACTTTTTAAGCAAAATCATTTATCAATTTAAACCGCACGAAATGAAGATTAAAATCCTTTTGGCTCAATTATTATTAATTTATAATGAACTTCAGATTTTTCTATTAACATTTTTTATATTTAGTTAGAATCCATCCATTTTAGACCAAATATTTATAAAAACTTCATGGAAAACTCTTTCAAACTCTTCCGATTTTTAAATTAGCTTTTTGTAATTAGCTTAAATTAATTTGAAAACATTTTATCTAATGAATTTCACAAGGAATACCCCTACTAACCGTGACATAATGAAATCACATATTCCACTGAGTGTTAGCTTCTTGTGCGGCGACTGTAGAATGGCCATGGTAATTAGAGCTATGTAGGAGTATGGCGGCTTCACCAGCGGCCCGCCGGCAGTGCTGCTGCCATTGCCGGAGCTGCCGCCGTTGCTGTTGTTATTATCAGCCGATCCACCGACCGACGGCTCGAAATCACTATCATCGCAGATCATGGACATTTCTTCCGCAATGGCGGCGGCACGCGAGGATGCACTGCCTCCATTGCCGCCGCGCTGACTCTTGTGCAGTGCCGGCGGCGGTGATTGGGAGGCACTGTCGTGCAGTGCCGCATGCATGGGATCCGAGCTGGTGTGCATGTTCGTGGAGGTGTGCTATAACTGTACACTGCGCGAATATGTTGACTTATTGTAGAGAGGACGTAACACTTGTTTGACTATAGCTCAGGAACTAATTCAGTTTCACAATCAACTTCCAATCTTTTCTTTTGCTTCTTAAACATTCAATTCGAATTTCAACGTTGCATTTCACGTTACACGTTTCACGTTTGTACACTGATTTCCGTTTCCGCTTCCGCACACGGCATGCGTCGGTCTGTCTGTTTTAGGCGGAATCCTTTTGCCAAATGTTAACTGAATCGCAATGAAAACGAAAATCTTCTCGCCCGAAATGTTTTTCTACATAACTCAAACATTTATTTATCGAAACCGCTGCCGCTGTCGCTTCCATGAGCTTTTGTCGGCTCGGCTATGTTTTCGTATCTCGAATAACTGTGATTCTACTGCCGACGTCGACGGCGTCAGCGGCAACGCTGACAGCAGCAGCAGCAGCAGCATCAGCAGCGTCGCGACGTCGACGTCAACGTCGAGAGCAGCATCCCCAGTCAAGCGGCGTGTGTGCGAGCAAGAGAGAGGGAGAAGTGTGAGAGAGAGAGAGAGTGCGCTGAGCAGGGGATGACTGAGATTGTAAACCAATCTACGCGACCAACTGCACCCCCAATCAAGCGACAACAACAACGCAGGAACAGTGGCAGAGGCAGCGGCACGGGGCAGGGGGCAGGGGAGGCGGACACAAATACATACAACATGCGACGTAATAACATAAAATGGTGGAGTGCTGCTTGCTGTAAATGTGATATTTGTGTTTTCGCCGCCTCCTCCTGCCTCCTGCTATCGCGCTCTCTCTCTTTCTCTCTCCCTCGCTCCCTCTCTCGCTCACTCGCTCGCTCTGTCTCTTAGCATTGTGTAAAGCAGGCAAACGCAAATTGGCAGGCGACGCAAGCAGAGAAGCCAAAACTCAGGCACCGCTACCTCTCTCCCGCTCTTCCTCTCTCCCGCTGCCGCGCCGCAGGGCTGGCGAGCAACATTTTCGCAAATTTAGCTACCTTTTGCTGCGTTGACGTCGTGGCTCTTAATAATGTTTCATTATGTCAGCGAGAGAGGTGCCTGCCAGCCAAAGAGAGGGAGAGTGTGAGAGCGGCAGAGGCAGCGGGAGCCTGTGCGAGTGTGTGTGCGTGTGTGTGTGTGTGTGTGTGTGTGATAGTATGCGCTCTCGTTCAAATGTTAGCATTTTTATGTGCGAATGTTTTTCTAACCGTATGTCGGGCGTTCTCGTTCTCATGCTCAGTTCAGTTGAGGCGCCTCGCTTGCCTCCCGCTCTCTCTCTCTTTCTCTCTATCTCCCAAAAGCGTAGCAGCAGCGAGTGAGTGTGAGAGCGGAGCGTATGTTTTGTGTAGGTATTTATCTCTGTGTGTCTGTGTAGTGTAAGCTGGCTGTGCGTGTTTGTGTGTGCGCGCATTATTTCTCTTTTTCATTTTCGCTGTTTTTGTTCTTCAGTTGTTAGACATTATTGTTGCTGTTGTTGCCGTTGTTGTTGTTGCCGTTGTTGTTGTTGTTGTTCGCTGTCTTCCCTTTTCAAATTAAACATTCAGTAGTCAGTTTTATTTGTTGTACTTTGTTCAAATTAGTTTTCAGTTTTGCGGAAGTTGCTGGCACACAATCACAGACACACACACACACACACACACACACACACATACATATATCGAGGCAGCTAAACAATAATGGCTGGCAGCAGCTTCTTGTGCCCCCCTATCCCTCTTACCACTTCACATGCTGCGCCAGGACAATATTGATATCGTTTCATTCTCCTTGTCTGATTTTCATTATTCTATTTTCTTGTGCTTCCCCATTCCTTCCCTTTCGTCTCTCTCTCTCTCTCTCCTCTTTTGCCGCAATCTGCCATTCGCCCTTACCGAAAACTCACTTGGCCACACTTACAAATCACTGATTTTTAGCCAACTTTATGGGCGTGGTAACGCCTTTGTCTGCCCCACTGTAGATGTGTGAGTGTGTGCGTGTGTGTATGTGTGTGAATGCTGCAGAGTGTGGGTTGCCGTTGTGCAATTTAGTTGTGGTAAATTTATTGCGGAATTGCTTTGTCTTTTTACGGTTTTAGCTGAACAACCGAAAGGGAACTCCGCAATACAGAAACGTACGGCGGAAAAATGTAATAAACTACGGAGCTCAAGCTCGAAAGCAATATCAAAAGCAGCAGCCATTGATTTGCTTTCATCTTTATTGGCAAACATTTGCAGCGACAGTTATCCTTTAACAATTCTCTGATTTGCCAGGCAGCACAATACATATTCATGATAACGATATAAAGAAGAGAGAAGAAGTTATTAAATACTTGCTAATTCAAGCGATTGAAAATTTCAAAAATTAAACATTTAATAAAGTGGAGCTCTTTCAAAATGAAAGAAAAAAATTTTAAAAATCTTTAAAAATGTCAGATTTTGAACTGAGGGTTAAGACATACAAAAATTGTAATTTTACGCAAGAATCGCTAAAATTTTTACACCCACTACTCATAGAGTAGAAGGGTATTATAACTTTGTACAAACAGAAAATTTATGTAACAGGCAAAAGTAGACATCTCCAACCCCATATAGTATATATATCATATATGTATATTAATTTATTTTAGTGATTTCTAATGTTAATAATAGTCACTAACACAAAACCACTTACTTTTTATCAATTAAAAGTCTAAAAAAATTTTCTTTGCTTATCAAGATACGCACTGCTATGTTAATGAACAGCCAAAGACTGATGCTTCTAGCAAAAAGAGTTGTTCATTTGCTTAATTCTCGCAAATCTAACGGGATTTTTTAGTTACTTCCTTGTACACATTCCATTCTACAATAACAATGCGTACAAGTTGAAATATTCGTAATGGAACTTGAAAAAAAATCGCATTGCTTGATTGCATTTCTTGCACTACTATTTTTGTGAACACAGCTGTATATATCAACAGCCAAGTCGATATAGCCAAGTCCGTCTGTCCGTCTGAACACCTGGATCTCTGCTATTCTAAGAGCTAGAACTATCAAATTTGGTGACAGTATGTATTATTATTGCACGCTGATCAAGTTTTTTTTTTATTTTGACCACGCCCCTTTCCGCCCCCGTAGCGGGTATATAACAGTCGAGCACACTCAACTGTAGCTTTCTTAATTGTTCAAGAAAGTTTTTGTAGATAATTGAAGAAAGTAAAGTTTGAAGTTAGAAATCTGATGTATTTTAATATTCACTACAAAAAAATTCTGAAAATATCTCACAAATTTTTAAAATTAGAAAAACTTAAATTTTTGAAATATATAATCTCTAAGGATTATCAAATCAAAAACAGATAATATACTATGTCAGATATGCTTGAATTTTGAGGAGGTTATGATGTGTAGAAAGTAAGGTTAGAAATCTTGGTATTGTTGGTGGCTTTCACCACCAATCGGGCTACCTTTCTCTTTCTAACCAAAGAATCCATTATAAAATATAAAATGTCATACTTAGAGACTAATTGACGAGTTGTTTTAATTCACTTACGGCGTAAGCACACTGACAGCCACAAGTATAATTACAGTTGCCATAGGTACGCTCTGCCTCGCGCTCTCTCTCTCTCTCTCTCTTTCTCTCTCTGCTGCTTAGGGCTGCGTTTAACGAGCCTTATCCCAGCTCAATGCACTGCGCCAGCCCCTTGTCAATCTACGGTTAATCATAGCTCAGGCACAGCATGGGTCCCGGCTAGCTGGATGGAGGGGGTGTGGCGGGGGGTTGCGCCAGTTGAGCGTGATGCGATGAGGATGCAGTGAAGCTTTCGAGAGGCGAACAATTAACTTATGCGCAAACAATAACGCCGAAGAATGCACGCTGACAGCAAAGCATCGCATCCTGCTCAGAGGGAGACCGTGCGGGGATAGCGGCATGATCCAGCAATAATCCTTCTTTTGTCAGCAAATTTATTGCACACAAACAAAAACAGGCGCAGCCAAAAACCTCAGGAGCTGCCCAGAAGGAAGGAGAACGAAGACGACTTTAGAGTCGAGTCGACTCGCTGCGGATTTTTATTGCGAAATCGGCAAAAGGCAAATAAAAAAAGATTTGACACTCGAATTGCCCGCAACAAGGAGACAAATTGTTCTGGCCGTAGACAATGCCAAATGGCTTTGGGCTCCATCGCGACGAAGGCATCTATTGATGCCGCACCTGCGAAGGCAAACACATCCTTGTTGTTGTTGTTCCCGGGCAGGTTTAATGGCAGCCCTGCTTATGTCATTATTGAATCCTTGAAGTGTGTGCCGTCCAAGAAGAGCAACACACACTCGAGTGCTGCAATGCTCGAGCAGCTCAAGAGGCTCGAGTGACGCTCAATTTGATGGACGAGCACACATCAGGATGCCATCGAGAATCAACCACCGTCCTCCTCCTCACCCCCGGCCTTCCTCCCGCGCGCTCACAAATACAATGGGAAAAATCACAGCAGGCGAATTGCAACCACAGAAGCTGAGCTGCAACAAATCGCTTCAACCTGCCACAGCGGTGCGGCACGGCAAAACAAGTGGCAGCACAACAAAGCAGTCCGAGTGAGGAATATTTTACGCTCGATTTAGTCGCGAGAGGGGAGGGGGGAGGGTGCAGGCAGGAGCAAGTGGCAGCTCGAGGCTCATTTCATTCATTTGTTCATTTGATGACGCTGATGCCGCTGCCGGTGCGCTTAAGCCGCTTGTTTGGACGGCAATAAAAATCGAGCCACCCCCCGGCTCGATTTCTCAATTCCACAATTCATAAATAAAGCCCACAAGCCCTGCAAATGTGTCAGCACACAAGCAGCAGCCGAAGCAGGCGAGTCCAGGAGCGCAGCGCGGGAGGGGGGCGGCATTTCTGTGGGCGCACGCCTTACTACGTGTTATTGTTGTGTGTGTGTGCATGTGTGTGCGTGTATGCTGAACCTAAACCGCACGTTGCGAGCCGCCAAATAAGCCAAAGGATTTGCGCGTCCTTGCTCCCTTCCCTTCTCCCCCTAATTCTGGATTGCTTTGCATGCGCGCAGCGCAGCGCACTTGGCTCGCATTAAGTTGATTTATTATGCGCTGAAGAATTCAATTAAGTAGGATGATTGTCACTTGTCCGTATGCCACAATACACTCTGCACTACGCCGGAATAAACTCTGCTCCTGCTCCTGCTCCTCTCTCTCTCTCTCTCGTCATCTTCATTCGTTTTTATTGCACTCTTTCCTGCCTGGCTTCTGGTTTCTGGCTTATGCCGTGCGCTTAATTTGCGGGGCGTGATTATTCCGACAGTTGTTAATAGTTGGCCATGATCTTGGGGCTTCTAGCTGTAAATAAAACGGCACGCACAGACAGAGCAGAGCGGACTATGTGATAATCGCCGTCGAGTCGGTATTTGTTTTGACTGACTGCGTGAGGGGGATGGAGTGAAAGGATGAGCCAAAGGCGTTAGAAGTCAAACGGAAAGGCATTTATCTGTCTCAGCACAAATTATGTTTTGACAGCAGCAAATAAGCGGGAAAGTGGTGAGGATTTAGGGAGGAGGAAAGGGGAGAAAGAAGAGGAACAAGTATGGGTTTATTACTGGTAGAACTCTGTGATAATATTAGTGCTTAATACAATCAGTAGAAGTTATAGCAAGTGTTGGGTATTTTGTCAAAATGAGAACTTCTTCCTAAAGATTTTTCTTAATTTTTACAAAATTAAAAGATCTAATAAATTTTTTTTTTAGGAAATAGAAATAATAAGATATGTTCATATAACAATATTATATATTTTCTCTAATTATCCATGAATTTTTAAAAAATTTAAAGACTTCAAAATAGAGAAGAATTAAGCAAGAACTTAAGTTCAGAGTAGATTCTGGAAAATATAAAGATTTTACTACGCTCTTCCTAGATTTAAGTTCACATCGGAATAAAATAAATCTTAAGAAAGGTGATCATATGAAAGCACATTCTTTTTTCTTCTTCAAGCATAATTATTTAATGATAATAATATTTATTAATTTAAAAATCACATGGCTATTTTTAAAAATGTTATTTAGTTTGGGAAAATTGTTCGATTTACTTGATAAAAGCTACTAAAATAAAGTTATAATTTTTTTGGCCAGAAATTTGCAACGCACCTTAGGAGACATCTCTGACCCTATAAAGTGTATATAGTATTCTTAATCAGCATTAATAGGGGAGTCAAATTAAACATGTCCGTCTGTCCGTCCGTCTGTCTGTTGCAACTCAAACTAGTCCCTCAGTTTTAGAGCTATCTTAATAAAATTGTGTATACATGTTTCTTATTGCTGCCCGCTGTAAATAAGTCGGAACGAGCCGGATCGGACCGATATATCGTATAGCTGCCATAGAACCTATCGGTCGAATTTTTTTATGTTTTGTTAAGATATCGCTGTGAAACTTTCCTGATATATGTCTAATTATGTCCATTAAATGCTATGCGAGTTTTTTTTTAAGCCGGACAGATATCAAGATACGCACTGCTATGTTAATGCACAGCCAAAGACTGATGCTTCTAGCAAAACGAGTTGTTCATTTGTAACGGGATTTTTTCGTTTCTTCCTTGTACACATTCCATTCTACAATAACAATGCGTACAAGTTGAAATCTTCGTAACGGAACTTGAAAAAAATCGCATTGCTTGATTGCACTACTAATTTTGTGAACACAGCCTTTGGCGTGTCGAAGGTAGCCTTTCTTTCTTGTTACAAATCACATTGTGCTCTTATTCTTATTTTATTTGCTTCCCAAGCTTAATAAATAACATTGGAATAGTATTCTATTCTGTAACCAATAGCAAGACAAATCTCCCCTCTACATAACCACGTGCACTTGAAAAGTGTAAAAACATAATATAAAGCCGGAACATGGATGATATAAGATACGACCTAATAACCGATGCTGCGGCACGTGTCGTTCGGGCGTCGTTTAACGGGTGTTAGGTAATTCACACTTCCTGCCAGGACAACGCGAAGGGATAAGGAGAGAAGAGGGGAGGCAGGCAGGCAGACAATGCAACGCGCGTCAGTGGAATTTCATTAAATAATCGTTAGTGTAAATCAATTTGTTAGATCAAAGTGGCGAGAAGCGATGTCGGACGACGGCGGCGGCGACACTACGAATTGGGCGACATGGCGACAAATGAAAAGAAAATACACACATCTAGCGACCGCCCGAGCGCCTGTACTCGATAATGATTATGTTCCTGATATTAGCAATTCGGGCGTGCTGCAAATAAAATGCAAACAGGGCAAATATTTGTTAGGTTCGCTGACGAAATTACAAAACGGGGGCACGTGCCGCGAACCGCGAGACGTGAAGTGTGAACACGTGCCACGCCCCCCACTCCCCTTTGCTCTGTATCAGTGTACAAAATCAACAATATATTGCGCATTATATCAATAGAAATAAATATATAACTTTAGGACTAACTAAAGCACAAATAAATTATAGATAGATGAACCTTTTGGGCTATATGATTGACAGACAGGCAGACAGACAGCTTGACAGACTGATTCAATCAAGTGCGCGACTTAGAGTGGAAATCCATCAAGCGCCTCATTGGCGTAATCGCATTAGGTCTTTAGACGCTCATTCACAACAAATAGAATTGTTTTTTAAAATTTTGGAAATTTTCCAAAAAGGGGTATACGCGGTTTGTGTAAAGCCATGTGACAGACATGTCAAGCTTAGCTCTCGAAAACAGCTGAATCTCTGTGATTATAGGATGTACACTTATGAAATTTGGTATAAAGATTCCCTAAATTTATATGTAACTTTGGTCTATTTCAAATTTGCATTGAAACTTTTAACTTTTACGAAAATACAATAAAATTATCTCTTAAAATTTCTAAATATTATAAAATTCAGTTACAAAATTGTTCATTTTCGTAGCTAAAGTTAAGAATATATGAAGATTTACACAACAATCCGATCAGTATAAGCCCAAAGTTTGTACAGGGTATCCCATATTCGTGGCCTTCTGCGCTTGCTAATGTTCCGCATCTATGAAACGCCTCAATTGTCCTGCAAAAGGTACAAGCGTTTGAAATTTAATTTAACGCATTTACATGCGGCTTAAGTCTTCAGCCTCGCCTTGGGCGCAGGGCAAACAAATCAAATGTATTTAGGAGTACCGACTCGAGCCAGAGATTCGAACTGGAACTGGAAACTCAAACAAAGGGATGCGACATACGCTTACATACAAGATGAAATGAAATTTGCTTTTCGGCAGCGGCAGCAGCGAACGCACTTGACAGAGCCAGAGCTGGCCAGGCTGAGGCTGCGAACCCAGCTGCGACTCTGCGCACATGCTGCGGGTGGTGAATGAGGCTGAGAGGGGAAAGGGGGGGGGAGGGATTGCGGCAAATGCGTCCTTGGTGGTTGTTGGCTGCAAGTTGAAAAACTCAATATTTGAATAACTTACTACCGTGCGAGTACGAACTTTCGAGTACGAACTCAACTCCGGATCCGGCTCCGGCTGCGGCTGTGGCTGCGCTTCTTCCTCTGCCTCAGCCCCTGGACAAAAGGACAATTATTTGTTTATGCGCTGTCATTTAAATTGAGTTCTAATGTCGACAATAATCCCGTTGGCCCGAAAAACTGCGTCCGCCTCGCATTGTGTATGCACTTGTGATTACAAACAGTTGCAGCTAAAAGTACGCGCACACACACACACACGCACACAAGGCATAGCGCTCCGTTTATGTGGGCACCATTATTTGCTCTATCACGTTCGCAGTCGAAAGTTATGAGCCCATTATATCCGTAGTAAACACAAATATCCATAATCCATGCCGAAGGGGCATGTCCTTTATGTCCTCGTCCGTCCGTGGTCCTGTGCACTCCTGTACACATGTACGCGTAATTGTTTGCCAATGTCCTCAACTGTCGTGAGAATATTCGTCTGCTACTCGTAGCCCCTTCCCACCCCTGGATGCTTCCCTTCCCCCACTCTATCCCTACTGATTCCTTGCGTTTTGTTTTGTTTTTCTTCTTGTTTTTCGTGTGTGTGTCTTGTCCGTGTCCGTGCGCCTGTTGCGTATGGATTTTTCTTTGAATTACTTTCAGGTTCTTAGCTCGCCCCATGTAGGTGCAAAGTTCTTGTGTGTTTTGCATATCGAATTTGTGGAAATACTTGAGGACGCAAGACTTTCAAGATCTTGAAAGTTTTTTTCAACTTGCAAAGCTTGTGGGTCAAATTTAAACTTAGATGTGGTTAAAACAAAAAAATTTCGAGTCTGTTTAGGGAAACGATGAATGAAAAATATTTTCTTACATATGAAAACGTCTTAGCAATCAGCTTTACACATAAATGAATAACTTTTGTGTTTATAATCCGATCAGCTTGAAACAAAGGATTGGAATATATATGCATATAGTATAAATCTATATGTGTGTTAAACAAAACGTTGAAACTGTAATACTTTCGTCTTAAAACCAACTCAAAAATTTTATTTAAAAAATTTTAGAGGCCGTGGGCATGGAAACTCAAATTTGAAATAAACTGCAGGAGCTTGTGATGTTTATACACCTTCATACCAAATTTGGTGTTTCTAGCTTTTATAATAGCTGAGATCTGTGTGTTCACACAGACGCTTGACGGACAGACGAACAGATGGACAGACAGACGGACATTGCACAATCGACTCGGCTAGTGTTCCTGAACAAGAATATATATTCTTTGTCTGCCACGCCTACTTCTGACATTTACATACATTTGCACAAACTTAGTATACCCCTTTTTGAGCATTTTCAATGGTTAAAAAATTGTTATAAATTAGGAATCAACATTCCAAAATTCCTATAACTTTAATAATGTCTATATCAAGGACTAGAATCAATGCTATAATACTTTAATCGGCGATATTGATATCGTATATTGATGAAGATTTCATGACATATCCTGCACTACCAGCACTTTATGTATTAGTATACGAGGGTCGTTTGATAAGACCGTGACTTTTTGTATTTGCCGCGCACCTGCTCTAAATACAACACTGCTCCTGTCAGCAGTTATCGATTAACAGCTGACTGTAAAATTTTGAGAAAGCTGCGTTTTTTGGTTTGCGTTTTATAGGCATTGAAAGCAGACGATCTCGTGAATTTTAACGAAAATGGAAAAAAGTGAATTTCGTGTGCTAATTAAGCATTATTTTTTGCGTAAAAAATCCATCACCGAAACCAAGGAAAGACTTGATAAATATTATGGGGACTCTGCACCATCAATTTCAATGGTTAAGAAATGGTTTACTGAGTTCCGTTGTGGTCGTACCAGTACAAGTGATGCCGAACGTTCAGGTCGCCCAAAAGAGGTCGTCATGCCAGAAATCGTCGACAAAATCCATGGAATGATATTGGATGATCGGAGAATGAAAGTGCGTGAGGTAGCTGAGGCTGTAGGCATCTCAACTGAACGGGTACATCACATTTTACATGAATATTTGGACATGAAAAAGCTTTCCGCGCGATGGGTGCCGCGATTGCTCACACACGACCATAAGCGCAACCGTGTGACCATTTCAAAGGAGTGTTTGGCGATGTTCAACCGCAATCCAAACGAATTTTTGCGCCGTTTCGTTACCGTAGACGAAACATGGATCCACCACACCACACCAGAGACCAAAGAACAATCAAGACAGTGGGTTTCTCCGGGTGAACGTGCACCAAAGAAGGCCAAGGTGGGTCTGTCGGCCAACAAGGTCATGGCCACAGTTTTTTGGGATGCACAAGGTATCATTCACATCGATTACCTTGAAAAGGGTAAAACGATCACCGGCGAATATTATTCAGAGCTTTTGGACAGATTCGATATTGATTTGAAGCAGAAACGACCGCATTTGGCGAAAAAAAGTGCTGTTCCATCAGGACAATGCACGGGTGCACACGTGTGTAGTCAGCATGGCAAAATTTCATAAATTGGGCTACGAACTGCTACCCCATCCAGCATATTCTCCAGATTTAGCCCCCTGTGACTATTTTTGTTTCCAAACATGAAGAAATGGCTCGGCGGTAAGAGATTCGGGTCAAATGAAGAGGTCATCACAGAAACAAACGACTATTTTGAGGGCCTTGAGAAAACCTATTATTTGGAAGGAATAAAAAAATTGGAAAAACGCTGGACTAAATGTATAGAGCTAAAAGGAGATTATGTTGAGAAATAAAACGCTTCTTTGACGAAAAAAATATATTTTATTCAAAAAGTCACGGACTTATCAAACGACCCTCGTATGTACATACACGTATAACATAAGGTTTGGTTGCTTAAAGAGAATTTTAAAAGTTACAGAAATGCCTAAAAATGAATTTATAATCCATAAACATAAGAAATATTTGTATTCCTTATTATATAAGTTACCTATATATATGTTTAAAAAATATTTAATAAATCTTAGTTTCTTTTCCTATGAAATATTTTAAGTTAATGGACGAAAACAAGCTTTTTCTATTATTTTTTCCAACGCCAGTATATGGGTTATAAAGACAAGAATATTTTATTTTTGCAAGAATTTAAATTGAATTTAAAATAAATTAAATTATTTTTATCATATTAACAGTAAATCTATACAAAGTTTCAATTATGTGCTAATAATTCCAGAAGTATATCCCAACATATTCTGAATGGCCTCTTTCCCTATTTATAACATAGAATACCTTGCAGAGTATTCGAGGTCGCTGTAATCTTCGGCCTACCAAATTTGCAGCTGTAGCGACGGCATTTTTTTCGCCGCGGCTGAAGTGTTTTTGCGCAAAAACTGTAATTTTTATTCATTTCCAGGACGCACTCAGAAGTGGCTGCTAAACGATTATTAGCAATTTGATATAACTGCATGTAAGTACAACACGAGAACAAGTCAACAACGGATCCGCACACACACACACACACACACACGAGCGCGCACTCCTACACATCACTCTTATGTAAGTGGCTACACGTGTATGTATGTACGGCTGTATGTGTGTGTGTGTGACAGCAAACAGCACAAAAATCACTTCAGTTAACTAAATCGTCGCAACAACCATGCGCCGACTGCGACTGCGACGCGTCGCAGCAGTCGAGAGGATGCTGCAATGTAGAGCACACAGACACACAGACTCTCTCTCTTGTCGCTCGCTCGCTCTCTCTCACGCACACACACCGTGACAGCGCGGCCATTGCAAAAGGCGTGCCAGGCAGCCCCAGCGACAGGCCAATCAGCGCTAAGCAGCGACGTCGACAGCGCAGCATGCACGCTGACTCGCTGTGAGTCGTCCGCCATTTGCCGCTGCTCGCGTCGCCGCTTGCAGAGACGATGCTCTGCGCTGTGCGCTGAAAGTTAAGCTCATTGCCATATTTTCGCTTTTCGCTTTTTGCCGTTCTCTTTTGAATTTACTTTACTAACAAAACATGACTGTTGGCTGGCAAAAAGGAAATTGTTTTATCAAATGGGTTTCCTTACGCTTTTTTATTATGAAATTAATTTCCAACATCGTCAGAGCGAACAACTCTGCCAGCCTTTCCCTGCCCACAAGCCCCTTCCTTCTGCTCCCCTTATGTGTGTAATTCCCGCTCTTTGAACGTCTTGCTGTTTACTCTGCTTCCGCTGCTGCGTTGCGTCGCACAGTTTTCATATTTTTCAGCTGCTGCCTTGGAGTATTTAATGGAAATGTTTGCATAGCTTTGTAGCCCAGTTACTCCCCCTGCCGTTCCATTAAAATGCAAATCTTGATTACGCATTTAAGTTTTGCAGACGAATTCAACTCATTTGATGTCGCCCCGCCATAATTATAGCGATCTGTGTATGCCATATACTTTACCGAGTAGTTTATGTTTTTTGCTTGACAATTGTCAACTGCAGCGGCTAAAATCGATGGGCATTTGGCCAGGGGCATTTGAAGGGCTTCTCCATTGGCGGCAACGACGGCGGCGGAGTGTTGAGTTTTCTTGAGCGCAAATCGCACAAACAAATTAATATTGTAATGTGGCCAATAAAGATGCCGGCGAGTGTGTGGTCTGAATGTTATGACTGTTGTGTGTAGGTGTGTGCGTATTGGTGTGCGTTCGTGTGTGTTACGTCATAGATGCCAAGTTGCCGCTGCAAAACAGCGAAAGTTACTCAATGCAATTGAAGCCAATGTGAATTTGCACGGGCAAATCGATAACACTGTGCTACAAGCAAAGTGTTTCGAAAATGACAGAGTATAGACAGCGCTAACATAATAAAGTTTGCCGTTGCTTGTCACAAGCTGAAGTTCATGCAAGTTTTTACTTTGCAACCCATTTACACTATGCTACAGAAACAAGTTTTGGCAACAGACAATATAACGCTTTGCCAAACTAAATCTTTCTAGTCGCAATTTCCCTGTTGCCAACTGATATTTTGCACTGCCCGCGCAACTTTGTTGCACAGTGTAATCGATACGAAAATCAGACTCAAAATAGAATGACCACTAAGTCAGTTAGCAAGAATGCCAGACAGCTAATTGTAAAATCAGTTTAGGCGCGATTTTCAATGGGCTCGGCTCACTGCGAGAAGCTCACAACCAAAAAAAAACTGAAACGGAGAAACCCAAACGAAAACTTTGCTTAATGCTTAGAATAAAATCAGTTTAAAAACAAAAAAAAATTGAAAATTATTAACTAAATATGGTTCAATTCCAAGGGAATTCCGGTGCCGGCGGCGGAGCTGGTTAGTAATTTCGTTAATTAATTTCGAAACGAAGCCAACAAAAATAATTATGAAAATGACAAAAGAAAAGAAAAACTAGAAAAGCGACATTGAAAATCACATTAAGTGCAGAACTAAACTAATTAAATAAGAGTTCCGTAAAGAATTACAAAAAGTAAAGAATTAAACAAAAATTAACAAGTTTGAGCTAAGCTCATGTTAAGTTTTTGAGCTTGTGATATGATAATTAATTAAAATTGTTATATGTACATTAACTAAATTAATAATAAAGTGAATACAACTACTAATTGTAGAACACATCTTACATAACCTCAATTAATGCATAGAAAGAAAAATAATTAGAAAAAAAAAAAAGAAGATTTAAAAAAATAATAATATAATTCCCGTCTTGTAAACATTATTAAAATACTAAATTGTGTAAATGTTACAATAAAAATTTGTGATTGGAATTAATTAAACCTGCTCATAACCTCACTTTGTGAAAGTCGAAGAGCAACAAAAAAAAATAATTAGCAAAGCTTTCAAAAGACTGAAAAGCAACTTACATAATATCAAACATATAATCCCCAAAATTCATTAGAAATGAAATGAATTTGAAATCCATTGAAAATGTTTCAAAAAGAGCATTGCATTTTTATACCTTTCGACCATTGAAAATGCTCAAAAAAGGGTATACTAAGTTTGTGCAAATGTATGTAACAGGCAGAAGGAGGCGTGGCAGACCACAGAAAGAATATATACTCTTGCTCAGGATCACTATCCGAGTCGATTGAGCCATGTCCGTCTGTCCTTCTGTCCGTCTGTCTGTATAAACGTCGGGATCTCGGCAATTACAAAAGCTAGAGACACCAAAATCTACATGATGGTTCCTGTAAATCATGCGCAGATTAAGTTTATTTCAAATTTGAAGTGCCACGCCCACCGCCTACGCAAACCGATAATTTACGAATATTATAGTTCCGTTGCCCGCGTCATTGCAGCATATCGTCATGCATCGCTTTAGCCTTTGTGTGTGTGTGAGAGCGAGTTAGTACTAGTTAGTGCAACTACGAAGTTGGTCGACTGGCATCTTACGGTCGGGCGCGCTCGACTATAGCTTTCCTTACTTGTTCTATTTTGGAATTCTCGGACTTGTAAGGGTGTCAAGGGACATCAAAAAATAACATCTTGCGTAAACGTCGCTTAAGTTTGTCAAGGGAAGGATAACTTAGAGTTCGGCACGTTTGTCTGTAGCTTTCCTTAACTACTTTTTTCCAAATTATTGTCCTACAGACCACATTCACATGGTGACTTTGGACAAAACGGGCAAGAAATCTTTCGGCATTTGCATTGTGCGTGGCGAGGTGAAGGATTCACCAAATACGAAGACCACAGGCATCTTTATAAAAGGCATTGTGCCAGATAGTCCGGCGCATCTGTGTGGAAAACTCAAGGTAAGCGAAAGCTTAAGTCACTGGGAAGCACGCTATATCACGCACTCATCTCTTGCTCTCAGGTTGGTGATCGCATTCTCTCACTGAATGGCAAGGATGTGCGGCATTCCACGGAGCAGGCAGTCATTGATCTCATCAAGGAGGCGGACTTCAAGATTGAGTTGGAAATACAGACGTTCGACAAGGCGGAAGAGGCCAACAAGAACGATCCGCGCAGCAATGGATACATGCAGGCAAAGAATAAGTTTAATCAAGGTAAGTGCGGGGACATCTTTGGAGCATGTAAGTCACAAAGCTTTCCGTAGAACAAACCCCCAACACCAACATGACCAGACAGCCGACAGTGCGTAATGATCCCAAACGCAATACAACCTTTTCGGCGTCCACTCGCAACAAGCATGCGGCCAGCAACTATACGGAGGAAGATGATGAGGATACGCGTGACATGACCGGACGCATACGCACCGAGGCGGGCTATGAGGTAAGCAGTTTGAAGATAGTTTCATTATCTATTTAACTAATGTTCCTTCTGCATCCCACAGATCGATCGCGCATCCGCGGGCAACTGCAAGCTGAATAAGCAGGAAAAAGACCGCGACAAGGAACAGGAGGATGAGTTTGGCTACACAATGGCCAAGATCAATAAACGTTATAACATGATGAAGGACTTGCGTCGCATAGAGGTGCAACGACAGGGCAACGTGCCGCTGGGCATTGCGCTGGCCGGACACAAGGATCGACAAAAGATGGCCTGCTTTGTGGCGGGCGTGGATCCCAAGGGCTTACTGGCCAGCGTGGATGTCAAGCCTGGTGATGAGATTGTCGAGGTGAACGGCAATGTACTCAAGAATCGCTGCCATTTGAACGCTTCCGCCGTGTTCAAAAACATTGACTGCGAGAAGCTGGTGCTGATCACCTCGCGCCGCAAGCCCAACGATGAGGGCATGTGCGTAAAGCCCATCAAGAAGTTCCCAGCTCTCACCGATGAGGCAAGTGACCAGTACCCGCGCGTTTAATCCCTTCTCCAGTCTTACTCAATCTCTGCCTGCAGACCAAATTCATCTTCGATCAGTTCCCCAAGGCGCGCACAGTGCAAGTGCGCAAGGAGGGATTCCTGGGCATAATGGTCATCTATGGCAAGCATGTGGAGGTGGGCAATGGCATCTTTGTCTCTGATCTGCGCGAGGGCTCTAATGCTGAGGCGGTAAGTTGGCATCGCGCTTGACAATCCAGTGGTTAACTTGGCTAATCCCCCCACTGCACCGACAGGCGGGCGTTAAAGTGGGCGACATGTTGCTGGCTATCAACCAGGACGTTACCCTGGAATCCAACTACGATGAAGTGAGTATGAAAGAAAGCAGTGTGGATTTAACATTAACCAGCATCTTCACAGGCAACAGGATTGCTGAAACGAGCCGAGGGCGTGGTAACCATGATACTGCTTACACTCAAGAGCGAGGAGTCCATACGTTCTGAGCGCGAGGCGGAAGAGAAGAAGAAAGAGGGTAAGTCTGGAAGGGTTTATCTTTACCCTGCCCTGTTAACCGCTTTCCACTTTTCCACAGAGGCCAAGAAGGAGGAGGAGAAGCCACAGGAACCCGCCACAGCCGAAATAAAGCCAAACAAAAAGATACTCATCGAAGTGAAGATTGAGAAGAAACCGTTGGGCGTCATTGTGACCGGCGGCAAGAACAACCACGTCAAGGTGCGTCAAGTGTTGCCACTATGGTCCTGCTTATACCTAATTCTTCTCCCGACAGACTGGTTGTGTCATCACACACATCTATCCCGAAGGAGCGCTAGCAAAGGATAATCGCCTCAAGATCTTTGATCACATTTGCGACATCAACGGCGCGGCAGTGCACTGCGAGAGTTTGACCACGCTGAAGGTGCATCAGCTGTTCCACGTGACTTACGAGAAATCTGTTAACTTTACCGTCTATCGCGCCGATCCTCCGGAGCTTGAGAAGTTTAACGTGGAGTTTATGAAGAAAGGCGGCAAGGAACTTGGTCTATCGCTAGCACCCAACGAACGTGGCTGCACCATTTCCGATATCGTACGTAGATACAGCACATAGGTGAATATTTCTATCACTATATTCCACTTCACCTGGCAGATACAAGGGCAGTATCCAGAAATCGATAGCAAGCTGCAACGCGGCGACATCATAACCAAATTCAACGGCGACGCACTTGAGGGTTGCACGTTCCAGGTGTGCTACGCACTCTTCAAGGGCGCCAATGGCAAGATATCGATGGAGGTGACACGACCGAAGCCAACACTACGCACCGAGGCGCCCAAGGCATAAGGCTGGCGAGTGACAAGGCGTTAGACGCATCCATCCACTACTTGTTGACACACGACATGACATGAAATAAAACAATCTTCTAGAGTCAGTTCTACTTTAATAACATCTGTTGTTCCGTTATTTGGGTTTATTTCTCTTGAAAAGGAATTGCTTAGGCTATAGAGCTTGCATTCGATGCGATACGGGGCCACAAATCAGCGCATTCCTTGGCAACGGGCCCAGTAATGGCCGAGCCCTTCATTTCGCCCTTGTTATTCACAATGACCCCCGCATTATCCTCAAAGTATATAAAAACACCGTCCCTCCTCCTGAATGGTTTGCGCTGCCGAATCACCACGGCAGGCATAACCTACAAAAAGATGTAAAAATAAACATGCGTTAATAACAAATTTGATACGACACTACAATGCGCGACAGAGATTTGCAATTAGCAGTAATCATATTAAAACTTGAAAGTGACAAACTTTCTTGAGAAAACACACTCCTTATTGCAATTCTCTGAAGCGCAAACAAGCAAGTGGAAAAGTGGGCAAAATTAGTACATTTTTGGCACATGCGGCAGAATATGCTAGTAGTTGTTGTTTTAGTTGCTAATTTCTCAATCCGCCTTCGCATATTCACAGCATATGATGCACGTTCTATTTTGCACACTTCACTTTGCTCCTCTTCTGCTAGCAACAAACTTACCTTCTTTCTCAGCTCAGGCTTGCCCTTCTTGACGGTGGCAACAAACATGTCACCGACGCCAGCAGCAGGCAGACGGTTCAGACGACCACGAATGCCGTGCACAGCAATAACGTACAGGTTCTTAGCACCTGAAAATATATGTTTTAAACACTTTTAGCACTGTTTTATATTGTTTGTATTTGTTTCTGCACATTACCTGTGTTGTCAGCGCAGTTCATCACAGCGCCTACGGGCAAACCCAGCGAGATGCGGAATTTGCCTCCCGCGGTACCACCACGTCCTAAATAACGAAAAACACAAATAATTAATTAAACTGATCATTTGTATTGAGCACTTCACTGTTGCGTCGTTATTTTTCATAGATTTATAGTATTTTACACGATTAATTTGGATTTATTTCTTTGAAAAATACCTCTCTTCGACATTTTGCTGCTTATTCGGAACCGAAAGGAAGTAAAAAGAAAGAGCTGGTTCGGCTACCGAACCGCAGCCAACTTAATTCGATAACGCGTTGGAACCAACGGCGTTGCCACCTGTCGCATAAAAATTGCTTATTTTGGTTCATTTGCTGTGCTGCCACAAGGGGAACCAGTAGTCGATAACAATTGTGAGTTACCGATAACAGGAATTTAATTAAATAAATTGCTTAAATACATTAAGCTTTTGAATTACTTTCAATCAATTTTTTTGTTATTTATGTATAAAACTTATTTGCAATTTTTTTGCATGTGATACAAATTTTTATGACTAAACTTTTTATGATATCTTATTTCTATGCATTACTAATTAGTAACTAATTGTTTCACATTAAGGTTTTAAAAACAATAATTTAAACACTGAACAATTGATTTTATTATATCCGGTAACATCCATAAAAAATTTTGTTTACTTACCTTATTGGCACATTTGCCTAATAAGCTATTTGCACGATCAACTCACGCAATCACAGCCAACTTCAAGCACGCGCTAAGATTTTAATCGACATTAAATTTCATTGCATACAAAACTTAGAGACTTTAAAATGAATAGCCAGGGCTTGTTAAGTTACGTTAAGAAAGTCATACACTCTTTAGTTGCATCGACACCTGATCGCATGACAGTAGAGCGGTTAAAGCGGGACTACGCCAACGAAGAGGGCTCCGCTGTGCCCTTTTTAAAGCTTGGCTTCAAAGATATCAATTCATTTTTGCATTCCATACCAGACACAGTAATGGTAAGAGCTCAAATGCTCAAAATAACAACTACTACAACTATTTAATTTTTAGGTGTATGGATATGGACCCATGGCGGAGGTGATAGCCAAGACGCATGCCAAGTCTGCGCACATCCAGAATTTGGTGCAGCATCAAAAGCGTCCAAGCAATAAAAATAGGAACCGAAGGGGACAGAAGCCTCAGTTTTCATATGCCTCTGAAAGATATGATCTTGTATTCACAAATGAAAACCAACGATTCAATGCCTATCACAATAATAATAATGCTGTCAAACGAATGAATCAGCAGGTGCACAGCGCACCTAGAAGAAATGAGGAAGCTTTAGTAATAGATTCACTTAGTAAACTAAAAATAGCACCTGTCGATGAAGAATCGTCTGTGGATAGTTTCGAAATTTATGTTCCAGATCAGCCAGTTAACTCAAATAGAGCTCACGAAAGTCCAATTAAAACTGAGAAAGATAAAGTTTCTACATTTAATAAGTTCGAAGAACCTGCAGTTGATCAGCAGGTGCAATATGTTTCCTCAGATGAAGGTTGCGATGAAGAAGCCATTCCGGAGTTTGCTGTGGCACGTGTTTATGTATATTTCATCATAGTTCCTTTTATTACAATATCTGCTAACTTTTTTAGGACGAACAAGTGCTGAACTATAGATGCAACAAGAATATAGAATGCATGAATTTAACCAATGTGGAAACTGAGGTGAAAGCTGCAGAGAAATCCCCTCATCCCGTCAACGATTATCTCTCCTCCGAAGGGGGCAGTGATGACGAGGCCATTCCAGTCTATGCTGTGGTAAGAAACTTATAGTAAAATATTTACGAAATTTAATGGCATATATTCTAGGACGATCGCGTGCTTAACATAGAGTATCCCAAGGACGCGGTTCAATTCGATCAGTGCTTGCCCAGTCGAGATATTCAGCAAAAAGTCAAGCTACACGATTGCATCGAGGTGCAGCTTGTGACGGTAGCTAGAACTATAATCCGATTGTGAGCTAATCCATTTGAGATCTATATTCGGTTTTCGTAGGTCTCCAATCCACACAGCTTTTACTTTTGGATACATGACGATCAGTATGAGGACTATAAAGCTATGTCTAGCAACATGCAGTAAGTTGCAGTGAATTGTAATACAGTTTGATTTCTAATACTTGACTCTACATAGACGCTTCTACAACAATATCGATGGGACAAGATATACTATACCATTGTTTTTTATAATGCCTGGTCACTTGGGCGTTATACACAGCAATGATGCCATTTGGCAGCGTGTCAGGGTGCTGGATATTAAAGCTGGCAATCGCAAGAATGTTGAGGTAAGTATTGGAAATATTCAGGTATAGATTATTAATAAACCCCTATGTCAGGTGGAGCTTATTGATACGGGCGAGCGCAACTGGGTGTGCCACAGCAGTTTGAAGTATCTTTGCAAGGATTTTGCCAACTTACCACCGCAATGCTGGCCCGGTCGACTGGCCTGTGTCACACCTCGACAGGGCACACAGTTTTCGGCCAATGCCAGCAATTATTTCTATAAACTCGTTTCTTATCGCAGACTGTTTGCAAAAGTTGAGAAAATCGGGGAGGTGGTATGTCTTGGAAAAAGTGGTAAAACATATATCATAAATCTAATATATATATTTATATTCCAGAATAATGTCTTGTATATGGTGCTGGTTGACACCGACGCCGAGGCGGATATAAAGAATGTTAACATGGCGCTCGTTCAGTCCGGCTATGTGCGTCGTTGCTTTTGCCCGTAGGATCGCAAGATTTTAGTTTTTTCAAATTAAATATAAAGTATATGCATTATGAAACCAAATGAAACAATTCAGTTTTGTGTTATGTTAAGGCAAACGCTGTCCTTCTGCATTCTTTTTATTTAGTTTACGTATAATAAAATACTAAGTTACATAAATCTTCAAACAAATTGTTGTCTTTCTCTTGATTTATGTATGTTTTCGATTTCAAATAAGAAGAAACAAAAGACACACAAACTACGTACTTATGTGTGTGTGTGTGTGTGTGTGAGTGTTTAATAGTATTTTGTTCCGAAACAGAATCTCGAATGAAAATCAAAGTTCGCAATAAATAGAAATATATATATTAATATGCATGTAGTTTAACTGAATCGTCTTAACAATTCCCTATAAAAGACAACATTATCTATTAATGTGTTTCCTCTTGTATATATATCTTGTTTGTTGTATATATGTTGTGTATATAGTCAATGCTTTTTTTTTCTTTTTGCTTTTTGTTGCTGCTTGTTTTTTTTTTTTTTGTTTGGTAACCGTTGGAAACGACGGCACCCTGAGGTTTTTCTTTTTGAGGCTGCTCTACTACGTGGTGTTTGTGTGTGTTCATGTGTGTGTGTGTTTGCGTGTGTGTGTGTTGTTTTTTTATTCTTTAGTGAGTGAAAAACTAATAGTTCAACTACTAATGCATTTCGTTAAATTGCTTTTTTCATTTCTTTATGTATATAATATTGGTTTTAGTTTAGTTGTTCATTGTTGTTGTTGTTGTGTTTTCATCTTGCAATGCGTATTTAAATATGCTATATAATCGCAATAATACATAATTGTTTGTTGTTGTTGCTCTCGAGTACATAATAGCTACGCGCAGTAAATTTCATTTCGATTTTTTTTCTTGTTTTCTTTTGTTTTTTTTTTGGGAATGCATAACGTAACGGTTTTTCTTTATATCATAAGTTTATGCAATGTTTAACTACAGGTGTGTGTGTGTTGGTGTGTAGGTGTGTGTCTCTGTTTCAGTGTGTGTGTGGTTGGGTTTAGTAGTATGTGTGTATGTAGTAGGTCCATAGGACTAACACCTATGTAGCAATTTCAAAAGTCTATTCACTTCGTTATCGTTACAATATCGTGGGCATAAAACTTATATGTAGATTTACTACTTATATATGTATGTGTGTGTGTGGGTGTCGCTGCATGTTGGAGTGTCCTAGTGTGTGTGTGTGGGTGTGTGTGGTTTCAGTTTCCTCTATGGTTTCTGTGTGACTGCTTTAACTGGCTGTTGTTGAATTCCATCTCGTTATCTTTAAGTTATTCATGTACTCGATTTTTTTGTTTTTAATTTTTTTGTAGTTTTTTTTTGTTTTTGTTTTGTTTTTCGATTCTTATATTAAAGTTCATCACAGTTAGCGGAGCTGAAATTATGAATAATTATTGAGGACATTGTTGTGTAATACGTTTTCTTTTTCTATCTCATTTTCGTTTTCTCATGTTGTTCTTGTTGTTGTTGTTGTTAGTTTTTTTCATCTACTAAATCGCAATTGCATATATGTATGTATATGTATGTAGACTACCGTAAATTGATTCATTTTCTCATAGGGGTTTCTTCATTTTACTAATTATTATATACGCATGTGTTGGTGTGTGTGTGTGTGTGTCTGAGAGAGTGTTCCGTGTTGCTGTTGTTGCTGTTTTGTAATGTTTGTTGTTGTTGTTGTTGTTGTTGTTGCTGCTGCATGAGTGTGTATTACTATTTTGTTTTGTTACTGCTGCTGCTGCTTTTGCTGATCTTTTGCCGTTACGCAGGGCTGCATTACCTCCGCTCAAATGGTAGCCCTGTGCACGCCGACAGGGCTGCAAACGTTGCCTCAGTGTCATGGAGTGTTGCCCTCGAAGAGAGCACGAAACTCGCCACTGCGCGGCCGCGGCAGACCCTCGCGTATCGTCTGCACCGGCTCAGCAATGCTCGACTCTGACCCATGCAGTAAATTCTCCTTGAGATCCATGTCACTGCGCAGAGAGATAGATATATATATATATATTGTAGGTTCATTAGGTTGTCTCACGTGTAACTTACTCATCTTTGCAGTCATCGGCCTCGGCGGCCAATGCATTGACCACCGCCGTAATTGTATTCGATTCTGGATTGCTTAGCTGTTCATCCTTTTGTTGCATTATATTTGGATTCTTGCCGATCTTGTTCAAACGTTCGGCCGCCACAGTTTCCATAGTCTTGCGCATTAACGGATACTGATCCAGAACGCAATTGAAATGATCCACGCTCAACGAGAATAGATTGCAATAGGTTTCGGCTCGCACGCTGGCCACACGACGCGCATTGGTCAGCAAACAAATCTCACCAAAGTAAGATCCATCCGATAATGAGGTGGCAACCTGTACAGGAAATACATATATAACAATTTTCTATATGCATTTAATGTACTGCAACTCACCTCGCCGTTGGCCATGACAATGTCCACAACGCCCTCCTGTATGAAGTACATTTTTGTACCGATCGTGCCCTCCTTTATGATAATATCACCTGCAGTTATCGATAGTTGTTAAGCTTCAACTTTGATTTGTATCGATTGTATGCTTACCTGGTTGGAAAACTTCGTATTTCAGTTTGGTAACTACGTCAGAAACAAAATTCGAATCGGCATTAGCAAAAAAAGGCACTGACGCCACGAGGGATCTGTGAATAGAGTTCAAATATATATGTAAGTATCGGATAGTGAAGGTAGAAATCTAAGTTTAAGTCGAGAAATTTCTATGATTTTCAATATTTTTTCGTTAGTTCCAAGGAAGCCGCTGATGAGGCCATTACATAATACCGTTAAATATCGCCCACCTGCAATTGTAGTTGATGACATCCTCGCGCAATTTCTCGCTCAACTCGCCAAGTATCAACTCTTCATCGAAGAATTTACCCTGGTACCGATGTTCGAAATATTCCGTAATGCGTTGACGCATATCACGCGGCAATTTACGATAGGCCATATACTCTTCGACCTGTTTGACCTTCTCGCGATATTGCCGCCTGCTGGAGTCCAAGCTCTGTATTAGATTGGTCGCATGACCAAGGAACAATGCATAACATGTGGCGCCCGATATCATCGATAGCATCGTTAGCCACATGTCCGTCAGTGATTGTGGTGGAAATCTGCAAAGAATGGAGTATCATATCATGGTATTTGTTTTATAAGTTGAGGGTATGTTTGCTTACCTGCCATAACCTATGCACAGCATATGCGACATGGCCTTGAACAATGCCCATGAATACTGTTCCAGCCAATATGATTCCTGCAAGGCAAACCAGTTAGTTAACTTTTTTCCTATGATTATAGCTGTGCTTCGATTCTTGCCTGTAACTCGTTGATGGATACCCAGGAATTTGATGGAAAACCCTGTAACATTGGCACTAAGAACTGCAGACAACCGCTCCAGTGTCCGATCAGAAGCATCATGCAAATCAAATTGAAGATCCTCATGAACACCGAGGCCATATTGAGGAACTGCAACCAGAGTTATCAGATGAGAGTGCACATCAACGTAAGACCAGCACCGCACTGTCTATGCATGTGTGTGTGTGTGTATGTGTGTATTTGTGTTGTAAGTTTCATTTCTGTGTGTTCGTGTGTGTGTGTGTGTTACATTTGTGAGTTACACATTTAAAGTACGACAAACCAAAATGTATTCCAAGTAAGAACAGAAACCAAAATCGAATTCAAATTTCAATTATTCGTGTTTTGTTTTTCTTGATTTTGGCTTCCAGTTGCCTTTGATCGCATCATACACAATACGTACAAATATTTGCGCCAAATTAATTCCATTAGAAGCAAACCAAAGAGTAAATAAAGAATAAACCAAACCACAGCCAAAATATACCGAAAAAAAAGTGAAATCAAACAAAACGGGAAACCAAAAGTCAACAGAGAGAGAGAGAGAATTTTGTGAACCGGGCAAAAGCCAAAGGCAGTTACAGTTACGCCAATAAGTATGCTACATTTTTGGGGGGCTTAACTGCCGCTTGTCAATTGCCCAGTCAGCTGTTTCTAGTAATGCAGACAGAAACCAATCGCTATCAGTTCATATACAATACGATAAGCAAAATAAATAAATAATCGATAACTTAATTGTTGTGAGTCTAGTGTTAGGCAATACAACAGTGTGGTACAACCTGCAGAGCAATCAATCAAACGATTTCTACATTTTTTGTTTTTGTTTTGTTTTGTTGTTGTTGTTTTTGTTGTTGTGCAATTCAGCTGCTATTTTATGGTACAAGTGCTCATCTTAACTGTTGCTCGATTCCAAAAGAGAGGCAATACTTATGTACTTATTATTATTATGTATTATGGAAGTATGAGAAATATACATAATTAATTATGCTCACTAAGCCGTTCAAACGTTCAAATTCAAATATTTCAAAAATATTTTACAACAAAAGCGATTTTGATTTTTGGTTTTTTTTTTTTGTTTTTTTTTTGTAAATTCTCAGTTGTTAGTGCTACGTTTTCTGTACAGAATTAAGAACAAACCAACAAACGGAACGTAAAAGTAAAGTGGAACCATAACGGAGAGATAGATAAAGAGAGAGAGAGAGAGACACACAAACAGAGAGTAGGAAAGAGAGAGAGCGCAAGAGAATGTGGAGTAAAACGGTTGCATTTCAGTTATCAGAGTTTCTCTGTATGCGTGTGTATGTGTGAATGTGGTTTAAGTGTGCGTGTGTGTGTGTCAGGGTTACCACGGCTGCACAAACTTCAGCACAGCTTGTGGCCTTCACACAAACTTACGAGACGCGTTTCTTAGCTGAAATCTTTGTACAACAGAAGAAGAGCAGAGAGTAACCAAATAACGAAAACGAAACAGAAGAGAAACAAACCCATAACCAAAACCGAAGAGAACATAAGGAGAAATAACATAAAAACTATTTCGAAATTGGCAACAGTAGCAGAATCTCTAGTATACTCGTATTAGTAATAGTAGTAGATAAGTAGCAGATAGTAGTAGTAGAAGTAGTAGTAGCAGTAGTAGTAGTAGAAGTAGATAAGTTGTTGTATACACAGTTGAGCGTAGAGTAGAGTAGCGTGGCGTAGCGTAGAATAGGAGCGTAAAGCGCGCGCAGTGCGGCGCGGCGGCAAAAACAAAAGCAAAAGCATTGATTACGATATCAATCAATTGTGTGTATTTTTGTTGTTGAAATTATAGCTACAGTTCTTGTAGTTGTTGTTGTTGTTGTAGCAGACAATAGCAAGTGTTGTGTGTGGGGCAGCAGTTGCCCATAAAAGTATGCTATACAAAATGCGTGTGTTTGTAGTACAGTATTCGTGTTCGCTGATGTTGTTGTTGTTGTTTCTGCTGTTGTTTATCGCTTTTCAATTAGCATTGTTGTTGATGTTGTTGTTGCTGTTGTTGCTACTGCAGTTTTGAGTGTTTCGTGAGACAAGTGAAGAGACTAAGGCAAAAGCGAACGCTTGCTGCGCCAACATATTCTGTTTGGCATTCTGGGCATTTACACATGATAGTGAGGGGAAAGGCGGGTGATTTTTTGGGGGGTGTGGCAGATCAACAGTAGTTGTAGTTGTTAGACTTTCTGCTGCCGCTGCTGAAGCGAATTATATATACATTGTTATCATTAACTGACTACAATATGGCTAGATTACGTTTGACAGACCAACGATCGATAGTTTTTAGCATGTGTTTATCGATATCGAGTGTGTTGAAGCAAAAAGCATTGAACAAACTATGTAAAACTGTACTGGTTTTTTGGTTTTTGTTTTTTTTTTTTCAATTCATTATTTTACATGTGTTTCTTGTTAATATTGTTGGTTTTTTTTTCTGTTGTTGATTGTCATTCGCGTTGATTTGACATTGATATCGCTACCTAAGCACGAAGTCTTGATGCAATTCACACTTGATACCACAAAAATGTTGTAAAGGAACTAAAAAATTACATAGGTTAGGTAGGAACTTTGTAGTAGAACTAGTACTAGTACTAAGCTTTGAGACTAGACATGCTCATGCATGAAATTCTATTGTTAGGAGCTGCAACAACTTTTGAGAACTAATCCTAGAACTTTACAAACACTAACGGTATTCTTTTGAAATTCAAATTATACTTTTAAATTGATTTACGAAAATAAAGAACTTTGGCATTCATTATTTACATTATTGATACAAAATTATAGAATTGGAATACTTAAATAAAAATCAATTTTGTGTGTTAAGTTTCTTGTATCGGACCGTATAATATCGATGAAAAAAAACGTAGGTAAACTGCTTTCTTTATACACTTGCTAATCGTTTATACACTATATTCAACACATGGTGAAGTGCATTAAAACATATCTTCGATACGACCGAAGTCAGCATACATATCAGAGAGATAAGCGCGAATTTCTCCTTGTTTTTTATGTATTGTTTTCATCTTTTTTTTTTGGTTGCTTTTATCATTAATTTTGATATGCGTCAAATGAGGAACATATGTAATATGTATATATCAATTAATCAATCAATATGTATGTATTTATAAAAAGGCAGTCTTAGAAAATTTACAGAATGCACGAACGAACATTAAAATCAAGCAAACATGATCAACGAACAATCGAACAATCGAACAGTTGAACAATCGAACAATCGAACGAACGAACGAAATATGCACTATAAAACTCAATTGAATCGGTTCAATCATATCTCAAAAGGTGAGCTATGTTGCACCAATAATACATAATTATAATGTCATAATCAATCAAGGCTTTTTGTTTTTGTTGAAAGTGTTAATTTTTTTTTTTTCTTAATAATTTTAAAGATGTTTGTTTTTGGTTTGTTTGTTGGTATTTTTTTTTTTTTTTTTTTTTTGTTGAATTGATTTGGGTTGTTACCTTGAGAATTAGGTTGCTTTTTGTCAAGCCATCTTTGTCTTTTCTATGCATTCTCCCTCTGCGATCAGCACTTTTTTTCTGTAGATTCTGCAGAATCTAAAAACCATATATATACACAGGTATTTTAGGCCCTCATGATTGCTAAGTTTTTGTATTGTTTAGTTAATTTTATAATAGTATTTTGTGGTAATTTTTTGTTGTTTTTGTTTTTTTGTTTTCATAGTCTAATTTCGATAAGCAAATTGCGAGCGAGAAATTTCAACCATACTTGGGGGTTTTCCAACATTTTTGCTTTGCTTTTCAAAATAAATACAAGTACAGATGTATGTTTGCATATATATATATATAAATACATATATATATATATAGGCATATAATTAAAGAAAATCATAAACAGAGTCCAAGTTAGGCAATGTAAGTTGAAAAGTTTCTGTTGTACTTTTGCGCAAGTTGTAGGTGTTTTGTGGTGAAAAAAAGCATTTTTCAACACTTGAAAATAAGTTGGTATTTTTTTGGTATTTTTGTATTTTGGTTATTGTTATTGTTCTGCTTAACTTGGGGGCGAGAAAAGTCTCCAAAGATTTCTGTTCATACTGGTGCAATGAAGAATTGTTTTTGTTTTTTTTTTTTCTTAATTTTTGGAGTGCATCAAAAGACAGCAAGAAATCAAAAGAAGAAGATATTATGAAACGGAAAATATATTTATATAGTAAATCTGAAAATCAGAAATCGACTGAATATTAAAGAATGTGAAAGTTGGCAACACAAGGAAATCAATTCTCCGAAGACTTAAGCATAGCGGGCGCGACATGGTGAAAGATTCGATGTGCCTGTTTGTATGTGTGTGTGTGGATGTGTGTGTAGTTGTTGCAGAACTTGGCCAGAGAGATAGAGAGAAAAAGAGAGGCGTCAGGATATTGGACTCGGGCAATGGGCTATTGGAGCGCAACAGAAGTTGAACAAAAAGATTTGCGGAAAATTTACAAAAAACTCGGGTCGGGCTTATTGTACAGCATTGAAAGATGGAAGGAAATTGGACGCAAAATTTGGTACATTGAGTACACACAAAAATCGTACTACATAAACAGACATAACAAAAATAAGACCAAATCAAAAAGTCAAATCAAAGACACAGAGTAATATTTAGAAAACACAACTAAATTCGCATCTAATTGCAGCACTTTTTTTTTTTTTTTTTTTTTTTTTTGCGCGCCATTCACAAGAATATATAACATTATATATAAATATATAAATTACTATAATTACATCTGAATGTGTGTGAGCACCTTAACAACTCTGGCAGAACTGTTCGCCTGACTGAGCTGAGCTGAGCTGAACGAGCGAGCGACAACTGTACTAAGCCTAAACCCAGACCTGAACTTCTATATAGTATTTCTTGACCTTTGTGTGGAAATGTATTGCAGCGATGATAACGATACATCGATAAATCGAACAGAAAATTTGTTGCAAACTCAAAACTGATTCGAAAAAAACTGATTGAAACTAAAGTAGATAATGGACGAAATCGAAATACAATTACAAATCTAAACGATATGAAATATTTCATTTATATATATATATATACTTATATATATACTTATCAAAATCGTTATTTATATATAGTCATACGGGTTAGGGTAAAAGAAAGAATAAAAATGGAAATTGTTGCGAAAATTGAACCGCATGTACTTACATAGACCTCCTCCCATTGCGAGACGTAGCGCACGAGGCGAGAGAGACGCAGCAGGCGAACTAGAGAAAGTAATTTAGCTAGACGCAGGATGCGCAAAGCGCGTCCGGCATGCAAGATTTGAAAAGAATCAGAGAAATCCTGCAATTTCATAATCTTAATCAAAATGTTGCGTACTGTTTCTTCAAATACATTAACTTACTTGATTGAAAATTAAAAATATATAATCTAATGGTATCGATGAAATCAAATCGAGAAAAAACCAGGTTCTTAAATAGTGTTTAGCTATAAGCTTTGGATCCAATATTACTTGTTCAGCGTTGTCTTGTTGCATAATTCCTGTAAGAGTTTCGAAAAGATGTGGTTAGCAGTGCAGCGACGAAACAGAATTTATCACCCAAGTTGATGTGGAGATTAAAGGGTTAAGGTTTAACTGAACACATTACCTGTTCTAAAATTGACTACAATATCTATTAAAAAAATAGTATCACTTAGGCAGTTGAAGGCAATCCATCGTGTGCTCAGATCATCGTTGAAGAATGATATTGCGACTGGCAGGATAATAAGATTTGCTACTAATAATAAAAGCATGCAAAGGTCCCAGTAAAACCTGTTCAACGAGAAGAAACAAAACAAAACGATTATGTTAATCAAGTGGAACTGGTTCGATCGTTCACAAAAACCATACCTGAATGAACTGCACGGGTGTATGACCCAATGCCCGGAAGTTTTCTGACGTATGCGCTCCTTGACCAAAGCCTTGCGGCTGCCGAATAATTTCATGGCCAGACGGTTGTCGGTCGGCTGGAACCATGATTGCAATTGACTCTTTAGGAAATTCGCCGAGACTTTTTCCGAGACTATCGGTATGTTGGGCATTGGCTCCTCTTTCGGAGTGCCGTACAACGACACATCATCAAAGTGTACCTGCAGTAGATTCGTTGTAAATCGATTAATTTTCATTCTGTTCCGATTTACAGCTGCAACAGCTGCCTCAATTATACACAACAAGTTAAACTGTTACAGTTTAACTAAATAACGCAACTAATGATAGGGATAATGATAATGATATATGACTAATATATAGTATTACAGAGCACGTGGATGAGCAAAGTTGAGCAAACGAGTATGCAAATAGCGAAATTTTCAATTGCCCATTCGAGAGATATGACTAAGATGGGCATTGCCTAGGCAATTCCTACGCTACATATACAAATAAAACCTTTGCTCTTGCCATTTCGGTTCCTTGGTCGCATATTAACAGTGCCTCATCATCGAAAGCGGTGACCAGCGAGTCGGTGCAGGTGTTTTCAAACGAAATTCGCAAATCGTTCTCGTTCACATTCAGTACGGAGCAATATGAGCAGCGTACTGATTCCTCGCTATCGCCGTTTAGCAAACTGAAATTAGCAGAAAAAAAAAATGCCAAATATTTTGTTACATACATAAATTAAACATTTGTAAATTTGTGTGGGTCAGTTTTATGGTTTAAAGGTCGCAAAGTTACAGTTTGTTTTCGTTGACTAATTTGTTTTACTACACTCCGATCTACATCTTTAAAGCTCTAATATATTTCATAGTATTCAAGATTGTTTGATCTTTTTTCTAGTATCTCACAGTAAGCTTAGTTGCACAGCAAGCATGCAGATCAATTATGCTAACTTATGTAAATCCAAAGCAATAATTATAGGGTATATATTTTCAAGTTCAACCTTGCGTTGCTTCTTCAACCTTCTTACTGGGGAATTTTATATTTATCGCACGCGAAGTGAAAGTTATTTCTATGCTTTATGCTTGGGTATTTTTTTTGTATTTTTTCGCATCTAGTTTTCCATAATTGTTTGCGCACACACTTAATCTGAGATCCCGATCTCACCTTGCATGCGGTGATTGTCAAGGTCTGTCTCTCTCTCTTTCTACCGCTCTAATACACTCTGCGACCCAATCCGACCTGGCTTGGCCTGATCTGTCAACGCTATCAATGTCTCCGGTGAGATCTGGTGCGATCCGTGCGGTCGATCGTTGCGGAAATGTTGTGTGTGGCACACACGAAATCGCGTGGTGCGCGTGGTGGAATGGGATGTCTATTGTTTGGTAAAGTATACACGCGTGCACCGTTATTTTTTGCTCTCTTTCTTTGGTATTATTATATATATTTGTTTTCTTTCTTTCTTTTTTTTTTTTTGTGTGTTCACACTCAATTGAATGTAGTTTTTAAATGGGAAAGCTTCGTTTTAATTAAGCCTGATGAAGCTGATTTAATTTAATCATCGCCTGCATTAGCCTAATGAATTTATAACAAATTACGAGCGAGACGGAGAGAGGAAAGAGGAAGAGAGAGCATTAGAATTTGATGCAGTATTAATTTCCTTGTACGAAAACCACAAGCGATCACCAGGCACGATCTGTGACATTCGATATGCCTCACATTCCCTATGTAGGGCACACACACACGCACACTTGCACTACTTATCACTGCATGCATACATTATTTATATACAGGGTATATTGTTTGCTTGATATATGCGTCAGTTAGGGGTTTCGGTTTTTTTTTTTTTTAATTGTTGTGTGGCTTTTGCTGCCCAGCTCGAAACTCGAAACGTGCTCAAGCAGCTGTTTCCCTCGACAAACTTGACGACCGAAACTTAATGTTATCGCCAGACGTGAGCGATATATGTATGGTATGTACTACGTACTGGGTTGACTGGCTGGCTCTATAGAGAGAGAGTGAGTGAGTGTGGCCCGTAATTTATCTTTATCAAGTTATTACAAGCGCGCTAACCGAGCGCAACTAAGCAGGCGGCGTCTGACGAAGTGCACGGCCGGCACGGAACGACGACTCCGAATGCGCACTCCGAATGCCGAATGCCGAAACGCAATCGTGTTTTCGGACTGCGAATGCGAATCGGAACGGGAATCGTTGGCGCTTTATCCGAAAGTTTGTCGCGTCCTCCACTCGGTTTGTTTATTGTTATTTCGTTTGTTTATCGCTTTTATTGTTGTTGTTGTTTAGTTGTTGTTGTATTTCTTTTTTCACCTCGACTTTCAATTTGCGGCAATCGATGCCGAAAAGCGAATTTGGCGCGTAATTAAATAATTGATCGAGCGACACGCCGCAATATAGCTATAGCTTTAGCTATAGCATGAAGATAGTTCTGGCTAATTGTTGTTCCTGATATACGTAGTTGATTTCTGTTTATTTTTTTAAAATTTTTTTTTTTCTACTTTTTGCGCGCTTTTGTCTCAATGTGTCTCGGAGTTGATGAAGCTGTTGCTCTGCTGCGGCTGCGGCGGCTGTTGCTGGGGCGACTTGATAACCTGTTCTGAGGTCCCCGAGATGCCGTTGCACAATATAAGTAAAGAAATAAATAAAAACAATATTTGTTGTGTTGCGTTGCGTTGCTTTTTAATTGATTTTGCTGCGACGAGCAGAGCAGAGCATCGGCAGCGTCAGCGTCAGCGTCAACGTCGCCAAGCCGGTAAATTATAGCCTGACTATAATTTGTTGCTATTCTTCAAAAATTGACGCCAATAAAAATAAAAAACAAGCGCAAAACAAAAAACAAACTATTTGCAAATCTAGCGAAAATTACCTCTACATTTTATGTAAATATATTGGCCTAACGGGTTCCCCCCCAGAACAAGCGAGAGGGAGAGAGAGAGATCGAGCGGTTCCGTCGGAACGCTTGAACTTAAGCAACAATCTAGTGCAATAAATTATGGATTTTTTATATAGACAAATGACGCGCCTCGGCATGATTATTATGATAATGTTGCCGGGAGTTTTCCGCATCAATCAATACAATCAACAAGTTTTCCCAATACATTTTCACGGTCAATATCGCACGCTATATATACTTTACGCTGGGTAGAACGATCGTGCGATCCTGCATTAGCATTTCGACTTGGACCTCGGTGTTAAATAGACTGAATATCTGAATACAGATCAGCTGCGAAGTTATGGGGAGAATGGCTTCGATGTTTGCATATTTAATTTTGGCTACTTTTCGATTACATTTTTTATAACAGACTGATCTATTGTTTCGAAATTCGCGTGTGAAATGTACTGTCCACACTGTCAGACTATAAGTTGCGATCAGTTGATTGATTGTGGCAGATTGTAAGACACAATTAACTTTTTAATGGATCTATAATAAAAAGCGATCATCGCTTCTAATTGGATTTTAAGCTTACAAGTTCGATTAATTGATTGATAGGTTGCGTTGTGTAAAAGCTGGATCAGTCGATAAGACTTACTATCGATATTGCACATATTGAATTCGTAGTTTCAAACTGATCACTCAACTCTTTGAAGAGTTCTTTCTAGTCTTTGTTTTTTCTCTTTTAGCACTTTTTATTTGATTTCGACGATGTAGCTTATTATGGATAAGTTCCAAGCTTCAAACTGATCATTCAACTCTTCGAAGAGTTCTTTCTAGTCTTTGTTCTTTGGTACACTGTAGAACGTTAGCACTTTTTATTAGATTTCGACGATCGATGTAGCTTACTACCGATAGTTCTTATAGAATTCCAAACCTTAAACTGATCATTCAACTCTTTATAGAGTTCTTCCTAGTCTGTTAACACTTTTTTTATTAGATTTTCGATAAATTTACATAATTGATTGATGGTTGAACAACTTGTTGAATGTTAACACACACTTGTTTTGCACAATTTCGAAAATTTCCGCAATTATATTTATATATATATTTAAAGTAAAAATCCCCTATTTTGTTCTGTAGATTCTACGTAAAGTTCACTGCGCTGGGATTTCAGGGGCCAGTGTAACTGTCAGACTTGTCTCCGAACTGCGAACGACACTGAGATTCCGATTCAGACTTTGACACCGACTTCGACTCCGACGATGCTGATGGCATTATGCAAATGCGGCAGTTCGATAAGCGGCTAATGAAAACCGGTAAAAAGAAGAAATAAATACACAGACGCGCAAAGCAGACGCAGACGCGAACGTGGTAGACGCTTAGCATGCGTAATTCGCGGACTTCTTTCGCCTGCGACGGTCCGGGAGTTAATGATAACTTCGGGAGTGATAAGAATTGTAAAACGAGGCAAAAGACCGGTAGAGGCCTAGAGAGAAAATGGCTGCCATTAAGTATAGGCGCAGGTAAGATACACTCGAAGCAGATAACAAAAAGGTTGATGATTCATAAACTATCTGTAAATATTTCTTAAGTATTTTTTGAATACCTGCTTTGATTTCAATCCAATCGTATTGCCGTTTTGAGGCTAGTCTAGTATCTTAATGGGCTAAGCCTTAAGTAAAACTTCAGTTTGATATCTCAAGAATTTTTGCTGTAATGCGTTTTTTTCGATCTGCCTAAAAGGTCTGCATGATAAACTAAATTTTCTATAATTTTCAGCTGTTTAGGGTATTTAGGCTTCTGCATGCCAAATTTGATATCTTTCGCTCTTACAATAGCCAAGATCAACAAGCTAGATATTACAAAAGCAAATAGTGTTCGCTGCGAAACCAGAAATATAGTTACAGTAGAGTATGCGCGACTGTAGCATACTCTTTAAACAGTTCTACCAGTTATCCATTATCTATGCGAAAAGAATACTCTATATTTTACATGTATTTAGTCTGCAGAGATATTCTTCTAGCTTCATTCCCAATTTGCTCTAACTATCTCTAGTTAAGATCTGAAAGTATAGACTATATAATACTTCTACTCACCGCTCGCTGAGCTTGCTCTTGTGGCGTCGTATGTGCCGTCGATTGAAGCTATTCGTGCACGACGTGGACGTGGCCCGTCCCGACTGTGGATGATGTACACCGAAGTTGTGAAGCTGCAACGACTTGAGCGTCGCCGGCGCCGTTGATGCTTGCCCCGGTGCGGCAACGATGTGTCTGCCGGCGTGATGATTGTGCGCGTGATGGTGGCTATGATGTCCCACAATGCCCGCACTGGCTACTGTAATGGTCGACTCGCCAACCGCCTCATTGGCCGCCTCGGATCCCTGCTGCGAACCGTTGCTGGACGAGTGATGCGTATAGTCTGTGGGGGCGCTCAGCTGGCGATTGAATTCGGCCTTGCGACGCGTCAAATCGGTCAGGCAGTACTTGTTCAGATGACCGTTGCTGGAGACGGAACTCTTGGGCGATGAGGCCAGATGGTGTTGCGTGTACGCAGACGCAGATGCTGCCGCCGAGCCAGAGGCAGAGGCGTGTCCTGTGTGGGCATGTAGTTTGTGGCACGAATTGCTGCTCACGCTTAGCTTGTTGCCGCCGGCGTTTTGCAGCAAATTGTTGCAGTTCTTGCCGCTGATCTTCGCCGCCAGCGAATGCGGCACCGGCGGACTCTTGCCCGTTGTCGGTATGGTGTTGCTGCTGCCTGCACCTGCTGCACGGTACTCCTTGTCGTCGCTCTCGCTGCGCACCGAAGCACGATATGCGGGAAATGTGCGCGTCTTGCTCTTCAGTGAACCGTTGAGCAACAGTTGCTGCTGCCTGGCGGCCACAGCCGATAGCGCCGGCAACTGTTGCTGCTGCTGCTGCGCGCCGCCGACGCTGCTGATGTAGAGCAACTGGCTGAGGATGTGGAGCTCGGCACGAGCGTATGCGATTGCAGTGAATGCTTCTTCTCGACCAGATACAAGTTCAGATACTTATCGCCCGGATGCAGCGAGTTATCCGACACGGCGTTCGACTTGGAGATGATCTGTCCCTTCTTCTTGGCCGTGCGTGTTTTCAGCGACAGATTGCGCAGCTTCTTGGACTGCTCCTTGATCTTGTTGGTGCGCAGAAACGATGGACTGTTCGCAATGCACTTGAAGATGTAGGTCTGATTCACCAGCTGCTGCTTGTCGCTGCCCGTGTCGTAGTCGCTGTTCAGATTGAGATTCAAATTGAGATTGGTAAAATGCGGCTCGGCTAGATGCTGTTCGCTGTAGTGACTCTTTAGCTGCAGCAGATCACCTGCTACTCCGCCCGTTGCTGCTGAGCCCGCTGCTGCTGATGCTGCTGCTGCTGCTGCCGCTGCCGATGATGCGTCCGCTGCTGCTGCACTCAAACTGCGCGTGTATTCGTGACACGCATCGTACAGCGCCGATTGGCCGCCAGCACTGCTCACGCTCTGTGTGCCGCAGCTGACGGGACTGTGACTGTGACTGTGACTCTGGCTGTGACTGGGATCCAGTGAGTTCTGCTTGGAGATGCCGGCCGTCGACAGGCGGCTGCTGCTGCTGCGCTGCTGTTGTGGACGCTGCGCCGCACTGCGCGACTGCTGCAGCTCATCCAGGCCCAGTTGCCCCAAGCCGGCGGCACCTCTCAGCAGCGAAACGCTGTCGCTGTCACCGCTGACACCGTAGCCAAAGGCGTAAGCGTAGCCCTCGTCACGATCCCGTTCACGTTCACGTTCACGTTCTCTTTCCCTCTCTCGATCCCGTTCCCTTTCCCTATCGGGCGGCTCGCTGCGCTGTCGACTGCGCGGTACACCGAGTGCGACTCCAACGCTGCCGCTGCTGCAGCTCTGCTGATCCGCCGCAGCACCAGGACTCGGACTGGGGCTGTTTGAATGTGAATGCGAATGCGAGTGCGAGTGTATGGGTATGGGCCCAGAGGCCGTGCCTGTCCCAGCCGACGAAGCCGACGCGGAGTTGTTGCTGCCCGCCTGTGCGTAACTGAGGCTGATCAGAGACTGCCGCACCAAGTCTCGATGCGAGTGCGAGTGCCGCTGGCCGTGCTGCTGCTGATGATGCTGCTGCTGCTGTTGCTGCTGCTGTAGATCGTCGGGGCACAAGTTGTCTCGGCTAGCGCTACAAGAGGCACAAGAGACAAGAATAAGAATCGGGTATGATGATGATGATGCGCAAGCAAAATGGCAAGAGATGCCGGCAAACACACGAATTTATCTATGAGAAAACATTGGCAAAAATTAGATACATATATATACACAGATGTGTATGTGTGTGCATAACGGTAACTGAATGAGAATTATAGTAGGGTGGATTGGGGTAGGGTGGAGCAGAAGCTACGCTAAAGTGAGCAGGAAACGGTGTGGAAATAAACAAAAGAACTTGTTAATTATAAATATTGATTGTGCAATTGTATATATGGTACAGTGAGGCAAAGAAAGAGACACACAGAGAGAGAGAGAGAGAGAGAGAGAGAGAGAGGCAAAGAGCTAGGAAAACGCATTAGAACGAGCAAGAGGCGAGCAGAGAGTCGAGCTTGACTTGTGAGTTCATCGTCGTATGATATAATTGAAGCACGAGTATTAATAGCAACACATCTATAGAAATATATATTGTGATCTATATACATATAGCTAGAGACAATGGGCCCGAGCAGGCGACATGCTCATCTGCTTTTGATCGCGCGAAAAATTGAACTAAATTAATGTATAACAACACGCATGCCACTTGGTTGGAGCTACAGATACAGCTAGAGATAGAAAGATATTGGCGGAGATACAGCTAGAGATACTAGGGCAGATACAGCTAGAGATGGAGAGATATTGGGGGAGATAAAGCTAGAGATACTGGGGCAGATACAGCTAGAGATGGAGAGTTATTGGTGGAGATACAGCTAGAGATACTAGGGGCAGATACAGATACAGATAGAGAGATATTGGGGAAGATACAGCTAGAGACAGAGAAATATTGGGGCGGATACAGTTAGAGATACTAGGGCAGATACAGTTAGAGACAGAGAGTTATTGACGGAGATACAGCTAGAGATACTGGGGCAGATACAGCTAGAGATAGAGAGATATTGGGGGAGATACAGCTAAAGATATATCTGCAGATTTAGTTAGAAATACATTTAATGTTATTTTTATAGCTTTGGTTACTAAGCCATAGCAACTGATACGGTCAAAGCAAATATCAAAGATATATAGCGGGGCACGACCCCCATATAAACCTCTATTCACAGACCTACGCACTGCGTAACCGCAACGGAAGCGCTCTAAATCAAATTTTGCTAAAAGCAAACGATAAGATAAGCATCGAACAGACTGCGCGGCACATTCATTTGTTAAACATGGTCGCGTCTTCGATTTGTATATACTATATAGAGTTGTAGTTGAAGAAAACTGAATGAACTGCAGATACGAAATTTGCTACCAATTATGCCTGAATATCTAAAGAAGTGTTACAGATAAAATATATATAAGGTTTGATATATTCTCTATAAACCAATTGCCTGAATAGCTAAAGAAGTCTTATAGATATGTTTGATATACTCTATATACATATCTCTCTATTATTCCAGTAAGCTAGAAAACTCCAAACAATCCAAATTGTTGTTCTTATTTAACCTCACTTATGTATGTAGATAAACTCCTAACTACTTTCACTTTGCAGCTGTAATTTCTCTAACAAGCCCTGCTTAAAATTCCTCCCCTTCCAATTTTGTGTACCTAACCTAAGCTTACGAATTTTACACAAAATTTGTTTATTATTTGCTTCCTTTCTACTGCCAAAATTTTCGGTGAATTCTCCCTGTAATTTTCCATATTTTGCTATGCAAATGGCCGAAAGACAAAGCGTCCAAGTGAAAGGTCGTCTGAAAGGTAGATTCTCTATATATTCACTCGATTTGCATATGTTTTCGTTATGCACCGTTAGAGTTTCAAGGGCAAATTGTGGCGCCAGAAAATAGAGTACAGCACACTGTGCAGACTCAGACTCTCGGGGGCGAACTATCATAAGCTGCGAGCATTGTGCATATTTCTCTATATATATTCGAACAAAAGAAAAACAATTCATATCTGAACAGGGGGTGTGCGAATGAGTGTGTGTGTATGCGTGTGTGTGTGTGTGAGTGTGTGTTTTGTTACAATTTGCGGCACAATGTGCTGGCGCTGCGATTGGGTTTGGTTTCGGTTCTGGCTTCAGTCGCAATCTCAACTCGTTTGCAGCACGCAAACTAGACGGACAAATCATTTGTTTATTTAGGCAACTAATGCAAATATGTTATTAGCTTTTCCCTAGCTGTAAATGTGTATCTCTGTGTGTGTGAGTAATTTGAGTGCAAAAATCGAAGCGCTTGAGCAAACTAAAATCAATTTCACTCAATTAGGTATTCGCATGTCACTCACTACCCACTATCCACTACTCACTATTCACTATTCACTATACACAATTATCTATTGTATATTTGAATTACGTTCCAAATTTAACTGTGTTTGAGTTCCGTTTGGGAGTTTGTGCAAATACGAAATGGCAAATGTTTGCGCACGGAATGTGCATTAGCGCGATGACGGGGCATTTGTCAGGCACAATCGCAGATACAGCTACAGATACCGATAGAGATACAGATACAGATACAGACAGAGATACAAATGCAGATACAGCGACAGTTGCAGATTCGAGGCTGCAGTAAGCCGCTTTCAATGCGAACTTGAGCCGACGAGCTTAACAAACGAAATCAAAGCGAAAGCATCGCCCCGCAGTACTCAAAAGTTTCAGGTTTTCATTTTCAATACCCTTTATTAAAGCACTGAAGACGGGTATATGCGGCCAGCTACACGAAGTTTAGTATTAATTTTTACCTAAGCATTCGATTTTATGTGAAATTACGCAATTTAACATATCTTAACGTATTTGCAACGGTTTTACAAAGTTCAACGAAGGGTATCTTACAGTCGGGCACGCTTAACTTTTGCTTTTCTTACATGAATTTATTGTCAATTTTATGTATTTTTCATTCGGTCTCTGAGTACCCTACTCAAGTGCTGCGGTCAGAGAGACCCAAAAAAAAATTGGTTAGGCTTTGCCCTCGAGCCGCGCCGCATCCGTATCAGGCGGTGCCCGGTGCGGCGGACGGACGGGCGGGGCAGCCTCTCGAGCTACCTTGCGTTCGATAATTGTATCAAGTGCTGCGGTCCCAATGTCAACTTTGGCGCATTGGAGACACCGCTCAAGTGGCCCTTCACCAAGGTGGAGCCCAGCACGTGCTGCCATCCTCGGGCAATCCGATTTGGCTTTTTCCTTTGCGGTTGTCATTGTAGCGGCGGCTTGTGCGGTTGCTCGTTTGTGGTCAGCGAGCAGGATGCTCGGAAAAGGGGAGAGGGAGCTCAGCTCTTGCGTCACTGACTGTGTGTGACAAGCAGCAAACCCTCAGCCCGCATACCCCCGCACAATATACCCTGGCAGTGCCATCTTTTAAATACAATACGACTCAATTATTAATTCAAAAGCCAATTGAAGGCATTAAGCGTAAATTCGAAAAGTGTAATTGCGCCGCTGCCCATTGTGCAGAAGCTGCTCCAGCTGCGCCGACTGCGGCGTCAACTGCGACGGCTGCGGCGATTGCATTCCATTTCGTTTATCGAAATTATATCAATTTTACAGCAACCCACGAGGCGGCGATTTATGCCATATGCACGAGTTCCGCAGCGAGGGTGGCTACAAGAGTTTGTGGAAGATACAAGGAAGATGAGTTAGTGAGCTGAGAAAGTTCCCTGCGTTAGCTTTGATTACTTTTGCCTACTAAAGCGCCCCAACGCTAAGCTAACAACTCTTCAAACACCCCTCGCTTACACCACAGCCCAGTTTCGTACGTACATCTGCCGGTCATGTGTGCTATAAAGAAACTACGAAGCCAATTGCCCACGCTCTAATTATAGCTAACATATTCATAAACATATTAATTATGCATGAAGTTCTTGAACTTTCCCCCTGCCTCCCCCACTCCCCCGTCTGCACAAACTTTTCGCAGCTATTTTTATAACAATTACGCAAATCGATATGCAAGTTGCAACGTGAACTATATAGAACACACGACTACAATGAAGCAATTGTGCTATAAACAAAAGAACAAGAAGAAGAGAAGGCATGAAAAATGCAAAATGTGAAATGCAAAATGCGAAATGCGAAATCAAAGCGATATCTAAACATGCCACTCAATTTTCGTGTTGTTGTACAAATGTTTACATAGTCCAATCGGCCTAATTGAAAGTCCCCGCCAGCCTCAGTATCTGTCACTGAAACGGAACACCTCAAGTAGTTCCACTCAAGTGAAGTTCAGATGAGACCGGTTCGCAGACAAAGGACCAATCTGGCGTTGAATAAACCATTGTCGTGCTGTATAATTTGTATAATTAATGGGAATAGCTTGGTATTTTTGGCACTAATTGAGCCCAAGGTCAACAGCAACTAGGCACGCTAGCTTTTGAATAACAAAAGAGAATTCTATATAAAGATACATCAGTTATTTTTGGCAGAAATCTACATTAATTTGACTCGTTCACTCTCTCTCTCTCTCTCTCTCTCTCTCTCTTTTTCACTTTATTTGAGCTGAAAGCAAAATGAATCAACGTCATGCCAATTATGCGAAATTAATGTCATATATCTTAAACATAAATTATAAAAATCTACTTATATAAATCTATATATTTTCGTTTCAGTTGGCACTTGATTTGATTAAGAACAAGGAAAGGGGGGACAAAGCAAGCTTGAAAAACGCGAGCGAATATTTGATTTAAGCAGCATTTCGGGAACATTTCGGGAGGTTCATTGGCATTGGGCTAAAGAGAAAATAATAAAACTAAGTAGTAGGGCAGAGCAATTAAGAGATATTAGAGATAGCAGGGTGCGTCAAACAACTATTTATTGAGTTTGAGTTGAGAAAGTTTTGCTTTTTAGTCAGAAAAGTAGCTTGCAAGGTTACAGGGAGAAACAGCAAGAAAATAGCAGTAACAGTGTTGTGAAACGTTCTGTAGTGAGTACAAGAGTAATTAAAGTAGTAGGTAGTTCTGTTGGTATGTTGTAGTATAGTTTATAATAGTGGATTTAGTAGTAGTTTTCAGTACTTTAGAAATAACAATACGGAAGGACTGGAAATAGTTAAAACAGTGTTGAAAAACGTTAGGGAAATTTAAGAAATATATAAAGTGTGCTGGAGCAGCGTAGGCTACAAGTACGTTAAACTATTTAGGACACTCACAGTACATTTAATTTAGTTTCGTAGTTGGAAGAATGAAGAAGTGTTGTAAAACGTTAGTTAGTATTTGAAAAGAGTAGTGTAAGTAGTAGTTTAAGTATTGGAAATGTAAGTTTTAGTACTAAAGAGTGACAGAAAGCTTAGAGTAGTCATAGAAAGAGAAAGGAAGTGTGATCTTCAGTAAGTTGTAAAAATTTGGTGATAGATTTAGTAGTAGTTTTAGTAGTAGAATAGTAGTTGTTTAGCAGTAGTCTCAGTAATAGTTTTGAGTAATAGTTCAAAGGTAGAGGCAGAGAGTGGCTAATTGAAATAGTCAGTACCTTCACTGATGATGTCAGTAGTACGCAAAATGAGCTTCCACAGCGAATTACATTTATTGCGAAACTCAATCGTTCTTAACGAGTGTTTCGCGTTGATTCTTGGGGATTTCAGATTTTGATTTCACTTTTAGTTCTTTTTTTTGATTTTGCTTTGAGTATTTTTTTTTTTATTTTGCGCAAAACTTGTTTTGATTGCGCTTCTCTTTTTGCTCTTAATCTTTTTGGGTTTTTTTTTTTTTCTTTTTAAGTTTTGTTCATTTCAACTTTTGTACTTTTTAAGCAAGTTTTCTGTAAAAACAACAACAACAATGACAAACATAAATCGCAATGTACATATTTACTTTAATTTAAACAAAAACCAGACTAAACAAAAGACAATCAATCTATAATAATGAAACAAATGGGAATAGAACGAAAAATCAAAAAAAAAAAACTAGTTCAAACGGTAGGCGAATTTCAAATAAATCCTATTCGCAGTGAGCGAACACGCACACAACTAAAGTGGCTATGTATGCGTGTTAGCATGTATGTGTGTGTGTGTGTGTGTGTGTGCAGCTGTCGACAGCATAGGAAAAAGTTGTAACTAGTTCAATTGGAAATATCGAGATGCCTACACAAAAAAGCCAACAAAATTGGTTTATCTCTCTATTTGCTTGTTCAAGTGTGGGCGGCGGCGACGGGTATGCCTGTGTGTGTGTGTGTGTCTGTGTATGAGTGTAGGCTATGTGCAAGCAACAACAAAAATAACAGCACACACACACAAACAAGCGTTTATGTACATGGAAAGCCGAAATTCGGTCAGTGGTTTAATCATTGAAGTAAAAGCGAAAGCTTCCGCTGCTGCATTGACACACACATATGTATAAAGATAAGAAGCACACATACACACACACAAACACACACAGATAGACAGGCGGGCAAACAAGTAATTGAATGGCGCCTGTGTGTATGCAACGCTTTTTGCAAGCTGCGTACGAGTGCACTCAAAGTGCTTTGACACTATTTTTCGAACAGTTGCCCATTGTTGCTGCCCGCCATTGTAGTTGTAGTAGCCTTTGTTGTTGTTGTTGTTGCTATTGCTGTTGTTGCTGTTGCTGTTGCTCTTGTTGCTATTGTCAACTGTCGTCGCCATTGTTGTCCGCTTGGCTTTTAATCTAGTTTCGTAATTGCATTGACTGAGTGACGGATGACTGCCCAGCCCTGGCCCCAGCCCCAGCCCGAGCCCGAGCCCTAGCCTCGTGCACCCTGTGCACTCTGTGCTCTGCTGCGTGGGCACATGGAATAGACGGAAATCAGTTGCAAAAGGAAATAAGCATAATGGAGCAAATAAGCACATTGAACGAGTAAAACTTGAGCGAACACACACACACACACACAGGCATAGGCACTTATGCATGTTCAGCTTGTAATACATTTTAACAACGCCAGCAACAACAACAAAGACAACGACAACAACATTGACAACAACAACAACATGAAACACAATTATAACAACAACAACAACTTTAGCTATGCCAACAATTTAACTGAAAAGCAAACGAAGAAAGGACGAACAAACAAACAAACAAACGAACGAACACAGCAAACAAACGAAACGTAACGAAATGAGAAACGAGAAAAGAAACAAGACAACACAAGTCACGGGTATGGGAATGCTGAAAATGGAACACAAAACAGAAACCGTAATACATTCAATGTAAATATTTTAAAATGTACACGTGTCTGTGTGTTTCTTTTTTCTGCATCAGCATGGGTATGTGTGTGTGTGTGTGTGTGTGTGTGTGTGTGTGCGCGCTTTGGATGTGCTTGGTCACAAGGTGTTTCAGGGCATTTCGTTTCTACTGCATTATTGATGGGTCACACTTTTCTCTAAATATTTAATGCGATGTTGGGATTTCTGCTCGTTTATCCCCGCACACGGCAGCACATCCAAGCACACGCACACACAGGCACGCACACACACACACACAGCACACACACCAGGCTACACACATGCACGTGTACGAGAATACGTAACAACAAATATCAATTCAATTTCAAGACGCAAATCGTGTATTCAAATCCAAAATTGAAATTGAAATTGAAATTGAAATTCAAGTTTTTAAGACATTTAAGACAATTCAAAATAATTGCATACCGTTGGTCGTTGGTGAATGTTCCGAAGGCTCCAGGACCGCTGACTCGGCGCTGTGTGTGTTTAACGTGCATTTTTTTTTCAAAAGGCACACACACCTACACACACCCACACGCCACACAGGCACGCACGCACGTTTTACCAACACCAGCAGCAGCAGCTGCTCCACATTTGGACTGCTTGGCTCGTTGTTGTTGTTGTTGTTGTTGCACGCACGCACACACACACACACGTAAGAACTTAGACGCGGCTGCTGTATTGGAATTTTTACGCCAACTTTGCTTGTCTTGTTGTAGTTGTTGTTGTTGTTGTTTTAGCCATAAAGCGCTTGCCGTTGCGCCAGCCGCTTATCATCGTCTACTTTGCCGCTGCATAGGGCAAATGGTATCGCTCTCTCTCTCTCTCACTCTCTGTCAGTCGTTGTGAGTGTGGGCTGCGCTTCGATTACGATTTCGTTTACGATTTCGATTGCGATTTCGATTTTTATTTTTATTTTTGGCATTAACTAAGTACACGAAACACACATAAAGAAAATAATTGCTTTTCGTTGTTGTTGCTTCTCTCCGCTACTGTTGCTGTCTCACTCACATCATTGGCCGCATGCTGAGCATGATGTTGGGGGAATGTGGGGCGGGCGAGGGGTGGGGCTGCTTCCTGCTCGTTTTGTTGTTGCTTTTTACAGTTTTACAGTTGAACTGTAACTGTTTCACTTGTTTTAACACTGCTTTGCACTGCTTAAGAGTATGTCTGTGTGTGTGTGTGTGTGTGTGTGTGTGCGCTTGTTGTTGGTGGGTTATAGTTAGAGGTGTTGAGTAACGTAGGTCGACTGTCTATAAATGTAGTCTCTAAAATAGTTAACAGCACTAGTTGTATTGCTTATGGGTTGGTTGGGCTTGGTTATCCTTTACGTTTTGCTTGGTTTCGTTTCGTTTCGTTTCGTTTTTTGGTGTTCTTTGAGGTTATGTTGAACGCAGGTTATGTTCGACTACTGAGTAAATATATATATTAATACCATATGTTGCTAGTTTTGTATTTGTTTTGTTGCTGCTCTCTTTTAGTTTTGTAGATTTAGTGTATGTTGTTGTTGCGGTTATTCCTTTTCGTTCTTTTTGTACTTTGAATTATAGACGAAGTCGTCGGTTTATTCTCAAGGGGGCCGTTCTTAGCGTTATTTGCTTATCCAGGCGGGCGATGATAGGCGGGGCGGGCGAACTGAACTTGGGAATGTGGTGGTGGTGGGTGGCGGGAAGAGAGCACACAGATCGTACTATATATAGACTATATATATATTATATATTATATATATGTATGTTTCGAATATCACAAAGAACAGCTATGTATTATAGTCTTAGTAGGGAGCTTTCCTTTCTCGGTAAATGTTGATTTAGCAGGCCAGCGAAAAAGTATGCTATGATTCTGCTAATTTCCTCTTCTTCCTCTTCCTCCTCCTCCTCTTCTTCTTCGTACTCCTTGTCGATTAAATGTTTGGTCTCGTGTTCATGAAAGTTTAATGAACGCAACGAATTTTGCGGTCTCTGCTGGCTTGTGGAAAGTTGTGGCTCAAGTTAAGGCGTTATGGTGTTACCGTTACTTATACAGTTATACTATGTAGCTGTTACTGTTGTTGTTGCTGTTGTTGTGGTCCGGGAAAGGCCTGGCCGGGCTGAGGCGTGGCGTGGCGTAGCGCGACGCGGCTTAGCAACGCAAGAAACCCAACGCAGGTAAATTTATTATTTCTATATATATATATTTGTATGTTTGTGTATATATAGTATAGTTAGTATAGTATATATATCTCTCTAAGCGTATCCTATAAGTAGCACAAGCAACACGCGAGCAAAACGTAGGCGTGAGCTGTCTCTCTCTCTCCTCTCTCTTTCCTTCTTTCTTTCTTTCGTTGCCGGCGACAGGCGGCAGGCAGAGGCTGAGGCTGAGGCAGAGGCTGAGGCTGAGAGGCTGAGGTGAAGGCGAAGGCAGCGCGTCCCGCACGACGATTATGCTTTAGCTTTAATTATACTTTAGCGTTAATTTTCGTTCGACGCTGCGCGTTAATGTTAATTTAGTTAGTGTTGGGGCGCAGTTCGAGTTGGAGTTAAAGTTCGTTTAGCGGCTTTATAAAAATAAATCCATTTAAAGATATATACTATATGTATATAGGTTTTATATATATATATTTGGTTGTATTCTAAGCAATTTGTATATATATGTATATATATATCAACACATATATATATATGTATTTGTTTTGTATATAGAGAGAGAGGCAACTACTTGGTAGTTTCGTTAGTCGTTAAGTGCGTTACGAGTGTGTTACGTTTTACTGTTATATGCGACTGCACTATATGCACTATATAAATGTGTATTGTGTGTGTGATAGAGATGTTGTATGTTAGTATGTCGTTTATTTTACTTTGATTCGGCTACATGCAGAAGACGCTTGTCCTACAAACTACGAGGTTTCCATTAGCTCTAGGCTCTAGTTATCAGTTTAAACATTCGCGCAACGGCAACTACAACGATACAACGGTTTTATATAAGGTGGCGATTATATATATATATGTATTACGAATGCGCATATATGTTAGGTCGGTATATAACGTTGCTAGTTAAGGTTTTTGGTTTCGTTTATAGCACTTTTTTTAGGTTGTATATATGTTATATATATAATTGGTGAGGTTCCTCTACTTTCTCCTCCTTTGGTTGTATATTTTTAAAAGTAATTTGTTCTTTGCTAAATTTTGTTCTTTATCTTAGGTTTTGTATGTGTGAGTCGGGGTGTGTGTGACTGTGTCGGAGTGTGAGTGAGTTCTATAATTTGCTCAATTTCTTTGTTGCAGGTACATTGGTTATTTATTTAGTTTAATTTATTTTAATTTTCTTTGCGTTTTTCGGATTGCTCCACTTTTGTTTTGTTGTTGTTTTTTTTTTTTGCGGGGAGTTTTACTTAGTTTGCTTTTAGGCGTTTCCGGGCCGTCGATTAAGTAATATGCTGCACTTCCTTTCGTTCCTTTCTATTTTTTCGCTGCTGCTTTTGTTCGGTTCCGTTAGTTGCGTTTGTTGTTTTTTCGTTACGTTGCGCTTTTTTTTGTTTTTGTTTTATTTTTTTTGCAAGTCGTTCTATTTGATTATGTAATTATGCTTGGTTGCTTGCTCTTATTGGATATTGAACTGAACGTTACATGCCACAAATTCTCTTGTTTTTCTTTCTTTCAGCTGCTGCGCTGCTGCTGCTGCTGCGTGAATTGTGCGAGGAAAGGACGTGCATACGTAAGTAGTTCGTCATCAATATTTAGCACATAGCACACACACACACACACACACACATACAAAGTGCGGGCGTGTGTGTGTGTACATACACAAATTATAGGCGCCACACTCACACTCTCTCTATATTTGTCTCTTGCTCCTCTCTGCTTGCATGTGCGTGTGCGTGTGCGTGCATGAATGTGTACGTGTGTGCGCGCGTGTGTGTTAATTTATTGAATGAAACATCAAAGGTTTTGACAATTGTTTAACAAATTCTTTACGCAACACAATAGAACACACACACACACACGCATGCATACACACACGCGCACCCGCATACAGGAACACGAGCAGGCGAAAAAGGAAGACGTTCGCGAAAAGGGAACGAGGAACGACAGAACGGGGTGGAACGGGGCAGAACGGAGCAGAAAGTGCACGTTAAATCAATGCTTCTTTTGACCTCTATTACATTTTCGTTCTTGCCCCCATCTCCGTCTCCGTCTTCGCCTTTGCCTTGCGCCCGTCTCCTGCTACCTGGCAAGTTTTTCGCTTTGCGCTCCCCGTGTTACGGCACAGTTACACGGCCAGCGTGTTTTCGCTGCTTTTTCGCTGCCTTTTTTCGCTGCGCTATGCACGTTAATTCCGTTTGTTTTTCGCGAATTATGAACTAATTACAAATTTATAGTTAATCGTATGTATTTGTTGTTGGTCCTGGCGCCTATAATATTTGTTCGCACACAGCAGCGCTTACTTCTTATACTAGATGCTTTTTTCTTTTTTTTTTTTTTTGTATGGCAATCTCTTTACATAACGGTATTCTGGCACTGTAACTCGCTGCTGCCTGTGCTGTGTGCTGCGAAACACGACACGAACGAACTCAGCGCGACAAGTGAATCTTCGCCAGGCACTGACGTGCGCCGTGAGCCTGTGAAATTTCGCTGCGAAAATCGATAAGGACCCACACACAGAGGCGAAGGAAGTGCGAGCGCCAATGCAAAAGCAACGCAAAGTCACACAGTTGGGCAGAGCGGGCAGCCGAAAAAAGTAAAAAGCACAACACACAATGAAAACGAGAGCGCAGCCTAAGTGAAAGTGCACATGTACCGAACAACAGTGGTGGCCAGAAAAGCGTGCAAGCCGGCGTGGGAGGATGGTAAACTTTTAAAAATACTAAGCGCAATACGATAGTTTGTGTATCGATAAGTGAAAAGTAAGGTGCGATAAATAATATGCAGCTTAGTGCTGGACAAAATAAAGTGCAGGCTTAAGTGAGATAAGTACAAGCAGAAATTGTATAATTTAAAACTTAAATAATGTTCAAATTAAGTATGTAGTAAATGTAAAATGCAATTTGCTTTGGCTGCCTCGCTTGCTTGGCCACCAGTGTAGCCACACTTATAAGCGTCATTTATAAGTCGCAAGCCGAGAACGTGAGAGCGCGTGAGAGAGTGCGCATTTTGTTTGCCAAGCTTTGCTTGTGCTCAAAGTCTTTGCGCTCTTTGCCAGTAGCTGTCATCCGCGTCGTCGTCGTCGTCGTCCGTTGTTATCGTCATTGTGTGACGTTGACTCGTGCAAAAACAACATAAAACCGAACCGAAATTGCCGAGCGCGCGCACACACGAAATGGCGGCGCCTCCTTTTGCCTTTGTGTGCTTCGCTGTGAATGAAAGTTCGAAAGCATCAGCTGGTTGTGCTTTAACATTTTCTCAATTGTGCTCGACGAGCACAACGAGCACTACCGCACCACATGCCGACGCCGCCAACCCCAACCCCCAGCCAGGCTATGTCCCATGCCACAGCGGCGGCAACGGCGGCCAAGTAAACAAATACATGTGCGCAGGGCGGCGCGCACATGTTCAACTGTAGCTGTAAGGTCAGAGCAGAACGTGTCCTTACAGTGTGCGACAGCAGTAATCATACACGTACATATGAAATACACATTTAATGCATAACAAACAACGCTAAAGCTATGTACAAAAGGCAAACAGGCAATGACTTTGCGGGATTGGGCGCTCCTACTTTTCCTCCTGCTCCACTTCTGACATTGAAGTTGCCGAAGAAAAAGGTGCGCGGCAGCTTAAGAGACGGCAGTGCCTGGCACTGTCCGGCAAACCAACGTCGCGTATTGCCATCGCTATCACGGGCCACTATGCAGATCTCGGCAGCGCGCAGTTTCTGCTCGCCATGCGAGAGCAGCTCGGCAATGGGTATTTGCGCTGTGCGCTGATTGTAGGCATAGTCCGCCTGGTGCAGCACCTCATTGCTGCTGCTCCGGATGTACACGTTAAAGTCAGCTACATCCGCAATGGCCGAAACAAACCAGCTTAGCGTCAGATTACCAGCCTTGTTGCTACAAAAGAAGGAAATGGAAATGTTTCGCTCTCTCATTGAAAGATTACGAGGTTCACTCACGTTTGCACCACGCGGAAGCGCACATCCGTTAGCTGCTCGTATTGCTGACCCTCATAGATCTCCTTCTCATCCTCCCGGCAGTTCAGGTACTCATCATCCACCTGCAGCAGCGGCTGCTCCTTGACCTGCGTTGGTGTCTGACACAACACGCTGCCCAAATCCTCGCTAGGCTTTGTTTGCTGCTGCATAAAATGCTTCAAGGGTCTTACGTTGCAGCCACAGTACAGTGGATTTCCGGAGAGAAGCACTTGGCTACCATTGCGCATGCTGCTCACCAGAGAGGCGGGAATATCCTCAAGACTGTTCTGCCGTAGGTCAACATATTTCAGTGTCTGCGTCTTCATAAGATTAGCAAACGGCATGTGATAGATCTGATTATGCGATATAAACAGACTACTCAGATTCTTGGGTAGATCAAAGATGTGCTCCTCGGACAATAGATTTGCCAGTTCATTATGGGATATATCCAGGGTTTGCAACGAACTAAAGTTAGAAAGGACTCCGCGACGCAGCTCATTGATTTGGTTGTGCGAAACATTCAAACTTAGTAGCTTCTTGGTGCCAAACGTAATGTCATAGGTCATTACAGGCATTTGATTATAGCTCAAATCCAGGTACTTTAGATTATAGGGTATATACTGATGCGATGGGAAGGTCTTCTTTGTCACAAAACTAATACGATTGTGGCTCAAATCGAGTCGCTCCAAACTAAGCAAATCATCAAGCACGCCATGCGTCTTATTGTCCAGCTTGGAGAGGGCATTGTGCGACAGGTCCAGCGTCCTTAGCGAAGGTAATCCAATGAATATATCATTCGGCAGCTGTTGCAGCCCATTTGCCGAAAGATTCAGTGTCAACAGCTGCAGCAGACCCTCAAAGGCGCGTTTGCTATAAAGAAAAACATACGTACATTGTGCATACATAGTATATTCCACTGTAAAGTTGGATAGGGATTTGGGTTTGGGGCATACAAACCTTATGTCTGTGACTTGATTGTCGTGCAAATTGAGCTCGAACAGCACTGGCAACTTGCCAAATGCGCTGCGCTCCAGCACGCTGATGTTGTTGTGCTATAAAAGACGTGAAACGAACCATAAACGAGACTGTACTAAACTGTGAATACTAAACCTACCTCTAGATGCAGATACTGCAGCGTTGACATTCCGGCGACTGCCTCCATAGGTGGCTTACTGATGCCGTTATGTTGCAGCATCAGACGCTGCACCACAAGCAATCCCGTAAAGCTTTGTGCATCCAGACTATCGCCAATCTGATTGTGACTTAAATCCAAGTAGATAAGCGCATTCATAACGGGCCATGTGCCCGCCGGTATTGAGGATATATTATTGTGGCTCAGATAGAGCTCATTCAGCGAAATGGGCAATTGGAATAGCTTCTCGAGTTGATTGTTGTGCAAAAACAGTTGCCGCATGCTTGTCAGCTTGGCCAACGAGCCACGTACTATATTAACTAGCCGGTTGTGGCTCAAATCCATCTCCAGCAACGTGGGTAATGTGCCAAACGTGGAGGATTTGATTTCCTGCATGCTATTGTGAGCCAAGTTGATGGAACGCAGTGAGAAAAGCGTTTGAAAGACTCCATTAAATATGGAAGAGATGTTGTTGTGCGAAACATCGATGGTGTGCAGTTCGTAGAGCTTGGGAAAACAATTCTTGGGTATCTCCGTGATGCTGTTGTGCGATGCATTTAGCACACGCAGCCCGGACATGTTTTGAATGGGCACCTAAGAAGAGTGGAAGAGATGCCATTATATAGATTTATATGTATATAGTGTAGACACTTCTTACATGCGCCAGATTGGTCAAGCCATTGTAACTCAGTTGGAATTCGGTGGCAAAGGTTGTCTCATCGAAGCTGCGTCGAGAAAAATTAGTCAAACGATTGTGGGATAGATCGAGCACGGTTATATTAACGCAATTCTCAAAGGCACCCGTCTCAATCAACTCCAGCGCATTGTGAGATACGTTTATAATGGCTTGATAGATGTCTTTAAAAGAATTCTTTTCGATTTTGGTTATATTGTTCTCTGCCAAATCCAGCAACTGCAATAAGTAAGTGATGAGGATTGAAAGTGATATTTATTATATCATATTACCCACCTCCACATAATTCATTTGCGTAAACATCTGATATTCGATCTTCTTTAGCTTGTTGCGCGCCAGGTCGATGGTGCCGATGCGAGCCACGGAGCCAAAGGTGCCTCGTCCCACATCCGTTATGACATTGTCACTAAGAAACAGGCGACGCAGGAAGCGCATGCCTCGAAAGCTGTTGGCATCCAGTTTTCCAATATTATTATTCGATAAATTCAACACCTTGAGCACCGAGTTTCTGGCAAAGGTGCCACGACTAAGTTCGTTTAGCGCATTGTGCGATGCATTGCACCAACCCAGCTTAGTCAGATCGGATATATGCTGCGCCTCCAGTTTCTTGATCTTATTGTGACTTATATCGAGCACTTCCAACTCACGCAGATTCTTAAATTGATTACGTTTCAGATTCTCCATCTGATTGCCATGTAGATCTAAAGTTTTCAGCTTGCGTAGCGGTTGAAAAGTCTCTACGGGTAAATCACTAAGAAGGCCATTTGTCAACCGGATGATCTCCAACTTGTTGCTGATTTCTTGGCCCAAAAAGAGATCTTTGGGCAACTGCTCAAACGCATGTCCATCGATCACCAGTTGACTAGTCTTGCCCAAGATCTGCAGACAACAGGAAAAGTGGAGCTTAAATTTTCATTTTACATCAGTCCAACGATAACTTACACCAAAGCCAAGCTGCCCCACTTTACTAAGATTTGTGTGCAGCAGGTGAAGTTGCTCCAGTGTATTGTTCATGCCATAGAAAACATAATCCTCGATGGTCGCTATGGGCGTGTCCTCGATTATCAGTACACGCGCCTTGATATGCGCAAAGAGAGGTCCAAATAGGCGCACTAAAGAAGTAGATAATGACTTTATTGACTTACTTCACTAAAGAAGGTTCACCTACCAAAATGCCCCTTATAGATGGTCAATTCCTCTACAGGCATCTCTAGCGAAGCCAAGTTCTGCAGGGCCACTGCAAGCGTGGCCAAGTTGGTATTCTCGCAGCGTACAAAGAGTCCATCGTCGCTTCCCTTTACACACAGACAGGGATAAAGCACCTGAGGCCTGTTAAGGTATGAAGATTATTAATAAACTAAAAGAACTTTATTAGCCTTTCACTACTTACTTTTTAGGGCATTTATATTCTGGTTCTCCATAAACGTATTCCGATCTGACCAAAGCGACTAACTGCAGCAGTAAGAGAATGACGGTGCGCAGGCGTAACTGAATCATGATTCGCTTGTTAACTTGTTATTATCGTATTGCGTGTGTGTGTGTGTCTTGTGTTGCTGTCGTCATTGACTCCATTTGGCCATGGTATAAGCAAGTTTGTTTCTTGAGTCTATTGTTTTCTTCAGTTGTTTAATATTTCAATTGTTACATTACGCAAACAACACAGACGCTTAACAGTAGATCTGCAAGTTTAGAATCAATTAATATTTTTATGACGGAACGGACTGAATAACTTTTTCTTTTGTCACTTTTACTTTTAAACTGCGCTCGCGCAACAGGTTCCGCTTGTCTTTCTCTCTGCTTCGCAACTGGCCATGATTTCAGCTGTCTTTGTTTTTAATATTCGTTGCCATTTCCACTAATCGATTATGCGTAATAATCGACTTATGACGTAGGCGTCATAATCTGTAAAATTCATTGAAGGAATTAAAGTTAATTAATAATAACAATAATCTTAATAATATTTTCCATTGAAGGCGCACAATTTTTTGAATCGAGTTGGCAGTGCTGAAGTCGTCACAACGATACATAGCTTATCGATATATTGCAGTTGCAACCTTATTCCTACAGCGACAGCGGTGCAAAAGGAAAATCAACGCGCTAAAAAAAATATATTGTCCATCTTTTAAGCAATCTGTTGTTAATTTTAAAGTACATACGTAAGTATTAATTACCACATATGCCGGGTATAAAATCATCGGTTTAAAATACTAGCAAAAATTAGGTGTTTGTAAATTGAAGAAAGTGGACATTGTTCACGTTTTGTTCTTTGCTGACAGGGAGAAATACTGACTTCGCCCGAATCAGCCGCCATCGTGCGAATAGCCAATCACAGTGCGCGCTACTCACACATGCACACATTTGCTCTAAAAATACGTGTACATACACGTCTGATTGCGCGTGTATTTGTGTCTAGGGAGAACGCGAGTTATTCGCTGCCGCCCGTTTTATTGGCGGCAAAAAGTGCGTAATTCTAGTTGGAATACACTTGACTAACCTACCCTTTTAATTTAAAATAGGTTCTTAGAGCATTTTACCATGAGTTACGCTGCAGATGTCTTAAATGCTGCTCACCTCGAACTGCATGGCGGCGGCGATGCAGAGTTGCGTCGCCCCTTTGACCCGACGGCACATGACTTGGATGCATCGTTTCGGCTGACACGTTTCGCCGATCTTAAGGGACGTGGCTGCAAGGTGCCGCAAGAAGTGCTCTCTAAGCTGGTGTCTGCCCTTCAGCAGGACTACTCCGCCCAGGATCAGGAAGCACAATTTCTTAACGTGGCCATTCCTCGCATTGGAATTGGTCTTGACTGTGCCGTTATCCCACTGCGTCATGGCGGTTTATGCCTGGTGCAGACCACCGACTTCTTTTATCCCATTGTCGACGATCCCTACATGATGGGCAAGATTGCATGTGCCAATGTCCTTAGCGACTTGTATGCAATGGGCGTCACCGATTGCGACAATATGTTGATGCTCTTGGCGGTGTCTACCAAGATGACGGAGAAGGAGCGTGACGTCGTCATTCCGCTAATAATGCGGGGCTTCAAGGACTCGGCCCTGGAGGCGGGCACCACTGTGACCGGGGGACAGAGCGTTGTGAATCCATGGTGCACCATTGGTGGCGTCGCTTCGACCATCTGCCAGCCCAACGAGTACATTGTGCCCGATAACGCTGTGGTCGGCGATGTGCTGGTACTGACGAAGCCGCTTGGCACCCAGGTGGCTGTCAATGCGCATCAATGGATCGACCAGCCGGAACGCTGGAATCGCATTAAGCTCGTTGTCTCTGAGGAGGATGTACGCAAGGCGTATCATCGAGCCATGAACTCGATGTCGCGCCTGAATCGGGTGGCCGCTCGTCTTATGCACAAGTATAATGCACATGGGGCTACCGATATCACGGGCTTCGGACTGCTAGGCCATGCACAGACGCTGGCCGCGCACCAGAAAAAGGATGTCTCTTTTGTTATACATAATCTTCCAGTTATCGCCAAGATGGCAACAGTGGCCAAGGCCTGTGGCAATATGTTCCAATTGCTGCAGGGTCATTCGGCCGAAACCTCGGGCGGACTGCTCATCTGTTTGCCACGTGAACAGGCTGCGGCCTATTGCAAGGACATCGAAAAGCAGGAGGGCTACCAGGCCTGGATTATTGGCATCGTAGAGAAGGGCAACAAGACGGCACGCATTATCGACAAGCCACGCGTCATTGAGGTGCCGGCCAAGGACTAAGAGGAGGATCCACACCTTACCTTAAGTACAGTAATTCTTATTGGAAAACCGCATACAGGCTCGCAGTTATGCGATGCGATTAAGATGAGTGAAAAACTAAATTACCGTTTTTTTTATAAAAGCAGCCACGCCGCAAGCAAACGCTTCATTACGTACACAAACACTTACAAACAACACACACAGAACACTAACACTAACTGAAAATACAATACAACTCTCTGATCTTTAATGGACAGCTCTAAGATTGAAACGAATAAATAAAAAACACTTGACTTTTGTCTCAAGCAAATGGAAATCAGCCTCATTTCATTTAGTTTCAAGAATTTAGCCGCCAATGGGAAAGCTCACGACACATGTAACCCATGTACGGGCAGGGAGCAAAGAGCTTTTGCTAAAATGGATGCGACAACAGGTTCAGCGTGCTTGGAGTTGGGATGACGTCACAGTTTCTCAATGGGAAGTTAAGAACAACGTGTGCACAATTGGAGCTACAGGAAGTTTGCCATTCTTATTGAACAATAACAGTAGGTTACAATGTTGCTAATTTAGGTGTTTAACCCACAAATAGCAATTGGTTTAGCGGGTTAATTAAACTATATATTTTAATTGTATTGCAAACTATTTAAATAAACGAAAATAATAATGTTTTTTTAAATTTAGTTTGATTTTATTAGCACTCGTACATATGTACATAGAAATCATTCACAGCAACTGGAAGCTGTGACGTGATGCGCCATAAGAGAGCAGCGGCGAGCGAGAGAGCGAACGTAGAGATGGCGCGCGGAGAGCACGACCTGTAGTCGATCGCTTTGCTTCGGTTTGGGGCTCTGCTCGTGGCAAGTGCAAATTGGAAGCCGTCAGTACTGCACAAACCAGCGAGAGACGCGAACGCGTATTGAAAGCAAAGCTGCTCCGTTACCGTTACGTTTTGTTTGTAGTCACACGAACACGCGCATAGGCACGCTCACACACTAACAAACATACATACACTCTCAACGCGCAACGCAATACATAAACGAATTTCTAACGCGACGCGATTTTTACTTTTGAATTTTGGCTGACAACAATAACAACAACAACGACAACAACGACAGCAGCAGCAAGTACAACTACAACAATCGAGTCTGCAGTAAACATTTGGGATTTTGGAAAAGTGCACAGTGAGTGTTAGTGAATGTACTTATACTAGTACCGTAAGCGATGTGCAAGTGTGCGCAAGTGCGTCTGCTTGTGTCTGTGTCTGTGTGTGTGTGTGTGTGTGTATCTATGACATCTCTGGCCTATCTATTGAACTGACAGACAAGCTTAGAAAACAAACTGCTGACGACGCGGTGCGACAAACGCACAGACTGAGTACGGCGTACTAATACTAGCTCACTACATACTGTATACTACTTAGTATTAGAAACGAGTTTCAGTCTCTCTCTCTCTCTATCTCTCTCTTTTTCCCTCACTGTCTCTGCGCTTCTTCGCCTGTGTGTGTCTATTGTCGTGTGCTCGCACTCGCGCAAAGAGAAATTCAATTGATGTTCGATATACGATAGAAATACGCACTGCACGATATCCGCATCTTCGACAACCGCTACCCCTTCCCCCCCGCCCCACACTCTCCCACTCCTTTAGCTAGCCTTGTTAGCGTGTATTTTTATATGCATTGCGGACGGGATGAATCATGTGTACGCAGCGCACTCGTTTCAGTTTCTTCTTCAAGAGCAAAAAAAAATACAACAAAAGTTTTTCAAATTGAAAGCCAAAAAATCGGTGGCAGTGAACTATAAATAGAATTATTTGTTTGCATACATAAATACAAACACACGCGCATACACACACACACACAATGCAAAGGCAACCCAACGAAAGCGTCGACAGCAAAGGCGACGACGACAACATTTTCGCCTGATTTTCGCTTGTAAATTCGCTCGAAATCGAAAAAAAAGAAAACACAATAATAAAAATTCATAATGAGCTTTTGTTGCTCTGTCTAGTATACCCAAAATTTTTAATTTAACTTAGCCAAGTTCAAACGGTGTTTTGAGTAAATGTGTGTCTATATGTGTCTGTGTGTTTTCGCTGTATTGGTGACTCGATTGAACTGTGCGCGTTGACTGCGTAGGCGGCAGCAGCGCCACAAATTGGCAACCCAGCACAGGCGCTAGAACACAGTCACACACACACACACACACACATGCCAGCATACATACTACGCCTTTTGCGCCTACGTTTTCAATTTGATTTTCGTAAATTTCAACAACAACAACAACACCTTTGCTTTGCCTGTTTTCGGCTATTTCAAACTTGTTCGCTTTGCTATTTTGTTTATTTTATGTTTGCCTACGTAGACACACACACAGGCACATATTCTCAGGCACACACACACAGCCGCAGCTGGTGCTGCTCTCGCTGCTGCTGGCATTTTGCGAGCCTTTTGCTCATGCGCCGCCGCTGCTGCCGCCCCCGCGACACGCCCACTCCAACGCCAGACAGAAGCAGCAGCAGCTAGCAAAAACAACAACAAGATGAACATGCTCCCACTGTGCTGTCTCTCGTGCCGATTATATGAGATCATTTCGAGCAGCAGCAGCAACAACAACAACAAACAACACATTAAAAATGTATGCAAAAACAAAAAAAAAAAAAAAAACACGCACAACTTGTGCGCTCTTTGCGACCTGTTTGTTGTTGTTGTTGTTGTTAATTTAAAAATGTTTCGAAAATAAATTTACCTTTAGAGAGGGGAGTGGAAAAAAAAACGTGATCGGGCGTCAATTAGCCTGGGCTGCACATAAATAACATAAATAATACAGTTAGCTACACCATTATTCGTATTTGGCATTCATATTCATATTCGTATTCATGTTCGCAATCGTATTCGCATTTGTAGCTTCTGCTTACGTGAGCTTAACGCTTGACCATCTGGCGAGGGTGTCCCGGGGCACACATATACATATAAAGACGATTTGATGCGACTTAATTCGTCGTCACTTTAGTCGTCGTGATTTATTTAACTCAAAGTCAGTTGATATTTTGTTTATGTCTGTCGCATGACATCATCATCGCTCCATCCTTGCGTCTGTCTGGCTACAATACTGTTTGCATCTGTTATATTCTCTCTCATTCATACAAAAATCTCACTCAAGGTTATCGCTAAATCTACACATGAAAAACAAAAAACAAAACAAAACTGTCCGGCATTATAAGATACAGGTTTCTTGGCCACAAAAGGAGCTTAAGGACGTGTGCGCGTGCGTTTGCATCGTGAAAGTGAAAACCAGTTTGACATTGAACCGGCAAGAGTTTCGTCAGTTCTGAGGCATCAATGTCATTTCCATTACGTATTGTATTTATATACGTACATACATGCATATATCGTATACCCTGTTTTGCAAGTTTCCAGATCTTTATTTTATGATAGGCGGCCAAAAGATGACGTAGTTATTGTATTGAATGCATGCGCGGGAGCAAGTTGAATTCATATTCATTGGCACAAAGTTCGCGTGAGCCAAGTTTGCAATTACGAATTTGCATATATCTAATAAATAACGATCACAGGCCATGATTATTCCTTCCGGCGTTTAGCTATTGCATTGGCATGTTAATTAGTATTATGATTGATTCTTTTTACAAGACTCATTGAGGTAGTTCAGTTAGCCGTCTTGATTACAGGGTATCATAATAAAAATGAAACCAGTTTAGCTTATACCCAAAACAAACGAACCTTGTTTGAATTGCATGATGTTCTGACACTTGCTCAACTACAGGGTAGCTTCTTGTCCGCCTTCCCTAGCCCGTCTGCAACCTGCTGTGCGTGGCACACTTGACTTGATAATCGCGCCAAGTGATGCCCACTTCAGATGACTTAAGCCAACATTAAGCGCCAAAAATATCGCCCAAGAATGCGAACATATCAAATTGGAGAACGAGTCACCATTTTTGTACATATTGAAAACCGTTTCGTGGGTGTGAAATGTGTAAAAAATGTTTGAGATTCTTATGAACTCACCAGCGTCAGAATCAACCTGTCAATACGCCCACAAGAGTGAGGCTCGTTTCGTTTTAAGTACAAATACGTAGCACACTTACTCACTCATCTGCATATTTAATACAAGCACAAATAAACAAATACATATATACTCACCATATTCCTCTGGCTTGATGTCATTTGCAGCAGAAAACATTCTACGGAAATGCAGTACTCGAGCAGCTCGGAAAATTACTCATCCTCGTTGAGAGATACGCCCTCAAAATGGAACGGACGTGTAAGTCGAAAGAAAAATTTGAAAATTATTAATATTTGATAGATAAATTTTCACATCCTGCAGAACGACAAGAGCTATGCATATAAGAAGTCTTCGTATCAATACTCAAGTGCGGGCGATAACAATTTGTCGTATCAGAGCAAGTCGCCTGATCAGAATATCGATCAGTTAGACGCTTTGCTGGAGGATCTTAAACAGGAGCGACAGATTACGAACAGAGAACGCGATAGTCTGCCCACGGGCACTAGCTATAGAACACTGTAAGTAATAGATAAAATATATTTTCCTGTTCACATTTCTAATCCTTCTTCCAACTGCTTAGTGAACGCACTGATCCTTCGGGCAGCGTAACAAAGACCACGCGCGTCATCAAGACCACCAAGCACTCGGGTGGACAGCATCCGTTTAGCGATGATGTGGAGACCTTTAATCCCACGGACTATGGCACGTTGCAGTCGACATCAAAGTACTCGAGCTATCAGGACAGTTTGAAGCGCGATGAATATCAGACCAAGGAGGCCAAGCCTTACATCCAGGGTACGTTGCGAGCTGTAGCTTAAGCTTAAATGTTTCTATATATAACAACTTCCTTCTACAGCTGCTTCGCCCGTGGGCGATGGCCACTACTCGAGCCGCACCAAGATCTACGAGAGCAATCGCACGTTGAACAACAATGTGGAGCTGGTGCCCGCTGTGAGCACCACAAAGACGTTGACCAGCAATGTTGACATTGATAAGGAGCTGCAGGACATTGCACTAAGTGATGGCATTCTGCCCGCACCGGGCACTAAAGTTACCACCACAGTGCGCACCTACACTTATGAGATACCCTCGAATGGGCTAGGTAGCACCACCAATACCATCAATCGCAGCAGCAGCAACAACAACACGCTGAGCAGCAGCTACAGCAAACATCACGAGACGCACAACAGCAGCCAGAACTACACACAACTCTCGCCCCGATCCCCCAATGTGCCCCAGACGGTGGTCTACAACACTGAGAGTTATTCGACTCTCAATCCACCTCACGATCGTCCCATTGTCTCGAACCAATCGTACGAGATTCGTGAACACAAGGAGACCACCACACGTGGCTTGAGCCCACAGCCGCGCCAGCTGCCACTGGGACCTGCTGTCAGTCCCAATGGCGTGCCGCCCAACACCAGCCGCACCGTTGTCTACAACATCCACAAGACGGACAATGTGAACAACGTGATTAGCGAACCGCGCTATCCACACAGTCCGGCGCACAGTCCCAACTACGGGTCGCCCCATAGTCCGGCACAGCCGCAGCTGCCGCCAGGCGGCACCAACCGCTACTATTACAAAGAGACGGAGACCTCGAACACTGTTAATACCATACACGGACCGCCCAACGGTGGTGCCGGTCCATATGTGCCGCTGGAGCCAGCTCATTCGGCGCCCCTCAAGCAGCTGCCCAATACTGGCTATCCGCCACAGCAACAACCTGGCAATGGGTATCCGCCGAATACAAGCTACACCTACAAATACTCATCCACAACGAATACAACCAACAATCGTCGCGGTCCCGGTCCAGACTATGGTTCTCCCTCTCCCTTCCCCGTCGAAGGCGTCGAATATCCTGTGGCAAATGCCAATCCGCCGCAACGTGTGGATGATCTAATGCAATCCTTCAGCACAGTGAGTTGCACGTTACAGTTAGCCCTAGCACTCTCTAAATATTTACATTTCTTGCAGACGGATCACGTGGACCGCGTGGACATGGAGACACCAGTGCGCAAGCGTGAGATTGACACCTCGGTGGCATCTCCACAACAGCAGCATGTGCCCTCTGTGAACAGAGCCGGCAAGGAGGTCTATTATCCACCAGGACATGATACTATCATCACCAGACGTGAGGAAATGCACGCTGGCTCGGCGGGAGGCGTAAGTAGTCACATCAAACTCCAGATTCAAATAAAAATTTAAATTCTCGCTTCTCTTTGCAGGGTCGCTGGGCCAAGGGATCCGGCATGTACGAGTATGAGTCCGGCTCGAAATCCAAGACGAAAACTAAGTCCGGTGGCGCTGTGGTGCCTGTGTGCCTGCCGCTCTGCTGTGCCATGCCCTGCTCCATCATGTAGACGTGCCTTCCGACTACACTTGTATATAGGATTCTAATATTGCCGTTAATAGGTCTAACGCTAATTCCTGCCTCACGCCCCTTGCCCCCCACACTTCCCTTCGCCCTGCTTGTCGTTGATTCAATTGATTCAGATACTTCTGTTTGCCTAACCAATTTTCGGTTTGCTCTCCTCATATGGATGCTCTAATTGTTGTAATTTGTTGACCAAATTGATATACGATAATATACCTATGTATGTATGTAGTTTGACGCACTGCACTGTATATCGTATCGTATGTAAATACTTATATTATACTTGACCAGGCAATGCGTATGCCTAATTTGTTTTGTATTTGGTTGTAGTTTTTCCTAACCTAGTTTGCTCCAAAATTTGATGTAAATTTATTGCTCACGCTTCGACGAAAAAGCATTTATAATACAACGTGACCAGTGAACTACCCATGGCCAGCAAAATATATATTTTTATATCTTTAAGTTTTTATTCGAATGCCAATTGTTTTAACTGTATTTCGCATACCAAACTAATAAATGAGAAGCGGAATCGAATTCCCCACTCGCCATAATTATCTATGTACGTATGAATACAAATTGTGTGTGTTTCCCCTCGCGCTACCCTATCGAACACTTACAATACTACTAAATCACCCACTAATCAGCGGTCCAAAACGGGCTGCCCGAAAACTTAAATGTAACCCAGACTTATCGTAAAAAGGTAACATAGTCGTTACGCAGCCATAAATATTTTCTAATACATAATAAAAACGAAATCTAACCAACGAAATGATATATCAGATGTTTTTTTTTTGCAATCAAATTACACAGCATTCATTGTCCGTCTTGGTACATATAGTAAAAGTTTTATTCTGGTATAGTAAAATGTATGTTTTATAAGTTTTACATTTGGTATTCTTGTATATTAAAGTATGGTAGGTAATAAACACCCTTGCAGAGCATGATGGAATGTTGTTTTAGCTTGGCACACAAGTTGTAACCTTGTAAAGGTTGGATCGGATCACTAAATCATCGAGTCGAGAATCAGTCAAGAAAGATTTCTTTAATGATATTTTAAATGAGTTACTTAAAAATAGTGTCTTCTTTTTTTTTGTCTTGTTTAGCCAAGTCGTATTAAAATACCGGGAGATTCAACATTAGATCTTCTGCAAGGGTATGCGCAAGTTTCGGCGTACCGAAGCAATTATCTGTTCTTTTTTGTTCGTTTTGAATTTCATTTCATTTTTGATCGAATAACAATTTGTATATCACAAAAGTAATATCTACATTTCACCTTGTAGGAATTGGTGTAGAATTTTTTGTCTAGTTTTTGTTTTTTAAGAGATTTTCAATAAAACTAATAATTATTGGGAAAATAAGAAAACAAAAGTAACCAACAAAGTCTATGAGACTCTTTAGAGTAAATAGAATATTAAATGGGGCTAGCGGTACTACGGAAGTACATAATATTTCTAAGACTATCATATCATATATATTGACTGGACATGCTACATACACAATATGTGTGTCTATTATTCGTGATAATTAGGCTACCTTGAAAAAGTAATCTTGTCATTTGTACATTATATAAGTAATATTCGAAAATTGCACAGAATTGAGATTCTGGTTGTCAACTCGTCTCGAAAACAGTTTGAAAATAAACCGTTCTCTAGCTGCCGTCCAATGCGCTTGGCTAACTTTTACGTTCAGAGTTTTTCAGTTCGGCTAGATACCAAGTAAAGGTTGGAAATTCTTTAATGCTATAAATCTCATATTTGATCGAGTTAATCCCATCCATTTCAATCTTACTAATGCCGTTCTGCAGGTTCTCGTAGCTGAAATATAAAAAAGGTATATAGAAATGAAAATGAAATGGATTGAATAATTTGGATAACTACCGTTTTGGATTCGCCTTCTCTTTCTGATGCTTTAACATTATATAGCGAGCTATATTTACCGGATAACGTGATATGAATAGGTTGGCGTGTTTCAATCTGTGTGCAAGAAATAATTTAATTTCTTTTTATATTTTTACTTTCAACTTGTTTTCCTTTACCTGTTGGACATGTCGTCGTCCTCGCCACCCCAGCCAAAAAACGAATTGGAAAAGCCGTTTACGGCCTGGAAATGTTGTCGAGTCATTGCTGAAACTCCGCCAAATATTGTGCGGTAAGGCAACCTATGTGATAACCCAAGCATAATTAAAAATGTATATTTAAATTCGATAGGTAGCAACTACATACTTGAAATTCAGCTTGTCAATGGCAACGGACATGTGCCGCGGCTGACGTGGACAGTTGTAGAGATTGCGATCATCCAAAGGTATAAGGTCGACATCGTGGAATATAAAACAGTCCCACTGATAAAGCTTTAAGGCCTCCAAGTAACCGATATTCATCATGGCAGCACGATTAAAGGGCTTCCCATTTGTTTGCTCTATAATAAATATGCGATAGGCAATGTGCTGTTTCATTAGGAACGGGTGTATGTTGCGCAGGAAGACCGATAGATGTGCGTAACGGTCGCGAAACGGCACAATGATGGCAACATGATGTTGAGCAATACAGTCGGTAGGCTGATAAGCGCCACCTGCCCGCAACAGCGGACCCAGCTCTGCTTCAATAATATCAAGGGATTCGAGTGTAATGTTCGGGGTAATGGGTCCACCTGCAACGGGTCATAAATAGGTGTTACAATAAGCCATTGCATACGCTTTAAATGCTACACTTACCATCTCTGGGATCGGGATCGGTGCAGTTGTGTGCAAACATGGACATATGTGGTTGATGTGTTGATGTGCTGTTTGCATAATCCAACGCATGCAGATGCGCATGCGATAAGTCTTGTGGAATGGAAGTAAAGTTTGCAATCGCAATCACAGTTGTTGAGCTCAAGTTGCGTCCTGGGTCGCGCAACTCTCGCTCTTTTGACAGCGCCAGCGGAGACGCGGGCAGTCTACCTCTATTGCCCTCTCCTTCACTCCTGCTTCCGCTCCCGCTAACACTGTCATTTCTTTTATGGATGTGCGCATATTTGTGCACACGCCGAAAACTGTAAACAGTCGATAATAATATATGTGGTTAACGCCGGATCATGTGCCAAGTGCTAATTAGCTGTTTTTTTTTTTTTTGCACTTACCTAAGTTTGCTGACCGATGTGCTGCTGGCCCCATCCGATTCGGATGTCCATAGAAAGCTAAAAACCAGCAGAAGACATATTGCGCCGGCCAGGAAGCGCATGAGATTCGCCTTTGTAAATATGATCATGGTCCGTCGATTGCATCATTTCCCATTCGAGTCTCTAGCGATTTGCAATAGCATCTTCCGCTATTTGCATCGTTTTCAACGTTCAACTCACAAATCACAAATGTTTGTTGTTCGATTCCATGTCCACCCACCTTGCATCAGCTGATTGCGAACAGGGTGATTCATGCGATATTTACAGTGAGGGCGCCAATTTCAAAGCTTTAAAATAAAATCAAATCGTTTCATCTTTGCGTTTTTTTGTTTATTTACTAAAAAGCGCTTTAATATCAATACATTTTTCGTGTGAAAATGCTGAATTTCATGCTTTAGGAAATAAATGGAGTAACTAAATCATATATGTTTTTATTTTTTTTTTCTGTGTTAAAGACTACTAAGGATTATAAAAACAATTTTAAACACAAAACTGAAGATTTGTACAAATTATTGTAGGACTATCCTGGCAGTCGTAGTGGCTCATTGTCCTTCACATTGATTGTTTTCGATACATTATTTAATGTATATTCAATGCGTAAGATCTTGTCATCTCCTAAGCTTGGATCAAAAAAGCCTGGTAAATCGCTCTGAAATTCAAAGTTCGAATTAGATACATATATATAAATAATAAATGTATATAATGTACATACTTTTGAAGCCTCGTACAACTGTAGTGTACCGTCCCTGACTAGACACTGTATAGGTATTGTCACATCGTGTGACGCTTCAGGCTTAAATTGATTGGTGTCATTATTAATGCATCCATATATCGCTCTGTTAATTATCAGCCCACTGCGATCTCGTTCCTCGTTGACAATACGATTGTAGGTGCTTTTCATCAGATGAATTGCTGCCATTGCTTCCACTTTCTTGGCAACAAGACGCTGCTCATGTTGCCGCTTTGTACGCTCCACCTCAATGCTCTTGCGATCCGCTTCCATGGGATCCATTATTACCTTTTTGACAAAGAACCACGCAATAATGGGCGTCACAGAGGCATAAAAGACCGCTGCAGGCACAATTTCATCACTCAGATGTATTGGGAATATATACGATTGATTTGAGCGCATTATTCTGAAAAAATATGCCTAAATTTGTCCTTTTTCTCAGCAAAATTTAATATCAAACTCACTTTAGCTTAAGGATTACTCCGGAAGGCACACCGATGGACACAGTTGCGATTACTGAGCTATATTTGGATACTTTCTTCTCCACCCCGTATTCGCCAAAGAAACCAAATGTGCCCACTCTGTAAAGGAAGAGCTTCGATTATTAAATGAACCATTACATCCATCCATCTAGGCTTACTTAGTTGCTAGCTTCAGCTTTAGTTCATTGTCAAGCATCTTTCGTGTATATGAGATGCCAAAGTATATATGTGGAGTTCCGATAACAAACGATGTGCTTATGGAGTGCTGATCGTTGGAGTGATCGATCTGCGTGGACATTGAGGACTGTGCACCGGCGTTTAGGGTCAAGCTACCAATAGTGTGCTTATCGAGCTGTACAGCCAAGGTGGAAAAGACTGCAGGTATGACACCGTTCTCCTGAAAATTCATGTTGGTTCCACCGTTAACAGATATCTTCGTGGTAAGCGTGCGGCCACCTGTCACGTATACAGAATAACTGAATAACTAAATAATATGCAGATTTAATAATGCTTACCCTTAAGTCCCAAAAGAAATCCATTGCCCGCACCGAGACAAACTTCAAGCCAACCTTTGTTGAGTAGTCGGCGTCCGGCAACCATGAATCCTCCATTCCCTGTTCCGTTCGATGAGTAAAGATTGCCACTCATAATAATCATATCTTTGCGCGTTATGGGAGCCTCAATAGATTGCGCAATGCTCATTGATCCGATCTCTACTCGCGGCATTTCCGAATCATCGTAAGGCGTAAATATTTCTGTTGCATTCACATTGATGGTGATGTTGCCGCGGGGATTGGTTCGCTGTTGCAAGCGACGTTCGGCGGCCGCCTGTGCCAGCCGCTCATACTCCTCTCTAATCTCTGCCGGCGTCTTTGTCCTATGAACTATCTCCCAGCCCTCTGTTTTGAGACCCTTCTCGCCTACCGAATCGTAGATGGCGCGCTGATGCGGATCGGATAGCACCTCATATGCGCGTTTTATACGATTGAACATGATTTCGGCCTTCTTTTTGCTGTCTGGCTCCAAATGTTTGTCAGGATGATAAATGCGGCTCTGCTTTCGGTAGGCGGTGTTAATTTGCTCGGTCGTTGCCTAAAAATAAAAAATCACTATTAAGATAGTCCTTTAAATTGGGGACTTCACATAATTGCACTTACATCTTGCGGCAAATTGAGAAAGGTGTAATAGTTCTCATCGAGTTCGGCGTCAGACTCATTGTCTGATGCCATAATGGCGTTTTTTTGAGTCTAGACAATCGCCAGAATGTGCTCAGGGAGTCTGTAGTACCTGCTATACAACAACGGCAGCGGCAGCATCGATCGAACCGATGTTGTATGAGTAAATTTTGGTGAAAATTTTGAAATATATTTTTTATACTACTTTACGCAATAATAACAACACGTGTGATGGAACACGAAACGCTGGGAAAACCTTTTATAAACACAGGGTGCTGCGGTCGGGACTTGTTGAGAAGGCGAGCAAGTAACGTCAAAGGTCAATCTCTTCACAACACTATTATTACAATTTCTATTGCTGAACTATTAAATACATAAATTTTAAATCATTTCTACAGAGCTTAGTAAATAATTTGAAGAAACCACACACCAAGTGTCAATTAATAGCGATTGACAACTCTGTGAGACATAGTTTCAATGCAACGTTGCTGGTTTTGTTTCATTTCGTGCTCATTCCAATAACACGATATCGATTATTTCGGTACGCCTGGGCACATCTTCCTACCTTCTGTCTCTATCCAGCCCTCGTAAGGGAAACGTGCTCGTGGTCGATCTGACGAAATTTTCGCTTTGAAAGCGGTGCAGTTTTCAGCTGTTTTATTAAATAATTAGTGCACAGTGTGAAAATCAATTGAATTAAACTCAAATATGCTTCGCCTACCGAAATTTCTGCCACGCATTGCGCGCCAGGCCAGCTTTGCGGCGCCTACAAATGTGTCGGCAGCTTCTAGCATATTCCGCGTAAGTACAAATCAGCTTTACATAATACTCGGCCGCGCGGCATGTTCGCTCACCGACTGCCACTTCATGTTCTTGTTGCCGATGTTGTATAAATAATTTATATTAAGCTTAAACTTCTTGTTCATTACAGAACCTGCCTGTAGCCTGCAATGGATTATCGGCTCAACGTCGTTACAAGTAAGCTTTACATAAACATTAATAATCTTTCGTTAGTATAAGTTCATTAACGGCTTCGAGATGCATCCAGTTTTAAGATCAAACAACTACTACTTATGCAATAATATATTTCGAGTGGGTTTATTGTATTTCACATAAGAACTGCATTGCATTGTCATGGTGTCAATATGTGCAAAGCTTGTAACTATTTACATGTGTTTGTTAAACTCTTGTGTTCCCTTGTAATGCACAGCCAAATGAACACGTTCATTAGGTTCCGGTTTACTAATACAATTCAAGATCTTAAAGATCTTCTGTTCGCACTGTTCTTATATAACAACTTATCTATAGCTATATTTTCTTTAATATTGGTTAAGTAACCGGCAAATAAAACAAATGCTAATATTGCTCATCACACCCGGTTCATTTCGTGTGTTCGGAACTGAACTGCACAACTCTTTCTTGGTTGTTGCTTATCTCTTAGCTGTTGCCTGGCAGCGTTAGTCTTATCATATGAAAGCGTATCTATTATTAATATGTATTGTACTATTTGATTGCTCATGACAGATCTGGCGAGGTCAAAGGCGCCGTTATCGGTATCGATCTGGGTACCACCAACTCCTGCCTGGCCGTCATGGAAGGCAAGCAGGCAAAGGTTATCGAGAATGCCGAAGGTGCACGCACCACCCCCTCGCACGTGGCTTTCACAAAGGACGGCGAGCGATTGGTCGGTATGCCGGCCAAGCGTCAGGCAGTCACTAACTCAGCCAATACCTTCTATGCCACAAAACGTTTGATTGGTCGCCGTTTTGATGATCCTGAGGTGAAGAAGGATATCACGAATCTGTCGTACAAAGTTGTTAAGGCATCCAACGGCGATGCTTGGGTGTCTTCCACAGACGGCAAAGTGTATTCGCCATCGCAGATCGGTGCCTTCATTTTGATTAAGATGAAGGAGACCGCTGAGGCTTATCTCAATACGCCTGTAAAGAATGCCGTGGTCACTGTGCCCGCCTATTTCAACGACTCGCAGCGTCAGGCTACCAAGGATGCTGGTCAAATTGCTGGTCTGAATGTGCTACGTGTGATCAACGAGCCAACTGCAGCTGCTTTGGCTTACGGTATGGACAAAACTGAAGATAAAATGTGAGTGCAAGTTCACTTTATCAGTTTATCAATAATATTGATTATCTTTTCTGATTACAGCATTGCTGTGTACGATTTGGGTGGCGGTACTTTTGATATCTCCATTTTGGAAATCCAAAAGGGTGTGTTCGAGGTGAAGTCCACCAACGGTGACACTTTGTTGGGCGGTGAAGATTTCGATAACGCTATTGTCAACTTTTTGGTCGCTGAGTTCAAGAAGGACAGCGGCATTGACATCCGCAAGGACAACATTGCCATGCAGCGGCTAAAGGAAGCCGCCGAAAAGGCCAAGTGTGAATTGTCGTCGTCCCAGCAGACGGACATCAATCTGCCTTATTTGACCATGGATGCTGCTGGACCACAGCACATGAATCTGAAAATGACCCGCTCCAAGCTGGAAAGCCTGGTCGGTGATCTCATCAAACGCACAATCCAACCTTGCCAAAAGGCTTTGTCCGATGCTGAGGTATCCAAGTCCGAAATCGGTGAGGTTCTGTTGGTCGGTGGCATGACACGTATGCCCAAAGTGCAGTCCACCGTGCAGGAGCTGTTCGGACGTCAGCCATCGCGTTCGGTGAATCCGGATGAGGCTGTTGCCGTTGGTGCCGCTGTACAGGGTGGTGTCTTGGCCGGTGATGTCACTGATGTTCTGTTGCTCGATGTTACTCCCCTTTCGCTGGGTATTGAGACATTGGGCGGTGTCTTCACTCGTTTAATTTCACGTAACACCACAATTCCCACCAAGAAGTCGCAGGTCTTCTCAACGGCCAGTGATGGACAGACTCAGGTGGAGATTAAGGTGCACCAGGGCGAGCGTGAGATGGCCAACGATAACAAATTGCTGGGTTCCTTCACACTTGTTGGCATTCCGCCAGCACCCCGTGGTGTGCCCCAGATCGAGGTTGTCTTCGACATTGATGCCAACGGTATTGTCCACGTTTCGGCCAAGGACAAGGGTACCGGTAAGGAGCAACAGATTGTCATTCAGTCGAGCGGTGGTCTGAGCAAGGATGAAATTGAGAACATGATTAAGAAGGCTGAGGAATATGCCAGTGCTGATAAGAAGAAGCGCGAACTTATCGAAATTGTTAACCAAGGTGAAAGTATTGTCCACGACACAGAGACCAAAATGGAGGAATTCAAGAGCCAGTTGCCTGCTGAAGAGGTACGAGTTGAAAAATGATATAACTGTTACAATTATTAAATAACTTATTAATCTACTTCCAGTGTGAGAAGCTGAAAAAGGAAATCGCTGATCTGCGTACTCTGCTGGCCAACAAAGAGACAGCCGACCTAGAGGAGGTCAGGAAAGCCACCACTCAGCTGCAGCAATCTTCACTCAAGCTCTTCGAGATGGCTTACAAGAAGGTACGCAAAGCAAAAAATTATAATATATACAATTTAGACTAATTTCTATTCTTAATTGTTTTACAGATGTCCGCCGAACGTGAGAGCAGCGGTGGTAGCAGCAGCAGCAGTTCAAGCGATGCTTCTGGCGAGGCCAAGAAGGAAGAGAAGAACTAAATTAGGCAACCGTAGACGTAGTTGTTGTTTCCCTTATTTCATAATAATCACATTTGGATTTCGATTAAGTTTACCTTAAACATAAAGCACATCATATTCCTGATTCTTCAAAATCATCAATAATGTCCACCCTCCCCCAATCACACATAAGCAAAAACATAAGCATTTACCCAAAACTGTGTAGTAATATGCAAGGACGATAACGACATTCGATGTGCTAAACTAAACAACTGTCTGACGATCCTAGCTCAATTGCGTTAGTTGCATTAGGTTTTTATTGTTTATAATGCATAGAACGTGATTAGGATTAAAATCTATGGCGGTGTGTGTCGCCAGTTGTTATGCTTACTGTAAGATTTTCCTTATATTTACCTTACGTCTATTTTATACTAGTTGTACCAGCAGCAGCAACAGCAGCGACACCAGCCGCATCCGCGGACGGGTCTGGTGTATGTCGAATGTCTTAATTAATAAGCAAAATTGTACTTTGGTTTCCAGTGGCTAACCAATAAATTGACTGGGTAAAATGCAATTACAAAGGCGATATACATATGTAAACTTAAAATATACGTGAACAAAAATATTTACAAAACTGACAAGAACCATCTTTATATATAAACCTTTAACGTCAAGGGGGTAACTGTATTAAAACCAGATAAAACACTACAAAAATGTTTAGGCACTTGTTAATTACCATCGTTGGATTTTTAACAGTTCTGAAAAATTAGCTGATTATGATTCTCCCAACCTAATTCATCTGGCATCAAAATCTTAGCTTTAAATATCAATTATTTGCGTGTTTTCTTTGTTCTTGATTTAACTTAAAGTTTGTTCTTTATTTACAAGTCATGATGAGACACATTAGGCACTTTATGTGTTATGTTCTATAAATATTTCTATAAAACTATGACTTAACTTATACAGAGTGTTACTATAATACATTGTAATACTAATTACGTTTATCGTTGATCGCTATTTCTAATGCTAAAGAGTTGACTAGATCCACAGTTTATCGATTTACATGGCGCCCGTCTGCAGTTTGTACAAGGTGTAGTAGAGCCCACGTTTCTGGACGAGCTCCTTGTGGGTGCCGCTCTCGCAGACGACTCCGTTTTCAAAGACATAAATAATATCTGAATCGACAATAGTGGACAGTCTGTGGGCAATGCTGATAGTGGTACGTCCCTCGGCGGCAGCATCCAAGGCCTCTTGAACGACCTATGTAAGAAAGATATCATGAATTATACTGCCTGAGTGATTGATTACGAATATGGAATCTACCTTTTCACTTTCTGCGTCCAAGGCAGAGGTGGCCTCATCTAGCAAAAGTATTTTCGGGTTTCGGATCAAAGCACGTGCAATAGCAACACGTTGTTTCTGTCCACCGGACATCTGAGTTCCCTTCTCTCCCATTCTTGTTTCGTAGCCCTATAAGGAAACAGATTGGTCAGTCAATGGAATCAAATAAAACTACGTGTTAGGTGACACTCACCAGTGGCAATGCTGAAATAAACTGATGAATGTTGGACTTCTGAGCTGCAGCTATAATCTCCTGATCTGTCACCTTCCTAGAGTTGTCACCATAGGCGATGTTTTCGCGTATCGTACGATCGAAGAGAATTGGTTCTTGTGACACAATTCCGAGCTGCATGCGCAGATTGGAGAGTGCCAGTTGACGTAGATCCTGATCGTCGATCTGTACGGAGCCAGCATCCACATCGTAGAAACGTTGCAGTAGCTGAATGCAAGTGGATTTGCCACAGCCCGAGGGACCAACGAGCGCCACTTTCTGACCACTTTTTACAGCCAATAAGAGACCGCGCAGTACCTGAATCTCCTGACGAGTCGGATAACTGAACTCCACCTTGTCGAACTGCACATTTCCATCGGAGTGCCAGGGCTTCATGGAGACACCTGGACTGTCGGCTATGAGCGGTTTTCGCTGCAGGAACTTCAGAATCGATTCAGCTGCAGTCACGCCCTTCTGCATGTTGGGTGCAAAGGCCAAAGCACTTGCAATGGATGCCGTGCCCATAATCAAAGCCTGGGAAACTCTGTGGAAACAAACAAAAACAAGGTTTATACATGGTTTTTCAAATAAGACTTAGCTGCACTCACTTGAAAACATCTCCGAAAAGCATACCCCGATTAACCACACACCAACCGCCGTAGTACATGCAGGCGGCGTAAGCGAAGAACATCATAGATCTGGCTAGACCATAGACAATGCCACGATAGTGAGTATTTCTCTTGGATTTCTGGAAGAGTTTAAATAGTTATTCTCTTAGTTTAGGCATACAATATAAATACTAGATTGCTTACCTCAACAGCAGGTTTTAGCATATCAATGTAGTTAGAGTGGAAACATGTCTTCACGTCCCAGTGAGACCACCGTGCGAATGTTCGACACGACTTCGACAGCCAGCTTCGTGGTATTCTCCATAATCTTGGCATTACCCATGTTCTCCTGTGCCATTACAATGCGTTGCATGTAGAAGGAGACCAGAATGAAGGGCATAAAGGCGATAGCCACCAGACCCAAGCTCCACTCGTAGTACATAGCCAGTGCGATGCCCAGCACAATAGTTGCTATCGACTGAATAATGCTGCCAATACGTTGTCCTGTTGCCTGTTAAAAAAAAAAAACAAACAAAAATATGAAACGAGTTTGCTGCTTAAGTACATAAATATTATAATCATACTATTAGCTCTATAAACGTGAAGTCTTCAAATGCCGCAGACTTATCGGTCATTTCGGCTGGAGACCTGATAAGAAGTGATAAGGAAGGGTACATTTTTTATAGGTATTTTCCTGACTGCTGATAGCGAGACTTAATAGGAAGATAGTCAAATTCAAGAGCCAACATAATAAATGTTATGGTCTAATATTATTTAAAAATGAGTGGAGTCATCAGAGAGCATGTTGACTGAAGAGAGCTGCATGTAGCTTGAATAGGAAGTGGAACTTTTCTTAAGGATGTAGATTGACAATGATCTGCACTAATTTCTTGACACCTACAATAGACATATTACGTTTTTATCTCTACAAAATGATTTGGACTTCAAGTGGTTTCCTGATACAAAAGCATGACAAGCGTTTAGGGTCTTTAAAAACAATTTGATAGACTTACACCCTGAACAGCAGCTGCATCTCCGGATAGACGTGCGCACAGGCTTCCCGTTCCGTTGGCACGATCATCGAACCAGGCGACCTCCTGCCTAAGCATTCCCTGGAACATAAGACCTCGCAAGCGTTCCGTAAGACGTTCACCCGCAATACCGAAGCAGAAGATCTGCAGGAATGTGGCACTACCGACAACAATTCCCGCGATCAGGAAGTAAAGACTGTATTCGTTTGTGTTCTCGCGCACATAATCGTCATCGGTCGACTGCATAACCTGGAGAATGCTACCAAAGAGTACGGCAAACACAGGCATTGCACAGCCCATAATAATGGAGCTGATGCAGCCGACTGTAATCTGCTTCCATTCCGGCTTGTTCATTTTAATGACACCCAACATGGGTGAGGGTTCATTCTTGTCCTTCTTCTTCTTGCCCTTCTTGTCAGCAGCTTCATCCTCTTCGTGCTCATCATGCAGAATCTTAATCTCCTCTTCATCCTCATCCTTGATGTCGAAGCCTTTGTAGATGTCGCCGGTTGGACTGAGTACGCTACCGTCGTCGTCGCCCATCTGAGTGGTCACAAGGTTATAGTAGTGACTCTTCATCATCATTAGTTCCTGATGTGTACCCGTTTCGACTACCTCGCCGCTGTTGATCACAACGATCTTGTCAGCACGTCGCACTGTCGAAAGACGATGAGCCACAATGATGGTGGTGCGTCCCTTGCTGACCTTTTCCAGCGCAGCTTGTACCTTCGCTTCACTAGCCGTATCTAGAGCAGATGTCGCCTCATCAAGCAGCAGGATCTCCGGATTGCGGATCAGGGCACGTGCAATGGCAATACGTTGCTTCTGGCCACCGGATAACTGTGCGCCACGTTCACCCACCAGAGTTTCATAGCCCTTGGGTAACTTCTTAATAAAGATGGCAGCATTAGCTGCTGCAGCCGCCTCCTCAATGTCCGCCCGTGTAGCATCTTCACGACCATAGCGAATGTTCTCATAAATCGATTGGCCAAACAGCACAGGTTCCTGTCCGACGACTCCAATACGTTCGCGCAGCCAGTTGATGTTGATGTCCTTGATGTTGATGCCATTGAAAAAGAGATTACCCGCCTCGGGATCGTAGAAGCGCTGAATAAGCTGGATGCACGTCGACTTGCCGCAACCGGAGGGACCGACTAGCGCCACTGTCTCGCCGCGTTGAATCTTCAAATTCAGTTTGTTCAGAATAGGAATTTCCTTTCTTGTCGGGTACTTGAACTCAACATCACGGAACTCGATTGTCGTTAATGGCTCATTAAGATTCTTGCCGCGTGGCTCCAGCGGATTAATGGTCGGGATTTGCTCAATAATCTGGAAGACCTTTGCGGCAGCACCCTTGGCAATGCCGAATGCCTCAATATATGGCGACGCCATACCGATGTTCATGGAACCCATCATGATCGAGAAGAAGACCGTTATCATTGTGCCGGGATCATAGCTAGCATAGTACGGGTCGTGACGTCCCTTAATGACCAGTCCAACGCCATACCAAAAGGCCAGTGCATAAGAGGCATAGATGAAAAACCACAACATGCCAAAGCCGATTCCGGAGAACATGTTTCTCTTAATGTTCAGTTTCTTGGCGGCAACCACGTTTATCTTGTAGGCATTAACCTCTTTGTCTTCGCCCTCAAAGGCTTTCACAGTGCGAACGCCCGAGAGTGCCTCCTCAGCAACTACGGCTGCCTTGGCATACTCGTTGACTTCCTGTTTGGCCAATTTCGACGTGGCAATACCCACAAATCCCATGGCAATAAAGGTCACAGGCAAACTGGTCAGGCAGATAAGCGACAGCTCCCAGCCCTTGACGAAGGCAAGTACAATAGATCCAATGAATGCAACAATGAAGTGCACGAATATCACAACCTTCTCGCCCAATCCGTCTTCCATTTTCGACAGATCCCTGCAGAAGACATGGCTTGTTAACAAAGAGAATTTTTATAAGACTAGAAAGACTTACTCATTCATGCGACTGGCTACCTCACCGCTCTGATTGAAGTCGTACCAGCTCATGTCCTGATGCAGCACTGACTTAAAGAACTTGGAGCGTATGGACATAATCTGTGAGTGGGCGGCATAGTTGAAGCATGTGACTGAGAGGTAACTGCACACCAGCATCACGATGCCAATGTATGTGTTCTTCAGCGAGAAGTCCTGCACGGCGTCCAATAGGGCATCGGAAAAGTCGTTTTCACGCACATATCTGGCGCCTTCCACCAGTCCACCCAACATGATCATGTCCTGAAATCGTCAACATAAGTTAAGAAACCTTTGATTATACAATACAATCTTTATAACTTACGTTGGCGAGATCACCGAAAATCAAACTGTTAGCTGGTGTTGTCAAGCCAGTCGCGATAGCGCCAAGAAAGCCAATTAAATATAGAAACCGATCCTTGGTTGTGGCATAGCGGAACATGCTAAAAAAGTTAACCGGCTTGATATCCTCTTTCGGCTTCGAGGAGTCTTCATCTTCGGTGGATTTGTCATTCTTGGACTTCTTTTTCGTCTTATTCGGCTCACTGTAAGCGGAAAGCAGAAAGCACGTAATGTTTATTGTGACAATCGAAACCCTTATTGTTTATACTAAAGTCCGTTTATACAATATATGTACATACGAAAATGCCAATAAATTTTGGCACGCGTTTTATCGCATGAACATTTCAAGGCTCTACGCAGATTATGCACACTATCAGCGAAAAAGTCTAGTACAGGTTCTTTAGTCAATTCATGCCACAATCTATCGTACATATTATCGATAATCGAATTCGTCATTGCTCGAGGTTTTTTCACATGACATCTGGTTTGGCTGTCACGTTTCTTCTGTATTTGGTATAAACTCAAGAGGTCCAAAAGATATGTGTTCTT